>CM059972.1:120168029-122568029 GCA_030490835.1 Annona cherimola | reverse complement strand
AGGTCATCCCTTGCTATGGTATGGTTCCTTCAAACTACATGCTGGATATCACATGACAATCTAAATCTGTCCAAGTATTTTTTTTTCCCCCTTAAAGAAACCATTCAAATATGAATATGATAAACACGATGCTTAATTTTCATGTCTGAATAGTTGATTTCACATTCAGACAGCTGAACCAAAGACCACTTCTAGTTGAGACACCATTCACTACTTGGTGCCTATTATGCTTAAATATTCTAGTAGATGTTGCCTATTGTTTCTTCCTTGTCATTGATGTATCGTCTAGCTTGTTAATCTTGCAATATGTGTCAGAAGATGCTAAAAAAAGTTTTATCAATTTTGTTTTTGTGTATTTGTTTATGCATATATTTTTTTCCTTGGGTTGAAAATTATGTACTGCAGAGTTGTTTTTGCCTATTTTCCTACTCAATATATCCTGAATCTTCTACTCTAGTTTTGACAATAGAATACTGTGGGCACTAATTATCTATTTTTTTTTTTTTTTTTTACAGGATCTCTAGTTTTGTGTTCACGGAGCCATTCAAAAGATTATCGCTATGTACCTATTGGATATTTGTTATTTGTGCATCAGTTATCCGGTTTTACCATATTTCAAAAAATAGCAAGATTGAGAGGATTCTACTTCGAAAATATTATCATCTAGTTGCAGTTATAATGTTTGTTCCAGCTTTACTCTTTCAGGTGATTGAAGTATGCTTTGATGTTTTAGCATTTAATGCGTCAGAATGCTCAATTCATACTATTATATGTATCTACTATTGTCAATATGACTGTCTGCTGTGGCTTTTCATAAGATGGTGCTGAAAAAATAGTTGATGCCTGGAAGCAGCCAAATTTGAGACTTTCTCATTTTTAAGTAGGCAGTCAATCGGAGGCTGTTGGGAGGAGGTCTAAAAATGATGGTCACCGTTTGTGTCTATGTGGATGCTGCAAGCTGACTTCCCATGTTTATCCATTAGTGAAAACTGGAAAACAGCTTTGGTCTCCAACATTTATGGATCGCTGTTTCATTGATGGAAGTGCCATATGTACCTTATCAATAAGTGGCCCAGTTGTGCTGGCTACAGGGGCATTTCAAGTTGTGCTAACTTCATTGTAAAATGTAAACATATAATCTTTGCTGCTTTTGCACCATAATATGTCACCTCTTTACCTGAATGGTTGCAAACATTAATTATGCAGTCATTTTGGTGGAAGTTATTAAGATTATTGGACATCAAAGATCCCTGAAATCAGGATAAGTCGAGTTTTCGGTTTGTTAGCTTATTAGCTTATTATTTGATCATCAAAATTTGGAATTTGACTCCAAGAATTGGATGGGTGAACAATCATTAGTTCCTTGGATTGTCTGTTTTCAGTGCATGTGCTTTCTTGTGAACACAGAATAAATTAGCTTTGACCTGTCATCAGTCTCTTTATATGGATTTCTTATTTGCTTTGAAATGCTGTTTGCTGCAGCCCAAATTTATCGATCTAGCATTTGGTGCAGCTTTGGCGGTTTTCTTGGCACTAGAAATGATTCGCGTAAGTTGTTCTTCACGACTTAGTGTATGCTGGATCATTCTTACATGTAATCCATATAAGACATTGTCATGATAATATCATTTTCATTCTAATATTCAGGAATATCAAAATCTACAATTAACAAGTTATGCTTTGAGCTTGTTAGATCTACTTTTAGTCTCTTATAGTTTGAATATTATTATTCTTTTCATTATCTTCATATTATGAGGAACTTTTAGTTGGTTATGGTTTTAATATTTTTATTCTTTTCAATTTCTTCATATTATGAGGATCTTTCTGGGAGCCATTTGTAACCATCAAATTTATAGGCAGGTTTGGAAAATTTGGCCTTTGGGAGAACTTGTACATCAGTTCATGAATGCTTTTACAGATCATCGTGATTCCGATACTCTTATTATCAGGTATTATGTTCCTTTATTTCTTGGATTTCTCAAAAATCGGCAACATATAATTTTGATGAGATCTCTATCTTTTGTTCTCAACAATGTTTTTTCTATTCAGCCATTTTTCTCTCTTACTTGGCTGTGCTCTTCCAAAATGGATGTCTTCTGGATTCAATGATCGTCCGCTTGCTCCTTTTGCTGGAATACTGAGTCTGGGAATTGGAGATACAATGGTGAGTAATTTTCTCTTTGTTGATGTGATTGCATATGCATTGGTATGCATTTGTCAGCCTATTGCACGTAATCAGTATGTCTTCCTTTGTGGCGAAAACCACAGCACAATTCTATCATGAAAGCAGAGTCATTCAAATTTTTGCGTCGTTGCTACAGAATTTGTATGATGCTAATTTTATTTTATTGAAGGATTTGTTATTCTTAGAAATTGAAATACAGCAGTGTTGAAATTTGACATTCCAGACTGATGCTGGATTCTGTGCTTTTATCTAATATGGAAATAGATATTTGGATTGTTAGATCTAATTTTCTATGCTAAGTTGAAAGATTGCTACATGTGAAGAATAAAATAGGAAGAACTTGTAAAGGTGAGTGACAATAAGAACATTTGGTGGTTATGGATGTGATGTTCATTATCAAAAGCATATTTTAACATGAAAATATTCAAGTAGATTATTGACAAGATGATAAGATCCAAATTAATCAAGAGTGGGCAAGTTCAAGTAAGTATTTAATAGGGAAAGAGGAAGTCCCCTGGGGTTAGAGCGTACCTATTAAATACGAAGATCTAGCTTTCACCATGGGAGGAGATAACTGGTGGTTACTTTGTTTTCAGGCATCAATGGTGGGCCACAAGTATGGAGTCTTGAGGTGGAGCAAAACTGGGAGTACGTTTACTTTTTTTTTTTTTTTTTTCTTTTATTGTTCAATTACTGGAACGTTTATGGATGAGAGCTTTCAGATGCTAACAGCCTGGCATTTTCACTTGCTAGAAAAAACCATTGAAGGTACTGCAGCAGGGATAACAGCTGTCCTGGCGGCATGCTCCTTTCTTGTCCCAGTTCTTGCGTCCACCAGTTTTATACTTTCTCAGGTTCCTACTCTCTTTGCTCTATTATAGATTCAAACTACTGGATATTATAGACTTTAAAAAACATCTTTGATACATAAATAAACAAATCCTGTTTTATGCTTCATGTTTTAAGATCATGTATGTAGATGAAGAAATCCTAATATGTGTTCCCTATTTCCCCTCTATTGGTTTATCAGTAAGATGGCTGCTGAAAGATCTAGCCATGCACTTAAGCTTGCTGGGGTTTTGGCTTCTATGAGGTCTCATTCATGCAGGATGCAACTAGCTCAATTGACTATTGATGACGATGCCCAATTTATACTTTTTTAGATAGGGGCCCATTGCTATTGTGATGTATGCGATGAACACTTTCTGTGGAATTTTCTTCCTTTTGTTTCTCAGGCCTGTTTAGGATGGTGGAATGGGTTAGGAATGAGAAGAATAGATTGGATGAGGGGGCGGTGTAGTGTATTGGGATACAAAAAATTATGTTCAGAATAAGAGTAGTATGAGAAATGAAAAATGAAGATCATTATATATTGGGAATGTGAATTTTTTCTTTTTGAAAATAAAAAAATTCTGTCTCATCCCATCCTATCTTCATCTCGTTCCACACATCCTAAAAAAGGCACGTAGTGCATCCCTTCCAGACATATGATTGTAGCCTTTATCTTATGGTCACTGCTTTTAATTTTTGTAGAAACATCACTAAAACTTATGCTTCCTACATGGATCCAGAAATGAATGGCAATTGGCAGCCAGTGCTCCTTTTCTGAATTTCCATGAGAGCAGATGCATAAAAAGTTTGTCTTCTTTTATTTCCTTCTCTCCCCCAATTAAAATTCTTTTGAACCTGGGGGTTGGCTGTAGTCTGTAGATGCCTTCATTTTTGAAATTTGAAATTAGGACACTGCCATTTGTTTATTGACTTGTCCTTTTGGTATGTGCTCAGCATTGGTTGTCACTGATAGTGGCAGTTACAGTAAGCGGGATGCTGGAGGCCTACACAGCGCAGCTGGATAATGCTTTTATACCGCTTGTATTTTATACCCTCCTGTGTCTGTGACTATCCCTTGGTGGCAACATTCTATGCAACTGCATTCTGCATTCGGAGATGGTTCTAGGAGGATTCATTTGCTGGTAGTGATTGCTCTGTACAAATTTATATAGGAATCGCAATAGCCTGTTGTATCTTCTTCTTCTTCTTTTTCCCATTTTACATTTTTAGGCTCACAGAAAATGAGGCATACTGTTGTATACTTTTCATCTTTTCATATATCTTTTCTTTTATTTTTTCACAGAAAATAAGGTACGCTCTGTATTCAAGATTTCGGGTGTGTTTGTTTAGGGCAAAAAAGTGTCAACTAAAACTTTTCAATCTAAAACTTTTCACTCTCCATAATTACTCTATTTTTTAATTATTTTTTCACATTTTTCTATACAAACTACCCTACTTTTCAATCATTTCTACACAACTACCCATACAACTAACCTATCTATTTTAACTTTATTCTCTTTACTCCTCATCATTACTCTCATTATATCACATCACTTTTTATTGATTTGACAACTTCTACTCCAAAAACTTTTCATCAAAAGTTTTACCTCCAACCAAATACACCCTTCATTCTCATATGGATTTTTTTTTTTTCCGTCTGTGATCCTTGATGGATGTAGCGACTTTAATCACTCAATGATCCTTTTTTTTTTAAAAAAAAAATTTTCAATCTAGCCCATATGTGTTTAACTTTTATTTATCTCCATTCTGATTGGTTCGAGTGTTTTATTTAAATTAATTGATTTCATGTTTTTTAAATAACATAGCATAAATTAAAAAATGTAAATGAGTGTCTTTTATTATCAAATCAAGGCGTTCTTTGGTAATAATGGTTATTGAAAAATTCTTTCTCACACTTTTTCAAAAATGATTTGATATCTTAATTACTTAAGTATTTTTTTTATTTTTTATTCTTATATTTAAATAATTTCTTACACAATTACTATTTTTCTTCCTACTTTATCTCTACCATATTACAGTACTCATATTTTTAAAAAATATTTCCTATTATGCTTCCTCCCATCTCTCTCTGCTCACATATCTAAATGAAGCCTAAATCGAAGTGAATTAAGACTGTTCGCACTTCCAAATGGAAAGTTGTACACTGTTCCGTTGATACCTTCCCCGCACCGCATGTGGAAGCAGCAGTGGAACACTGTTCCAAGCGTCCAATCCGCATTCTTTATTATCAATACGAGATCAATCAGCCGAGTAATTCTGCCTGCCCTATATCGTTGCGTTATATTTCGAATATATCTACTTGTTACAAAAAATATCAATATACCCCCACTGATCGTATGCCTATTTATAAAAAATACCGCTATACCCCATTGACAAAAGCCCAGAGATCCTATGAGGCTGCCTGTAAATCAGTGGTCAAAAACTATTTTCTATTATTTTATTATTTATAGAAGCATAAGCACCACTTGGATTGCACTGTTGTGAAGCTTTGACATTTTTTTTTTTTTTAAAATAAAAGACATGTTTATATGCAAAAAATTCAAAAAAATATCAAATTTCATATAAGGCGCAATTTAGCGTACACTTCTGTAAAAAATAAAATATAAAAATACCTTTTTTAGACACCCGTAAATCGGCTTATTTACAGGGGGTTGTATGGGATCGTGACGCTTATAAAATGTTTGTATTGATAAAACAACACTTTTTTTTGATAAATACTAATAAAACAACACTTGTACTAATTTCATTAGCAACCCTAATTTATCGGGCAAACAATGGTCATTTTAACGTGATTTTACTTTAATAAACCTGAAAATACCATCACGAAAATGCCGAAATGGAGGAATACGTAAAAAGCTAAAAAAAATAAAACGTGACATGCTAATCAATTTAGGTGGGGTACATATATCCATGTAAAAAGAAAAACAATTTTTTTAGTCGACCAATTATCGAATCCTTTTTCAATAACGAGTATATTTGGTATTCTACATGAAGAGTAATTTCGTAACACAAAAAAGAAAAAAAAATTCCATTCCTGCTTTTGATATAATTCGATATATTAATTACTAACTATTTATATGTAGAACAAACCATTAGTTATCATGTTATTTCCACTGAATTGAAAACAACACCTGAATGACTAGAGGTCGCTGCCGCGCGTGTCGTGCGTGCGTGCGTGCGTGCATGCGTGGGCATTGGCTTACTTCCAAACAAAAGAAAATGGAAAATAGGAAGTTAACGCAGTGCACGCCATTTTCCGGGAAAAAAGGCCGGCCACTGACGAAGAAGAAAGAGGAAAGGAATCATAAGACACACATCAACGATCGTTTCCTTTCGACAAGGTAAACGTCCTTCAATTTCAGAACGGGCACACGTCATTTGCGGATCTTGATGCAAGTTCATTACACTCACTGTCTTTCTTCGTTGCAGATTTCAAGGCGACAGGAGACAATCCAATTCCATCGAAATGGTAAGAAGAAAGATATCGTCACTTGAAGGAATTTTATCCCGCCTCCAGATCGTAATTAAACTTTGTTTTTGTTCTCTCTCTCTCTCTCTCTCTCTCTCTCTCTCTCTGTTTTGAATGTCTGCAGTCTGCTCTTTTCAATTTCCATTCGTTTCTTACAGTGGTGCTGCTTGTCATCTGTACTTGCACCTACGTGAAAATGCAATTCCCTACCATCCTCGAACAGAAAACTGGGTATTTTTCTCTTTATTCCACTCTCCTCCACCTTCTCCGTAGTCTAATCTATTCCAGGTGTTCTTTCTAGGCTTTAGTATTGATAGTGATTTGCTTTGGTGCTTACAGAATGTAATGAGGGAAATTCTCCCCTCACATGGACCTAAAAAAAAAAAAAATCAATTATCATCCAAGTGTGAGAATCTAACCCTTGCCAAGCAGCCAAGGAAGATTCTTTAACTGTCATAAGAAGCACAGTAGACTATCCGTCATTGATGGTAGGGCAAACATTTTAAAATTAGCATTCCAGATTTTTCTTGATTTGGAGTCCAACAGTAAGACTGGACATCATGATTTACCTATAATCTAGCCAGTTCCCTGAATAATTGGGGTTTGTAATATCCTCTTCTGGTCTTTTCAAATGGGAGTTCTACACTGGAGCACCACGTTCCACCATAATTTTCCATGATTATACCCATTAATGAAGCTTATGATTCTGAAGAGAAGCCCTACTAAGCATTGTCCAAAAGTTCTCTATGCATTATTTGCATCGTTCTAATGCCCAATTCCCTCCATGAGAAATCCAATCAGACATGGAGTGTTCCTTTGCATCTCTGTCTCTTCACTGGATGTCTCAAAACCTTTTCATTAGAACATCCCTTGAATCATTTCAAGTTTTTGGGTCAAAAGTAAACTGGGCATTGGAAAACGGGACATAAAAGTGAATTAGTTTGTCACCAACACCAAGCATCAAAATAATGGAAGGGAGCATACTGTTTAAACAGAGATGTTGAAACTTCCATTCATTTCAATTTCTTCTCAGTAGCTTAGTTGCAAAAGCCCATAAAACTTGGTGGCCTCACCTAAAAATGAAGTCAAAAACCAAGATACAACAAGCAAAACCTAGTAGCTTTAGAAACAAATAGCTATATGAAAGATCAATTACCCCCAGTGTTTGTGTTAACCCACAGATATGCTTCCTCTAGGGTTCTTTACTTCTTCTATGACTTATCTACCTTGTCTTTCTGCAAAACAACTCTTTTTACTTTAGTTCCATTTTTGGAGATACTCTGATGGAATCCTAGTGTCATTGCAGAACGATAATTTGTTAGTTTCCTCAATGCTGAGATTGTCTTTCATCGCATGTTGTGTGCTGTTAGTCATGTATTATGGATTTAATGATAATTCTTTATAATGATTCTATTGCTGCAGATTTCGGGGTTTCTTCTGGAAGGCAGCCCGAATAGGTACTCTGAAGATCCAACATTGTTGAGTGATATCGAGCTCTTAAAAATCATGATTATGCATATCTTGTTGGATCCAGTGTCAGACATTTAACCCTTCAACTACTAAGATTGTAAAATGGAATCATGTCTGCATCAAATTCGCATGCATACATCAGTCTCATTATGTCCTGTATCATGCTCCGCAGCTTGTTGTGAAAAACTTGCCCTGCAGCTATAACTGTAGGATGATTTTAATTGTACCACTTAGGATGAAAATTGATTGTAAAAAATTCTTTTCTAAAATTTTCTTATTCTTGAGAAACAATCTGTTGCAACTCATAGTTTTCATCATTTAGGAGCAATTTCCATCTCGTATCTTTGTGTAAGTTATGGAGTATTGGGTGAAAAAAAAAAAAAAAAAACTAAAATCTGTCTATTTGGGAAGGTGTAAAAGTAAAAATGGGAAAGTGTGAATTGAAAATTTTCTAAAACGTGAGGGAGTGATGTGAAATGTTAAGGGTATAAATTAAGAGCAAAGAGAATAAAGTTAAAATAAATCATCTTGTTGTATTAAAAAATGTGAAAAAATGATTAGAACTTAAAGATAATAATGAAAAATATAGGGTAGTAAGGTAGTTAAGATGTTAAATCATATAAAAAAGTGCGATAGATATTTTTTTTCGGGTTACCTATTGCCAAACAGACGTGAAGTTTTGCTAGTAGACTAAATGATCTGATGGTAAGGTGGACCCTCTAACAAGCAGTATAAATTTCTAACTCCTCGAGTTTTCTGGTCATTGCCTTAAGTCATCCTCAAGTTTGCAATTAGAAAGTCCATCAAAGGTGTTAGCTATTTGATTAAGATCCCCATCCCCCAATAACATTCCTCATCTTCAATGCTTATGCCAAGGGTACGGTTAAGACATTCTGATGCTACACGACCCTCACCCCAAAGTCTGCAACAACTGAAACATTACAATTCAGATCACTCATAACATGATCTAGAAGCGATAAAGTGGCATTGATTATGCTAGTTTTCTGAACTAGACGACTATTTCCTATAGAAAATGCCAAATCATGGTCTTGTAGGTTTAGGGGATCTTTGGAACGCTACTACGTTAGAAACTGATCTCATTGCCTACTGTTGTCGAAGTTCTAATACCTTAAGATTAGTTCCTTCATATCTTCTGGTGAATGTAAATTCTATTTTCACTTGAATTGGGTTTAAGTTTGTTAAAACTGAGTGAGATTCACCTATGTTTCTTTCTTTACCTCATATTTCATTGACAATTCTTCAAATTTATTGAGCTACTTGAACACTAGATGACGCTGCCTCAGATTCCTTAGCTGGTCCCATAGCATTCCCATAGCATTCTTTAATGATAAAATGTAATTTTATTGATTGGAATGGCTCAGTGTCATCCTCATAGTTAAGATTATTGAAACCCCTGTCATGTGGTATGTGCTGCATTTGCTTACTTACTTGGTTATGCTTGTCAGAAATGCCCTTGTTCATGCTTGTTCTATCTTTGGTTTATGCTTCTGTATTCAAATTCATGGGTGGCCTTTGTTTATGCCTCAGTTACTTCCGTTGCTCGTTAATAAACCTTATTCACCAAGCATACTAATTAGTAATGACTGCCTTCTTGGTTCTCTGGTTGTTTTTTTTTCTGAGTTTTGTCGTAATCTCATGAAAGGTTCCTCATCTACCGTCTTTAAACCTCCAAATAAGGCAAACAGGCAAATAAATAAAATAAAATATTAAAAGCCCCTGAAGTGTACCATTAGACAAAAGTTCTTCCAAAGAATGGCTAGTTATGGTCTGAAAATGCAGTGTAAATTTTTGAATGTCTGTTTCTATCGATGTTTACTGTGTGGGTCTCTGACCACACCATGGATGTGAATACCTCTAACATATCTGTGCATTTGTGAAGCAGGTGAACGTTTGAGTCCCTGGGTGGCCTTGGGGTGCTTTGCTATGGGCATTTCTATCATTGCCTTTTGAGATCTAAGTTGGTTTGTAGTTTTATCAGATGCTATCGGATGCCCAGTTAAATGACAAGTCCATGCCTGTAAAAACTAGGGCAAATTTTACGTATACTTATGAATTTTACCCTGAATTCCACATGTAGGTATAAATGGAATTTTAGGTAAAATGCATGGGTATATTAGGAATTTTTGAAAATTCGTGGCATGAGTGAAATCAAAGGTAAAATTCATAAGTACATGCGGAATTTGTCCTAAAACCTCATTCCATCTTCGATCTTGGGTGCAACGAGAAGGCATGCTTGAGGAACTAATCCACCTGTACGTTTAAATGCGTCATCTAAATCGTGGGAATTGTTGGCTTGATTGCATTTGAAGATTTTGTTGAAAGTTGATAAGGCATCTTGCAAATGTGCCATTTAACTGTTTGATTTGGTGATCATTATGGATCCTTGGATTTGAGGGTGCAGTTTTTCTTTTTATTCAATTAAAA
This sequence comes from Annona cherimola, assembly GCA_030490835.1. Lineage (NCBI taxonomy): Eukaryota > Viridiplantae > Streptophyta > Magnoliopsida > Magnoliales > Annonaceae > Annona > Annona cherimola. The sequence goes on along the minus strand of CM059972.1, from coordinate 122,557,608 downwards.
TGTCTGCTTGAACTTTGTGTATTGAGCATCTGGATTTTGGCTGGATGGTTCATGATCCTTTTTGCTTCTTGCTGCGGTCCATATTACATAAAAAACGTAGAGATGGACTAGCTTCCTGCCTGCTGGGCTTTAGCAATGTTTTATGTCCAAATCTTATTATAAATTAGGTCTTTATCATATGCCCTCTCTGGTTTGTTTGTTTTTAATTTTATAAATTAGCGTATCGGCCTCCATAGCTTCCAAAATGGCCCTTATAAAAATATTTTGCATGTACCTTCCAAGTGAAGATGCTAAAAGTAGGATGCGCCAAGTCTTAGGGCCTGTTTGGCTAGACATTTTTTCACAACGCTATTACTTTTACAAGTTTTGCAAGTGTTTGGCTTTATTTGAAAGTGCTGCAACTCCAAGAAAATAATTTAATTTTAGCAAAAGTTTGCATTTTTTTAGTAGTAGATCCAGGATCTACAGTCAGCGGGGGAAGAGTTTACACCCGTTTTAAAATTTTTTGCACGTTTAAGAATAATTTTTATCACATAAAAAAGTTTTAAAACATTTTGTAAACATTATCCTAAATCTAAAATTAGGTAAATGAGATTATTTGATTGTGTTTCTATTGTGTTTTTAATTATTTATCTACATAGAAAAATTAATTTGATTGAAAACTTTATAATATAATATTTTAAAATATTATTTTAAATAATCTCATGCATTTGAATCTACTATGAATTCAATATGTATCTAATCATAATAAATTTTAGCATACAGACATTCATGGAGAAGATATTATATGTGACTTCGAAATTTTTTAAAAAAATTTAAAGAAAAGGAAAGTAAAGAGTGACAACTTTTATCGAATGTTGTAATGTCATATAATAATGTCAATACTATACGAAAGACATGAGAAAATTTCTTACAAAAAAATAAAATAATCATTAAAGATATTGAAAATAATAAAAATTAGAATAATTGAAAATAATTATAATATAATGTCAAATGTCTAATAATTGTTAGGTGCTACACTTACACAATATTTCATTTCATCTACTTCAAATTTTTTTCGTTATTCTCTAGTCTTAGATAATTAAATAATGGATGAAAAACTAATTGAACATTTTATGGAGTTTGTTTATGAGCCGTTGACGGTTAAAATTGAACCATCATTTACAAATATGATCGAGTGACTTAATGATGCATGTAAGTTTTGATGTTAAATTAAAAAATGATCTTCATCTTATGATAATTCATGAAATTTCTCAACATGTACGTTATAAGTATCAAAATAAATACACTTCTTTTAATGATGATTTGAATTAATGATAATAATATGAATATGTGAAATACATATATTGAGATGAATGATGATGGTATTAAGATGGTAAAGCCATATATCAATAATCTTTTACCATATAAAACATTTCTTCTGATAATTATTTTTTTGAATATAAATTACTTGTATTATAATATTTACACTAATAGTTTAATTTCTATAAATATTTTATTTATTTATGCTTACTTCACTTAAACAATTTCAATTATGATTGCTGTATATTTAAAGCATTTTATAATCTTAGAAGGTAGGGATGATATTACATGCTATCAATTTATATCTATCATTTTTAAAGATTTGAATTTAAAATAGAGAAAAATAACATAACTTTTTAATAACGATATGCGAAAAGCTTATTTTAAATTGTAAAAGAAGAAGGAGAAGTAAAATTATAAAAAAAAGAGAAAGTAGGAAAAGAGAGAAGTTTAATTTGAGAAGTGAAGTGGAAGATAGTAATAATCCATCATAAAGCACTATTAAATAAAATTTATAAGTTTTCAAAATTAATTATAGGAATTAAAAGTATGATATCGTAAAGAAAAAATTATTTTTGGAATCAATGAAAAACTAAATCTAAGAAGAATATTATTAGATCCAATATCAAAACAAAATATTATTAGAACTAACAGCAAACCTTAGAAAAACCAGTGGTGAAAGTAAGTGTATGCAGTTGCATTAAATTATAAGTTTTTAATAAGAGTCAGGCGATAAATTTTGGCCAGTGTGGAGGCAATAAATTTTAACTAGTAGGGGCAATATAGAAAAAATAATATAATTTATAATATATATTAATATTTTTTAAATTTCAGTTTGGCGAATTGCCCACTTACTCAACTGTACGTGGACCCGCCCCTCATGATTTTGTAAAGCTGATAGTTGATGCTTTTGTTAAAAGCATTGGCGATGGAATTGGGCAGCACAAGCCACAAGGGAGCTTAGCGGAACAGGCTCTTGAGCCGCTGTCAAGAACTGATCAGACATGACTTTTTTGATTCATGTGTATATGCACCTAAGTGATCTGATATTATAAATTAATACATGTATATATGGAGGAATTAAATAATAACTGCACTGGTTGGGAGGAAATTTATACCCTAGCAGAGGGGTTCAAACTGACGACCAATGGGCATTGTGGAAGCGATCAAACATGATTTAATGATACTCTTTAACGGCCTTGGTCGATTATCAAGGTATACTTTCCAACGCATGGAAAAAATAAGCAAGTGTTGGAATAAATGTAAATGGAATGGAAAAGTTAAAAAGAAATTAATTACTTAAAACTGCCACCAACCCTTCCATTTTTTTTTTTTTAAAATAAAAAAAAAATAAAAACACCTGCCACCAACCCCTTCTCTTTCGTGGAATTATTTTAATCGGTGCCGTGTTTAAATGGCAGGCACAAAAAACGATGTCGTTTCTTTATTATTTTTTTTAAGGGTATGCTGGGCAGCATATAAAATTTTTCAAATAAAAATTTTCAATTCAAGAGTATTTTTGGCCGAATTTAAAAATTTAAAAATAAAAACTTTTCAATATAATTTTTTTAATTTTTCACGATCAATACATTTTTAATTATTTTTTTATATCTTTATGTATTATTAACTTATCTTTTATTCATTTATATACAACTAATATATCTTTGTTAATTTTATTTTTCATTTCTAAGTTTTATGATTTCACAAACTAATCTTAAAAATTCTCCTTAAGCATTTTATTTTTAAATTATTTTTTATATTTTTCTATACAACTTATTTACTTTAAAATAATTTTTACACAATACTCATGTGATAAATTTATCTATTTTAATATTATTTTATTTATTTTTCATCATTATCCTTTTTATATCACGTCATTTATATTTCCATTTTAAAAACTTTTATTCAAAAAAAAAAAAAAAAATTCATGAAGAGCTTTAACGCTCGTATGCCGTCGTAATTACGTATATAATGAATGTCGGCATTGGGCTTAAGGGTGTTCAAATACTCGGAGCTTATCGACAAATTAAGAAAACATTAGAAAGTCTTCTCTTTTTCTTGTCCGTCATTATCGTGAGAAATTAATGGGCCACGTGGATGAGTGGAGGGTGAGGATCGACGGATGAACCACGAAAAGACAGCGAAGAAAAGCGAAGCGATGAAACAAACCCACCCACCGACCGAAAACCAAACCGTCCAAACACGTGAAATTATTATAAACAAAACGCAAGCAGCACTGAAAGGCCTTCTTCTCTCAGTCCTCCTTTAGTCACTCTTCCCCATCTCTCCTCCCATATATACCTACATTATTTATCCCTTGCTTTTATACATTCACATCCCATATATCCGTCTTCCTCTAAATATTTTTGCCAACATGGATCGAATCCAGCACCAGCACGTTGAGCTGAGAGGGCTGAAGCATCATGTGGCAGAGATTGGAACAGGTGAGCAGATACATAGATGAGTATTACTAAACGACGAAAAAAAAAAAAAAAGAAGAAGAAAAGAAACCCCTTTTCAGTTTAATTAATTAATTTCATTTTCCTACCCGATTTTAGCTAGTAATTGTGCGCTTGGGCATTGGTTCAGGCTCTGTGGCGGTGCTTTTCTTGCATGGATTCCCTGAGATTTGGTATACATGGAGGCATCAGATGATCGCCGTTGCTGATGCTGGATATCGAGCCATTGCTCCGGATTGCAGGGGCTATGGGCTCTCTGAAGTCCCATCTGAGCCAGAGAAAGCTACTTTCAATGATCTTATTGAGGATGTCCTCGCCTTGCTTGATGCTTTTGGGATATCAAAGGTTCTACATATATTCCCGCATTTTAGAAGCTCTTTCTTTTTGGCTCTTTTTTTTTTAAAAAAAATATATATATATAAAAGAAATATTCAAGTGTAGTTAACAGTTACCTCAAAATAGTCTCAACATGATTATAAAATTATAATATACTCCACCCATTGTATCTAGAATCATGTATTTTACTATCATACCAATTTTTATCCCAATTGGATATGTGTATGGACCCCGTTTGAAAATAGTAGGAATTTAACATAATAAAATAGTTTGATGTAAATAACAATTTTAAAGTTGTTTTTTCAACATATAAACCATTTGCTATAAAATTTATATATGGATAAATGATTGTATAAAGTATCAATACATTTAAGTATACGTAAGGCCCATTTTGTGCCAAATGCACTGTTAATTATGATGTAGCTCCATTGTACAGGAAAAGTTCTCTTTCTCTATATATATATATATTGTTTTTTTGTTTTTTTTTTCAATATTTTTGTAATAAAGAAACATGGGTTTTGTTTTTTTTTTCTTGGGATCTCTTTATGTTTGGTTTGAGCAATTTCGAATATATATGAAGTAGAACAGGATAGGTGATGAACTGATGATCTGTCTGAAAAGAAGTGAATGAAGACAAAACGAGGTTTATGGATAAAACGTGTTGAAAAAGGCGGGTGATAACGTTTAAAAAAAAAAAAAAAGTCAGTTACAATGATGTCGAAGGAAATGACTTCCTTCACCGGCTTCTTGATTAAACATCACATCAACAAATTAAGTATGCTTTGGGCTTTCCTATTTTCCAAACAAAAGATTGGACTGTTCAGATATGCTAATCAAATTTATTTTTTTCTCTTAATTTTCTCAGTTAATTAAGCAAAAGTGAGTAGTTGGTGTGTAAATGTACTTCTGCTGAAAAATTGTTTTTGCGTATGCACAGAATTAGTATTCTTTTGCTTCTGAAAGAGAGTCACTAACATGTGGATGTATGGGTGATGCTTGTGCCAAAGGTTTTTCTCGTATCAAAAGACTTTGGGGTTCTGACTGCCTCGGCAATTGCTCTCCTACATCCTGAGAGGCTACTGGGTTTCATATCATTGGGCATTCCCTTCCTCCTTCCTGGTCCTGGATCGGTCCGGAATGATATTCTTCCTGAGGGCTTCTACATATCACGTTGGCAGGTAATCTAGCAAATTTTCTTTCACTCTCTCTTGCTTATATGAGCAAGAAATTCATTCATTTCCAAATAAAAGCACTATGCTGATAGATGGATTTAGCTTTATATAAGTGAGGAATTGATTCATTTCTGAATGAGAAGTAGAAGCTCTCTGCTATTGATTGGTTTCGCTTATGTAGGTGAGAAATTCATTCATTTCTGAATGGAAAACACTGTGCTAGTTGATGGATTTGGAACTGTATATTAAAGCTGCAAATAACATCAAAAGCATCGCTGTAGAAATAATCACAAGAGCATATGTATGCGTGTGCTTATTTTTGCATCTGTGCAGGAGCCAGGAAGAGCTGAAGCAGATTTTGGAAGGTTTGATGCCAAGACTGTGGTGCGCAATGTTTACATTCTGTTTTCCAAGAGTGAAATTCCAATAGCTGAGGAAAACGAGGAGATCATGGACCTTGTTGATCCAACCACTCCATTACCATCCTGGTTCACGGAGGATGATCTAACAGCCTATGGAACTTTGTATGAGAAATCAGGATTTCGTTTACCACTGCAAGTTCCCTACAGGTAGCTTCATCAACCTCATCGCTCATGATAAAATAATCATCTACATGAATTTTGGGAAATGGATGTTTCAATATGTATTGATTACATTAATTTGATCATTATATAATTCACGATGAGAAAGTGGGGAAGTGTGAATGTGGGTGTTCATTAGCACTTGTTACTAATTTTATCTTTGTTCTCTCTTGTAACTATTCAACTGCTAGATCACCAAAAGAAGCACATCTAGCTGGATATTTCATCATCGTAAGTTGTTTCCCAGCTTTGTGGGGTCAACTACATGGATCTCGTTGCTCTATTTTTGATGATCATACACTATGTTTTCAATAATCATTAAAATTTCATAGTTTGTTTAATTATTTTTATCTAATTTTTAGGTCTTCCTCTCATTTTCTATTTTCTATTTGAATAATCTCAATGCTCCTAATTGGTGTCATTTCAGGCCTTCGTTTAAAATACTAAACCACCTTAGTTTGCTTTCCCTTATTTTATTATCTGTTTGCTTTACCTTAGATTATTTCGGATTACTTTATTTCTGATTTTACCTTTGTTTTACTATTCATCCACCTTAACATTCTCATTTTTATTATACTCATGTATGCATATTTTGTTCTTTAATTGTCCAACATTTTGCTCTGTATAACATAATTGGTCTAATCATTGTCTTATGAAAATTTTCTTTTAATTTAAATCGAAATTCGATGGTCACATAAAATTGCTAAAGTACTTCTCAATTTCTTTCATTGTGCTTGGATATAGTTATGTAGTTGGAGTGTAACTTGGGTTGGGTTGATTTAGTTGGAGTCTTCTTAGCCGTAATTTTATTTATAAAACATTAACCAACTGTAAATTTAACCTTATTTTTCAAGCCCAAATGTAACTCTAAATTAAACTTATAGCAATTGGGCCAGTTCAAGTTGCAAATCGGGTTGACCAATAGTTGAAAGAAAAGAAAATGAGAAACTTAATTTTAAATATTTATATGTTTATGCCTCGCCTTCTTTTTAAAATACATGATTCTGTATTAATAAACATATTATATTTAAAAGATTTTTACTTGATTAAATTAATTTTAGAATATAAAATTTATATTAAAAATAAAAATCAGTCAGAGATACCTTCCAGTTTAGGAGTAATACACAGCTATTAATGATTGTTATTTCAGAATAATGACATCTAATTAATGTTTGTGTATCATATGATTCAAAATAGCTCACAGTAATATTCACTGTGGTCAATCTTGTATTAATTTTTGATGATATATTGTCTTATATATTAACATCTAATTAATGTTTGTATATCGTATGATTCAAGATATCAACATTATAACAATATTCAGTTTGGTCAATCTTGTATTATTTTTGGATGATGTATTATATTACACATTAATATTGAAATTTATTTGGGTTGACCAACCATCTAACCCACCCAACCCACTTTTAAGATTGGGTCAGTTCAAGTCGGGTTGGGGCTGACTCTAGTACACCCCTAGATAGTTGCAATTGCAAAAAAAGATACAAAGGTGTAGCTAGATAGATAAAATTGCAAAAGAAGAAGACGATGATGAAAATAAGAAGTGGCTAGATTTCACTGCTAATTTTAGGACACTAAGATGTGGCTACATTGACATTCATGTGTTCAATGACTGACATGTATGTTGCGACATTCATGTGTTCAATGACTGACATGTATATTGCGACATTCATGTGTTCAATGACTGACATGTATATTGCTTGACTTCACTACTGCTAATTTTCAGGTCAATGAAGGAAAGCGTTGTAGCAAGCGTAAAAGATCCAAGAGTTGAAGTTCCATCACTGCTGATAATGGGTGAGGAGGATTACTGCCTCAAATTTCCAGGTATGGAAGACTACGTAAGGAGTGAAAAGGTGAAAGATTTTGTCCCAAAATTAGAGACCATATTCGTACCGGAAGGATCCCACTTTGTTCATGAACAGTTTCCTGACCAAGTGAACCAGCTAATCATTGGCTTCCTCAACAAAAACTCCACCTAGACACTGCGGGGGAAGTTACCAAGCTTGCTAGAATTAAGATGGGCATATGATATCTTGTTTCAGGACGTGGGGACGTCTTATATATGATAGTATGTATCCTAAAGCCTATGATTACACATGCTTGTTTGTTGTTGTAATAAATTTTGCTCTCTCTCTCTCTCTCGCTCTCTATCTCTCTCTCCTTGAGTATTGGGTGGAATGCAGTGTCTAATTACTCTTTGCAAACATGCACACGATTTTATGTAGTTCTGATCGCTGCTGCTTCGAAAGTTGAATTACGTAAAGATTGGATAGATTAGTTGGAAGATGTTTCGGGAAAATCCAATAAAGAGTGAGATTGTGAGGATGACACTTGTTCTTTTAAGAAATAATGTATAACTCACCTATATATTTTCTACATGCACCCATTTCATTGTTGCTTGATTTCTTGTTGAAACTAAATTGTTGACAAAAATATATTTTGCATTTAGTGTAAATTACTTATTTGAATTTAGAAACTTTTAATCGTCAAAATAATAACCCGTCTTCAACCCAAAATTTCAGGATTTTTTGAAAAGGTATAATAATTACATTTGAATATTTTTCGCAAATAAAGCTAATCTATGGACCCAACTGAATTTACATCGGCATTGCTCGATGGAGGACGATGCCAGTAATTTTAGAAATTGATCGATCCCAATCATTCATTTCGGAAATTGAATGCTGAACAGTACACGAATCACACGATGGATTGGTCAAGACCTCTACGAGTTATGAATGCTTTAACACATATCAGCAGCCACATTTTAAACCTTTTGAAACAAGTACAGTACAATTGATGTGGTGGGATTCAAAAGGATACATTGTTATCAAAAGGGCATCATTTTTTTTCCATCCAACCCGCAGCTAATTTAATCAGAGCTTCGCAAATGACCCTCCAGTTTTTGCAATTTATATACATAACCATATCGTTTTGCAAATGACCTCCCACTTGTTAACATTTTTTGCAAACAGCACCGACAACTACTGGTTCAAAATTACCGTGGATGATGATACCATACAATGAGTAACAACTAAGTAATAACATCACGTGTCTTGTATTTTTCAATATATTTTTTTGTTTTTCCTTCACTTTTATGTGGTCCCAAGTGTATTTAGTTAATACACTAAAATTTACCATTTTTTGAAATTTGGTAAAAAATTATATATAAGAACCCAAAATTGGTAAATTTTGGTATGCTAACAAAATACACCGGCCTACATAAAAGTGAAGAAAAAAACATAGAAAACTTCTTAAAAAATACAAAATACAAGACGCTGTTTCTTAACTAAGTATAGTATATAATCCAAGAACCAAACCTGGGGGTCAAGACTCAGGAAGAGCCCTGGACCCTCTGGCAAGAGCAGTAACTGGGAAGGGATCCAATTATTTATCAGAGGTATTTGTCGAGTTCTCAGATATCTGACATAAAGTGGCTAAAAAAATAATGCTGTAGAAATTCGTTGTGGAAACACTTTTTTCTTTTTCGATAAAATACTTACATTGCCTCATAAAACTGAAATTTTGACACCGGTTGCAGGCTCTATAGAAGGCTTACACCATAAGCAGCCAGCTTGAAAGTAGCCAACATGTTAAAAAAAAAAAGGGGCTATAAACTATAAATTATGCTTTACAGGGGGGGGGGAATGAATCATATCCTGATGACTATCTGTGCCTCACTCGAACCTCTATGTATGTGCTCTCAAGACCTACAATTTCACAGTGGTCCTCTTGGTCTGGAGAATTACCAGGAGGCCCCCATAATTGTTGTGGACAGTAATTTCCTTGATGTAGGGGCCGGTGGTGCCAAACCAGGGATATCTCTGATGTTTTTGTTCTTTGGATTAACAATCTGATAAAGAAAACAACGTTGTCAGAATCGATCTCTGTGAATTGATAGCAAAATTTGTGCCACATGTATTTATAATGACCATAGCAATCTTGAAACGGTAGCTGACACTTTCCCAGTGGCCAAGGATGGCTCCATCTCTAGGTCATGGATCAGGCATATAAAGAAGACACCCTGGCCCAGAAAATTTCATGAAATTCCACGTTTAGGAAGGTGAATTTTTGTGCACATGCATGAAACATGTAACTGCAAGGTGAGAAAGCAATACCTTTACAATGATGATAGCTATCACTCCCATAACGATAAGGAAAAGAAAGAGAAGGATGCACTTATCAGTAGCCACCTGGATTGAGAGGAGTTCTCAGTTAGGCCAGACAAAAAACATGGAGGTTAGTGGCAGATGGAGGCAGATGAAATGATGAACAACCTTTCTACCTATCTCCTTCACCAGCTGGGATGCCTTCTTTATGGAAAATTGAATTGTATCAAGCTCGTTTACAATTCGTCCCATCTGATCAGTCTGCGATTTTAAGCACAAACGAGTTCAGATGAAGCATATCATAAGACACCTAAATTTAACAACACATGTTTTGCATTGCCAAACATCCAAACTAACTCAGCCATATCCCCCTCTTTTTTGTTGGTATCATACAATATGACATTTTGATATTACAATCAAGCTTCACATGGAAGACAAAAACTAACTTGGCCATATTCTTTAGCTGAAAGAAATAACAAAAATTCTTACCTGGCCCTTCATAGTCTCTGCTGTTTTAGTTCCCACTTCGACAGTTTCCTCAACAACCTAAGGATGTCGATCAGCCAAGTAAGAACCACGAGGCAGAAAAATTAACAGTTATAACATGCTAGGGCACCAAATAACTAATGACAAACCATTTTGGAGCGTTCAATAGCCTGATCAGTCTCATCCATGGTCTTCCTCCCAGCATTTATCAGCTCTTGGTTAGACATGGCTGTAGGGTAATGAAACTCAAAACATTGACAGAATGTTTAAAGCAGTAAATGGACATAATTCTAGGAATAAATAAATTGGGATTCAAGGTCAAAATCATCAGATGCATCTTTCTGTTTGTCATCAGTTTATAAGGTGGACTTTGATGGGAGACAAGCATTCAGATGCATCTTTCTGTTTGTCATCAGTTTATAAGGTGGACTTTAATGGGAGACGAGCATAATGGTAGCTAGATTTTCCTCCCTCCCTCGGTTGATAAATTTGTAAATGTTGCAAGATGCATATGTTGGACCTTAAAGTAACACCAAAATGTCAGTCATTGGGGGTAACCTTTAACCTGGAGTAGCCAAAGCTTGGCCTTTCCAACTCTGTCAAAAGAAACTCTATTGAATGTGCAAGTGCTGGAGGATTTAGGAGCCTGATTTAGGAGCCTAATTGAAAATGAAAACTTTCTAAAATGACACTTGATATCCTTTCCAAACAGATAACATAAAAGTGTGCTCTATTGATTTTTCGCATATGGGTGAAGTTATCACTCACTTGATGCCATTTGAATGCTGGCCTCTGCTGCAGGCTCACTAGTTCCGGCTTCTGTGTCCAAGAGTTCTGATCGCTTGTTATCTACACTGCTTAAGTACCTGCAGTTTAACCCAATTAATGAGAAGCATTTCTTTATTCAAAGCCCATAAGCATACAGAATGTTGACTGCTAACTAAAAAAAAATGACGAAAGGTTAAACTGGACATCACTTGAAGATGATGGAGATTTTGGTGAGATGATTGTTTTCTTACAGGGCTTTTCATACTTAATGCATTGGGACCTCCGTTTACTAAGTTTCTAACCACAGAGAGAAATGAAAAATGAGATGAAAGGTCAACAAATCATAAACGGATGAATAATATTTGAGTAGCCAGTGTGTGCAGACAGATCTAGACATCTGGAGGCATAAAGCATATCAGAAAGCCTGCAACGTTATAATTTTTAATCGTCCTACCACCTGCAAGAGCTAAGCGTACTTATAAACTTTGTAATAAGTTACCATAACAACTATCAGATATATATTCAGCAACATCTTATCAACCATTGCAACCAATCTTACAGACAAAAAATGGCAGTCTTTGACTTGTGGAAATTGGTTATCATCAGCAAAGGGAGCTGTATCACAGACTTGTGTAATTCATCAATTGGCCCGGAAAGTAAATTCATGGAAGCAACCCAGCAATTGTCCTGACTCCAAAGGGATATCCTTGATTGATTTGGGCCATTGACTTCAGGGGTTTCACCTAATCTTTTGGCTAGAACTTAGATAGGCCCATTCTTCAAATCTGCTAGGTTGACACTCAAAATTAGCACTTTGGTTAACTTTTTAAACAGAAAACAAATAATTATCTCTCATAGACATACATAAAATTCGATCATGAAGTACAAAAGGTAAATACAAGATGCTAGCTTACGTTTTCCTCAATGAGACATATACATTCAGTTCCTTGATCTGTATTAACAGAGCAAATTGTTAGCTTCCAGATAATAGAACTGCCAAATGATTCAGTTAAACAATGAACAAAAATCAATGAAAAGCAGGAGCTGTTTATCGAATTAATGAAAAAAAGAGGCAAAGTTCTGCTTTAAAAAAAAAAAAAAAAAAAAAAGCAAAGCTGCAAAGTGGATGGTAGCCAGAGAAGAAAGGCGGCAAAACCAAAACAAAAAAAGAGGGAGAGGCAATATGAAATTGTGAAGCAAAAGCTTCCATTTTCCGAGTTGTCAGATCCCATTACAAATAGAAATAACTAAAACACATTAGAAAGAGACCGACCTGAGATTGCATCATCTCTTTCAGTTGCTTATTGATTTCAGGAGAATTTTGGGCCTCCTCATCTTTAATTTCACGATCAAATTCTTTGATCAACCTGAAAAAAATTAATTGCATGTAATAGTTTGTACTATCGATATTTCAAGCAATGCAATAGACCCTAAGCAAGTATAAGTACCTGTGATTGTCATCTAAAATGATATATTTTTTAAAGGTAAAAACACACACCAATATCCAGCATCAGATAACTCAAGTAACACTTAGAATATGGTGATGAAAGTCAACCAGGGCATAGCCCAGTGGTATGACATGTGGAGTGAGTGTTAATCCCGGCTTCAAGTCCCAGCAGGGGCATAGTCTCAATTGTAATCCAATGCAATTAGAGAGAGAGAGCATGGTGATGAAAGACAAACAAGTACAATGCTCTTAACCTCCAACAACATCAAAATTAGTTTTGGTGAACAAATAAGAAGTGGAAAATGAGGGACGATTTTAGGTTTAAAAAAAAAATCAACTATAAAGAAAGTAAGACAGTGGTGATTGGAAAAATAGACAGTGGTGAGAAAAAAAAGTAAAAGGGGGGTGAATAAACGTTACTTCCAAAAAAAACGGCAGGAAACATGGAGGATAGCTTATCGTTACATAAAGGTAAAGATTACATCACAATAGAGGCAAAAAATAAATGGTAGGAAATGACTAAGTAGCTTATCCTTTCCCTTATGCCACCAACAAAACACCCCTTGCAATTGACATTACAGTTTAACCTACCTTTTACACTCCCTCAACTTCCCAGTGAGTTCTTCCAGGTGCTTAGACTGTCTATTAGGATCTTTAATCTTCTCTAGCTTCTGGAACCCATTTCTGCAAAGAGAACCAGATTTCAGATTATTGGCATATAGAAATATCTTGGTGCAGCATCAAATATGATTATTATATTGAAACAGAACCACCTCAGTCAGGTCCTAAACCCCAGAAGGGAGTGTGATGATAGCACTATGAAGCCAAAGACCAAAAACAGATTCAGAAAATGCAAAGAAATCCTTTGCTGTCCTTTCCTCTTCTTTATTTTAAATTTTCTAATGAACAATCCATCAAAAAGGGAAGGGCCATAGAAGGCCTATAATTTGGTAGATGTCTACAAGGAGAGTGTGAACCATACACAGCCCAAACATTTGGCCTTTCTGTTTTTGGCACAAAGCAGCTACTTTTCCAGTACAAATTTATTTCACATTGGCTGCCTGAAGTTTTACCAACACACTGACCCCCATGTGTTTTTTTTTCCTTCTTCCTTTTTTTCACACAAAAAAGATACTTTAAAAGAGTGAAACTAGTGAAATCATTATAATCGATTTGCAGTCTCCACCATGAATGAAATAACAAGCCCTTTATTCTTGGAGCTAAATGAAATGGTTGACGCCAATAGAAGAGTCATTATCCTTTATGGTCAAAACCGATTACATTTTGTGGAAGTGCATCCAGACATACACTGTAGAGAATGACAACCTTTATTGTCAAAAGTGGAAAGGGTCACATCAAGGTTTGCTATTCCTTATAAAAGTTTTCCAGGAAAAATGTCAATCGCAAGATCATTTGGATGGTTGAATTTGTGTTAAATACTAAATCAAATTCCTGTAAACGAAAACAAAGCTAATTAGCTAACTGCTTGAATTCAAACAAATGGCTGCTGGTCCCAAGCCTTTACAAGTTGGGCTACTTCAATGGATGGAGTGGATTGGAAAAAAAAAAAAAAAAGGTAAGCAAGCAGAGTAATAAATTGCACCCTGTTATTCTAATCCAAACAACTGGTCAAAACTATCCTTTTTACAATCAAAATATTTTCTCCATAAACAATTCCATATTTAATGAAATCAAGTTTATCCTTCTCTTAATTAAACTTATCTTTCTCATGAAAAAATTATCATCCCTACTCCATATTTTTTCTCTAATCCACAATCTACTGTCTTTATCTGATCTCTTTTAAAAAAAAAAAAAAAAAAATTGTTGGCATTAATTTTTCTCTAATTGGCATCACTTCACCATTTGTCTAGATAAAAGGAATGCAAAGAGAAACATGAAATAACGTAAAAAAGAGGTAAAACGTGATGTTTAATTGGCAAAGGGATATCAGAGAAGTGATAAGATAAAAATATATACATTTATAGACTATGAAAAAGATAAAATTGACCAAAGACAAATATTTTACTTTACCTTATTAAGATAGGAATAAAAGCTGTCTTGTCAAGTGAAATTAAATGAAAAAAATTAATTTTCTTTGGCTTTACGTCAAACTCATAATTCCATCAAAAAGTGCATTTAAATCAAATATCAACAAGCAGAGAGTCCTCCCTATAATAACAGTGTAATAAATCTATTCCATTCTTCAATAACCATCATCAACATGATCATCATCCTTAACAGTATCTCATGTAAAATAAGGTAAAAAATCAATCTTGCAATGATACACAACCCAACCATAGCATGGTCCTCCGTTCAAATCCGCCAAATCAAACATCATCCGGAATCGACCAAACTCTAAAAACGCGACTCTAGAAACTCAAACTCTGGAAGAATTTAATCATCTCTTACGCTAAAATACGCATGTTGAGGGTCTGGAAAGTATTCCTCGAAAAGCTATATCGAGGTTTTCAAAGATGACTGCGGAATTTGTCCAGAAATTAAAGCATTCCAGCTCAAAATTCACAACCACAAACTATAAAAAGAAGCTAATCGGAAATCAAAATTCAACCACTGAAACTGCAGAAGTGAAAACGAGGCCCTACGCAATAGCGCGGAGAAGATCACGAATTTCGCCGTTGGTCTGCTCCATACTCGCACTCATCTGCAACTCAGACGCCATTTCCAGCATCGGAACTTGGAATCTGCAAACCGATCGCCGCCGAGAAAGCTATCCTCGAGTAAATATCTCTCCTTGTCGCCGTTGAAGAAGCAGTGGGTACGAAAAAACGGGAGATTTCGGAAACCCTAACCCTAGTCCAGGGAGAGGAGAAGAGGTGGGAAAATGCAAAGAAAGAAGTAGGAAAGGTTTTCTGTGGGAATTTCAGAGTTTTGAAATGGGAGGAGTGTCGGAGGGAATAAAGCAGCGCGAAGGAAGAGAACTGAAGACTCACGAGAGCGGAGGGTTGGAGGTTTTCTCCTTTTTACAAATACACCCCTATGATTATTTTTGCACATTTCAGTAACCTACGCATATTTCCCTGGGTTGTGCACTTGCAGATGTGCGCGGACCATTTTGCACAGGTTACACATGATGAGAGTGAACTGAGGTGCAAGTTAATGTTCCCAAAGAATTTAATTTTAGGCCTGCTAGATTCTTTGTCATGATAATTCTGTTTTTTCCGTCACTATATATATTTTTTATAATTATGATCTACAATTTTGTTTTTATTACTAACATCATTTCTTTTTGCATTTTATTTTATGCTTTAAATTGTCCATTACTATGCCCACACCTAAGTTTCAAAGTAAAATAATTTTTTGACTCAACGGTTAAATGCGTGAAAAATATAATAATTGATTCAGATCATATGATAATATCAAGATGGTCCAAATCAGAGGGAGGTGTTTGGAAAATACACTAACAGCCTGGAAAGGATGCATGATGGTGGCAGCACCAAGAGCCAGCATCATTGCACGTAAAAGCATAGAAAAGAATATTAGTCCAAATCATGGTTAGGAATTTGTTGTGGCAGTTGACCAATGGAATAATGGATGGGCCGGAATTTATGAGAGAAGTTATCGAAGGGCTAAAATGAAAAATGCACCACCCACGTGTTGCAGCACGTGAGGTGAGGGATTGCCCCAAGCGTACATCGTAGTGACGACATCCCAATAAGAAAACAAACGCGGCCAATCATTTTCGGCAGGCATGACTTGATGAATGTTAACGGTTAATTTGCTACCAACTCCATCAGACGAAGGCGGGTATCAATAAATCATTGGTTTGGGACTTTTGGGTTCTAGCATATTGGATTTTCATAACATAATAGTATAGTATATTACTATTCAGAAATTACTAATTAGCCTATTAGAGGGAGGGAAAGTGAAATTTAAATTTTAAAAAATTGAAGAAATTATATAATATTAGCGTTGTGGGATAATAAATATTGACTCTAACTATGGTCAATAGAACTAAGGGGTATTTAGTATTTACATTTTCCGTCACATCTTTTTTATAAGTTTGCATAATTTACTCTAAAACTATTGATTTAAAATACCTCTTTATGTTTCATTAAAAAAATGCCCCCTTATGGCAATCAATGCCGTGACACAACGGTATGCATGATGGGCAGGTTTGCCTGTAATAGAGGGTTTAACCCTCTTCCCCTATAGTCCCCCTAATTGTCGTAGAAGTTATAATTTCCCTCTAGTGATGAAGCTTGTAGAAATTTTTCTCAGTGTTGTAAAGATTTAAAATATACTTGATTGTAATATCTATTATGCTGTTGTTGACAAGAGACTAAAAAATTTACCCCCTTACAAACTTAATTTATTTTGGAAAAATATCCATATAAAAAATAGCTATTGGTCAATTTGGCCACTTTGTCATCAATATCAAGTAAGGATACAATTACATGACTATAGTCATAATTATGTGTCAACAAAATAAAGTCAACAACACGTAGCATAATATTATTTGAAGGGGGCAACTAGATAAAAATAAATTATAATTTTAAATATTTGTTAAAATTTAAGGAATTTTTTAATTTTCAAAGACAATTGCCCTTTTTCAATTCCACACGACTACCCCACTTGACGAGAGTATTTTTTTTAACAATGAGTAATAATTATGGATCAAAATCAATAAAGTACAAAAAAAAAAAGGCAAGGCAAGTAGCCATAAAAAATAATAATTTTCAAAATATAAGGATTGGTGATTGAAAATATGTAATTATTTACAACACAAGTGATGATTGTTTGGATGGCTGGGTAAAGTGTAGATAGAGGTACATGGACATTGATCTTAAGATATGGGGAAGTATGAAAATGAATGACTAAGTTTTAGAAATTAAAAATAAATAATCAAAAGATAAATGTTGCTAATAGTCAGATTAATAATATAGTTTTATTTCAATAGCTGCAATGTCTCTTTGATCAATTAATCAAGTTGTATCTTATTATAAAAAAATTGACCAAGTTATCCAAGTGTTGCTAGGCTTACTCAAGCCAAGGATCTCTTAATTGCAAGTGTGTCTGTAGAATGATAAAAATTTTGAATTAAAAGTTTTTAGGGTAAAATTTTTAAAATAAGAAAAAATGATGGATACGGCAAAAGTAATGACGATAAGTGAAAAAAATAAAGTCAAAAATAAATATGTCAGTTATATGGATAATTGTGTAAATTATTTGAAAAGTAGGATAATTATATAAAAAGATATGAAAAATAATTAAAAATAAGGTAGTTGTGAAGAATGAAAAATCTTATATTAAAAAATTTTATTGCGAAAACTATTATATGTAGTCAAACATTCTCTTGTTTATCTTTTTCAACCCCCTCATCTATCGATGGTCTTAGGCATCCGACTGAAATCAAAGAAAGACCTTCTAATCTAGTTGGCGCTTATGTAACGGGATGTGGAGATCTGCAGTCCTAGTTTAAAAAGATTGTCTCCTATTTCAACTTTTAGGAGCATCTTGGAGAAAATAAAAAATAAAAATTCAAGAGCAAGTCTCCAGTGTTACATCTCTTGTGTAATTTTGGAAAATGTACCTACAACAATTAAATTATAAATATAAGATATAAAATAGACTTCCTGCTAATCACCCACTTCAATACAAGCATAAGTAAATAAGAGAAAATGGTTTTCTTACACATTAATATAACATTTTTCTTTTTCTAATAAGTAGAAGATATTCTTTTAGCTTTCTTTACCTAGACAAATGTGATCCAAACCTTATATATACAAGTTTTATAATTGAACGGGTGATTTGCAAATATACTAATTTAGTTTGATTATAATTGTAAATATATTTATATACTTTTAAAAATTGTAAACAACCCCTATATATTTTAACTATAATTGTAAATATACTCATGTTATTATAGCATCGTTGCTGTGTTGTCACAGCATAGATACATTTACAAGAATATGCAAACTACATGATTATGTTGTTTTTTTTATTTTTTATAAATGTACTAATGTAGTTTAAATTTCTTTGTAAATATACTTATGTCGTGATGATGTGGCAATGATGTCATAATAGTGTGAGTATATTTGTACTTATAGTAAAAATTTATTGATGTTATTTGCAATTTCTGAAATTATATAAATATATTTGCAATTATGGTTAAACTATATGAGTATATTTGTAAATTATCCTAATAAAACATGACAAACCATATAACTGGTATTTTCTTGGGAAAAATAATGAGTAGAGAATGTAAAGAATTCTACATAAAAATCAAAATAATAACTAAAAAAGGGAAAGAAACCAATTTAGATAAAAAAGAAGAAGAAGCATATATACTCAACATTTCTTGTCCACAAGCATGGTATGAAAACGTGCGGAGAAGTTGTTGAGCCATAATAACTAGTGAATCATTTTTGTTGAAGATGAATTATATCTTGATAAGCTGGTCATGGCAAGAAGTTATGATAAGAACAGAACATTAAAATGAATCACATGCCGGGCCGGGACCATGGTTTGTTTACACACGCTAAGGACGTGGTGCTTAGTAAACTGAAAATAAATTTGAAGATAATACGAAAAAATTAAATTTATTATCATATAGGTATCCCACGTTTAAAATTTTTTATTTCCTTTCCAAAGAAATAGGGTACAGGTAAGCGAAAAAATTATATAATAACCATAAATATAACTTGACCAGTTTATATGAGCTATGCTTCTATGAATTTCTCTTATATGTAATCCTATACATTTTTAATATCTTGATAATTAATAAATAATATAATTTATATCATCATAAAAACTATCGTAGTTATCTAATATTACTATGTATGGGTCTCATCTATTTAGGTGTAAAATTAATATAACAAAAGGATTTAATGCTAAATATCGATTTTAAAATAATATTTTCAATAACCAAACCATCGAAAATATTATTGTTACATGGATAAATAATTATATAGTTATATAATAATATACATATAAGTTGATTTAAGCATTTTTCCTAATTTACACATAAATATATTTATTTTTAAGTAAATGTGACCATGAATATATTTAATGGAGATGAAATTTGGCCTCTTTTGTATCAAGTATCAATATGTTGAAATTGAGGGGCTTACATAGAAGCTGAGCTCAATTTATATTATACGTTTTTGCCTTAATTATATAGATTGAAATTTTTTAAGGGTGCATTTAAAAAGTGATAGAATTTTTAGATGAAATTTTTTATGTAAAAGTTTTTTAAATGAAAAAATAATTTGATATGATAGGAGTAATAATGAGGAGTAAATAGAATAAAGTTAAAATATATAAATTAATTGTATAAGTAAATATATACAAATAATTAAAAATAGGATAATTGTATATGAAGATGTGAAGAACTAGTATTAAAATATGATAATCCTAAAGAGTAAAAAGTTTTGGATGAAAAGCTTTTTATGAAAGTTTTTTAAATTAAAAGGAAATCATGTGATATGACAGAGGTAGTGTAAAAAGTAAGGAGAATAAAATTAAAATAAATAGTTAGTATATGAATAGTAGTGTAGAAATAATTGAACAACAGCGTAGTTATACAGGAAGATGAGAAAAATACTAAAAAATAAGTAATTATCGAGATTAAAAATTTAATTTGAAAAGTTTTTATGCTAAATAAAGATGCTCTTAATTTGAAAAGTTTTTTTTTTATGTAGCAAAACATACTCTACATGTAAAATAAAAGTTTTTTAAAAGACAACCACAAGTTGGTAAGAAGAGAGCCAGTGTTCACCTGCCAATCGTCCAAGAAAAATCCGCAATTGGTACGAATTTCAACCGAAACTTCTGCAATTAATACTCCTCCTGTCGGCACAAGTTAAAATGTCCTGTCGTTTCTATATTCGTGAAAAATATGAACATACGAATAAAAAATTGTAAATTTACATTAAATGATATAATAAAATTTTTCAACGGTACAGATATATTATTTATATGTTGTATATTTCCTCATGCAACTGAGAGCGCAAGGAATTTCTACAATGCCCAGTGCACCATATGCAATAACCGCTCTAACGGACAGAACCGCAGCGCTGCCACCGCCGCCCAGGTGCCATTTGCCGAGAAAACTGGTACCAAACGTGTATAAGTGCGAGGGAGTGATAAAATGTGAAATATGGTTTTCTAAGGCTAATGATTTCCTCATTAATAGTTATATTTTTTTATTTCTATATTTCAATGATTTTTCCTACAAACTATATTTATCAATCCTATTTATTTTAATTATACTCTTATTATTTTCTATCAATCTTGCAAATTTCAAAATATTTCTTTTTTTATTTTTCACTATTTTTCATATTCATATAATTTTTAAGTACCCTCGCACGTGCCGGTCTCATATCCATTACTGCAAAAATTTTAGTTGGAAATTTCTGTTAATGGCAATGGCACATTTATATTGTCAAAAATATTTTTTCTGGCTGCTTTTATTGCAGCCGGTATGAGCCGTCGCATAAGATGTTAAATGTGATTGGAGGAGATATAAGATGGAATTTTCATTCTGAAATTACAAAATTTTCATTTCTAAGATGTAAGAATTAAATTTTCTCCATTTTTATAAAAAAAATTTATTTTTGGATATTATTTTTTCCTCTCAACCTGTATTCCGTCCCATTTCAAAATTCACATATCTATGCTACATCCCTAAAAGTTTATTATTTTTCACTTTATTTTAGAAGTCTTATCTATTGCTGGTATTTCATAAAACTTTTCTTTTAAATTATTTTTACAGTATTATATTTTTAAATTATTTTCATACCTTTCTATATAGTTATCTACTTTTTAATTATTTCTTCATAGTTAGCTAACTATACAACTATTATATCTATTTTAACTTTATTTTTTTTATTTTTCATTATTACTCTTATAAATCTCATCATTTCTTCCATTTCAAAAACATTTATACTAAAACTTTTTAAAAATTAATCAAATACTAAATACAGCCATGATGTTACACTCCATGAGTTGGTTCGCTTACAAATTATTCTTAGGGTGTGTTTGGTTAGGGGTAAAACTTTTGATGAAAAGTTTTTGAGATAAAAGTTGTCACATTGATAGAAAATGATGTGATATAATAGGAGTAATGATGAGAAGTAAAGAGAATAAAGTTAAAATAGATAGGTTAGTTGTATAAGATAGTTGTGTAGAAATGATTGAAAAGTAGGGTAGTTTGTATAGGAAAATGTGAAAAAATAATTAAAAAATAGAGTAGTTATGGAGAGTGAAAAGTTTTGGTTGACATGTTTATATCCTAAACAAACACACCCTTATGTTGCTTGTACGAAAATCATCTCGATTTGATTTCTAATCTAAATTAATTTCTTTAATTCAAAATATTTAACATTAAAGTAGTTAAATTATTTCTGTATATAAATAAAATATTTGAGGTTGAGTAGAGGAAATAAGGAAAAAAAGATTAAATTTCTCAGGGAAAAAATTTAAAAATATATTTAAACCGTAAAATTAAAAAAAAAATAGTCGGAGGATAGTAAAAGTGAAAATTAGTCGGAGGATAGTAAAAGTGAAAATTTATACTCATGTAACATTGAGTTCCACTGGATCAGTTCTGATAGATTATTTTATGAAATCAACTCTATGCTAATTAAAGGTATAACTAATTTTTTGTATTTAATCCCATAAATATTTTTTTTGGAATCAACTTAACCCAAAGAAAGTGGGTCGGTGGGTGAGTAACTTACCCAACTTGCACCTCCGACGCGAAGGAATGCGAAGGACAAAAGGACAACTAGTCGCGACGGATGAAAAAAATGTGGTATTTTGAAGCTCGCTTCCTTCCCCGATCTCGCACTCTCTGTTTTTAAAATGCTCTGCTGCGATCCTCGCATTGTGTTTCTTCCTCAATTACGCAACCCACATCTCTCTCTCTCTCTCTCTCTCTCTCTCTCTCTCTCTCGTGATGCATGCATGAAGGCACGAAGCTATGGCAAAAATAGGGAAAGCCGCTACGGAGGCATTCTCCGATGCTGTTATGGAAAAAATCTGGAAATGGAGCGAAATAAAGGAGACCGGCGTCAGCTTGCGCTACATGATCGATGTTGGGTCGAAGACGCTGAAGAACCTCCTCCTGTCTGCTCAGTTTCTGCACAGAGAGCTCCCCATTCGCCTTGCCGGGCGAGCTGTCGAGCTGGACAGTCTACCTCATGGACTCTACCAAAAACCTCCTGTTCTCAAGATAGGCAATTTTTTTTCCCAACGTTTTCGAGAATTACATTTGATTCTCAAGGTTTTTTTTTTTTTTTTTTTTTTTTTTTTTTTGCTGCATGTCCGACATCTTTTTTTTTTTTTTCTTCTTCTTTCCTGGGAGTTTGCGACAAGCTGATTTGCTTGATGGTTCTGGTTTTCAGGTGTTCGAGTGTTTTTTTTTTTTTTTAAAAAAGTTATTTTCTTTCTATTTTTACAACATATTCCTCTTTTTTCTAGTCGCTATATGGGTATCGAATCTCTTGATACTTAGTTCTCGCAGTGTTTGTGGAGTCGGTTCTGTTGATGGATTTTGGTTGTCGTAGGTGCGTGAGTTCTCTGTTCTTTTTGGAGTTTGGGCTTTTGCACTTATGATCGTTGGGGGAATTCGGAAAGGTTCGTTCGTCAAACCCCTTTATTTTTACTGTTTTGCAGCCTCAGAATGGGTCTGATTTGCACATGGAACTAGAATTTAATGCTTTTGTGGGGTATCCAGAATGTGGGGTTTGAATGTTTCAGTTTTATTCTGTTAGTTCGCAGGTTTCTGCTATGCCTTCCGAGATTTTGTAGGTATCATCTGGAGACCGGAGATGGGTTGACTTTAACGTCATCTACTGGGATTTTTGCGCCTCGGTTTTCGTTGTTGGATAGCTTTGTTCTGAGCCTTATTTCGACGCAGCTTCATGTTCGCCATTTTTTATGCTTAATTTGCTAATGATTGTGCTCTTTTTGGTGAATATCTTGATTTGGGATAGGTCTTATGATCTTTATTTATTTTACGAATCGATCTAGACCTGGTTTTCATTGCTAGTTTTGTAGCATTTGTCAAGCATTCTGGCACTGAATTTACTTATTATTATTATTATTATTATTTACTTTCTTTCCGTTCTTTTACGTAAGACTTTTGGGTGTTGGAGTGTTGTTTGTGTTGATCGGGCGAGTTCTTTTCTTGGAACTGCTCTTTGGCCATGAACCCACAGCTTATTCTCCATTTTAACTGCTTCCATGTCCGTTTTAAAGATGCATTTGAGAGTTTTTAGTATGAGTTAATTCTACAATAGATTCTTCTTTTCGTTATATTTTGATGACCAGTTTCGTGAAGGATTAAATTTAATTGCTATACTTCCATTGGAATGGGAATGACCAAATCACGGCCATCCTGTACCAATTTGAATGTTCTAGACATCAACTTGCAGTGGTGGAACATAAACTCAGTAGGCTTTTCTTAAAAGTGCTACCAACTTCATTATCAATGCCATGAGAGTCGCTTATCACAAATTATCCAAAACAAAGCTCTTTTATTGTTAAGATCTGTTGGGCTTCCTCTTTTCTTTTCTTTCTTCCTGATATCCTTGTTTTTTGTACCAAAGAAAATGATCAGATAAGAGTGTTTAATTTCTATGCATGCGTATCAAAAGCCTCACAGCATATCAGTTCTCTTGACGTACGTTTTCTTGTTAGTTTTTACGGTCTGTTAGGTTGATATTCTTCATTCTTATGTTCCAGATCCGAGACTGTTATCTGGAATCTTTTCGTAAAGTTCAATCCTTTCCTAAAGTTAGAGACAAGACCGATGAGCTGAACTTCACACAGATGATTAAGCTGCTCAGAGCAAGGCGTAAGAACATTGTGCCTACAATGCCTGTGGGTGTTCAACAGCTAAAGAAAGAGCTGAATCAAGTAATTCCGCCTCAAATGCCAGAGGAAATCCATCAGTTTTTGGATCAGTTTTACATGTCAGTAATTGCGATTCACATGCTTATTATAGGTTCTCTTTTTTGGCCTTTTCTTTTTGAACTAGTGCAACATCTATAATTTCTGATAAAAAGAGTGCCGGTTTACTTCTTTTCCTTTTTGAATCACAGAACACAAAGCCTTTTCCTAGCATCATATTTTATTAAACTTGATGCATCCTTTTGTTTGTTGAAGTGTGTTAGATTAGTAGTGGACTAGTGGTCATTGTTTTCAGTCTGTTGTCTCCAATTAATAATTTCCAAAACAAAGTTTACATGTATAGGCTGGTCCTAGATCAGAGTTTGGAAGCTAATCTCTGCTTGATACTTGTTATCTGTCTAATTCAGGGCAGCACGTAGTTTTGCATGATCCTGATCCCCAACCAGGCTGCATGGGCATGATACACTGCCAAACGTCACCAGTGAATGTAGTAAGGAGTGCGAGTGAGGATGCCCGTGCCATTTGCATGAGGGAATTTGGAACTGCTCCAAATGTTAGCGTTTGTGGAGATCCGAGTTTTACTTTCCCATGTGTTTCTCTCCTCCTCCTCCCTCCCTCTCTCTCTCTCTCGTGCGCACATGCACGCACATTTTAAATCATATGCAGCATTTCTTCCAATAAACACTTGTTGAAACAATTTTGAATTTATGATTAGGAAAATATATAATCATTGTGTTTGATTGCTCCAAGTTTTTTGATATATCATGACATTTCAACCAACTAAATTGATTCATAGTCCCTAAAATTCACCTACATAAAAGACATGGAGAATAAATCTAAGCATCAGAGTTCCCATGCTGACCACAAAGGTAGAAGCCAAGAATCATGCAATTTCTTAAATAGCCCTCTTTAGACTCATGTTTGTGAAGCCCTTCAGTATCTTTTGCTGGAAACGATCTTGATTTTAAATTTGTTTATAATCATCAGTAGTCTTTAATTTCATATGTAAATGCACATTTTCTGGCTGATACGTCATCAAGACAATACTAACTGAAGATAATCTCTCTCTCTCTCTCCATGCAGACAATCATTAATTTCCACCCTTTGGTAAGAGGTACATAGCCACGCACTTGCATTTTATGGATGGAGTTAGTCAAGAACTCCCTGCGTGCAGTACAAGAGCAGTTCGTGGATTCAGATGAAAATGATCTATACGTTCGAATTGCAGTTGCTGATGGGATAGAGGATGCGACCATGAAGGTGTGCACAGACAAGTAAATCTAATTTAAAAGAGAAATGATCTTGTTAATATGGGCTAAGTAATAGCTTACTTAGCTCATCTCAAAAAACTCATTTGAAAAACTTTTTTCTGTTTTTTTCTTTACACACATTTTTATTTATATGTATTTCATATATAAACCAAAATTTACCATTTTGAGACATGTATATATATTTTTTAAAGATTTTTAAACACTACGGTATTTTAGCCAAATACCCTAGTGTTTAAAAATCTTTTAAAAAAATACACATATTCAAAAATAGTAAAATTAAGTTTACATGTTAAATACATCTCTATATTAACAAGTTTACAAGGTAAAAAAGTAAAAAAGATGTCTTTTAAGTGGGTTTTTTTATATGGGGGCTAGCAGGATCATTTCTTAATGATTTTGAATTCACCCGTAAAAATGAGAGGGATGATCAAGTTCAAGCAGTTGGTCATTACCCCATTAATGCCTATGCTTTGCTTTCCAATTTCATTTCCAGTGTGTCCTAGACCTCAGATGAAGAGGGCGGGATAGCAAGAAGTGGCCTTCATAAGATTTTCACATATCTGTATACTACAGCAGGAAGCCCTATTTGTGAGGAATTACATACTGAAGAAGCTACAACTGGAGTTGTTGTGGCGGGATATGGACATAGGCTCCCCATAAGCCGTCTCTATGCTCGATATTTTGGAGGTGATCCGCAAATCATCTCTATGGAAGACATGGTGGGTAATGAGCATTTTTTCTTTTGCACTTTGATTATGGCAACTCTAGTTAGTATGTATGAGTTGATTATATATTGTTGAATCCCTATACTCACACACAACAAATAACACCTGTTTGTAAATTTTCCTGCTGTGTTTAGATTAGAGAAATGTTGAATGATAAATAACAATAGAAATTGGCACCACTTTTGAGGGCACACCGGCAGAGTATTCTATTGAGTTGGCAGCTGTTGGAAATGCACCATTTTAACAAGCATGGCTTTCCAAACAGAGCAGAATGGCATTGCTGCTTACGCCATGTAGCATCGCTTGGAGGTGAGTATGTTCTTTCGGTTTTGATGGTTCGCTGGATTTTATTTTTTTTTCTTTTGCTTTTCTTTTTCGATGCCTTAAATCTTCCGGCATTCTGAATCTATCTTCCCAATATGTTCGGTTAGACTTCTGATTTGCCCTGCTGCGTAGCTTGCATCAGTGCTTTCAGACTATATTTCAATATTTCTTTTCCACCTTTGCAGGAACGGACGCATACCTTCACTTGTCTCGAATGGGAGATTCAGAAGAGACGCTGCCATGATTCAACAGGTGGTCATTGGTTCAAACAAAAAGCTAGAAGCGTGCAGCCAAGCTAATCGATGATGACATGATACAAAGAAAAGTATATCCTTGTGTTGTGTATATAGACTAATGGGGGAGCAGGGTGGTTCAGTAAGCCAAGCAAGCAATTGTTCATTGGCAATGGCCCATGTAAAGTAGCATGGAAGATGGCTACTAGGAAAAGAAAAGCAGAACTTTAATGTCTTCATGTTATTTCTTGTCTGGATACTGAACTACATTTAAGCCCATGAACATAGACTTTTTCGATTGGTTTCCTGAGTCCCACAAAAATGATAATAATTACCATGACGCGCACAAAATGAAAAAGTTCCATGTACATATTTCACCCAATTCTGTCCAGACCTAAAATGGGTAAACGGCAGGGGATTTGCACTCACCACAGTCAGTAACGTTGAGAGACGAAATAGAATTGCGGTGGCTCCGCAAGTTGGCAGTGCTGACAGAAAAAGACTACCCCAGGGCCAGATCAGGTAGCGTTACAGGCCTTTATAAAGGGCCATCAATGCATTTTCCTGGGCCTCGGGCTATTTCTTGTGTCAAAGATCAGGATTAGAATGGAGTCGCATCTCCCTTAAATGGATGGACTGGAGCTGCCCCTGAATTGCTTGGGAAATTCAGCCTACATTTTACCTGACAGTAGTAGGGAAGGCTGGATACATGCAGGCCCCTCCCCACCCCCACTGTAATGAACAGGTGCTCTAATGGACCAGATCATCCTTTCACCAGTAGGCAACGGCAGGACGCATCATCAAGCATGCAAGGTGCTAATAATGAAGGTCATACTCCGCGAATGAACTCTTGTGACATCTTCTTGTGCTACAAACATCCAGAGCTACTTGAAGGGGAGAAAAAAGGAAAAGGCAAAAATAATAATAATAATAATAAATAATAAATAATAATAAACGAGTCAGTCAATTGACTCAAATGGCAAGGACAACGAACTAAAGAAATGATCAAGACTGCACGGAGAGATTGACATCACGTCCAACAAAAGCCAGAGAAACCAACCACCAAAGGATGGAGGAGTTTGTCAGATCATAAGCACCTCTCCGATGATGAATAATACGTTGGGCACGCTGAGGTTATAAGCGTGGGGAAAGGAACCCCTACCTCATTTTCAAATTTGCCATGAAATGAAGATGGATGTGTCTATTTCATGTGGAACAATCATGAATTCATGATTAAGTGATTGGCATGTATTAAATACAATGATCTATTTAATTTTCAGGATTCAAGACAAACGAATGAGAAAACACACACAAAACAGAAATGCCCATGGGCCTTACAAAGCAACCATGCAAGTCAATTATTTCATTATCGACTATTATGTGCATGGCAATAACTTCCATACCTGGCTGATTCCAGATCTACAATGAATTGCTTCAAGTTTGTGTCTGGTGTTCCCCGGGTAGAAACTGAAAGGAGTAAAATTTAAGCAAGCAATTGAGAAAGCCCACCCACAAAAAGTTAATCCCAGACGTGAACCATTCAAAACAGAGAAGCACACCACTCAACACCCAATTTGCATTATCCTCATTATTTCCAATACACTAGTCACTGTGCACAGAAAATCTAGAGAAAAAATCACTATGGAAATGAACATTAAGACGGATAGATATAAGCAAACTAGCAAATGTAGAAAATTCAAACTACTTCGCTTCAGTGTATTAACCACATCCTACTGTATAGCCATAAGATGGAATCTTTATAGGCCACCTCGTTGATGTTCCTCCATGCTCGATTCTCCTTTTCAACTTTCGAAAATGATTTCTGCAAAATTTCAACCGGAAGTGAATAGTTAGTTAAAATTGGCAGTAGTGCTTGTTCATCACGCCAAAGACAGGTAAAAGAAACAGGGGCATGTTGATTAGGAGAAAACAACAAAAACATTAACACTTGCCATGAAAGGAAATTTTAAATGAAACTAAGAATAGATACTCAATGATGTGGTCACAAATAAATTAAAACTCAACAATTATTTGTTTACAGTGATGCACATTGCACAAGAACTATAAACAGTCCGCCCAACACCAACCTTGCGTGGAAGCCAATGCCAAACCACTGAAGCAGCTGATTGGGATTAGAACTGATGGTGCAATAATGCCACCAGTATCAGAGCGAATCTACCAATAATGTCAATTAGAGTAATTGTGAACAGAAGTCCATAGTAGAGATGCTGGTAAAAATATGAATTGCATGCAAACTGTGATGAAACTTTCGATACATATATAAGTCCAACCATCAAATAAAATGCAGAAGGGTGCTCAGAATGCATTCCAAAATGAGTGCTTCAATACTCGTATTTTTGTGATGTTCAAAGCACTCCTAACAACATACCATAACAGTGCAAGATATCTGGAAAATTGACTTGATGCTCAACATGACCATGGATGATATCAAAAGCAACAAAGAAATAGCTCACTATTAATCCATCTGATTAAGTGATTGCTTTCTCATTATTAAGCCAGCAATGATAGTAAGGAGAGATGGTGCAATTGCAGTATAATGGAAAATTCATTGGGTGGTTAACAATAGTCATTACAAAATTACATTGCTGGTAAAAGTTTCTTTCCATAATTTGACAAATTTCTCCACAATGAATAGTTCCTTCGATGTATTCCAATATTTATGGGTCGATTGAGATGAGTTGAAACAGCAAAATTGACTAATCACTCAATTCATCATCTAGAAAATCAAGATCATCATCATCTTCCTCATCATTTGAAGGAAGAACCATAGCCACAGGATGAACCACAAGTGGCTCCCCCACTTCAGTAATTTCTGTTGTCTCTGCATTCCCCTTCCTTGCTTCTTCTCCATCTTCGTGCTCATTCCCCTCGTTCTCATCTGCGTCGGCATGTTGCATCTCATTATCAAGAATTTCCTAGCAAAAGACCAAAAGATTGATAAATTTATGCCTTAAGAATTTGATAAATTTGAAATCAGTAAAAAGATGAAAGATTAGAACATAGCACTGAAACTGAAACATAAAAAGAAAATGTACCTCATCTTCTTGGAAGGCCAGTTCCTCTGCTTCTACAACCCAATCATCTAACAAGCTTTCTGACAGGATGCTCTCCAGGAAAGTAGAATCATCAAGCCTTCTCCTAAGCTGCCTTTCTCTAAGCCGCAGGTTGTAGTGAACATACACAAGGTCGTTCAATTTCTTCTGAGCCAAACAATTGCGTCTCTTATTGTGTATATGATCAAAAACACTCCAATTGTGTTCACAACCAAATGAGGTGCATGTCTGGCTTAAGATGCGTATGGCGATTCTTTGTAGCTGCAGACAATTGATCCCATGTTGTTGCCACCAAGCAGCTGATAAGTAAAAAGTCAGTCAGACACCACAATTTTCTTATCACGAATGGCTAAATTCCGTAATCTGTGCATGATCGACAAAGTGAATTAGGTTACCAAACCCATGACATACCCGGATCAAGTTCTGTTCTGGTGCTAATGGCCAATTCAGTTCCAAAATCAGCTTTTGCAGAAACAAATTCTGAAATCTGGAACATCAAAACATGCATGTAAAACTCAGCAATAATTGAACTAATTACCTGCTTATATTTCAAATGCAAAGTAGCTAAGTTTTTTAGGGAAAAAAAATGGTTGATACACGCCTGCATGGAAGCTGCAACTCTTCTAGCATTTTCTGGCTCCAGTCGAACAATACATTCATTCAAACCACGAATTATCTCTGGATGCTGCAAATGACAACATATGATTCACATATCTGAAAACAGAGGTAACCAATATAACAACTATCAATGTTAATTAATATTCCCATACCGCCAGGAAATCAGCACAGTAACGATAACATGGATTAAGGAAGTACGCTGCTACATAGAGAGGATGATGGAATAATGAATTCCAGTGGTTATCTAACACAGTCCAGAATGGCCCATACTTCCTTACATCATCACCATGAATATCTCTGATAGCAAGTTTAGCCCTGTACATGTCATTGTAGATAGATGGCATCAACAGGCCTGTGTCACTATCTACTTTCTGAAGCACTCGCATAATAGGATACACAGACTTGCTTACATATTGCACCTTCTTCCAGAATGTAGAATTCAAAAGGATTTTTTCAACTTCCTTGCCATCATCCAATTTTGAAAGACGGGATGCATTCCATTTATTCGATTGGAACATTTTTTTTAGACCCACTCTGTGATCCAACAAGTTCTGCAAATTAGCGAAACTGGTGCCAGTCCTTGTAATAGCAGGCATAACAAGCTCTTTCCCCTCTGTAAACTCTTTCTTCATTAGATTTAACAACCAAGTGCGATTGTAAATAAACTTCGTAACTTTTTTGGCTTTTTCCATGCACTCTCCTACCCATTTTATCTTCAAGAAATCTTCAAGCATCCCATCAATGCAATAAGCAGCACAAGGCGTCCAGAACAGATTTCTTCTTTTCTCTTCAAGCATTCTACCAGCAGCCTTATAACTTGGAGTATTTTCAGTAACAACCTATAATTTTCCAAATCATAGGAATCCATCAGATGATAAAGAAATTCAAAAAAAGATTAGCTAAGCATTAATGAGTGAAACAAGTTGTGTAAGTTGAATACCTGAACAACATTTTCCTCACCTACTTCCTCCACAACTTTGTCAAGCAATTTAAAAAGGTTTGTGGCATCTTCTATTATATCAGATGCATCAACAGAAGATACAAAAGATAACCCCCGAGGGCAAGACACTAAGAAATTGATTATTGTCTTACCCTGCACATCTTTCCAACTGTCTGCGATGATAGTACACCCAGTAATTGCCCAAGAAGCCTTGTACTCTGTTTGATAATCTTTAATAGTAATGATTTCATCTTGGAGGTACCGCCCAGAGATCATTCTACTGGATGGTACTTTAAGCCCTTGCCCATATTGACCAACCAAATCCAGCATCTTATGAAAATAAGGGGAGCTGGCAGCAGTAAATGGGACAGCAGCATGATAAAAAAATTTACAAATTGCAGAGATCACTTCCTTACGAGCCTTCTTTTTATCATATTCCTCCCTCAGCTTCGGCACCATGAAGGGTGATACTGTGCCACCTTTTGAACTCTTTGCAAGGGAAGAATTCAATTTTGATCTTTTTATCTGCAGCTCTGAACCCATAGCACCACCACTGGAAGGCGAGTCACCCCTATATCTCTTGTGAATGCCTTTACCAGAGTTGGCACTCAGGACTTTATCCCCAATCAATTTGGCTTCCCCACTTCTGCTGCTTCTGGGTTCATCTTCTTCCTCATCCTCATCATTATCAGAATTCATGTAAAAAGCTGCTACTTCTTTACCTTCGGGACGCCGTTGTCTCCTACCAGTACGGTGCCATTTCATATTTTCTTTTATTTTAAGATAAACCTCCTCAGGAGCCTTTTTACAAGGAGCAACTTCCCCAGGAATCCGAGCAAGATGCTGTTTAAATCGATTTATGCCACCACTGACTACTCTATCACAATAATTGCATTTTACCCTTTTCTTTCTTTCATCTTGAGCAACACCATGCTCCCATCCAGGATCAACGTATCCTAAAGATCGAAGAGGAGTGAAACTTATTACCAAACTTTTGTCATCAGAGACTGGTTGCTTTTGCTTTTGCTTATATCTCATGGGCTCATCTTCATCATCATAATCGTCAATAGAGTGCAGATCAGGAGATGCCTGTTCATCATCTTCAGATTTCCTCTTTCTCCTGTTAGATCGATATCCATCCATATGTTCTTTCATTTTCACAGATACTTCATCAGGAACCTTTTTACAGTGCTTGACCTCATTAGAAACTCTAGCTAAATGTTGTTTGAATCTGTAGATACCACCGCTAACAATTTTCCCACAATAATTGCATTTCACCTTTTTCTTTCTATCATCTTGGGGGGCACCATGTTCCCATCCAGGATCAACAGATGCTCTGGTTCGAAGTAGGGCCCTCTCCTGAACCATCCAAATTGTTAAACACTGACAGACTTCCTTTCTCTAGTTTTGCAACTGCATGACAACAAAAATATGATATCATTTCAACCAACAATTATTGCCCTCAGTTTACAATTTTTTACAAGTGAAAAAACATAAAAGAAAGGTCTGTTAGAATCGCTCCAGTAGAATCAAACAAGCCCTGAGTCTGTGAAAGCTGTTGAATGCTACTGCTTTTCACTTTACATATCTATCACCATATGAGATAAATCCCTGGATGGAGAACCTGAAGCATTGCTTGAAAACTAAATAACTAACCAGGGAATCTGCTAAGTTGATTCAGAACAACAAAAACATGGTTCATCAATGATAGATCTCCCAAGGTTTGACTAAGAACTGAGTTCAATTTTTCAGATTGTCAAGATCCTCCGAAATTAACCATATAAAACTTCACTAAAGACACAATAGACTTTGGTTTGAGTGAAGAAAAAATGTCAAGGATAGACCTCCCAAGGTTTGACTAAGAAATGAGTTCTATTTATCGAATTGCAAAAATACCCCTAAATGAATCCATGCGAAACTTCACTAAAGACAAAAAAAACAAAAACAAAAACAAAAACAAACAAAAAAAGTAAGAATGGGGGAACAACAATTCCAGGAAATGATAGGGTCATCTGAGAAAAATCACCTCCTTACCTTGATAACAGTTCTACTTAATTGCATCATATGCAGCAAGGATAACAGTTCAAGTCAATACCAGTGTTGAAAATAATAATAATAATAAATATGTTTAAGGCTTTAAGTTCACCAAAGTTTTGTCAAAGTTACCTCGTGGACTTTCCAATTCTCAATTCATTGGTTTTCCAAGCTGAGGCCAAGCTATCGGATTTGGACCCTGAACATATACACAAAAGTTTTAAGCATAATCACTAAAGAAATTTGAACACTAAAGGGAGGGGGAAAAAGACTAATAATGTCAGAGATCACCAAACATCAGCAGAAACAGATATAAGAGGTGAAAATGAGAAGACGAAGGGAAAGGTTTTATTTTGCATTTGCGAGGGTAATCTTCCGTAAAGGAGGTCTCTATTAAGGGATTCAATATGCAATGCAACCTTCCATAACTAAATTAACAACTGGAATTTAGAGAATACACACATCGAGGCTTATACCATAGTGAGGATCATAATTTCTTGAGCACAAGAAGTAACCGCCTGATGTCAGCTATTTATAACCATCTTCATTTGTTGTGATCTCAGAAAAGAGGCTATGCTCACTTGCAAACATTTAATTGATAATGATGGCAAAATTTATTCATTTAGAGCCCACAAAGACATGACACAAATCCAAGCTGCTCATTATGTTTGGCATCACAACTTTGTTTATGATTTAGAAAACCAGATACAACATGTCACCACTTGGTCGTAAGTGTACAAGGGTGTGTAGGGTGGGAGGTACAATATTTGAAGTTGGGTAGAGGCACTTTCCTCATTTACCCCTCCCCTGTGGTTCTGCTCCGTCAGTTGCATGGTCGTTCAATGGAGTGACACGATAAAAAATTTTAAAAAATAATAATAATAATAACAGCAGCTACAAAATTCATCTTATCAAAAATATCAGCGTTTCAGGATATCGTTCAACCAAAAACAGAAAACAACAAGAGAAAACGATATGTGTGTATGGATAATGATGCAATGCAAGCAATTGCATGGAGTCAAATGACCAGTTGGTTTTTTATCAAAAATAATGTTTTGAATAAATCCAAACCTACTAACTGATGGGTCCGTATCCCCTAGTACCCATATTACAAGTGGCCCAAAAAATCGAATTTCCCTTTTTTTTTAATAGATGTGTAGGCTCTACTTAGACCTTTCCTCTGTAAAATTCAATAATTTTTTGACATTTTTTTTTTTTTTTGAATTGGACAAAATGGGCAAGATACATGCACCCATTCCCATTTTGTTATTTTCAAAAATAAAAAAATATTAAACAAAGTCAAAAAAATTTCGAACTTCGCAAGGGAAGATCTAAGTGAAGCCCACAAAACTATGTGGAAATTTTTTTTTGGGCCACTCATAAATCATCTGCTTTACGGGCGGCTGTATAAAATCACCGAACTTGATTGATATATACTTATTTATGATATTAAACATTACTTTGATTAGAATTTATATCTTTCCATATCAAAATCATGTGAAAGCAAATATATAACCGAATAGTCTGCAATATAAATGATTTTTGAAATCAGAAATAAATATCTATATTGATTGATATTATGATTGTTTTACATGGAGCATTATTAAGAATCAATATTTACATTAAATAAGTTTTTCAATACAGAATTTAAATACAAATGAGAAGGGAAACCATTTCTACTGGCAACTAAATTTAGTGCAGCCAATTCAAAGAGCCTATAAAGGAATGGAATCATACACAATTAAACATTAAAATCCATGCATGTGACAACTCTTGTGAAGAAGAGTTGTCGAACAGAGTATAATATGGAGAAAAATAAAGCCATTTAATGAGCTGTTGTGTATTTTTTGGGTCTCAACTACATTATAGATCAATCCGTTGCGGCCATTCAGGCTACGGTTTTGGCTAGCTGCATCAAGTAAAGAAGTACCCTTTCCAACAACTAAAAAGATAACAAGTAACCTTATAAACAATTATATGACTTTCTTGTCTACTCTTGTGATGCAACCTCGTGGATTCAATATCTTTTCCCGTAATGCAACAAATCTCTCATGCATTCTAGCATGTTTACAAAAAGTTCTTGCATTCTTTTAATGCATGAGATAGTCTTGAAGCTAGGACCACAATTAATTTGGTCAATTCTTTGCTGCTTTGCTGATGGACAGATTATTTTGTACACACTTTGACTACACTAAAATGGCTACATATGTCAATAACATAAAAGGTTGCAGGACCTGACACAAAAATAACTGGGTCACCATAATCATCCACTGAACATGGTTAGAACATATGTATTTATCCTGGCTCATCTAATTGTTACAGGTCTTTTAATCTCAGATTCTCTACAAAATAAGCTGGAAAAGAGAAGAAACATCATTTTATAATATAGCTCAGCCAGTAGTAATTGTGCCCAGAGTCATGATTTTTTAGGGCATGTCGATAGCCAATATGTGACAAGGTAATAGATGGAATCTAAACAGTAAAGTACAAATCTTGGATCCTAGGAGACTCAAACTGGTTCATGAGAAGTAACAGGTGGAGTCTTAAGACTAAAGCTCAAATCTTAAATCCTAGGAGGCTAGGAATAATCTCAAGACTAAAGCCCAAATCATAGAATCCAAGGGGACTCAAACTGGTTCATGAGACCAGATTCCATGTTGGTTAAAGAAAGATGTAGCACCCATCCAAACGTTAAACTCATCCAATTTTGATAACATGAAATGGATTTAACAGGGCAGACCGAATTGAAACATAGAATGAACAAAATCGAGCCCATTGCACATCTTTTAGGCCAACTAACTAGGTAGAAGGTTGTTTACACTATATCCATACACCAAATCATCCACCTGTTACACCAAAAGATTCTTCCAACCAACTGTTCAAATGACAGTATCAGAGTGTGCCTTGAGCATAAAAACATAAGTCAGGACAATATCAGATTGTAGCAAGAAAACTCCATTTATTGAATGAGATCATGAATTAAAATACATATGCTTTCTATACAAGGCATCAATAACCAATGAAGAGGAATCGGTGAATCTGCTGCAAACAGATAAGGGCTCCTTAATAAAAGAAATAAAAAAATGGAAACACCGCCCAATTCCATCTAGCCTAATCAGACAGTGCCCTCTTGCCCACACCCTGTTCCCCGGGCAGGGATCTTGTGAGAATAAGAATCCGCCTTGGTGAAGGCAATATAAAAAGAATAATGGGATTTCTAGAGAAGCATTCCTTAATGGATGAGTCTAACTAAGAATGGAGTTTAAATCCGTTAGATTTATTTCATCTATTTCTAATTAGAAAACAGGCCAAATTTACAAACTGGTATATATTTAGGCATCGTCCATTTCCAATTAGAAAAAAGGCTGAAGTTACAAAAATTGGAATATATTTAGGCTTCGTTTGGCCCCACAGCATAAACTGTGAAACAATGTTTCGTTTCTATTTTCCAATACCTTGTTTGGATTGAAAAGTGTCGTCGCACAGCATATGATACACTAAATATCATGTCAAATTGCTGCCATATGGAGCGATTTGCAACTGTTTTCCCACTAACAACGCTCTACTCAACTAGCTTAATGGCTAGCCCACCGCCTGACAAAATGAAGCCTACTCTTTCATGAAACAGCCTTCCACAAAAGAGCGATTTCCCAGAGACAGAATCATGCAGATTCTTTTTTCTAAATTGAGAGCTTCTGAAGGCAATGCGAAGAAAGAAATGATTCTAAATCCACTAATCTTCCCATTTTTTACTTTTTGAGGGTTACTAATCTACCCTAAATTGAATACATATCATTTCATGTCCTGATGGTTTTCCAGACAAATCAATACTTAATTACCTAGGCACAAAACCACCGTGACACGTTGACTCAGAATAGACCATGGACGCAGGCAACCCTGTTCATCTGCATGGCTATATTTTATCTTAAGACAAAACTACCCCCCAAGTGCTGCACAATGCACATGCCCTCCTCTAAGTACCAAAAATAGATGATAAGAAATCAAAGAAAAGGCAAATTACAAGAGAATGATAAAAGAAGAGGGCAAAAGGAAAAAGCTCCTTTCTCATCAAACTACGTCCCATCACATAGCAGGAGCCATCACGCTTTTCAGGATTACGAAAAGCCCAAACCATTGCCAGCATGACTAATTAATCAATTCTCAAACCACTGCCAGTGCACCTCAGAACGTTCCTACAACCGATTTCGTCAATTCCTTCACCTGAAGTGGCCTCTCAAGCAGTTAGTCAGCTCTGTTTTTCATATAGATCACGCATCAACGCCATAAGCCGGTAAAAATCTCAAAGTCGTTGACATTAATTGCATTTCTGATTCTGACGCATCTGGCGGGTCCGCAATTGCCTCGACATTAATGACCACATTCAGGACGAGATTGCTCTGGACCGAACTGTCACTGCAAACTGAAACCACTTATCATTCATAAACCCTTAAACTCCGCAATTACAAACCCTGAACCCAAGTGATTTACGCACTGCCACCTCCAGTTAAAAACCAATTTTAAAAAATAAACACTAAATTCAGCAATCCGAAACACACCGACGCCAACCTCAAGGTGACCCTGACCAGAGGTAAAACAGGGAGAAACGGCTTTTCGAAACAATTATCCAAAAAAAAAAAAAAAAAACGATCCGCAGACCAAAATGGGGAGAAAAGCAACCTGGGTTCGAGAAAACCTGTAAGGATCCAGCAAGATCTCGATTGCCGATTCAGAGGAGTGCTGGAGATGGAGAGAGATCGGAATTCAAGATCAACCGGCACTTCTCCTGTCGAAACCCTAGTAGCTCCGGGGAGTGGTGGGGCCCGCATCCGGTCGAGATTTTCTTCTTCCGGCTTCCTCCCGCATTTCCTGCAGCGGCTTTAAAAGGGGCGAGGGCAGCGCTAACGTGCGCCGGGTAAGCTGCTGCCA
This sequence comes from Annona cherimola, assembly GCA_030490835.1. Lineage (NCBI taxonomy): Eukaryota > Viridiplantae > Streptophyta > Magnoliopsida > Magnoliales > Annonaceae > Annona > Annona cherimola. Next base: position 122,518,908 of record CM059972.1, on the reverse strand, counting down.
CAGCGGGAGCCCTGACTAGCGTGCAAGAACGGAGTGATGGAGTGCGCATTGCGCCTACCGGCGTGTTTTAGAAGGGTTGGAAATTCGGCAACGGAGGTTTGACTTTGAAGCGGATGATCGGGTGCTCTGCGTTGGAACTATGTTGCAGTAATCTCGCGGCCATTTTGAGGCATATGCCCACGTGGAAATTATGTAATATCCGAGACGGAAAATGCTGAAAAGAATGCAGATAAAAATGAAAGGTTTGGATTTGATCAACGCACACGTATACTTAGATTTGTTTTCTTCTTTTTTTTGCAAGAGGTATGTTTCGAATAAAGTAAACGGGATTTTTGCGTAGATATCTATAAAATTTGGCCGAAATTCCGTGGATATGACACATTTTTGCAAAATTTGCAAACATACTTGCAAGTAGATGCAAACCCTAAACCTTTTCTATCTTTTTTGCTAGAAATCTTAAACACTTTTTAAATGATGAAAATACCTCTGTATATAAATAAGTTTAAAATACAAAAAATTTATTCTTTAAAATATTCTTATAATAAATAGATTTATTTAATGTGATGAACTTTTTAAAAATTAATTGTATTGTATTTTAAATGAATTTTCTTATGCTTTATAATTTTGTTTATTTACATGAGTATTTTCATCATTTTAAAAAAAGAATTTATGGTTTGCATGTATACTATAATTTTAGGCAAATTTTGTAGATACTTGTGCAAATTTTGCAAAACACTTCAGTAATTTTGACTATATCTTGTATGTATATAAAAACTTCAAAAGAAAAATAATTTCTTCCAAATATAAATTATATAATATTAGTTTATATTTATTCACCATAAAAATATTATTATTATTATTATTATTATTATTATTATTATTATTATAAGTTTATATTCATCCACCATAGAATGTTTATTGTTACTATTACTATTATTATTAATTTATACTTATCCACAATAGTGTTTTGTCTCGTGAAAATGAGGATAATCTGGAAGCATAATTATATATCAAAGATACTTTTATAAAATCATATTTCTACATAACTCTCTCCATTTTGAATATCTGTATAGTTGATAAAAAAAAATTTTACTTCATTTATTGTGTTTAGCATCACTTATATTATTATGAAAATATTTTTCGTTTTGTCTAACATCACTGTATATGTGTCACATCTACAAACATATAAAATCAACATAATAAAATGATTTAATGTTAAAGATTAATTTTTAAGTAGTATTTTCTAAATCTAAAACACTTATAATATCATTACTACATGAATAAAGAATTTTATAAAGTATTACTATATTTCAATACATATATGAATGGATCTAAGCATTTTTCTAATTTATACATAAATGTACCTATTTTTGAGCAAATATGGCATGTGTGCTTACTAAATTTGGATGAAACTTTGTCTCATAAATAAAACAATGATGTTAAATTTGGTGAATTGATTTAATTTTTCATTAAGCATCAAAATCTTAAAATTTAAAGGGGGTTACATGGAACCACTTATATGTAATCTAGTTACATAGAAGTGGACTCAATTATATACAGCATGATGTATTTTAAGATAAAATACAATATTCATTTATTTTATATTATTTTATTTTTTTTCATAAATGTGTTCTCGTGATTGAATTTAATCGGTATATCAAGTTTTACCATTTATGATATTTTTACATATTTGTTTTTTTTAAATCATCAATTTTTTAGGCCTTTAAGTTATTTTTCAACCCTTAAAAAACTTAATTTTTTAAAAATAAAAAATAAAATGTAAAAGTATTGAAAATGATAAAATTTTATAATAGATTGAATACACTTAGAAAAACATATTTAAGAAGAAAAAACAAAAAACTAAAACTAACTGTAAAAATAAATGAACGTTGTATCTTAGCCTAAAATATATCATGATATATATAATCAGGCTCCGACAATCTTTAAGATACATCAAAACTAATATCATGCTTAATTATTTGTATGATCAAAGAATTATACGAAAATCTCAGTAAAATTTTAGTTTTTTAATAGTCTGGAAAAAACCAAGCATTTATTAAGTGCAGAAGTATTCTTAACTATGACATACTTTAAAATAATATTTTCTAAGATATGGAAAAGATGACGTACTTTTAGATAACTATTTTTTTAGATAAAAATAATACTACTTTTAGATAAATATTTAGGCAAATTATAAATATAATCACAAATTTTGCATTTATTCCATAACCTACTAACCTTCAATAATTTCTCTTATACCTATATGTTATACCCAAATTTCTATTTGTACCTATGTTGTTCAAAATGATCGTTGGCTTGTGTGTGCAAAAATTGCTCATGTCATAATTCCTACCTTAACGTGCAATTCATTTCCTAATTCTATTTCAAGCCCCAATTTATATTTGAATAGGAATTAGGCATAAAAATATAGCTCAAATTGGAAATAGGTCCTAAATTTCAAATTAAAGTAATTTTATCATGTCACACAATGCTAATAATGAATTTAACATGTTTCTAATGACATGAATATAAATAGAATTACAATCAAAATATTTGGGCACATATTTGGGCACGAGAGAAATTATTAAAAGTTTGTAAGCATATTTGAAATTAAGTACAGAACTTGTAAGTATATCTATGATTTATCATAATTTATGAGTGTAATTTAGGTAAGGTATCCATTAGTCATCCATTAGGTATTCTAAAATAAGTTAGGTGAATTTTTATTTTTATATCCATAAGATATGATAGGTTTGAAGTAAAAAATATCAAATTCAATTAGGGTAGAATGGATTCTAAATTCAGCTACTTGGAACCACTCCGAAATTACCAATATACATTTACTATATATTTTTTATGAAATATCTTTTATAGTGAAAGGCAAATACATTATATATATAAACTTATTTTTATTTATTATTAATAAATTTAATAAATGTATTTCAAAATTTATATTATTATCATCTTGATTATAGGTTTTTAAATAAAACTTGAAATAAATTATAGTTTTTAAATATAACTAAATACTATTTTAAAGAATTTATTTTGAACTAAAACTGAATCGATTCAATCTTGAAAAATAGGATAAGATAAACTTAAAATCAATCGATGTAAAATAGAATGAAGTAGAAATTTTTGAAAAGAATATAAGAGTAGGGTTAACCCCAAAATTCATACTCATGTTAACATAGATAAGATCGGAATCATAGGAAAAGCCTTTAAATACTTAGACTTTAAATACTTGGTTTAGCATTAGGCTAACAAAAAGGTAGGGTTATTGAAGGGTTTAAAATTTCATATTGGTAGCTAAAAATTAGCAAAAAATGAATTAGTGTTTGTAAAAAATTAAATTTCTTAGTTTCTTAGACAAAATGTTACCTTTAGCTCAACTAAATGAAGCTCATTTCAAGTGTTTCTAGTTAACTAGAAGGATGTAAAAGGTGAAAACTATAATCGAATAGTGAGAGACATTTGTTAAGATTTCATTGAATTTTATATATTTTTTATATTTGGATTAATTGGCATACATAGTTTAAATTTGGAAAATTTCACCCGTACCTACATAATTTGGACAAAATTATTATTGCTTTTGTTAAGGTTACGTCATTGGCCAATAAAAAATTTAGGAGATTTTCCCAAATATGCCTACTATATTTAATCTTAATTTTAAATATATCCGTAAGATTTTTCAAAATTTCAGATATACCTACTGCATTTGCATTTAATATCAAAAGTGCTCATTTCATAAAAAATTACCTATTAAAATTTTTAAATGCCCACAATATTCCTATTGTAAAACAATAAAAATAAAATAAAATAAAAAGAAATTGAAATTAGGATCTCCAAATTTAAGGGGATGTTTGAGATTGCGCATGAGGCAGATGGGATGGCATGAAGTGATGCATATTTTGTATAGGAGCTTAGGGGAGAATTCTATCCCCATACCATGATTTTTCCCTCATTTACAATCCCAAGCATCACCTAAACCTCACATGCATTACGACATTAATGAGTTATGACATTCGTTTTTTTTTAATTGGCTCAAAATTTTGATGATTATATTAGTAATTGCACGTATTAACTAACATTATTAACTCATGGAGTGGGGGTTCTTGGAATTAAATGCAAACGTAATAGATGTATTTGAAAATTTAAAAACATTATAGGTCCCCAAAAATTTAATAACACAATAAAATATTCTCACAAACAAATAAAATTGTTGCAACCATGTACATGAGAGGCATTGGAGCGAGAAGATTTCCTATGATTTTATATGTATTTATATTCACATTAATTAGCCCACATATTTGTAAATTTGCATCAAATCATGAATAAATATTTGGAATATTTGCATGCAATCATGAATAAATATTTGGAATTGCATCCATGCTAGCAAGTGAACCAAGTGTGTTTTGTTTTTCATATACGTACGTTGTTTCTATTTTCATCGTATAATTCACCTTACTAATTTTTAAATAATTTTATTTTAAAATTTTTTTACTTTTCTTTTCAACGTTCTAAATATTGTAATTTTCTATCATAATTATAAATTTTATAAAACTATAAAGTCCAATAAACATTTTGCTATGCAGAATATGGTGAAGCCTGATTAGCCCCGGCTATCATTTGTTTGCCCCTGGCCACAAACTTTATTTTTAGAATTGCTGTCCTAAATGTTTGCAACTTATATACTAATTTTTGAGGTGTTCGTGTATATTTTTCGAAATTTCAAATATAATAATTTTTTCACCAACTGGGGCCCACCCCCATGGTCGCGAAAGATGTCCATGTTCGGCTCCCGAAATATATGAGTATGGTATTTCTAAGAGCTTAATTGGTGGAAGAGTATTGTCTGAAAGTTTCTTTCTTGGTCTTATTCTAATTCTAAAATGAGTTGTAATATCCACACTTATATACACGGAGAATATTTTTATGAAACTATAAAAATAGAAGTGATTCAACTAGACCTTCTCCATTTTTGGGATATCCATAATTGATGCAAAATCAAATTTATTTGTTGTATCTAATATTATTTATTTAATTAAGAAACTAAGTTTTATCTACATTTAATATGTATTAGGACCACATTTGCTCAAGTATAGATAAATTTTTGTATAAATTAGGTAAAATTCCTAGATTCATTTACATATATATAGAACATAGTAATACTTTATAGAACCATTTGTCTATATATGAGCAATATTTTAAATTATTTAGATGTTAAAAATATTACTTAAAAATTTGATATTTAGGATTAAATCATTTTATTACATTGATTTTATATATTTATAGATAGGATTCACATGTAATGATGCTAGACAAATAAAAGAATTTTTATGATAATATAAATTATGCTGAATATAATAGATAGTGTAGATTTTCTATTAATCATCTGTATGTTACAAATGGAAGGAGTTAATAGAAGAGAGATTTCACAAAAGCGCCGCCGTGCGTACGTGTGTGTATGTATATATTAGACATTTTCAACTGGCTGCTACGATGGCCTGTAGATGACCAAGTATTCTTTAAAATGCAACTTTCTTCCTAGGTTGAATTTCTTAGAAACGACAGGAGTTGGTGGAAATCGAGGAATCTCAGGGCCTACACACAAACAATTTCAATATGATAAAGATGTTTGTCACATGGGCAATGGGCATCCTCCTCGCATTTTATTACGTCTCAAGTTTAGTTACCTGCATTTTAAAGCTTGAAAATTTTAGTTCATTTGTATTTTAATTCCCGACCCATGATAGTGTTAAAATTTACCGCTAATCCAAACGAAATGATATAAATATTTTTATTTTTATTTTTATTTTAAAAATCCAAATTTATATTAAAAGTAAAGATATTATTGAAGCCTATGATGAGAAGTTTAAAATGCAAAAGCTTCCTTTTTAGAAAATATTGAAAAGTCTCCGGTCAGGTTTAAAATGCAAAAGCTTTCTTTTTACAAAATATTGGAGCGTATTTACATCATTATGCATAATAGCTTTTAACATCAAAATTTAAAATGTAAAGAAATTATAATTTTAAAGTTTAAAATGCAAATAGCTAAACTTTGATATTTAAAATGAAGATCGCAAAGTTAGAAATTTAAAATGCAAAAAATTCATAATCAAGATATCTCTAAGAAAAATAAAAACCACTAATACACTATTAAGTTTAAAAGTAAATAAATTTTTTATTACTAGAGGGCAAAAAATGAAAGTCTTGAGATGGAATGGATGGATGTTATATAATAAGTTGATTTTTGTATTTAAAATATTAAGCATTCATCCCTTATATGAAACTTCTTTTCTAAATAATTTTTTTCATTTTTAATATCTTGATAGTTCACAGGAAATTTACTTCATCTATTGCATTTAGCATTATTTCTATTATCATGGAAACTCTCTCATTTATTTAATATCACTATATATGGGTCCCATATATCAATATAATAAAATGATTTAATAGTAAAATTAATTTTAAAATAGTATTTTTTACATTTAAATCATCTAAAATATCACTACTATAGAGATAAATGATATTACAAAAAAATATTAGATTCTAATACACATGTGAATGAATCTAAGTATTATTCCTAATTTACATATAAATATATCCATTTTCAAGCAAATGTAACCTATGCACATATTTGATTTTCATGAAATATAGTCTTCTAACTACACGAATAATATTAAATACAAGGAATAAATTATATTTTACATCAATTATCAGTATTTTAAAAATGAAGAAGATTATATGAAATTACTTCACGAAGCCCTTTATGGAATTCTTATGCATGTATGTGTAGTTATAATATTCAACTTTAAATATTTTAAAAACTTGCTTATCTTGTATTTTTATTTAAATTATTAAAGGTATTTATTTGTAGAGGTCAAGTAAAAAACCGCATCCAACACGTCCTACTCACATTTCTAACATTTCTATGTTGCCTCTGTCCTGCAACATACTTGGACTTAACGCCACAATTTAAAATATCTCCTACATTTAAGGAATTTTAGCAAACAATAAGGAGGAGTTGTAAAAAGGAGAATGAGTCCATGAAGAGGCGACTCAAGACTCATATCCTATTCTTCCCCAAAACTTTCAACAATCCCAATCCTATTCGTAATCACAATCAAAAACTTATCAACGATCCATTAAGATCTAATGCTGCTAAATATTTATTCAAACTTTATTCATGTTTATAAAAAAATACACACAAAAGTTTACAAACATATTTCTTTGACTTTTTTAGAAATTTTTTTATAAACATATTAATTTAGTTAATTTAATTTTTTTAAATCAGTGGCATTTTTAGTAACTTTAAATTACTAAAAATGCCACTGGTTTTAAAAAATTCGAAAAAAAATCTAAATTTTTTAAAAAATGGTAAAAATTTATATACATATTAAATACACTTAAATTAACATTTTCATTAAAAAAAATTAAAAAAAAAAATTAAAAAAATGGGTGAAGTATACCGGGTGCATTGAACTCATTGGTAAAAAAGGAAGTCGCAGCATGATTTTAAAATCGATTATCCCGATAGCATTAAAACTACAGCAACTACAATAAAGAAAAAAGAAAAAGACTACAGCAATTACAAGGACGAATTCTACGCGAATATAAATTCAACAGCTAATACAGTGCTAATAGAAATAAATATTCTATTGATCCCATAATGCAGGCTATGCAGCAGCCGGTAGCCCATCTCAAAATAGAAAATGCTAATCGCAATTAAACTGCTAAGTACAGATCCCAAGTGAATAAGTTATATTATAAGAACGGAGTCAAGTTGTTGTTTTGATTTGAAATGACATTGGTATTTCGGAGTTTATGAGTTCTGACTCACAATAAAGAAACACAGATGCTTAGCATATTCATCGATTGTTCACAAATTGTAAACCGTGATCCTTTATTGATAATGAGGAAACCGATGGGAAGGAGAAGATTGTGCCACAGAGAGCTTTTGGCTTGAGGATTCTGTGCCCTTGACGAGAAGCAAGAATCATTCCCTTCCTACCTTTTGCTACCACAACCGCCTCCCGTTGCTGCTGCTTATAGGCTTTTGAGTGCCCAACGTTGTTGTCCACATGGCAAACTCTTAGGGGCTACATGTATAAGATCTTTGGTATGGTTTGGCCTTTAGAATTCCTCCTCTAGACATATTGAGAATCCATTGATTTCTGGGATAGATCTTGGATAAATTCTTATTCCCCACGTGCTGAATGGAAATGGATTGATTCTTTATCAAGAAATCGTGTTCGACTGCGTTATTCATTGGGCTGGGATAGTGTTAGCAATATGTACATGTCTACATCGCCGGCTGTTGTTGGCGGGTTTGCTGTTTCATGGCCGTGTCTTTGTAAAGTGCTTCACGTATGTAAAACATCAAGAAAAAAAATATTTAAGTGGACTGGTTAAAGTTCACTAGGATATCCTATGTGGTAAGGGTAGACCCTTTAACCAATTGAGCCGGATGGTTAATAATGAACTTTACCAAATTCTTATTTTCATATATTATGAGTTGTATTTGTATTTTCATTTTTATTTTTTATGCTATTTTAACAACCTTTGCAACTCAGTTGGCATGTAGGTGGTCCAAGAGTCTTAAAAATCTAGAGTTTAAGTTGAAGGTTACACAGAAAAATAATTAATTTTTGCACTTTTGTCTCTCCAGGCATGTAGGCCCCATATGAGCAAGTAAGAGTTCTCTTATTTGTAGAGGTTATGAAAGTTTTTATAAATTAGGTTGAAGAGTTGATGGATTTAGATATTCGTAAAAATGTTTGGAGAAGTTTTTGAAAACTGGAGTTGCGGAAAGGAAAAGATAGCCCCACAAATACGTCACCGGTGGAATTCGTAAGCAAGTAGTTTTTTATTTGAAGCTATGAAATTGGTTCCATCAATTATTATTGTTGTAAATATTTTTGATCAATTAATTGGATTATTTCAATTACTTGTACATGACATTTATAGTATATGTTTTGATTTTGGGCTATGGATTTTGTACATTTGATATAATTTAATTTTATATTTTTATAAATTTTCAAAGTTATAAAATTTGTAGATATATTATACCTTGGAATATGCCTAAAATGCTTATGTTGACATTATTGTATTTTATTATGCAGATTATTTTATAAATGCTTTGATACTAATTAATATATATAGCAAATTTTATGGAAGTCTAGACGTTCGCTCACTATATAAATAAACATATATGTCATTCCATTTCCAAGCAAACATCCGAAATGAGTGGACAAATTTTCCTTTATATTTAGCTCTTGCAACTATTATATTATGGTTGCTTTTGAGCATAGCATATATATATAGAGAGAGAGATATATTCAGGTGTAACTTTACTGCACCAAAATTATAGTTCGTTTGCCCCAAAATGGGCCTTGCATAATCATAAAATTATAATCTACTCTACATATTGTCTTTAAAATTATGTATTCTATTACATGCCAATTTTCATACCAATTGAATAAGTGTACGCACTTCATCTGAAAATGATAGAAATTCAACATAATAAAATAGTTTGATGTAAATAACAATTTTAAAGTGAATTTTTCAACATGTAAATCATTTCTATAAAATTTTTATATAAATAAATTATTGTATAAAGTATCAATACATTTAAATATATGTGAGACCCATTTTTGGCCAAATACATCGTTAATTACGGCGCAATTTCACTGCACAGGAATATATTCACACACACACACACACACATATATATAATATTCTAGAGAAATTCAATGCGAGTATTCTAATGTGTCCGAAGAGCCAGAGGCATTTCTTTTGGGTTTTATGCAACTTTTTTTTTTTTGATGTTGCATCTAATATTTGATGACTTTGATGCTCCTTGCATTCAAATAATTTTGAATAAAAATTAATGTGTAGCCATCATAGTAGTACGGGCTAAGTGAGAGAGGCCTCGACAAGTCCCAACTGCAGTAAAGACAATAATAATGTGGCTTAATGTGGACCATTTATTTCATTTTGCTATAATTTATTCATTTTAACTCTTATTTTTATAATCAAATAGTTAATTTCTATATTTTTGATGCTTTTGGACTTAATGTAAGGGTTTAATTTTGTATTTGAAGCCTAATTTTTAATATATTAAATTAAATAATTATTTTTATCATTTAATTACATTTTAATTGGATCATTATCTATTTTCGGATAAATTTCTACTTTCTATTTATGTTGGGGCTAACCCATTATTTTACAGGTGAATCAAATCAAGTGGGACACTAGAGTTTGGATTATCTGAAGATTTTCAAAGGGCATTACATTTTTTATTTATTATGAAAGGCATATATTGATGGTGGATATGTAATTTTTTCTTCCAAGATTGTAATATTGGGAATATAACTAGTGAAAGTGGATTTTGAATTTTATTAAATATAATAATTGATTTTACCATAAACGTATAATTTATCTTAAAAAATTGCATTAAATACACCGCCCGAATCACTTTTTGACATCCGTATGTTATAATGTATCATTTTGGTCTTCTTCTTCCTTATGCCAGAAAATGCTGCTAGGCTAGACTAGGCTTGTAAAATAAGGTGTCTGTGCTCACATGAGGAAGAATACTTCTCCTGCGATCACAACCCTCAACCCCGTCTAACCCTGAAGGCATCACTCTTCACAGCCGAAGTTCGTTGGAATTAAGCACGTATGACAGGGGAGAAGATATGGCTGGCTTTAATTCATCAAAGGCATCTTGGGCTGCCTCGGGCCCGTGGCATATTCCATTTTTTCTCTTCAGTGATGTGAGTGGTCAGCTAGTAATTAATCCATACTCCTTAATGAATTTTCAATAATAACCGTTAAGTTTCAAAAGAATGTTGTTTTGAAAACCGGACAAGGCGATTTGACTTGGCTGAACGCGAACTGCAAACTTACGATCGGGTTTATACAATTCCGGTTTTTACTATTGCAGCATAAAAAAGAAAATAAAAATATAATATTTTTACTTCCCACCTTCTCCGCTGCACTTCAATTATATGTATGTGTAGTTTATCATAATTATGAAGTAAAGATATACTTTATTTGAAGAATCATATTAAATATTGAATTTTAACAGTTAATACCTGATGATTATTTATAGTAATATTACAGTTAAAAATGATTTAAACCAACAGTTAAACCAGTAGTACAAGCTAAACCGGGCATGAAACGGCTGGATTCACGTTGACGGTTCGGTTTTGAATTTTGATAACATTATGCAGCTGTACATGAAGTCCAGATAGCCTGAATGCACGATCAGTGGATGCATAGATACGTAGGACCGGTGTGCCCCAAATCAATTACATAGATACGTAGAGCGGGACCCTAATTTATAAAACGTAAAATGGAAATGAAATGAGAAATAAACTGAAATTAACTAGTTTTATCGTTTTACGTAAATTAGAAAAGAACGAATTCCTTATATACCCACAAATTTTATTAATAATTTCACTTATACTTATGAATTTTTAAAATTACTCTAATACTTATGAATTTTCACTATAATTCTATTTATACCCATGTCATCAAAAATCTGTTAAAGATACTGCAACTCTTTAAAAAATGATAAATATGTTTATTATTATTTATGATTTTATAGTTAAAAGTTCATAGTATAATGAAGTTTTAGTAATTCTACAACTATAAAATTATATATGATTAGAAAATAAATCTTTAACTTTAAACAAAATAACATTAAATTACATTAGAACTTGAGCATATTTGTTATTTTACAATGAGCTAATGATTCATTTAATGGATGTCAAATGACATAGGTATAAGTGAAATTAAAATGAAAATTCATAAATACAAAAGAAATTTTTGAAAACTCTTAGATATAAGTGGAATTAAGGTTAATATTCGTAGGTATACATGAAATTTACCCAAAAACAGTGTTGTAACTATAATATATGCTTAAAATGGAAATGTATTCTAAAGTAATAATAAAAATAGACATCTATAGATAAATAAAACTATGACCTGTGTTTAAGAAGTGATAAAAAAATTTTAATAAATTTTAAGTTAGGAAAAAATGATGCAATATGGTAAAAAAATGATTTAATATAATAGAGGTAATGACTGAAAAAAATAATTTTACGAAAATTGATTGAAAAATAGAATAATTAAATATAAAAGTAGATAAATAATTGAAAATTAAATTTTTTTTGACATCAGGAAAAATATTTTTTTTGAAAAGTAACATCACTAAAAATAAATTAGTTGTAAAGACTAAAGAAAGAGAAGTTTTTGATGAAAAAAATTGGTTCGAAAATTTTACACGTAAACAATCACACCTATGATATACCACATGGTATCCAGATAATTAACATGTCTACCTTAAAATTTTCTTGAAACAAACCATGAGGAATGACAATATCGGTAAGGAAAACTTGGACATGGCATCTGCGAATTCTTTCCCGCCTGCACGTGCGTGCGTGCATGCAACATCCCTTGGCGTAGCTCGTGGAGACGACCAAACAACTGAGCCAGAATTGAGGAACGGCCTGGAGAAATGGTCGGTGGCCGTTGCTCTTCTGTTGAAACCCCTTCCCTATAAAATGCTCCCCACGCTCACCACCAATAATCGGGTCACATGGGGCAGCAGCTCCACTAATAAACATCATCTCCTTTCGTTTTGCTCTTTTCTTCAACCAGCCCTTTTCCTCCGCCACCCCAACACCAAGGAAAATAGAAACATCACCTGGATAGTTGGAGAGGAGAGGGCTACCACAAAACCCAAAAAAATAACAAAAAATGAATAAAGTTGCTGGCGGCGCCATCTCTATCATCCTCATCGTCGGCGTTGTAATCGGCGTCGTCGCGGGGGTATCACATGCTGGCTTCTTCGACGGCAGCGAGGACGGCGCCTTTCCCACCACCGCCGGGGTGTCCGCCAAGGTAAAGTCGGCCCAGGCGATCTGCGAACCCATGGACTACAAGGAGGCGTGCGAAGAAACCCTCAAGAAGAGCAATGGCGATATGGATTTGAAAGAGCTGGTGAAGCTCTTCTTCAACGAGACGATGCATTACGTGCAGCAGGCGCTGCGGAAATCGGAGCAGATCTCGCAGAAGGCGAGCGACCCCATGAACAAGGCGGCCATGTCGGACTGCAAGGCTCTGTTTGAGTACGCGACGTCGGAGCTGCAGCTGGCGCTGTCAGACGTAGGGGATCGGGAGGTGCACACGATTCCGGATCGGGTACACGAGCTGAGGAATTGGCTGAGCGCCGTCATCTCTTACCAGGAGACGTGCAAGGACGGGATCACAGACCCGGAGCTGAAGTCGGCCATGACCGACGGGTCGGCGAAAGCGAAAGAGCTGACCAGCAACGCCCTGGCCATCGTCACGGAGATCGCTTCCCTCCTCGATAAGTTCCACATCCCCTTCAACCTCAGCAGCCTCACGCACAGGAACGCCTTAGAGCAAAACGAGGACACGGGTGAGTGAGGACACGACACATCACAGCTACAAAATTCACTTTGAGAGTGTGCTTGGTAATTTTAAAAAGTTATTAGAGTTGAAATTTTTTACTTTTTATTATTATTCTTTTTTTAATTAGTTTTTACACATATTTCTATACAACAACTCTAGTTTTCAATCATTTCTACACGATTACCAGTACAACTAACCTATTTATTTTAAATTTATTCTCTTTATTCCTCCTCATTACTCTTACAATATCACATTATTTTCTACCGATTTGACAACTTTTACATACAAAACTTTTCATCAAAAGTTTTACAACTTCCCAAACACATCCTTTAACAATTTATCAAACCCTTATAAATTATTTTATACATACATTATAATCAAATATTTTTTTTTGTAAAATTAATCATGATCCCACGACTCTTAATAATTATAATAAACAGAATATTAATTATTCTAGGGTGTGTTTGTTTGGGGCCAAAATTTGTCAATTAAAACTTTTCAACCTAAAACTTTTCACTCTTCATAACTACTCTATTTTTTAATTATTTTTTCACATTTTTCTATACAAACTACCCTACTTTTCAATCATTTCTACACAACTACCCATACAACTAACCTATCTATTTTAACTTTATTCTCTTTACTCCTCATCATTACCCCTATTATATCATATCATTTTCTATCAATTTGACAACTTCTACCTCTAAAATTTTTCATCAAAAGTTTTACCTCCAACCAAACACACCCCTAGTGTATTTTTATGGTTAAGTATGTTTTTGATTTAAATTATAATAATAACATTTTTTGGGCAGGCGAAGTGCACGACCTGGACTTAAGCGCGACGCCGCAATGGCTGTCCAGGAGCGATAGGAAGCTGCTGGCGTTCAAGGACTCCGACAGGCCGAAGCCGAACGTGGTGGTGGCCAAGGACGGGAGCGGCAACTTCAACTCCATCAGCGCGGCGCTCAAGGCCATGCCCAAATCCTACTCCGGCCGCTACATCATATACGTCAAGGCCGGTCTGTACTCCGAGAATGTGATCGTTGACAAGGACCAAATCAACGTCTTCATGTACGGCGACGGCCCCAGGAGGACCATCGTCACCGGCAGAAAGAACTTTGTCGACGGCACCCCCACTTTCCAAACCGCCACCTTTGGTACGTCCCTTGCTTTCTTTAATCATCTGATCTCATGATCTCCATCCATATATCTCATCGTCTACGACTCTCTCTCTAATGGAACAGCTGCCGTTGGCAACAACTTCCTCTGCAAATCCATGGGGTTCCGCAACACGGCTGGGCCGGAGAAGCACCAGGCGGTGGCGCTGCGCACCCAGAGTGATATGTCCGCCTTCGTCAACTGCCGCATGGACGGGTACCAGGACACCCTCCTCGTCCAGGCCAAGCGGCAGTTCTACCGCAACTGCGTCATCTCCGGCACCGTCGACTTCATCTTCGGCGACGCCGCCGCCGTCCTCCAGAACTGTCTCCTGGTGATCCGGAAGCCAATGGACCATCAGCAGTGCCTGGTCACCGCCCAGGGCCGCACCGACAAGCGCGAGAACACGGGCATCGTGATCCAAAACTGCCGCATCGCCCCGGAGGAGAAGCTCTTCCCGCAGCGCCTCACCATCCGCTCCTACCTCGGCCGGCCATGGAAGGAATATTCGCGAACTGTGATCATGGAATCCACCATCGGGGATGTCATCCAGCCCGATGGGTGGATGCCGTGGGACGGCGACTTCGCCCTCAACACGCTCTACTACGCCGAGTACGCCAACCGCGGGCCCGGCTCCAGCACCGCCAAGAGGATCAAGTGGAAGGGGTACAAGGCGATCACCGACAGGAAAGGAGCGCTGCAGTTCACCGCCGCCAACTTCATCCAAGGGGGCCAGTGGCTCAAGAGCATCAACGCGCCTTACATGCTCGGATTCAGGCGCTAGATGATTGACCATCCATCGACAATTCCCTCCTTTTCAACCAAACCCAAATTTAATTGATTTTTTTATTAATTATTGTTTATTATTGTTATTTTAACAGTCGTAGTAGTAGCTACATGAGTAATAAGTGTGTCGGACAAAAAAAAAATTTGTTGTAATTCATTGAAAGAAAATTAATAAAAAAAGGAAATGATGATTAAACAGAGAAGGATGACTGTGTCTTTGGAATGTGACCTGGCATGCATGCGACGGTTGAATTGTCCAAATGGAATATTGAGAGCAGTTTTATATTTATTTTCTTCAGCGATTTGAATTTATCAATATCCTGACTTTAAATTAAATTTTGAAAATAATGTAGCCTTTATAATTCTGTTTAATAAATCTTTTTTGTTGGGTAATGGATATCTTATCCATTTTAACACTTTATTAAGAGGTTTATAATTTATTACCAACATTGAAGTTCTCCTTTCAATTTCTGCGGCATTGTTTACATAAAAGGCAGAACAACTTCAGGGAGATTTGCTGGGTCTAATTAATTTTTTGTCGAATAATGATTCAATTTCTTTTTTACAATATTCTAATAAATTTGCATTTATTTATATAGGTCTTGCTTTAGTAGTAATCTTTTCTTCGTTAAATCCTTCTATATAAGGTAATTTTACTATATATTGTTTTCTATTCCAAAATGCATTAGGAAATTTTGAACATACTTCTTTAGATAATTTAACTCTAAATTCTTCAATAAGTTTTTTCAAAGGACCTTGAATTTCTTTTTCTATATATCTTATAAATTTTTTATCTTGAAGATAACAAAGAAAGTTTTTCTTATAATTTAAAGTATCTTTTAATTCTACTAAAAGAGACGCCTAAGGTGGTTTGATAAATGCAAATAAAGTCTCTTTAGTTTGTATTCCTTCATCTGTTACTGAAAAAGGTTTTAGAAGTTGAAGGAATGATGTTCCTAAAATAATTTTTTGCTGCATGTTTTTAATTAATATAAATGAGATGAAGATAAAAATTTTATAAGATATATGAAAAAGAAATTCAAGGTCCTTTGAAAAAACCTATTGAAGAATTTAGACTTAAATTATCTAAAAAAGTATGTTCAGAATTTCCTAATGCATTTTGGAATAGAAAACAACATATAGTAAAATTACCTTATATAGAAGGATTTAACGAAGAAAAGATTACTACTAAAGAAAGACCTATATAAATGAATGCAGATTTATTAGAATATTGTAAAAAGAAATTCAATCATTATTAGACAAAAAATTAATTAGACCCAGCAAATCTCCTTGGAGTTGTTCTGCCTTTTATGTAAACAATGCCTCAGAAATTGAAAGGGGAACTCCAAGGTTGGTAATAAATTATAAACCTCTTAATAAAGTGCTAACAAAAAAAGATTTATTAAACAAAATTATAAAGGCTAAATTCTTTTCAAAATTTGATTTAAAGTCAGAATATTGGCAAATTCAAATCGCAGAAGAAGATAAGTATAAAACTGCTTTCAATATTCCATTTGGACATTATGAATGGAATGTTATGCCATTCGAATTAAAAAATGCACCATTAGAATTTCAGAATATTATGAATGATATTTTTAATCCTTATAGTGAATTTATTATTGTATATATAGATGATATATTGATATTCTCTGATTCTATTCAAAAACACTTGCGTTCACTTAAAAACATTCAGAAATATTATTCATCATAATGGTCTAGTTCTATCAGAAAGAAAAATGAAATTATTTCAAACAGAAATATTATTTTTAGGATTTAGTATAAAAAATAAAACAATTCAACCCATTAATAGAGCTATAATATTTGCAGAAAAATTTTCTGATGAAATAAAAGATAAAACTCAATTACAAAGATTTCTTGGTTGTTTAAATTATGTATCCGAATTTTATGAGAAACTAGCCTTCGACAGAGGAATTTTGTCATATTGTATAAATTGCATTAGCTTATATATTTTATTTAGAGTGTGTTTGGCAATTGATAGAAAATGCCAAATTAAAACTTTTTACTCTCCACAACTATCATATTTTTTAATCATTTTTTCAAATTTTGCTATAAAACTACCATACTTTTCAATCATCTTTACACAAATATCCATACAACTAACCTATCTATTTTAACTTTATCCTCTTTACTACTCATCATTACCCCTATCATATCACATCATTTAACAACTTTTACTCTCATAAACTTTTCATTAAAAGTTTTATTCATTACCAAACACACCCTTAATATGAAAACTCTAGGAAATTAGCAACAAAGGAGGTGCGAAGTAGGCTCACTTTTTAGTGCCGTAATTGAAAAATAATAAAATTTTTGAATGAAAAACTTTTAGCATAAAAATTTTTGAAACGAAAAATATATGATTTGATAGGCAATAATAATGAGTAAAGAAAATAAAGTTAAAATAGATAGACTAATTATATTAGTAGTCGTGTAAAAATGATTGAATAATAGATAATTATATATAAAGACATGAAAAATATTAAAAATAGAATAATTGTAGAGAAAAAACAGTTTTAGATTGAAAAATTTAGTTCTAAACGTTTTTTAAGTAACTAAATACATTTTAAGAGAAATACATATTAAATTATGCAAACTTATCACATGAGAAATGTAATCTTATAATTATTTTCTATGAACATTTTGTTAGGTCATGTTCGACTTATATAAAAGTTATCAAATAAAAATTTTTGGTATGAAAATATTCACTATTTAGAATATTATAGTTTTTAATTAATTTTCATAGTTTTCTATATAATTATTTTACTTTTTAATTATTTATATATGATTACCCATATGACTAATATATCTTTTTAAACTTTATTTTATTTATTATTCATCACATCATAACATACTTTTTTTCTCATTTTAAATATTCATACACAAATCTCATAAAAAAGTATTCATACGTGAAAAACTTTTCATCTAAATTTTTTTATCACTTTTCAAAACACCCTTAAAATAAAAGAGGTGTAAACAAGACAACTATAAAAATTTCTATAAAAATTAAAAGAAAAATATTTACTAAATAATAGATAAACAATATTTTCTTAGATGCGGGTTTCATGATTTATATACGGGGATAATAAGACGACGATGCTGATCGGCGTGCCGGTCGAGCTGCTGCTTAACCCACATGCGCATTTTAGCAAAAGCGGTGGGCGAACATGAAAACCTCTCCGCCTCCCTCCTTACTTTTCTTTCGCATCCTCGCACCAGCTCCAGCCTCGCTGCATCATCCGCTTGCGAGAGAAGGCAGGAAGAAAAGATGAAAATATCTCGGTTTTTTCGGAGAAATCTATTCCAGAACACCAGAAGGCTCCGATTCCTTTCGCGTCCTCAGGCTCTGATTTTCCCCTTGCCCTCTCCGATCTCCATACCCATTTTCTCCGCTCTCCGCGCCTTCACAACCGGTAAAGATTTTGTTTCTCTCCATTCGACTTCATTCTAGTTCTCTTTCGAAATTATGCAGTTTAGGTGTAAAAAAAAAAAAAAATCATTTCTTTTTGGGCGTGTTCCTGTTGATATGGGGCTATGAGCTGTCTGCTTTGGAATCTCAAACCTTTTGGCCACTCAAACATCTTTAGAAAGTGTTGATGTGGTCAGTGTTTTGATTACTAATATAGTCTGAAGGAGGAAATGGGATTGTTTGTCTCAACTGTCAACGAAATCCAAACTCGACAGTCCAAAGATGAGATTTTGAATGTATGGTTGTTTGTGGCTTGAGCAGAGGCAGGCCTTATATGAGAGAAAGTTGTGTCCAGCAATAACAGTTGACTGATGAGACTACATATACAAACAGTAGGTTGAGCATGTTAAACAAAAGGACTTTGCAACTTTATGCTATCTTAGCAATGTAGTCCAAACATATCTTTTATGTTAATCTGGGTTCCTGTGGGGCTCTTAAATTTTTTGTTTTTCTTTTTTATATTTCTTCTTCAAAAGTTGCTTTTCTACTTTATTACCTTCTTTTATTTCTTCAGGTCTTTTTCCACTATTCATTCTCATTTTTTAACAGAAGTCCATACCCAGCTGTCCACGGACCTCATCAAAATTATGGAACGACGGATGTCAGAAATTGAACACAGGGCTACTTATCTTCAAGGACTGCTCAATCAGGTAATGTTACTGTTTTATTTCCTTTTAACACCTTGGGTTGACTTATTTGAAAAATAATCGTGTTTAAGATTTAAGAACTGCAATTATGCTGGAAAAGCGGCCACCTTAGCTTATTTGTGTCACTTTTTCTAATCGCAATACTTTTTGGTGTTTCTGTTTTTTAATCCCTTTCATCTATTGAAATTGATGAAATAGCAGATGTTGGGTCTCTCCTATGAAACCTAAATTGCCTGACAGATGTCAAATCAAGCTAGTTTGTGGTAAAGCATAATTTTACTTGTGTAACCTGCTGATTTCCTCTCCTTTATGATTGTAAGAAGCTCTGTTGTCCATGTTCTTCCCTTTTACAGAAACACACACTTAACACTCTTTCTTTTTCCTAGCAAAGGCATAAGCAGGTAAATATGTGTTTTTATCCAAATTTTATTTTAATCTGAAGCCAGCCAGAAGTGACTGCAGCTGACTATTCAAAGGCCAACAAGGAGCTTCGGAAACTTAGAGGTTCTATGGAACTGATCGAGGATTTGAGAGCCAAGCAGAAGGTACGTATGTCGCATCTTCATGTATTTGGGTGCTTGATTTGTTATTAGTAGGTGGCATCACATTATGTTCTCATGGAACACATATCTTCAAAAATCTCTATAATCCTCTGAATCTCTTGGTGGTTGACATAATCAAATAGTCAGGGAACAGAGACTGCCCAGGTTCTGTGTGCATTAATTGTGTGACCATCTTTATCACACTTAGCTTACAGCATCCATTATAACTGATGGTGATGATGGTCTTTTGTTTATCTTGTCAAGTTAAAAATAGTACTCGATACCACGGTGTATTTTTCTTTGCTTCTCTGATCTCATGAGATGTCATTCTTCTATAGGAGATTGATGGCCTGGAAGCAATGATGAAAGAATGTTCAGATGATAAAGAAATGCGTGACATGGCTGGTGAGGAGCTGGTAGAGGCTGTAGATGAGGAAAGGAGACTGCAGCAGCTTTTGCTCAAGTCATTGCTTCCTAAAGATGAGGCTGATGACAGAGACTGCATTTTGGAAGTGAGAGCTGGTAACATTATATAGAGAAACAACATCATAAATCAACAAAAATATTATATACTTCTTTCCTTTTTGCAACATTTCTGAAATTCTTGTCTATACAAGTAATTGCAATCAAATTTGAGGCAGGAACTGGGGGTGAAGAAGCATCATTGTTTGCAATGGACATATTCAAAATGTATGCCACTTTTCTAGTTTAAAGTTGCAACTGCAACTTTTTTTTAATTACGTGATTTTTAATTTTTTTTTTAATTTTGCTTCCTTCTGTTTTAATTATGATAGGTATGAGAAGTACTCACAAAAGAAAGGCTGGAAGTTTGAAGTGGTAGATATAATGGAGTCTTACCTTAAAGGATTCAAGGTTTGTCTTGTCTCTTGATTCTTATCCTTCAAAATACGGTTGCTGCTAAAGCTTTGGCATATAGGGCCCTATTGCTTTTTTATTTCATAGCACCAAATTACATAGTTCAGGCCTTTGTAGGACTTGTGGTTCGATTCCAAATAATCACCACTTAGTGTTTTTTCCCTTTTTGGCAGCTGTACCCGCATTGTTTCATTGTACATACTGCTGTAGTTAGAGAAATGACAAATTACTCCTATTGTTTGCAACTATTTGGAAGTGTGACGGATTCAAACATTTGTTAATTAAAATTTATTTCCCCAATTTGCCCTCTGTTTTAGGGACCTCAAACGCACAAACACACTTCATGTTACGCCCTTCATCCATTAGTGAAGCAAAATCCCAAGGGACATTTCCTCTGGCATCAACTCTCATGCAACTCTCATGGTGCAAATCTAAACTAAAAGTAAACAAAGAAATAAATAAGCAAACGTGAAAACAAACATTACTTACTATACATGTATGTGTTCTGTAATCGGGTTATTTGAAGAGGTATTGGTTATTTGAAGTGGTCTTGCCTTTCTGTCAACATGATTTGGTTGATAAGAATAGCAAAAGAAATCTTTACTGTGTTATAGTACCATGCGAATTTGGTTTAGCAGATGACATTGCTCCCAGAATAAGAATGGATAAACCTCTCGTTGAATCTTTTATTGAGAGAAGTGAAATATGATTTTAAGCAAACTGAGTTGAATCGTCACTGGTCTTGTTTGCTGTTTTTTGCAACTGACAATAATCATACTTGTTTTTGTGGAATACTCCTTACCTTGATCGGCATTTGCTGAGGAGCGTCCTTTTACCACGGAATATTCCCTCCCTTGATTGGAATTTTTTGAAGTGAGTTTTCTTGATGCTTGACGTAATTTAATATCTGGATTACTTTGTGCAGGAAGCTAGTGGAGCAATTTCAGGGCTTGGAGTGTATGGGAAATTAAAATTTGAAAGCGGCATCCATAGAGTGCAAGTATCTCCTAAAAAAACTGCTTTTGACCCCTCGTCTATGATGAATTTCTTCATTTGACAATGCTAATAACATATAATTGAACTTCTCTTGGTTGGCAGCGAGTTCCTGTGACAGAGAAAGCTGGACGTGTGCATACCAGTGCAGTGTCTGTTGCTATCCTCCCTCAGGCTGATGAGGTACTTGTTTACTTAAAATTTCCATTAGCTTGTATGAAGCTTGCAACAATTGTTTTCTTCGGAGACCACGGCATGTGATTCTAGCATATTGAAATGGTAAAATTTTTGATGTCAACAGTGGTACTTGAGGTCACGTGAAGCTTGTAACAGTTGTTTTCTTCAGAGACCACGACATGCGATTTAGCATGTTGAAATGACAAAATGTATGACGTCATCGGTGGTACTCGAGGTCACCTGCATATATGGGATATTCTTAACTTACGCTTGCAAATTTGGAAAAGAATATAATCACATTCAAACCTTAGATCACCTCATGTATCAAAAAGCATTCATCTAAACATGCGTATGTAGTGTATATGCTTTGTTCATGGTCAGCTGTTGTAACGGTTCTGGAGGATTGGATATCTTTCAATGTTTTCCAGAACCATACTTGGCGTGCTGTTTCAACCTGTGTCATCTGGAATCAGTGCTGGCTGATCCAGTTCAATGTGAAAAATTGGAACATGATAGAGATGGGTAAAACAAGTGACACAGTGCAATATTTTTTTCATAATGAATTGCTTTGAGTTCCTTGCTATCGTAGATCCAATTTTGTCAAAATAATTCAATTCAATAGTTGCTTTCTGCATGCAGATATGTGCATTGACAATTTTATTTTCCCTGAAAACAAGAACCTGCCACAACTTCCACTATTCAAAACTAGAATTTGTTTTGCATGTGCTGAAATCCTGACAGAATGAACTCCATCGAGAACATGTCCTTCAAGAATCAGCTCTAGTTTAAGCAATTTAGAACAAAGTTCTGATTCTTACTATCATTGAATTGAACTAAGCTAACATTAAATTGGTGTGTTATGCTTTTGACTTCTGTAATAAAATTTCCTGGAAACCCTATTTGGCTAACCATTGCTTTTTTTCCTTTTTTGGGTTTTGTTTTGGGATGTCCTGCAGGTTGATGTCCACCTGCGTAATGAGGACCTTAGAATTGATACGTACAGATCTGGTGGTGCAGGGGGTCAACATGCAAATACAACAAACAGTGCTGTTAGGGTAACTCACATTCCAACAGGGTTGACAGTTTCCATACAGGATGACCGGTCACAACATATGGTATGCTGCAACAGGCTGAGTGTTTGCTGATGTTCTTCTTAAATCTTCTTGTTTTAGCTGGTGGAATATTGATCACCTTGATTATTACTGGCACACTAATTGCATATCCACTCAAATTCTACATGTATGGTTGTGGACGAGGGAAAAAAAACAATATTCTTATCAAAACAGCAGTTATACGCTCTTTCATATATATATATATATATATATATATATATATATATATATCTATATGAGGGCTGTTCTGGTGCAGTTGTATTGCACTTGAACAGCGGCGTAGTTGCCCAAAAAATGGGCCTCATACATTAAAAAATAATGAAACTCCATACAATTATTTATCCATATATAAATCATACTTTAGACGGTTTAGATGTTGAAAAAATCACTTTAAAGTTGTTATTTATATCAAACTATTTTATTATGTTGAATTTGTACCATTTTCAGATGGGGCCCATACACATAGCCGATTGGGATGAAAATTGATATGGTAATAGAATACATTATTCTAAATACAATGGGTGAAGTAGATTTTAATTTTATCATCATGTGGGGCCCATTTCAGCGCCACTGCACTGTAATTGTGGCGTTGCACTTGATATTTCTCTCTCTCTACATATATGTGTATGTATGTATGTATGTATAGGACTCCGACCGCTGCATGCTCCTGGGAGTATACACCTATTTTTTTGAATTTTTTTTTATAAAACTGTTAATATAAGTGTATTTAACATCTTTATAAATTTTTACCATTTTTGGAGTTACCTAAAATGCCACTGATTTTCAAAAATAAAAAATAAATATCTAAAATACTCCAAAAATGGTAACAATTTATACACATATTAAATACAAATGGATTAACAATATTGTAAAAAAAATTTCAAAAAAAAAAAAAAGGGTGTATGCTACCATTCTTTGTCTCTGAGTAAAGTGCTATAATGCCAGAATTTGTGAGTAGTATATAGAGGTGTTAATGGTCATGGTCAACCCGTCAACCCGCTCGTCCAACTCGTTTATAAATGGGTTTGGGTTGAGATTTTTGAATAAATGGGTTATGATCCGTCAACCCGTTTAACCATTTAATTAAATAAATGAATTATGACTGAAATTTTATAACTCGTCAACCCGTTTAGTAACTCATTTAACCCATATAACCTGTTCAACCCGTTTAATTCATTTAACTCATTTAACTCGCTTAACTCATTAAAGTTATATATATATATATACATGTAAACTCATTGGTTATTTTTCCTCTCTAAGTCTTCCTACTATTACCTAATTTTCATTTTTTTACTGCTACCATAATTCTATTTTTCCGTTACTGCCATATTTTCATTTCTCCTACACCGAAAACGCCCGCTCGTCTCTCCCTGTGAGATCATTATCTACTAGAGTCTAGGCTTTTAGGTTATTTATTATACAACCCGTTAACAACCCACTAACTCGTTTATTAAATGGGTTGTAAATGGGTTGGGGTTAAGATTTTTTAAATGAGTTAATAAACGGATTAGGGTTGAGATATTTTAAATGGGTTAGAATTAGGCTCCAACCTGTCCAACTCGATCCGTTAACACCCCTAGTATATGCAGACTGAAAATGAGCACACAAGTCATAATTGTGTGTTTGCTGCTTTCTTATCATCATCCCTTTTTTATTGCTTTTCTTCTTCTTATCAACTTTCTATGTTTCTGGACGCTGACAGAACAAGGCGAAAGCACTGAAGGTTTTGTGCTCAAGATTATATGAAATAGAAAGGTTGAGGATTCAAACCAGCAGATCTAAACTCCGGTCTGAGCAGGTATGCAGCCAACTTCTGAAAAGTTAATTCTTTTTGGTTTATGGAACGGAGTTATTGACAGTTGCAATGTTAGATTGGGAGTGGTGACAGGTCTGAACGCATCCGAACATACAATTTTCCACAAGGTCGTGTGACGGATCATCGGGTAGCCATTACTCACCATTCTATAGAAGATGTGATGCAAGGAGAAAGCTTGGACGTCTTCATTGATGCTCTTTTGTTGCAAGAAGAGATGGATGCAATTGCATCTTTCAGTTCCTTGTAGAGAGGTATATGTTAATCGGAATCTTTACTTGTTAGGTGAGTTATGTGCTGATTTTGTGATGCAATTGCATCTTCCAGTTTTTGTAGAGGTATATGTCTCTACTTGCGGTAGTCGTCTGCTCATATTTTTGTATTATTTATTCTAAATTGTACCTCTGGCTGTTGTACGGCATAAATCCTAGCATTGCATTTGAGTTTATTAATATGGAGGTTTATTAGTTTATATGGTTCAATCTTTAACCAATCATCACCATATTTGAAACAAGTTTGTCATTCCTGAAGTTCCCCTTCGGCTTGTCAGTATGCGAGTGGGCACCTATCATCCAATCAGTCACGTGGTGGGGGAAGGCCCCATGTCGATCATGGCCCAAATCTATCTCAGATTGGAAGATTCTTGACTGCTCAATTCTTTTGGATAGTGTGTACTTGACAAAGCCAGAGGGTTTATAGAAAGTTGTATTTGGAATGCATGCAGATGTCAACAGAATAAGAGAGCATCAGCAAAGTACGTTTTTTTTCTAAAGGAAAAACGAAGAGAAATGGGTTGGAAATACAAGAAAGAAACAGGAGTGTTTTTTTTTAATAATAGTTTTGCATACTCTTAAGATTGAAAAGATGTGAAAGGGGTTTATCTTAGGTTGTGTTTGAGAAGTGATAAAACTTTTAATGAAAATTTTTTTGTGCAAAAGTTTTGAAATTGGTAAAAAATAATATAATATGATAAGCCTAATGATAAAGAGTAAAGGGAATAAAGTAAAAATAAATAAGTTGGTTATATGAGTAGTTGTGTAGAAATGATTGAAAAGTATAATAGTTGGGAAACCCTAATCGGAGTAGAAATTATGTACATGCAATTGATTGATTCATGTATGAATAATATTTTGAAATGAATTATTTGCAAATTTTATGACTTGTCGCAGCTAGGTCATTTGTTATGAATGTTGTTTAAATATATTCATTCCAGACAATGTGGGATAATATGATTGAAGTAATATAATGAGGATGGATAAATGTTAGTATGCCATGAAAAAGAAATATTAAATTCCATAATGAAACAAATGGAGATAAGGAGGCTAATCATGGAGCAAAGTTAAGAAAATATTGAAAAATTCATAACTTAATGCCCTTAAGTTGGATTGAGGTGAAAATTTAAGTAGAAGCACATAATTTTGTGCTCAATCACATGAGAAAATTAGATTATGAAAATTTTGATGAAAATCGATCATCATCATTCAAAACTTAAAATGATCATAACTTGAGCTAGGAAGATCGGATTGAGATGAAATTTGAAATGGTCGGTTAAAATTATAAGATTAAGGTTATGGGAGGATTTGATCATGCAAATGATGATGGAAATAAGCTTGCACGAAATTGGGATTAGTGGTTTTGATTTTTCAACCCAAAAAGTGATTAGCATTTATGTTGAAAATGAGTAAAATAATCAAATGAATGAAGACAAATTTGAGGTGTCAAAAGGAGGTAATTTGTAGGGTATTTTGTGAATTACTAATAATGGAAAAATCCCTGCAATTATCTCATAATTAAATGCTCAATTAAACAGTTTAATGGAGCATGGGTGATGTGGCAATTGGGAACGTCCAAACAGCCCATATAATGGATTTTGTGAAATCTTTTTTTTATAAAATCAATACCCAAAGTCAACTATGAGTTAATGAAGATAAATATGCATTAAATTAAAGTGAAAATTCGGATTAAAAAGGGGCAGATTTGGACCGTTGAGAGAAAAAGAAAAAATGGACAGCAACATATCTTTTGGATGATGTGGACGGTTTAGCAGCCTTATGCATATTTTATAATTTTTTAAATTATGCTAAAATGACCCTAAATGACCTACACTACTAGGTAATTAAATGAATAATTAAATAAAGCTGCACCATAATAAATAATGATAAGATAAGCTGCTGAAAACAGGGACGTGTACAGGCAGTAAAAATGGAGCAGAAAAATGAGGACCGTTCAAGCAGTTAGAAATGTGATTTTTTTTAATTTTTAAAAATTGTTAAACGCATGAATAATTAGCCTAAGTAGTAGGGTATATAAATATGCATACAAAAGTTGCAAAATTCGTTGAAAAAAATATGGAAAACAGCAGCTATTGTGGACGTGATCTGGTGGACAGATTTGAGATGCTTAAATGCATTGGATAATTAACAAATTATTAATTAAGAAAAAAATAATTTAAATGGTCCACAAGTTGCCATGTCAGCTAAGAGGATAAAATTGCATTGGAATGAGCATAGATGAGGTGGCAAGTGGGTCCACTAGCTGGAAATTTTCAGCTGTTGTTTAAGAAAGGAGGAACGTCCATATGCATAGAAGGGACTTAGAAATTTTTTAGCATTTTGAGCTCCCATTTCCAGCAGCAGCACACGTCCCCTCTTCAACCACCTTTCAAACCCAAAAACAAGAGAAGAAAAGGGGAAAGAAAAGAAGGATTTAAGTTGAGGAAGCTTGCTTGAGAAGTGGAGTTGAGTGCTACACTATACAAGTAAGTGTATGTTTGTGTTGAATGATTTTAATCTATTGTTTCAAACTAAATTTATGGGATGTGAATATGATTCATAATGAATCCTTTAATGAAGATTTATGATGCTTTTAATTAGGGTATTTAATGAAAATATAATAACAAGTAATGCAACTAGGAGTTAGATGTAAGAAGAAAGTGATTAGTGTGACGTACGAGCTTCTACACTAACCTAAACTTGCTGAAATTTGTGTTTAATGTTGCTGTTTTATTAAATTGATATAATCACATGATAATTCATGTTTTGATGTTGAATATATGTGAAATTTAGCATGATTTATGAAGTGTAGAAGGAAGGTTAGTTAGGGTTACTCTTAAGACTCGAAATTCACGTTTAACTGTTGAAAATGATATATGAAGTGATTCAAATAAATTATGGATAAATTGTAGGGTAAAATGTCCTAAATGTAGGGTACTTTGGACGTGAAAAGGGACCATGCATGGACTGCCCAAAATCGGAATTTTGAGGGTTTAATGGTGGACGTCCAAAGTGGTGTAAATGGGTACCCTACATACATAAAACGTTGCTGTTTTGCAAACAACTTATATATAGAATTTTAATATGTGAAAATACCTTGAATTTAGGTTATGAAAAGTGGGATTAATTGCTGGAATCAAGTGGTTAAAAATCTGTTTAGAATGAAGTATTAAAAGAGACATTTAAAGGGTGGAAATCGGATATCAAAGTTGCTGTTTTTGGAAGTTTGAAATTAGTAGATTAAAAATTCGTAGAAATGCACTAAATAAGTGTTAATTAAGGTGTATAATCATGCTGAATTGGAAGCCAAGTTGCTGATTTGAAAAATTTTAAGGAAAACATGAATTAGGTGTAAGAAATGGACATATGTGAAATAAGAAAATTGATAAAATGATAACTAAGTTATGCGAAGGGCTAATGTGCAAAAATGCATAAAAATAAGATGAAAAAACGTGTAATATATTGCTGATTTGATAATTTCAAAATTTGAGATTAATCTATGGGAATTAAATACGTGGTATAATGAAGGATTGATATACATAAGTATATGATGTATGTACACCCGACTTGGAAGTTAAGCGGGTTATGACTATTTATGAAAATGGGTTGGAAAACTAAATAAATGCAAACAAATGAAATTTATGTGAATATTATGTTATTCTTTCATAGGCAAAGGAAAAGAAAAAGTCAATCCGGAAAGCTCTCACGAACAAGGTAAGCAAGCCAATTTTCTAAATGAATTTTTATTTTTTAAATTTCTTTGAAATAATTGTAAATGATGTTTTAACTACTTTTATTGATTTAGCAAATGTTATTTGAAATTTACTTCTAAATTTTTAAGGATGGTCATTCCTTAGTTCACTATGTATTGAAAATTGATTTATATAATTGCTTTTTGATCGATGAAAATTTCTGTCCTATGATATTATGTGTGAAAAATCATGCTAGCATGACATGGATAAATTCATGTGCATAATGCATAAGGTTTATCTTAAAGGAATAAGTGGACCGATTGTCCCTCTTCGATGTAGCCAAGTCGCTAAAATAGGCCAAGGGCCGGCGGTGCCTCCCTGGATGGAAGAAGATGAGGACGGATGGTCGCCTAGCTAGCCTCCATCCTAAGGGATCAAATGACATTCATCACATTGTCATTATATATCCCTGATGGGGTATAATGTTGCTTTTCATAATGATTATAAATAAAAGATTTCTGCTCCGCAGGTAGTTGATCACTTGACAAGTGTCTCTACTAAATGGAGAGAAACGTTTTTGTTGAAAAAAGTTACTTTTGAAATGTTTTGCTTGAAAATTTTATAAAGCTTGTTTATTGAGTGTACAACTCACGTTTTCGTTTTTCTAACTCATAGACAGGTGAAAGAAGAGACTCGGCAATGGAGTAAAGGCAATATCATTAAAGCGAGGGAAAAATATTAACAGTTTTATGATATAGAAAAACTCATGTTGAATGAATGTAATTATGTTGATGTTTTGTGTTGACGACTATGTTTAATACATGCAGTGACATTTGATTTAGGAGAATGTTGAAATGTCTCTAGAACATCATGTTTTGCTATATGTTGAATGGTTGGAAATGACCCAGTTATGCATGAGATGTAATTATGAGGAAATAAACTCCTATGGAAATATATTTAATTGGATAAATATCCGTTAAAAACCCGCCGTGTGACGGCAATAATCCTGATCACATTTACCAGTCAATAATGATCTCGAGGTAAGGCTCAGGATGTGACGCTCGGGTTGGGGCGCCATAATAGTTGTATAGGAAAATATAAATAAATAATTAAAAAATATGATAATTGTAGAATTTTAGAGCTTACCAAACATGCTGTCGTTACAATTCTAATTTCAACTGCACTCAAACACGCTTCAACTGAAGGTTGCAGTAATGAAAAGATTTGACGTTTGGGCTTTTTCCTTGCATCGAGTGTAAATTTTTTTTATTTATTTTTATAAAGTTGTTAATCTAGGTTTATTATATTTAGTCCATATATTGAGTTTTACCAACTTTGGAGATGTATATATATTTTAAAATATTAAATTTTAGTCATTTTTAATCATTTGAACATGACTAAAATACCTTTATCTTAATAAATAAAATATACACACACACAAATATACATTTCTAAGAATGATAAAATTTTTTTTTATATAAATATCTAGATTAACAGTCTTATAAACATAAAAAAAAGTTAGCAGATAAAAAATTCAAAAAAAAAAAAAAAACAATGAGTTTTACACCGGGATGCATGGATCAGAACCCGTTCTGTTAACCTTCATAGTAATTTCCCATGAAAGAAACATAATGGGCTTGTTTCCAACTCAAGCATGCTTGTTTGATTCTCCATATTAATTTTGGGGAATCAGCTCCTCTTCTCATCTGTGTACTAACTTTGATTGGAGATCTGTCAATATTTACATTTAGAAAGCGAGGGAAGAACTCGAATGTGGAGGCATCTGCTAAGGAATTAGCAGCTGCATGCAGAGCCATTACCGTGTCCAGGCTTGTTTTAATATTGAGCCTGTCTAATTCGAAGTTTTAAACTCAACATCAACCAACTCATATACCATTTGCAGAAACCTCAATCTAATTAGTACGATCTCAGATCGGATATAGAATGAAAATGGTTGAATATTATTTGCATGCAACGAAGCGGTTCAGTAAACTGAGGAGACGCAAATCGTGGTATTATTTTTTTGATTAAATTTTTTTTTTTGATTATCGTGGTATTATTGTATTAAGAGGTAAGAGAGAAGTGAAGAAATACATGGCGTAAGCAAATGACTTCCTAAACTAAAAAAAGAAGCCTTTTCTGGTAATATCTATTATTTTGTGTTACGGCGTCTATCAACTTTCATTACTGTACTGTAGTTATTAGTCATTCTTTTCTATTCGTTTGCTAATGATACAGGTATTTGATTAATTGCACATGGGTACAAAAAATCTATTTTTTAAAATTTTTAAATAAAACTGTTAATTTAAGTGTATTTAATCTATGAACCAATTTTTACTATTTTTAGAAACTTGTAGATATTTTTTTGATTTTTCAAAAACAGGAGTATTTTAATTATTTTTAGAAGATAAATGCACCCGAGTATACAAAATCCAAGCCCAATGATATAATCATGACTCCTTTTATGATTAATCACTAGGTTGTTTACGTCAGGATATCTAGGTTCTGGCGGCTAGAGTGAAGGCCATACCATATTGCAAATTTATTCACATTTTATCCAAGTTTCAGCCTAAATTCTTTAAGTACTGATTCAAGTCCTTGTAAAGTTGGGATGCTTTAAACTTCATGTTTAGGTTGAAACCTGCTAAGGCCTTAAAAAGAAGCAACTGCAGCCTACTGAAAGAATAAAAGGCCATTTCCTTGTCTTTGCACATTATTTTCGCCGCAGTGAAGTTGATTAAAATCCCTTTGTCTTTGCACATTAATTCGGGCTTTTCCATTCGACTGTACTTATTTTTAAAAAGACAATTTAGCTGGACTTCGCAGTGTCTTGCTTTAAGAAGTTTAGGGGGGGAAAAAAAGGCTACAAAGGCATGGTCCGGCAGATGCTAAACATGCCCTCAATCATAAGAGAGAGAGAGAGAGAGAACTACAACAGAAACCTAACACAGATGATAGGTGGAGTGGTAAACAACCCCAATGGTTACCCACTTACCCTTCCGATCAGGCTCCGTCCATCCAAAACAACCGCCTAAACCTGATCCAGATCATCTTCTCTAGTAAATTCAAGGCACCCAGCTGGAACATATTTTACACAAGACCGTAATCAAATGCAGTGCAGAGAGAGCCAGGATTATCAAGTGGGTTTTTCAAGTTCTTTGTTCCTTCCCAGCAAGGCTGATCAACTCCGATGATAATTTTCCCATTTTATCGTAGCAGTAAAATCACTTCCAAGCACCCAACGGTCAGGCATATGCCAGTTGATAGAAACAATGTGATTTTCCATAAATTAAAACAAGAGATTGCACAAATCAGTTAGGACTACATCAAAATACTGTGAGATACATCATCTTGTCCTATTTCCTGTTATGCACATCAAAATAATTTCTTTGAAGACTGCATACCAAAATAAACCGATGAATTAAACTGGCAACACAGTCCGTACATGCATCATATCCAACCTCTTCAGATCTACCAGCCAAACAGATCATGATCAAATGAACATTCTATAGTGCATTTATGAATTCGTTCCAGGATAGATGCCTGAGAACAAGATGCAGAAAAGATGAAGAAACGTCTTTATGAGGGTCAGCAAATCCAACCACTTAGGAGGCAGTGGAACCACCTGGCTGAGGTTTCGGATTCTTAAATGAGTTCAGCAATGACTTTTTGCCATAAAAATTCAAGGCCAAGCTGGCACCAAAAAGAACCATAGCTGAAGAACTGTCCAAGAATGCCACAGAGACCACAGTCAAATACTAGTTTTTTACCGCCCACTACGGCAAAAACAATCTGCAATAATCATGCCTGCCTTCTGATTCTCCCAAAATCAGCAATCTGCTTCCAGAGAAGTCATGAAAGGATAACTAGAAAACAAATAATTCCAACTAGTTAAAATAAAAGTTAATAATTTGATTTGTCACAATATTCGCTGCAAGTGGAAAATATCAGAATTTCCCTGATATAATAGAGGGCATTCCATAACAAATGGCTCTCAACTGGCCAATTAAACATAATAATCACTTGCCATATTTGCCGATTGACAACCGAAAACAAGGTAAAAAGGAAATTTGAGTGGAACTGATCAGCATTTCAACTTCAGTTAAAATTTTGGGCAGGACCTAGGCAAACAACAAGAACTTTCGCCAGCGCAGCACTTTTTCCTGTTTACCTTTATGGCGTCAGAAGACTTAAAAATGACGAACATCTAGACTTTTGAGCTGAGATCGAGAGTCAGTTTTTCAGGTGGGATTACCTTTTTGTCACTGTTGTTAAAAAATATATCATTTTTTATGGGGTGTCAAGGATCATAACCTTAGATAAACTTCAGGCCATCAAGGTCTTTTCTTAGCCCCCATAAAAACTTCTCATTTTTCAGTCTTCTTTTAGAACCTTCAAATTGAATTTGTTTCTTACAAAGGTTCCTTCTTTTTTTCTGTTTCCCTTATGTCTCTGAGCACAAAAAAGGCAAATCCGTCTGCTCCATAAATACCTTCGTCTTTCCTCATCTTAAAAAAATAAAAAAATAAAAAGTTATCCAGTACTTTGACCTTTTGAAGAACTAATGACTGAAGTCTTTTAGCCCCAATCTGTCAGATTGTAGGTAAAAACAAGAGCCTACAGTCACTTTCATCCAGTAACTCCCAATGGCAACATGATGTATCACATAGCAATGATTTATCATTAACAGTTGCGAGTAGCCTGATATTGTTTGTTATGAAAGGTCAGGATCTCAGTCGCAAAATCAAGATTGTCCAATTGTGCCTCTGGGAAAAAGAATTTGGAAGAAACATGACAAAAAGAAAAAAAAAATCAAAAAGGAAAGAAAAGAAATGGAGGGGGGAATCACCTTTCCTGTTGAAGAATATAACAAGCCACCCAGTATCACATTCAAAGCCATTAGAAGGATGAAATACAAACAACATGCACTCAGTTCCAGGTAAGGCATGGATAAAGGAGGTAAATAGGTACCAAGAAATTTTTAGGGAACCGTAAACCAATTCATGACAACAAACTTGCTGTATTTGGTGAACCAGTGAATATAACTCCTGAGTTGGCCTTGGACATTGATGCCTCTGCAACCGCGGGCACATGACAAATAAAAGTAGTCAGAGCATGGAAAAATGAAGATGCGTAGCATGAATTTGAACAAATGGTCACAGAATCATCTCCTACAAGGAAATCAAATAAGAAAATAGACACTCCAGAAAAAATATTTGCAAATGATAGCCTGCTTGGAAGTTTGGATAGCTGGACAATGGGGCAGTAGGATTTCTTAAAAGCAAAAGAAGATAACAAAAGTGAAAGTAATGCTAGCTAAGTGATAACATAGTCCCCTTGTTTGCCAGTAGAAAAGGTAGGGCAGAAAAAGCAGTGTTGACTAACATGGATTATGAAATGTTGTCAAACGTAAAAGCTTCGGAAACTTGCTACTCAGAAAACAGTATCTGGGAGAGTTCACATGCATCCGTGGTGATTGTTTGGTCTAATATAAAAGATAGCAAAGACGCAAGGAAATGAAAAGAGTATGTTGATGGAGGAAAAACAGGAGAATGGTTTTAAAAAAGTAGGAATGGAAAGAAAGGGGCATAGGGTGTGTGTTGGACTGAGGCAAAAATGTCGGTTGAAGTAGAAGAAATATCTTCTATGTACAGGGCGTGAATGATTTTAGACTTCCTTTTACCCAGAAAACAGACATACCACCTCATGCCTGATTATTCAGTGCTGCTCTAAATTCATCTAGATACCAGTAGTGGTAAAGTTCTCCAATCTACATTGAGACTAGCACTACAGAAGGAAATCATGATGCTGATAATCTGAATAGCATGATTTATACAGCATCAGGTGCAACATTTTAGCAAATGAAGAAGGTAAACAGACGTTCACCTTGTTTCAACTGGGGTAGCTGAGAAGGACCCATTTCTGGAGAGATGAATTGTTTCAATTTCCCCTCCTCTCCTGCAAAATTCGTAATGTCAGAGTGCAGCTGCTGCTTGGAAGCAGATAGACCAGAAGAACCCTGATTTTTCACTGTTTCCTCCTGTAAAGCGTGGTTCTGAATCTGCTGGGGCCCTTTCAATTTATCCTTCTCTTCAACAGAAACGCCGTTTTTCGGCGGCCTCATTACTGCAAGCGGCGTATGAAAGCCAATCGCCGAAGATGAAAACCCTCCCAATTTGCTGTCTTGAATCCTCTTCTGCGCCGCGACAGCAGCAGCCACAGCGCTGTTCGCTTTCGGTCTCTTCTTCTGCTCTGCTTCCGGAGCTATTACAGGCAAATCCCGAAAGTTCTTATTTTTCTCCACCAACGCAATCAACTCAACCCTTTCCAGAGCTTCCCTTGCCCTCTTCCTCGCTGCCCCCGCTTCCCTCACCTTCCTATCCACCTCCATCCTCGCCACGTTCACTGCTCTCCCCATTGATGCAGCAGCTACCCTCGCAGCAGCTAGAAGCACCTTCGCCGACCTCTGATCGATCGCTGGCTTCCCGCCCGCCCCATCCGTGCCAATTTCGAACAACCTCGACTCGGGGCTGAGGCAGCTAGGGCAGACGTAGGAGGAATCGAGGGCATCCTCCGCGGCCGTGACGCAGGCCGAGTGGGAGACCGAGGTGCATTTCGAGCAGCGGACGGCGTCGGACGGCGGAGACTGGTCGAAGACGTCGAGGCAGGTGGGGCAGAAGGAGGCGGGGTGGAAGCGGAGGACGCAGGGGGTGCAGAGGCGGTGGAAGACGCCACGATGGCGGACGTTGTGGAGGAGGCGGGGGGCAGAGGCGTCGCCGCAGGTGGTGCAGCCGGTGGTGGCGGACGCGTCGCGATTCATCGTCGGAGCCGCGGCATTGAATGGGCAGTGGGGATCGATCGAGAGGAGGAAAAAAACGCTACGGACTCTAGGGCTTATGAAGAGCGGAGGTCTGCAGGGAAAAAAGGAGAGAGACGAGAGGCATTCCTAGGGTTTATGAAGGCACTTTCGTTGTTTCATAATTTCCACGGTAGAAAAGGAAGAGACGATGCACGGTGTATGGTCGCATCCGCTCTGTAATTAGAGGAACAGATGATATACAGAAATTTTGTGTATCTGCTCGATCGAGAGGCGAGAGATCGAGGAGGGGAGACGGGGAGAGGAAGGGTGGGAAGAGGATTGCGGTAGATGACGAGAGGATTTTTGGTAGGCTGAGGGAGGATGGCAATTTTTATG
Source organism: Annona cherimola (assembly GCA_030490835.1). Taxonomy (NCBI): domain Eukaryota; kingdom Viridiplantae; phylum Streptophyta; class Magnoliopsida; order Magnoliales; family Annonaceae; genus Annona; species Annona cherimola. The sequence goes on along the minus strand of CM059972.1, from coordinate 122,482,712 downwards.
CGACTGCGTCGGATCGTGGCCGCGTGGATTGGATTGATCAGATCTTAACGGTTCAAGGTTGAGAAATTATGATAAAAGAAAAAAAGTCGAGAAATTTTCGAATCTGGAAGGAAAATTGAAATTGAAACGTGGTGGGTACGATGTTCCAAAGGCTGTTTGTAGATTTTGATCTTGGCATGGGGATCATGTGAAGCAAAGATCGGAATTGTTTACCCCTTGGCCCAAGTTGATATTCCATACCTGATTTTAAAAATTTGATGAATGTATGTTCACTTAAGGATATGTTTTGCAATGGTTAAAAAAGTTCAAGTTAAAACTTTTCAATCTAAGGGGACGTTTGTTAACATACTAATGTGGGAATCATGGTTTTTTATGGTATTTGGTTTCCCAATACCAATAATTACTCTATTAATCACACTATTTTTTTCATTTTTACCCATATATTCCAATCATTTTTCCTATCAACTACATATAACAAACTTATTTATTCCAACTATACCCCCTATAATTTCCTATCAATCACACATTTATCAAAATATTTTTTTATTTTATTTTCCACCATTCCTACAATCCCACCATTTTACACATTACCAAACGTCCTTTAAAATTTTTCACTCTCCACGACTATTATATTGTTTAATTATTTTCTCACATTTTCCTATACAACTACCTTACTTTTCAATCATTTCTACATAATTACTCATACAACTAACCTATCTATTTTAACTTTATTATCTGTACTACTCATCATTACCCCTATCATATTACATCATTTAACAATTTTTACTCTTCAAAACTTTTCTTCAGAAGTTTTATTTATTCCCAAACACACCCTACGTATTAAACAAAAATTGTATCCGTTGTCATCTTTTCTTCTCGTGCAAGTTTAAAAAGTTTGGAAATGATTGTTATCGCCGTCCGGGCCGTTTGATACATTTTAATTATTTTTTAATATTTTATACAATAATTCTATTTATTTTATTTTATTTGTACATCATATCGTTTTCTCATTTCTTAAAAAATGTTTGAAACAAAATTTCCTGAACATATCCTGTGGGTTCGGTTTTACATAAGCATGTAGCAGAGTAATTAACAAAAAATAAAATCCAGCAAGGAAATGAGCAGATGGAAGAAGATTAATATTAATCAACAAAAGAAAAATAATATGCAGAAAATAAAAACAGAATCCTATTGAAGAAGATGACTATTAATTAAAAAGAATGAAAAATAACATGCGGCAATAACATCCATGCGATTATGGAGTCCAGTAACAGTTTTTCTGGGTCTTCTCAATTTGGCCGTGTACCTGACCCGGTGTTTGGCAGAGAGCTTTACAGAGCAGCAGAAGCTGATTGGTGTCGCTGTTGGGCCATGTGAAGTATTGATAGTAGAAGAAGGGGCATAAAATGGAAGAACTTGGAGGGGCGAACGGAAGATGAAAGGGGATGAATGATTCTCTCCATTCATGCCCTAAGTCAAAAACTAATTTGGGAATGCACATCTTCATTTTATGGTATGTACCCGACCGTCTGGGTATACATGCAACTTTTGAAAAATTGTAACATGCTATTTGTGAAACCGATGTGATTATATATGCAATTATGGTTAAACTAATTGGATATATATATATAAATTACCTAATTTCGAGTTCTCTTCTGTAAATATAAATCTTAATGGTTAGAAAACATAAAATTTACAAACATGAGCCCCCAATTCTATCATTGCTTCTCTAATTCTAAAATTTACTCTGTCATGTCATATCGCTCTTAACTTTTACAAAATTTGTAACTGCAGTTTGTCATATCTTTTTGTACTCATTTTCATATGATATCAAATCTTAAATTCTTAATTATTTAACTATCCCGCCTTATTATTATTTTTTCATTTCAATCTTTTTTTTTTACATTTTTCTACAATTAATCTATTTATTTTCACTTTATTTTCTTTATTACTAACCATTATTTCATTTATATCATACTATCCTCTCGCGTTTAATTTTTTTCTAATCTTGCTTTTCCATTTTGGATTAAAACTTGTTAGAGTATCTTTAAAATGTTGCTTCACTCTTATCTTTTTCAACAACAGAAAAAAAAAATAAAATTTGATGCCACATCCACTTCCACAGCCGTCGTACTTCGAAAGTTTAATCCATTTCCACCATCTGATGAATAAAAAATTCGGGATCATCAGCTCTGAATTATCCAAGCAAGAGATAAGGAGAAGGTGCATCATTAAGAACATTTCAGGACATGCAAAAGACATTTTTCAGTTTTGAACAGAACAGAGGCAGAACTGCTGACCAGAACACATGCATGAGACAGCTTTCGGACAAGCAAAATTGGCATTTATGGGCAGTAAAAGACAGGCGAAAAACATTATAGATACAGCAGTAACACCCATAAAAAGCAGCTCCATGAGAAAATCATGTTGAAGCTGCAAGTGGGTATTGAAGGCAAGCTTTCTGCCAGAGCTTCTATCCACTCCATCCCCCATCTCTCTTGCAATTTTCTGTAGACGGGCCAATGTTTAAGCTGGTTTAGAGTACTTATGTTGATCAACGGTTTGGTTTCTCCAAATATCTCAATCTAGCTTCCCGTATTCGAGTTTTTATGCATTGTCGAAGACTGAATCAATAGAGTTTGCCCTGCCCAAAAGTCTAGTTGCCTGCAGTATTTCATGTCCTTCTTCCACAATCAAAGGCCTTAACTGCATGGTCGACCAAATATCTCATCATTCGCCCTCCAAAACTCTTTATAACCTTGAGGAAGAAGCTGCATTGAGACTGAAAGCATGCTTAAAAGGGTTCATGTTTCTTCAATATGTCATCTCCATTCATGTTTGTAAGCACCGTCGTTCATGAATACCAGGCCTGTCAATAGCTGTAGCGTGTCAACCAGGTGAGCTGAGGAGTATGGCGAATTCGACCAAAGATCTGGAATTTTCTTGGAAAATCCTCAATTTCTTTTGTATCCTCTCCCCACAAAGATTGACGCTTAAAACTTTATTTCAGCTTTCCTCCAAAAAAAAAAAAAAAAAAAAGGAACTTTATTTCGGCATACTAGGATGAGATCTTGTCTGTTGCAGACATTTCCTTTGTTCGGGTTCCTGCTTTCCAGCCTTTTTGAGATTCAGGTTCGCAGCACGAATTGACGCTAACAAGATCCATCCATTTTGAAGTCCATCTACCGTATTTGGTTGAGATCGCTGGTTCTTAATGCAACCGCTTGGATTTAGAAAGGTTCATTATTCAGAATTGCATGATACTGCACGTACTTCAATGTTAAATTTCAATGTCTAAGCTTCATTAAAAAAATAAAGTTTCCATGCCTAAAGCGATAGATGATGCGATGGGACAGGCCAATGTGCCTGACTCCATAAATCCTTATCGGCTAATAAAAAGCTGACGTGGAAATGTAATCCCATCATGGGGTTTTTTGCATCTATACTTATTTGCTTTCTTGCCCGTCAGTTTCGCATATTTGCTATTCATACAGTGTGACTTTGCTATAGTTGCTTTTCAAAGCCTGCCACCGAAATACTCAACTAATAGCTGTTATTTGTAAGTAAAAAGTCTAAAATGCTCTTATGACTTAGTTGAGTTAAGTCAACTCATAAATATAGTCAAGATAATTTTATATAGTTTAGTTAAATTGACTCATGAAAATGAGTCAACTTAAACTTATTGACAATGCCATTGTTGTTGTGCAAGTTGAGTTGACTTATTTCATGAGTTGAGTTCTTCGAAGGGTAATATTATCATTAAAAATTTTGTATGGTAACTATTGACAAATACAAATAAGACAAACTTTTAAGGTTTAAAAAGTAATTACGTAAAACTCATGGATCATGAAGCAAATACGTTTAGTTAGATGGGCTAAAATGCAAAAAATCTTTATTTTACAATAGGTAAACAAGCATGGTCTTTCCCTTCATTTTATTATCCTCACAACAGATAGAAAATCAGATAAGAGAACAAATTTTATTAAAATAAAAACATGTTCATAACTTTAAAAATATATATTCATATGTACGTTATGAAAAAAGTTTATATTATTTTACATATGTATTAGAATATAATGACAATTTATAAAATTATTTATCTTATATTAATACTGTTTTGGCCAATTTAAATATTAAAAATTCAACCTTAAAATTAATATCTAATATTAAATTATTTTATTTTATTAATTTCACATATTTTAGATTGAACGATATACAATTCTACTTAAAAATAAAATAAAAAGATTACGGGGACAATATAAGTGGAGTAAAATTAACTATCAAGTAGCGTAAAAATGTATGAGTTTCCCCATAAACGAATCAAAATGCAAAAGTCAATGATTTAAAAAAAAAAGAATAAAATAAATGCAAAAAGTCAAGCAAAAATTTACCATTTCACTTATTGCTATTATCACTCCGTCATTTTTTCATAATTTATTTTTTCCTTTTTTTTTTTGTTTTTGTTTTACAGCTTGCCAATGCCAACGGACTCTAAAATAATAAAGGGGAATAAATAAATAAATAAAAATCTGAGCCTTTCATATGGCAGCAGACGTAACGATACACCAGATGCACGACAACACTCTCTGATCAGGCTGTTCTCATGGAGTTCTCCATCCATGTCTGTCATCAACCCATCCCAGGATTTAGGGTTTCTAAAGTCTCCGGATTCGTTCCTGACCTCCTCCCCATCTTCAGATTCTCTTCCAGTTTCCCAGTATGCGCTCGTTTCTCCGCATGCCGATCATCGGTTTCCGAGAGTCCTCTGGCGCCGGCGATCGTGCATCCTGGAGGGAAGATGGTGGTGGAACTGGTGGGAGCATTCAACGATCTGACGGACAGGATGGGCGCGCTGTCGACGAGCTCGTCGAAGATTCTGTTCAAGACTCTGAAGTTCTCCATCCCTCTGCTTCAGGCCTTGCCCCTGGCCCCCGACGGCCGAGCGCCTCTCGCTCGCGCTCTTACCGTCGCTTGCGTACTTGCGGATCTCCAGGTACTAGTCTTTGATGGATGAAATTAGAATTGTTTGTGCAGGAGTTGATTGATACTCTGCCAGTCTGCTGGACGATTGGCAGAAACCACAGTAAATGCTCTCCATCATGGAAGTCATTGTAGATAAATTATTGGGTTTGGCTAACTATCATTTCGCATGTTAAGAGTGCAGCTTTTTTGGTTTTTCCTCATAGAAATCAAGAACTGGCTTTATGTTCTTATTGTCTTTGCACTGGATGTCAGAAAGACCTAGAATTTAGGCTTCTTCTTTAACCCAGTGCTAGTTTTTAGTTAGTTCTGGATTAGATTTTGATCCAACAGCCTTAAAATTTGGAGCAGAAGTCCGGGCATTGTGGAGAAGACCTTATACTGGCTGCTGACTAATCTTAGAAAGACTTTTTATTTTTTATTTTTATGGATAACCTTAGAAAGACTTGTGTACGCCTTTTGGTTGTCTCAAAGTTAAAATACAGTACAATCCAGTTTATGTCTGGATTTCATGATTAAAAAAAAAATGTCTGGGTTTGGTGTTTACCTTTAGCAAATATTCCACACATTCTTGGTTAGCTGATTTAATCTCTTCTTCATGATTCCTAGCAACACTTTAATTTCTTATTCTGGACAACATTGAAATGCTGGTCGTTTGAAAGAGTATTAGTTAATTCAGTAACTAACCTTGTTCTTGCGACACAGAAGTTCTGTTTATCTCCTGAGAAATTTGCTTGCCAAGACCTTATCAATGTTGTTGACTGTTTAGTTGTCTCATTAAAGATTAGGGGAACCCCCTTATTGCTTTCTTAATTTGGATATTTTAAAAAAACAATTATATATATGTTGGTGTTCAAGAAAATCAGAAGAGAGCACTGCAAACGGGTTTGACTTACCGTAGGTGGTTGCAGATGGATGCTGAAGTTATTTCAGCAGGAATACTGCGAGAAGTTATGGAGGCAGGTGCCATAACTGCATTTGAAGTGAAAAACCACATTGGAACTGGGACTGCTCATGTATTGCATGAGAGCTTGCGTGTTAGGGGAATTCCATCAAGAATAGAAGTTCTGGATGATGACAGTGCAGCTGTTTTGAGGAAGTTCTGTTTGACTTATCATGAAGTGAGGGCTGTAATATTGGAACTTGCAATCAGACTTGATCTTATGAGGAATCTTGGTTACCTGCCAAGGTATCACCAACAGAGGTTGGCTCTTGAGGTTATGAAGATATATGCACCCCTAGCTCATTCAGTAGGGACTGGAACCTTATCACATGAGCTGGAAGACCTCTCCTTTCGATTCCTGTTCCCCTATTCATATCTTTATGTTGATGCATGGCTAAGAAGCCATGAAACAGGAAGCAAGCCCCTGATAGAAGTGTACAAGGAGAGGCTACTTCAGTCCTTAAAAGCAGATCCTGTGCTGGCAGAAATGGTTGATGATATCTCAATTACAGGTCGGTACAAAAGCCGTTTCAGCACCATGAAAAAACTTTTGAAAGACGGGCGTAAACGAGAAGAAGTAAATGACATTTTGGGTTTACGGGTTATTTTGAGTCCTAGAGCTGGTGATGACATGATAGACGTAGGTGAGAAAGCTTGTTACAGAACTCGTGAAGTGGTCCAATCATTGTGGAAAGAAATACCGGGCCGGGCAAAAGACTACATTGCCAAACCTAAGGGAAATGGCTACCAGAGTTTGCATCTCGCAGTTGATGTTAGTGTTGATGACGAACCTAGACCAATGATGGAAATACAAATACGCACTGCAGAAATGGACAGATTGGCTGGTGGTGGAACTGCATCGCACTCTTTGTACAAGGGGGGTCTGACAAATCCTGAAGAGGTAAATTGCTGTTCGTGCTTCCCTATGGGTTGGTCCTTATGATTTCCCGGGAGTTTCCAAAATAGTTTCATTTAATGTTTGACACGAATATCTACTTGCTTCTGATAAGAACATAATGTTCCTATCGTCAGAGGATATGTACTGTTGGATTCATTTCTTCACTATCGACCATAAGTAGTTATCTTCTGAATGATTGGTGAGAGAGAACTCTTTGTTTTATCTTGGAATTTTACAATGATATGCCAACATAGATCTTGGAGAATCTACAACCATATCAATCTCAAGGAACTCAAGTTTTGGTACAACCACAAGAAGTTACTGTAGTACTGTTCATATCAAAGTTTCTTGGAACTCAAGTTTTGGTACAACCACAAGAAGTTACTGTAGTGCTGTTCATATCAAAGTTTCTTCTGTGCTGATCATGTGTTTCGTGCCTACATGAAAACCGGTTATACAATGTCTACATGGTTACGACTGCAATGCATTAAATGCCCCTGTATATTTATGGATATGGTCCATAATATTGTGTGATCGTAAAAAAAAAAAAAAAAGTGATGGTAAAATAAAACACACATTGGTAGCCCGATTTGCTAATAGTTGAGGTTGATGATAACAATGTATTCTGCATCTCTGCTTTTGATTCTGTTGATATGGATCCATCTGTTTTATAATCATTTTAGTTATCAGATTGCATCACAAAATATATTTGTCCATTTTGTAATCATTCACTCATTTTTTAAGAAATTGAAACACTATTTCTCTTAGTCTATTTTGTTGCGGTTTGACCTTTATATTGACTCATTTTGTCAGGCAAATGCCATTAGTGTATTAATTTTAACATGCACAAAGGACACTACAGCATGTTTCACTTAACTTTTTGGAGGGAAGCATGCTGATTGATGAGACTACATCAGCTTTCACTATTTACTGTTGTTCAGGCAAAACGGCTAAAGGCCATTATGATGGCTGCAGCAGAGCTTGCAGCACTTCGTCTTAGAGATCTCCCTTCTGCAAATAACAATGGAAACATCGAGATGGATGGTAGGGAACGAGTTTTCCGTCTCCTTGACAAGAATGGTGATGGTAGGATAAGCATTGAGGAGCTTACAGAGGTAGTTGAAGAGCTTGGAGCTGAAGGAGAGGATGCCCAGGAGCTAATGCAATTTGTGGATGCAAATAGTGATGGTTCCTTGAGTTCTGAAGAGTTTGACTTGTTCCAGAAGCAGGTAAGAGCGAGGCTTTTTGACTGCTGAAAATGTCATGAAAACTTGAACAATATGCATGGATGTGCTGTTGACCTAAATTCTAATGTCATCTCTCTCTCTCTCTCTCTCTGCAGTTATATAATGTTGCATCTCTTTAGTTTCAGGGTATGCCTCTCATTTGGGGCTCTTTTTTGGAGTCTCTTCATGATGCGATAATTCTCCAGATATGTTGTTGTTGAGCAAGTTTCATCACCTGTTTTTGTAGGTTGAATTTATGTGGAATTTAAAGGACAAAGACAAGCAATACCAGAAAATTTTGGACGAGAAGCTTCAAATGGATGACAACACCAGATCGATTCAGCTGTATGATAAAGGCCGGGGTGACAGATTGGTGGTAAGATAGCTTGCCTGTACTTCTGGCCGTTTCATAGCTGGAATCTAGAGCCTTCCGTATGTAATATCTATGTATAGTTCCAATCAGTATCCTGCCATGTTGTATAGGTCTGTAAATTGTATTGGTCATAATGTAGCATAAAGTAAAGGCAGTTGTTTCACTCAAAATAATTAGATGAGATAGCTTTACCCAGTATGGAATTTTTATGTATGCTTATATGAAGTAGTAATATAGACAGTTCAAAGGCAAAGGTATGAATCTGAAGTTATGTTTTCAAATGCATTTAAGAAGAAATTTTTTATTTTTGGTCTTATACTAGTATTTTCTTAAAGGGGCTGCCTTGCAACCTTACCAAGAACTAGGGTTGCAACTTGGGTTGGGTTACATCAATTTGAGGTTAGACAGCAGTAGCCTTGTCTTTTGAGGGTTGATTAGTAATAGAATGGCATCGTGACCTCATAACTTGATCGAAAAAGTATCTTAGATTCCAATCCATTTTTTCTAAAAGGACTCAACTGCAGTTTCAACGTTTTGCAAGGAGGTCAGAAAACTAAAAAGATAGCAAATTGTTAATTTTTTATGTGTTAATGCCCGGATAAACCTAAAGGAAGTCCGAGGTAGTGTTATCAGAACCGGACCGGACCGGCCAGTCGGACCAGTCCGATCGGGAACTGGTCTAGTTTCCGGTTCGGTTTAACCTGGTTCAGTTTAATTATAAAAACCGTCTGAACTGGTGAACCGGGATATCCGGTCGGACCGGATTCGATCGGTCGGCCAACCTCGTTGCTACAGCTAACCCTAATATAAACTTAAAAAAAAAACGACGACTTCATCCCGCAGCCCCTCTCGTGGCCCCGCGGCACAGCTATGTCCGGTCGTCCCCTTCGCGAACGCCGGCACAGCCGTCCCGTAGCCCCTCGCCAGCACAGCCGCACGCAGCACCCTTGCCGCGCCCGCATGCCCGCCGCCCTTGACGCTCTCGCCCGTCACGCCCGCCGCTCCCTCCTCCTTCGACGCCCTTCATCATCGGCTCCCTCCTCCCTCGGCCAGGGTCTCGGGTCATATAAACCCCTTCATCGTCGCCCATCTGCTCCAATCGGGAGAACCTGCTGCCATTGAAGTCCAAAGCTGCAGCATAGAAATCAGCAGGGATCTATTCTGTTCCTATTCGAAGCTAATAGAAAACTCAAAACGGCTAGAAAATTCCAGCAAACCCAATTGCTGACAGCCATCTTCGTCAACAACAAAATTGCAGCATGCATCGGCTGGCCCCATTTACCACATCAGGTAGTTCTACATAAAGCAGCAAACAAACCGGCAGCCCTCTTGCCGTTAATCCCTTTCCAGATTCAATTCTGGCAACTGTCCGAGCATCAACTGCTTCTATTTAACTTGGAATTCGTCTGATTTCCAAAATACTCACCGCCCTTGTATCCAGCGATCAGAGACTAAAATCAGCAGACAGCATAAAGAAGGAAAAATTCAAGGCAGCCAACAAGCATGAAAAGAATCCCATGTCAGTTGGGAAACCTTTCAGCCTTGTGACTCCTTGACTGGAAAGAACAATAATGTCCGTAACTCCGTCTCAAGGAATCATAGATTCCTTGAAGTCGCTTCTGAAATGAAAATTTTCATTTTCTAAAAAGAATTTTTACTATGTCAAAAAATAATATCTTGTTTTCCTCACTTCGAATCTAATATGATACAAGTAGGATAGTAAGGTAATTTTTTTTAAATGGACATTATAGAAATTCCTTATTTACATTAGGATTGAGGAGTTGAATTACATTACAACTAAAAAATAAAAAAAAGAATACGAAAGTATACAGTTAACAGCCACGATTAAAATCTAACATATATATTTAGGATTTATAAAAATATAATTTTATCAATATATTTATTTAAAATTTTAAAAATTTTAATATTTATGACATCATAAATATGTCATGCTGACGTCACCAGTTCGAACCGGTTCGAACCAGACCAGTTCCTTTACCAGTTCAATCACCGGTTCGATTCTGACAACATTGGTCCGAGGTAGGTTTTGTACCTCATGCGTATGCTGAGATAGGAATTTGCTTCTTATAACTTCAAATGTTTCTTGCAGTTTATGTAAATGCTAATAGGACATCATATTTTACTTAATTTCAACTATTCTAAAAAATCAATTATTCTACCTGTTTGGCGTGGGAGGGAGGTGGAATTAGACATAAAAAATGCAATTCCCCCTGTAAATAATAAATGAATGTTGTATTCACTTTAGCAGTCCAATTTTTTTCATTTTTATTTAGAATTATTTATATTTATGCTAATGATATTTTAAATATTTTGTATACATGCAACTTCGTTGGGTGGAATCTGAGGGTTGACGAGTCAACTCCACGCCGGTCCCCTTGGGCAGTAGCCATGGAGTCGAATCTTATGTCGGGAGAAATCTATAAAAACTTCTACTTTGCAGCGGAGAAATTGTAAAACTCTTTCCACCAACGAGAGGAGAATCGAAACTGGGTTGGCTGTTTGTTACCCTTGTTTGGTGCAATTGGGCCAACTGCTCGGTAGTAAAAAAAGGAGGGGATATTTAATAAACAAGGTTGGCATGAATGTAAATAATCTTTTATTTATAATAATCACCAGCTTTTTCCATTTTATTTATACTTTGAAAAGCGAGCAAAGAAAAAAAAAGAGTTAGCGAATAATGATTAAACATGAAAATAATATTCAAATGCATAAATGTTGGGCAAATCTCTTTTATAGCACATGTAATTATCAACCTTATTGTATACGCATCTTTGAGGTCCCATAAAAAATAGAACGAACACCCAATTGCAATTATTTTATTTGAAAAGGACATGTTAAAAAACATGTAAGCTCTCAAAAACCCAAGCTATGTCCTCCGATCGAGGGAAATCCCATATGTTTATTACATTCTTTTGTGCAAGTAATCAATACATAATGGCCCATTTGGTGATTATTTTACAAGCAGCAGACGCTACGAGTGGGCCCCACTTGATTCCACAACCTTCTAGGGTTGGATGATGACAAAATAAGCCCCTTAGGGTGGCCTTAGGCTCGTCATTGTTAACATATTTTATACGAACTCGAGAAAATATCTCTTCTCCTCTCTTGGAAGTTCAATGCAAAAAAAAAAAAAAAATTGTCATTGGAGGTGTTTTGAAGCTTGCTGAGACTTTGGGGCTTGTTTCCGCGAAAATTTCGACAACTATGGGAGAGAATCTGCTGCGACCCTTAACTTAATTGTCCCGAGCATGTATTCCCATGTATTTTTCTTACCTTAATTGATGAGAAATCTGTAGTATCAATTGTATGTATTTAGCATAATTTGTTAAAAGGTCAAGTTTCACACAAAGCAAAAATACATTGCTTAAAAATATATATTTATATGTAAATTATGAAACATATTTAAATTCGTTCACATATACATCAGAATGTGAAGACATTTTATACAATTACCATTCACATAATAGTAATATTTTGTATAATTTAGATGTTGACAATATAATTTTAAAATTAATATTTTATTATATTAATTTTATATATTTATAGATGACTCACGCTTAATGATACAAGATAATGGTGAGATTTTTATAACCATATATAAATGATGTTCAATGCAATAGATGAAATAGATTTTTTATTAATCATGGAGGTCATAAAAATGGTTAAAATGACATATAAAAGTGATTTCTTAGAAGCAAAACTTAATTTAGAAAACACTTATCTTTAAGAATATGAATACCTGCTTCATAAAAGAAATCTTTAGGCCACAGAATTAAAATTATTTGGGCAAATCGCGCTCTCTAAAATTTTCTGCCTTTATTTTTTTACTAGTAGTGCACACTTCTAAAAATTCTTCGAACATGGATGCACATATACTAACAAATTTCCATGACATTGAAACGTTTAGATAGTTCAATCTACTAGTATTTATATATACCTCTAAGGGTATGTTTGTTTGGGGCCAAAACTTGTCAATTAAAACTTTTCAACCTAAAACTTTTCACTCTTCATAATTACTCTATTTTTTAATTATTTTTTCACATTTTTCTATACAAACTACCCTACTTTTCAATCATTTCTACACAACTACCTGTACAACTAACCTATCTATTTTAACTTTATTCTCTTTACTCCTCATCATTACCCCTATTATATCACATCATTTTCTATCAATTTGACAACTTCTACCTCTAAAACTTTTCATCAAAAGTTTTACATCCAACCAAACACACCCTAAGTAGTGTAGGAATTTTTTTCTCTTTTGGCGGCCTAAGACATTCGTTAACCTTTTCATTTTTTTTTAATACCGTTTCATTGTTGACTGTATTTGCGTTATCTTTTTCTTAGAAAAAGCTTTTTAGGAGTGTTTTAAGAGATTCAAGATCTTGAATGAAATATATATGGGACAGATTTTTTATTTTCAAGACAATTTTTTTTTAATTTTCAATATAAAATTTTCTTCTGATATATATCATTGCACTCTCATCTTATCTTTCCATTCCATTTAAGCCTCTTGATCTTTATGAACAGGCCTTTATCAACACGATAATTTTCCCATTGTCTCTCCGCAGACATCCGATAATTTTCCCATTGACGTAATTTTTTATTGTGTTATTTTTAAAAATATACTCTCGTTTTCTCATGCTTTTGCCGGTATCGAAGGCTATTATGAAACGTACGGCAACTGGCACTATTTTATGTTTTTGAGCCATTAAAAAGTCCCAGTGACTCTTCGATTGCAGACATAGCCGGTCCAAATGTCTGACCAATCCGGACATAACATTAAGGATATCCCATTGCAGACAGAAGATACCCCTCGCCATTTTATTTTCAGTTAGGAATGAGATTAAGAAATTTCTTTTAGGGTGGGTTTGGATGCATAAACAAATTATTCAAATAAATTTTTTTAATTTAAAACTTTTAACTTTCCATAATTATTTTATTTTTTAATCATTTCTTCACAATTTTTAATATAATTATTTAATTTTCAATCATTTCTGCACAACTATCTGTATAACTAATCTATTTATTTTTATTTTTTCCCTAGTCATATCATATCTTTTTCTTTTATTTAAAAAAATTTTACATCCAAAGCTTTTTTTTTAATTTTTTTTTTTTTATCATTTTCCACGCATTAACAAAATTGTTGCTTTCCACTGACCATCTCGGGATGGGTTCATCTAAACGCATGATTCGTTCACGGAGGGGCTTAACTTCATGTCATCTTATAAGGGACAATTTAAGAAAAGGGGTAATAAGATAAATGCTTCTGTCCAATTTTCAATCCTAAAGACTAAAATTTGTCAAGTTTAATTATGCTATAATTGGGAATTTGAGGTAAAAAAGAGAAAAAGTAATAATTAAAAAGTCAAAAAAAAAGGGAAAACAACACAAGAAAACAAGATCAAAGGATCCTAATATAGTCACTATTCATAAAAAAGATAGACTTTTTTAGATGCAAAGAGAGAAAATAAGTGTTGAGAATAAAGATAAAATGAGTAAAATTATATTTTTGGTACCCCTTGGGTTAAATAAAGATTATATCAAATGAGAAAAAGGATTCTCCTTTTTTAGAGCCCATTTGGAATCCTAGAAGAGAGTTGCAAAAAAGAAAAAGTGAAATTTAGAAAATAAATGAAAGATAAATTACAAAAAATATATAATGCACCATGCGTGAGCATGGCCATCTTCCTCTAGAGTTCAGAGTATTATATTGTTACTACTTTTTTATTCATATATATACGACAAAACAATTTGATATTATAATTTAATACGTTCACAATTTAACACATTCACGTTTTTCATATGATGGAGAGAAATTTTCTGTAAACATTTCTATACGAGGAGAAAAATCTATTAAAATCTCCTACTTTAAGAGGAAAATTGTTAAAGGATACGATTGTCAAACCCTTCCACTAAAAAGAGGAATTGATCTCGGGTGGGCTGAGTAACAGCCCTCGAAGATACTACAAGTGGAACCGCCTGGAAGCCCTAGCGTTGGTTGGATGCAGTCAAACGCATCATTGGATTTAAGTACTGCCAATCCTCAAAATTCCTATTATACAGAATATCTCAAGCATACTCCCCATTTAATTTTGAACGAGTTTCCATAAACTTCTAACCAATGAATAACATCGTTATGAAATTGTTTCAATTGGGGGAGATTTACTTCGTCGAAGAAAAAAAGAAGAAGAGAGAAATAGGAATGAATCTCGAAGTCAAGAAATGCCCATTAATCAAATGATTTACGTTGGCTATATTACAATTTATTAATCTACGTTGATTGCCGACCATATTATTTTTAATTAATCAGTCATAGTTGTAGTAGGAAAAAATAATTTAATGCAAGATATCTGTTCCATCTAGGAAGATAAATCTCTATAAAGAAATTGTTGAAACGGGCTAAAAAGACAGTAACACTACAGAAAATTAACATTTTCTAATATATTTATAAAGACAGAGATATTTTATTGTAAAAGACACTGATTAGCTAGTACATTATTATTATTATATAAAATTAACTTCTAGCCACAACAATACAATGGATATCCATTGCAAAAAGTAATTATTTAAACTTTGAATAACAACTTTAAAAATTGTCACCAGATATTTTTGTGACTAACGACATATCACGACTTAACTACACTGACGTCGCTGCACTTACCGTGCTAATTAATACATGCAGGGTGTCTTTGTTAATTTATAAAAAATTTCAATTTAAAACTTCTCACTTTTCATAATTATCTTATTTTTAATTAATTATTAATACCTTCTTATACAATTATCCTAATTTTCAATTATTTATACACCCCTATCTATACAACAAACTTATTTATTTTAATTTTATTTTCTTTACTGATCATTATTATTCATATTATGGGTGTGTTTGGTAATGAATAAAACTTTTGGTGAAAAGTTTTGGAGAGTAAAAGTTGTCAAATGATGTGATATGATATGAGTAATGATGAGTAGTAAAGAGGATAAAGTTAAAATAGATAGGTTAATTGTGTGGATAATTGTGTAGAAATGATTGAAAAATAGGGTAGTTGTATAGGAAAATATGAAAAAATGATTAAAAAATATGATAGTTGTGGAGAATGAAAAGTTATAGATTGAAAAGTTTTAACTTGACATGTTTTATTAATTGCTAAACACACCCTATATCACATTATTTTCTTCTGCTTCCAAAACTTTATGTTAAAAATTTGTACAAAAGTTTTAACACTTCTCAACCATATCCGTTAAGACTTTGCACAATGTCCATTACCTACAAAAAGTATTTGAAAATCTTTATCGATTGCCTTTTTTTTCATTTTGATCCCTATGTTTAAATCATTTTCTCTTATCTGTCCTATTAATTCTCATTTTACCCTTATTATATATGTAACATTCCAATCCATTTCCGATTCCAACTATTATCTCCACCAACCAAGAGCAAATGTAATGAGCAAAACCGGTAATGAAGGCTGTAAGGGAAAGTTGGAATGTCAAACAAATCTGAATAAAATTTTTATATGCACCCCTTTTCTATTCCATCCGTAGATAAGCATACCCTTTACTTCAACCAGCTGTTGTCAATCAAGATGACTCTCTATTTATTTGGCAGAAAAAACTTATTTGATTAGAAATACTTAACTGCTCAAAAGGTGGACAAATTTTTATATTACTTGTAGTCAAATTTTACATTATTTATAGTTATTTATGTTTGATTTTGATTACAAATGATGATGTTCATTCGGTGACGATTAATATTAAAATTTTGCTGCCTATTGGTCTGAATGGTAAGGAGTTCGGTTTTTATTAATCAATATCTTCTTCTTTTTTCTTTTTTTTTTTTTTCCTTATGAGAAGAATGTGTATCAATATCTTGGTTTCAAGTTTTATGAATGGAGAAATTAGTATTAGGAAAGCCTCCTCCTTTATGGGGCTCAACCTGGCTATACTTTGAAAACCAAAATTATGTCAATAAAAAAAATGAAGTAAGATTTTTTTATTAGTATTTTTTTTGTACGACATGACATCTTAATATTACACTTAAGCACGTTCACAAAGAAAACAACAAGTTCATACTACATTCGTGAGGGAAACAACAAAGCTGCCACCCAAATCTAAGGGAGAATAACTCTAACAAATAGCAAGGCAGGAAGAGGGAACTAGTATCTACTGCCATTCAACGAGGCTGGGCACTCAAAACTGTGCCGCCAAGCCTGACAATATTTGGCCGCAAAAGGATCGTTATATATAATTATTTTTGCTATAGTTGAGAGCATTGCTACAGAAACCGGGTTTGGACAACCGGCCAGATTTGTATGGTTATATGATCGGTTGGGTGGTTGAAAAGGTTAATCAGGAGCAATTAAAGTGGTTCAAGCGGAATATTATTCAAGGAACCGGTGAACTAAGCGGCAGGAAAACTGATTGGGTTTTCAATACTATGGACAAGAGATGTCTGCATTAGTGTGATTATCATGGCAAGAAGGCTGAGCTGGGGAATGTGATTGATGGGGTGCTCCCATCCACTTGTTGGCCCGTAGGTCGACTATGGAGAAAAAAATAATTATTATATATTTTGCCACTAATGTCTTGTATACAATAACGGATTGCCATCATCCCCAAGCGGATTCTCCGCCAGAAATTAATTGGTAGCCCCTAAAAATTTTGTGATTTTTTTTTTTTTTTTTGACCCACTTGTGCTGCTAAAGCTGCCCAAGTGCCCATGGCGCGAGCATCTGGTTGACTGAAATGGCTCCTAGCTGTTGGACTCTCTCTCTCTCTCTCCCCGTTGGATTTGTCATGCACGAGGAGAGAATAATTAGTGGCTGGTGGTGATAGACTGATAATCCAATTACAGTAGCTTAGATATTTTTAAATTAACATCTCTAGGAATAAATACTATTTTGACATCAAAGCAGTCATTTTGAAGTAGATGGGATCTTGTCAGATATAGCTGTTCTAAACATAACAGAAGGGTTAATTACCCAAGTTAGGGGTTGGATTTTCTAGAATAGCAATTAGCTTTAATATATAGGGAAACTTAATAAAACATGAGTACCGAAATTTTATTACAATTGAGTGCAAAATCCATTTTTACTTTTTTTGAATTTTTTAATAAAATTGTTAATATAGGTGTATTCAACATATATATTAAGTTTTATCAATTTGGAAATGTGTATATATTTTTTATTTTTAAAAATAGAGATATTTTAGTCATTTAAAAATCAAATCATGTGTACATATATACCTCAACTTCAGGAGATAACAATATATATATATATAGTCTTTAAAAAAATGTAAAACTTAATTTATAAATTAAATACACGTAAATTAACATTCTTGTAAAAAAAATTTCAAAAAATTAAAAATAATTTTTGCATCTAAGTGAACTAAAATTTCAATATAACTAAATGCATGGAAACATAATTCAAAAAACTAAGTCTCTAAACTAAATAAAAGAAGTTAAATAAAATGGATAAAATAAAATTTAGCAATCATCAAGGTAGGAAAAATGGATAAGATTACATAAATATATTTCATCTCTCAAATCGAATGAGCTTTTGGGAAGTGAAAAAATTTTTATATGAAAAATTTTTAGTGAAATTTTTTTGAATTGGGATAAAACAATGTGATATAATAGAGGTAATGATGAAAAACAAAGATAATAAAGTTAAAATAGATAGGTTAGTCGTGTAGAAATGATTGAAAGATAAGTAGTTCTATATGACGATATGAAAATGATTAAAAATAGGATAATTATAAAGAAAGAAAAGTTTTATGTTGAAAATTTTTAATTAAAAAAATTTCTATTTAAACAAACATGCCAAAAAGATAAGGACTAGCTAATTTATCTATATATGTTGAAGTCGATTAATCATATATCACCCCGCTCACAAATGTGATACATCTAATCACATCAATGATGTTTTCCAACAGGCTTATATGTTGATGCCTATTGGCTAATATCTATGATGATAAAAAAAAAAAAAAATTCCGTGTTCATTTAGAATCAGTTTAACATAAAGTAAATCAGTTCAGCATAAAGTAAAATGGTTGCACTGGTACAAGTGGGCCCCCATTTGCACCATTTAAGGTGATCCATTCCCTCCATTGAATTTAATTAAGAATATTAATTAATTTGGTTTAAAATGATATATAGGTAGGCCACGATATTTTAGAGTGAATATAAAGCCATCGAAACCTTTATCTGATGTGTGACCTATACAACTTTCTGATTAAAATGATTTTAAGTGGTATCACTATCAAGCAAATAATAAAGAAAATGGAGAAAAATGGATCACCTAAAGTGGTGCAAATGGGGCCGGCTGACCGGTTCAACCTTTGCTTTATGCTGAACCGTTCAAGTGAACACTGTCCACATGAAAAATGTCATCAATAGATAGCATGATAGATATTATGCAAAATAACCACCTAATGTCCATAGATTTGACGTTGAGGAAAGCTTAGACATGTCATAAACTCCACCATATATCCAAATAGGGTGAAAAAAGAGTTGTTCTAGTCATGAAAATCTAGCTACCACTGATTTCTGATCTCCCCCTCCAGCTCCTATTTTCATTTTTCAACCTTCATGCACGTCACATGCCACTAAAAGTGAGATCAATCATTGGTAGGGGCTTATCCATGCAGCAGCTGTTGTGTGGCTAGCTCAGCTCTGCATGTATATTAGATACCCATTCCAAAGAACATGACAGGACAAAACAAACAGACGAAGCGTTTTGGTTGCAAACCTGCACCGAATACACATCTGTGTCCGAGATTACACCACATCATGAGGACTGATCATCATCTGGTTTCGTTGGATGTCATTCCAATCCCCAAATTATAGATGGGAGAAAAAGGACATGACCCCCTAAAACTCAACCAGCCAATTGAAGAAGGGAGTAGGATTTATATAAGACTTGCGGTCTAATCAACCCTCCCATCTCCTGCTCCACCACTGCACCCGCGCAATTATGAGGGCTTATTTGGGCCCCCTTTTTTCCCTACTTATATAGTCTGGTTGCAACTTGTCTGAGTTCAGCGGCATGGATCCCAGTTTCTGTCATAATGTATACTTTTAATAATTAATTAAATGTCATTACGGGTCACCTTGGATGAAAGATATATGTATAGTAAAATAATAAAGTGCAGACTGCACTATTATAATTATAGTATAGTTCATGCACTGTAGGCCGTACTTAATCATGAATGAGAAATCTATTTCATCTATTGTATTTAGAATTGTTTACTTTATTAATATACTAATTTTCATCTAAATCTAACATGTGTAGCGTCCCCATTTTAAAATGGTGTAAAATCAACGTAATAAAATAGTTTAACGTAAACATCAAGTTTAAAGTGGTATTTTTAACATCTAAACCGTCTAAAGTATGATTTTTATATGGATAAATGATTTTATAAAGTTTTGTTACATTTTAATATGTATGAGACCCATTTTACTGCGGACTGCATATAATCGGGTCTCATATATATATATATTCATGTGCAAGTTATTAAAAATTTTTGGATTCATTTGAGTATGCATTAGAATGTAAAGATATTTTATAAAATCATTTATCTATATAATAATGACATTTTAGATTATTTAGATGTTGAAAATACAATTTTAAAATTATTATTTAGTATTAAATTAATTTTATACATTTGTAGATGAAACTCCATGCATAGTATTACTAGACAAATGAATGAACTTTTATGATAGTATAAATAATGCTAAATATAATAATAAAATAAATTTTTATTAAGCATCATTGTATTAAAAATTAAAGAAATTATATAGAAGCATAGCCCATCTTTATATATCTCACTAACCTATTCATGTTTATTAAAATGCTAGATTATTACAAGGTGATGCAATTTGAGGCCTCTTTTTAATTTATTTAGGACCCGTTTCAAGCAATATAATATTCCTGAATTGAATCTATATCTCTACTCCCAAGACAACTTTTTCAATTTCTAATACAATTTTTCATTCCCAATATATATCATTGCATACGAAATTCATTTAAAAATCTTCTATGGCTTGAAACAGATTCTTAATATTTTTTCCAACCTTAGTTCAAATGTAAACAACTGGTTTGCTTAGCCAACCCGAATCCAATTGCATTGGAACAGAATCCTAAACGTTTTCATTTTAGTCCCACCATCCTTTACAACATTTATTTAACTAAAGATTATTTACTTATAAGAAAAGGAAATTAGATTCAGTGCATCCGAGTGCACTTAATTTTAGTACACTTGGTGCGAAACATAATTTATTTATTTTTTGATGGAGAAAACATAATTTACTTTTATTTTTTATAATTTCTTGATATATTTAATTGGACCTAATATTAGTTTTTATATTTTTTAGTATTTTATTTTTAATGTTAAAAATTAAAAAATAAAAGTGAAAATTCCACGTATACCCATGAACTTTACTTCTAATTTCACTTATATTCATGAATTTTCAAAAATTTCTCTGATGTCCACAAATTTTTATCTTAATTCCACTCATACCGATGCCGTTAAGGATTCGTTAAATAGGCTATTAGCTCTTCTATAAAATGACAAATATGCCCAAGTTTTAATATAATTTAATATTATTTTGCTTAAAATTAAAAATTCATATTCTAATAATATATGATTTTATAGTCGTAAAAATACTAAAAATTTTTAGCTATAAAATCATAATTAAGGATGAACATATTTGTCATTTCCTAGAGGGTTAATGACTACTTTAATGGATCCCTAACGGCGTAGATATAAGTGAAATTAAGATGAAAATTCTTGGATATAAGAGAATGTTCTGAAAGTTCATGAGTATAAGTGAAATTAAGGGTAAATAATTCATGGGTATATAAGAAATTCGCCCAAAATAAAAAATGTAAAAACTATATATATGATAATGTAAATGATCATAATTACAACAGACGGAATTAATTTTCCAGCAAGTATCAAAATGCTAAAATTGGAAGAGGTTACATAGTTAAAAGCTTTCTTACAAGCAAAGCTCATATAACAAAGTGGGTTGCACTTCAATAACGCTAGAAGGGATTGATTGTATTGTGAATTTCACTTCCTATGTTGATCACTGCACAATCTGATGTGAGATACACTTATCTGTGTAATACAGCAAGATCTTGAACGTATCTGCTGGGACCAAAGATGTCTGTACTGAAGGTGACATCTTAGCATCTCACAAATCATCCTGACATGTGAAAAGCAACAAAAGGATGGAGGAATGACTTAAACGCTTGCTGACAGAATCCAGTTGAGAAAAAAGAGGAAGACAAGACTACCCTTCCACTCCAAACCTCTCTTTAGTCTTTACACCCTTCAATTTTTTTTTACAGCTGGGCCTATTTCTCCATCGTAAGTCATTGAATGAGACATTTTCTTTTTAAATCCATCCAACCAATTGCTTTACAGCAGTGTGAAAGACTATCAAAAGTATTGAGTCTTTTATTTGTCGTAGGATAATGTGAAAAATTCAGTCAATGATGAGGAATAGGAGGTGGGAAGCTTTTGCTTCTTGGGAAAAAAGGGGCGAAATAACAAAAATATGTGTCTTTGCATTTTTATCGAAGTTTGGAGGGCTGCTAAACGTCGAAATCCTTGATATTTTAAGGAAATTTGGGTGCTGGCAGAAATGGGAATTTCGCCTGATGGCCTAGGTTTCTAACGTGGGTTTGATTTTTTAAAATTATATTTCTATACAAGGTATCTTCTGCTTGTTCCTTTCTGTTTTAATTGCCTAGACTTCAGGTCTGAGAAAAGAAACAAAACAGACTCCCCCAAGAACAGAGGGGGCCAAAGCCCAATGGGAAGAAGATATTTTGAAGGGAGCTTCTACAAAATCTAGCCCAAACACAAACCTGATGTTAAGAAGGCTGTTGTCGAATGTTTCCATAGCATTCCATTGTATGTGAGTGTTGGTTTATTGGGTTTTGATAGTATGGAAGGATTTCAAGGCGTTTGTTCTAGCTGGAGCTGGGAAGAGAACAAGCTGTTTGAGCTTGCTCTGGCTGTCGTAGATGAGAAGAATCCTGCACGGTGGAGTGTGGTTGCAGAGATGGTGGGAGGAAAGAGCGCCGAGGAGGTTGAGAAGCACTTTGAGGTCCTCGTAGAGGATCTGCAGTATATAGAATCGGGCCAGCTGGATCATAGATTACAAGAATCACAGGATCATCACGTCTCTGACGATTGCGATCCGTCGATGTGCTGGAATGACGAAGACCAGGAGTATGTTCTCTCTTTAAACTCTTTAGAGGTTTTCAGATCAGATTGCTTTTTATAATTTGACAACTTTCATGTGCATTTTCTTTATGATCTTTCAGTTTCTCTAGTTGGGTCTTCACAGAACTGGATTTTTTTAAAATCTGATTCTTCGCTTTTATGATTTTGTTGGTTGGTTTCTTTCTTAATTCTTCAATACTAGCTTCCCATCATTATATCTTTTCCTTCTTCACTTCTGTTGCTTTGATTGACGGAAATAATGTCATGATCTTCACTTCTTCAGTCGCTCAAGATTCATTGCAGCCATAATCTCCGTTTTTATGTCCAGACATGTCTCGTATTTCCATCGTATTTCAGATTCAATTGTTTGACCTAAAGAAAAAAAATCTGTAGCTCAAAAATAGAGATTTATCAGATAGTATCAGATAAAAATTACAGCCCAGTTCACAGTCCAATGACATTATTACTCAAACATTTGTTTCCATGCCGGTAACCGAACGAAATGATCCTAATAGCCAACAATAGACTTCTTTTCGCCTATATTATTAAAGGTCAGTTTATGAGTAGACCACCTTGCCTTGTGGAAGAAGTTATATACATTGGACGATGAGACGATTAGGATGAAAATGTTTCTGATGGGAGCTGAAGAATGGGAGTTGAGCGGAATTAGTGAAGAAGGCAAGAGTTGTGGTGGAATGCAGGATGAGATTCAAATAACATGTGAACTGGTTTGGGGACGACGAGAGCTGCATCAGGCTTGTAGCTTTCACTAACCTGTAGTGCTTGTGCCACAGTCCAAAGTCCTTGTAACTGAAACTGACATTTCCTCTTTTTTTTTTTTTTTAAAGTTGTCTCAATCTGTTACTATTCTCTTCTGCTTTTCAGATTGGTTTCTCTCAAACAGTTGATTTGATTTGCAATTTCTCATTAGCCAACTTAAGTTAAGGCTCAGCCCCCCCGATTTATTTAAGCATTTTAGAAGAATTCGACTTTTCTAATATAGAGTAAGAGTTAGCCCCAAGCTTCCTATACTGTTTTCTGCCCATCATTTTCTGTCTACATCATCTTCAAGATCTCTATGCGTGTTCCGCTTTTCCTAGAGAAGAGATCTCAAATAGTGAATTCCATGTTGCCATTTTCATGCCGGTGTGTATTTCTTTTTTCAGTTGATACCTGAGGCTTATGCCTCTTGATTGGTCTTAGCATTTTAAGATGGATTCAGCCTTTCTAATAGGTTGTCTGGTTGATTGGCCATGACTGCTAATTGAAAGGCCATCTCCCCTTTCCATTTTTCGTTTGTTGCTTCCTGCAACTGTGCTCTTTAACGTTGTGATCCTGCTACATGCTCCTTTTTGACTCTGTGAATAAGCTTTATGCAAAATATCAGGACGCTACTAGATAAGTAGGCATTCATTATGAATAGCTTGTCCAAGTCATTTCTCCTATGTGTTTTTTTTAATAGTTAAAAAGGCACCTTTCCAACTCCTTTCTATATAATTTTTTTATATAATTTGATATTTTAATTATCTAGTTACTTTACTTTTTTATTATTACTTTTACATTATAATAATTTTTTACATTTTTTTTATAACCATCCTAACTATTTTATTCTTATTTTATTTACTCTTAATCATCATCCTTATTATATTATACTACTCTTTCTCTTTTCAAAATTTTTATCATTTTTTTACTCGTACCATACTAACCCTAAGGTGAAAAGAAAATTATTTTGCTCCATCTAATTTTTCTTTTCTTAATTTTCAAATCATCATATACATATACATATATATATATTTTTTGATTGGAAGATCATCATGCACATATTTGAAATGAAGGAAAGTGGACAAAGTAAAGAAAATATTACACATCGTTAAAATTATAATTTATTTTTTATGTACCTCAGTGCTAATTTTTTAAAGATGGTAAGATGCATGCAGCTTTAGGGAAGAAACTTTTTCCAAGCATTAGGTATAAATTATCAGCATGGTATAAAAATATTCCTCTTCTTCATCTCACGCATTTGATATAAAAAGTAACAGGAGAATATCATCTTAACTAACATAGAACAATATCTTAATTAAGATAGATAAAGAAAAGGCCATGTTCCGGACCCTATTAAATTCTGTTGGCCGGCACACAAAGCCCACACTACGGCTCTAAAACTATCTCTTCTCATATTCGTCGAAGTTCACAATCAAAGTTTAATCTCATCTTAAGTTAATTCCCTAACTAATTCTCTAACCGACTATGCTTATTAGTGAGAGAATGGTTTGAAAACAAATTCAATATAAGATTAAGGGTTTGAGTGCAAACTTAACAAAGTGATGTGGAGGTCCCTTTTATTTTTGGTTGGGACGTTAAAAAACTATGACATTGAAAGAGCAACAAAGTGAGATAGAGATACCAATGCTTGTTGGTTCAAGTGGTAAAAAGCCCGGTTCCCTTTAGCTAAATTTTTGGTTTCTGAGTCATGTGAATGTAGAAACAAGCGCTGGAATAGCTGTTATAAGAGAAGAGATCACTTTTATTTATTTGACTGAAGAGTAGACTTATTACATAGCAGAGATGAGATGAATTCCGGAGAGTTTTCCCACCATTTACAGTTACAATTTTTATCCTTGGAGTCGAAATTTGCTAGCAAATGAACAGCTTGATTCCCACTTCCCTGTACTTGAAGGTAATGCATCCCTCCCCTCTTGCCGACTAACTGCTTGATCACCTTTATTACCTTCTCCACGTTACTACGTATAAATATTTTGGTTAACAAATAGATAGTCATTGTTATGTAGGATGGTTTTAGGAAAATTTGGCAAACATTGACGTTGTTCGATAGGATTTGAGAGCTGTTGGCACATTGTAATAGTAACATTTTATAGGGGTTGACGAGTTTTACAGATTTTTATGGGTTTGGATAGGATATGATGAGCCTATGCGTCTAAGGTCAGAGTTTTTGATGCGGTGGTAATGGGCATGCCTCGGCAAGATTTGAAGGGTTTTACCATATATGTTTGATAAGCTTGATCACATACATTTTTTTTTTTTGCCAAAAATGCCCCACAAATGCATATGAATCTAGCATCCGAATCTAACCGACTACGGATAACTGATGCTCATTTTCCTTGTAAAAGAAAATGGGTCTTTTTATAATCGGACTCATCATTCTAAACACGATGGTTGGCTTAAGTATTCCTAGAATGTCATAGAATCAGGCCACAAAGGAAATGTTTCTATTACGAGACAAGAAAGAAGCGTTTTATCCATAGTCAGATTAAGGTGATGGATTTCATCGAAAAACAAAGTAATAAAATTAAGTAGCTCCGAAGTGTTGGGCATTTTTGGAATAAAACAATGTGTGTGTTTGGGAATAGATAAAACTTTTGATAAAAAGTTTTGAAGAGTAGAAGTTGTCAAATGATGTGATATAATAGGGTAATGACGAAGAGTAAAGAGGATAAAGTTAAAATAGATATATTAGTTTTATGGATAGTTGTATAGAAATGATTGAAAAATAGAGTAGTTGTATAAGAAAGTGTGAAAAATGATTAAAAAATATAGTATGTATGGAAAGTGAAAAGTTTTAAATTGAAAAGTTTTAACTTGACAATTTATACTTATTGCCAAACACACTCTATGTATGATTAATCCTCCTTCTTAAACTTGTTAAATCCTATGACACTCATGATCAATCCCATTAAACTCTATCAAATTCATCAAATCTAATCAAACTTAATCTGATCCCTGTACTTAAACGGATTAGAATTTATCAAACTCAGAAAATCTAATCAAACCGAATCAAAGCCCAATGCTCAAATGAATTAGAATTAATTAAACTCATCAAATCTAATTATCAATGCCCTCAAAATTCATCAAATCCCATAAAAAAAGCCCTGGACAATTTATTTTTTTTCTGATTTTTTATGATGGAAGCCCTGGACATTTAAATCCAGCAAATCCTATTATCCTATCAAAGGTCAACAAAACCCTGACAGCACATATTACACTATCAAAGCTGACTACCAATCGTATCAAAGCGTCTGCTCAAATCCTATTAAACTTGGTTAAAGTTTGCAATCAGTCTTAGCCGTTGACTATTATCAAAAATTTTCAATAATTTCAAGCAAGAGATATTTTTCTAATAAATATTCATATTATAGTTAAGATGCTACGTATAAGCTTAGAGTATGAATGGTTCAGATCTTAAAATATAACTCAGAGAGTAACGTTTTCTACGCTTATTATTTAAGCGATAAAAAACCCATTAGTTTCTTTTTTTCTTGATTATTGATTGAAAGATGTTTTCCCTCCAGAGTCCAGATCATGGACGATATTTATTTCAACTACATGAGAAATGCAACCAGATTTTCATTTTATAAAGTCTCCTTCCTAATTTAAAAGTTGGACATAAGCAACGAACCTTTTGTCATACCAAATGACGCATCTCATCTTACATATCATATGACAAAATTTGGTTATTCGTAAAACCATTATCTCTTATCTTATTATGAAAATTAAAGAATTATTACCAAGAAACAGTTTAATAAGCAAAAGAACGAGAATTAGATATCTTATCTGAGCTCGTTAAAGAAATAATAGAAGAAAGCGAAATAATTGCTGAGAAGTTATCGATGGATGTTTGAAAAGTATGAACGAAGAAGCATGAAGTGATATAAATATGGGGTTCTCCATGGAGTCTCCGGGCCGAACTAAGTATCAACAAGTTCGGCTCGGATACGATCCAAGCATGTTGAGAAGTATGAACAAAGAAGCAAAATTATATGATCGTTCTTAACGGCGAATCTATATATATATAGTTTCATATCAATGATATTAAAGCTTAACGACTAACCCTAAAGTCTCTAGTTTGACTCTTGGAAGGATGACACACTTCCAACGATTGCTAGGTTCTAATATCATTGATACAATTCATTTCCTTGCATAGTAGATCATGGAAGCCGTATGATGTAGCTTCGTTAGGATCATGTGAGCAGCCATTCCTCAGTGTTTGCTGTGTGGTTTGGGGACATTTGTCTCCTTCTTAATGACGTCACAGAACAAAACAAGACACTAGAGTTGTTTTCTTGATGTCTTTTTTCTTAATGCAAAATATGTGCAATTTCCTCTTAATCTCAAACTATTTCTTTACAGGCTACTCCTCCAGTTGAACATATGAAGAATGTCAAAAGCTTGCTGGTCTTTGCCAAATGCATAAGGTTGGTAGTTTTAGAATATTATCAAAGACAGCAATCGCACCTTAATTAGCAAGTCTTAGAAGATAGTGATTCAAATGATTGGTTCCGGTAAAAAGATCGTGAAAAGTCACCCCACATGAGAAAGTGAATGATTGGATGCCAAAAAAAAAAAAAAAAAAGGCAACCTTAGGATCGACAAGAGACTGTATAAATACGTGTAATTTCCCACATGATTTTAAAGACGTCTACTTGGAGGGCCACAATATTCATAGATCATATTCCAGTCATAAAAGATAAACAATTGAATTGATCTGTATATGGTCTTCTGCGTTATTTTGTTTATTTTATCTATTTTTCGTTTAGAGGTATACTGTTCATCTTTTGGGGAAAAGCTGGCCACTTCTGTTCAAGCCAATGCTATCAACATTTCGTGAATTTTTTTTCATTATGAAACATTTCATGGTTTTGGCATTGAGTTTAACACCCAAACAAGAACCCGAAATTGGCAACTTGAGGTTTTCAATCAGATTCAATTTCTAGTTCATAACAGCCATTTTCATCGAGACCAAGATCACAATCAGACAACCAAATCGCTGAAAATATAAACAAAATAGCCATGTATGGTCATGTTCTGAAGGGCTCATGCAATGCAAGACTGTCTTTTTAGCCATTTGATCGCGGATGGGGATGGTTGAAGAGGAATGTTGAGGTCAAAGGATAAACTATCTATCCTTCGAAGCTGGATGAAAATGTTTGTTGAAGTCATTTAACTAAAGCTCGCTGGACTCACCAAAAGCTCATTTAAGCCCATCAAGTTTAGTTAAAGTCATACACATACATAGATCAGCCCGTAATTGAGGTTGGTTTACTGCAAATGATTTTCCGTGGGCTTCGATGAGCTTACATGTTAAAATGATGAAAGTTCATTTAAAAAATATATATATATATATAGCTCAAGCCTGTTATCTCGTGGATATAATTGAAATCTATTGGAGCTGATCGATGAATAGATGAAGACTAATTGAACACAAATCAAATTAAAATCAACTACAAATCAAACTTCAAACTTATGAAAAATCTTTGGAGGCAAGCAATAGGTTTGAGCTTCCTTTGTCTAAGCATTGTGTGAACAATCAAGCACAACCAGAGAAGCAGCACTAGCAAATTAGAGCTCAGATAGCTTCAAGATTCATCACCCGAAAATACACACGATCATGCGCTCTAGAAACATTGAAGTCCAGCCACCATAAACGATAGAAATCCGCCCAGCTACAAGTCAATGCTTAGTTATTATACGGTTGTCGATCATGACATTACGATTTCCGACCACTCAATTTTCTAATCCTCAAACCTTTGAATTTTCTACCAGCTTGCATAAGTACAGCTGAATTTAATGTGTATATATTTGCGAAAACATCAGTAAAGGTCTTTGTTCTTTAATTATCAGGGTGTTCAAGAGAGCAGTTCTACGTCCATTGCATGATGAACCCTCCACCCCACTTCCCTCCAGCCCTGACTCTTTTGCAGCAACCACAAACAACCAAGAAACGAAATGATCAGAATTATACATGAAACGAAGAAGATATGTTAGTTTAGGTGTTTGCATATTCATACTTGCAATTCCAGAAATTCTGTGCTTTTAACCGCTAAGTATCACTTTTGCATATCCATGCCTCAAGTTTGGCATAAATTGCAATGTTACCATACGCTCAGAAATCAGAATGACTTGATGTTGGCGAAAATACCTTGGACACGAGACATGTTTTGTTTCAGAACGACGAATTATTTATAATAACGTTTTACATATTTTTTTAAAAAATACGGTAATTATGAATATTAAGGTAAAGAAATTTTTTTGACGGATTGGCATTTACTCTTAAAAATTATTTGAAATATACCGTTGATATAAATTTTATTGCACAGAAGGGGGTTGCGCAAATCGTTATTTTTCCATTTCTCATAAGATTTTTTTCAATGTCTAAACTATTTATAATGTTCATCTGTACGTATTTAGTTATGTTGCCAAAAATCAAACGTTTATAGTATCTACTTACTTACGAATTTTAATAATTTCATTGTCGCCTTCAAATGACGTTAATTTTGAACGGTTTAGATGTGAAATTTTTATTTTTTTTTAATACCAAAGCTTCCATTTGCATGCCTTCTTTCTTAAAGGCCTTTCAAAGGACGAATTCTACGTATGCTTATAATTTTTATCTCTAATTTCACTTATACTTACGAGCTTTTATAAATTTAATTTCAAATATACTCGTTTATTTTGCACAAAAATTCATTTATACACATTCCCTATGTAAAATGACGAATATGTCCAAATTTTAAGTATGAATTAGACATAAAAGCTACACTCAAATGGTATCTAATTCTATAATGGTAAAAATATTACTCATGAGTGTGTTTGGGAAGTAATAAATATTTTAAATAAAAAATTTTGGTATAAAATTTTTTGAATTAGGAGAAAATGATGTAATATAATATGAGTAACAATAAGAAATAAAGAGAATAAAGTTAAAATAGATAGTTTAATTATATTGGCAGTGTAAAACTTATTGAAAAGGATTGTAGTTATGTAGAAAGATATGAATACATGATTAAAAATAAAAGAGTTGCAGAAAGTGAAAGGTTTTAAATTGAAATTTTTTTTATTATAACTGAATATGCATTTTAGTTAAAATATTAATTTTATCATATTATTAAAAATTATTAAAAATTTCTTTCATACTCATAATATTTGTCCAAAATCCTTAATATACTTATAATGTTGCAAAAATATTTATTATTCTTATAACATTTTCACTCTAAATTCCTTTTATATTTATGCGGTCAAAATAACTGTTAAAAATGGTTCAAGTTTAATATACTATTTAAATCATCCAATGTCACAAATTAATAATTTATTAATTTTAATGGAGTCATATTAAGGGTGAATTATTTTAATTAATAAATTATAGAAATGTACGGTTGTCTTTTAAATAGGGTAGTTAACAGTTTAATTATATGAGTACGACAGAAATTTAGAGTGAAATATTATGAATGTAAGTGGAAATTTTAAAACAACGTAGGTATATTAAGAAATACGGGCAAATGTTATGAGTATAAGAGAAATTTTCAAATATTATTTCAACAAAATTTTAAGTGAGCTATGATCCATCCAACAATTTAATAAAATGTTATAATATTGTTTAAGACCATTAATCTATGTTGGAAGAATGTTTTAAATGATATAAAAGTTGAATTAATAGTTTTCAAAAAGAGAAAAATTATATCAAATGAAACCAACACAAATATTTTAATTTTGATAAAATTTGGTCATTAAATTGAACAAATAAACAAGCTTAAATGCAATATGTAGATTGAATTCTAATTTAATGATCGAACTAGGACAATATTTGATTTAGATAAAATTTAATTTTTAATTAAATAAATAATTCTAATTATAATTGATATATTAAATATTGATGTAATTATCAAAGAGTTGCAACCAGAAAATCTTTTGTGGCGTGAGTACTATAAAAGTTTTTTCCTCTAAGGTAATAGACAATAATTTTTTAAAATGGTAAATTTCACGCACACTTATAAATTTTATTCAAAATCCCATTTATGTTCAAAAACTTCAAAATTTTCAAATATATTCATGTATGTATTTTGCCCGAAATTCTATTTATACCAAACCCATAATCCTTTATGAAATAACAAATATGCCTATAATTCTAAACTAGGATTTCAAGTTCAAATGAATATTTAATAATTTTATACTGCAGCGTCAATCTAATTCACCATTTATACCGAAGACTCAACCCAAGTACATAATTCAATTTAGGCTCTGCGGGGAGGATATTGCTACTAAAATGGAAGATAAACTCTCCGTACCAAAATTCGAAATCGGACCTCCCGTACTCAAGCAGGATTAGTGCCGCGTGCTGGCCTTGGGCCGCATATTGTGCCAGAAATTTTTTTAAAATTAAAAAAAAGGATCATACAATAGCTTGCACCAAAGCTAAATGCAAATAATTATATTGGATTGGTAACTCTTATCCAGCTAAATGTGCAAATTGTATTTTGATTTAATCATTGAGCCAGAATGAGGTAGACTGTAATGGTATCAGTACCACAATAGCACTTCTCATATTTTTAAATTCTTACAGAGAAAATTACGCTACGCTTTTACCCAACACTTTGCCCTCTAATTTCTACCGCAAATGTAATATTTAACGCTAAAGTCCTCTTGCGCAATGCCGTTAAGGCACCGCCGTTACCGTTAAAGACTGAAATGCCTAAAATGCCACCGCTGATCATGCACCACTGGACTATCAAATTAGGTGCTCTGTCTTCCACAACTAGACGAGCAGCATATCCGTCTTCATTTCCTCAGTCATCCGAATGTCAAAATCGGCAGATACAGCCAAGTCATCTCCCGCCACAGCAGTGTCTTTCCTGGTGTTTCGGCTAGCAAAATCGCATTATCAGACCTCCATGAAAAATCCAACGAGCTTCCATTAATCCCATTACCGACAGTCCTGGTGCTTCCTCCTTTAAGAGCGGTGCAAACAAAACTCGAACCCCCGATCTGCGAATCTGGCATCCAAGCTTCCATCAAACTCGACGGCGCCGCCTCCACTTAAATCCGTCCAATCATCCATCATCCTCAAAATTCAACAGCCAGTTGCATACGCCATCGAATCTAGGTATGGCAAAAATTCCCACTGGACGACGCTACAAAATCCAGCAAATTCCCATCTCCACCGGCGGCAGGGAGTAATAGTCAACAGCAACCTAGCAACGATGACAGGTGATGCAAGCAACAACAAAAACCAGCCACGACACCATTCTGCGAGCATCCTGTTTTTATAATCCTGCGAAGATGATCAAAACAACTTCACGCAATTCCAGTTAGCAACTAGCCTTCAACAAACCTCAACCGCTAGCAGCCATAGCAGTCCACGGTAGCATCGTTCCCTCTTTTCCAAGACAGCCGGACACCTCCAAAGTGCAGCTTTCAAACGCAGGCATTAAAACCAATCCAAAAAAAGAATGAAAAAAAATAACGCAGGCATTAAACAGTGGGCGGCGTCCAGCTATCATAGCAGCAACCTCCGAACTTCGGTCGCCAGGGAGCACGCCGCCAACAGCTGCATCCCATCTTCTTCATCCAAAAAGACAATTAGCCAAATCCTAAATCTCTGCAATTCCTTTGCATCCCGTTTAATCCCATCATTCAGTATAAACCCAGCTGCAGCCACCTGGAAATCTAACATGCCCCAACACATCCACTCTAAAGCAATTCCAACATCCTCCATCTCACCGGTCTATGGGGATACAAGGCGACAATCGATGGACAAAACCCAAGGTGTAAAGGCAAGCAGCACCAGAAATCGTCCAAAATCAAACTACGACCGATCATCCAGCAGGATGCATCAGCATTTTCTAATTTCAAAAAAAAAAAAAAAAAAAAAAATCTAAATATTACAGAATCTTTCGGAAGGTAGCTTGGTAAAATTTGCGTCAAACCTGAAGTATGAACGTGCAAAATTAACAAAACGGAGAATGCATCGTTATACGGTGATACATCCATGCCAGTTATGCTTTTCGTTGAAGATTGTCGTGATCTCACGCAGTAGCGCCGTGCTGTCACGCACTCATCGACGCAGGCATCCCGAACTCTAAGCGGAGATTGGAAGAGACAATTTTTACGCGATCCAAACCATGGATCTATAGCATTACTACAGATAAAATCAGACTTAAAAAATATTGAGAGGTCAAAGGAATAATCTCTTACTCGTTTCTGCTCCTGATCTTCTGCTCAAACTCCAGTAATCAGAAGGTTAAGCTAAGTGTAGAACCGAAATGAGACCCAGATGGTTGATCTATAGCACTGCTCCAGATCAAACAAACCGAAAACAGGGCTCTCGGGAAAACGAATCATGTGCTGTACAATGCAATTTTTCCTGATCTCCTACTTGAATGTGAGGAATCGGAAGGCTAGGATCCTCTAAATTGAAGGGAATTTTGGGAGATGAATCAAACGCGGAAATTACATCAAACCAACGGTCCTGATCAGCAATTGCTGGATAGAAAAATCAAAAGAAATAAAAAAGAGAGAAAAGGAGAGCCAGGGAAGAGGCAGTGCATGGGAAGGGCGGTAACAGAGCAGCATCTGTGAACGACCACTCCCGTGCTCTGCCGCATCCCTGCCTGCCCTCCACACGTACACACGTGGGAAGCATCAGAACCGTCGGACGCAAGCCTTAGGATGGTGTCGTGCGGTGGCGATCTGGTACTGTCGATTTGGATTCCCAGAAGAATGGAGAGGAGGGGTTGGCTTTTATGGGCTGGGAAATCCGGTGGACATGCAATTTTTTCCTTTTCGTAGGGGCGGTAGTACACCATGTACTATTGCGCGTGCAAGTACTGAAAACCAGAGCCCTCCCTCTCCCGACTCTTCCCTTGCTCGTACACCCACGTTTTCTTCCAAGTCTTTCTAAAATCTTCACCGTACACGTGGCGTTGCAGGCTTGTGATGGGTATCTGTGCCCCCAACATCTTGGATAACTCTTGGTTGAACTCGAATTAAGAAGAGCAATATCTTCTTTCTATCAGGAGGAGAACTTTTTAGAAATAGTTTTTTGTGATATTTAATGAATCATTTGAATTATTTACTAGTCATAATTTTCATATTAAAGTCATTAACAATTAAGTTTATTGAATATGTGTATAATTTTTTATAGGAATATTTTTTAATGCATCGGGTGCACTTAGCTTCAGAGCACCCGGTGTATTTAACTCATTTTTTATTTTTTTGAATTTTTTTTATACAAGTACTAATCTAAATTTATTTAATGTGTATATCAATTTTTACTAAATTACGAAACTGCCATTGATTTTAAAAAATTCAAAAAAAATCTAAAATTACTAAAAATTAATATACATGCTAAATAAACCTAGATCAATGTTTGTATAAAAAAAATTTCAAAAATTTTCAAAAAATAGGTTAAATACACTCGGGTGCTTTGAAGCTAAGTACCCCCAGGAACACCAAATCGCTGTTTTTTTTATAACTATTATATAAGAATGATATTCATTACTTATTTTAAAATTAAATGCCCACGTTAACTTCAATACGGTAAAATACACATAGAATAAAAAGATTAGGATAATATAATATTCACGGAGCTAATATTAATTCAAAAATAAATAATTAAATATTTTAATTATTAAAAACTCAAACAAATAATTATAATTTAATTTTATGATGTCAAAATATAATATCTAAAATTTTTTGATGGAATACCATATCTAAACTTGTGCTTTAGTATTTTATGTAATCCTCGGGGCTTCAATTTTGTCAAAATACTCAAGACATCTTACTTTTTTATGAAAAAAAAGGAAGCTCAACTTTTTTTGTTTTAATTATAGACAAGAAATAACGTGTAGAAAATTAAAACATGTATTTTGGTCCCCACGATTTGTATTTTGAATTATTGACTAATGTTCATTTATTTTTATTTTCGGTCCCAGTTTTGTGAAATCTTATTTTTATGTAACTCCTCCATTTTAAAAATCTCAATGGTTGATAGAAAATTCACTCTATCTATTATGTTTAATATCACTTTTAGTATCTTGGATACTTTTTTATTTTTTTTAATTTTACTGTATATAAGTTTCATCTATAAAAGTGTAAAATTAACGTAATAAAATAGTTCGATATTAAAATATCAACTTTAAAGTAGTTTTTTCAACATCTACGTCAACTAAAATATTAATAATATGTAGATAAATGATCTTATAAAATACTATTACATTCTAATATATATGTGATTAAATATTTTTTCGTAATTTATATATGAATATATATATTTTTGAGCAAAGATGACCTATGCGTATATTTGATTTAGATAAAACTTAGTCTCATAGATAAATAAATAGTATTAAATATAATAAATAGATTAAATTTTCAATCAAAGATCAATATCTTAAAATATCATAAAATTTAAAGAAGTTAAAATATCTTAAAATTTATGGAAGTTAAAATATCTTAAAATTTAAGAAAGTTACACGGCTTACGGCTTGCAGCCCTTTTATTTTAGCCTTCGTTTCTGACATCGTTTTTCATTTTGTTTGGGTAATGATATTTCTTGTGTTCGGGTCGTCCACGCAACCATGGCATCGGACGCCAGTACTTTTTCCGAGCGGATGCATCAGTACAATACTGTGCAAGTCGTGTACGAAAGGTGATGAGATAATCCGATCGGCGGCAATGGAATTGCAATTTTGAAGACAAATAATTACATATTTTTGAAATGCTGGCCCGCTTTTATGTAAGCAGTTAGAAACAGTTACATGTAACTTCCTAAAATTTTAAAATTTTAATATTTGATGAAAATTCAATTCATTTATTATATTTAAAATTATTTTTTTAGTTATGACATCAAGTTTCTTCCAAATCCAATACATGTACTTGCCACGTTTGCTCAAAAATAGATATATTTATTTTTAAATTAGAGAAAATGCTTAGATCATTTATATATATTGAAATATAATAATATTTTATGAAATCATTTATCTATGTAATAATAATATTTTAGATGGTTTAGATATTTAAAATACTCCTTAAATTTTGGTCTTTATAATTAAATTATTTTATTACGATGATTTTATACATTTATAGATGAGCCTATATATAGTATTATTAGATAAAGGAAACAATTTCCGCAATAATATTAGTGATTCTCAACACAATATATAAAATAGATTTTCATCAACTATCTAAATGTTCAAAATAGAAAAGATTACACAGAAATGAAGTTTCGTAGAAATATCCTCGTTTATCACATATATCAAAAATAGTAATTTGCACAAGTTTTATTTCATTGAAACCAGTTACAAGTATGCAGATCCTTTTTATACTGCATATAGCATGGTGTTTTTATACAAATGCAACAGCGAGTTGACAAATTTAGCAAGGTGCAACGCAGGCATCTTTCGGTTTGGTTTGAACAATGGCCTACTTTCCTTATATCTTATTTGCAAAAGCCTACCTCACTCTCCCGATCTGTCAGTTTAGTTTCTAATGTACCGTACTCTACTCGTTATCTATGGAGTCCGTTCCGAGTCCAAAATGACTAATTAATACTCAAATTTAATATTTTTAAATGATATTTCTATATTATTTAAATAATATAAAACAATACTCATTTACATCTTAAAATCAGAAGACTATCATTTACATATGTTACTATTTATATTATCATACAAACAAAATATAAAATATAGATTGTCACGACCTAATAATTAGAACTATTAATACATTACCATCACAATTCACATGCCTATTATAAAAGGTTTTAGGAAGTCAATGACATATATATAAACTTATTTAGTTTCATACTTTATAATTGACAACTCTACAGGTGACAAGATTCATTTGAATTTGATTAGTTAAAATAAATGTAAACATAAGACGTCATAGACAAAGCACAATACATATTATCTAATTGGAGATGCTTTTATGAAACTCTATCAGTTTTCAACATCTAGATGGTTGATGAAAAATTCACTCCATCTATTATGTTTAGCATTACTTATATTACTATGGAAATTCTTTCATTTATCTAATATCGCTGTATATAGGCCGTATCTATAAACATATAAAATCAACGTAATAAACGATTTAATACTAAATATCAAAATCTAAGTAATATTTTCAACATCTAAAATATTATTATTGCATAGATAAATGATTTTATAAATTATTACAACATTTCAATACATATGTGAAATTATGAATAGATCTAAGCATTTTTCTTAATTTACACATGAATATACTTATTTTTGAGCAAATGCAGCCAATGCACATATTAAATTTGAACAAAATTTAGTCTCATAAATAAACAAATGATGCTAAATATAATGAATGGATTATATTTTCCATCAAGCATCAAAATTTTAAAATTTAAGGGAGTTATATGGAACTGCTTCTATATAACCCAATTACATAGAAGCGGGCTAGTTATATAATTATATACATAATTAATTACTTATATGATTACCCTTGTGGGTTGATTGACTCAATTCTGGCTATTCGATGTATCTATTTTACATGTATCCTATTTGAGGAGATGAGTAATAATTTATACTTTACCCATACTCGTGGGTAATATTTTTTAACTATTCAAACCAAATTAGAGTCAGGTCAATGAATATTTATGAATACACTACTTAAGTTGCATCCCTAGATAAAGGTCATACATATGCTTATATTTGTAGAACATACTAGGATGCAACCTAATTGGCTACAAATGGGCTCCAAATTGACGGTGAAATCAAAATTACACCTCAAATAAGGTTTGAAATCATAGATTTATCATTATACAAAAATCTTTTCAATTTAAATCTTGGATAAGCTGTAACGGCTTAAAAATAAAGATTATGATGAATAAATTATGAAAATATTTAAATGCATTTATATATACATCAGAATATTATAATATTTTACAAAGTGAATTTCACGTATACTCATGAATTTTCAAACATTCATAATATACCCCACGTATTTTGCCTAAAATTCCACTTATACTCATGTTATTAGGAATCCGTTAAAGGAGCCGTTAGCTCTACTGTAAAATGACGAATATTTTTAAGCCCTAATATAATTTGAGATTAGTTTGCTCAAAGCTGAAAATTTACATTTAAATAATATATGATTTTATAGTTGTAAATGTGCAAAAAATTCATTTAAATGTGAATTTTTTGTTATAAAATCATAATTAGGGATGAACATTTTTGTCATTTTATAGGGCTACTAATGACCCATTTAACGAATTCCTAACGACATGAGTAAAAGTGGAATTCTAGGTAAAATATGTGTGAATATTAGAAATTTTTAAAAATTTGTGAGTATAAGTAAAATGAAGGGTAAAATTCATGAGTTTACATAGAATTTTCCATATTTTAGATTAATATCTTAGACAAAATAGTTGTTAACAACTTTATAATATGTATATATATATTAGATAATTTTACTATATTGATTTTATACGATTCTCCTAATTGATAGCGCCCGTGAACATATTTGGTTTGGATGATGTGTTCACGTAAAATTAATGATTCTAAATAGAATTTAGAGGCTGAGTTTTAATTTTATCATTAAGTAGGCTCCGTTAGCCGCCAGCTACACCGTAATTAGGTTCAAGTAAGCTATACCGAACCCCATGAGCTAAAGAATATCAAAAGGGCGAGAACTGAGAACTGAAATGTGAACATGCTACGTTTACATTTTTATGGTGTTTACAAAAAAAAAGGTTTCAAAATAGAAGCCTTTGGTGAATTTACTTTGCACACTTTTGGTATTTTTAAATCATAAAAAATAAAAAATCCCATCGAAAATTAGTTGAGTGGTATCTTGCAAAGAAAGTACATAAACAAGGAGTTGCTGGCAAAATTAAGATTTTTGGAATAAATTACAAAGTAAAACATTTGCGAGTAGGTACATGCAAAAAGCCCAATTTAAAACTATACCAACCCTCATAAATGTAACGTACAGCTTTGAGTTATGCCGGTGATTTATTTGCAATTTTTTTCCAACTTTTACAGATTTTCCCGGGATGAAATTATATACGAAAAACTCTCTTCATGGTTCATGGTGGGATGGTTGTGAAGATGCTTGAAAGTAATTTTCGTTGTTACAGTTGTAAATACTAATAAAAAAGAAATATATATTTAACTAAAATTTATAATAATAAATATGAATAATAGTAAAAATCATGGTGGCTGGATTAATTATGGGTATGTTCAGTTGGATACAAAAAATGTCCATAAATTTTTTTTAATCTAAAGCTTTTTACTCATTATAAATATCTTATTTTTTAATTATTTTTCATATTTTTCTATAAAAATTCTACTTTTTAATTATTTCTACTCAAATATCTGTACTACCGACGTATCTATTTTAACTTTGTTCTCTTCACACTTTATCATTACTTATTTCGTATCATATTATTTTATATCAACTTGACAATTTTTACTCTCTTTTCATCAAAAATTTTATCTTCAGCCAACCACACCCTATGCATGTTAACTTACAGCAAATTAAAACGGGCTAGATGGGATAAAAAATAATCACAGTAATGATAGCCGCGAGGATCGTATTAACCGCCAGGCTCTCATCGGCTTCTGGTTATCTGAACCACCTGGCGCCCTTCGCTCTCCCGCAGCGGGCCAAAGACCTGAAAATGGCTGCTAATGCTGCGCTTGGCTTTCCTGCTCTGCACCCCTTCTCTCCTTCCGATTCCTTGGTGAGCTCTCTCTCTCTCTCTCTCTCTCTCTGAGGCATTTCCACAAACGTTTTCTCTGCTACTCGTTTCTGGATTTTCTGGTGGCCATTTCTTAAACAACCAACCCACACACTCGCTCACTTCGTTATTAACTAGTTGAGCGAACTTATTACCAGGAGACCGTTGGCTACGGGGACAGAAAGCAATCTGGAGACCTGAAGCTTCCAACTTACAAGTGGCGCTTGGTCATAGCATATGACGGCACCAAATTCTCGGGTTTTCTCCTTCTCTTTGAATTGCTTGGTTGCATTGGCCTCGTGATTTAGGGGACGTTTGGTAACGTCCAACCATGGTAACCATGGTTTTTCCATGGTATTTCGTTTCCCAATGCTAATTATTATTCTATCAATCATACTATTTTTTTCACTTTTACCCCTACATTCCAATCATTTTCCCTATAAACTATATACAACAAACCTATTTATTCCAACTATACATCTATCATTTCCTATCAATCACACATTTTTCAAAAAATTCTCTTTTTCATTTTCCACCATTTCCCACGATCCCATCATTTTACACCTATCCAAACATTCCCTTATTCTTTTTGATGCTTTCTGCTGGTTAGTACGGACTTTACGAAATTCAAGGAGAATGCTTCTAGTAATCAGCGAACATGTGGTTAGAACTTCTGTTGTCGTGTCAGGTACCCTTTGGAGAAGCGAAAAACTCCTACTCTTATAGTGTATCTAGTGGGAACTTTGAAATTGGGAAAAAAAATTGAGCATGGATGAAAAGTGGGTGAAAGAAGAGGGAAGTGTAAGGCTACCACGGCTACTCAATTCGACACGTGGCCTGATTCTGATGCTATTTGATGAAGACCCATTCCACCTGAAAATGCCAAAATATTTTAAAAGGCTTGCTCTAATGCTAATTACTTGAAAT
The DNA here is from genome assembly GCA_030490835.1 of Annona cherimola. Taxonomy (NCBI): domain Eukaryota; kingdom Viridiplantae; phylum Streptophyta; class Magnoliopsida; order Magnoliales; family Annonaceae; genus Annona; species Annona cherimola. The sequence goes on along the minus strand of CM059972.1, from coordinate 122,441,615 downwards.
AATGGAGCTCCTATTCCAATGCGGGTTGCCTGTAGCTTAGTTGCAAGTGGAGGGATCCAATAGAAATGAAGAATGCCTCCCACCCAACAGCAGTTATGGTGCCCTTTGGAAGAACATTCCTAAGAAGGAGAAAGTAATCATGAAAACTGCTTTTAGTAGTCAATTTCAAGTAGCATCTGAATTTGAAGGAATTTGTTTTAATCTTTTCCGTGTCCAAATCGATTGGTTTAAATGCTGTTAGATCTCCAAAAAAAAAAAAAATGTTGTTGCCATCCTTTAGAAAGAACTAGATTCATCTTCTATTGTATCTTACTTTCTCGTTATTTGCCTAGTATTTTTATAGGACATGGCATAGATTTTCATAAGTTATGGTCTAAATATCGGTTTCAGATACTCTTGTTTTGTTAGCTTGTCATGCCTGCTTGAAAAAGTCTTTTACTCTTGTGCGTTTTGACTATCTGAATTGTATGTTCCCTCCAGTTTCCTTCAAGAATTCAATGCTTGTTCTTTCGCTGCTATGTTAACCAATTTGTTGTTTAATGTGCACTTTTCATTGTGGTTTGGGCAGAATTATTCTTTTACGAAGCCTTGTTTTATCTTCCTTTGTCTTGGATCTAATAGCATCCTCCTTTCATTAGAAAAGTTTTCTTATGAAGGCTGATGTTGTCAAGCTTTTCTCCCCTAGAGCAATCTTTCTCCTTTAATTCTCTATGACAACAAAAAATGCCTTTGTGCCCTAAGTATACTTTTTATCTTAGTTTTTATGATATGGCTTTGCCATTGACATTTCAGGCTGGCAGTATCAGGAATCAACCCCAACAATACAATGTATAATCACAAAAGCATTGATGCGTGTCACAAAGTTACAAAGAGATGAACTTTGTTTAGTCGGTGCAAGTAGGACAGACAGTGGCGTCCACGCCTGGGGCCAGGTTTGACCTTTTCATTCTTTTTCTGCATCTTTGATAGCTGTTTCATGATGGTTGAAATATTTGTATCTCAGATAGCTGTTTCATCATGGTTGAATTTGTCTCTATCTTTGATAGCTGTTTTGTCATGATTGAATGTTTGATACACTGCATGTGCAACACTTGATATCAGATGGAAAAATTTTCATCCAATTGGTACTCCGTGATAAGGATCAGTAGGAAATCTGGCAGCGAGTAAAGTACAAACAGTTCCTATTAGGTCAAAGTCATATTTCATTCTCATGCTAGTTCATGTTATGTCTGCTAGATTGTTAAGTTCAGTGGCTGCTCTGTTTCTTCATTTAAAGCTGGTATGAAGTTAGGCAACTGTTTTCTACTTTCAGGTTGCACACTTCATTACACCTTTCTCATATGACAGCTTGGATAGTCTTCATGCAGCTCTTGGTGGCCTTCTTCCTCCTGAAATTCGAGTGAGAGAGATTAGTCCAGTGCAGCCTGAGTTCCATGCCCGCTTCTCCACAGTGAGCAAGATTTATCACTACAGGATATATAATGAACCTATCATGGATCCATTCCAGCATTGCTATGCTTATCACAGTGGTTATAATCTCAATGCTGCTGCTATGAGAGAAGCTGCAAAATATTTTATTGGGAGGCATGATTTTTCTGCTTTTGGGAATGCAACAACTGATGATAGGCCACGAGATCCTGTGAAGGATATTTTCCGGTTTGATGTTATTGAGAGGGTATTTCTTGAACACTGACTAACAGTTTACTTTTTTCAGTTAGTTTCTTCGTTATGTTCTTTTAATGTAGATTTCCGGTTACTGCATGCCTTTCTTTCTTTTCTTCTTTTTTTCCCCCCTTAAAAACGTTTTTGCATGCATCATTTCATTACAATGTTTTGAGTGGATAATTATTTGGTCCAGGATGCTATTTTGCAACTCGAGGTTGAAGGCTCTGGTTTTTTGTACAGACAAGTGCGGAACATGGTGAGCCATTATTTCTTGCTGTATGCATTCCCCCATAGTGGTAGCTTGTTGATGACATTTGATGTGCTTCTTGAAGAGCTGAGAAAGGAATATTATATGGTTATTGAATATATTAAAACTAAACATTCTACATCCCATATGAAATAAAATTTGGCCTGCTTTTCAAAGAAAAAGTGGGTAAAAAAGAAGAAAGGAGTAGACATGTTTTATGCTGAAGTCTCTTTCTTTGATTCCTGAAAAATCCCTTTTTGCACTTTCTTTTCCACTGTTTTTCCATGGCTTGGCCAGAAAATCAAGGCTCTACTGATTCCTTCCTTATTAACTGCAACTTGCATCTCCCTATAGATGACAATGTTTATGCCACAGTAATTATGGCTTAGTTATAATATCTCTTTTGACAAGCAGTGGATAATTGATAATGTAATGAATAGCAGTAGTATTGGCCATAAAGATCATCCTTCAATTGATGATTGGTACAGCTTTTGGTCTTTCTCAGATTCAATGTTGGACCTTGATTCATCATTGCCTCTGATGACCTAGTGAAATGCATGATAGGATTTCAACATTTAACTTTCACCGAAACCGTGCACTTCTGTAGTAACAGTTCTATATGACTTTTTAATTTTATGCTTTTATTAATTTTCTATTTCGCATAAATTGACTTCTGTAGATCCCTTTGTATAAATTGTAAAGTTATCCCAGGTGAGAGTTTAGCTATGTAGCATAGATTATTAGCGATGGATATATATACACAAAAAGAGTCAACAAAAACTAAAGGCAATGTAATTCCAAAAATTAAATGGTGGAATTTAAAAAGAAACAACATAGAACTTTTTAGAAAAAGAATGATAGAAGAAGTTAAATGGGACACACAAGAAGATGGAGTAGAATTGATGTGGGATAAAATGACAATTAACATAAAAGAAGTAGGACAAAGTATTGTAGGTGTATATAAAAATCGTAGATCCCCACATAGAGAAACTTGGTGGTGGAATGAAGATGTCCAAAAAGCTATAAATGATAAACAAGAAAAGTTTAAGACATGACAGGAAAATAAAAATGATATCAACTTACAACAATACAAACTATCAAAAAAAGTTACTAAAAAGATTATTAGTAATGCTAAACACAAAGCTTATGAGAGCCTATATGACAGATTAGGAACTAGACAAGGTGAAAAAGATATTTTTAAGTTGGCTAAATTAAGAGAAAATAAGGGCAAAGATTTAACACATGTTAGATGTATTAAAAGTGAGGACCAAAGAGTTCTAGTCAAAGATGATAATATTAAGGAAAGATGGAAAACTTATTTTTATAGTTTACTAAATGATACCCTACACGAACAATTAACATTAGATGTTAGTCTAAATAGGGAAGAAAATAAGAATATCAGTTATTTCACAAAAATTTGAATATCTGAAGTAAAGGAAGCTCTAAGGAAAATGAAAACAGGAAAAGCTTTAGGCCCAGATAATATACCAATTGAGACATGGAAGTGCATGAGAGATGTAGGTGCAACATGGTTAACAAATCTTTTTAACAAGATTATAAAAACGAAGTTAATGCCAAGTGAATGGAGGAAAAGCATTATAGTTCCAATTTATAAAAATAAGGGAGATATTCAAAATTGTGCAAATTATCGTGGAATAAAATTAATGAGTCATACTATGAAATTATGGGAAAGAGTAATTGAACATAGACTAAGACGGGAAACTAATATATCTGAAAATCAATTTGGTTTTATGCCAGGAAGATCAACTATTGAAGCTATTTTCTTACTTAGACAACTATTTGAAAAGTATAGGGAGAATAAAAAGAACTTATACATGATTTTTATTGATTTAGAAAAAGCTTATGATCGAGTACCAAGAAAGCTAATATGGCAAGTGATGAGGAAAAAAGGAATTAATGACAGATACATTGATATTATTAAAGATATGTATGAGGGGGCTGTTACAAATGTGAGAACCATTAGTGGAGATACTAATGTCTTCCCAGTTAAAATAGGTTTACATCAAGGCTCGGCCTTGAGTCCTTACCTTTTTACCTTAGTAATAGATGAAATTACTAGACATCTCCAAGAAGAAGTACCTTGGTGTATGTTATTTGCAGATGACATTGTTCTAATAGATGAAAGTAAAGAAGGACTAAATTTAAAATTGAATAGGTGGGTAGATGCTCTAGAATCTAATGGTTTTAGAATTAGTCGCACAAAAACTGAATATATGAAATGCAATTTTAATAATAGTGAGAACCCGGATGATGAACCAATTAAGATTTTAGATCAAATAGTAACAAAAACTAATCACTTTCGGTACTTAGGATCAATAGTTCATGAGAACGGGGAAATCGAGAAAGATATAATACATAGAATTCAAGCAGGATGGAAGAAATGGAGAAGTGCGTCAAGAATTTTATGTGACCGTCGAGTTCCGGTCAAATTAAAAGGAAAATTTTATAAGACTGCGATTAGACCTGCTATGCTTTATGGGGCAGAATGTTGGGCAGTTAAAGAGCAACATATACAAAAAATGAGCGTAGCGGAAATGAGAATGTTAAGGTGGATGAGTGGTAAAACAAGAAAAGATAAAATTAGGAATGAAATAATTCGAGAAAACTTAAAAGTGAGACCAATTTATGATAAAATGAGAGAAAATAGATTAAGATGGTTTGGTCATGTTAAAAGGAGGCCTGAAGTAGCACCGGTTAGGAAAACAGAGTTTATCCAAGTAGAAGGTGATAGAAGAATGAGAGGAAGACCCAAAAAAACATGGATGGAAGTAATTAAACAAGATTTAAAAATATTACATATTACTGAAAATTTAGTCTTAAATCGCCAAGAATGGCGTAACAGAATCCATGCAGCCGACCCCACATAGGTGGGAAATGACTTATGATGATGATGATGATGATGATGATGATTAATTTTCTATTTCGCAGGTAGCTCTGTTGGTTCAGATAGGAAAGGAGGCGCTTCCCCTTGACATTGTACCCAAGATTTTAGCTACTCGAGATCGTAAAGAGCTAGCAAAATTTGCCTTATCTGCTCCACCTCATGGACTGTATCTTATGTCTGTTAAGTACAACCACGGACTCTTACAGCCTCCGCAAGATTGCCCGCCAATCAGTTATGGCAGGCATCATTCTGTAAGTAAATGTAAGATCCCATTTTATTGATGCTACTGTGACAAACTCACATTCTTTTTCTCTAATGGAAATGTGAATGGTGACTATTCAGAGTTTGCACTTTTCATGATCTTGGTTATGGCAATATTTTAATGATTTTGTTTTTACGAGAGTGGACTTTGCATGTACTGTTAGTGATGATTAAATCCTCCACCCAAAACTGTAAGGAAATCATTGTAAAAGAACTGCCCTTTGGGCATGTTTAAGTTATTCATTGGCAACTCATTTCTAGGCACTCTGCAGACAACTTTCTGGTAAAAGCCTTGCAAGGATGTAAGGATTCTTTTCCTTACACTTACATGTTCCAAAGTCAATAGGGTAATCTGTAATCATATGCTTGGGGATGGAAGAATCACATCAAAGTTACTCAGACTCCACTCAGCAACCTCATCTTTGTCACTGATAAATATCTCAGTCCCAACATCAATGGATGTCCATATTCTTTGTGCTGGTAGGGTTCCTGGATCCTGAAAAGCATAAAGCACAGAATGGTTTAAGATTCCTGGCATTTCTATTTTGGAGAAGCTGAGTTTTTGAGATTGCACAAATCCTGACAACCATGATTGGATGTGAGGACAAGCAATTGAATCAAGTCTATGTATTGTCTTGTTTCTGGCTTTTCAAGAAGAGTAGCTTTTCCGGTTTCCCCATAATTGATTCTTAGTCTGTGGCTCAACACTGTGTAGCATTTAGCTTCATGTAATTTGTAGTTTACACCTTTTGCTGTATTATTCTTATATACTATGTAGCATAAGCACATAAGTAAAGTGTCAAAAACAAAAAATGCAAGTTATTCTCAAGGGGAAATTGATTTTTCATGTGTTGATTGCTTGAATACTGACCTGATAGAAATAGAGCCTACTAGAAAGGCCGCCAACATCAAGCTCCCATGTTCTAGGGTCTCCAATCCACCCCTCCCCTTGTTTGGATGGATAACCATATTCAGCCCAGATGGGATGGGGCAATATCTGAACCAGTTCCTGTGCCTGGGGATTGCTGTAAGGATCACATGTGCTAGATGGCTCTTCCAAGTGCTTGGCATTACCAGGTGAACAATAGTAGTGGTAAGCCTTGTATGGGAAGTTAGCTGTATTGTTCCTGTAAATCTTCACATCATCGGGAGTAACGTGATATGGCGGGCATGCATTCAGATTTGTAGGGCCGCACCAAGCTGGTGTGTCAGGGTTGATGATCATCTCACTGTATCTGGTCACATCGGAAAGAGTATCTCCATCGCAGGGGGCACCATTGTTCTTCCAGCAGCTTCCAATGTCTAGCAGGTAGAATTGGCTCTTTGGGCCACCACCTCTCTTTATATCCAATGATAATTTCACCTTGAAGTCTGGTGATTCTGGCAACTGCAAGAGGGGAAAGCTTAATATTCCTGGCTTTTGAGGGAACCGGCCACATTTGGAGTGCTTCTGTCAGTCCCACTAACCATGCATTGTTCATTTGTTCTCTATACATGGTGTTAAAAGCTGATGCTTAGGTTCTTATTTGATGGATTTTAAGCTGGTTCTAGATTGTTGGAGAATGCCCCATCCATCGAAGATATAGGAGATGAATGTTGGCTATGGAAACATGGGCCTCTGCTCTGATTTCTGGAGGTCAACCTGATCAGTCATACCCTTTTTTTTTCTTTTACTTTTCGTTCGTTGTCCTTCCATTGCTTAGTCATCTCTATGTTTATGGCTAGACTTTGATGGTTCATATATTCTTGGGAAGTATTTTGGTAAAATCAGTTTCAAGGACTACTTCTATATAATTTTTCTGTTTGTTTGGATTTGTTGTGAGCCGATCATTTTACTTACTTTATATGTGTCAACTATTATCCCCGAATTTAATTTCATCAAAAATTTAAGATCGGCGTGACTTTTGAATTCTTAGTTTAGCTGTATAGAAATAAATGATTGCTGAGATAGTTTGGACACGATAAAAAAAAAAAAAAAAGTTCTGGCCCGGGTTCCACAGTTATATAGAAAATTATAGCCAACAAGTTTTCCAAAATATTTCCCTGACTTCATGCCAGAGAGGAAGAAAAGAGTTTTAAAGATTTCTTTAGAAAATTAGAGCAAATGGTATTCTTTTCTAACATTGCGACTGGACTAATGATGATTGCCCCAAAAATAATGAAATATATGGACGAGATTTCAGAGTCAAGCCAACGATATTCCTAAAAAAAGGTGTGGGTTCTCTTTCACTATCGTCAATAAGTCGAAATTTTCCATTCACGAGTAAGGGATGTTATCTTCGTAATCATATCAAGATTGAATTCTTTTCTCATTGACAAATATTGCTTGCGGCCTGATCATTTACAGCCCGCCGCAGTTGGCGGCAATTTAACTCATTTTTAAAATTTATTTTATTTTTTATAAACATAATAAGTTAGATGTATTTAATTTATAAATCAGATTTTATCATTTTTAGATATGCTTATGTATTTTATTTTTAAAAGATAGAGGCATCGTGTAATTTTTAGAAAACTAAAAAATGGGATTTGTGGCCGGCTTAAGTGGTCACACTAAGAGGATCAAGTCTCGCGGTACTCTGGAGTATGTTTGGAAGGTGATAAAACTTTTGGCTATATTATGGTGCAAGTAATGATGATAAGTAAAAAAAAGATAAAGTAAATTAGTTAGTTATATATAAGTAATTGAAAAGTAGGGTAATTATATAAGAATATGTGAAAAAATAATTGAAAAATAGGATAGTTATAGAAAATGAAAAGTTTTAGATTAATTTTTTATTTATTTAGAGCATGTTTAATTAACATAAAAATCATTCAATTTAAAACTTTTCACTCTACATAAATACTTTATTTTTTGATTATTTCACATTTTTATATACAAATACTCTACCTTTTAATCGTTTCAACACAACTACCTAGATAATTAACTTATCTATTTTATTTTTATTTTTATTACTTCTTATCGTTGCCCTTGTTATATTATATCATTTTCTTTTGGTTAAAAAACTTTTGTTCCAAAAATTTTCATCAAAAATTTCTATCACTTTTTAAATAAATAATTTTTTTTTTTTTTGTAGCATCCTATCACGCCCTTAGACTGGGGATTTGGGTCCACCTATTTTCTGGAACCATGCAGGATGCATTGCTCCGGATATTAGAATAATCCCAAGTAACCAGCTGTTTTTCGCGAAATTTCAACCCAACCGTGTCTGGGTACGCCTATTTTTTGGAACCATGCAAGATGCATCGCTCCGCATATTAGAATAATCCATTCTAACTAGCTGATTTTTGGCTAAATTTCAACCTAACCCTAATTATTTTCTTACTTTCAAAATCTCACGTAACACCAATGTCATCCTACGAAATCGTACTGGATTTACGTTAAACTGCGGTTGATTATTAAAGTAAAAAAATCGAACTTTTATAATGATTATTGCAAATTTTTATTTTACAATTGTTTTATGTAAATATCTTATGTCAAATGAAATACAAAAAGTATTACAACCATATTTTCAACAGTGAAATGATTAGAAGATGGGAAGTGCATGTGAAGGTCTGGGGTGTATTTGGTTGAGGTAAAATTTTTAATGTAAAAGTTGTCAAATTGATAGAAAATAATGTGATACGAATAAAGTTAAAATAGATATATTAGTTATACAAGTAATTGTATACAAAAGATTGAAAAGTAAAGTAATTTGTATAGAAAAATATAAAAAAAATTAGTTATACAAGTAATTGTGCAGAAAAGATTGAAAAGTAGAGTAATTTATATAAAAAAATATAAAAAAAAATAATTAAAAAAAGTAGTTACAAAAAATAAAAAGTTTCTTATTGAAAAGTTCTTATTGACATTTTTTTACCGAACCAAACACACTTCGATATTCGAAGGTGGCAGGGTAAAGTACAGTTGGGTCAAAAATCAAATTAAATCTGTCTGTCATCTCCTCAAAACAAGCCAGCCCATTTTATGGTTAACTCAAATCGCCGGAGTGCGTTTGGAACATAAAAGTAGGAATATGGAAATGTAGAAAGAAAAAAAAAATGTGATAGAGTGCTGAAAAGAGCAATAATTAAGAGTAAATACTAAATACACAGAGTATTTATATGGGAAAATGTGAAAATGACTGAAATATAACTATAGTAATAAAACATAGAATAGTTAGTTAAGGTGTGAATTCGATGCGCCGTGTGTGGGGAAAAGTATGAGATCATGTCAAAAAGGTCTGCCGGGAGAAGTGACCCTTTTACATGTTCCCAGAATAAGCTTGAGCAGAAATTTTTAGGGAAAAAATGTCGGTGTGAAATAAAAAGCAAAAGAAATGACAATAAGAAATAATTATGCAAATCTTATCCAACAGAACACGAATCCAAGCAGAATTGAGCACGAAGGAATTTCTTCCACTTACAGTTTTCAGCATTCCTCTTGTCTGATAATGGTAGCCACCAGAGAAACCTTCAGTTGCGTCAGCTCTGAGATACAACATCAACCATGGGTAGCTCTTTGTTGTCTTCACCTTGTGGTTGAAAACCCAACTCCCAACTCCGATTCTCTTCTCCCAAATCACCTCAAAATAAGAAGCATTGTCACTCACACCTCCAACATCAAAACTGGAATCATAACTCCCCTTAAACCCACCTCTCATTTTCCCATCCTCCGCTAGAACTGTCGGATCATGATACAAGAGAGGCTGGTTCATGCACCCATTTCCGAAGCATGGGAACCTCCCAGTTTGTGCAAATGGCCCCACCTTGTTGCCATTTTCAGGACAAATGCCAGATTGGGTATCAAAGTTACCGTTTTTCAGCATCACCATCCAAAACTGCCATGGTCTTGGGCTGTCTGGCACTTCACATAAAGAACCCAAATACATCTCTTTCTCAACAGCATAAAGGTCTGGATTCTGTAGAGCTTCAGAACTCATACCAGCGAATGGTTTTCCAACCCCCAATCTGTTCTCAGCTTCTGAGACTCTGTGCATCAAAGAATTATCTGCGCAAATGAAAATTTTTGAAAATATAAGAAATGCAATGCAAAAACCAGGAAGACGAAATCAGAAATAAAAACACATGATTTTTTCCGCCCTCATTGGCTTACTTGTGACGTCAAAACAGTCAGCTGCTCTAGGACTTCCCATCCCAAGAGCTTCACTGCCAACTTCATTGCAGAAATTCCAACCTTCAAATGCAATCCTCAGCCCATCTCTTCCCATTCCTGGGTCTCCAACTGCTGATATGTACTTCTGTTCTGGGACAGAAAAACCCAAGCTGTGAAGCAGCGCCACTTGGAGAATGAAAAGCAGCATCCGTAGCTGGTTTTTCATGGCGACTTGAGGAAGGACTATTTTGGAGAATGCTGAAATGGGTTCGATTTGAATTTGTCAAATAAATAGGATTGGCAAATCGATTTTTATCTTATGTGCCAGATTTGGCTGCTTTCCACTAGAGATCTTTATTGACTGAGCTCTATGTATGGCTCCTCTGGCTTTTCTTCAGGGAATCTTTATCTTTGCCCATGACTTCAAAAACTACCTTTGTCCATGACAGCAGACCCAAAAACAAGGAAATTTTATCAGACACAGAACTGATATGTACATGCCAAAATATTTTTAACACCCCCAACTTTTCCTCCCCAAGGTGGAAAAAACTGACTTTTGCCTATGCAGAGGTTGTATTGTGGGGCTGCGGATTATTGGGCTGGGGCAGACTTGGGGGAGAAGTAGACTTAAAAGTTAAAATTAGGTAGGTGGTTTTGGTCACTGTCAATTTGTCGCAGTGGTGGTAACGGTTGCATTAGGTGGCAAACGGAAGGGAACATTTGATGCTCTGGAGTGTGACAGCTCATGAGCAAGTAGAGTCAGAAAGAGTGGCAGAGGTTTGCTTTTTGTGACTCGAAGCAGTCCAAGCCCCACCAAGGTGCACTGAGTGAAACTAGTGTATTATCATATCCATCTATTTTTAATTAATCTTTCTCGATTTTCTATAAAAATGTTTATTTATTTTATAATCGACATCATCTCCAATTCTACTATATGCTGCGTCACCCCAAATGCACGAGGATTAATTTGGGTTAATCCTGTGTTTAGTTTCAGTTAAAGCATTTGGTTGAAGTTAAGAAGGAGAATATGAAACATGATACTCTATCAGAGTAAAGAAGATTATTCATTTGACCTGTAGTTAGAACCCTTTCAAACCAAAAAAAAAAAGTAAAAAAGAAAAAGATCTATCAAAGAAATGAACACGCAAGAGAAAAAGACAAAAGGAAAGAAATATGGTTCCAACTTGTGCTTTTAAATGCGCACACATCTTTTTGTTTTTAATAAAAAAAACAAGATATTTGACCCGTGGAAGCAGTAGGCAACAAAAAGAAAATCAATTCACGGGCTGAGCCAGCTATAAGGCAATTAATTGATTCTTTTTTCCTCTCTCTTATGATAACTAGTTTAAGATGGTATAAGTCGTGGCCATGAACATGAATGTATATAGTGTATTACGGTAGAGAGGTCCAAGATTTAGAGGCAGTGACATCGTTATTTCTCATTACACCTCCGTTATGTATTTGATTATCTAAGATAAATGACACAATCAATATATTTATATATGCGGAGAACCATTCATGTGCAGACGGACTGCATCATAATTATGGTCCGGTTCGCTGTGAAATGGGCCTCACACATATTAGAATGTAATGAAACCTTATACAATCATTAATTCATATAAAAATAATACTTTAGACTATTTAGATGTTGAAAATATCAATTTAAACTTGGTATTTACATTAAACTATTTTACTACATTGATTTTGCATGATTTTAAGATGGAAACCATACACATGTTGGATTTGAATGAAAATTGATACGCTACTAAAGTGAACAATTCTAAATACAATTGTGGGGTAGATTTCTCATTCATAATCAAGTGGGGCCCACAACGTATGGATTGTATGGTGCAGTTGTATGCAGTAGATCATTTTCTATATATATATATATATATATATATATATATATATTCAAGTGTAGCACCGTTGAAATGAGCCTCACATAATGATCAAATTATAATTTATTCCACCCACTGTATTTAGATTCATGTATTCTATTACCATACCAATTTTCATCCCAATCGAATATGTGTATGGAACCCATCTGAAAATAGTACAAATTTAACGTAATAAAATAATTTAATATAAATAACAACTTTAAAGTAGTTTTTTCAACACGTAAACTATTTGCTATAAAATTTATATATGGATAAATAATTGTATAAAGTTTCATTGTATTCTAATATGTGTGGTGCCCGTTTTTGGGCAAATGTACCGTCATTTCGGAATAGCCCTCATATATATATATATATATACACACACACACACTCATATATATATGCACGGTGCAGTTGCTCAAAAAATGGGCCTCACACATATTAAAATACAATAAAACTTTATACAATCATTTATCCATATATAAATCATACTTTAGACAGTTTAGATATTGAAAAAACTACTTTAAAGTTATTATTTACATCAAACTATTTTATTATATTGAATTTATGCCATTTTCAGATGGGGTGCATACACATATCCGCTTGGGATGAAAATTGATATGGTAATAGAATACATTATTCTAAATACAATGTGTGAAGTAGTTTATAATTTGATCATCATGTGGGGCCCATTTTAGCGTCGTTGCACCATTATTAAAGTGCAGTGGCGCTGCACTTGAAAATCTCTCTCCATCTATATATGCATATATATAGAACCTTTCCTATATAGTGAAGTTGTACCATAATTAACGGTTCATTTGGCCCAAAATGAGTCCTACATGTACTTAAATATATTTATACTTTATACAATTATTTATCTATATATAAATTTTATAGCAAATAATTTACATGTTGAAAAAATAATTTTAAAAAGTACTATTTACATTAAACTATTTCATATTGAATTTGTACCATTTTCATATTGAGTCTATAAGCATATCTAATTGCGATGAAAATTGATATGGTAATAGAATACATAATTCTAAATACAATGAGTGAAGCAGACTATAATTTTATGATCATATGAGGCCTATTTTGAGATAATTGCACCGTACTTGTGGTGCATTGAAGCTACACTTGAATATTTTAGAATTTTTGTTCCTAATTTGTTTTCTAATTTTCAATATAATTTTTCATTTTTTATAGTACATAGCAGCTTTACTTTTCACATTTACAAATTCTACTTTTATCATCCCAAAATAATTTTTTTTATGTCCCTGTACAAAAGAACTCATCCTTACCCAATCTCTAAAACTAAATCTCATACCATTCCATATAATTGGATGATTCTAAACGGGTCCACTTAATTTTCTTCTGATCATGCTAATCACGCATCAATCCTAATAAATATTTATTGGTCTGTATGGAAAACGCACAGTTAAGTGTTTAGATCTGAACATTTCTTGGAGAGTTTCTTCTATCCATTATTAGAAGAGCAACAGCTGGCGGGACAACAAGCGTGAAAAAGAAGGGTCGATGGTTGAGTGGCATGGAAGATTGATTTGCTGCTCACCCTGGGAAGAAGAAAATTCCCAGGTTTCCTCTCATCCATCCTTCTAGAGAGTGATGTGAAATTGGGGTGCTTTGAACTTTGAAGTTGCATGTATGAGTAGACCAAATTAGGACTTAATTTGGCCAAGTTTCTTTTCTTCTTAGCTTACGACTGATTCTTTATTTCTAATTTCTTTTAATGTTTTCTAATTTATTGACCTGAAAATTTTCTTCGTTGAAATTTAGGGTCTATGTCGAATTGTTGATGACAAAAAGATTGAAAAGAAACTGAAAAAATCGCAAGGAAAACGTTATAAACAGTATTATAGTAAATAAAATTTTAAAAAATTAGTTTTCCGAAACAATCGTTTGTAATAATAAAGGATAAAAAAAAGAACCTTCCCACCCCGCAAAAAAAAAAAAAAAAAAAAAAACTTCTTGACGTTAATCCATTTTCATATGCATTTTAACGAAAATTTCCTGTGTGGGAAAGAGTTATCTGGCGACTGCTTTGTTCTTCTGATTCTGTCAATCAATACAATATTTTGTGTAAATTACGGATGATTAATATTTAATTTCTCATGGATCACAGAAAAAAGTCACGTTGTTGGTGATTGATTTCACCATCAACAGGTGAACATTATGCCATCTTATTTCCCGGATTAATCTCAACCAATCAGAGGCCAGATAACCAAATTTATTGCTTTCAATATTAGAAAGGAAATGTTTCTCCGGGGTGTTTTGCATGAATCATGCATACTATTGAGGTTTGACCACAGTAAACCGACAAGTGTGCAAGCAATCAAGCATACATCAATCAAATGATCTAACAGTAAAATTTTTAAAACTTTATATTCTTTTTCTTTTTGTTTTATCATCATATCAAAAAGTGGGCATGCCAAATCATCTAGTGTCAAGTGCACATCGGAGACAGTTGGATTCAACAAGAACAGCAGTCACCAGGATGTGGCAATTTTATGGTAGGTTACTTAGGTGGAAGTAGCTGAGATCCTTAGTTGTCATCTGGTGGCCCACCACCTTCAGATCTGCATCTTAAACAGTTCTTTCTCTTCAATCTCACTCAGCCAGAAGTGCGCCCATTTTTGTACTTGCAAGCAAAGAATGGGGTGGTTCTTCCCCTGATGCTTTTGCTGACATCTGTTTCAGCTGCATGGACTGTTTTTTCTCTCGAGTGAATGATTGATGATGAATTCCTTTTCCAAGCATGGAGTTGAGGGAAGCAATATAGCACATTGAATATTGGCATAACATATTAAAGAAAAGACATGCACTATTTCTTGGTTCAAGCACTCCTGGAATCAGTCACTGTCGAGTCCCCATTCTGCTATTGATTGAAGAATTCTTCCTCCTGCAGACGTGATGGTGCATTGGTCTTAAAAATCTCCATTTCACTTTTGGATATTTCATCGTATTCCTCTATACATTTCCAATTGCCAAACTATAATGACGCTCATTCCAAACCAAGGGAATCAAAAACAAACAAACAAACAAACAAACAAAAAAGGCAGAATGCCCCTAGCTACATTAGCAATACAAACAAAAAAAGGTCAAATGTTTTCACATTTTTATGCTGTGTACTCCTTACCTGCTATCACCCAACATCCGTTTGTTTGAATGTTTCGCAACTCTTTGGATTAGTTTGCACTCATGTTTTGTTACATTATTGTAGGTTGAAAATGACAAACTTCTGGTCGCAATGCACTAGTAAGATTACTCCCAGGATTGCCAACAAATCTAAACCGACAAGAAACACTCAAATGTGGCATTCCTTTTCCTGCTTTGGTGGATGAAGACTTCCTATGAGTGAGGTATATACACTGTCATCTGGTTTCAAGCCTGTTTTCATCATCTCATCATGCAATTTGAATGCCTCATCTGCTCTCCCTTCTCTAGACAAGCCTGAGATCATCACAGTGTATGTGAAAATATTTCGAGAAACACCTTTTTTAGGCATTTCGTTGAATAGTGTAACAGCATCATCTACCTTACCAGATACACAATGGCCATGAATAAGCGATGTGTATGTGTACACATCTGCCTCCAATCCTCTCCGCTTCATGTTATCCCTAAGCTTTTGAGCTTCCTTAAGGTTACCCTTCTTGCAATACCCATCAATCATTGCATTGTAAGTTGCAGTATTAGGCCTCACCCCATTCTTCTCCATCTCACAAAAAACCCTCTTAGCCTCAACGAAGTTCCCTTCCTTGCAATGTATATCAATCAATGCAGTGTATGTGACAGTGTTTGGGGATACTCCCTTTTCTACCATAGCATGCAAAAGACTCTTAGCTTCATCCATTCGGTTCGACTTGCACAAGCCACTTGCTAGTGTGCTATAAGCATACACATCAAGTTCTATGCCCTTCCTCTCCAAAATATCCCGTAACTTAAGAGCTTCCTCAACTAAGCCTTTCTTGAAATACCCATCCATCAATGTATTGAAAATCACAACATTAGCATCAAGGCCTTTACTCTGCATGTCATCCAACAATAACTTTGCACTCTCCACTTGCCCAGCTTTGCAGAGGCTTTTGATTAATGCGCCATACGTGTGTTCACTTGGCATAAGGCCATGATTAACGCATTCATCAAAAATAGCAAATGCCCTTCTTATGTTTCCCCCACGACAATTTGCATTGATGATTGAATTATAGACATACACATCTCTCTCTACTCCTCTCTCAGTCATTTGCTCGAACATTCTCTCTGCCTCATCAATCCGACTGAAACTTGACAACCCCTCAATGATGACACTGTAAGTAGCTGCATTATGGGCCACTCCTTCCTCATCCATTGATCTCATGATCTCATCCACCCCATCAAAATTGCCTTCCTTGGCATAGGCTGCCACCAACGAATTATAGGTATAGACATTAGGTTTGATTCCTTTACTACTCATCTCATCCAAAATCTCTCTAGCTCTCTGCACATTTCCATGCTTGCACAGCCCATCAACAACGACGGACAACGAATAGACCGAAACAGAAACACCAGCATCGACCATTCGACGAAAGAACTCAAGAGCTGAATCTGCAAAGCCAGCCCTCCTAAAAGCAACAAGGAGTCGATTACAGGACCTATCGTCAATGACCAAACCACGACTTTTCGAGTGATCAAAACTCTCAGCGGCCAAATCAAACATGCTGGCATCTGAATACAGTCTAAAGAGCAAGTTGAAGACTTTCTCCAAAACCCTTGACTCATTGCAGCAATTATCCAATCCGCAGGCAATATCTGGAAATGGGTATTTGAGATTTTCATCAATGGAGACCAATTTCAGAAGTTCTTCAGCGGCTTCGAACTTCCTTTGTTTGAGGAGTCCGCAGATGAGGGACAAGTGGGGTTGGAGGGGGTCTGTCTGGGAAATGGGAATAGCGGATTTCCTCAGTAAATGGAGGAAATCGAGGCATTTGTTGGGTTTGAGCTTGGGGTTTAAGAGGATGAGATAGTTGACTTGGGGGGACAGATTGGGGAGGAGAGATTTTATTTTGGGGGAGTTACAGCTGGAGGCGATGAGGATTTTGGAGATTTGGGCAGCTGTTTGGGCGTCGGAATTGGCAATGGGGACTGGGATTGGGAGTGAAGATGCCGAAGAGAAGAATTTGCAATGCCTGCGGAAGAACATCAACTTGGTTTGCTTGCAAAGCTGGCAGAGGAGGGAAGAAGGCGGAGTGGTTTTAGACTTCCAGTCCTGTTTCGGGGAATGGCGCCCGATGCATAGGAGGACAGAAGGGTTATTTGCGTTGTACCCCTGAGATTTTATCAAATTGCACTTGACGCACTTGTATCTTTACACCCAAACCTCCAAAGTTCGCTCAGCAAATACTCCACTCCTGAGTTGACATTATAGCCCTCAAGTAAAACGGCAAGATGAAAATATTACCAGAAATTTATTATCCTCACAAATAATAATAATAATAATAATAACAATAATAATAATAATAGTTTAGGTACCATCCATTCCGTTAAATATTGGAGTATTTTATTCATTTTAACCATTAAAATGTCTAAAATATCTTGTGTTTAAAAATTCAAAAATATATACATATTTACAAAAATGATAAATTTTGATTTATAAATTAAATATACATAGATTAACGTTTTATAAAGAAAAAATAAAAGATAAAGTATATAGCCCAAGCTAACAAACTAA
This sequence comes from Annona cherimola, assembly GCA_030490835.1. NCBI lineage: Eukaryota > Viridiplantae > Streptophyta > Magnoliopsida > Magnoliales > Annonaceae > Annona > Annona cherimola. Next base: position 122,423,843 of record CM059972.1, on the reverse strand, counting down.
CAACATCATAGCTCGTTTATATATAAACAAGTTAGGGAAGTTTTTAATGGAATCTATAAATGGGGTAATTCAGTTGACGAAATCCAAATTAATTCATGCATTAAGATCTATTTATTCGTTTAAGAAATCAATTTTATCATAATAAAAAAATGTATGCGAACTTGTCTTTAAAATGTATACATTAATCACAGATTTTTATTTATAATAAATTAGACATCAATTTTAAAATCGTGCTTTGAATATCTAAATGGTAAAGATCATTGAGGCAAGATCTGGTAAGAAAAAAGTTTATTTAATTTTTAAAATTTTCATAAACTTATTAATCTTTGTGTATTTAATATATAGAACAAGTTTTATCATTTTAAAGATTATATGTTGTTAGATTTTTACACATAAGATTAATTTAGTAATTTTCAACTACTAAAAATGGCTAAAATACTCTCATTTTTTAAAATTCAAAAATATATATACATATTTTCAAAAATGGTTTATATAGGTCTAAATTAACAAGTTTATAAAAATAAAAAAATAATTTAAATGAGTTTATTGGCTTGGGCTAAGTAAGTTATTGCTTGGGCAAGGCTAAGAAGACCATGCCTCAAGATCATTTCTGTGTTACATTATCAATTTAATGCGTTTACGAACTGATTTAAATTGACCCACAACTCTAATCAAGATTTTCTTTTTTTTTGGTCCTATGATAAAATAAATTTTATTCACCAACCGAGGCTGCTGTTGGTGGACCGTCCGGAGCAGAGGTCTCTCGATTTGTATGAATATCTAAAGCTTTAGTGAAATATGTGTTGAGATGTATGTAAATATACTCATAAAAAAAAAATTTATAACTCGGTAAACGATTCCATGATCCAACTTTATTCCGGGACTTGGATGTGCTGATAAAAAGAAAAGTTCGTATACGTACTGACTTGAAAGCCCAAGCTAGGTACAACCGAGATGTTTTGCAAATGATTTTGTCCTTCCTTTTAATGGGATCTCCCGCATTGGGGTTGTCAAAAGAGAATCCAAGAAAGCTTAGATGGAGCCCATGGATTATCTTTACGGTGGATGAAAAACATATGTTTTAAGATAATTCGAATAATTGTTGTATCACTTCATTGAATATAAATAATCCCAATATTTATAAGGAAGCAGAAAATTAATTAAAGATCACAAGGAAAAATAATTGCATATAGAGGCACAACCGCATAAGGATTGTAAAAACTACGGAGGAAAAACGAATCCGCTGTCATTAATTTCAGGTTTACAAAGAGACATTTACACATTGAAAAGATACCGCATCCCTTTTTAATAAATTAATTTAATCTCTGCCCTCTTCATAATTTACTTGTTCTATCTTAGCAATTGATCAAAATAGAAAAGCTCTCATATATTTTTTCTTCTCTTCCCGACTACCAATCAAAACAGGGTAATGATACTATGCGGCAGTTTTTTAAATTTTTATACATACGCGTGTCTTTCATTTTTCGAAATTTATTTAATATTACATTTTAATCTTTTAAAATGGATCCATTTTCCAATATGAAAAAAAAAAAATACCAGACCAACTTCCAAAATCGGCAAATTTCGCAGTTTGGAAGGTCTAGATAGAACACACGTATATAAAAATTAAAAAATTAATTTTCTGATTGGTTGCATTGTATCATTACCCATCAAGCTACAAGCCATTTGTTTTGTCAGTATCCAAGCTACAAGCCATTTGTTTTGTTTTGTAAAAAAATCCGTCATGTGGAAGGCATTTGTTTTGCAGTTTCCTTTCACTTCATGTCGTTTATTGCTGTCCAAATCACAGGCAATGATCAAGGGGGAGTTGGAGCTTTCATATCTGAAATGCTCCTCCTAAGTACCTTGTTCTAAAATGCAATCAGATGCTTTAAATTGACATCAAATGAAAATCTTCGCGGTTAGTGTTATTTTTCTTGCGTGTCAACAGATAATAAATCCAATAATGTTCCATGTGTGGACTTTTGCATGACTTCCTAATATAGGCATCAAGAAATCAGAAATGGTTTGGTTGGTACTTGGACGTCTGATATCCTCCTTCCACCAACCTTTTCCCAATATCAACTCAAACAAGCTAGTGAGAGAATGAACAGGATTACCGTCAATCTAGCATGGCAAAACTCACACGTCAACTGAAGAATGAAGGAATTATATATATATATATATATATATAGTGGTTTGATCTTTTCAAGCCCGACGCACGGCATCCTCCATGCTACCGGCCCAAAAACCTTTTTTTTTATTTTTTTCATAAGCAATTAAATCTAAGAGTATTAAATCTATAAACCAAGTTTTACCATTTTTAGATGTTTTTAAGTATTATTTTTGGATTTTTAAACACAATGACATTTCCGTAATTTTCTGAAACCCAAAAATTATGAAAATGTCACTTCCGTAATTTTCTGAAACCCAAAAATTATGAAAATGTCACTGTGTTTAAAAATCCAAAAAAATATTTAAAAACATCCAAAAATGATAAAACTTGGTTTATAGATTTAATACACCTAGATTTACTTGCCCATGAAAAAATTAAAAAAATAAGTTTTTGGGTCGAACGTATGGCTCATATATATATAAAGAATTTTATATTTTGCATGTGCCTATTTCTTAGCATTTGATAATTCTGTTACAAAGAGGGGTAGATCTAGGACTTTTGGTGAGTGAAGGGTGAGATTATTTGACGGCCACAATTATTATCTATAAATTTCAAAATTAATAAATAAATTGGGTGGGGGCATCATAAATTAGGAATTACCTTGTTTATGGATGTTGTTGAATGAATTAGTCTCAGGTCTCAAAACATAATCTGCTGTTATGTTCTTATCAAATACTTTCTAGCAAATTAAACATGATCTAGTGATTTGCTTTGCTTTCCACTCTTTATTAACATGGTTAGTGCCAGACACCATGATCATGGCACTCAAAATTCCCATTATTTTGACCCATGATCTGACCCACCACCAATCACCAACTTAATGATGTACCTTCCAAGCATTGGCACATTTTGTCGTGTGGCCGAGCCACCACCAAGGAATCTTGATCTGTGGGGCCCACTCTTGCACCCAACTTTAACAACATCCAAATGGGGTCAAAAGATACATAGCAAATCAAGAAAATGAATCCAAAGAAGGGATAGAAACCCTTTGCCTAAAATCCCCAACCACTTTCAATTTTCCATATTGACTATTATTGTTATTATTATTATTTTTTATCATCGTTCCTTGGATAAGTAAACAACTGATAAAGTATAACTCCAAAAAGAGGAGTAAATGAAGAGAAGTATTTTCACCCAACTTCGGACCTTAGACCTTCTATCTTATATATCTTTACACACACTCATAACTACTACTTAGTCATCTAAAAAGTGAAAACTACTGATGTTGTTATTATTATTCAGGAAATGAGTACAAGTTACACCTTATAACTTCATATCATTTCTCTCTTGGAGGAGTGAGTTAATTGACATGTGCCTACAATCTTCTAATTAAGTTGTTCAATTAGCATTTTCCATACAATATGAATTCGAGTCATGCACGAACATAATGGGCTATATATGCCAATAAAGTAATGATCAAATAAATGCACAACAATTCCATCATTTTTGGCCCGCTTGCTGATAATGTGAAATACACTTCCCTCCATTCTATTTTGAATCATTTGTTCAATTAGAAGATCAAATTTTATCACCACGATGTGCATGTGCACATCTAATAAAGTGTGTAAAATAAGAATAATAAAATTTCTCAACTTAAATATTAATTTTAAAAGGTGCATCTTCAATATCTATACCGTTTAAAAATTTTATTCTTATGTAGATAATGAATTCTATAAATTATTATTGAATTCTAATGTATAAGTAAATGGATTTAAATATTTTTAATTATTTACACATGAATATATTTTTTTAAGTAAATGTGTCTCAAGTATATCTCAAATTTAAATAAATTTTAATCTCTTAGGTGAACAAATGATAGTAAATGTAATGATAGTGTGGATTTTACATTAAGAAAATGGTCCAAAATGAATGAGTACGTATAGAGTTACATAGTGGAGCCCATATATAATATTTATAAGTGCAGCAGTCGACCTGGCCGTTTTATTTTTATGGTAAGGCATCATGGGGGCAGTGCGGCCCACCTACTTAATGATCTCATCAGCATTGCTTTTGGAATCCTATTTGGTGATTGAGAGCACTCAATTAGGTGCACCAACTAATTGGATCATATGCACATTTGTAAATTTCTATAAGTTAGAACAAAGTGCATGTGCATGCTTTTAATTAAATAATGCTTGAATTAAATCACGTGGAGGTGAAAAATGCAATTCATCAAAAACATCCACGCAATCTTATCCGTTCATTTTTTAACATTACTTTGACCCTTTTCATGAACATAAAAGAATGCATCCGTGGAAACATTAAAAAAAAAAAAAAGAAGTATCCGGTAAGATAACACTATAGCAATATAGAGACGATTAATTAAATAAAAATAGGTACGTTTTATGAGAAATTAATAAATGTCAATATGAAACAAAAGTGCAAATTTCGTTTTCTAGGCCCTTGGAAGGCATTTATATATAGTTTAACTGAATAATTAGAGGCACATCCCATGTAATTTATATCAAAATTTAAGTCATATAAAAGGACCATTTGCACTTTTTGTGGGTCCATCCCGACCAAGGTATCGAACTTAAGCCGTTCCCATCCCCAGCGCACGTTAGCAGGAGGCATCGGTTCGTGATGTTCGTCGTAAATGTTAAATACGAGAAACTGCGAAAGCAGCTCTGTCTGCATCTACTTGACTACTGCTGCTCCTCCGCAGAGGCAGAGACGGAGACACGGCAGCGTTCCACCTCTTTCGCGAAGAGAAGGGCACAGTACAAGCTTCGATTCGTTCCAGGTATTCAATTTCTCTCCGGATTTTCCCCCAAAATCGGTAGTCCTTGCTTGAGAATTTCCGGCGCATTCGCATATCGAATTCCGGCAGAAAACGACTAAAAACAGAGCTTTTTTTTTTTTTTTTTTTACTTTTGGTTTTTACCTTAGCAGTTCTGACTAAGGAAGGAAAGTGAGTCTTGGGGCGTGCTTTTCATGTTTGAATCGACGTGAAACAATCGTTTTCCCTCTTCTCTTCGCTTCATGTTTACAAAGGATTCTGAGATAATCGATCCTTTCAGCGTTTCTACGGGAAGTTATATACATCTGAGTTTTTTTTTTTTTTTAACGCAATTTCAGTTTTTAATTGATTTCCGGAAGCTGTTTTTCAGTCTCTGACTGAGATATTCCTGTTTAATTTCTCTTTTTCTTTTTTCCCCTTACTATAACGGTGCAGAAAATTCTAAAAAAAATGAGGTTTCCTACAACGTTTGCATGCCTCCTACCAAAAACTTGTGTCTTTTTTTTTTTTTCTTTTCTTATTTGGTGTTGTATTTGCTAATGTTTCTCGATTAGAATATAAATACTTAGGTAATATTCAGCGTAAGAACTTTTCTGTTAAGGTCTTAGTAAAATTCAAAATGTAATTAATTCAACTAGAATTCTATAACCTTAAATTAAAGATTAAAGGATGATTTGTAAATAAATCTATTTAATATGATCATAATTGCAAAAGTTTTAGAAATTATAAATAACACCAAATGGTTTGATTATAAGGATAACTACATCCATGCTACTGTGGTGTCATCACTGTACCATCGCATTGTAGATATATTTGCAAAGATATGTAAATTATGTAAATATATTAGCAATTTTAAAAATTAAATAAGTATATTTAGTTTTTGCAAATATGTCCACATAGTTTGCAGATCTTTGCAAATATACCCATATCATAACAGTGTAATAACAAGACAAATATATTTTCCATTAGGGGTGGGAATTAGGGCAAGTCAACCTATGACCTGTCCCTAACCCAATTCGTTTTTGACCGAGTAAAGTCACATTTTTCGACCTAGTATAGGGATGAGTCAGAAATTTTGACTCGAATTCAAAAATAGGGTCGAAGTGGGTTGACTATGTCCCGACTCGCCCCGATATATTAATTTATTAAAAATTATAAGCCTGTATTTAAATCTTATTATTATTTTCTTTCAAAATTTTCATATTTTTTATAATTAACTATATCAATAATAGAAGAATTAATTTATCCATAAATTAATATAATAATCAATAAGAAAAATTTGTACATATAAATGTAACTCTTATGTATAATTGTATATTAATCTATTTTAATAAATTTATATTATATTTTCTCATGTTTTGTTTTAGTAATGATGTATTTTTTAATAATTAGTAAAATATTAAAGCACATACTACTTAAATTTCGCATAGATGTATCTTTATATTTAATATGTATATAAATTCTTAAAATCATCTTATTTAACCTGCATTTTTACCAGATCTACTATCCCGAAACCGGTCCGATACCAATTCGAAATTTGTTTTAAGACTTATTAAAAAAAGTGAAAGTTAAACTGACCTAGTTCTAACTTAGATAACAACAGAGTCAAATAGAATTTTTTAAAAGTAAGGTTAGGGTTACGCAAACCCCGACCTGTTATAACTCACCCCGATTCTCACCCTTATTTATAGCTATGGTTAAATTATATGAGTTTTATCGCGATTATTGAAACCACATGGGTATGTTTATAATTATGGTCAAATTATGTAAATAAATGAACAAACCATATAATTTTTAAAATTATAAATTTATTGACGGAACTCTCGCACATATTACAAAATATATACCTTTTGGCTTTCAAAATCTTTTCTGATTTACTTCAAGAAATTGTGATTTATATACCTTTTGGCTTTCAAAATCTTTTCTGATTTACTTCAAGAATACCTTTTGGCTTTCAAAATCTGTTCTGATTTACTTCAAGAAATTGTGATTTTTATACATTTTTATAGTATTCGAATATTTTTGTAGATCATGTAAATATTTTTAATTAGATCCCGTCAAATATCTGACCCATCTAATTAAGAAATGGAACTTCTATCCAGAAAAGAAGAAGAAGAAGAAGAAGAAATCGACCAGGCATGATCAGGAAATTATTATTTTCAAAACTCTGTAGGCTTTGATGAGGGAAAATTTTAGGCTGAGATGTTTCGTTTTCCAACGGCCATTGAATTAATTGATTTATCCAGAGATTTTCGTTTTGTCCTCTCATGCATTAAAGCCAGCCCGTAAAGGCTGCACTGCGAGTGTAAATGAGCCGGTAATCCGGATGTATTCCGACCCACTTTGTACCCATAGGTAAAAATCTAGTTTACCAAATTCGAGTTGGGTCTTAATCCTTGTCCCCATAAAATAAAATAAAATAAAATAAAATAAACAATTAAAGTATACCATAAAAAAAAAAAAAGTTGGGTCAAGTATGCCACTTGGTAACACCAATGGCCGCATATATGGATGTAGAGTCTTCTTTTCCATAAAAGAAGTTTTTACAATTTAGTCCCACTAAAAATGAGGATCTTGCAATTTTCCACCTGACGTGGAGGTTTATAAATTCCTCCCTGGGTGGGGATTTAAGGAAAAAAAATTCTCTATAATGTGAGAGCGTGAATGTGCTCCAATGTATTATCAGAATGTTTTGATGTGAATAAAAATATCAAAAAAAGTTAGATCAACTATGTTCTTACCGTGAGTGACCGGCTTAACTTACACATCTAGCATTTTTATAAGAAAATTAAATAAATTTTAAATTAAATATCTCATTTCTCATTATAATCATGACAACTTATTTTTTAATTAATTTATTAATCAAATATTTTAATTTAACATCAACTTTAGTTTATCAAATATGCAAAAATATAAAATCTTTTTAACTTAACCTACATTTCTAACTTGAACTTGATTCAAGGTGATTAGAATTGAGTTATTCTTGACCTAAACTAATATAATACATAAGATTCGACAAAAGTTCTCCCAATAAAGTGAAGTTTGTGTTGACTATAACTACGCCTCAGGCTACAGAAATTTCTAGTATGGTTAATTATATATTGAAGCAGCCCAACTTTTTTTTCCATTAAAATTTTAACTATGTTTAGCTTTGTCTCGAATAGATTTGAAAAAAGAAGTATAAATTAAAAAGATATTTTTTTATGAATAAAAAGACATTTAAAACATTATTCTTCTCCGTAATAAATCGGTTGTGTAAACTAATCACTACCAGAAAGATTGGACAGTCCAACTTCCTTTCCTTGCCATGCCAAGTGGTTATTTTCTTGCCATCCCATCTTTGTGATAACTGCCTAGATGTAGAAGTGCGCCTAGATCTTGATTCAGCGTATGAATTTATGGTCCAAGAAATACCTAAAGACAACTATTAGAACATAGTTAGACAAGTAGCTTTCATGGAAAATGATGATAAATGGTTTGGAATTTATAAATATGAACCCCAAATCAAAATATTTATCATAGAGATGTGAAAAAATATGGGGTTCATGGAAGGTCCATGTCAACCCATAAAATGGAGGGCTTAGAGTGGTCCAACCAACCACGTGTTGTAGAATAAGCAAAGGTCCTTCCCATCAGACAAGCTGTCAACATCAACCGTTTGCGCCAAGTTGGATTCATGGACGGTTTGGATCTATGCCAGTCAGTTGAAAATTAAATCCTTCTTGTATTGGCTCCAAATTGAAACACCAACCTGCGTGGGTCTTTCATGCGTTGGGACGCACCTCACAAAGAAACACCTAAGCTAATTGAGGGTTATTTTTTTCATGAGTACCCGTGATATTATTTACCAATTGATAACTGTTAGATCAATGAATAGTGTTAACATTAATGTGAATTTACAGTAGTAGTTACGTGGTAGTGATCAAAACTCACGAGTACCCTTGAAAATTATATTCTAATAATCATCTTTATCATTGCACGTCCTAAAAAATGTTGAATCATGTTTCCCTTAACAGTTTCTGTTGCGACAACCAGTTGAGTTTACGACCAGAAGAAAGATGTGGAACTAATTGGGTTTGATCTAACAGGTAACAGAAACTCTTATGTGAAACGTTTTTTTTACAGCCAAATTTCAATATTACTTGCATTTGACTATTGAGCATCTAAATTTTCAATATTATTTATTGTCAAACAACTATCATTATTTACGATCAAATATAAATAGCTATAAGTAATGTAAAAATTTGTTAGATTTGATCACATGCCACTGCCCTTGCTTAACTAAGTATTTGATATTTAAAAAAAGTAACTTTGTATTTGCAGCCAAACTGATATTTGTAGTGTAATTAGAATATCATAATATATAAGTCGGGTTAATTAACAAGCATCGTATACCATGCAAATCGTTATTCAGGGTCGATGCCATGCACTGAAAAGAAAAGAAAAAATGTGGGATCCTGAACCTTCTAATTAATAATTGAAAGTGCTGTGTTACCAAGCATCTTTAGCTGTAAAAGTGAAAGACCGCTCCTTTGTAAGACCATGGACTTTATTCCCTTCTCACTGGCTACAGTTTCTAGGTCAGATCAAATTCAAAAAGAGGAAAGAAGGAAAGGAAAGTGAATATTGTCTCTGTCCTTAACATTGAAAATTACAGTAGTTCTCATTTGCTACAGCACTTGTCACATGGCCATGAGATTAGACTGCCAATCCCAAGTTGCTTGTTCCCCCCCCCCCCCCCCCCCCCCCCCCCCCCCCCACAGACCCATCAGTTTTTTTCTTTTTCTTTTTCTTTTTTAGTAATTTTACTTTTTGTAGCATATATGGTAGGGGTGCCTACGTGGAGATGTGAACTTTCATATCCATGTGACAATTAGGGCTTGTTCGGTAATATGTGTGGGAATTATGGTGTAGAAAAACATGAGAGCACCAATTCATTAATCAATAATCATATTTTTATTCTTTTACCCCTACATTCCAATCAATTCTCTTTCCTAGTACACAATAACTATCTTATTTATTCCATTTTTAGCCCAATTATTTTATGTCAATCACCTAATTTCTAAAATATTATTTTTCATTTTCCACATTATCCCACATTTCCTACAACTTTCACTTTCCTAAACGTCCCCTTAAAATTTGTACACCGCTGAATCTGTTACCTAAAATTAGTTTTTATTTAAATTTGATCAAGTCATAAATTTTCACCTAGGAGTTTTATTTATCAGCCTTTGCCACTTTTTTGGGATTATAAACATTTACCCCTACATCTTTTTGAATTTTTATGATCTTTACCCCCAAAACTATTATTTTGCAAAAACGCCTTCATTCATTAACTTTGTTAACAAAAAGGCACCCTTATCGTTTATTATGATTAGATTTTGTGGCCTACTCAAGCCATGAGCAGAATCGCACAATAGTACACTTAGATCATGGAACCTCACTTAAGCTTAAATGATGGGTCGCTTACTAGTCTAACTTTAGCTTTCCCTCGGAAATCTATTTGGCTCGTGTTGATGGGGGCGTTTTGTGAGTAAACTTTATAAAGTGGGACCATTTCGTGAAATTAATAACTATAAGATAAAATAATGATAGAAGCGAGATAAATGCAAAATAACATTTTATTTTATTTTTCGGTTGATTTTTGTATCCACATGCTAATGCTTGTGGGAGAGTAACAGAAAAGGCCAAAACCTACATATCCACAATACGAATCACGAGACGGCACGGACCGCAGTTATAACGACCGAAAACGGTCGAATTCTCTGCCGCTTGATAAGCTGCAATTCTGGGGAAGCATCATTGCATCAATGATAGAGGAATGTCGAACCGTATCAGGAAATTATTGCAGTTCAGAGTCTTACTAATTAGACAATCGTAACCGCCCGTTAGTTCAATTTCCACACCAAACTCTGATAGCATGGCCTCCCTTCCATCTACATTTTATTTTACTGAAATATAGAAGTACAATTGGTGGATGAACGGGTCTGATCTATTGTGTTCTGATAGAAGTATTCTGTCTAGCTTTTATGGAATCCAGAGAAGCACCGCAACAGCTAAGATCCAATAGAAACACACGAGATGCTGATCATGTGCCGGCCCCAACAAACCTTGCGGGGCCCATGATCACGGCCCAGCGTGCATGCTTTCGGATTTGTGTGTGTACGATGTGGTGTCGTCATCCCAAAATTGCTATATGTCAGTGGTGATTGATGTGACTGGGAATCGTTTCCTACAATTGGATGGACCACGTGAGTGGCATACACAACTAGCTAGCTAGCATTTTCAATGACTATTAATTAAAACGACCTACCAACATACAAATGTCAGCCCCACCTCAGGTCAAGCCGACCATCAGGCCCCGCAAGCTCAGGTCAAGTTCACTTTAGGCGGGTACCTTCGTTTGATCGTGGCCATTTTGCATGCTTTTTTATTTTATTTTTATGGTTAATTTATAAATATATTTACGTAGTTTGATCATAAGTATAGATATATCTAACATAATTTTAAAATTTACAAATTATGCTTACGTAGTTTCATCATAATTACAAGCATACTTACGATAGACGTATACTTACAAAAGTTTACAAATCACATAAGTTACAGAATTATTTATCATTTAAATGCAAATTTTTATTTATAAACTTATAATTAAAATTTGAGTATATTTGTCATTTCGCATAGAAGTGTGGATATGAATAAAATTTTGAGTAAAATGTACGAATATATTTGAAATTTTCGAAAATTCATGAACATAAATAAAATTATGAGTAAAATTTATAGACATATGTGAAATTCACCCCGTTGAGAATAGAATACTTCTGTGTTTGAAATTAAAAAATATATAAATTTTCATAAATGGTAAAACGTAGTTTATAAATTAAATATACTTAGAACAAGAGTTTTATAAGATAAATAAATACATGTTTTCTGACTTGTTAGAATGGCTGACATTTTTGATCGATTCAAAAATGATATCGATCATCAGAGCTTTGACTAGCATAAAGGTCAGAAGGATCATGTCCATTTTCCTGCCCTCTTCTCAAATCAAACACACTGAGCTCATTTCCCATCAGCCTTCCAGAATATTATTAGCCATGTAATAGCAGGTGGGGCCCACCAAATAAATGGCTGGGATAAGCTCACCTGTTTGGAAGATTTTTCCTCAGTTAACATCAGCCAACTGTTTGCATGTGCATGTGGCATGTCCGTGAAAGACTCTCCCTCAAAACTCCCCTGTTTTTAATCAATTTGCAAACCGCAATTGTCGTTGCTTTCTCACTCTTGGATGTCATTCTCCTGGTTGTGCGCGGAAGTGCCGATAACACGACATTCTTTTCTCCCTCTCCAGCTTGGCTCTGTCTCTTCACCTCTTGATCCTGTAAGCCATCCCACCAACACTCCAATTCCATTCTCTTGGATGAAAAGCCATGAAGCAAGAGATTCCAACAGAAAACAAGCCCTTGTCACAATCTCCAACTGCAGCTAAACTCAGAGCTTCCAGAGCCAAGGAGACCCCAAAGATAGATTCAGCTAACCGGGGCTCCCCGGTCCTGAAAACCAGGCAGAGGACTGCTGTACCCGAATCAAACAACAACCCAAAAGCTAGAAGATCAGTTGTGCTAAACAAGTTAAAATCTGGAGAGGATTTGGTTGCTCAGAAAGGGAGAGAAGTGGAGGAAAGGAAGGTTGTTTATAGGCCTGGGGGTCGAGCTGTTGAGCAGCATGTTCGGCTGCAGCGGCGCACAGAGTTCAACTGCAAGAGGATTGAAGATGACCAGGATGAGAAGAGGAAAGAATTGCAGGATAGGCTTGATGCAAGCCAGAATGCAGTGAAAGACTTGCAGGCTGAGATAGTGTCATTGAAGGCTCAGATAGAGAAGCTGCAGGGCTTGAACGTCGAGCTCCAATCACAAAATAAGCGGTTTGCAGAAGAGCTTACTACTGCCGAAGCAAAGATTGCTTCTCTTTCAAGCCATCATGATCAGGTAAGCACGCAGGCCTAGTTTGATTCTACGTTTGTATGAAAATGTTTTGGTGAGTCCTTTTTTAAATCCACAATAAGAAAGGTAGACGAGGAAGATCAAGACTCAATTATATTCCCAATTTGGTTGGTTGACTCGAAAATGCTAGGAAATAGTAAATTGACTTTGGGTTGGACTTTTACAGCATAGAATCCTAAATATTTGGATATTAGTGATCCATTTAGTTATATCATAATCATAAGTTAGGCCAATCTACTTCAAGCTGGCGAGTCAAAAGATCAAATCATGAGTGGTCCATTGCGTGCCAGTAAACTTGTCAGCTCACTGGGTCATGCAAACTTAGGTGGGTTTTGAGTGAAGTCAGAGAAGTCTTGAGAACATAGTGCTTAATAGGCTAATGTGAGACTTAAATATTAGTGATTTCCTATCGAAGTTGAGTCGTCGTCCAAGGATATAAGCGATTGAAGGTTGACAGATTAATTGATAGAAATGATCTTTTAATTTACTGTTGTATTGGAGAGATGGATGAGAAATCTAAACCAAAATACATGTTATGATAAATAAATGTCATTTGTTTAAAATGATCATAGACAGATTTTTTATCCTGATGGAATGATTACAAACTATTAGAATTTTACTTCTGCTTGAACTATAAACGTCGCCCGCGAATTTTATGCAGAGAAGTTCTCCACACCATTAATTACCTAATTTGAAATTAAGAGGAAGTTGATGGTTCTTTATCTATCTTCTTTTTTTCTTCAATTTTTTGGGCGTGCATAAAGAAGGGCAAGGTTAAAGAAGATTCGTGCATTTTGAAATTCAAAGACTCTCAGAAACTTATTGCTGGAAAGTTGGAGCATTCAAACATAAAGGAAGATGCCAAACAAGAAAGAATCCCCAAGATGCAACCTGCTGCAGTGGTGCCAGAGGCTAAGGCTGAGGAAATCCGGCCAAAGGTCCCAACGTGTGGTCCTCCTCCACCCCCACCCCCTCCCCCACCTCGCAGTGCCACTACCAAAGCAGCCACCACGCAAAAAGCTCCAGCGTTAGTGGAATTTTATCATTCACTAACAAAGAACGGTAGAAAGAATAATCTGGGAACTGGCAATTCCTCTAATCCTGTTCCTTCAAATGCACATAACAGCATAGTCGGAGAAATACAAAATCGGTCTTCTCATCTATTAGCTGTAAGCATTAGACATCTCTTCCTTCATCTTTTATTAGCCGTAAAACATATGCTCTTTTTTTAGATTCATGCCAATGGTATGCTCTTTTGCAGATAAAAAGAGATATAGAGACCAAAGGAGACTTCATCAGGTTTCTAATTCAGAAAGTCGAAAGTGCAGCTTTTACGGATATCGAAGATGTTCTGATTTTTGTTGATTGGATCGATGGAGAGCTCTCGTCATTGGTAATCTTGGAATCCCTTACATGAAAACCTTTCAATTCCATGAAATCGGCCAATTACAACATCTTCTAGGAGCAATATGCCTCTGAGGCCTGGGAATCATTACAAGACTACTCGACTCAGCAGTCAGCTCTGACTGAAGTGGTCTAGAAATCAAGAGTTAACTGCAAAAGGATGATCTGAAAGACTCGTTTCCACGAAAGAGAAAAAAAAGCTAGGTTATTGTCATGTGTTTCTAATTCTTCTTTTTGTACAGGCTGATGAGCGCGCAGTGCTGAAGCATTTCGAATGGCCTGAGAAGAAAGCTGATGCTATGCGAGAAGCAGCTGTTGAATACCGAGATCTCAAACGGCTGCTTATTGAAATATCTTCGTATGCGGATGATACATCCTTACCATGTGAGACTGCGTTGAAGAAGATGGCATGCTTACTGGATAAGTAAGTGAGGAAAGGAAAGAAGAGATATCCACTGATCCTCTTTTATACTTTTATGACTTACTCCATTCCTGAAAATGAATCTTCCTATGTATCATCGTCTGTTGCAAGGTCTGAGCGGAGCATTCACAGGCTGATCAAGTTACGAGATGTAACCAAGCCCTCATTTAGGGAATGCAAGATTCCAACTGACTGGATGCTTGACTCAGGAATGGTGAGCAAGGTATGATATCTTTAAGTTTTAGAACATTAGTGATGAGACATGCATTTCGAATCGAAAACTACCATTAATTTCATCATCTCATCCTTCTTCTGTCTCAAATGCCAATCAATATATACCCAACTACAAGCAATTGTGCTGAACCCACATCTCCCCTATTTTCCAATTTTAAATGGACACAGATAAAGCTAGCTTCTCTGAAACTGGCCAAAATATACATGAAGAGGGTCTCGTCAGAGCTTGAATCACTGCGGCACATGGAAAGAGAATCCATGCAGGAGGCCCTGCTACTCCAATGTGTGCGTTTTGCGTATAAAGCTCACCAGGTAATGCATTTATCTGCAGGCAATTTGTCTGATTTTAATGCTACAATATCTCAATCTTTTTTTTTCTGAATTCTTTCAGGAATCATTTAGGATTTCTTAGAAAATGTACTAAAACCATTCAATCTCTACATGCCGATTGTCCCTCAGAATAGCAGGCTCCATTTTATGTCCTGCTACACAGGAACCATCATCCAATTTTTTTATTTTTGAGCAATCTTAGACACATGACATGCTGATTGTTCAATAAGCTATGTAATATATCTGTGCAAGATTTTAGGCTTATTACCAACCTGGAAGAGTTTCAAGCCATCTTTACATAGAAATTTAAGATTCACCGAACTGTTCTGTTCCCATAGTGAAATTGCTTTTTCAATCAACTTTCCAGCTTCTCTTTCCATGACTCTCAATGCGTATGCTCACATACCTTCCTAAAGCAGTTTTATATGATCTACTTGGGCAGTTTTCCGGAGGCCTGGATTATGAAACAATGTGTACATTTGAGGAGATCCGACAACGAGTGCCAACTCATGGAGCGGCAGCATCACAAGAACTGGTCGCAGTGTGAAGACTGCTTAACAGATTAAAACAGCTTTTCCAATCAATAAGATAGGATTTAGGTCAGTGAGGTTAGGCCGTCAGTGTAGTGTGACGGTTTGGTATTGAGATTATAGATCCATTAGCATGTTAAGTTATGTTTAGACAATAGAGAGTCTTGGAAGTATAGTTGAAGAGTAAAAGGGAATGTGTATCTTTCATACCACAGCAACAATATATATCTTTTGGTCTTTGATATCTTTCCATAGCCAAATAGAAACAATAGGTTATGTTATACACCCTCGTCAATTTACAAGTTCTTTCTACAACAGACGGAAATAAGCTTCCTAACAGCAAAGGTACCAATTTCAATGGGCAAAAGAATTGAGCAACTGAGGCATAAAAAAACGAAAAGGCCTAGACTTTGGATTGTACAATAAAGGGGCATCCGAGCCACCTTGAGCAGTTATCAAGTGGTGGTAGCAGCAGAGTAGACTCCAGACTGTAGCAGATGTGGTGACTGGAGAATGGATGTTCAACCACGAATTCTCGGGGAGATTGGTCGAACTTAGAAAATTATAGGCCAAATAATATCTAGTGAATCCGCTGAAAAGTCATGGAAATTGACTATGAAACTGAAATCCCCGTAGTCTCTGCATGTATCAACGTCCCGAGGAGGAAGTCCGGGTCAAGTTCCTAATCTTGAGCATCTTCTTGCCAAGCTATGCTAGGCCGCCTGCTGAAATTAGAAGAGAGTTTGGAGAAACCATCATTAATGCTTTGGGAATTGCAAGAATGTTGGGGCAAAATATAAAAAAGAAAAAATAAGAAAAAAGGTAAAAATGAAAATAGAACAAAATTTTACTTTGGACGTGTTACAATGTCACTTTCTTTAAAAATCAGTTTGTTCTTGCCTTTTATGTAACCGCCAATGTTGTTACCAATTAAGCTATTTCATTTTTGTTGTTTATCTTTGACATTATATTAGACTTATTATAATTTTGAAAATCCCAACAACAAATGCTCACCAAACTTACCTTAGCAAAATCAAGCTTGGAGGAAGACCTATTCCCCATTTTGGAGAACATAGAAAACCTTCGCATTAGGAAATTGGATGCTAGTTCTTATGCGGGAGGGAAGATGGCATGCGCTGGAGAAGGATTTCCTCAAATCTACTTCCTGTGTTTTCATAGTTTACCTGATTCCTCAAATTGGAGGTCCCAAAAGGTCTGCAGCATGTGACCACTCCAAAGAAATTGGAATTATGGCGTACGGCTTGAGAAAAAAAAAACACATGGCTGGAAGAAACAGGGGAGAGGATTGGTGCAAAGTTGAACACTTGCCTTCCGTTGTGTTCAAGTAGAAGACATGCTCAGTTTCTACCCAGTTTGTCCATCATTAATTGATTTCGGGGTCCTTCCGCTGACATTAAATTCTACTAAAATCCTTTATAATTTTTTCATATTTATTTTTATCAAACTTTGCATGTGATTAGTGTTTTAATGTGATTTTAAGGCATAAAAAGCACAGGTAAATGAAAGCTTTTAAATTAAGCCCTCACGCAAAGCCCTCCCAATCAAAAGGGGTACTGGATGTCCATGCGTACTCTAGCCAAATGATGCTAAATCTAACAAATCGCACTAAAGAATAATAAATCTATATTATGCCCACTAAAGCTTCAAATTTGTCAATGTTCTGTTCCTCAGTTTCTTTCTTATTTGTCATTCTTCTTTATTTGCCATTCCATGGTACCCAAGCTAATATATCTCGAAAACCCACCCCCAAGTCCCAGATGCTCAAAGTCGATCAATCACCCCACCAAATACGGAATAAGAATTCAAACACCACAAATGCACAAACAAACACACAACAAGAAAATTTTCTCCATAAAATCAACCTAATTACATGTAAATCATTAATGACATCTACAATTCCTCCTTTTGTAAACCAAAACCAACCCCAACAGCACATACAGGCTCTGCCTTCACTAATCTGATTCCTGCAATCCTCCCAACACTACCGATCCCACAAACAAGCCGGCGGCGCCAATCCCAAGAGCACCAGCGACGGCTGCCTGCACAGCCACCAGAGCTGCCGAATCATCAGGTATCAGAACTACAGCGGCAATTGCAGCCACTAGCAGAGGCAAAGCCACGGACGCCACCGCCGAAGGCGAGTAGCTTGCAGCACTCTCCAGCAAGCTCAGCAGCCCCAGCTCCTCTGCTTTGGAGAAGAACCCAAGCTTCTCTATCGAAGAGAGGGTGAAGCCCAGCTCCTCTGCTTTGGAGAGGAGGCCTGCCTTTTCGACAGTGCTGAGCACCTTCTTCTTCTCCAGTTTCTTGAAGACATCGACGTCGAAGTCTTGGCTGCTTTCGTAGAAGATGCCGGCGCCGAACCACCGCTTCTGCCAGCCCTCATCATATCGGTTGACCTGCATCGAGGAGGAGGAGATGAGAGAATTGAAGAAAGAAGGAACGAATATACGGAGTAGAAGGGAATTGGGGTGTTTTGATATACCTTTTTCCTGGATGCCATGGCTAGAATTTTGAGAGTTTTGATGGGAGAGAGTCTGGGTGTTGTTCTTGTGTGGCGAGATGCAGCAGCAGCTGATGCCGTTGCAGCCGTGATTGCTGCCATTGCGGGAGGAGTGGGTGATGGTGATGAGGGAGGGAGGGAAGGAGGGAAGGAGAGAGAAGGGGTACTAGGGAATGGAATTGCAGTGCGGGTGAGGAAGGGAGAGGAGGGAGGGCTCCAAATCCATTTCAGCCAATCAATCTCTTCCTATCATTTGGAGATCCCAGCTCTGCTCACGTGTGACGTGGCACTGCGTGACCGTCATACATTGTCAATTTTTTTATTTTTATTTTTATTTTTTTTTATAATTCTTGCATTTTACAACTTAGCTCAAGTACATGTTTCAAATCTTTAACTCCAAGGATGAGACATTGCTAGCCGGGACCTTATGCACCGAAGGAGAAGCTCTTTATCAATCGCGCCAGTCATGTACTAGTATTATCATTGCTCATTTATTTATTCGATTATGCGGTAACAAGAGTCCCAGGCTAACAAGTTTTTTTTTAATATATTTATGGCTATGAGTATATTTAATTCAGGCTAAATTTATAACTTTTTGATATGTTTATTTATGTTTTGGAAATTTCAAAAAGTAAGATAAACTATATTTTTCAAATTCAAAAAATATGTATACAAAAATTATAAAATTTGTTATGTAAATCAAATTCATTTGGGCTCATATTTTCTGCAAAAATATAATTTTTTTAAAAATATATAAATGCACTTGTGAGTTAAGAGGTCATTACCCTTATTTATATATTTTTTAATATAAATAGAGGTCTAACACCAAACCACTTATACAGAACACACTCGCACATACAATGTAAAGTGTAAACCACCTGATGGTTGTTACCCTTAAGGCTGGGAGCTATTTTCTACGGACTGCAGGCCGGCATGTATGTTTTCTGGGCCTACAAATTCAAGAGGGATCTCTTTTGGGCCTCCAACATCATAGTAGGCCCACAAGCAATACGTGAACCACCTCCCACGTGCAAGTCCAAGTGATACAGCTGAAGTGTGCAAGCAAAATACGCTGAGACAATGAAAGAAGAAAAAAAAAAAAAAAAAAAGCAAGCTATAATTCCTTTTTAAAAGTGGAAACGAAGAGCCTCAATTTTCTCCTTTACCTATTTCCTTTCTGTTGTTGTTTTACTTAATTATCATCCTTAATTTTCATAAAAAAATCCTTTGTCTTTGGGGTATTCTCATCTATCGCTCCATCTTTTCACGATTTGGTCATTCTGCCTCCGAAGTCCGAACTCTATGAAACACCGTCATTCACGCAAGAGAAATAGAGAATTAGAGACATCGACATATGACATCGTCCCACAAGGGCGCAAGAGTGCAACTCATGCTAACGAAGCTTAAGTTCGCCTCAATTGTAATTTAAACCATATTTTTAAAACTTCAATTTCAACTCTAATTTTAACTCTATTTATAAACTTAAACCTTGATTCTATTTTTGAAATTTAGGTTTAGATTGAGTTTCGAGCTAGAATTAGGATTAAAATTATTCTATATATTTGTTATTTCTCAATTATATAATTTAATATTATTATCATAACCATATACATAAACATTAGTATCTAATCATAAGAAAAAAATTATGATGTCATGTTACAAGTAGAACAAATATCTAACCACAGATACCATATTCAAACAACTAAATGATAACATCCTACATAATTACAACACCAAATAAAAACATTCCAAGTTTTTAATATGTTTTTTTTTTTTGTCTCGAAACTGCCGCCAAACCAAACTATTTTTATAAAAGAAAATATAAAAATATTATATTATATAATTGAACTTAAGAAGGAATAATGCTAATATATGGTATGAAATAAATATAATATATATATATGAGGGAATGGGACTGAATTTATATGGAGTATAAAATAAATATAAAATATATGTGTTATATATAATTCAGGTCCAGGTCAATCTCAACCCGGTGTCAAATTATTTTCAATCAAGCTTGAGTTCAACAATGAGCAGTTTCAACGTTGTTTAAAATAGAGTTCGGTGGACTGGACTTGTGCTGAGCCCAGCCGAGTTGCACCACTAGATGGGTGGGCCACAGGAAGTGCCCCACCTCAGCACGATGAGCCAGGTCTAAGAACTTCCCACCATTAATTAAAGCCCCACTGTCTGAATGATTAAAGGCAGACATCTAGAAAAGCGAAAAATTAAAAGAGTAGTTGTTTCAATCTTTATGGTTTTATTTGTGTAGAAGTTTGAATATATCACGGCAACTATTATCATATTGCTAAGCAACTAAACTAACAAGGATAAGAAGGTATACTGATGCATTTACCTCTCCATCTTAATTTTACAAGTTGAAAATGAATCTTCTTAATAGTTGAAAATCTTTTGATAAAATATAATTACTTTTGTCAACATCTCAACATTATTAGTAAGACTGTATAAATATGAATATATTAAATATGGAACTTGATTATACACATGATGTTGTATTTTTGGCTAAAAATACAACATTCATTTATTTTTATAATTAGTTATATTTTTATCTTTTCTTCCTAAACATGTTTTCCTATGTGTTTCCAATTTATATACAAGGTTTTTCCATTTTACAATACTTTTATATATATTTATTTTTGATTTTTTAAATCAAATTTTTTAAGAGGTGAAAAATGACTTAAATGCCCTTAAAATTGGTTTTTTTTTTAAAAATAAATAAATAAATATGTAAAAATACTCTAAAATGAATGTTGTATTTTAACTTAAAATATATGATGATGTATATAATCATACTCTATTAAATATATTGACACACACCAAACAAGAGCATAAGTTGGTTGGTGGTAAATGTAGATAAGAATTTCTATGGTCATGAGTTGAAAGTATGATGCCTTGTGTATAAATAGGTAAGAGCTTATTATTATCTTTTGTGAATTGTTGAGCTTCATTCTAATATGAGATGAAATATAATATTTTACAATCAATAAAAAAATACCGATATACCTACAAATACATATCTTTGAAATAACACTAATAACAACAAGATGCAGATAATTGTTCATGATACGGCAGTCAGAGTCACCAATAAATAACTAAAATAAGTATCGACAGAAACTATTTCATTACTTCATTTTTAGACTTTCTTTTATTCCATTTGGTTTTTATCGCGGAATAATGATTTGACACTTATGGCTCCATGCTTATTGTTACTTTTTTTAAAAATTTAAAATATTTTTAAATCAAAAAAATTTATTATATTTATCTATGTGCATTTATTTATAATTCAAAATTTTAATATATTGTAAACTTTTATACACTGCGTTATATATATTTAAAAATTTTAATAAATTCTGATATTCGATATTTACAATTTACCTTACCTTTTTATTTTGAAATATTTTTTAAATCCGAATTACTTATCATATTTAATACATATTATTTTATGATCATGCTACTACAGATAATTTTTATTGGATGTTAACATCTTGTAAAAAAATATTTTAAAAAGTGAATGTATAAGTAATCGGCTGTAGTTTACAGCCCGTTATTTCTTTTTATTTTTTTGTATCCAATCCATCCATTATATTTAAAGATATTTATTTATTTATCTTATCTTGTCTATAAAAATTAAGTGAATTGAAAATTTTTTATAATTAGTAAATTTAAAAAATATAATTATAAAAAATCTCATGCATCTACACTTATTATGGATTATATAAAAATCTAAATAATATAATTTCCTATGTTATACAAATATCAATAGAATAAAAAATATAATAGATGATTTGGATTTAAAATAAAAAAATAAAAAAGCAATCGGTTGCATCGAAGATATTCTCACATTACTTCTTATTTATTGACTTGGCTATGTCAGAGAAAATTAATGCCAGAAAAGTGTCCACCCTATGTGATCTTATTTAGAAGTCTTCTCGTAATCTTATTTTCAAAAGATAATGACAACAACAGCTGTCTTATTCACAAAGAAATTAGGTCAATGAATTTGTAAAATAGTTCTCACATTTTGCTTGCTTGACAGTGGCTGCCTCAATATGCTTTGAATGTCACCTTTTCCATTTGTACTGCCTGTGTGATCCATTAATTGAATCTACCCTAATTTTATTTTATTTTACATGAATGGACTTATATATTTTCTTGATTTTCATGTGGCATTTGCAAAATAAAAATAGACCATGTAATTTTTCATATATATATTCGTGGATATATAGGCATTGTAGTTTGGAAATTTGATAAAAAAAAAAAAAATCCTGTAACTTGCACAATTTTGAATTAGCATATGTATTTTAAGCATTTGTAACATAGATTTTCTAGGTTCAAAAATATTATAAAATGAAACTTATTAACCGTTAAAGTTTAAAAATGCAAAAGTAGACAAATTAAGTGTTTATTTTATAATGAAGAAATTTATTTTTTGCAGGAACTCTCGGCTTACTCAAAAATTCTATTTTTTTTGGAAATTTAAAAAAATTAGATAATCTGTTTCGCAAATACTCGATATGTCCCTTCTAAATTAAATGAAGAATGACCATTCCACATATTTTTTTAAAAAAAAGAATGGTCATTCAGTAGATGGTAAAATTTTCATCAGAAACAAAAAAAGATGGCAATTTATAGTAGTGGTAAGTAGGTGTGGTCCAATTTTCAAACGTCCATCCTCCAAGTTCGACTTTGTCACGCAGTCGCTGCTGCATGGTCAAAGAAAGTTACGAACACGTGCAGGAAGCACGTGACATTGGGCCGCCACGTGCCAAACGTGCGACGCCCAAGTAGATCGGGGTGAAACCTGAAAAGCCATTGAATATTATTGAATAGAATTGACTACTCCGACAAACAAGGCGTTGAGAAGACGGCATTGACGGCAGCCAGCCCCACATTGAACACAAACTCGCACGCTTCAGACGCGATGCGCGAAGCAACGGCCATGCTTCGAACACGAGCTCGCAACCATGTATTTTTCACATGATTTAAATGGAAATTAGTATGTATTTTTTTTAAAAAAAAATTCCATGTCAGAATCTTACTTTACCGGGTCTCTTTTGGTAGATAATAACAAATACAAGTTTACAAGATTGTAGAAAGCCTTTTTTAAAAGCGGCCTTATCACGTCCAGCCGTGTGGCTCATTTTTTTTTAATTTTTTTATAAACATGTAAAATGTAAAATTAAATTTATTTAATTTATAAAACAAATTTTAGCAATTTAGAATTTTTTTAAGCAGAAAATTTCGAAAATATCACTGTATTTAAGAATAAAAAATACTTAAAGCATTCAAAAATAGTAAAACTTAATTTATTAATTAAATACACCTACCTATACATGTTCATGAAAAATAAAAAATAAAAAAATATATTTTTAGATGAGCCTAAATTGATTAAGATATAAAAGCCAACATAAAACTGTAATGATTAAAAATAAATGTTTCCTAACAAAAGATACGTAGAAATGATTGCTTTTAATATTTCTCATAAAACTGTTTTTAACATTTAAAATTGTTTATGATGTTAATCTATACATTTAGTTATGACATCAAAAATTAAATATTTTGAAAACTTTACATACTAATATTATTTATAAAAATTTTAATAGTTTCGTATTTACCTTCAAACGAGAATAAGTTTCTAATTAAAACTATTTTTCCATCAAAAGTATATATATGTACATTTATATTTTGAATAATTTAGATATAAAAAATTTTAAATATAAAAGAAATAATTTGTATACCCCTTTTACAAACATTCATTTTAAAATGTTTCTCAATGTAAAAAGAATATTAAGGACAAAAAATATATTTAGAAAACAAAATTACCTAATAAGTAATATTTTTTTATTGAGCTTATGATTAGGTATCTTATAGAAGTGTATGTTAGAGAAAATGTATCGAGACTACTACTTCTATCAAATTTCAAATCTCGAACTTTTTTATCTTAACAACGTATGCACACCAATGTTAGTTATTTGGTCAACTAAGTCGTGACACCAATAAACAATACCATATTAAGTGGAATAAAGCCTTATATTAGGTAAATATATATTGAACCGATTTGGTTTACTAACTTAATAACTTCGACATCAAATGTTAGCATAAAATAGCTATTTGTATTGTTATAATAATTTTTTATCGGTATTTTACATACACTAGGACATTTGATATTACAATCAAGCATATTCAACTCTTATATTATTGAAGAATTTTTATAAATACTTTCCCATCAAGGAAAATTTATAAAATACACCCCCACCCCCGGGAGATACCCACATAGTTTTGGTGGGGGCTCGACCATTGGTGGTCATTTTTTGATGTCAACTGGAGTTACCACCAAGCAACATGTCTAGTGGCTAAATAATTAGTTTTGGAACTTTCGAGACATTAAGAATGATTAAATAAAATATTCTATTTAATTGATCCTATATGATATAGTGATCAATTTGGATCTTTCTATGACATTATAGTTTGTGAAAAAGTTAGAATGATGGGTCATGTAACTAAAATCTAATTCCTATATCCTTGGATTCCAAAGCTAATTAATTATGGCCAACCATCTAGTCCAATTTACATCTAAGAAAATATTGTTCTCAATTATGTAAGACAATTGCCACTAAAGGCTTAGCCTAGCTTGATACTATATTGGCCTTTGTGCCGTGGACAAAAAAAAAAAATTGAGAAGGAAGTTTATCTTTCATTTATTGAGAAAAGCTTATGTTTTCCATTTATATTAGGAGAGTGGTCTCCTCTTATTTCAGATAAAAAAATCTGTTAAGCAGCATAGAAAAATATACTTTCAAATAGTTATAAATATAATAATAAAGGATTTTTTTTACTAAAATTGTTCAATTAAAAACTTTTCACTCTTAATAACTATCTTATTTTTAAATTATTTCTTTATATCTTCTTATAAAACTGTCATATTATTCAATCAACTATCTATTTATTTGAACATTTAACTACTTATACAATTATCTATCTGTTTTAACTTTATTCTTTTTACTCCTCATCATTATCCTTATTATAATATATTATTTTCTCCTGTTTTAAAAACATTTACACTACAAAATTTTCACCTATAATTTTCTCACTTCTCAAATGCAACCACAAAACTATGTAAGACAACTAATCTTATTTAATTTCATTATCCACTCTATATTTTTTCCGGCGATTGAAAAAACACAAAAATGGAATGCCACACATTTTTGTTTCGAGTGAATTTGGGGTGGCTTTTAGTTTTGGACATTCCTTTCAATCCCTTTCAAGGCCCAGCCGCACGCAAAGTCGCCAATCACGTTGGATTCTTGTGAAGGTTAACGGAATATTTGGGCGAATGTGCGTGAAGGAGCATATACTCGTGGAATATTACCATTTTAAATGATTATTTCACCTCTTTCCATGTTTCATGCATGCATCAGTGGCGCACCGTTAAGGCATCCACGACATTCCAATAAAAAAAATAAAAAAAATACAACAATAAAATTAGGTGCATTTATAGGAATAAAAAATATTTTGGATGTGTTTGGAAAGTGATAAAACTTTTGATAAAAAAAATTTTTATAAAAACTTTTGAAATGTGAGAAAATAATATGATATGGTAATTTAGAAATATAAATAGGATTGGTCTCATCGTGAACCCCGCCAACCCAACTTAAATTTAAACATTTTGAAAAAATAAATTATATAATTCGAATTGAACCATCCCGATTTCAAAAGTCGGTTGATTTGAGTTCGATGATTGTCAACCCGACCCGATTTCACACATTAGTAAAAAAAATATAATAGATTATTAAAAACGTCATACATTAGCATATAATATATAGAAATTAACTAGACATTATTACTTTGAAAAATTATTTAGCAATTATTTTATTTTATAAGTCCTAAATTGGAAAATATTCATATAAAAATGATTAATTTTTATTTTTTCATATAAATTTATATTTTAAAATAGATTTAATTAAGCAACATATATTTAAATATTATATATTTATTAACTCAATTTTTATCTCGAACCGAATCGATTTTTATAGGATTAAAATAGGGTTGAGTTAAGGTGTGAAACATAAAGTTAGGTTGAAATTTTACAAGATGAGTTAGGATTAATTTGATCCGATCTATACTCCTTCTAATTGTATAGGAAGAAGTAAATAAATAATTAAAATAAGATAGTTATAAAAAATAAAAAAATTTAATTTTAAAAGTTTCGTGTTAATGAATACCCCCTTTACGATGTTGTTTTTAAATTAGTTACATGTCGACATTTTGAGCTGTCCAATCTGATTGATTTGGAAAAGGAAAAAAATTACCCTAGTGGGCCATTGATCATACACGTCTATGAACTTCACCACTTACGGCTGTATCAAAGCATTCCCATGTTCTTGCTCATGGCTGGCGCCTCACTGGATTTCCGTATTTTATGGTTTTTCTTAATTTTAATTCGTGATGGATGCCTTTCATTTTCCCTTTTTTCGAGGCCATTCGAGAAAAAATTATGGACATAAATTTTAAAAATCTGGAATAAAACCTATCCCAAAAATATGATGAACGGATTGGATTGCACAAAAATTGGGTGGACCACGATAATCTCGGATCGCTTGTAAAACGGGCGCAGGGAACGCGGCTATCGTGCCTTCGACTCCACTCCAAGTATCACATCAACAGTCGCATCCGTTACGCACTACGTACGCTTACGCTCTTCCCAAGTTGAATGACACGTCATCCACCACTTTCGGTTTACGCCTTTTCCGGTTTACGAAAATACCCCTGCACCCAAAACGAGAGCTACTTCCGATTTTTTTTATGGTATTTTCGGAGGCGGATCGTATGCTCCGGGTGCGTATACTTTTTTTTATACTTTTTTTAATTTTTTTTACAATATTATTAATCTATATATATTTAATATGTGTATAAATTTTTACCTTTTTTGGAGTATTTTAGGTATTTATTTTAGGTATTTCAGGGTTGCGGTGGAAAAACCGTCGATTCAGACATGCGCAGCATATCTTTCATCTTCACTCACCTGTACTAGTCATGGCAGGTGCATCGGGTAGATAGCCTGAACGACAGCAACCACAATGCGTGATTTCATCTTCACCGTCGATTTCCATACTTTCGCACGGTCTGCGATGGAGATGCAAACGGTGCATGCGCTTGTCTCACGTGCATGTATGAAAAGGACAAAATGTCCCCTACAGTACAACCCAGGTGAAAGCGGCAGTATGCATGCGATGTCTCCCCTATTCATTTAATGCACATCGTCTGACGCACATCATTTATTTGCAGTGACGTTTTTTTTGGCCGTGGAAACTTGTCAAGAAGTTTTTGCAAATACCAAACACACCCAAAGATATTAAATATACTTATATTAACAGTTTTATAAAAAAAAATTCAAAAAAAATAAAAATGAGTATATGCGCCCGGGAGCATGGCGGGCGCATACGATCGCCCTCCAGTATTTATACAGCTTCACACAACTTAGTACAATGGTGTCCGTTTGGAGCCTCAAATATGCACAACTTGAAATTGCAATGGCGTACATTCAAAACCTCACACACTGAGAAAATTTCCTGTAACACCTTTACTTTTAGGGAAGAAATCTCAAAACCCACTCATTCAGGAGGAAATTATAAAGCCACATTTTAGAAGGGACTTTTTTATTTTTTGTAAAAGAAATTTTTGCAAATATGTTTATAGAGTTTGATCAATATTGTATCCATGTCCTTAAATTTACTGAATTTGCAAATATATCCGTAATGTTTGTATAAAATTATAAGCATGTTCCTTCCGTTAGGCTGTGATTAGATTTTGTTGTAAAATGACAACAATATCTTTTAAATCAAGTAATATACTTATAATATTTCCGACTATTATAGACATGTCATTTCATTAATTTATATATTTTTACCTATATTATTATTTTAGAGTTTTTTTACAAATATGCTTATGATATTCATAAAAATTGCAAGTGTATTACTTCGCTTAAAGGATATTATTATCATTCTACATAAATATCTAGCGACATCATAATGAAAAGGACACGCTTGTAATTATATACAAATCTTGTGGGCATATTTGCAATTTTGATAAATTTAGAGACGCAAATACAATATTGATTAAACTTTTATAGGTATTTTTTTTTTGTAAAAATTTTTTTCCAACCAAAGCCAAGGAAAATGGAACTAGTGACCTTTAATTAAGGGCCCCATTACCCGTGTAAATTGTGCTAGCCACAGGCGGTAGAGATATTTTCTACTTAAAACCAAGTGTAGTGTCTCTTTTTGAAAATATTAAATTTTATATTAATCATTTAAAGGAGACTAATTTGCAAATATACTCATACAATTTAACCATAATTGTAAAGATATTTATATAATTTAAAAAATTACAATTGACCAAGTATTGTACGATCATAATGAGAAATATACTTAGGCTATTAATGCATTGATACGGTTTAAGTATATTTGCAAAGCTCCGCAAACTCTATGAGTATAAATGTAAAAACTAAATATACCTACTTAATTTCTGAAATTGCAAATGTATTTAAATAGTTTCCATATCTTTATAAATATATTGATAGTGTGATGATGTAGTAACGATATTATAATGATATAATTATATATGTAATTATAGTCAAATTATATAGGATTGTCTGTAATTTCTAAAATTATGTAAATATATTTGCAATTATGATTAAACTATGTAGGTAAAATTGCAAATTATCCTTTAAAGAAAATTATAAAATTAACCGGTGCTAAGACAAAAGTAAAAATTTTCTGTCATTGAGTGTTAATATTACTATTAAATAAATGAAAGTATGAATTCTAATTACATGACGCCGCATACAAAATATTTTACAATAAATTCTTAATTTTCCCCACTAATTTTTCAACGATCTCCACGTGTAAAATTAGGATATGTAATAATTATAAAATATATCTTTAGAAAGGATATCTTTTGAAGTCTTTTTATCAAATAAAATTTGATTATAATTTCTTATTATTCAAAATTCATTTTCGTAATATAACTTTTGTGATAGTCAAGTAATATATTAAACTTTTTGATTATGCGTATATTCCTAAAACTATGTAAGTATATTTATAATTATGATAAAACTACGTAGGTAAAATTGCAAATTATCCTTTAAAGAAAATTATAAAATTAACCGGTGCTAACTGCTAAGACAAAGTAAAAATTTTCTGTCATTGTGTTAATATTGCTATTAGATAAATAAAAGTATGAGTTCTAATTACATGACGCTGCATACAAAATATTTTACAATAAATTCTTAATTTTCCCCACTATTTTTTCAACGATTTCCACGTATAAAATTAGGATATGTAATAATTATAAAATGTATCTTTAGAAAGTATATTTTTGAAGTCTTTTATCAAATAAAATTTGATTATAATTTTCTTATCATTCAAAATTCATTTTCGTAATATAACTTTTGTGATAGTCAAGTAATATATTAAACTTTTTGATTATGCGTATATTCCTAAAACTATGTAAGTATATTTATAATTATGATAAAACTACGTAGGTAAAATTGCAAATTATCCTTTAAAGAAAATTATAAAATTAACGGTGCTAACTGCTAAGACAAAGTAAAAATTTTCTGTCATTGTGTTAATATTGCTATTAGATAAATAAAAGTATGAGTTCTAATTACATGACGCTGCATACAAAATATTTTACAATAAATTCTTAATTTTCCCCACTATTTTTTCAACGATTTCCACGTATAAAATTAGGATATGTAATAATTATAAAATGTATCTTTAGAAAGTATATTTTTGAAGTCTTTTATCAAATAAAATTTGATTATAATTTCTTATCATTCAAAATTCATTTTCGTAATATAACTTTTGTGATAGTCAAGTAATATATTAAACTTTTTGATTATGCATATATTCTAAAACAAATATATCAACCTCGGGAGATAAGAATAAGATGCGAAAGTTTGGACAATTAAATTTAATAATAATATTATTAGAAAAAAGGTTGTTATCTATACATATTTTTACGCCAACTCATCGTTGTTACTCACGACATGAATTCCATAAGAAAGTGCTGCACTATTCATCTATCAGCGGTTTGGATGGCGTCCAGACACTATCCGCGGTAGGGGATGCCTGAACCTGGACGTGGGAGGGTATTCTCGTCATCGAGCAAACCCGGTCGACACGTGGTGGTGATTGTTCGCCACGTATGCGTCCATGTGGTGAAGTATCTCCTGGCGGAAGCCGTCCATCTTGCGCAAACGAAATCCAACGGTTTGTATCCATCGAAAGCGTGTGTTGGAGATCTCCGGGCAGCTGGCGGAGTGTGCCGAACCGAAAACTGTCACACGCTTTCTTAACCCTTGCATCAAAACCGTACACGTCAGCCCCGCTGAAGGATGAACTTATGAAGAGCCACGTGTCACGGCCGTTAACCCGTCGGCTTATAAAACCGTTTTCCGGAAGTAGAAGAATTCCCTCGTCTTTCGAAATTCCTCTCTCTCTCTCTCTCTCTCTCTCTCTCTCTCTCTCTCTCATATTCCGGTTTCGGAGCACGGCAATGGAGGTCTCAGGCATCGCTTTCCGTCTAGTCCCTGTTGGAGGATTCCGTCGCGAAGCTGATACCCCCTTCGGCGATTCCTCTGTCTCGCCTTTTTCCGGAGCTGGAGGCCGGCCGTCATGCAACCTCTCCTTCCCCGATTTTGCTCGAGGTTCTAGAGCTCCTTCAAGAAACTCGAGTTTCTCCGGGATCTGCAGGTTCTCCGACGACGGCCGCTCGCGGTACTATGCATCTGCGGTCGTCTCGCCAACATGCGGCGGGAAAAAGAAGGAGAAGGAGAGGGAGAAGTGCTCGGAAGCGAAGGAAATAAAAAAGAGGATGAAATTGATTAAGGGGCTCTCGAAGGATCTTTCTGCATTCTCTGGCATGGGTTTTGGCATCGAAACCAGAGAAGGGCTGACGGGCGAAGTGAAAGGGAAGATGATATCGGTATGTATTGAATTTCTATGCGTTCGTTTGACGAAATACGGAAACGATAGGGGAATCTAGAAGCGTTCTTTCATGGGTTCCGGTTATTGATATGTCTTGGGTTAGGATCTTTTTCGTCGGTTTTATTAGAATTCAGAGCAGATCCTCCTGTTCTTGATTTTTGGAGGTTTGGGTCTGTTTTCAGCTTTGTTTCGCATGATCGTTGTTGTGGGGTATGGTTTCTAGTTACTGATTGATTGGTCTTTGAATCAAATAACTTCTTTACAGGAATTGATAGGATTTAAGAAATCGAAAATGTAAAGAAACTGTTATTCGTTTCGTAATCCTAACTTTTGGAATTTTGACATGCAGGAAGCAGCAGAAGTTTTACTGACACAGCTCCAACTCCTAAGAGCAGAGGAGAAGGAGCTGAAGAGAAAGAAGAAGGAAGCGAAGGCTGCAAGGAAGGCCATGGCGTGTAAGAAAGACATGGCGGATTCAAGTTCGTCCTCAGACTCAAGTGACAGCGAGTGCGGAGAGGTGATTGACATGAACCGGCTCCGGATTGCAGCCATTCCACAGGCTGTAGAACTGGTTGAAACAGAACAGCCTCAGGCAGTCGTTGTTGCCTCGCCTCCATCCACTCCGCCAGCATCCGCCCAAGAACTCAAAATCCCAGAAATTGCCGAAGTTCCCAGTTTGTTGCCATCCCCATGGGGGAACGATTGCAGCAGTTGTTGTAGAACCACAAACGGCGTAGCAGTCAGCACATCAACAAATAAGGTCGAGGTCTGTATGGGTGGGAAGTGCAAGAGATCTGGGGCGATGGAGCTGTTGGCTGAATTCGAGAAGATAGTTGCCACTGAAGGTGCTGTTGTTGGTTGCAAGTGCATGGGCAAGTGCCGGGAAGGCCCAAACGTGAGGGTCTTGAACGGTGGAGATAGCCCCACCACAGCAGCCAGCAGTCCTCTATGCTTGGGAGTCAGGTTGGATGATGTGGGGACGATTGTGGCCAATTTCTTTGGGGAGAAGAAGGATGTAGCGCTGGTAACTGTTTGAGAAGGGTTTCTATTGGTTCTTAAGCTTGAAAGTTGGGGTCTGATTTTGAAGCTATAGGAGGCAGTCTACTCTTCAAGGTTCTGTTTTAAGTTAGAAATGTTGATTCTAATGGAAGCAACGAGTAAACTCTAGTTGTGCTGTTGGATGAATTTCTGTAAATACTGGAAGCTTATTTTATTTCGATCCATTGTTTTAACTCTTCAAGTTAATTATTTTGAGCTTGAAAGGTTGATTATAATGGAACTAAGGTTTATATGCAGTTTGGATTTCAGATTACTCTTGTAAATACAGAATGCTGATTTTGTCAATAGGTGTTTGTTGATGACTTCTTTTTTTGTGAATGGGAGAGAACTGTTTCATTATTTTTAGATACTGGATGAATGAATTGAATGACATTCTGTTGACCTTGTGCTTGTTTGGATAGGAATTAGACTTTTGGATAATAATTTTGGATAATAAAATTTTTAGTGTAAAAGTTTTTTAAATTTGAATAGAATGATATGAAATGAGAAAGATAATAATGAAAAGTAAAAAAGATAAAAGTTAAAAGAGATAGATTTTTTTAAAGATTTAGTTATTAGAATTGTGTATAAATAATTAAAAAATAAGATGATAATTGTGTAGAAATGATTAAAAAAATTGGATGGTAGTACATGGAGGTGTGAGATTATTTGTGAAAAAATAATCGTAAAATAAGGTAATCATGAAAGTGAGCAGTTTTAGCTTTGACTTTATTTTTTTTTTTGTGGATGTATCATTAGGATCCAGTGTTTCTGCTGGTTCTTGAAACATCTCAATATGAAAGAGAGATCAGCTAAAGTAAGGTTAAGTGTCTTCCCTCCCGGGGAGGGAAAATTGCGCCATAGACCCTCTAACTATGCGTATTGGCTATTTGGACTCCGATGTTTGTGTATTAGCATTTCAGACCCCCAAAAGTTTCGACATTTGCATTTTACCCCCGCGCCCTCACAGCGTCAAAAATCAGCATCTGACAGTCCGAAATGAAGAGAATACCCATTGATCGCCACTATCTTCACTCAGCCATTTCATACCACTATGGGCCACGAATTTCCCAGTTCAGATTGCCCATCTTGATCATGGAAGTGACAAAGTCGGCTGAGAATGCAGCAGGGTTTTTGCTGTAGCCTTTTACAAGGCCATCCGTAGATCCGCCATTGAAGAGCACTTGGGTCTGAGTGCAGCAGCCCTTTCCGCCAACCAAGTTCTGGAAGTAAGAGACCATCGAATTTTGCAGGCGTGGAGTCTAATCGGCCGAGGTTGTTGTCGCCACCTGAGGGAGGGCAGATTTTCTTGAGGGAAGCCGCGAAGCGTTTGTCGATGTTGTTTCATTGAAAATACGGTCGCGGAAGTTGACGCAGGGAGTAAAGCCCAAAGTGGGAGAAAAAAACATATGAAGTTTCCGAAATTACATTCTTTTTTTTTATCGGTAGAAATTACATTCTTATTTTTGCATCAAAAGGAATAAATTAACGAATCAATAACAAATTCACAACAATGGTTATGAACGTTGTGGCGTATGCAATGCAATGTCTCAATCAGAGCATTCTGTGCAAGATCAACAGCAAGGAAAATTAGTAAATAGGAATTTGCGAATCTGCTCCCCAACAACAACATTATCAGACCTCAAGTGGAAGTGGGATGAAAGTGGAACCAGCTTCAATGGCGTGTTCGATGTTGTCGAACTCCATCAAAGAGGGGCCATGGAGACGGAGAAGGGAGGGGGATTGCTGCATCCGCTCTGCCCAGTCACGGGATTGGAGGAGGAGCTTTGAATCTTCCCGGCCACACGCTTCATGTCCGGCCGCTTGGCTGATTCCACGTTCACGCACTCCAGTGACAGCTGCACCATCTTCTGCCCAACGTCTTCTGGAATACGAATCATGCATCCTCCGATCCATCCACTGCCGCAATAGCATCCCCTCCGCCGCCGTCTCCACCACCGAAATCCTTTCGTAATCCCCCCTCTCCCGCAAACGTACCTGTACTTGAATGCCTCCTCTCCGCCTCCCGGACATCAGGCTCCAGCAGCATCACGCCAAAGGTTGTAAACGTCCGATTTCTGCGTCACAACCCCGGCCGTCAGGGATTCTGGGCACATATACCCCCCGCACCGCCCTCCACCCTGGAGACCCTCGAATCCGATCTTTCCAATCTGAGGGATGATGGAGGTAGGTTTGATGTGGCAAGTCAATGGGTATTCTCGTCATTTCGGACTGTAAGGACGCTGATTTTTTAACGCCATGACGGCGCGGGGGTAAAATGCAAACGTCGAAACTTTTGGAGGTCTGAAATGTTATCTACGCAAACATCGGGGTTCAAATGCTAATACGCATAGTTAGAGGGTCTATGAGGCAAGGGGACGAGGAATAGAGAATCTTTACTCTTGGACCAATCAAAAGTTGAGATGAAAACACTGCCAAACACCATCTCATCTTTCACCAATGTCGTCAGGGTTAAGAAAATTGAGCAAGGTTTTCTGATTTCCGGTCACATTCAGTTGACTTGAAGCACATGTAGAAAACGATGGTTTGCCGAATACCACCCTTCTCTTTTTATCCTTTAGCCTAAGATTGGTGAGATCTCTGACCAAAAGATGGCAACCTCCCGCCTTTCAGCATCAACACGGCAACGCCCCTCTTCTGGCAACCCAGCACCTGTTGGACCAATCACCACACGGATGACAGTCCAAAATAATATTAGATTCTAAAAATTGAAAGGTAAAATACATGGTGTGCATCAATTAAAAATACAAAATCAATGACAAGGGCTATGATTCTAAGCGACTGGTTGATTTATTTTTATTTCTTTCACATCTAAACATTGTGCGGACATTTTGTACAATTTGTTAGTAGATATTCTTTTGATGGAATTTATTAATAGATATTGAGTTGTAATGAGACCATCTTCATTGCATCGATATACCAAAGTATTAATAGATACATCTGTCCAATTTAGGCTTTCTTGTCCGTGTTTATCATCATTTTTATAATTAAGAATAACTTATTTTAAAGCTATTATAAAATCATTTGTTTATTATAAGGACTTACAAGGTTCCAATTTAATATCAAAATCATCTAAAATACCCATATTACTATGTGATTTCCTCAGTACATGCATATAAATAATTTTCTAAAATTATAAATGTTTATATATCTATATATTAGCTCAATTAGTATGATTTGAGGTTATTTTAGGTAAAATAAATTGTTTGATACAATGTATGGACTGAATTTAACATTAAATAGCAAGATGAGACTTAAAATTAGACGAACTTCCTCAAGTTATAATGCAAAACTTACATAATTGAAAATTTTAATACAATTTATATATTTATCTTCAAATATTAACAGTAATGAATTCGCTCTAAATGATGTCAAATATTTATAATATAAGTTTCTAATCAAAGTAATTTTCGAATTATTAATACATATCTATTAACGTGTAAGATAATTCCTCTCATATCCGATGACTTCTGACTCTAATTGCGTTTGAAAACAATTCCGAGGAGAAAAAAAAAAAAAAAAAAATACAAAGCAGAGAGATTTCTTCTCTGCCTATCCACGGGATAACAGCATAGAGAGAGAGAGTTTTCATCTGGCGAAAATATTCCATCCAGTCCATCCCTTATTTGCGTTTTGATATTTATTTTTTCTGTTTCTTTTCTTTTTTTTTTTTTTTTTTTTGTTCAAGCCAGAGGGAGCACAGAAATTTCCTGCTAAAAGTTAAAAACACATGGAACGCACTAATTCATTAGAATTGTACAATTTTTCTCAACAATTCCCACCAAAAAAAAACAAAAAACAAAAAAACAAAACACGCAATACATACTTCAGGTTACAAAAGGTTCCCACTCCCCGGATACTAGTATGAAAACACTAGCATGTGCTGTGACTTCAATTCCTCAATTGCCAGACATCATCTATAACGGTCGGTATGTGTTGAAATTTGTACCAATCCTCTCCTCTAACCCTGTTTTTAAAAACATAATTCGTCGAAAATAATATCAATGTCTTCAGATTGCTCATGTGTTGCAGATCTTCTGGAACTTCCTCCAATCGGCTGCACCAAGCGATCTTCAAACGTGAAAGATATCGCATGGATCCTTTCTCCACTCTCCACTCCTTCAAATTACCTAAACAAAGAAGATGTAAGGTCTGGACTAATTACATAGCTAAGATGGTAATTATATGTGTCGAATCTTAGGTTGGTACTTGGTAGCAACCGGGCCTTGCCGCTCGGCCCGCTCCTGCAGCCAGCACGGCGGATGTAGATTATTTGTAAGCCCACAAAAAAAAAATGAAAAAAATGTAAGCTGAGTATACATATGGATTGATTGGAACACTTGATTCTTTTTTTATTAAAAAGTAATATGACATCATAAACAATACACAAACACACAAAAGAAAAAACAAAACAAAAAGAGAGAGAGAAAGAAAGAAGAGAAAAAAGGAAACCATCCTGGCTGTCAAACCTCACAAAATTGGAAAACTTGCATCTTTCTCAAAATAGCCTCCATGGGACCATTCCATCTTCATTGTTTACGCTCCCGTCATTGCGCATTCTCACTCTTTGGGATAATCAGCTTCGCGGCCAACTGAGTGAATTCCACAATTTATCCTCCTCTTCACTCACGGGATTGTATATTTCTTCAAATAAACTAACTGGGCGCATACCATCTTCAATTTTTACACTCCCATCATTACAAAATCTCAATCTCGGTGATAACCAGTTTGAGGGCCAACTAAGTGAATTCCACAATTCTTCCTCCTCTTCACTCACAGTTTTGGATATTTCTAGGAATAAACTCACTGGGCACATGAGGCCCAACCCATGGGAAGTGCACCCCGCGTCTTTTGTCGCAGGAAGCCCATAATCCACCGTTCATTTTCGTTCAATGGTTTGGATTTTAAGGGGCAATTTTGGTATTCGAAAAATATTGCAAGGTCTGGATTTCTGCGATTTTCGTTCGACGGGCATCTCTCGCACACGCGGCTCCACTCCCACACCCCTCATCTTCCTTTTTCTTTCTCCCCAGTCTATGCCCTAGCTCGGTTCTCTCTTGCCTTGCCCCGCTGTTTGCCCAACTTTCCCATTACAGATTCACCGTGCCTTGTTGCATCACCTCTCGTTTTCCCATCATCTCTTTGTCGTCGCTGCACCATTTCTGCGATTCTCCCTCTTTCTCCCTGCTACATCGTCATCTTCCATCTCTCCGGCTCTCCCTCTCTCCTTCCTTTGCCATCGCCAACCCACGGAAAACCCTTCCCATGAGAAAATTGCGAGAAGCCAGACGGCGTGGATGGCTGTGGGTGTTTTCAGCATCTGAAAATTTTGAAGGGGCTATCGATTTTGGAAAACTATCAATAATGTCTGCAATTTTTTGGCCAAATCGAGAAGGGAAAAATACACAAGCTCTATTGACATGGGAGAAAAAAACCATTGGTCGAAGAAGATGGGTTCGTGCAACCATGGAGGACTTTGGGAGAAGGAAGATGGAGCATTGGAGTTCAGTACTCCAGCGATGCACTCTATTTTGGTGCACATGCAGCCCATTTGCAAAATGGACTATTAAAATAATTTTACAATTCTGCCAGCAGTTATTTTAATAACCAAGTACTTCCTCCCCAACTTATATAACTAAAATTTTTATCAGAAAATCATATTTTTCACAAAATTACATGAAAACCGCTTTATTAAATGCAATTTTCATAATTTCAATGTGAAAAAATAGAAATCCATATAAAAGTATGTACCCATTGAACTAATTTTTATAATTTAATATTTTTTCATAATTAAAAGTGTCATATTGATGTAATAATAAAATGATGTAAATCATTATAAAAATCTATATTTAATTGAGTTAATTTTGTTGTTTTATTTTATTTTATATGTGTAATCCCAAGTTATTTCAAAATAAACATGAAAAAATATATCTAAAAATGGATACTATGGAGATAATTAATTATAGTGTTTGGTGTGCTTTTGGAGTTTTGGAAATAATTTAATAAAAATATTTATTTTGAATTTGAAACATCAAAATAAGTATTACTATGTACGTGAAATAAACGATTTAACACTAATCTATAAATATTTATTTTGTGAAAATTTTATATTGTTCTTTGTGGATGTTAAAACTATATTGAAACCTATAATTTATTGATTAAATTTGTTTTGAATTCTTATTTATTCCCAGCATCTTCATTTTATTTAAGTTCAATTTTGAAGGATGCGATTCTATAAAAAAAATTATCAACGCTTTTGATTTGGTGAAAACCTAAGTTACAACCTCTTGGATGAAACCTATTTTTATAATAGAATAAAAAAAAACTTACGGTTCACAATATTGTTCAAAATCCTTAATTTTATTATAGAACAAAATCAGATGTAAGTGAGTTACATTTGCTTTTAGAAAAAAAAACTATTCTCGTGTAAAATATAAAAAGTTCTTAGATTCAGATGCATTAGAATTTAATAATATTATAGGATTATTTATCCACATAAAAATCATGTTTGAAATAATCTTGAATATA
This sequence comes from Annona cherimola, assembly GCA_030490835.1. Taxonomy (NCBI): domain Eukaryota; kingdom Viridiplantae; phylum Streptophyta; class Magnoliopsida; order Magnoliales; family Annonaceae; genus Annona; species Annona cherimola. The sequence goes on along the minus strand of CM059972.1, from coordinate 122,384,884 downwards.
ACTTTAAAATTGATATATTAAATAAACAATCTAAATATCTAATAATCACTATAATAATATTATTTTATAATTTTAAGAAATTTTGTTATAAAATTTCTATTAAATATAGTTATATGCAAAGTTGATCATTTAACCAATCCCAAAAAATAAAATATATTTACATATTAAATCTAAGCCACAGTTATATATAATTTATCAAAATTTTGATTCTACAACGTAATATATATAATATTTTTTTTACTGTTTGATATCTTTACGTAAATTTCTACTTCATTTAATCAAGTGGAGTTAATATTTTTAATTATAAATTTATATATTTATTTAGTTCTAAATTTATTTAGACATCGAATAAATATTTAAGTATATATATTTTGCAAAATACATAGACTAGGTAAAAAATTCATAAATTATAACAAAATTAGATTCTGTTAGACGCGGTTAGACACAGTTAAATGCGGTTAGATTAGTGTAATTTCATTAAATCGTATTATTTGGGTTTCAAATTTGATTTTTAAGATATAAATTTCCTTATAAGGGCCATAGGATCATATCACAGGTGTTAAATTAGGATTAAATTATTAATTTCAAAAATTAGACATGGTTAGACACGGTTAGACATGGTTAGATGCAGTTAGACACGGTTAGACATGGTTAGACGCGGTTAGACGCAGTTAGATTTAGGTGATTTCGTTAAATCGTATTATTTGGGTTTCAAATTTAGTTGTTAAGATATAAATGACCTTATAAGGGCCCTATGATCATATTACAGGTGTTAAATTAGGATTAATTTATCAATTTCAAAAATTAGATATGGTTAGACACGGTTAGACACGATTAGACACGGTTAGACACGGTTAGATTATGGTGATTTCGTTAAATCATATTATTTGGGTTTCAAATTTGGTTGTTAAGATATAAATGACCTTATAAGGGCCTTACAATCATATTATAGGTGTTAAATTAGGATTAAATTATTAATTTCAAAAATTAGACACGATTAGACACGGTTAGACGCGGTTAGACACAGTTAGACACAGTTAGACACGGTTAGACACAGTTAGATTTGGATGAGTTCTTTTTAATCGTATTATTTGGGTTTCAAATTTGGTTATTAATATATAAATGACCTTATAAGGGCCCTAGGATCATATTTCAGGTGTTAAATTAGGATTAGTTTATCAATATAAAAAATTAGACACGGTTAGACCCAGTTAGACACGGTTAGACGCGGTTAGACATAGTTAGATTAGGGTGATTTCATTAAATCGTATTATTTGAATTTCAAATTTGGTTGTTAAGATATAAATGACCTTATAAGGGCTCTAGGATTATATTACAGGTGTTAAATTATGATTAAATTATTAATTTCAAAAATTAGACACAGTTAGACATGGTTAGACATAGTTAGATTTGGGGATTTTGTTTAATTGTATTATTTGGGTTTCAAATTTGGTTGTTAAGATATAAATGGTCTTATAAGGGCCCTAGAATCATATTACAGGTGTTAAATTAGGATTAATTTATCAATTTCAAAAATTAGACACGGTTAGATATGGTTAAACAGGGTTAGACATGGTTAGATTCTATTATATTCAGAAAATAAAAAAATATTAATAAATTTTCAAAAAATCACGAAAAATATAAGAAATTGTTATTCTTGAGAGTACCTTAATTACATTAACTTTAAATAATATAACATAACTTCTAATAAAAATTATATTTTCCAACTTTACCAATTATAATGAAATCTTATTAAAAAATTATTTTTTGTACACTACTATTTTTAAAAATGGTCAAATAATGAAAAATTATGTTTACATACGTTTTACTAATTGATCTATCAAATGAATGGAATAGATTGAGATTTTGTATGTATATAATACAAAATTTATCAAAAAACCAAACATACTCACGTTTTTAAACAAATATACTCATAATGAAAAATTACCTCATTGCCCCTGCTTCCTTTTTTTCTCATGGGAAGTGCTTCCTATGGGTTGGCCCTCCTGAGTGCATACCATCTTCAACTTTTACACTCCCGTCATTGCAAAGTCTCCTTCTTTGGAGTGAGGCCCAACCCAGGGGAAGTACTTCCCATGAGAAAAAAAAGGAAGTAGGGCATTGTGGTAATTTTACCGCGTGAGTATATTTGTTTAAAAACGTGAGTATGTTTGGTTTTTTGATAAAATTTGTATTATATATACAAAATCTCAATCTATTCCATTCATTTGCTAGATCAAGTATTAAAATGTATGTAGACATAATTTTTCATTATTTAACAATTTCTAAAAATATTTGTGTACAAAAAATTATTTTTTAATAAGATTTCATTATAATTGGTAAAGTTGGAAAACATAATTTTTATTAGGAGTTATTTTATATTATTTAAAGTTAATGTAATTAAGGTACTCTAAAAAATAACAACTTCTTTTATTTTTCTTGAATTTTAGAAAATTTATTAATATTTTTTTATTTTCTGAATATAATCGGATCTAACCGGATCTAACCGCATCTAACCGGATCTAACAACATCTAACAGCATCTAACCGCATCTAATTTTTGAAATTAATAAGTTAATCCTAATTTAACATCTATAATATGATCCTAGGCCCCTTATAATGTTATTTAGAATTACGGAATTCGAAACCCAGATAATACGATTTAATGAAATCACCGTAATCTAACAGCGTCTAATCGCATCTAACCGCATCTAACCGCATCTAATCACATCTAATTTTTGAAATTAATAAGTTAATCCTAATTTAACACCTGTAATATGATCCTAGACCCCTTATAAAGTCATTTACACCTTAATTACGGAATTTGAAACCCAGATAATACGATTTAATGAAATCTACCTTAATCTAACAGCGTCTAACCGCATCTAACTGCATCTAACCGCATCTAATCGGATCTAACCGCATCTAACCGGATTTAATAGCATCTAACCGCATCTAATAACATCTAATTTTTAAAATTAATAAGTTAATCCTAATTTAACACCTGTAATATGATCCTAGGCCCCTTATAACGTCATTTAGACCTTAATTACGGAATTTGAAACTCAGATAATACAAATCTAACAGCATCTAACCGCATCGAATCGCATCTAACCGGATCTAACAACATCTAACCGCATCTAATTTTTGAAATTAATAAGTTAATCATAATTTAACACCTGTAATATGATCCTAGGCCCCTTATAAGGTCATTTACAACTTAATTATGGAATTTGAAACCCAGATAATACGATTTAATAAAATCCACCTTAATCTAACAACGTCTAATCGCATCTAACCGGATCTAACCGGATCTAACAGCATCTAACCACATCTAATCGCATTTAATTTTTAAAATTAATAAGTTAATCCTAATTTAACACCTGTAATATGATCCTAGGCCCCTTATAAAGTCATTTACACCTTAATTACGAAATTTGAAACCCAGATAATACGATTTAATGAAATCCACTTTAATCTAACAGCGTTTAACCGCATCTAACTGCATCTAACCGGATCTAACCTCATCTAACAGCATCTAACCGCATCTAATTTTTGAAATTAATAAGTTAATCCTAATTTAACATCTATAATATGATCCTAGGCCCCTTATAATGTTATTTAGAATTACGGAATTCGAAACCCAGATAATACGATTTAACGAAATCACCGTAATCTAACAGCGTCTAATCGCATCTAACCGCATCTAACCGCATCTAATCACATCTAATTTTTGAAATTAATAAGTTAATCCTAATTTAACACCTGTAATATGATCCTAGACCCCTTATAAAGTCATTTACACCTTAATTACGGAATTTGAAACCCAGATAATACGATTTAATGAAATCCACCTTAATCTAACAGCGTCTAACCGCATCTAACTGCATCTAACCGCATCTAATCGGATCTAACCGCATCTAACCGGATTTAATAGCATCTAACCGCATCTAATAACATCTAATTTTTAAAATTAATAAGTTAATCCTAATTTAACACCTGTAATATGATCCTAGGCCCCTTATAACGTCATTTAGACCTTAATTACGGAATTTGAAACTCAGATAATACAAATCTAACAGCGTCTAACCGCATCGAATCGCATCTAACCGGATCTAACAACATCTAACCGCATCTAATTTTTGAAATTAATAAGTTAATCATAATTTAACACCTGTAATATGATCCTAGGCCCCTTATAAGGTCATTTACAACTTAATTATGGAATTTGAAACCCAGATAATACGATTTAATAAAATCCACCTTAATCTAACAACGTCTAATCGCATCTAACCGGATCTAACCGGATCTAACAGCATCTAACCACATCTAATCGCATTTAATTTTTAAAATTAATAAGTTAATCCTAATTTAACACCTGTAATATGATCCTAGGCCCCTTATAAAGTCATTTACACCTTAATTACGAAATTTGAAACCCAGATAATACGATTTAATGAAATCCACTTTAATCTAACAGCGTTTAACCGCATCTAACTGCATCTAACCGGATCTAACCTCATCTAACAGCATCTAACCGCATCTAATTTTTGAAATTAATAAGTTAATCCTAATTTAACACCTGTAATATGATCATATGCCACTTATAAGGTCATTTACACTTAATTATGAAGTTTGAAACCCAGATAATATGATTTAATGAAATCTACCTTAATCTAGTAGCGTTTAATCGCATCTAATCGCATCTAACTGCATCTAATTTTTGATATTCTATAAATATTTTACCTAATTTGTGTATTTTGCAAAAGATATATCATTAATAATTCATTTCATAACTACGCAAACCTTTAAATAATTTTAAAACTAAATAAATATATGAATTTATAATTAAAAATATTAACTAATTTAAATTAAATAAAATCAAAATTTACGTAAATATATAAAATTGTAAAAATTATTATATATGACGCTATAAAACTAAAATTGTAATAAATTATATATAACTGTAATTTATATTTAATATATAAATATATGTTACTTTTTGGGATTGATTAAATAATCAATTTAGTAAATAACTACATTTAATAGAAATTTTATAATAAAATTTGTTAAAATTATATAACAATATTATTACAGTTTATAATACAAAAATATAATAATTGTAATTTTTTGTTACCATTATTAATTAAATTAAACTAGAAATACAAATTTATTTACTCCAAATGAACTCAATGTGGACAAATAATTTAATTAAAATTTACGTTGAATATAAAATTTATAGAAAATTTTATGTTATATAACACCTCTAAAAATGTCTCATTGTGTTATATCTCCTGTAAATTTTTTATATAAATTTGTTTATTCTATAATTTGTTAGAAAAAGGTACCTTGGAATCTTACATTCATAAGTCCTTTTTGAAAAAGTAGGCATCACCGAAGGCATGTTTTCGTTTCCGAGATGTCAGCAATTGGTCAAAATTGGTCAAAATTGGGCATTTTCGATCAAAATCGCTGCATTATTTTGACCACGGAAATAATTTATGATTTTGACCAAAAATGATTTTTCTATAATTTATGATTTTTTACCTAATCTATGTATTTTGCAAAATATATATATTTAAATATTTATTCGAGGTCTACATAATTTTAGAACTAAATAAATGTATAAAGTTATAATTAAAAATTCAACTCCACTTGATTAAACGAAATAAAAATTTACGTAAAGATATAAAACAGTAAAAAATATTATATATATGACGTTGTAGAACCAAAATTTAGATAAATTATATATAACTGTGACTTAGATTTAATATGTAAATATATGTTACTTTTTGGGATTGGTTAAATGATCAATTTTACATATAACTATATTTAATAGAAAATTTATAACAAAATTTCTTAAAATTATAAAATAATATTATTACAGCGATTATTAGATTGTTTATTTAATATATCAATTTTAAAGTTATATTAAAGATTATTTTAAACATCATTTTTATGTGGATAAATAGTCCTATATATTTTAGAAAATAAAATATTCATTTTTGGAAGCCCGCGGGACACATATATTTTTAGAAAATAAAATATTTATTTTTAGAGGCCAGCGGGACACATATATATATTTTAGAAAACAAAATATTCATTTTTGGACGCCTGCGGGACACATATATATTTTAGAAAAATAAAATATTCATTTTTTGGACGCCCGCGGGACATGTATATATTTTAGAAAAATAAAACATTTATTTTTGGAGGCTCGCGGGACACATATATATTTTTAGAAAACAAAAGATTCATTTTTGGAGGCCCGCGGGACACATATATTTTTAGAAAATAAAATATTCATTTTTGGAGGCCGGCGGGACACATATATATACTTTAGAAAACAAAATATTCATTTTTAGAGGCTGGCGGGACACACATATATACTTTAGAAAACAAAATATTCATGTTTAGAGGCCCGCGGGATACATATATATTTTAGAAAAATAAAATATTCATTTTTGGAGGCCCGCGCGACATGTATATATTTTAGAAAATAAAATATTCATTTTTGGACGCCCGCGCCACATGTATATATTTTACAAGACAAAATATTCATTTTTGGAGGCCCGCGGGACACATATATAGTGTAGAAAAATAAAATATTCATTTTTTGGACACCCACGGGACACATATATATTTTAGAAAAATAAATATTCATTTTTTGGAGGCCCGCGGGACACCTATATATTTTAGAAAAATAAAACATTCGTTTTTGGAGGCCCACGGGACATATATATATTTTAGAAAATAAAATATTCATTTTTTGGACGCCCGCGGGACACATATATATTTTAGAAAATAAAATATTCATTTTTGGAGGCCCGCGGGACACATATATATTTTTAGAAAATAAAATATTCATTTTTGGGGGCCCGTGGGACACATATATATTTTAGAAAATAAAATATTCATTTTTGGACGCCTGCAGGACACATACATATTTTAGAAAAACAAAACATTCATTTTTAAAGAGAGTGAACCATGGCCGAACAAGTCGAACCGGATGCAATTATAAAAAAAAGGTAAACTAGTATTCTTATAGTTTATATAAAAATTTTAAAAATATCAACTCCTAAAATTTAATTTTAAAATAAATTATAATTTTTATTTCAAAAGTAAAATAAATATAGATATTAATTTAAATTAAATTTAAAATAAATCAATTGAATAGAAAAATGATAACAAAATGCTCAACAAAATTTTCATGATTTATAGACAAATTATATGTTCCAAAACTGTAATTAAAACTATGCCAAAACTTAAATTGATATACCATTTAACAAACAAAATTTCATTTAGAGAAAGGATATTAAATCTAAACAAAATATACTAAATGCATGACTGGACGGTGTGACGTGCTGCCGCCGAGATGTCCCATTTCTTGTTAAATAAAAATTAAAGAAATTAATTATAAATGTAATAAAAAGTTTAAAAACATATGTATACAAAAATAATAAAAAATTATAAATACTCATCTTCCAAATGATGCCTACAAAAATAATAAAAAATTTGAAAATATATGTAAATAGATGGATTTTAGTTATGACTACACGACCATATGAATTTTCTCCTTTCAAATTTAATTATCGGTTTGCAATTTTATTTTATTTGCATGCTCAATCGATTTTGACATAAGATTGGTTTTTTTCTTAATTACCAGTTTGCTACTTCTCATTATTAAATTATTGTCGTGATTTAGAATATATTTGGGAAAGAAAAAGACAACGATGGGCAAGGAGAGACCACATTCTCAGTTTTCTGTTCCGTCCCATTATGTTAAAATATGATTGACATGTATAGCATCCAATTTAGCACACAAAGCACACATATTTTAATTTTTCAAACACAATGTACCTATTCCAAAATTTGCATAACAAAACTTGTAGAAGATTTATTAATAACTAAATTCATTAAATCGAATTGGAATGTAATACATTGTTGTATACATTCTGCTGCAAACTGAAAAGAATCGTATCTTTATTCAAGACATTATATGTCAACAACGTTGTTTGTTTCAAAGCATACAAAGACGTCCAAAAGATCTTGAAGTGAACAATTCTTTCGTAGTAATGTTTGTGATCTTCGATTTTCTAACTGTCAATGTTTGTCTTCCTGAACGAGCATCCTTTCTCAAATCCTAGTAGTCTGTACAATAACCTCGAGACTTATTTATGTTGTCTTTTCTAACCATAAGCCAAACTTCTTTTTCTTGTCCCACAGGGATTAAAGCTTAAATGACAAAGACGAAACCTGTAAATGAAGAAAAATATGAGATAAGAATGGATGTCCGTGGAGTCAAGGATGGCGCTAAACGTATCCATTTCTCACATTTGCCAAATCCATCAATTGCAAATAAGAAATTTTTGTCTCAGACAGAACCTATTATGTAATACGATAAAAAAAAGAGCATTTCAAGACGATGGATGCCTTGTCAACTTGCCCAATCAAAGGAATTCTCTCCGAGAGCTTCAATGACATCTCTGGTGCAAACATACATCAAAATAGTGTTCAAATATACATCTATTTGAAATTGACTACCACTACACTTTATATAATCGTGCGTGCTGCATATACGTGTGATTACCGTGGGAACATGCATACATTCTTTGATTTCAAACAACTGTGGAACATTTGATTTCTAGCAGTCATCAAGTGCATGTTATGCACACCTCCTTCATTTCTATGATCTATCTAATGAAATCGTTCCGCTATAATTAAGAAAGGATTAGCTAATTTTCATTTAGACAGGTTTCAAAATTAAAATGGAGGAGCAACTGGAATAAGCTGGGCTTCTTAGAATGGGAGAATGGTTTTCACTTTTCAGAACACTTCGGATAAGCATCAGTCATTCAAATGTCAAAGTGCACCTCCTTTACCAAAATTACCGGAGGAAATAACTTTCAATATTTATGTCGATTATTAAATAACTTTTAATAAAATAATTGGGTTCTAATCTTTCCAAATCGGTGGTGACTCCTTTTTACTTTATTACTTTGTTTTTGGCTCTTCATTTTATTTTATTTTTTACCATTACTATTTTATTTTTATTTGCATTATAAAATCTACAATTACACTAGCACGTTTATTTTTATTTTTAGGTTGAGAAAATATCTCAACTCATCGTAGTGCCATCTGTGAATAGGGTGCGATAGTAAGATGAGTTATACTGACATTTTACGTCCGTAGTGTCAATAATCTCCCCTTTTTTTTTGGTTGGTTTTTCCAATTCAGGAGTGAAGCTGAGAATTAATTTATTTGGTTTTTTGGTGTTTTTGGTTTAGTGAATCTATTTTATTTGATGAGAACATGGACAGCCCTTCCAGAACCAGAAACCGTATGTCGGAGAGGAATTATTTTCAAATATTTAGTAGCCAATTTAATTGCTATATCGAATGAACAAGCTTTAAAGAAGGGAGGCCACGAAGGAATGAATGGTCACTAATTACATGGCTAATATGGTAATTGTATGTGTTGAATCTTAGTTTAGTACTTGGTAGCAACGGGGCCTTGCCGCTCGGCCCGCTCCTGCAGCCAGCACGGCGGATGTAGATTATTTGTAAGCCCACAAAAAAAAATGAAAAAAATGTAAGCTGAGTATACATATGGATTGATTGGAAGTTGGAACACTTGATTCTTTTTTTATTAAAAAGTAATATGACGTCATAAACAATACACAAACACACAAAAGAAAAAACAAAACAAAAAGAGAGAGAAAGAAAGAAGAGAAAAAAGAAAACCAATTCAGATTACGCATAAACAATACACACACAAAAGAAAAAACAAAACAAAACAAAAAAAGAGAGAGAAAGAAGAGAAAAGAGAAAACCAATTCAGATTACGCAGCTCGTGGAAAAATCAACAACAACATCTTATGCACAAAAATGTTGTATGCCATCCTACCTTTTGCCCACAACAACAGAGTCCAACAGAATACTCCCAATCCAACTCCATATCCAATTCCGAATCCAATGGCTATCATCTTCCACTCATACTCACTTCCCGAGACCAATTCCTCATCTTCATCTGGAGAGGTCGGCGATGGTGCAACACGACTATCTGCACAAATCTTTGTGAGTGGTGGCCCACATAATTCTGGATTCCCTTGAAACGATTCATTTGTGAATGTTGAAAATTGTTTACCTTGTGGTATGCTTCCTGAGAACTGATTCTCTGAAAGATCAAGCACCGACAGGTATGTTAGCTCCAACAACTCTTGGGGAATGCTTCCTGAGAGCTTGTTTTGCGAAAGATCTAATGACTCCAGCACTATTAGGTTTTTAAATGACTTTGGAATTTGGCCTATGAAACCATTGTGTGACATGTTGAGCACCCATAGTGACTTGAGAGCCCCAATACATTCTGGAATTTTCCCTTGAAACTGATTTCTTGAGAGATCAACAACCGTATTGGCAGTAGAGATCCTAGTTAGGTTCAAATCCAATCCTTTAATTCTCAATATTGTCATTTCATAAACAGAAACATAACCTTGTCCGAAGTCCTTCAATATGTACTCTGGATCGGAACTGTCTTCTCCTGTCATCTTCTTCCACCCACAGAACATGGTTGATGGCAAAGTCCCATTAAAATTGTTAAAGGAGAGATCAACAATCTGCAAGCTGGAGAAGTTTTGGCAAGTTGGTGGACTTCGAATCGGGCCGTAGAAGTTGTTGGATGCCAATATGAGGATGCGCAAGTCGGCCAAACATTGTACCCACATAGGAAAAGTATCGTGCAGCTGATTGTAACCCAGGTTCAATGTGAATAACCTTTTGCAATTGGCAAGCGATCCGGGCAATTTCCCTTCCAACAGATTTCCACCCAAATCAAGCATCTCCAGAGAACAATCTTCTTGAAATGTCTGAAAGAGGTCACCACTGAAAGAATTGTCATTCAAATCTAGGGTGGTGAGGATACTACTCATTTCACCAAAACACTGTGGAATACGACCACTCAAATTGTTTCTGGCTACCTCAAATGTGTGCAAGGAAGAGGCATTGCAAATTGACATCGGGATTTTTCCACTGAGGCGATTGTCTTGGAACAGGAAATCAATAACAGAGGGCGAAGGGATCGGAAGAGAACCTTGTAATCCATTGTTGCTAAGGTCAAGATAGGAGAGGTCTTTGAAGTTTGTGAATAAGTTTATGTCCGGAACACTGCTGAAATAATTAGAACAAAGGACAAGGAAATTAAGTTTTTTAAGTTGAGTGATGGACATTGGAAGTATCCCCCGAAACTGGTTGAAACTCAAATCTACGGTTTCCAATGGTGAAGAGGAGCAATTATAGAACTCACCGAGCTGACCACTAAGCTGATTATCCAAAAGTAAGAGAGTTTGTAATGATGGGAGCATAAAAATTGAAGATGGCATGCGTCCAGTGAGTTTATTAAAAGAAATGTCTAATCTTGTGAGTGAAGAGGAGGAAGAATTGTGGAATTCGCTTAGTTCGCCCCCAAGCTGGTTACTCCAAAGAAGGAGAATTTGCAATGACGGGAGTGTAAAAATTGAAGATGGTATGCGCCCAGTGAGTTTATTCTTAGAAATATCCAATCTTGTGAGTGAAGAGGAGGAAGAATTGTGGAATTCACTTAGTTGGCCCCCAAACTGGTTATCTTGGAGACACAGAATTTGTAATGACGGGAGTGTAAAAATTGAAGACGGTACGTGCCCAGTAAGTTTATTCGAAGAAATGTCCAATCTTGTGAGTGAAGAGGAGGAAGAATTGTGGAATTCGCTTAGTTCGCCCCCAAGCTGGTTACTCCAAAGAAGGAGACTTTGCAATGACGGGAGTGTAAAAATTGAAGATGGTAAGCGCCCAGTGAGTTGATTCTTAGAAATATCCAGAATTGTGAGTGAAGAGGAGGAAGAATTGTGGAATTCGCTTAGTTCGCCCCCAAGCTGGTTACTCCAAAGAAAGAGGATTTGCAATAACGGGAGTGTAAAAATTGAAGATGGTATGCGCCCAGTGAGTTGATTCTTAGAAATATCCAGAATTGTGAGTGAAGCGGAGGAAGATTTGTGGAATTCGCTTAGTTCGCCCCCAAGCTGGTTACTCCAAAGAAGGAGAATTTGCAATGACGGGAGTGTAAAAATTGAAGATGGTATGCGCCCAGTGAGTTGATTCTTAGAAATATCCAGAATTGTGAGTGAAGAGGAGGAAGAATTGTGGAATTCGCTTAGTTCGCCCCTGTAACGCCCCAGGCCTAACAGTAAGGTATTGTCCGCTTTGGGCCTCGGCCCGCACGGTTTTGCCCCTCTGGGTTCACGCGCATCCAGTCCTTCCCCAAAAGGCGCCTCACTGAGGTACCTGGCGGCCTCCACTTATAGCCCAGGCTCCCCCCCCCATCCTAACCAATGTGGGATATCACATTCACCCCCCCTTGGGGCTCCAGCGTTTCCGCTGGACTCCATCGGTCGGAGGTCGGGAGTCAGCTCTGATACCATTTGTAACGCCCCAGCCCTAACAGTAAGGTATTGTCCGCTTTGGGCCTCGGCCCGCACGATTTTGCCCCTCTGGGTTCACGCGCATCCCGTCCTTCCCCAAAAGGCGCCTCACTGAGGTACCTGACGGCCTCCACTTATAGCCCAGGCTCCCCCCCCCCCTCATCCTAACCGATGTGGGATATCACAGCCCCCAAGCCGGTTACTCCAAAGAAGGAGAATTTGCAATGACAGGAGTGTAAAAATTGAAGATGGTATGTGCCCAGTGAGTTTATTCTTAGAAATATCCAAAACTGTGAGTGAAGAGGAGGAAGAATTGTGGAATTCACTTAGTTGGCCCTCAAGCTGGTTATCACTGACATTGAGATTTTGCAATGACGGGAGTGTAAAAATTGAAGATGGTATGCGCCCAGTGAGTTTATTCTTAGAAATATCCAAAACTGTGAGTGAAGAGGAGGAAGAATTGTGGAATTCACTTAGTTGGCCCTCAAACTGGTTATCACTGAGATTGAGATTTTGTAATGATGGGAGTGTAAAAATTGAAGATGGTATACGCCCAGTTAGTTTATTTGAAGAAATATACAATCCCGTGAATGAAGAGGAGGATAAATTGTGGAATTCACTCAGTTGGCCGCGAAGCTGATTATCCCAAAGAGTGAGAATGCGCAATGAGGGGAGCGTAAACAATGAACATGGAATGGTCCCATGGAGGCTATTTTGAGAAAGATGCAAGTTTTCCAATTTTGTGAGGCTTGACAGCCAGGATGGTACTGATCTGGAAATGCTGCAGTTGTAAAGAAACAACTTAGCCAATGACTTTACTAGCAGCAGGCTTCTAAAGGAATCAATAGACATTGAAGAGAAATTGTTAGTGGCAAGGTTCACAAAGGAGAGGCGACGGAGTGGAGAAATGGATGGAAGTATGGTTCCTGAAAGACCACAGTTGTACATGCTTAGCTTGCGGAGACTAGGGGGAGCAGAGGATATGACTAGACTCCATTGGCTACCTTCAGCAGACATATCCACAGGGTCGAGGAAGAGTTCCCTTAAGCTCGACATGTTTTGAATAACTGCTCCAGTGCTCTTCGACTTCAGTGGGATGAAATTAGAATCATCATCGTAGTAACCATTGCCAGACAGGTCCAAGGAAACCAATCGGCTCAAACTCGACATTTCCAGGGGGATTTCAGCACAAGCCTTGGTACGAGAGAGGTTGAGGTGGGTTAAACCGGGGAGCTTTCCAATTACAGAAGGGATTGGAGAAGGATAGAAGCGGTTGTAAGTAAGGCTGAGGACCTGAAGGCTCTGAATCCGGTGTAGGCCTTCGAAATTGATGTTACCAGACAGAGAGAATTCGTTGAGGTAGAGGCCGGTGACATGCCCAGTGGCACTATCACAAGTTATGCCTTCCCAAGTGCAGCAATCCCTATTTTCTGTATTCCAAGAAGACAAGTTACTTTTGCTCTGATAAAGAGCGTTTCCCTCGTAATAAGAAAAGCGCAGGCCAGTTTTCACCTCGAGCAAGGCAGAGAAATGGTCGGAGATGCATTGCCGACTGCTATGGCAGGTGGTAATGACAAAAAGTAGAAGGCAGATGGGGAGAGATTTTGCGTAAGAAATGGAGAAAAAGCCCATATTCTTTTTAGATATGCCAGCCTTCTTAACTGAAAGTTGTGTAGGAAGAAAAGCAAGCTCTAGCATCTATATATAGCCAATCATGCTGACGATCCATGAATATGCGTTTGCGTCACATACTCACATTAGAGAAGAAAATTCAACATGTATTTTTTTTATTTGTATTTTCTGTTTGAAAATCAAGCTTCAGCTTTTCTCTTCTGAATTCTAAAAATTAAGGAGGGAGCAGCACTTAAGCAAGACGTGTTCAAACCTAATCCACTCACACATTAATTTATACTAGGACTTTGGTGGTCTTGCAAAAAAGCATGTTACTCGATATCTTGAATAATTAAATTGCCAAGTGCTTTGGAATTGACGGGCGCTAAACTAAATGGAATACACATTATTGGTTTTGTAGGTGTCTTTAATTATGCTTCGAGACTATGTAACTCAATTTGGGTCTTGGATTTAACGGAGTTTGAGACTATACGTTTTCAGAACATTTTAGACATTAAGAGCGTGTTTGATTCATATCACTCTTCTCAACTAACTTATTTTTCAATTCTTTTTATATAGCTACTCATATAACTAACATATGTATTTTAACTTTATTATCTTTATTTCTCATTATTAATTTTATTATATCACATCATTTTCTCTTAATTAAAAAAATTTTTACACAAAACTTTTTTTTCCAAAAGTTTTATCACTTCCTAAACACAACCTAAGTATAAGACATTCTAATAACAATGTGCACCACTTTTACCATAATCATCAAAGTGAATATTTTTTTTTATATTTTCGTATGAATTAATTAATTTGGGATGATGGTTTTCCATGTAAATATTGTGCCTAATTATAAACCTTTATCCTTAAAATTTTGAAATTCAAATAAAAATATTTTAAAAATAAAAAAATTAGTTCATATATAAAAAATTCTCAATTAGGCTTGCACATCGATATAAAAAATTTTAAAAATAAGAAATGAATAATCCAAGCATGAGCATGAATCATGACCCCATATATAATCATGTGTAAATTATGTCCATAGATACATTAAAATTTACTAATAATCATTTATCCAACCCTGAATCATAATTTAGATGGTGTAGATATTGTATACATATCTTTGAAATTGATATAAGTCAAACCATATGCTCTTAGATAAGACCCATGCACTTCTTCTTTTTTTTTTTTGCTGGAAACCTACGCACTTTTTTTTATTGAGTTGGAATTCGGCTTCCTAAAATCTTCAGTGGGCGCAGAATGAGAATATTATACTGAAATCTTTTGTGGTATCTGACCCTCCGAAGTATTTCCTAAAAAAATACTATATTAATATGTAAAAGAAGAGATCCACTGGCAGTGAAAAAAATGATATCATAATTATTTAATTGCGCGTGCGACATATATATGTGTAATGCTTACGTTCTTTGATTTCAGTTCAAAGAACTGTGTAACATTTGATTCTTTGCAGTGATCAAGTGCATGTTATGCACATGTTATGAGAGTTTTCGGACAATAGGTAAGGGACATTCCAATGTCAAAGAGCACCTCCTTTACCAAAATTTTCGGAGCAAATAATTTTCCGTATTTATTTATCATTTATTATTCCATCATGAGTTGAAAGGTTTTTCATGTAAGTTTTATTCCTATTTATGTTTGATTATGCCTCTTATTTGTCGATATCATGATTTGCTTAAATATTGATTTGGGAGCTTAATTCCACCATACGCGTCTATCCGTTAATTCGGCCCGACAAATTTTGTTTTACGCACCTAATTTTTTTTAGTTGCATATATCGGGTGTGTTTGGGAATAGATAAAACTTTTGATAAAAAGTTGTAGAGAGTAGAAGTTGTCAAATGATGTGATATGATGGGGGTAATGATGAGAAATAAATAGGATAACGTTGAAATAGATAGGTTAGTTGTATTGGTAGTTTGTAGAAATGATTGAAAAGTAGAGTAGTTGTATAGAAACATGTGAAGAAATGATTAAAAAATAGGGTAGTTATGGAGAGTGAAAAATTTTAGATTGAAAAGTTTTAACTTAACAACTTTTACTTATTACCAAATACACCCATCATATACTTGACTGCATTAAGTGCATTTTAGTTAAAATTTATTATTTAGTTATAACTAACTGGTTGCTTCTGAATAATGACATTTAATTAAATATAATTATTTTTACATCAAAATGCAGCCAAAAATAATTTCCATCGTGGTTACTAAAATTTGGCTATCAATAGTAATAAAAAATTGATTATATTTAATATAATATTTTACTGTATTTATATTCTTGCATTGATCTATGATATGGCGGTGATGGCGATATTGTTATATTATTGTTCTTTTTCTTCTACTGCTGCTACCGCTATTCCTACTCCTAATTAGGGGTGGGAATCTGGGCGGGTCGACCAGTGACCCGACCCTATTTAATACTGGGGTGGGTCGGATATTTGATTTTTAAAAGAATGACGGATCGGGTCGGGTAGGATATTTGATTTTAAAAAAGAATTGCGGGTCGGGGCGGACCTGCCCGCTGACCCGTTTTCTTATCTCTCACATTTAAAAAAAATCCTTATTCAATGCTAATATTCATGTTTTATTTAAGTATTTATATTTTAGTTTGACTGATTAGTAATATATTGAAACATATAGTAGTTAAATTTAATATAAATTTGTCTTTATACTTGATAGGTTTATAAATTTTTAAAAATTTCTTATTGGACCCGCAATTTTTATGCGACCTCTTGACCCAATATCGACCCGAATTTTGTCCCGAGATCTAGTAGAAAAAAGTAAAGGTCAAACCGACCTTGTCCCGACCCGATATAAAAATAAGGGTCAAACAAGATTTTTGAAACGTAGAGTCAAGGTTGGGCACACCCTTACCCGTCTTGACGAGCTCCAATTCCCACCCCTACTCTTAATCATTCCGCTTTTCCAAAGTTCGGGTATACGCCATGATGCACAATATCAGCTTTTCCGGACATGGTGACATGCACCACGATGCCCTCTATCGGATGAAGTCTCTCCTCTGTGGGAGTGTAGACGGGGGTCCAAGAAAAAAAATTATCCCAGTATAGTGGTCCAGCTGAGATAAATGTAAGTTAATCCCAGTCAAAAATATTAATTAATAAGAAAAAGAAGAGATCTAGTGGCGGTGAAGAACATGCCACTATGATTATTTAATTGCAAGTGCTATATGTACATGTGTGAACCAGAGTTACCGCGGGAAAATGCATTCATGCATTCTTTGATTTCATAGCTGCTACTGCTACTAGTCAATTCTTTTCCGGAGGTGGTGATATATGCATGATGCACTCTATCGGCTTTTCAGAAGGTTGTCATATATGCCATTATGCACTCTATCAAAAATATTGATTAATAGTGAACCGGGGCTTAGCCCGATGGTTGCACATGATGGCTCCTATGCCACTGGTTGAGAGTTCTACCCTCCTCAACATCCATGTAAAAAAAAAAAAATTGATTAATAAGAAAAAGAAAAGATCAAGTGGCATTGAAGAACATACCATTATGATTATTCAATCGCAAATGCTATATGTACGTGTGTGGACCAGAGTTATCGTAGAAAAATGGGACATCGATTGCTCTCGGGCGCATACACCTATTTTTTTAAGTTTTTTTTCAAATTTTTTTTCAAATTTTTTAATCTATATCTATTTAATATGTGTATAAATTTTTACCATTTTTAGAGTATTTTAGATATTTATTTTTTATTTTTGAAAATCAGAAATTACCTAAAATGCCACTGATTTTCAAAAATAAAAAATAAATATCTAAAATACTAAAAAAATGGTAAAAATTTATACACATGTTAAATACACTTATATTAACAGTTTTATAAAAAAAAATTTGAAAATAAAATAAAAAAGGGGTATATGCACCCGGAAGCATGTAGCACTACATGCTCCTGGGCGCATGCAATTGGATCCCAGAAAAATGCATCATTCATTCTTTGATTTCATGGCATAGATGATTTAGAATGTGTTTGAGAATAGATAAAACTTTTGATGAAAAGTTTTGAAAAGTAAAAGTTGTTAAATGATGTGATATGATAGGAAAAATGATGAGTAGTAAAGAAGATAAAATTAAAATAAATAGGCTAGTTGTATTGAAATGATTGAAAAGTAGGGTAGTTGTGTAGGAAAATATGAAAAAATAATTAAAAAATATTACAGTTATGAAGAGTAAAAAGTTTTAGATCGAAAAGTTTTAACTTAATATTTTCTACCAATTGCCAAACACACCCTTAATTGGTAGCTAGACAAAGACGAGAATTATAAAGAAAAAATTATATGAATAAATATTTTCCCTTCCCGAGTTTTGATTCTACTAGGGCATAAATAGACAAATATCAACAATAAAAAGGAAAATTTGGTTATAACCTCCACAAAATTTAGGTTCAAAACAAAACAAATTTTATTTGGTTGCAAAAGCTTTTTCGTACATTCACCCAAATATATTCCGTTGTCCATAGTTATTGACGTTAAATGCCAAGATCAGTCGCCCAAAATCATTACAGGATGACTAAACATTTGTTTGCATCAGCTCAAAGTTGAATTATTGCTAACAACAATGTTTTTCGCTTGACAATAATCGCAAAAAATGATTTTTTTAAGTAGATCGTAACAGCATTGCTTGATTTCCTAACACGTTCAACCGAAGCATGATGAAATTAATTAATTTAAAATGATTAAATAGGAGTCATGTTAATATATATAGGTTATATATATAAGAATAATCCTGTTAGTCTTTGCTAAGTAAACGTGTTGCTTAACTCACTTCAAAAAATCCAGTTACAATACTTTTTTCATTTTTCATACTCTTATTTATCTAAGTGTATTTAACATATAATTCCAATTTTACCATTTTTGGATATGTTTATATTTTTTTGAATTTTAAAAATTTTAAAAAATATATACACATCCAAAAATAGTAAAACTTGGTTTATATATTAAATACACTTAAATAAATAATTATATGAAGAAAAAATAAAAGAAGTTTTTTAAATATTTTTTGATGTAGGCTAAGCGAATGTCTTCATAATGTCTCACTTAACCCAAGCTAACATGATTACTTTTCATCTATAAAGAACCTATCCTATGTAAACAGATTGTACCATAATTATAGTACAGTCTGCTGCACAATGAGCTTCACACTTATTAAATTATAATAATATTTTATACAATCATTTATCCATATAAAAATCATACTTTAGACGGTCTAGAATGTTGAAAATATAATTTTAAACTTAATATCTACATCAAACTATTTTATTGAGTTGATTTTATACTATTTTAAGATGATGTACATACATACGTTGGATTTGGATGAAAATTAAAATGCTATTAAAATAAATAATTCTAAATACAATGAGATAGATGTTAATTTTAATAAATGTGAGGCCTTTTCGCACAAACTATACCGTTATTATAGCACAGTTCGTCTGTGCTGGATTAATTTCCATATATATATATATGCATGAAAAGTGATCTATTAGCTTTAGTGCATCCAGGTGAAAAAATCTATTTTTTTTAAAAAAATTATACAACTGTTAATATAAGTGTATTTAACATGTGTATCACTTTTTACCTTTTTTGATATTTGTATTTCTTTTGAATTTTTTAAAATCAACATCAGTTTCATAAAAATTTTTAAAAAATAAAAAATAAGTTAAATACACTCGAGCACAAGCACATGGGGGCATCTAAAAATATCCATGTACCCATTGGTTCATATGCATCGGCTTCTTTATAACACAACGACTAATTGCACCATCAGTTTGCTTTCCTGGTGGTGGCACCGGGATATCATGACCTCCATTAGAAGGAAAAATTGCGCCATAGACCCTCTAACTATGCGTATTGGCATTTTGGACCCCGATGTTTGCATATTAGCATTTTAGACTCCCAAAAGTTTCGACCTTTGCATTTTAACCCCCGCGCCCTCACGGCGTCAAAAATCAGCGTCTGGCCGTCCGAAATGACGAGAATACCCATGACAGAAAAAGCAGAGGCCACGACACTAGACTAGCCACCTAGAGGAAACTGAAGGTAAAGGTGGTGAGCGGCTTTGGCCACAACGTCCCAAAACTGACGTGCCCATCCGCAGCCGAAGCATCAAGCAGCAGCGCAATGGTGATCAACATGGGCAAGTACAACACAAATATCCAAGTGAATGTCGCAGAGCAGACGGTGACGGTGGATTCAAGAGTGGGTCTTCGGGATTTGATTAATAAGGTGGAAGACGGTGACGGTGACAGTGGATTAAAGAGTAGGTCTTCGGGATTTCTCCTTCGCATTGCATGTTACTGCATGATAGTTGTTTTAGCTGCCCTCTTCTCTTCTACCCTTCCTTCTGTTCCATCTCAAGGCTAGATTAGGCATGCTGCTGTTGCTAAATTTTTGAATTAGACGGATTTAACTGCAAACAGATGTTGCTGATCATGATTGAAAATGAGTTTCAGGATGGTCATTTCGGTTGCATCAAAGCTGACTGGATGAGTGGCAGATTTGCAGTTGCTGGTTTCTAGTGGGTTGAAGGGAAGGGGTGACCTTGCCAGTTAATGAAGAAGAAAGGTGGCCATGGTTGTCCTTATGGAATTTTATGTCCGGTACTGTAAGGTAAGCTGATGGATTAGCAGCCTTATCGAAATCATTGGTGGATACCAGCTTCAACAGAACAACTGCAGTTTGGGATTTTTTTTAGTTTCAAATTGGGGGCTGCAAGCAGTTGAATTTGTTTCTGAAATTTTTAGATACTGGTTGCAAGGATTGTTACCATGGATGTCGGATTTGCTTTATGAGGAAGGAATGAGTTAGTTGTTGATTTTTTGGTGGTGATGAGATGGTGTTTGGTGGCAAGGTGGTGAAAATGATCGGGTTGCTGGTGATGGGCTAATTGGGGAATTTCCATGGATACCACCATTTGTCACCATCGTCCACTGGATTCAGAAAGATGATGTTGCTAATTGAAAGGGTTTTGCCTCCACAGCTATAAGATGAGGAAGAAAAAGGAGCAATGTTGCCTCCTCTTACTGGCTAGTAGAGATGCTGGAATAAGGGATGACAGTTGATTAGTGGGTTGCAAATTTGTTACTTGAATTGGGGCTACCAATTTCCTATTCTTGTCGGTTGATTCTCATGAGTTTAGATTTGGGAATGCTCACTTGTGGCGCCCACACTTGCACCAGTGACTCCTGCTTCTTCTCCTTGCTCACATGCTCCTTCAACCCATCTGGTAGCCATTCTGACATGATCTCGCCATTTATGTTGAAGTTGATCGGCGGTCAAACCACCCAAATGAAATCTTGCCTGATCAGTTCTAGACCCCTTGCAACTCCATCATTCGCGATGTCGAGATGATGTTTTGGGACCTGAAAGACATAGAGAGAACGGAAGATGGGTGTCAAAGATTCAACCACTTAATGCAAAGTTCAACAAAGAACACAAGGGATTATCTTTTTGCTCTTCTTCTCTCTTCATCGAAGCGCCCGCAATAGTTTTCAGCAGCAACAATGGGTGGTTTTCGTTCAAGAATGCTCCATCCTCTTCCCCAACGGATAATTGTGGCAAGCCTGAAATCTATCGGTTAAGATTGTCTTCCTGCTCTTCTTCTCTCTTCATCGGAGTGGCCCCAACAGAGTCTTTAGAAGCAACGACGGGTAGTTTCCATTCGAGAATGCTCCATCCTTTGCTCCGACGGATAATGGCGGCGAGCCCCAGAACCAATTGGCTAGGGCGGACGGGCGATGCAACTCAGAGTTGCATTGCATTAGCATTCTTTGGAGGCATCAAACTGACAAAGATCTTCACCTTCTCATATTTTTCCTCTTCGTCTTCTGAATTCAAGTCACTCCTCAGCCCCGCTTCTTCCACCTTATTAATCAAATCCCGAAGACCCACTCTTGAATCCACCTTCACCGTCTGCTCTGCGACATTCACTTGGATGTTTGTGTTGTACTTGCCCATGCTGATCACCATCGCGCTGCTGCTTGATGCTTCGGCTGCGGATGGGCACATCAGTTTTGGGATGTTGTGGCCGAAGCCGCTCACCACCTTTACCTTCAGTTTCCTCTAGGTGGCCGGTCTGGTGTCGTGGCCTCCACTTTTTCTGTCATGGGTATTCTTGTCATTTCGGACGGCCAGACGTTGATTTTTTGACGCCGTGAGGGCGCAGGGGGTAAAATGCAAAGGTCGAAACTTTTGGGGTTCTAAAATGCTAATACGCAAACATCGGGGTCCAAAATACCAATACGCATAGTTAGAGGGTCTATGGCGCAATTTTTCCCCATTAGAAACATAAATAAGAAAAAGCAGAGATTTAGTGGCAGTGAAAACATGCCATTATATGATTATTTAATCATGAGTGCTATATGTACATATGTAACCATTGGAAATTCAGAGTGTTGGATCATTTGGTTCCTGGTCAAGGCGGGATTAACGAAAATCTTGCATAAATAAATATTTGGATGTTAGGCTTAGACTATGACACCGTACAGGTTGCAACCTCATGTGTTTTATATTGAGGAGTGATTTGTTAGCTTGATCTAAGCAAACGCTCTGCTAACTTACGTAAAAAACTCATTTACAATAATTTTTTTATTTGATCCTTAATACATTTGTTTATCTAAGTATGTTTAGGGTGTGTTTGACAATGTATAAAAAATGTCAACTTAAAACATTTCAATCTAAAACTTTTCACTCTTTACAATTATTATATTTTTTATTATTTTTTCACATTTCCTATACGATTATCCTACTTTTCAATCATTTCTACACAACTACTTACACAGGTAATCTATCTATTTTAACTTTATCATCTTTACTATTCATCATTAACCCCATCATATCACATCATTTCACAATTTTACTTTAAAAAATTTTTGATCAAAAGTTTTATTCATTCCCAAACACACCTTTAATATATAAATCAAATTTTACCATTTTTGGATATGTTTATATTTTTATATTTTTAAATATGTATGTATATATACGTATTTAAAATACTCTTATCTTTAAAAATCTAATATATATATATATACACATATTCAAAATAGTAAAATTTGATTTATATATTAAATACACTTAGATAAATAAGTGTACAAAGAAAATACAAAAAACATTATTGTAAATGTGTTCTTTTGAGGTGGGCTAAGCGGGACATATGCTTAGCCAGGATTAACAAGATCATTCTTCTTTTATATTTTTGTTTTTTATTCAGTTTTACTTGAGCCAAAGTGTATTTACTAAATAAACTTGGGCTGCATAAAAGTGAAAAAAAATATAAAAATACACAAAATTATTACTTAACAAACTGACAACTCCTTGTATCATAAGATTTTAATGCTACACAATATAAAAATATAGACTATACAATGGGTTGTTACTTGACTAATATAAAAGATTTTAATGTTTCTAGTATATTTTTTGTTTTTCCACTTTTATGTGGGCCAAAGTGCATTTAATTCATGCATTAAATTTTACCATTTTCAGTTTTTGTATATAAAATTTTAAAAGTAAGAAAATTCATATTTATCATAAATGGGGGAGTGTGAGAGGTGTGAAAATTTTATTTTTTAAGTTTTAAAAAAATTCTTTTATACTTATAACTTTCATTGAAGTCATCATCAGTCAACTAAAAAGGCAACAAAACTTTCATCACAAATGAATCGTTTGAACGGAATCCGGGATTATGTGGGCCCCCACTCTCAAAGATGTGTGCAGACACTCATTTTGCACCATCACCGACCTCGAGAGATGAAGATGAGGAATTCATCTAGAAAGTGAGTTTGATTGGAAGATAACAGCCATTGGATTCGGAATTGGATATGGAGTTGGGTTGGGAGCTTTCTGTTGGGCTTTTGTGTTGTGGGCAAAAGGGAGAGGAGCATTCAATATGTTCGTATATAAGATGGTTTCACTAATATGTCCGTCTTCAGTGTAACTTGAAGTGAATTTCTGTTCGTTGTGGCTGCAATTTCAGATGCATGTAGCGATTAGTTGGAGTGGATTGTTGTGTGGTTGCTGCTGTTGGTTTTTTTTTTTTTTTTTTTCTGTGGTTGTATTAATTTCTAGAAACATGTAGTCAATTTGCTTTGTACATTTAGAGTGTAGTTTTTGTTGTTATTATAGCATTACCTACCTGTAGCACCCGCCGTGAGCGCTACGGTGGGCTCGGAATGGTTTCCCGGGCCTTGAAAATGTGGATCGTGTTGAAAAGCAACGTGGGCTTAGATTTCCTGCATTCACATGGGGTAAAACACATTAGGCTTCATATCTTTTAGGAAAGTTGGCGTGTGGGTATTTTCTCGTGATTTCGGCAGCATAACGGCTAAGACGGGGCTTTCCGTACACGGGTCAAGTCACAAATCCGGCAGCATAACGGCAGCGTATTATGCTGGGATCCGTGGACCCGCGTGCACCCACCTTGCCGGGGCGTTAACTCAAACACGCACACACAAAAATAAAGAAAAACGGAGTCGCCACTGATCTTTAAAGGGAGATCAGACCCTGTTTAAAGAAATAAGGCACTAATAATACAGAGATCGGGTTCCGGCCTACGGATTGAAGCAAATATGGAGAAATCTGCCAACCCGAGGCGGTTTACACGGCGTGAAAGGGGGTAAAATGAAAGATTTGAGAGAATGGGAGAGATGGAAAGGGAAAAATGGGGAAGAGAGGCGTGGAGCGTGTAGACCGGGAAAACCGGGATGCCGGGGCGTTGCTGCAAACTCCCGTCCTCCCCTTGGGATGCCTCTCTTCAAGTGTCTTTGAATGAGAGGGGAGCTCCTTCTTTTATAGATGGTGGAGTGGGCTTTGGGCTCCCTTGAGGTCATGGACTTGGTCCATGGGCTTGGGCTTGAGTGGGATCATGGACTTGGTCCATGGACTTGGTCTTGAGTTGGGGTCATGGGCTTTGGGCCTCTTGAGTGGTTTTGGACTTGGTCCATAAGTTTGGCTTAGTGGGCTAGAGCTTGGCCTAGCCCATCTGCTTTGGGTGGGCCGTTGTAAGAGCCCAGAGGTGTAGAGAAGCCTGCTTCCGAGGCTTTAGTGGGCTAGAGCTTGGCTAAGCCCGTTTGTTTTGTCTGGTGGGCTGCTTTGTGGAGCCCGTTGAGGTGGCCTGTAGGAGCTTCGCTCTTTGTGGGCCGGATTTAGTTTGTTGAAAAGCCTGCTTCGAGGCTTGGTGGAGCTTCGCTCCGTGGGCTGAGTGCGGGAGGGCCCGCTTGGTTGCCTTGATTTTCTTTTTGTGTTGAATTTTCTTGGGCTTGAAATTCATTTCAATTTATCCATATTTGAG
This sequence comes from Annona cherimola, assembly GCA_030490835.1. NCBI lineage: Eukaryota > Viridiplantae > Streptophyta > Magnoliopsida > Magnoliales > Annonaceae > Annona > Annona cherimola. Next base: position 122,359,494 of record CM059972.1, on the reverse strand, counting down.
CCCCGAGGGTAGGGTGTCAACAGCTGCCCCCCTTTGCCAGAGGCGTCTTGACGGCGAATGGCAAAGTAATAGACACCCCATAGTTTTTCAGGTCATTGGGTCTCTTTTGCAAATTTTTTCAAACTTTCGGCGTCTTTCTGCAAATGTGGCTTGAAGGTGGCTTTTGTGCAAAGACTTCTATGGGTCATTCTTGCAAAACTTAGGAGTTGGCTGGTGTTTTTCCGCCTTTTCCCCTTGAGATGGGGAGTTTTCGCAATTTCGGGAAAGTCACGGGGGTCATCTGCAATTCTTCTGGGTTTAGGGTTTCGGTTGTGGGCCCTCTCCTCTTTCCTTCCGACCTCTCTTCTCTCCCTTGTTGACGTCGCTGCCGTCACCACCGCCGTCGCCGCCGCTGCTGCCGTCACCGCTACCGTCGCCGTCGTCGTTGCCGTCGACTGTCGTCGCCGCTGCCGTCGGCTGTTGCGGGATCGCACGGCCGTTTCCGCCGTGCCGCGTTTCCTCCTTTTCCGGCCGCCCCATCTCCGGTTCTTGCCGCTGTTGATCTCGGCTGTCCTCATCGTCGCCGTTCTTGGCGTTGCCTTCTTCTCCGGCGGCAGTTGAAGTTGTCGTCGGCTTCTTTCGTCCGGCCGTTTGGCCTTGCTGCTGGTGCCGTCGAAGATCGCCGCCGCCTCCTATTCATCTTCTCCGGCGAGTGCTGGTTGCTTGACTTTTTCGCTTCCGGCCGCCCTTGCCGCTGCTGCTGTTAAGCCCGCCTGATTGGAGCCCATTGCCGGTTGCCGGTAGGCTGTTTTGCTTCAGGCCGTCGTTGGGTTCTGGGTAAGCTGATCTTTTTTTTTTTTTTTTTTTTTTTTTTTTTTTTTGCTTATAATTGAAGGTGGCCCTCCTTATCTTGCTGAAATTTATCCCTTATGGTGGGCCTATTGCTGGAATAAAAGATATCCTTGTGTACGCCCCGGCTTTGGTCGTATGTGTGGGCGCCCTTTTATGTGTTACTGCTTACCTGTTGCCTGTGTTGACCCATCACCTTTTATATTGCAATTGCTAGGATGCCTCCTAGAAAAAAGTACGGCTTGCGTCATCGAGATAGGGCGTTATGGCTCAAACCTAATGAGCCGGGTGGATCTGCGAGCATTCCCATAGAAATTCCAGATGATGTAGTCGGGCCAAGCAAGAAGAAGGCCCGAGTCTCGGCCGTGGGGACTTCCTCACCGGGGCGTCGTCGTCCCAAGCTTCCCCTTCGCCGTCCTACTGATGTTGCTCCTATCTCGCCGGGAGTTAGTTCGGATTCGGTTGAGGCGGAATCCGGTTCGGGGGAGCATGATGACTTATCCTCCGACGCCATTTTCTACTCTTTAGAGGGTGAATCGTCGATCCAAGAGAGTGGTTCTCGGGCTCGGGCGGCAGATTCCTCTTTTCTTGATGAGGGGTTTGCCTCGCCAGCAGAAGAATTCTCTGCTCACGATGGTGGTCTCCCTCAAGATGACCCTCGGGATGGAGAGGAACTCGTCCCAAAAGAAGGCTTACCAGGCTCAGAAAGAGAGTCCGCGCCGACCGCGGAGGACGAGCCTATTGAAGGGCTACCGGTCGGTGAGGAGGTGACTTCTGTTGAAGGCGTAGGATCCCCGACAGTGGGTGAGGGGTCCATTGCCCCAAGGGCAGTTTCTCTGCTTGTATCGCCTTCGATCCGTCCGGCTATTGGTGAAGACCCTTTCCTTGTCTCTTATGAGGCCAACGCCCTTGGGGCGGTTCCGGCGGGCAAGGTATATTCCTTTTCCCTTTTTGTCTCCTTCTTTTGTACATGCGCTTCTTTGGTGTCTGACTGACCTCCTAGCTTCCCCCTTTTTTTTTTTTTTTTTTTTTTTTTTGTATTGCAGATTGACTCTCATGTCACCTATTACCACTCTTGGAATAGAGTCCGTGCTTGGTTTGAGAAGTTGTCCGCCGCTCACCGAGATATTTTGAGTCGGACTCCATTTTACAGATTGGCGAGCCTCAAGCCAGTCTTGATTCCTCGGGCTTTGAAAACATCTTTAATTGAGCAATGGCGGCCAGAGACTCATACTTTCCATTTGCCCATGGGAGAATGGGGAATCTCCCTCTTAGATGTGGAGATGCAGTTGGGACTCCCGTGTATGGATCGAGAAGGCGTCATCCTTTCTTCACTTGATCCAATCACCGTGGAGGACTGTCTGACCCTGACTGGTTTGGAGGCATCTTCCTCTGAATCTTTCCCTTTGGAGGAACTATGGAAGTTCTGGGACCAAGTGAGGGTGGAGGAAGCTAGCCCCGAAGCTATTCAGCAGGAGGTTCGCAGCTTCCTTCTTTATCTCGTGGGAGCGTTCTTCCGGGGTGACTCTTCTCGGAATGTAGACTTGAGGTGGCTCCAAGTTTTAAGGGACCTGACATTCCCTCACCCCATTGGGTGGGGGCGTATCCTCTTGAGCCATCTTTATGTCAACCTGGATGCCGTCAGTCGGGGTTGTAGGAGTTGCTCAGGCCTTTCTCATCTCATAGGGGTACAACATCCTTCATTTTTTCTCTCCTTTTGACTTTAGCTTATACTTATTTCTGACAACCTTTCTTCTTTTCTTCGCAGTTGTGCTTTTACGAGTATTTTTCAGTTGGGCGGCCCCAAAATGACTCTCCTGATGCTCTTCCGCGGGCTGCTCGATGGGCAGAGTCTCGCAAGACTCACATCCCTCCTTTGATGTGGCGGTCTTTGATTAGTAACTTGTCCGAAGAACAGGTTTGCCCATTCACTGCTTCTTCCCTTCACCTTCTGGTTTTGCCTTGCCTTGTTTACTCCTTCCCCTCTTTTTTTTTTTTTTTTTTTTTGCAGTTTCAAGTTGCTCCATACACCCAGTGGATGCATGATCCGATCCTTATTGCGACGATGGGAGAGTCTACCAGTCGATTCTTGCTTTCCGACGGGGCTCGTGCCACTTGGTATTTTGGGGATAGACTAGTATGGCAGTTGACGGGTGGCAAGCGGATCCCGTCCCCTCTTGTTCATCATTCTTTTGTGGAGCAATCTTCAGTTTCCATAGAGGAGCTTTACCAATGTCAAGATGGATGGGGATTGGAGCACTTTGAGTTGTCTGAAGGTGGGTATGATCGATGGTACTCGTTGTATGGACACCATGTTCCAGCTCCCGACCTTATTTCAGACGGTCGTCACGAAGCTTCAGGCGGTGATGTTCTTGCTCGGGCTAGGACCGCCGATAGAATACTTTGAAGACTTTTCATTCCTCTTGGGGTTGGACTGCAAATTCGCAAGCTTGAAGGCCTTATATTTTTTTGATGTCTCTTTTGTCTTGTGGTTTGGGCTATGTGATGCATTTGCTTCTTGCAGGGCCTTGCCATGTGTAAAAGTCTTCTTTTTGACGTCCTTGTAGTGCTCTAATCATTTGTAGGCCGTTGGCCATTTGAAAATTCTGCCTACAGGCGCTGCAAGAATTTTATATATATAGACCTAAAAACTTTTTAGGTCAGTCGACGTCCTTTTCTATTTTCGCGACCAGCGGGCTAAAACTCCCCATTTATCTGCATTTTTCCTTCTTCTGCGCGATTTTCTCCTTCCGTGCGAGCTGGGGCCCGCCTGCCCTGCCTCCTCTGCATCGGCTATGGGTTGTGGCAGCGCTCTTTTCGCATTTTTCCCTCTTGGATGATCATTCTCCGTCCTGCAGCTCAAAAGGTCAACTTGCTTGAGTACGGGAGTACTTTCTTTTTCAGTTCTGCCGCTGCTGTGATTAAGAGGCGTGGGCTTTCCATTAATGGCGTCCGGTTTTCATCATTTCGCGTCTGATCTCCTCCTTGCTTTCTCCCGGATTTCCAGTTCACGGCCATTCCGCGAAGGGACTTGCCATCCACGTTTTCTGCTTCTGTTTGAGTGAGTTGGTGGCCGTTTCTCATTCTTTTTAAGCTCCTTCAATGGTGTATTCATGGCTGCATTCTCTGCTGCATTTGCTGTATCATTTACTGTCTCTTTGCTTCTGGATTTCTCGTTTCTGTAGTGCTTTCGTTTCTGCCTTTACTTTCCTTGCTTGATGGCTGATTTCATGGGAAATGAAGGGGATTTTCCACCTGTTAATGGGGGCATAACGCTGCCGAACGGGGGCCTATTCATGGAAGACCTCCTGCCCCCTGTTGACCCTGTTTCCCCTTCTGTTTCCCCTCTTCAAGGTCCTTGTGCTGGAGAGATTCTGTTGGAGTGGATAAATGACCTTTGTGAGGAAGAAAAATTGGTGCTGATGGAGCTGAATTTTCTGGACGTATTGGATTTAGCTAGAGTCCCACTTAACTTTGATCTTTTGACCATGGCTGTAGAGCATTGGATACCCGACCTATATGTTTTCCGGTTTGGGAGTGTAGAGCTTTCTCCTTCTTTAGAGGAAGTTGCTGCATTGACGGGGTTCCCGTTATCTAGCGCTATGTATGCGCCTTGCTCTATCGGTAGCGTCGGAGAGGCTTTGCTTGACTTGTTTGGCTTACGGGCCTCTACCATTGCATTAGGCTATGATGCGTTGGACATGCACATGCCATTGGATGTTTTTTATTCCCTCTTTTCATATAACCGCCAGATTGACGGATTGAGACGGATCCATTGCAGGAATGCCTTAATCTTTGCTATCCTCACTGAAGTGCTAATCCCTTGTCCGGCAGTCGGTTTTAGATCCGAATTACTTCCTGTGGTATCAATGGTTATTCGCCATGAATCCATTGTCTCTTTGGTGTTAGCCCATGTCTATGAAGGATTAACTTTGAGGCGCCTAGAGAAGACTCCTTTTCAAGGTTGTCTTTCCGTCTTGCAGGTATATCGCAGGTTTCCCTTTTCCTTGCCTTTCCCGTTCATGGGTGCTCTCTTTTGAAGAGGACTGACGCACTTTCTTTTGCAGATATGGCTTTTGGAGCATTTGGGGGCGTTCATCGGGGTGCCTCGAGCCTTGGTGGAGGGTTCCGGCCTTGTGAAGACGTCGCTTGCCGCCGAGCTAACCCCTCTGCCCACAGATATGCATAGCCGTTTGAAGGAGTTGACCGAGGTGGATGTTGTATGGTTGCCCTCATGGCTTGTAGTAGACCCTATTCTTTGCACCAAAAGCTTTGGTGGCTTGACTTTGCTTGGATTGTACGGGTGCTCATCCTATCTTCCCCAACGCTTCATGAGGCAATTTGGGATGTTGCAAGACCTCCCCTATGTTTACGGCTCGCCACTTGGGTACTTGAGCTATGATTCCCATCTTTTGTCTTCGGTTAGCCTTTTCAAGCAAGAATGGGCATCGAGCCGCACGGCCTTGGAATTGGGTGCCATACCTACCGTAATACCTGAGGCGACTAGCGATTACCGTGCTTGGATGAGCCAACTTGTTGCGGGCGTACGTCCTCGAGGTCTCATTGCAAGCGGTGCCGTGTCTACGGCGGATCTCTTTATGGGATTCCGGCGGATTTACCGGGATATGCAAGCTCTTCATTCTCAAGTGGAAGTTTTGGCTTCGATTTGCTTGCAACAGTCCGATGCCTTGGCCTCTATGGGAGGAATGCTTGATCATCACGAAACCGCCTTGGAGCACCTCAAATCACTCTTAGATGCTAGGCACTAGTGCCTTTGGGATGTGTAGCCCTTTTTTGTTTTGTTCTTTTTGTGAATGCTTGGAGGAGTAGGGCCAATGGATTGTATAGATATTTTTGTTGTTCTCATGTATATGGCTCCTTTTCTTCTCTTAGATTTCTTTTCTTCTCCTTTTTGGACAGCCTTGTATTTGGAGAGATGCCTTTCTCCTTTGTTGTCATGTAACTGCATCTTTGGGAGTAATGAAATGAACTTTTTTGGCTATATCTTGATGTTCCATTCTTTGCTTTGCTTTTGGATTTTGCAAACTCTGAAAAATCCATTGTCTTCTGCGAACAGTACCATTGTTTTCCCGGCGAGTCCAGATTTTGGATGTTTGAGTTGTTGGATTGCATCTTTCATTGCGGGCTTCATGAATCTTTCACTAAGACTTGGGTTTTTTGCCTTGAATGTATTAAGAATTGGTTCAAGATGAGTTGTAGCTCGTCTCTGGTCTGTTTGGCCCCCTGCTTCTGAATTCCCGACCCTTTTGGTCATGTTTCGGGCATCTGCCGGGTTGCTGAAGTTCTGCTTTGCGAGTAACGCTTCAGGACCTAAAAACTTTTTAGGTCAAACGGCCTGTTTCCAGCAGCAGCAGTTCTGCACTTGTGATTTGCATTTGATTTCTTGAGAGATGCATAAGAACGATTTCTGGATGTTCCTCTTGCCTCGCAGTCGCATTAGTATTTCAATGGTGAGCCTTTTTATGCATAGAACTTCTTGACATGGTCCGAACTTATGATTTCGGCCTTCCCGTTGTCTTCGGGTTTTGAAATGGCTAATGCTCCGTTTGATAAAACTTTGGCTATAACCCACGGACCTTCCCAATTAGGCCTAAACTTGCCTCTTTTATCTGAAGGATGAACAAGTAGGATCCTTTTCATGACGAGGTCACCCTCTTGGAAGTTCTTAGCTCTTACCGATCGGTTATAAGCTCGTGCCATTCGCCGTTGATATGCTTGGGTGTGGTGAAGGGCTTGAATTCTCTTTTCATCAAGCAAATCCAGTTGGGATTGGCGTGTTTGCATCCATTCTTCCATTTCCAATTCGCTCTCCTTCAATATCCTCCAAGTTGGGACTTCCACCTCAATGGGTAGGACCGCTTCCATGCCGTAAGTCAAGGCATAGGGTGAGAACCCCGTGGCTCTCCGGATAGAGGTTCGGTATGCCCACAAGGCGTATGAAAACTTTTCCGCCCAATCTCGGTAGTTCTCCACCATTTTGCCAAGGATTTTGATTAAGGTCTTGTTTGCAGCTTCTACGGCCCCGTTGGCTTGAGGACGGTAGGGACTTGACTTGTGGTGTTGGATTTTGTATTGAGCTAGGAAGTCTTGAACTTTCTTACTGACGAAGACCGTTCCGTTGTCACTTATGATTGCTTGCGGAAGCCCGAACCTTGATAGGATGTTTCCTTTGATGAAGCGTATGACTTGTGCCGCATTGATAGTTGGGAAGGACGTTGCTTCAACCCATTTAGTGAAATACTCTATTGCCACCAATATGTATTCATGACCGCCAATGGATTTAGGGGCTATCTTCCCGATTATATCTATTCCCCAAGTTGAGAAGGGCCATGGGGTAGATAGGTAATGCAAGTCCGTTGCGGGTGAGTGTATCAAGTTCCCGTGCTCTTGGCATTTGAAGCATCTCCTCACATACTCCGAGCAATCTTTTTCCATTGAGATCCAATAGTATCCTTGGCGCATTATCTTTTTTGCCATCATTATCCCATTCATGTGTGCTCCGCAGTCCCCATCGTGGATTTGGGTCATGACTTCCTTTGCTTCTTGCCGGTCAACACACCGTAGTAGCATTTGGTTGTGAGACCTCCTATACAATGTTGCCCCCTGTATTATGTAGCTAGAGGCTAGTCTCTTGATGGTTCTTCTTTCCGCAAGTGTGATATGATCATCGAATGTTTGGTGCTCCAAGAACTGTCTTATGTCATGATACCACGACTTTTCTTCCTCTTGAGTTTCTTCGGCTTCGGCCGTCACTTGCAAGCAGTATGCGGGTTGTTGAGATGTTTGCACTGTGATTTCTTGAGTTCCCTTCCCATATGGTATTTCAACCATGGATGCCAAGGTTGCTAGTGCATCCGCCCATTGGTTTTGAGCCCGTGGCGCATAGGTGAAAGTGACTTCTTCGAATGAGTAAACCAAGTGAGTTAACGCCGTGTGGTAAGGCTTTAGCTTTTCATCTCGGGTTTCCCATTCTCCATTTGCTTGGTTGATTACCAACTGTGAATCTCCATAGATTTGAAGTTTTCTTGCCCCCAACTTGTAGGCTTCCCGCACTCCGGCTATGCAAGCTTCATATTCGGCGATATTGTTTGTGCACGGAAAAATCAACCTTCTTGATATCATGATTGGGGCTTGGTTGGGGGAGCATAGGACCACACCTATTCCGTTACCCGAAGCGTTCCATGCGCCATCAAAGTATAAGGTCCAAGCATCATTTTCTTCGTCTTGCTCTACAAGTAGTATTTCCTCGTCCGGGAAGTCTTCTTGTAGCGGTTGGTAGTCCGGAAGCGCCTGTGCGGCTAGGTAGTCCGCTACCACTTGTCCCTTGACAGCTTTTCTTGTGACATATACTATGTCAAACTCTGTGAGGAGCAATTGCCACCGTGCTAGCTTTCCCGTCAATACGGTCTTTTGACAAAGATACTTCAACGGGTCCATCTTAGAGATAAGTAATACGGTTCGGGACATAATATATTGCCTTAACTTTTGCACGGCCCATACAAGAGACAAGCATGCCTTTTCAATCTCCGGATATCTGACTTCCGTAGGGGTATATTTTCTGCTCAAGTAATATATGGCTTGTTCCTTCCGTCCCGAATCATCCGGTTGTCCTAGCACCGCCCCCAATGCCGTTGGAGTGACTGAGAGATACAGCAGCAAGGGACCTTCCGCTCTAGGTGGCACCAAGATGGGAGGGTTAACCAAGTAGGCTTTGATTTTATCAAAGGCGATTTGGCAATCTTCATTCCATTCTTTGGGAGAGTCTTTTCTTAGCAACTTGAAGATCGGTTCACAAGTGGATGCTAGTCGGGATATGAACCGACTAATGTATTGTAGCTTGCCCAAGAATCCCCTTACCTCTTTTTCGGTTGCGGGAAGCGGCATGCTTAGTATTGCCTTGACTTTCGCCGGGTCCACCTCAATTCCTTTTTTACTTACGATGAATCCAAGCAAGCGCCCCTTTTGAGCTCCAAAGACGCATTTTTGCGGGTTGAGCCTTAGTTGAAATTTCTCCATCCTATTGAACAATTTTTCCAAGTCTCTTATATGCTCTTGAAAGGTGCAGGACCGGACTATCATGTCGTCCACGTAGACCTCCATTTCTTTGCCCATCATGTCATGGAAGATGGCCGTCATGGTACGTTGATATGTAGCTCCGGCATTTTTCAAACCGAATGGCATTACTTTGTAGCAAAATGTCCCCCAAGGAGTGATGAAGGATGTCTTTTCTCTATCTTCTTCGGCGATCTTGATTTGATTATACCCGGAGAACCCATCCATGAAGGAGAACCATGTATGGCCCGCCGTGTTGTCGATTAGAGCATCGATGTGAGGCAGTGGGAAGTCATCCTTCGGGCTAGCCTTGTTGAGTCTCTATAGTCAATGCACACTCGGACCTTTCCATCCTTCTTAGGCACGGGAACAACATTAGCTAGCCATTGCGGGTAGTGAGATACTACCAAGAATCCGGCATTGTATTGCTTGATCACTTCATCCCTTATCTTGGGTATCCATTCCGGTTTAAGCCTCCTTAATTTTTGCTTTACCGGCTTGACACCGGCCTTTATTGGGAGTTGATGAGTAATGAGATTTTCGTCAAGTCCGGGCATGTCTTCATAGGAAAAGGCGAAGTTGACTAGCCGAGGCTTGAGAAAAGCGAGCATTTGGTTTCTTTCTTCGGCGGATAAGTTCTTTCCAATACGAAGACATTTGGGTAGTTCCGGGGTTCCCAAATTGACGATCTCGTAGTCCAAAGCTGCGTCTTTGTTTTCATGTCTTTCTATGTTGCCGCGCAGCTCCTCATCAATTCCACGATCTTCTGAGATTTCTAGCAACTCATGGGACCAGCGAATGCTGGCCCATATATCCGGCTCTGTTTGCTTCTTTTTCTTTTGAATGGGTACCGGATGCATGATATGACTGCTAGAGCCGGGTCTCGAGCAAGTTGGTATCGCATACCAATTTTTGGCTTGTATTTGCATAATGGCGTTTTTTTTTCATGCCGGTCATCATGAGCTATCATTAAGACTTCTTGGGTCTCCAATGCCTCGGGTAGTATGTGTCCCGCGCTTATGAACCGAGTTGCTTTGTTCGATTCCTTGAATTCATCTTCCTCGGGCTTATATCCAAGTCCCCATTTGTTGTTCTTTTGTTGAGGATTGAGTAACACCGTCTTTCCTCGGTATTTGATGTTGAACCTTGTTGTTTGCCTCTCGGCTGGAGATATAACATAGTGGAGTGGAAGCCTTTGCTTTGAAGGGATGTGATGGACTTCATGCATGTCATCCATCTTGAAAGGGAGAGGATCCGAAGATTCATACACTTCAATTAGTGGAACTTCATGACAGTTCTCAAATTCCACCGGGATGATGATCTCGGGGTCGGCTTCGATGACCACTAGCTTTCCCGCCGATATGTACTTGAGCTTTTGGTGGAGAGAGGACGGGATGGCTCCGGTTTGGTGTAACCAAGGTCTTCCTAATAACATGTTGAAAGACGCGGGGATGTCCAAGACTTGAAAAGGGGTGACCATGGTGTCGGGTCCCACTTGGATTTCTATGTCTAGTTCACCCAAGACCGTCTTTTGAGAGTTATCAAAGGCTCTTACATGGTAGTCGCTCGGCCGCATTTGGTTCATCGGGATTCCAAGCCTCTTGATCGTTCGTAATGGGCAAACATTAAGACTTGCTCCGTTGTCAATGGTTACCAAGGGGATCTTCAAGCCATTGTACCCGACCGTGATGCTCAAGGAATGTCCATGGTTGCGTCCTTCCGCGGGAAGCTCCTCATCGGTGAATGTGATGGCGTTAGGGGCCATTATTTGCCCGATCATGTGAGCCACCGCATCGGGAGTCACCTCCGTGGTTATGTGAGCTTCGCTTAGCACTTTAGTGAAAGCCTCCCTATGCTTTGTTGATGTGCATAATAGCTCCCATATGGATATTTGAGCCGGCAAGGACTTGAGTTGTGAAGCCACGTCGTATGGCGGTTCCTTCTCCGGGTTGGTGATCACGTTGCGAGCCGGCTCCCGTCGGTAGACTCGGCCATTGGGATAGATGTTGCCTATCTCCGAGCATTGAGGATATTCCCATGGGACCTTGTGTGAGTCGTATGTTGGCTTTGGCTTGGCCGCTAGTACCACGGGCTCTTGATGAGGAGAAGCAATCTTCAAGTTGTTCACGCCCGGCAATATGAGGTAGTCTTGGCCATGCGCTTCTTGAGGTTTACAGACATTCCGAGGAGCGGCTCCTTGTAGTGTGATAGTTTCTTGCTTAGCCCGTTGTAGAGTGATCATATAGGCCTCATGACTTGGCTTTGCGGGTTCCCTTGCAACTTCTATGAAGTTTATGTTCGTTGCATTGGGATTCCTCGGTTCATGCATAGGTAAGGGGTTTTGGATCACATCCTCATGGGTGTTTGATGAAATTTTGATTTTTCCATCATCTATTAAGTCTTGGATGGCATGTTTGAGGGTAAAACATCTCTCGGTGGTGTGGCCTCTCCCTTGGTGATAGGCACAAAACTCATTTTCACGGTAGTTCTTAGGAAGGGGATTAGGTGGAGGTTTTGGAGCTAGAGGTGCAAGCATATTCTTTTGGATGAGCATGTTGAGGACGTCGGTGTATGACTGGGTGAGAGGTGTAAAATCTCTGTATGCTTTTCTTTGAAAAGGCTTGGGGGTGGTGTCTATGGCGTTTACATCCGGGTTCTTCGAGGAATTACCATTTTTTGGTTCTTGCTTCCTTCGAGTTGCGTTCCCTTGGTAAGGCCATGGAGAGATGGTGCCATGTCTAATTCCCGCCTCCACTTGGTCCCCAGCTTGGAGAAGTTGAGTGAAGTTGACGTAGGGGTGATAAATGAGGTAACCCGAGATGCTCGGGTGTGCGGAGTTGATGATGATAGAAATTTGCTCATCCAAAGGCAACGGGCTCTTCATTTTTGCCGCTAATGCCCGCCATCTAGCAATGTACTCGGAGAATGTTTCGTCCCCTTTTTGCTTGAGCGCTTCGAGGTCGGCCCTTTTGGGAGCCATGTTTAGTTTGTAGGAGAAGCGGTCCATGAAAGCCAAAGAGAGTTGTTCCCATGTTTTGATCAACCGGCAATCCAACGATATGTACCATTCCAAGGCGTCCTTCTTTAGGCTATGTTGGAATAGCCTTATCAAGACTTCTTCGCTTTTCACCAAGGGATATAGGATGCCGCAAAAGGCCTTGAGATGAGCCCTCGGGCATGAGTCTCCTTCATATGCGGGTAGAGCCGGTATCTCGAACTTCTCTGGCAACTTGGTGTCGGGGAACGGGCATAAGTCTTCGATTTTGGCCGAAGGTAGGCCCTCCCCTTGATGTTGTCGGATTCGATCCTCCATTTCTTTTAGTTGGTTTTGAAGTTGGTTCTTGAGGTCTTGGATTTCATTACGGCCTTGTTCTAAGACCACCTCCTCTTCTTTGTAGTGATCATTTCGGGATTTGTGGGAGGATGGTTGTGGTCCACCGTCTTGCTCTGGAATCCGGGATTTATGGGAAGATGGTTGAGGTCCACCGTCTTGCTCCGGATTCGGGTTTTGTGAACAAAATGGTGGTGTAGCCGTGCTCTGACCGCCTATAAGAGGTTGTCCCATGTTTGACAGGACTTCCTCTAGCTTTTGCATCCTTTTGTCCATTGCCACCATGTAGGCCTCAATGGACTGCTTGAACTGGTGATCCCGATCTTCGTGATGTGAGGATTGTTCGGACTCCATCCTAGCCGCTCTTGATCTGGTAACCACGGGACTTCGATCCACGGTTGATTGGTTTTGCCCCCGAGCTATGGTGAAGAACCTGAGTAATCAATAAAAAAAGAAGATTAGTACTTGTAAGCGAATAATAAAGAGATCAACCTTTGGATGGATGCTTGGAGGTTCGAGTCCTTTTGTGTTCTTTGCAAATTTTAAAGGTTTTAAGTTCCACGCGTGAGAATGTTCGAGGTCCACGGGTTCGGGTTTGCCTGAGGTGTTTCTGGAGAAATGACCAGTTCGCTTGAAGCGTGTCTGGAAAAGGACCAGTTCTCTTGAAGCGTGTCTGGAAGAATGACCAGTTCGCTTGAAGAGTGTCTGGAGAAAGACCAGTTCGCTTGAAGCGTGTCTGGAAGTGTGACCAGAAAACACTCAAGTTATGGAAAAGAAGTGATTTTTACGCCGGATTTAACATTAATCAATTTCGTTCTTGCTGGAAGTTGTTCATTTTGGCTCGTATTAGGTGCCTTAACAGTCACAAGGCAGTATCCAGCAGGTCTTCACGAGTTCTGCTCGTTTTTTTGAGCTGGACGCCTCTGGACCTAAAAACTTTTTAGGTTTCTGCGCGATTTGGGCAGAAACTTCAGAAACTCGCTGCCAGAAGACGGAAATGCATCTGCAACTCGCTGTTCAGCGAGGAAAATGCTTCGATTCTTCAGATTCTGACCCCCTTGCGCCGATGTGAACTTGCAATGCCGTCCCCAGCGGAGTCGCCAAGCTGTAGCACCCGCCGTGAGCGCTACGGTGGGCTCGGAATGGTTTCCCGGGCCTTGAAAATGTGGATCGTGTTGAAAAGCAACGTGGGCTTAGATTTCCTGCATTCACATGGGGTAAAACACATTAGGCTTCATATCTTTTAGGAAAGTTGGCGTGTGGGTATTTTCTCGTGATTTCGGCAGCATAACGGCTAAGATGGGGCTTTCCGTACACGGGTCAAGTCACAAATCCGGCAGCATAACGGCAGCGTATTATGCTGGGATCCGTGGACCCGCGTGCACCCACCTTGCCGGGGCGTTAACTCAAACACGCACACACAAAAATAAAGAAAAACGGAGTCGCCACTGATCTTTAAAGGGAGATCAGACCCTGTTTAAAGAAATAAGGCACTAATAATACAGAGATCGGGTTCCGGCCTACGGATTGAAGCAAATATGGAGAAATCTGCCAACCCGAGGCGGTTTACACGGCGTGAAAGGGGGTAAAATGAAAGATTTGAGAGAATGGGAGAGATGGAAAGGGAAAAATGGGGAAGAGAGGCGTGGAGCGTGTAGACCGGGAAAACCGGGATGCCGGGGCGTTGCTGCAAACTCCCGTCCTCCCCTTAGGATGCCTCTCTTCAAGTGTCTTTGAATGAGAGGGGAGCTCCTTCTTTTATAGATGGTGGAGTGGGCTTTGGGCTCCCTTGAGGTCATGGACTTGGTCCATGGGCTTGGGCTTGAGTGGGATCATGGACTTGGTCCATGGACTTGGTCTTGAGTTGGGGTCATGGGCTTTGGGCCTCTTGAGTGGTTTTGGACTTGGTCCATAAGTTTGGCTTAGTGGGCTAGAGCTTGGCCTAGCCCATCTGCTTTGGGTGGGCCGTTGTAAGAGCCCAGAGGTGTAGAGAAGCCTGCTTCCGAGGCTTTAGTGGGCTAGAGCTTGGCTAAGCCCGTTTGTTTTGTCTGGTGGGCTGCTTTGTGGAGCCCGTTGAGGTGGCCTGTAGGAGCTTCGCTCTTTGTGGGCCGGATTTAGTTTGTTGAAAAGCCTGCTTCGAGGCTTGGTGGAGCTTCGCTCCGTGGGCTGAGTGCGGGAGGGCCCGCTTGGTTGCCTTGATTTTCTTTTTGTGTTGAATTTTCTTGGGCTTGAAATTCATTTCAATTTATCCATATTTGAGCCCCGAGGGTAGGGTGTCAACACTACCCATTTTCCTTCACAAGATTTTCTTGTCATCCACCAATTGGGCCCCTTCACCGGTCGTTAAAAAGCCCAATTGTGCTAGAGTCTACGTGAACCGTAGTTTAATATTTTCTGACTTAAAAACTTTCATTATCTGAATAACATTTACCAATAAAATAAATTTATTGTTACTAAACCTCTGAATTATAGAGGAAACCACTAAAATGTTATTGAACTACCAAATTTAAGATAAACTTTTATCTATCAGTTATTAAACGTTTATACCTGTTTTAGGTTTTGTTAACAAAATAATTTTTCTATTCAATTATGATCCTTTCATGAATATTGATAAATTCCTATAGTATGTTATCATTACCGATTCCAAATTTGTTATTAGAGAAATATGATATACATAGTAATCTTTTAATTGATACTATGACAAGGAATATGAAATGCCAAAATAAGTTTACGTGTAAAGCAATCGGTTGAATATATATATACATACTCTTGAATAGTGCACCAGCAAGCCACTCTACAATTATGTTCAGCTCTTCAATGTCAGCATTTCCTTCTGGTGGCATGGAGCTGCCTTTGTCACTAATCTCATATTTGAGGATGTAAATCGGTTAGGTTGACTCTTTCAAGAGTCTTTTCAATTCTAACTCTATTTATAAAATGTTAATTTATAATTATATTCAATATTATTTTTCAAACTTCAACTCAACCTTATAAAACCTTATAAATCAATTCGATTCAAATTACAAATTGAGTTAATAAATATATACTATTCAAAAATATTTTACTTAATTAAATCTATTTTAAAATATAAATTTATATGAAAGAATGAAAATTAATCTTTTTATGGGAATGTCATGACTTATATAGTAACATAATTGCTAAGTAATTTTATTTCAAAGTAATGGTGTCTAGTTAATGCTTATGTATTATATGTCAATGTATTACTATTTTTAATAATCTATTATATTTTACAGTAATGCATGAAATCGAGTCGGGTTGACAATTATCTAACCTAAACCAACTTATTTTCAAAATCAAGTCAATTTAAATTGGGTTCTATAATCTTTTTTTTTAATACCTAACTTAATCATATCATAAATTAGGTCAAGTTAGTTAGATTCCAATTGAGACCGAGCCTATTTATAGCCATACCATGTTGCTTGTTTTAGACACAACTTCATACATCATCGTTCCAAAGCTATGGGCCTTTTCAGTTATGACTAACCCTTTTTCGTGTCTGTTTGACTGTAGTTAGGTACATAGAACCCTAATATACCTAGGTCCTAGCCCGTGGGAAGCTTCCTGTGAAAAAAAAGGAAGTAAGGGTATCATGGTAAATTTGCAGTGTAAGTATATTTGTTTGAAAATGTAAGTTTGTTTATTTTTTGATGAAATTTATATTATATGTACACGAAATCTTAATCTATTCCATTGACTTAGTAGATGAACCACTAAAATATGTGGAGATAATGTTTCATTATTTGATATTTTTTAAAAAATTTGTGTAAAATATTATTTTTTAATAAGATTTTAGTATAATTGATAATGCTCAAAAATATATTTTATATAAGAAATTATGTTATAATATTTAAAGTTCAAGGATAACAATTTCAAGATTTATTTTTCAAATATAATAAAATCTAACAGCATCTAACGTCATTTAGTAGCATCTAACAAAATCTAACTTTCATTATATTCGCTAATTATGATTTAACTCTCGTTATGTGCTTTTGTACTCTTTATAAGCCTTTGATACATAATTTAAAACTTAATTAATATAATTTAATGGATCTACAAAAATCCAACTGCATCTAACAACATCTAATGTCATCTAACTAAATCTAACAATATCTAACGATATGTAATTGCTAACTTTTGATATTAATAAGTTAATCCTAATTTAATACCTGTAATATGATCCTAAGCTTTTTATAAGGTTATTTATACATTAATTATATAAATTAAAAGTCAGATAATAAGATTTAATGAAATTTACCAAAATCTAACAGTATCTAACTGCATAATAGCATTTAATTGGATCTAACTTCCGATATTAATAAGTTAGTCATAATTTGACACTCGTAATATAATTTTACACCTTAATTACAGAAATTAAAACTCAAATAATAGAATTTAATGAAATCCGCCTAAATCTAACGACATCTAACAACAGCTAACAAAAGCTAATAACATCTAATAGCATTTAACAACATCTAACGACATCTTACTGGATCTAACTTTTGATATTAATAAGTTAATCCTAATTTGATACTCATAATATAATCCTAGACTCCTTATAAAGTTATTTATACCTTAATTACATAATTTAAAAGTCAGATAATAAAATCTAATGACATCTAACAATATGTAACTGTATCTAACGACAACTAATAGAATCTTACACTATATAATACAATCTAAGAGTATCTAATATCATCTAACTAAATCTAACTTTTTTTTATAAACATATAAAGGTAAGTGTATTTAACCTATAAAACCAAGTTTTACCATTTTTGGATGCTTTTAAGTATTTTTAATTTTAAACGTGGTGACATTTTCGTAATTTTCTGACTAAGAAATTACAAAAAAACCACTGTGTTAAAAAAATACTTAAAAGCATCCAAAAATAGTAAAATTTGGTTTCTAGGTTAAATATATCTAGCTCTACATGTTTAAAAAAAAATTATTTTTGACCGGACGCATGAGAGCAGCTATGTGCCCGGTAACATACGAGAACCCCTCTAAATTAAAATAACTGTTTTATATATATATAAAAAAGAAGTAGGGTATATGAGGCTAGGCTAACAAATGTTGTTAACTGAATTGAATCAAGAAGAAAATAAACCTTTCTAACAAAAAAAAATTTATATAAAAAAATTAATTTGAAGAAACAGAACTTGGGAAGAAAAAAAAAAAAGAATTTCACCAACAAAAAGTCAACCAAGACATAAGGCAGTGGTTCGATGTGTGGGGTGCACGTTTTGATTGGCTTTGAATTCTGTCGGGAGCATTGGTCTATATTATAATCCAATGTAATAAAAAGAAAAAACTAAGTGATGCTGCCCTTCAAAGTGGGAGAATTTGTTTCGACTCCTAGCTGAGGCATTTTATACATGGATTTTCGATTGTAGCGGTTGTAGGCGCGCTCACACACACAAGGGACTCACTGAAGTTGGATTGAGAGTATTATGTTAACTTTGATATCGAGGGCAAAAGGGAAAAGATATTTAATATTACAAACTAATCCTTTACAACCCTCACATCATAAAGGGAAATTTGCAAATATCTCCACCACGCAAAGGGGAACCAATAAGAACCTTCTATTATTAGGGGGAATGATTTTTGCGACCATTGAAGATGGAACTCACGACCTCCTCATTGTGAGCTACCCGTCACCACCAACTAAGATATCTTCTATTTTGTAGATTGATAAGCAAATATTAAAAACAGAAACTTAAATGCAAAGATGATAGGAAGTATGCGATATTATTCAAATTGACTGAAAGAGAAGGAACATTATATATTTATAGGGCGACAATGGCCAACTCTAACAAGAATCCCAAATAAAGAAAATATAAATGAAGAACGTAATTGCATAATTTTAAACAACAGCAAACATGCTTGAACGCTTCAGTGCACCCGAGTGCATTAAATTCATTTTAACTCATTTTTTATATATTTTTTAAAATTCGTTTATAAAATTGTTAATCTAAGTGTACTTAACACGCGTATCAATTTTTACTATTTTTAAAGTATTTTAGATATTTATTTTTAATTTTTGAAAATCAGTGACATTTTGAAAAGTTTTTTATATGTGTTAACAAACACACACATAGAATTTATTAAACTAATATATGGACTGATCTTAATCTAATTTACGTGGACTGGCACGATTGGCCTTTCCAACGGCTGATGAAGGGGCCCAATTGGGTGGATGAAAAGAAAATTTTATGAAGAAAAGGTAAATAATACAACGGAAAAAAAAACCACATACATTAAAATAGTTTAATACAACGTAGAAAGGGGGAAACAAAACCAACAGCCACAATCACCACAACAATCCACTAATCCACTCATAGCTATATGCATCTAAAATTGCAATCACATGAAGAAGGAAGAAAAATGGCTTCGAGTTACGCTAAAGACGGAAAAATTAGTAAAACCATCTTATATAAAAATGTGTTGAATGCTATCCTCCCTTTTGTCCACAGCACAAAAGTCCAACAGAATGCTCCCAATCCAACTCCATAACCAATTCCAAATGCAATGGCTACCATCCTCCAATCAAACTCACTTTCTGAGATCGATTCCTCATCTTCATCTGGAGAGGTTGGTGATGGTGCAACATGAGTACCTTGGCACATCTTCGAGAGCGGTGGCCCGCACAATCCTGGATTTCCATCAAAGGATTCATTTGTGAATGTTGAAAATTGCTTACCATGTGGTATGCTTCCTGTGAGCTGATTCTCCGACAGATCAAGAGTTGACAAAAAGGTTAAGTTGGCGAACTCCGGGGGAATGTTTCCAGAGAGTTTGTTGTGTGAGAGATCTAATGACTCCAAGGTTGTCAAGTTCTTCAATGACAACGGGATTGGACCTGCAAAACCATTATGTGACAGATTGAGTGACCAAAGTGCCTTGAGAGTTCCTACCGCTTCTGGAATTTTCCCTCGAAAGTTATTGCTTGAGAAATCAACAATCGTCTGAATAGTGGAAATCTTCACACCATCGATTTTCAGTCTTTTAATTCTCAATGTTCCCTCTTTGTAATAATAATAAGAATAACCATGAACCCATCTTTGGAGGTACTCTAGTTTGAAATTGTCTTCTCCCGTCATTATCTTCCATCCACAGAACATGTTTGATGGCAAACCACCATCAAAATTGTTGAAGGAGAGGTCAAAGATCAGCAACTGGGAGAAGTTTTGGCATGTCGGTGGAGGTTGAATGGGGCCATAAAAGTTGTTTGATCTCAAGATGAGGATGCGCAGATAAGCCAACCCTTGTACCCACAAAGGAAATGTATCTTGCAGTTGATTGCTACTAACATTGAGTATGGCTAACCTTGTGCAGTTGGCAAGGGATAACGGCAGTCTACCTTGTAGTTGATTTTGGCCCAAATCAAGTTCTTCCAAGGAACAACCCTCTTTAAAAGTCTGAAAGAAGCTACCACTCAAAGAATTTTCTCCCAACTTTAGGTTAATTAGGGTGTTAACCATTTCACCAAAGCACGGAGGAATCCGACCACTAAGATTGTTATCCCCCACATGGAATGTGTCTAAGGAGGCAGCATTGCAAATTGACATTGGGATTTGTCCACTGAAACGATTGGAGTAAAGCAAATACGCAGCGATAGAGGGTGGAGGGATAGGAATGGAACCTTCAAATTGGTTGCCACCAAGGTCAAGATAAAAGAGACTTTTGAGGTTTTTGAATATGTGAAGCTCAAGAACACCAGTGAACATGTTGGCATTAAGGACAAGGAATTTAAGCTTCTTAAGTTGAAAGATGGACATTGGAATCGTTCCTTGCAACATGTTATGATACAAATCAATGGTCTCCAATAGTGAAATGGAGGAATTGGGAAATTCACTTAGTTGACCACCAAATTGGTTACCCCAAAGTCGGATAACTCGCAATGATGGGAGAATAAACAATGAAGACGGGATGATCCCATTGAGGTTGTTACTAGAAAGATCCAAGAATTCCAGTTTTGTGGAATTGTTGAATTCACTGAGTCGACCAGTGAGTTGATTATGCGAAAGCTTGACAAACCGCAGTGATGGGAGTGCAAACAGCGAAGATGGAATGTTCCCACTGAAGTTGTTATTGGAAATATCTATGTATTCCAATTTTGTGGAATTGTGGAATTCATTGAGTTGACCAGTAAGTTGGTTGCCCGAAAGCTTGAGAGACCGCAATGATGGGAGTACTGCAAACAGGGAAGATGGAACGTTCCCACCGAAGTTGTTATTGGAAATATCCAAGTATTGTAAGTTTGTGAGGTTTGTGAACCAATGGATGGTTCCACAAAGATTGCATTGGTACATGCTTAACGTGCGGAGAGTAGTAGGGAAGTTAGCGGATCTGGCTTGATCACATTGACTACCCTCTGCAGAAGACATGTTCACATAATCAAGATGGAGTTCCCTCAAGCTAGACATGCTTTGAATGACTGCACCAAGTCTCTCCAATTTCAATGGAATCAAATTACCATCATGATTATAATAGCCATTCAAAGAAAGATCAAGAGAAACCAATCTAGTCAAACTCGACAACTCCAGCGGGATTTGACCAATAACACGGCTATAAGAGAGGTTGAAGTGGGTTAAACTGGTGAGGTTGCCAACTGCAGAAGAGATCGGAGCATCATAGAAACGATTGTCATCAAGATTAAGGATTTGAAGGCTCCTAATGCGAGATAGACTTTTGAAGTTGATCTTACCAGAGATATTTAAATGGCTGAGGCAGAGGCTCATCACGTGCCCAGTGGCATTGTCGCAGGTGATGCCTTCCCAAGCACAGCAATTCCTGTTTTCAGGGGTCCAAGAAGACAAATTAGTTTTGGAATGGTAAGAATTCTCTGCGCGGCGATAGGAAAAGAGAAGGTCAGCTTTGAATTCAAGCAAAGCAGAGAAATGGTCAGAAATGCATCCTGGTGGATTTTTGACTGATGGCAAACCCTCACAGCTAATATGGGAGGATGCAATTACAAGGAATATAAGAAGAGCTTTTGGGAGAGAGACGAACGAGAAGAAACCCATTATTCCTTGAGATGGCAGCTTCCTTCGGAAAGTTTTGAGATGTGGGGGTAGAAAGAAAAGCAAACTCGAGCAATTATATATAGCTAATCATAGTAATGATCCATGAATATGTCTTGTACATGTGTCACATACTCACATTAATTACAGAAGAAGCTTCCACTAGTATTTTTTTTATTTTCTGTATGAACATCAAGCTTCAGCTTTTCTGTTTTGGACGGCTGTGCTACACACATGTACGTGTGCCTTGTGGGTCACATATATTATTATGATTAATAATCGTGCGTGCTGCATATACATGTGTGATTACCGTGGGAACATGCATACATTCTTTGGTTTCAAACAACTGTGGAACATTTGATTTCTAGAAGTCATCAAGTGCATGTTATGCACATCTCCTTCATTTCTATGATCTATCTAATGAAATCGTTCCGCTATAATTAAGAACGGATTAGCTAATTTTCATTTAGACAGGTTTCAACCTAGTCATTCCAGTTACCTATTTTAGCAAGTTCCATTCTCTATTAATTTTTTTTTTAAAGTCCATGAAATGTAACGATTCCTGTTATCAAGAAATAAAGATGTCGGTCATCTGCATTATTCGATCATAATTTTTATTTTTAGGTTGAGAAAATATCTCGACTCATCGTAGTGCCTGTGAATAGGGTGCTATAGTAAGATGAGTTACACTGACATTTTACGTCCGTAGTGTCTATATTCTCCCTTTTTTTTGGTTTTTTCAATTCAGGAGTGAAGCTGAGGATTAATTTAGTGAATCCATTTTATTTGATGAGATGATGGGCAGCCCTTTCAGAACCAGAAATCGTATGTCAGAGAGGAATTATTTTTAAATATTTGATAGCCAATTTAATTGCTATATCGAATAAACAAACTTTAAAGAAGGGAGGCCATGAATGAATGAATGGTCACTAATTACATGGCTAATATGGTAATTATATGTGTTGAGTCTTAGGTTGGTACTTGGCAGCAACCGGGCCTTGCCTCTCGGCCCGCTCCTGCAGCCAGCACGGCGGATGTAAAATCATGAAGTTAGATTCTCCATTTGCACGTGATTTATTTCTAAAGATTATTATTATTATTATTTTTGATGAAAAGGATAACACCCCTATCCCGATCCCCTTTCAATAAAGATTATATTTAAGCCCACATAAAAATGAAAAAAAAATGTAAGCGGAGTATACATATGTTTGATTACGCCTTTTATTTGTCTATATCATGATTTGCTTGAATATTCCGACTCCTAATCAATCTGCTTTTCCAAAGTTGGGTGACACGCCATGATGCACAATATCAGCTTTTCCGGAGATGGTGACATGCACCACGATGCACTCTATCGGACGCTGGCATCACGCCAGCTAGTCCGTGTTTGAAGTCTCTCCTCTTTGGGAGTGTAGACGGGGGTCGAAGAATAAAACTTATCCCAGTATAGTAGTCCAACTGAGATAAATGTAAGTTAATCCCAATCAAAAATATTAATTAATAAGAAAAAGAAGAGATTTAGTGGCGGTGAAGAACATGCCACTATGATTATTTAATTGCAAGTGCTATATGTACATGTGTGAACCAGAGTTACCGCGGGAAAATGCATTCATGCATTCTTTGATTTCATGGCTGCTACTGCTACTAGTCAATTCTTTTCCGGAGGCGGTGATGTATGCATGATGCACTCTATCAGCTTTTCAGGAGGTTGTCATGTATGCAATAATGCACTCTTATCAAAAATATTGGTTAATAGTGAACCCGGGCTTAGCCGGATGGTTGCACATGATGGCTTGTATGCTATTGGTTGAGAGTTCTATCCTCCCTAACACCAATGTAAAAAAATAAATATTGATTAATAAGAAAAAGAAAAGATCAAGTGACATTGAAGAACATACCATTATGATTATTCAATCGCAAGGGCTATATGTACGTGTGTGAACCAGGGTTACCGTGGAAAAATGCATTCATTCATTTTTTGATTTCATAGCATAGATGATCTAGGATGTGTTTGAGAATTGATAAAATTTTTAATAAAATATTTTAAAAAGTAAAAGTTGTTAAATGATGTGATATGATAGAAAGAACGATGAGTAGTAAAGAAGATAAAATTAAAATAGATATGCTAGTTGTATGGAAATAATTGAAAAGTAGAGTAGTTATATAAGAAAATATGAAAAAATGATTAAAAATATGTCAGTTATGAAGAACAAAAAATTTTAGATTGAAAAGTTTTAACTTAATATTTTCTACCAATTGCAAACACACCCTTAATTAGTAGCTGGGCAAAGATGAGAATTATAAAGAAAAAATTATATGAATAAATATTTTTCCTTCCCGAGTTTTGATTCTACTAGGGCATAAATAGACAAATATCAACAATAAAAAGAAAATTTTGAATTATAACCTCCATAAAATTTAGGTTCAAAACGAAACATATTTTATTTGGTTGCAAAAGCTTTTTTGTACATTCACCCAAATATATATTCCGTTTTCAATAGTTATTGACGTTAAATGACAAGATCAGTCGCCCAAAATCATTACAGGAGGACTAAACATTTGTTTGCATCAGCTCAAAGTTGAATTATTGCTAATAACAATGTTTTTCGCTTGATAATAATCGCGAAAAATGATTTTTTTTAAGTAGATCGTAACAGCATCGCTTGATTGCCTAACACGTTCAACCGAAGCATGATGAAATTAATTAATTTAAAATGATTAAATAGGAGTCATGTTAATATATATAGGTTATATATATAGGAATAATCCAGTTAGTCCTTGCTAAGTAAAAGTGTTGCTTAGCTGACTTCAAAAAATCCAATTACAATATTTTTTTTTCATTTTTCATACTCTTATTTATCTAAGTGTATTTAACATATAAACTCAATTTTACCATTTTTAGATATGTTTATATTTTTTCGAATTTCAAAAATTTCAAAAAATATATACACATCCAAAAATAGTAAAACTTGGTTTATATGTTAAATACACTTAAATAAATAAGTGTATGAAGAAAAAGCAAAAGAAGTGTTTTAAATATTTTTTGATGTAGGCTAAGCGAATGTCTTCATAATGTCTCACTTAACTGAAGATAACATGATTATTTCTCATATATAAAGAACCTATCCTATGTAAACGGTTTGCACTATAATTATAGCGCAGCCCGTTGCACAATGAGCTCTACGCTTATTAAATTATAATAATATTTTATATAATCATTTATTCATATAAAAATCATACTTTAGACGGTCTAGGATGTTAAAAATATAATTTTAAACTTGATATCTACATCAAACTATTTTATTGAGTTGATTTTATACCATTTTAGGATGAGGTACATACACACGTTGGATTTGGATGAAAATTAGTATGCTATTAAAATAAATAATTCAAAATACAATATGATAGATGTTAATTGTAATGAGCCTTTTTTGGACAAACTATACCGTTATTATGGCAAAGTTCGTTTGTGTTGCATTAATTTCACCATATATATATGCATGAAAAGTGATCTATTAGCTTTAGTGCATCCACGTACAAAAATTTATTTTTTTAAAAAAAATTATACAACTGTTAATATAAGTGTATTTAATATGTGTATCACTTTTTACCTTTTTGATATTTGTAATTTTTTTTTGAATTTTTTAAAATCAGCAGCAGTTTCATAAAAAATTTTAACAAATAAAAAAAAGTTAAATATACCCAAGTACACTAAAGCTAAGTGCACGTGAGTGCATTTAAAAATATCCATGTACGCATTAGTTCATATATATCTGCTTCTTTAAAACACGACGACTACTTGCACCATCAGTTCGCTTTCCTGGTGGTGGCACCGGGATATTATGACCTCCATTAGAAACATAAATAAGAAAAAGAAGAGATTTAGTGGCAGCGAAAACATGCCATTATATGATTATTTAATCACGAGTGCTATATGTACATATGTAACCATTGGAAATTCAGAGTGTTGGATCATTTGGTTCCTGGTCAAGGCGGGATTAAAGAAAATCTTGCAATAAATATTTGGATGTTGGGCTTAGATTATGACACCGTATGGTTGCAACCTCATGTATTTTAGATTATGACACTCGCCGCGCCGACATCGCCTTCTGCGCCGTCATCGCCGCGCGTGCCGTCCTCGCCGTCCGTGCCGTCCTCGCTGCGCGTGCCGGTCACCGTCTCTCAGTCGCCGGTCATTGCCCACAGCTTGCCGTCTCGTCGCTGCCCCGGCCATGCTGCGGTAATTATTTCTACGTGTAATTTGAAAATTTATTTTTAATATTTTATTTATTTTATAAAATTTGAGTGCTCCTTAAATATCGTTAGATGCTGTTAGACCTGTTAGATACTTAGATTAAGGTAGTTTTCATTAAATCATATTATTTGGATTTTAAGTTCTATAATTAAGGTATAAATGACCTTATAAGGAGCTGAGGATCATATTACAGGTGTTAAATTAGGATTAACTTATTAATATCAAAAGTTATATGCTGTTAGATGTCGTTAGATCCGATTAGATACCGTTAGATGTCGTTAGATGTTGTTAGACGCTGTTATATAAGGTAGATTTCATTAGATCCTATTATCTGGGTTTCAAATTCTGTAATTAAGGTATAAATGACCTTATAAAGGACTCAAAATCATATTACAAGTGTTAAATTAGGATTAACTTATCAATATATTTACTTAAAATTTAAAAATAATTTAATATTTATAACATCATAAATATGTCATGCTGACGTCACCTCGAACCGGTTCGAACCAAACCAGTTTCTTTACCAGTTCAATCACCGATTCGGTTCTGACAACATTGCTCAAAAGACAACAAAACTTTCTAAAAACACCCTTAAAGTTTTATCATAATTTTTTTTGTATAAATAGAGATTTTCAAATATTCCTTTTTAAGTTTTAACTCATGAATTTTTTCTAAAATTACTCTCGTACCTAAGCCATTAATGTTCATGAGCTTCATGCCTTTTTATATTCAGCACTTGTTTGTTTAACATAATATAATCATCTTCAACCTCTGCCCTTTTCAAGCCACAATTTCATCTTCCCCACCTATGGTCAGCAGCGCTTTCCACCAAAATCTAACAGCTAGCAGCTAGACGCCACTGGAAAACTATAGCTTCAACATCACCGATTCCAGTGATGGGGCAAACCTTTGCAAAAGAATCACCATCGTCCCCAAATTGCAAGATGCGGAAAACCTTCCAGCAAAATCTTGGCCACCGATTATCAATCCAGCACTGTCGTATGCTGCATCAGTCGATCAGCAATCCAAGACGCCAAAACTCTCCGGCTGCGGACCCATCCGCAAGAATGCAAATCACAATGGCCCGTTTTCCCCTAAAAATTAAATTCAACTGCAGATATCAAAATAGGCGTGTCCCTGTTCAAATCTGTTAGGATCCGAACGGTTTGAATGGGAAATTCAATGAACTTTTATTGATATTGTAAGAAATCCTCACTGATTTTCACAAGAGTAATGAAGAATACAAGCCAAGCCAACTCAGCAACTGACGTGGAAGCATTCTCTCTTTGCTATTATTCAACCAACTCGGCATCAAATGCCAGCTCAGCATGACTCCCAACAAAATCCAACTGGAGTCAAGCGATGTCGTAGAGCAAAAATCCTCCGCACAATTCCAGCATCATCTAATTTCGACGCTGAGCTTCCACCCTTCTTCCTTGACAGCAAGATATGTGGCAGGGTGAGAATGATGGGCCGGAGTAGAGAAGACGGACGAAGGAAAGGCAGGGATTGGGTGAGGAGAAGAAATAGGAGCCGGGGAGGTTGGCGAGGGAGTTACTAATTTGAAAGAAAGGTTAGAGATCAGACGGACTGAGAGTGGCCGACTGCTCTTGCTGGTGAGAAGACGAAATCCAGTGCTCTGTGCGCCAGGCTCTCACCGCCGCCTCGTTCGATCAAGACTTAAGAGAATAAAAGAAAAAGGGATTTTCGGGAATTAACCATTATGTTTGTATTTAGTTCTAAAATTCCCATCCCATTAAAAACCGATAGTTTCTGATTGCTAATAAAAAAATTGTACTTTTCTTGTCATCCCATAAGTGACCGTTAAATGCAAATAATAATAATAATAATAGTAATAATAATAATTGGGCATAAAACATATAGTCGTGCACCAGATCAAAAGATTAAATAGGAGTCAGAATATTGCATATCCATTTCTTAATTAATACCATGAATCCGCTTTTGCCGGTTATTCACCATGATGCACTCCTTAGAAAATATTAACTAACAAGTAAAAGAAGAGATCCGGTGGCAGTGAAAAACATGCCATTGTGATTATTTAATTGCGAGTACTATGTGTACATGTGTGAACCAGAGTTACCGTGGGAAAAATGCATTCATGCATTCTTCGATTTCGGCGTGTAGATCTGGTGAAGATGGGAATGAAGAAAAAATTTGTATGGATAAATATTTTTCCTTCTCGAGTTTTTACTCTACTTGGGCATAAATAGAAAAATAACAACAATAAAAAAAGAACTTTTGATTATAACCTAGCGTTTAAGGTATTTTGTTAGATAAAAACAAATTTTATTTGGTTCCAAAAGCTTTCTAGTACATGAACCCAACTATATATGTATTCCGTTGTCAATAGTTATTACCATCAAATGGCAAGGTCGGCTGCCCATAATCATTACACGGCAACTAAATATTTGGCTTCATCAACTTAAATTTAAATTATTGCCAATAATAATTTTTTTTGTTAAAATAATGGTTTCCAACAATGAAAATTTTTAGTGGATCAAACAGTATACCACTTGATTCCAAAGACTTGTTCAAAAAGGGCATGATGAAATTAATTAAGAAATTTAAAATGGTCAAATAGGAGCCAAACAACTTCATCTGCGCTGGCTCATGTATATCCTCTTCTTTGTAACACAACAACTGCACTACCAGTCCGCTTCCCCGGCGATGGTGATATAGTATAGATAACTGATACACACCATGATATTATGACCTCCACTAGAAATATTAATAAGAAAAAGAAGAGATTTAGTGGCATTGAAAAACGTGCTATCATGATTCGTAAAATTTGTAAATATACTTACGAATGTTTACCATAATTCCTTACATATCTTTGTATTTTTATAGTTCCTCCTATACTTATAAATTTTTCTCAAAATTTCTCTCATCCGTACCCACTTTGTTAAGGTATGTTAACAACTGTCATTAAGTGTGAAACGACTAATGTACCCCTGTTAACTAGAGCCGTGTAAGCATCTTTTGATGGAAAATATTAACCTTCAACTTCCACTTTTTCATGCATTATTGTTAATTCTTAGAAGTTGCACAACTAAATATAATTAATCTCACCAACCGTGGACCGACAGCGGCGCAAAAAGGGCATTCGGGCGGTCGGTGCGGGTTCGAATCCCATTCGGGATTTTGGCCAAAAAAATAAAAAATAAAAAATAAAAAATATGTGCGAGAGCAGGTTTTCCCAGGTGGATGGGGTGTGGGAGCAGGTGGTCTCTCGGTTGGTTGCAAGCTGTGTCTTCCTAATTCTTTCGTGGAGCTGTGTCTCCAGATTTTTTTGGGAAAATATGTGTTCCAGATTTGTAAGAATGTCTCAGATCTTTAGTATAATATGTATTGAGATATCTGTAATTATATACCAATCAAAAAAATATAATTAATCTCGCAACTTTCTTTTCCTTATTGACAAAGGTGCATCAGTAATTTTACATGTGGGTTCACAGAAGTTGTTAACAAACATTAATGACATGAGTATGGGATGAATTTTGAAAAACATTTGTGGGTACAAAAGAAATTATTGAAAATAAGAAAGTATAGAAAATTATAGTCAAAATTTATGGATATAGTGGAGAATTTTACTTATGATTACTTAATCACTAATATTGTATGTGCATATGTGAACGAGAGTTGTCGTGGGAAATTGAGAGTGGTGGATCATTTGATTTTGATACTAAACTTTTCCTGCATAACTTTTAATTTTGCCGGGCTACAAATTGAGAAAAGCTCGACAAGAAAAGGAAAATTGACAATAAATTTCGGATGTTTTTGGGAAGCACATAGGTTGCCTTTTCATACTGTGACCTAAGAAATTATTTTCTATTTTTAAAATTTTTTAATACGTTTACGCGTAACAGTGAATTTTCATCCTATTATTTTGAATTATTTGGTATTTTATTTTATATCCTATTTTTTATTTTTTAAAATGATATAAAATATCACAAAAATTAAAAATTACTAAATTTCATAGGATAAAAGATCAAAGTGAGACTTAAAAATCTACAAAAATTTCTAAAGAATAAAATTATTTTTTTCAGTTCCCCATAAGCGTCGATCTACTAGCTAGGGACTGTACAATATTGTTGCCGTGCATATATTACACTAGTTTTACTTCCATCTAACCATGTTACACTAAAATTTCTAGTATAAATCTGTCCATTTTCATCGAATTCGATGATAACGTGAAATTTCAAATAAATTATTTAGCTAGAAGTTTCATCGAAGACGTGCAGTAGCCCATCTTAAAAATGTGTAAAATAATGTGATAAAATTATTTTATTTGTATATCAATTTCAATGATGTGTTTTCAACATTTAAACAATCTAAAACATCATTTTTATATAAGTAAATAATTTTATACAGTATTATTACACACTAATTAATATATCTTAAAACATACCTAGAAATTTTAAATAATTCACAAGTGAAAATATATGGGTAAGCAAATGTGGCCCACTTACGCGTCCAATCAAGATAATTTGGTCCTATAATAAAATCAATGATGTTAAATAATATTAATGGTTGAATTGTACTTGACTACTTTCATCATAAAAAATGGGCCTCATCAACAAGGTCATGTGAAAAATTTAGATCCAACGTGGATATAACATATTAACGTTTACCTCATAAAAAAACATATTAGCGTTTATAGGCCAAATCAATGGATGAATCCAAACTGTACATGGGCTCTTTCTTTTTCTTTTATATTCGTTTATAAATATGTATAAAGATAAGAAATTTTGCCATTTAATCCCTCTAAATTTTAAGATTTTGATCATTAATGTAAAATTCAATTCATTTATTGTATTTAAAATTATTTATTTATTTAGTTAAGTTTAATCTCAATCAAGTATATTTGTGGGCCATATTTGTTGAAAAAGAGTGTTATTCATGTATAAATTATGAAAAATAGTTACATTTATTTACACATGTATTAGAATGTAATAATACTTTATAGGATTATTTATCCATGTACAAACAATATTTTAGACAGTTTACATATTGAAAATACAACTTTAAAATTGATATTTAATATTAAATCATTTTATTATGTTAATTTTCAACGGGGCCATCCACACTAATATTGGACAAATAAAAGGATTTTTAAGATACTAAAAATGATATTAAACACAATGGATGAAGTGAATTTTCTATGAACCATCAAAATTTTAAAAATGGAAGAGGTTATACGGAAACCGTATGAATGTATAGCTTGGCGTGCTTTCTTTTCCTGCATCAACGGACCCAAGACCAGTATCTCTACCTCTGCCTTCCTACGCTCCAAACCAGCTAGAATGACCCTTCTCCTTACTCCCACTTCTTTGCTAAAATTTTTTCTCATGTTCCTCGTAATTGCATCCTATCGTATTAGTTGTCAGGGTTCGTCGTCAATGCAAAAAACCACCGGAATGCATTTCTTATCATTTCTCTGCCTTGCTCGAATTCAAATCTTACCTTCGCTTTTCTTATTACCGGGCAGGGAATTATCACCATGCCAAAACTAATCTGTCCTCTCGGAACCCTGAAAACAGGGATTCTGTGCTTGGGAAGGCATCATGTGCGACAGCGCCACTGGGCACGTGACGAGCCTCCGCCTCAGCCATTTTCTTATATCTGGTAAGATTAATTTCAAAAGTCTGTCTTGCATTAGGAGCCTTCAAATCCTCAACCTTGATGGAAATCGTTTCTATGATGCTGTGACCACTTCTGCAATTGGCAACCTCACCAGTTTAACCCTCCTTGACCTCTCTTCTAGTCGTGTTATTGGTCAAATCCCACTGGAACTATCGAATTTGACGAAATTGGTTTCTCTTGATCTTTCTTTCAATGGTAACCATGATGATGAATGTAATTTGAATATCCCGTAGAAAGTGGAGAGAATTGGAGCAGTCACTCAAAGCATGTCTAGCTTGAGAGAGCTCATTCTTGATTTTGTGGACATGTCTGCGGAGAATAGTCAATGTGATTAAGTCACATGCACTACTTTCCCTGCTACTCTCCGCACATTAAGCATGTATCAATGCAATCTTTGTGGAAAAATCTATTGGTTCTCAAACCTCGCAAACTTAGAATACTTAGATACTTCCCATAACAATTCCAGTGGTAATATTTCGTCTTCACTATTTGCACTCCCATCATTGCGTTCTCTCATCCTTTGGGATAACCAACTTACTGGTCAACTCAGTGAATTCAATTTTAGTAGCAATTGTCATTATCCCTTGCTAATTGCACGAGGTTAACCATATTCAATGTTAGTAGCAATCAACTGCAAGACAACCTTCCTTTGGATTGACTTACCTGCACATCTTCGTCTTGAGATCAAACAACTTTTATGGCCCCATTCAACCTCCACTGACTTGCCAAAACTTCTCCCAGTTGCTGATCTTTGACCTCTCCTTCCACAATTTCGATGGTTATTCGTCATCAAACATGTTCTGTGGATGGAAAAGAATGACAGGAGAAGACAATTCGAAACTAGAGTATCTTCGTATATCATTTCAAGATTATGCTTATGGTTGCAAAGAGGGAACGTTAAGAATTAAAAGATCGAAAATGGATGGTGTGAAGATTTCTACTATTCAGGCGATTGTTGATTTCTCTAGCAATAATTTTCAAGGGCAAATTCCAGAAGCGATAGGAACTTTCAAGTTACTTTGGTCACTCAACCCATCACATAACAGTTTTGCAGGCCCAATCCCGTTGTCATTGAAGAACTTGACAACCTTGGAATCGTTAGATCTCTCACACAACAAGCTTTCTGGAGACATTCCCCGAGAGTTGGCTA
Source organism: Annona cherimola (assembly GCA_030490835.1). NCBI lineage: Eukaryota > Viridiplantae > Streptophyta > Magnoliopsida > Magnoliales > Annonaceae > Annona > Annona cherimola. The sequence goes on along the minus strand of CM059972.1, from coordinate 122,327,152 downwards.
ACTTAACCCTTTTTGTCAACTCTTGATTTGTCAGAGAATCAACTCACACGAAGCATACCACAAGGTAAACAATTTTCGACATTTACGAATGAATCGTTTGAAGGGAATCCGGGATTGTGTGGGCCTCTACTCTCAAAGATGTGTGAAGACATTCATTTTGCACCATCACCGACCTCTAGAGATGAAGATGAGGAATTCATCTAGAAAGTGAGTTTGATTGGAAGATAACAGCCATTGGACTCGGAATTGGATATGGAGTTGGGTTGGGAGCTTTCTGTTGGGCTTTTGTGTTGTGGGCAAAAGGGAGAGGAGCATTCAATATGTTCGCATATAAGATGGTTTCACTAATATGTCCGTCTTCAGTGTAACTTGAAGTGAATTTCTTTTCGTTGTGGCTGCAATTTCAGATGCATGTAGCGATTAGTTGGAGTGGATTGTTGCGTGGTTGCTGCTGTTGGGTTTTTTTTTTCCTGTGGTTGTATTAATTTCTAGAAGCATGTAGTTAATTTGCTTTGTACATTTTAGAGTGTAGTTTTTGTTGTTATTTTAGCATTACCTACCCATTTTCCTTCACTAGATTTTCTTTTCATCCACCAATTGGGCCCCTTCACCAGTCGTTAAAAAGGCCAATTGTGCTACAGTCTACGTGAACTGTAGTTTAATATATTCCGACTTAAAAACTTTCATTATCTGAATAACATTTACCAATAAAATAAATTTATTGTTACTAAACCTTTGAATTATGGAGGAAACCACTACCAAATTTAAGATAAACTTGTATCTATTAGTTATTAAAAGTTTCTACCTGTCATAGATTTCGTTAACAAAATAATTTTTCGATTCAATTATGATCCTTTCATGAATATTGATAAATTCCCATAATATGTTATCATTACTGATTCTAAATTTGTTATTAGAGAAGTATAATATTGTAGCACCCGTCACGGACACTACGATGGGCTCGGATGCTTTTCTCGCCTCGTGAAATCTGGGTCGGATCAATCTGGGTCGGAACCTGTGTTTCTCATTAAATAGAAGGGTTGTTAGTATGTTTCAGAAAATGAATATTTGCATAGAATAGGCCTTAGTCCCGGGCTTGATCTTTAAGCTTCTGGAGCAGCGGCATATGCGCAAGATTCCCGAGGATTCAGCAGCGTGACGTGGCAGATACGTCGTCGGGAGCTGCTGGACGGCGTGCATCTACCTTACTGCGGCTTCAACTCGACGAAAAGCGTTAGTATTTAGATCGAATAAAATATGTGGGAATAACCTCAATAGCCAAGAGATTTACACCTCTAGATGGAGTTGCTACTGATCTTAAAGGGGAGATCAGTCCCCGTTTTCATTGAATAAGGACACCGGTCGTATAGAGCCTGGATTCCGTTATTCGGATTAAAACGGATATAGTAAAAAATTATTAACCCGAAGCCGTTTACATGGGCATGAAAGGGAGAAAATAAAAAAAAATCTGAAGAAGAGGGAGAGAGGGCGGGAGAGAAAGGAAAGCTGAAGCTAGAGGAGAGGAGAAGTCGGGGCGCCAGAGATTTGATGCAGACTCCCGTCCTCCCCCTTTGGGATGCCTCTCTTAGTGTCGTGGGAGTTGGAGCTTGCCCCTCTATTTATAGAGGGGAAGTGGGTGCGTGGGCCGTGGGCCATGACTGGAAGCCCGTTGCTGTTGGGCTTGTTGTCTTGTTGGAGCATTTTGCTCCAAGTGGACTGAAGCTTGGTGGGCTGCTTTTGTAGAGCCTAGTTGTTGTGGGTTGAAGCTGGATCTGGTGGATTATTGCTGTAGAGCCCAGTTGCTATGGGCTGAAGCTTGGCTGAGCTCGTTTTGTTGGTGAGTTGCTGGAATATAGTGAGTTACTGTTGTAGAGCCCAGTTTTTGTGAACTGAAGCTTGGTTGAGCCCATTTTGCTGGTGGGTGGCTTAGAACTTTGCTCCTGTGGGCTAAAGCTGGACAAGCCCGTTTGGTGGTTAGTAGGCATAGTTTTATTGTTTGGACTTGCTCCAAGTGGGCTGTTGATTCTAGAGCCCATTGATAATTATTTTTTAGTAGATTTTTCTTTTGTGGTTGTTGGGCTTGGATATCTTTGTTATTTTCTGTGTACATTTACTTGGGCTTAAGGGAAGGGTGTCTACAAATATACATAGTAATCTTTTAATTGATATTATGACAAGGAATATGAAATGCCAAAATAAGTTTACGTGTAAACTTATCGGTTGAATATATATCTTTCTTTCAAATTAGTAGGGAAGGACATAGTAACTACACGCAAATTTTAATTTTGATTTGCTTATTTTACATACGCATAAAAGGAATTTTTCAATTGTATACATGTGTAATCTTTAGTTTTAAGTAAACGTAAAAAGTTGTGATAGAAAATTAAGAAAAATCATCTTTTAAATGAGAAATCTCATGTCACACACATCCCATTATTGATCGTAGGATTCTTTGGAACACCCATTCTATAGTTTTCTCAAATATCTACAAGAAATTAAAAAACATTTTGAGCAGTGGCACGTTCACGTCGATCACTTTACTTCCCATCACTTCATCCATTGAAGGTTGACATGTTTTGTGCTCTTGAATACTGCACCAGCAAGCCACTCTACAATTATGTTCAGCTCTTCAATGTCAGCATTTCCTTCTGGTGGCATGGAGCTGCCTTTGTCACTAATCTCATACTTGAGGATGTAAATCGGTTAGGTTGACTCATATAGGAGTCTTTTCAATTCTAACTCCATTTATAAAATGTTAATTTATAATTATATTCAATATTGTTTTTCAAACTTCAACTCAACCTTATAAAATCTTATAAATCAATTCGATTCAAATTACAAATTGAGTTAATAAATATATACTATTTAAAAATATTTTACTTAATTAAATCTATTTTAAAATATAAATTTATATGAAAGAATGAAAATTAATCTTTTTATGGGAATATCATGACTTATATAGTAACATAATTGCTAAGTAATTTTATTTCAAAGTAATGGTGTCTAGTTAATGCTTATGTATTATATGTTAACGTATGACTATTTTTTAATAATCTATTATATTTTACAGTAATGCATGAAATTGAGTTGGGATAACAATCATCTAACCTAAACCAACTTGTTTTCAAAATTAGGTCAATTTAAATTGGGTTATATAATCTATTTTTTAAAATATCTAACTTAATCATATCGTAAATTAAGTCAAGTTAGTTGGATTCCAATTGAGATCGAGCCTATTTATAGCCATACTATGTCGCTTGTTCTAGACACAATTTCATACATCATCATCATTCCAAAGCTACGGTCTATAGACTTGGGCCTTTTCAATTACAATTAGCCCTTTTTCGTGTTTGTTTGACCGTAGTTAGGTGCATAGAACTTTAATGTACTTGGTCCTAACCCATGGGAAGCTGTTCTCACGAGAAAAAAAAGGAAGTAATGGTATCGTGTTAAATTTACAATATGAGTATATTTGTTTGAAAATGTAAGTTTGTTTATTTTTTGATGAAATTTATATTATATGTATATCAAGTCTTAATCTATTCTATTCACTTAGTAGATGAACCACTAAAATATATGTGGAGATAATTTTTCATTATTTGATTTTTTTTAAAAATTTGTGTGTAAAATATTATTTTTTTAATAAGATTTCATTATAATTGATAATGCTCAAAAATATATTTTATATAAGAAATTATGTTATAATATTTAAAGTTCAAGGATAACAATTTCAAGATTTATTTTTCAAATATAATAAAATCTAACAGCATCTAACGTCATCTAGTAGCATCTAACAAAATCTAACTTTCATTATATACGCTATTTATGATTTAACTCTCGTGATGTGCTTTTGCACTCTTTATAAGGTCATTTATGCCTTTGATACATAATTTAAAATTTAATTAATATAATTTAATGGATCTACAAAAATCCAACTGCATCTAACAACATATAACAATATCTAACAATATCTAATTGCTAAATTTTGATATTAATAAGTTAATTCTAATTTAATACCTGTAATATGATCATAAGCTCTTTATAAGGTCATTTATATATTAATTATATAAATTAAAAGTCAGATTATAAGATTTAATGAAATTTACCAAAATCTAATAGCATCTGACTGCACTTAACAACATTTAATCGGATCTAACTTCTGATATTAATAAGTTAGTCATAATTTGACACTCGTAATATAATTTTACACCTTAATTAGAGAAATTAAAACTCAGATAATAAGATTTAATGAAATCTGCCTAAATCTAACGACATTTAATAGCATCTAACAACATCTTACTAGATCTAACTTTTAATATTAATAAGTTAATCATAATTCAACACCCGTAATATAATCCTAGACTCCTTATAAAATCATTTATACCTTAATTACTTAAATTAAAATCGGGTAATAGAATTTAATAAAATCTAATAGCATCTAACAACATGTAACTGCATCTAACGACAACTAATAGAATCTAATAGTATATAAGGCAATCTAACAGTATCTAACATCATCTAACCATATCTAACTTTCGATATTAATAAATTAATCCTAATTTAACTTCCGTAATATGATCCTGGACTTTTTATAAGATCACTTATGCCTTAATTACATAAATTAAAACTCATATAATAGAATTTAATAAAATCTACCTAAATCTAACGGCATCTAGTTGCATATAACAATATCTAATAGTATCTAATGTAGGGTGTGTTTGGGAATGAATAAAACTTTTGAAGAATAAAAGTTGTCAAATGATGTGATATGATAGGGGTAATGATGAGGAGTAAAGAGGATAAAGTTAAAATAGATAGGTTAGTTGTATAGGTAATTGTGTAGAAATGATTGAAAAGTAGGGTGGTTTGTGTTGGAAGATGTAAAAAAATAATTAAAAAATAGAAGAGTTGTAGAGAATGAAAAGTTTTAGATTGAAAAGTTGTAAGTGAAAAGTTTTTGTCATTGCCAAACACCCCCGTAATCTAACAAAATTTAACAACATCTAACATCATCTAAATTTATTTCTAAAAATTAATAACAATAATTATATCATGTCATTGTATAATTTGAAGTGTATATATAAGTCATAGATTCAATGCTTATATTAGCATTACCAAGTACATCTACAAATTTTAAATTTTGGTAAATTGTTAAATATACTTGGACAAGATCGTTATAAGAAAAAAGTTCTAATATTCAAAAATGCATATGTTAGCAAGAGGCTAAACTATGTAATTTTAGATTTTTTGTCTTTTTATGAAAGTATTGTCCTAAATGTTCTTAATATATTTACTAAAATACATAGTTTCATATGTATATTTTCGTAAGATAAATGACATAATTATTGATTTTTAAAATATACATTTAAAACTATATTTTAAAAATCAATAAAAATGACTTAAATGACATAATTATTGATTTTTAAAATATAGTTTTAGATGTATATTTTAAAAATCAATAATTACGTCATTTAAGTCATTTTTCTTACTTCTATATAAAAAAGTCATTTTTCTTACCAAAATTGCTTTTCAAAATAAGAATCATATCTAGAAACTATAAATTTTTTATACGTTTACATAATATTATTATTAATAATTTTTTTAAAAAGGATTTATAATGATTAATATATTTTAAAATTACAACTAATATAATATATGAATATATTATTTTAGATAATTTTAATATTAAACGTATATAATAGTGAATGAATATAATTGTGTGCTGAATATTTTGAATTATATTATCATATAATTGTGTGACACTTAATGTTTTAAATCACGTTTATAGGTGTTGCATGTAAATGATGCCACATACACCACTAAAGCACTTGATTTCAGTGCTCCATCATCTGTCCCAATCCAGCCATGGCGGTCATTGCATAGATGGAACCCGTGATGCGTGCATCCACAGATTTATAATGGAAAGTGTGCGGTTTTTGCATCAATTATTTCAAGCATTAAGCGTTTTGTCCGATTTCAAATATCAGCAACTGCTATAAAGCTCAACAAAATCAGACACGGTTTGATGCCAATCCTTCAAATTGATTGTAATAGCCATGAAATCCTCATTAAAATCCATTAGTAGAGAGTCAATGAAAATCCGACAGCCTCTAATAGATCCAGTGTTGTTTCCATTGCCGATTCATGATCTTCGGCCTCAAACCTCAGCTCGCCGTTGACACCACCTGCACGATCCAAATGATATTGCAGCCATCCCAGCCACCATAGATCTGGCTGAGCAATGCCCAATGACAGCAGCGTGACCCATCCCCTTCACAAAATCTGGCGACAGTGTCTGCCCTTCTCCATTCTGAATGCAGATGCAACAGCAGCATCCATGGATTGCGGCAGCAAACTTCAAGAGTCCATGATTCATCTGCATAATAACAGCAAAGTTCCCTCTTCAAATCAAATGCAGCGAGTATGATCACCAAACTCAGAGGCTTCTTCCCATTCTCATGCAAACCGTCCAGCAAAAATGGACGGTGGATTAGAAGCTTGCTTCAATTTTCTCATAGGGAGGGCTTCCCACGGATGGGGCCCTAATTTACCTATGTCCCAAGCACGGGTGCTCCAGTATCTAGGCGATTCATTCCAAAGTCCAAACCATGATTTCTGCAACAGGGCCATCGCCGCAAGCAGATCCAACGTTCGGCAACTCTGATTTCAGCAATGATTTAGTCTAGGCTACGAGGTTTGTCTATTTGAATTTTAGGCAAGTTTTATAGCCACTGATCTTGTGGCCGAGTGGTCCGTAAAATGCCGGCATTAAATCGTCTGATCCGCATACCGTATTTTCGGCATCTCATCCAACGGTCGATATTCAGCCCGCACGATCCAACGGCTCTCAGCGCTGGTCGGAAACACCGGTTTCGACGGACCGGTCGTAGAAGATCACGCCTCAGAAATCAGAATCGAACAGGTGGGCTGGGAGGCTCCTCCTTTGCATGAGAATTTTTTGTAATTTAGTTCCCTTATAATGAATTGCGATAGGGTTTTTAGAATTTCTCCTGGTTGGGGGGTGCAGGAAAGATTTCCTTCCACATTGCGAAAATAATAAATGTGTCACATTGTGATGATGTACTAAAAAAAAGTTTTATAAATTCATTTAGAACATTGCATATTGTTAACAGCAATGAGACATTTGCAAACCATGTAAACTTTGAGGGTTTAATATAGAAATATAAGAAGTTCAGAATTTAATTTGTAATTAGTCAGCTTACGAGGTCTAAAATGCAAAAAATAAGTGTAACAGAGAACATTAAAAATATTTCAAATAAGACAAGTTTTTATGTTCGCCACATTAAATAAATAAATGTGGAAGACTTGCAAATTTTGCAAATTCTCAAGCCACCATCGGTGCGCCATCATCAACCCTCACAGATGCAGAGACATCCCAGCAGAACGAGGACAACTGGAAAGTAATGGCCATAGGATTTGGACTCCGATATGGCTTTGGAGTAGGGGCATTTTGTTGGACTGTGGAGCTATAGACAAAGGGGTGGAGAGCATATAATAAATTTGCATCCAAGACGCTTTTGCTAATTTTACCACCTGCAGTACAGAGTCTTTGGTGGAATAGTGAAGTTGTTTTCCTCCTTTTTTGCGTATATACACTTTGAGTTGCACAGAATATTTTAAAAGTTTTCGTTCTTATTTTTATTTTTGTTGCCAGGGCAGAGATATAACAGAAGATATGCAATATTTTTCCAAAAAGCTTTTGGTAGCTAAATTATAATATTTTGCAATAAAAATATCTTTGCCAAAATCAGACTACTTGGAGTGATTGTTTCTAAATAATAATATTACACTTTTAATAAAAACTAATTTGTATCCAATCCATAGTGAAGTCTTTTCATTTTCCAAAAACTCATAGTGAGTTGGGGTGTTAACGGATCGGGTTGGACGGGTTGGAGCCTAATCCTAATCCTAACCCATTAAAAATATTTCAATCTTAATCCGTTTATTAACTCATTTAAAAAATCTCAACCCTAACCCATTTACAACCCATTTAATAAATGAGTTGGTGGGTTGTTAACGGGTTGTATAGTAAATAATCTCAAAGTCTAGACTCTAGTAAATTATGATTTCACAGGAAGAGACGAGAAAGTATTTTCGGCATAGATAAAATGAAAATAAGGTAGTAACAGGAAAATGAAATTAGGGCAACAGTGAAAAAATGAAAATTAGGTGACTAGAGGAAGACTTAGAGAAGAAAAATAACCAAGGGATTTACATGTATATATATAAAAAAAAAACTTTAATGAGTTAAGCGAGTTAAATAAGTTGAACGAATTAAACGGGTTGAACATGTTATATGGGTTAAATGGGTTACTAAACGGGTTGACGAGTTATAAAATTTCAACACTAATCCATTTATTTAATTAAATGGTTAAACAGATTGACAGATCATAACTCATTTATTCAAAAATCCCAACCCAAACTCATTTATAAACGGGTTGGACGAGCGGGTTGACGAGTTGACCATGACCATTAACACCCCTAATAGTGAGACGGGTCTGACAAACCCAAATTGATTTTTGCATATATCATTTCCACTTTTGATGTCATTTTTTGGCAAATTAACTTTGTGTTTTGTCACATCATTAATTAATGAGACACAAAGTTCATTATACTTGGCCAATTACCTAGCTAGATCCTCGTTGGTCTTGGGGTGAAAGACTGGAGGGCTGGGAGGGGCCATGCACTCTCCCAGAAACGGATAATGCTAACATTTTTCACATCTGAACTGCACAGCCAAACAAGCACACTTAAAAGTTGAGGAGATGAAAGTATCTAGTTATGTAAATATAAAAGAAGATTAAGTAAGAACGACACAGAGTACAACTGTAGAAAAAAATATTCTCCATCATTTTCCTGATAGGGATTGGACATGTTATGTATCTTGAACAAATATTGGGACAATGAAGACTAGTTGATGGATAAGCGCACGCCGACTATGACTTGTAGAGCTACTTTAATTTCAATAATTGTTATGGTGTTGGGTGTCAAAGAGTATGGAATTTGCATTTACCTCATGGTTTTCCGAGTCTGCGATATTCTTCAAACTTTTTTTTTTTTTTCTAAAAAAAAAATCCCTGTAAATTTTGTTGGAAAAACGCTTTTGGGGAAGTTGCAAGATAAGGAGAAAAAAAAAAAAAAAAAAGGTACCTGCAAAAAGAGCTTCAAATGTTGCTGGGAATCAGAGCATCTCTTTCCTTGGCATATCATTCAACGGGGATTATGACATATAGGGATGAAATTCAATGACACGCTCGATTCACTTATAAACCTTGGAAATCAAAAAGCAACGAGATGATGCATACATGTTCGACTTGAATGGATGCTCGCATTGACAGTGACTGATCTTGCTGGCATTTTCGACTGGGAATGGTTCCTGTACAGACAGTGACTTTTACTCTCTCTTCTTCAATGTTTTGGCTTTTGATACGTGGGGTGGTCCACAATGCAACTACTTACAAACTCCACATGCCCTCATGGATTAGTTACAGTGACTTGCATTTTCTAATGCAATGGAGTGGCCCACCAGGAAACTACTTACAACTCCTCATTTCCTCATGGATTAATTACAGTGACTTGCATTTTCTTCTTCTACAATACAGTAGCCAGCTACTTACTCAGAAAATCTACGTGTCCTAATGGATTGGCATGTTTAGCAAGCAATCGTGAAGTTTCTATATATGTAGATCATACCCCAGCTTGATTTTCATCGAAATAGAAAATGGGCTTCTTGGATTTTATTTCTTTCTCAAAATCCTTCCTCCTCTTCCTACTAGCTTTTGTCAACGATACCTCCACCTGCCACAGCAGTCGAGACCTGTTTTCCGTCCAACATGAGGAATGCATCTATGAGCATTTCTCTGCGTTGCTTGAGTTCCAAAGTAATTCGTCTTTCTGGAATACTGAAAACAGGAATTGCTGTTCTTGGGAAGGCATCCAGTGCGACAGGGCCACTGGGCATGTTACCCGCCTCTTCCTCGGCCAGCTAAATATCTCTGGTAAGCTCAACTTAGAAAGTCTAGTTCGCATTAGGAGCCTTCAAATGCTCAATCTTACACATATCCAGTTCCTTCCCTCCGCAATCCCTTCCGCAATTGGCGAGCTCACCAGTTTGACTCACCTCAACCTCTCTAACACCAATTTTTATGATCAAATTCCCCTCGAAATGTCGAGTTTGACGAGATTGGTTTCTCTCGTTCTATCCTTCAATGGTTATCATGATGATGATTCTAATTTCATTCCATTGAAATTGAATCGCATTAATGTACTCATTCAAAACATGTCAAGCTTGAGGGAACTTAAGCTTGACTATGTAAACATGTCTGGAGAGGGTAGGCAATGGAGTCAAGTCATATCCTCTTCTCTCCCTAATCTTCACAACTTACGCTTGTACCATTGTAATCTTTTTGGAACCATCCATTCAACTTGGCTCACAAATCTAACGAAATTGAAACGTTTGGATCTCTCTGATAATAACTTCAATGGGATTATTCCGCCTTCATTGTTTTCCCTTCCATCACTGCAATCTCTCAGACTTTGGGGCAACCAACTTGGCGGTCAACTAAATGAATTCCACAATTCCTCCTCTTCTCTGTTGGAGACTATTGATTTGAGTTTGAATGAGTTGCAAGGAATGATTCCAAGGTCCATCTTTCAACTTGGGACGCTCACTTTACTTGACCTTAACTACAACAATTTAAGTGGAGTTCTAGATCTAAACAGATTCAATAACCTCGAAGAACTCTTCTATCTTGGCCTTAACAATAATTCATTAGAAGGGTCACTTGGAATGCTTCCTCCCTCAATCACTACCTTGATGCTTTCCAGCAATTCTCTCAGTGGAGAAATTCCAATGTCAATTTGCAATGCCTCTTCTCTTAAAATATTTGATCTATCTAGTAATAATTTTAGAGGTCATATACCACAGTGCTTGGGCAACTTGAATTATGCCCTCGGTCATGAGGCTTGCTTCCTAGAGAAGCTTGATTTGAGTGAAAATCAGTTAGAAGGTAAATTGCCAGTATCCATTGCCAATTGCAAGCAGTTAACAATATTAAACCTTGGTAACAATCAAATAAATGATACATTTCCCTCATGGGTACATGGTTTTGCCAATTTGCGCATCTTCATCTTGAGATCTAATTACTTTTATGGGCCCATTAAAATTCCAGCAACCTGCCAAAACTTCTCGAAGTTGTTGCTTGTTGATCTCTCCTTCAACAACTTTAATGGTAGTTTACCACCAAGCGTGTTTTGTGGATGGAAAGAAATGACAGGTGAGGATAGATTTGTACCAGAGTATCTCAGAACATGGACGGCAGAATACTTCTATTATTATGAACAAGTAATAATAAGAAGTAAAGGATCCGAAATGAAGTTGAGGAGGATTTCTACTGCTGATACCATTATTGATCTTTCAAGAAATCACTTCCAAGGGAGAATTCCTGAAACTATTGGGGCTCTGAAGTCACTGCGGGTGCTGAACATGTCACATAATGGGTTCATAGGCCAAATTCCGACATCACTAAAGAACATAACAGCACTGGAGTCATTAGATCTTTCTCAAAACCGTCTGTCAGGAAACATTCCTGTAGAGCTGTCGGAGCTGACATTCCTTTCAGTACTTGATCTTTCAGAGAATCAACTCACTGGCACTATACCACTGGGTAAACAATTTTCAACATTCACAAGCGAGTCATTTGAAGGAAATCCAGGACTATGTGGACCGCCACTCACAAAGGAGTGCAAAAACATTAATGATGCACCATCATCAACCTCTGACAATGCAAAATCATCATCAGACAGTGACTTTGATTGGAAAATAATGGCAATAGGATTCGGAGTTGGGTATGGAGTGGGCATGGGAGTGTTCTGCTGGACTCTGGTGTTGTGGACAAAAGCATGGAGAGCATTTAATGCATTTTACATAGGATGCTTTTGAAAATTTTTCCATCTGCAGTGTAGTTTGAAGTGATTTTTTTCCCTTTTTTACTTGTTTGTGCTTCTGTATCCATGTGGTTAGTTGCTTAGTAGTTTCTAGATTTTTAATGAAGCTTTTCTTCTTCTTTTCTTCTTCTTGTCTTTTTATCTTTTTGTTTTTTTTTTTTTTCGTTTCTATATATATACATCTAGCAATTTGCCTCTTAATTTTAAAATTTTGGATTGATGAGCCTTCTTTTACTTCTTCATTGTTTCTTGTCCTGTTGTGTTACTGGCTAAAAATATCAAATGCCGAACAAAATCCATAGGTCATTTCCATCAGAAGAAGCTCCAGTTTTTACCGGATCTACATGCTGTGTTAAAAAATTTTCTTTCAAGGTCTGTTTGGATGTAGAGTAACAGAAATATTTTGACATGATAAATTTTTTTTTAAAAATTAAGGGTGTGTTTAGGATGTGATAAAACTTGTTTTGTTGATAGTATACACATTATGACATTTAAATCAGACCCTTTCACAATTCTCACCCTATTGAGAAATACATTATAAATACTCTCACACTCTTTGGGACAACTATAAGTATCCTCATGATCAGAGGAACACGTATATACTCCCCACTAAATGGAGGAGACACCATTCGAACTCACGTCCACCACATTTGTGGCAGCATAAGTTATCAGCGCGCCGCAAGCACATTAGTGGAAAATGATAAAACTTTTGGATAAAAAATTTTTAGTGTAAAGGGAGAGGAGCAGTCAATATGTTTGTATATAAGATGGTTTTACTAATATGTCCCTCTTCAGTGTAAGTTAAAGTGATTTTTTTCCCTTTGTGTTTTTTTTTGTGAGTGTGGTTGTATTAATTTCTAGATACATGTAGTTAAATTTTTTTTTGTAAATTTAGACTTTTTTTATTGGTGTATAAACTATAGTTTTGTTGTTGTTTTAGCATTACCTATCCATTTTTCTTCACAAACTATTCTTTTCGTCCATCAATTGGGCCTCTTCATAAGTTGTTAGTAAGACCACTTGTGCCACTCAAAGTAATGGTTAGTCTAGGATTTTTGCAAATATATTTACAAAGTTTGATTGATATTGTATCTATATTCCTAAGTTTACCAATATTGCAAATATACTTATAAAGTTGGCATGAAATTGCAAGCATATTCTTTCTATGTATGTATTAATTTTTACCATTTTGGAGATTTTTAGATATTTATTTTTTATTTTTAAATATCAAATGCCACTAATTTTCAAAAATTAAAAATAAATATCTAAAATACTCCAAAAATAGTAAAAAATTACACACAGATTAAATACACTTCGGCTAACAAATTTATGAAATTTTTTTTAAAAAAATAAAAATAAATAGGTATATACGACCGGTAGGGGGGCCAAAAAACCTGTCATGTCAATGCTGCCACGCCGTCCATGCAACAACTGCCTCTGAATCCCGTGCAAGCCATGATCACGAAATCACATTTGCGATGTGGTTGGCACGTTTGAGATGCGTGTTCCGGTTAACAGAAAACGAAAGCCATGAAAAGTCGACGCATTTAATGATATTCAGTTGGCTGAGCAGCAATTAAATGCATCTATTACCCACTGGCTTAGGTGTGAAGCAACAAGTTTTAAGTGAAAAAAGTTGTGACCCAAGTTTTCATAATTGCTAAACAGACCCATAATATGTTATCATTAATGATTCTAAATTTGTTATTAGAGAAGTATCTTATATATAATAATCTTTTAATTCATACTTTGACAAAGAATAAGAAATGCCAAAATAAGTTTACGTGTAAAGCAATCGGTTGAATATATATATATATATAGTAATTTTTAATATTCAGGTGCAACACCGCTGAAATGGGCTCCACATGATCATGAAATCATAATCTACTCCACCCATTATATTTAGAATAATGTATTCTATTACTATATCAATTTTTATCACAATCAGATACTTTAAAGTTGTTATTTATATCAAACTATTTTATTACGTTGGATTTGTACTATTTTTAGATAGGGCCCATATACAATTTTCATCTCAATCAGATATTTTAAAGTTGTTATTTACATCAAACTATTTTATTACGTTAGATTTGTACTATTTTCAGATAGAGCCCATATACATATCTGATTGTGATGAAAATTGGTATGGTAATAGAATACATTATTCTAAATACAATAGGTGGAGTAGATCATGATTTCATGATCATGTGGGGCTCATTTTTTAGGCAAATGCACCGCTGTTCCGGTGCAGTGACGCTGCACCGGAACAACTCTCATATATATATATATATCTTGCTTTCAAATTAGTAGGAATATATATATATCTTTCTTTCAAATTAGTAGGAATATATATATCTTGCTTTCAAATTAGTAGGAAAGGATATGGTAATATATTTATTTTACATGCGCATGAAAGAAAATTTTCAGTTGTATACATATGTACTATTTTTTTTGATTCGTTATACATGTGTACTATTTTGTTTATAGTAATTTTTAATTTTAAATAAAAATAGTAATTTCCAATATTCTTACAAATTTTGCTTAAATCCAAATATACCCACAAGTTCTATAATTTCAAATATACCCAAGTAGTTCACCAGACATTCCATTTCGAACTCACGCCATTAAGACCTTGCTAAATGAGTTGTTACCATGTGGACAAGAAAAAACAAAAATGCTCAAATCCTAATTCATTTTCTAAGCCATAGGCTCAAATAAAAACTAAGTCTAGGAAAGGGACTCTTCCATTGAACGAGGCTATAAAAAAAATTTAGAGCACCAATCACAATTTGGAGAAAGAATTAAAGTTTAGGTATTTTTGTTTTTTCACACATGGGCTAATGGCACGTTTAGCATTATAATATATTTCCTATAGCATGAGTATAAACCAGGGTTGTAAGAACCGGACCGGTTCGACCGGGAACCAGTCCAATTTTCGGTTCGGTTCGGTTCAGATACATAAAACCGATCAAACCATCGAACCGGTTGCCGAACCGAGATGAACGATCGAACCAATTCACCCGATCGGACCTGACATATATTTTAAAAAAACCCAAAAAGACCCACTGCTCTGACTGCCTGCTCGAAGCCTCGACCGCCCGCTCGCCCGCCCGACTTTGTTTTCACCCTTTCGACGAATCGCACTTCGTAGCCCTAAGCCCTACCTCTCCTCATCGACCATTTGTGGATAATTGATCCATTGTCGACGAAACTGTCACGACGGCAACGCCGCAACAGCAGCCCCCGTCCCTACCACTCACCTGTCCCTGCTGCTCGCCGCCATTTTCTTCTTCTCCTCCGGCCGTTCCGTTCCCGTCCCTAGCTCCCTGCTGCTCCGTTCACCGGCAAAACTGTCACAGCAGCAATGCCGCAACAACAGCCCCCGTCCCTGCCACTCTCCCGTCCCCGCCGCTCGCTGCCATTTTCTTCTTCTCCTCCGGCCGTTCCATTCCCATCCTTGGCTCCCTGTTGCTCCGTTCGTCGGCAAAATTGTCACGCCAGCAACGCCGCAACAGCAGCCGCACATAGCCACTTGCCCGTCCCTTCTCCGCTCGCTGCCATTTTCTTCTTCTCCTCCAGCCATTCCGGTCCTTGCTGCTCCATTTGCTGGCGAAATTGTCACAGTGGCAACAGCAGCTACACACAAAAATGATTCTGCTCCTCTGGCATTCTGCTCCATTTTGCTCGATACACGATCACTCAAAAACGATTACAAGACTGTTGTGGTCCGAAAGGGTGCCTCACTGCCTCCTCCGCACCTCGATCTCGATAATTTTTACTGCATGTTTTGTACTTATATTGTAATTATTAAAATCTAACATATATTTTTAGAATTTATATAAATATAATTTTATCAATATATTTATTTAAAATTTAAAAATAATTAAATATTTATGACATCGTAAATATGTCATGCTGACGTCGAATTGGTTTGAACTAGACCAGTAATTTTACCGGTTCAATCACCGGTTTGGTCCTGACAATATTGGTATAAACTGTATTTTTGGCAAATTGTGTTGGTTTTTTTGAAATTATTGAAACCTCATGTGTATTTAGAATTAAAAACAAAATTTGTGAGTATATTTAAAATTTAGGTAATTTACATACATACTTAGGGCACGTTTGTAATGTGCAAGTATGAGAAACTATGAGATTTGGTTTCCCAAGGCCAATCATTATTATGTCAATTACACTATTTGTCTTACTTTTACCTCTATATTCTAATCATTTTCCCTACCAACTACATACAACAAACTTATTTATTCCAATTATAATTTCTATCATTTCCTATTAAAATCGCATTTATTAAAATATTCTCTTTTCCATTTCTTTCTATTTCACATAGTCCTACGATTTTACACATTACCAATTGTCCCCTCATATAATACAATGATAATTGTAAATATACCTACTTCATTTTTAAAATTAGAAATATACCAACATAATTTTGTAACTTGAAAAAAGATAATTTTCTTGTCCAAATCTGCATCACGTGGTAATAACGATCAGCGGCTGACAATCGATTGACAGACGATAAATAAATTAGTTAATTTAATACCCTAACGTTTTAATTGATGAAATCCAAACGGGTGATGATGTAGTTTAGGTAATTCACGAAAAACCAACTTACCTAAAGTAACTTATGTGGGATTTAATTTTTTTTTCTTTCGAAACTTTGATATTAATTAAAATTTTTAAACGGAAAATAATATTAAGAATTATAAACTTTTTTTGGAACGTGAAATCTAATGCCGTTAGATCCAATGGTACGATCCAAACACGCAGCCCTTTTTCCCAAGAAACGGACAGCGGTGTTCCGGCCTTCTTCTCAGCAGAAAAGAAAATGACAGCGGCGGCTCTGTTCATGCTCTGTCTTCAACACATGCGATGATGAAAAGAGGAAAAGTTCGAAGTTCTACACTACTGGTACAAAAAATGAGCTGAAATTTATTATTATTTTTTTCATTTGATCGAACGGATATCGAGTAAAACCCCTAAAGCATATTCATTTCTTCTTTTATTGGTTATCAATATAAACCCCTTCTGCAATGCGGCAACCCCCCATTCCAGCTAATTTCAATTAATAGTTTCTATTGGATGAACTGTTTCCTCTTTTTATCAGACCCCCTTTAGAAACTCAATTAATTAGATTGGTTCTGATAAATATTCGATTGTATTTAGTCAATAAGATCGTACTCGGAATGGAGAATACATCTTTTCATTCAAGAAATGGAATTTCATCCGGATTCTATGTGTATGCTATTTTCCGTGTAAATTTGATCTTCTTTACTCACAATCTCGCCAGAAAGGTGTTCTTTTGAATTGGGCTTCCATCAAAAAGCCGTTGTATTCAGTCAAGATGTTAATACTTGTGATTTTAGGCGTTTCTTTGCCATTGAACATTTTGATGGATATGAAATATCTAGATTAATGCGCTGTCTAAGAATTTTTGTTTCCTGTGTCGGCAGTCATTCATCCGATCATCCCTCTAGTTTGCCAATCGTGCAACATCAATAACTAGAAATTTAATCTTTTGATTTACACAAGTGCCATTAGCTGAAGTCAATAACTGGGTATTTTTTGTGCATTTTCATCTTAAGTAGTTTTACTTAAATTCATTTTTGTCTGATATTTTCTAAATTGGTTTTGACCAAACACCATTTCTTTCTTTTCTCTTTGACCAATATCAGTGTCTAAGTATTATCCTTATTGTAATGTGGTCATTAATTCCAATTTATTAATGCTGTGCAGCTGAAAGGATTACCTCAAATTCTTTAGTCATCATTCGTTAATGAAGCTTCTGAAAACCGAGTGTGAAAATTCCCTAGAATCGGCAATTTTCTTTGCCATATGTATATTTTTGGTTCCCCTGTCTGAAACAAGTCTTTTTGTAGGCATTTCTTGCACAACTTCTTCAGTTGATTCATTAGCTGTAACTCGATGGATACATTGCACCCATCAGGGAACTCGCCTGCTGCTCATCCTGACGAAAGACCTCCATCAGCAACTGATTTCTTCCCTCAGACATCCCCACAAGATTCACGCATTTCACTGTCTAAAGGAATCAAAACCAGAAATCCAATACCCCATTTGATTTTCCCTCCTCGTCCATGTCCTGCTCAATTCGCTACTCCTCCCGGGCTTCCTTATCCGCATCAATTCAGTGCTCTTTGTGATATGCCTCTGGCTCCTCAATTCAACATTCCACCTGGCCATTCTCTTGTTCCTCAATGTCATACTTCCCCCAGTCTCCCTCCAGTACCTCAATTTAACTCTCCAACCAGTCATTCCCCAGTTCCTCAGTCCACTACCTCCCCTGGACTTGCTCCAGCTCAATTCAACACTCCACAAGGCCATTATTCCATTCCTCAGTCTAATAATTCTGCTGGTCTTCCCTTAGCTCCTCAATTTAATGCCTCTCCTGGTCATTCTCTTGTTCCTCAATCTAATATTTCCCATGGTCTGCATGCAGCTCATCAATTCAACGATGATTCTCATCTGTCTCCTGCTCAATTCAATGCCCCTGGTCCTTCTCCAATTTCCCATTTCACAACTACCAGTCTATCACCAATTTCTCACCAATGCAATACTCCTAACAGCGTACATATATCTTCTCAATTTAGTACTCCCGCTAATTCATCTGTATATCCTCAATTCAATACTCCCCCTAGTGCATCTCCACTTCCTAAATTCAGTACTCCCCCTGGTCCACCTGCCTTTTCGTCACAAGTCCAGCCAGCAGCAGTGCCTTTTCAGACAACTCCAGCATCTTCCGAGCCTCTTATGTTTTCTACCTCTAAATTGCCTTTGCCAGCATCTTCTCTTCCACTTGTTACAGATGGATCAGCGGACACTGTCTGTGCAAATGAATCAGCACTTGATGGGGCATTGCAATATGTACAATTCTCAGCTCACAAGGTACTGCCTTTTCATTTCTTCTAATTGTTACTTACACTGAAGTTTTAAAAACCGTAAACTGGACCTTTAGCCTCCCTTGTTAAGTTATAGCTTGTAAGTTCATATCAATTTCTTTTCACTATTTTTTTCTGTTTTGTTGTGACAACCACCATTATATACTTTTGCATTTTTAGGTTTTGAAACAGAAAAAGCTAGCAAACATCTCGAGCTTGGGATTTGGTGCTCTGGTCTCACCTGGCAGGGAGATTGCGTTGGGTCCCCAAATAGTCCAACATCAACCACACCGTTGCCAAAATTGTGGAGCTTATTCAAACCTTTACTGCACTTTCATTCTTCCCTCAGGGAGGTGGCAATGTATTATCTGTAAGAATCTTAATGAGAGTGAAGGAGATTATGTAGCAGGTAGGAGGGAAGAGCTCCGAAACTGGCCGGAATTGGTTTTTCCTATGGTTGATTACATTGAAGGTGGGAACCAACTTCCTGGATTTATCCCAGTATCTACCTTGAGGATATCCGCCTCCATATTTCTAGCCATAGACGAGTGTTTAGATGAAGCCCACCTTCAGCATCTTCAAAGCTCCTTACATACTTTTGTAGATTCCCTTTCAACGGCCACAAGAATCGGAATAATTTCATTTGGTCGTTCTGTATCGGTGTATGACTTTTCATATGGATCAATGGCATCAGCAGATGTGCTTCCAGGCGATACATCACCCACACAAGAGTCATTAAAATCATTGATTGACGGGACTGGAGTTTACATGTCCCCTATTCACGCTTCACTTCCTGTTGTCCACATGATATTATCATCTATGAGAGCATATAAACTGAACTTGCCTGAGTCATCAAGGGATCGATGCATTGGTACGGCAGTGGAGGTTGCACTGGCCTTAATCCAAGGACCTTTGGCAAAAATGTCCCATGGGGTTGTTAAGAAGAGAGGAGGCAATTGTAGAATCCTCGTATGTGTTGGTGGTCCAAACACGTATGGTCCTGGATCAGTTCCTCACTCAGCGGATCATCTTAACTATCCCTGTATGGAAAAAATGGCAGTGAACTATATGGAACATGTTGGTCTTGAGGCGCATCATCAGAACACCAAGGTGGATATACTGTGTGCTGGGACATGTCCAGTGAGAGTTCCAGTTCTGCTGCCTCTTGCAAAAGCTTCTGGTGGTATGCTGCTTATTCATGATGACTTTGGGGAGGCTTTTGGCATGAATTTGCAAAGGGCATCGGCTAGGGAAGCAGGTTATCAAGGATTATTCCAAATCCGTTGCTCTGACAATATTCTTGTGACTTCTGTTATAGGGCCGGGTGAAGAGGCACCTGCAGATGTTCACAAAACATTCAAAAATGACACTGCTATTTGTATTCGAATGTGTAGTGTTGAAGAATCTCTGAGTTTTGCACTTTCCATGGAACTAAGTAATGACATCAAGAAGGATCATGTATTCTTCCAGTTTGCTTTTCAATATTCAACTCTCCAACAAGCCAACATTTCTAGAGTGATTACTGTTAAGCTGCCTACGGCGGATGATGTATCATCCTACCTTGCAAGTGTACAAGATGATGTAGCTGCGGTTCTTATTTCCAAGAGGACTGTCTCGCAAGCCAAAACTTCATTGGATGCTGCGGTTATGCGACGAACAGTTGATGAAAGAGTGAAGGACATAGCTTCAAGATTTGGGCACAAACTACCCCAATCTAAGTTCTATCAGTTCCCCAGGGAACTTTCTGCACTGCCAGAGTACCTGTTTCATCTTAGGAGGGGTCCTCTTTTAGGAGGCATTGTTGGGCATGAAGATGAAAGATCTGTACTAAGTAACTTTTTCTTAAATGCTTCCTTTGATTTGTCTCTCCGGATGGTAGCACCTCGTTGCCTAATGCATCATGAGGGGGGAGTATTTGAGGAACTGCCAGCACATGATCTTGCCATGCAACCTGATGTTTCAGTTGTACTTGACCATGGAGCAGATGTTTTCATTTGGATGGTATGAGCTTATGGGCTTCTTTTGTATTAATTTTCTTCATCCTTTTTAAAATTTTGAAGAAGTCATCATATTCCACCTTATTTTCCTGATAACATCAGACTCCCTAATGCATCCTGTCATGTTTCCTTAAAACCTCAAATACCTTTTTGGTGTTATTATTATTTTTTTTATTTTTACCAAGTAATAGGCTGGCTCCAGCCGTCCTGCATGAAAAATATTACATTAGTCTTGTGAACTTCTTAAATAAATTCTAATTAGTTAATTCAATTTCATCACTGATATAAATATTTCATTAGGAAGTTCTTCTTAATAGAATACTTGCTCGGCAAAATAAATATAAGTATATTAAAAAATATATGTAAACAGTTCTGGCATTGGGTCATGCTAATGCCTCCATTTCCTAGATACAGATACGGGAACTTGGTTGCATTTGTGTTGTCTCCTGATGTTTGCAGCTTCACCTTTCATTCACCTTACGAACTGCCTGAAGTGATGCTCAAGTGTCGATTCTTTTATAATTTCAGGGATCTGAACTTGTGGCCCAGGAAGGGAGAAGTGCAGCTGCTTTAGCTGCTTGCAGAACTTTGTCTGAAGAACTCACAGAGCACCGGTTTCCTGCTCCCCGGATCCTCATTTGCAACGTTTGTCTCCTTCCATTTCTGTTTCTGTTTCATTTTACATGACCACGTATCTTTTCATAGTACTCACTTGTACACTCGTGTAGGAGGGAAGCTACGAGGCCCGGTACATTCTTTCTCGTTTGATACCTGCCCACAAGGATTCACCATATGAGCAGGTATAATATTTTCCATTCTTGTCAATTCAAAGTCTGCGATATTGCTTGCACCATAAACTAAGCTGGATTGGAGTTTTTTCTTTTAAAAGAAAAAACATGGGAATTTGTTCGAGCAATATGGTGAGGAAATGTTAAATATTTGTGCTTTATCAAAAATTTAGGTATTCCATATGAAAAACTTGGGTGCAGATGGTACCATGTAAATGAATTAGCAATATGAACTCCGCAATTGCTGGCAATTTGAATGTTCTCTTCCATTGACTGCAGGAAGCAAGATTCCCCCAGCTTCGATCTTTGACTGCAGAGCAAAGAGCCAAGCTAAACAGCAGCTTCCTTACCTTCGATGATTTCAGCTACTGCGAGTGGATGCGTAGCCTAAAATTGGTGCCACCTGAACCAGCCTAATATGTTTGCAGGCTACAGAAAATTAGACATTAGTTCTTTTTCCTTTCAAGTCACGGCGGAACGAAGTGTACCAAAGCTGAGTAGGTTGTATACAAAAGCAAGCTAGAGCTATCTATGTTCTACCCAAGTTCAGTTTTTGACAGATGAGTGTAGTTCAGATAACCGAGGTTTTGAATAAATTGAGTATACCTTTATCCCATATCCTTTTTTTCCTTTAAAAATGCTCATGTTACTTTCTTTTCTTTTCTTTTTTTTTTTGAATGGTTATGTCCACACGAGTTTCAAACAAAATCATGCATAGACTGTGCGGGCCCTTTTTGCATTATTCCATGAAATCTATGTCATCCATTGCATTCAGCATTTTTTTTTTTTTAAAGTTGGAAGTATTAATTTTCCATAAAAAACGGAAATAGGTGGCCAAAAAATAAGTATCATTTTTAGAGTGAATATGTACCCATTAAAATTCTCATCTTATGTGTGAGATGCAATTTATAATTAAGGGGGTATTTGTTTTTAAGTAAAATTTTTCGCTCTCCACAACTTTCCTTTTTTAATTATTTCTTAGCATTTTTGTATACAAATTATATTTTTCAATTATTTCTATATAACTATCCATATAACAAATTTATCTATTTTAACTTTATTATCTTTATTCATCATTATTATCCATATCATATTACATTTTCAATAACTTTTATATTAAAAATTTTTTATTCAAAAGTTTTATCATTTTCCAAATACACCTTAAATGATTATAAATATTATTATTCGATAACTGCCAACCAAGAAACTGAATAGGAAATTAGTGAAAACGGGGCCGATTGAGCTGGTTCCACATTTGGTCGACCGATTAGCAGGTAAGAAGAAAAGGAGTAAGAACTGTTGCACGTCCATTAATTGTTTTTTTTTTTTTCTTCTGTTTTTAAAATCTGGATGGAGGCTGATGTCTTTTTTTTTAATTGTTATTTATATAATGTGAAAACTGATATTATAATTATAATTATGCACTTTCGCAATTCTCATATCATTGACCCTACAGTTAGGAGAACATTAATAATAATCCACACATAGGTGAAAATAATTACCCGCGTCAGGACTCAGGAGTAGGAAATGGGAATCCAAACCAGCACCATCTTCATTAACGGCAAATGGCGCTACCACCAGGGCACCGACCCGGGTGGCGATGGATTGGAGGCTAGCGTCTTCCACACTCAAGCACAATGTCAAACCTTTAATTGAGTTTTCGGAAAACGAGAAAATAAAATTTAAAAAAAAAAAAAAAAAAAAGAGGAAAGATGGGGAACTGACATGGCACAGCAGAACGTAATTGTTGAAAATAAATATGAACCAAACAAATTCCATGCGCGACGGTAACAATAAAAAAAATTTTAATTCATATGTGGGCTTTTAGATCTTTTATCCCATGAGAATTGAAAAGTTTTTAAATTTATTTGGTACTTTATTTTATTTTTAAAAATCAAAATTTAAAGCATGATTATATATTAAAAATTTGTCAAATTTCACGGGTAGAAAATCTAAGTTGGCTCACATATATAAAAAATTATAAAAAATTTGAGCCGACCATATAGAAACCAGACTCTTGAAGACACAAATATAATGAGTAATGTTTCAAAGCATTCGGGCGCAAATTTAAGTGTAATTAATTTATAAATCGAGTTTTTATCATTTTTGAATATATGTATATTTTTATTTGTAAAAATAAAGAGGTTTAAAATATTCTTATTTTTAAAAATAAATATATATACACATTTTTAAATATAATAAAACTTAATAAGTACGTTGAATACAAATAAATTACAGTTTAAAACATGTTTAGGAATCAATAAAACTTTAGAATGAAAAATTTTTAGTATACAAGTTTTTGAATAAAAAGAACATAATGTGATATGATAAAAGTAATAATGTAGAGTAAAAAGAATAAAATTAAAATAGATAAATTGGTTGTATAAGTTATTGTATACAAATAATGAAAAAATATGATAATTATATAGAAAGATGTGAAAAAATAATTAAAAATATGATAATTATAGAAACTGAAAAATCTTTATTTGACATTTTTTATATTTTTCAAACATGCCCTTATTAAAAAATTTTAAATAAATGCATTTTGCATCCGAGTGTATTAAAATTTTAATGCATCCGGATGCACCAAAACAAACCTTATATATAATAGGAAAGTGATTCAATACACATGCATACATTGAAATCTTAGTGTACCATGTTGCAAAACTTATTCTTTAAATTTTTTTATAAAATTATTATTTTTAAGTATATTTAATCTATAAACTAATTATTACCATTTTTGGATATATATTTTTTAATTTTTAGAAAAGGGACATTTTAATCATTTAAAAATAACTAAAACTCCCTTGTTTTTTAAAATAAAAGAAAGGGTTAATTTCAAATATACCTATTAAGTTTAAAAACTTTAATATACACCTACTAAGTATTTTATTAGTTTCAAATACACTAATATAACAATTAGAAACATTTAATAGTTTTAAAATTTCAAAATACCTTTGATTGATTTAGTGTCTATTGTCATTGATATCATATCCAAACTATTAAAATTCATTTTGTCTAGTTTCTCTCTTAAGTTGTATGAGTTTCCATCACACTGTTGAACTTGTGTCGTAGTTGAACAACATTGCTATTAAATAATAATGGACATTTTGGATATTTTCTATGATAAATAACGGTGTTATTTAATTATGCTTGATGGAATTAGGTATAGATGAGATTTCACTTATACTTGATAGGTATATGTGAAAGTTTTCAAACTTAAATGATATATTTGTAAATGAGAAAAATATAGTGGGTATATTTAAAATTAATCCTAAAAAAATATATACATATCTGAAAAAATGATGAAACTTAACACATATATTAAATGCATTTAGATTAATAATTTTATAAAAATTCAAAAAAAATTAAAAATAAGTTTGCACTTGGGTCCATTAAAGTTTCAATATACCATGGCGCATTCAACTAGGGGTGCAACTCGGGTCGGGTTATACCGGGTTGGAGCGAACCCAAACCCAAACCCTAAGAATTTAATCCGGGTTCGGACCGGGTTCGGGTCGGGTTCGCATTGGTTTTGGTTTGGTTTCGGGTTAGAATTCAGGTTACCAATAAACTATTTTTTTTCCAAATTTAGTTGTAATATAAAAGAAAATTATTGGAATATACATACCTGTGTTTACGAAGTCAAGCCTCACGCTGAATTCTGCAACATCCTTTCAAAGAATTCTACAATATTCTTTGAATGAACTCTGCAAGCAATTTTTCAACACCCTATAGACACAAATAAATGACAAATTAGTTAGTTTTATAACTAGTTGGTCATTTCTATTTAATAGCTAATGAAAATGACTCAAGTATACCAAATAGAAAATGAACATATCATACTAACTTTGTAGTTGAAACTAAACATTATCATACAAACTGCTGAAATTGAATTCAAACTGAATATTTATCATACAAATTGCTAAAGTAAAAATTGACCACTTGTCATACCAATAAACTTAAAATATGAATCAAATTTATATTTCAATCTGAAATTCAAACTAACAGATTTCTCATACTAACAGAAAGTATAATATGAAATAGATTTATCATGCCAACTCAAATTCAAACATAATCCACATAACAGTTATTGAAAGTAACTAAATTTAAATACATTAAGCATAATGGTTCAACATTCCAATCTAATTTAAGTGCAATCCAAATTTAAAATAATAATATAAACAAATCTCAAGTTCAAATAAGTTTACATATACTTTTAAACAAATTCAAATTTCAAACGAGTTCATGTCTCCAAAGTTTCCAAAAAAACTAAAAAACTATTCGAAGACTTCCAAGTAATTTCTCCCTTGATTTTCATCTGCATTTCTAATGTCAAGTTCTTCCTCCTCGATTTACATATTCGAAAATAATATGCATCAACCTAGACGAAAAAAATGCATGCAACTATTAACAATAAGAAGATAATAATCATAAAAAATCATCCTAGAAATTAAGTTACCTCAAGCGTGCTTTGATAATGAAGAAAGAGGTGATTTGTCTAAAGTAGATTTAGTAATGTCTAAAACATGTATATATATATATATATTAGTATTACAAAAAACATGTATAATTGATGAAAAAACTATATAAATTACATCGGGTTCGGACCGGGTCGGGTTTTGGTACAGGGTTGGTATGAACCCGGTTTTAGTTTCGGGTTTCTACGGGTCGGGTTGAAACCGGGTCTATTTTGAAAAATTTCTTACAAATAAAACCCATTTTTGGTTTTGATACCGGGTCGGGTCGGGCGGGTCGGACCGACCCTACCAAGTTGCACCCCTACATTCAACCACTTCCCTGTATAATGATAAGAAATACCAATAAAAAATATTAATAATAAGAAATATCAGTGCTTTCCATTTCCGTTTCCTTCCCCCAAGCACATCCATATCTTTTTGAAGAAAAAAAACACAGAAGCTCATATGTCATGTTCTATCTTTTTTTTTTTTTTTTTTTCATTCATGTTATAATCGTCTATTCACTCATATTAATCTCTTTTTCATGTTTTCCATTTGCTTCCATTTTTACTTCATCAGCTCATTTGGTCATTCCAAGCAATGCGGTCTCGAGGATGGCCGAAGGCCGCGTGCCAAGCGTCAGACCCCGCCAGAGTAAGAATTGCTTAGAACGGCTGCTGCCCGAATCCGACCTTATCTAAGATATACTCCCTCTGTCACCCTTTCCCTCCACACAACAGATTTTCTCAGTAAACACAATAGTGAGAAAGAAAAACAGATTTTTAAATTTCCCTTCGATTTCTCTCAGCTCACCACCGAAATTTGTGAACCCCATCAGCTTCCGGAAAAACCCACTCTCTTTTTCCACCAAAATGGCGGCATGGAAGGTTCGGACACCGGATGTGAAGAACCTGACGTCCTTTTTCCCCTTTTCCTCCAAATGGTTGCTTCTTCAAAGCAATTTCAAGCCAAATTCTGATTTGGGTCCTTCTTATTTTCCAAAATTACCTCAACAATTTCCTTGCTTTGGAGCAAAAGCCTCCAAAATTGGAGGTTTGACAACGCGCCGGTTGCCGCCGGTGGCATCTCTCGGGGGGCTGCTGGGTGGGATCTTTAAGGGGACTGATACGGGAGAATCGACTAGGAAGCAGTATTCTCCGACTGTTGACTTGATCAATAGGCTGGAGCCAGAGATTTCACAGCTGTCGGATTCGGAGCTGAGAGAAAGGACAGCAGTGTTGAGAGATCGGGCAAGGCAGGGGGATTCCTTGGATTCTATCTTACCGGTAAGCTTGAATCAAGAATTTGTTGGAGGAGATGAATTTCAAATATTTTCTGTTCTACAATATCAAAATTGAAAATTGAACTGCTTGAAAAGATTATAAAAATCAATAGAAGGTTGGTTGTACGTGTTCTACCTGAGTACAATCTTCTTTGTCTATTGTATTATTTCTTTGATTATTTTTTCCATTTTAGAATCAAAAGTCAGGTGTAACTGAAAGTAAGCAGAACGTAGACACGGTTGCTAATTTGACGTTGCTATTGGATTTTTCAAACTTCATCTAAATTGATTGAAAAACATTATTTAACAGAAGAACATATTGTTATTTTTAGTTGCTAGTTGATGAAAACGTCCATGATGATGGCTTGGGTTGTCAAGAAGCCCTGAGTGCAACAGAGTAAACAAGTAACTCATCCTAATGCTTACCGGCAAGGGTTGGGGCAGGAATGTGGGGAACTCATCAAACCCTAGACTTTCAGTGAGTGGAACCCTTTTGTTTGCTACCAACAATCTACTATTTAAGTTTTTGTATTTATTGAAATATCATATTATATGATACGTATCTTATATCATACGTAATTGGTTGATATGAATTTTTTTTCATAGAGGAGACAAAAAAACATGGATAAAAGTAATTAAACGAGATATGAAAATGTTAAAGATTACTAAAAGTATTATTTATGATCATAAGCAAAGGTACAATAGGATCTGTGCAACTAACACCACATAGGTGGGAAACAACTTATGATAATGATGATCTCATATCATGTATTTTTACTTTCGAAAAATTTCCAACAGCAAGATCTGTTGATCCCCTAGGGGTAAAGGTGTTCACTTGATGCACCAGCATGGAGAACAAAAAATGGTTTTAGCGGTCTGTAATTTGAGATGGAACATCTCTCTTGCAAAATGTAACTCTTGTGGGAAAAGGTAGAACATATTGAATGCTAATTCGCTCATTGCTGTTGGTCTAACCCTGAAATGTGAAGTTACATTCAATAGAGCCAGTGGGGATCTCTGATGATGAAATGGTATCTCTATCATGAAATGAAAGAAATAGTGGTTCACGGTGTTCTTGCAATTTTTTCATGGAATGTAAGAGGAATGAAATAGCTTTCAGTGGACTGCTTGCATAAAAGAATATGCTTAAGAGATGAAAAATGGGTAAAGCTGGGCCACGTCTCCAAGGTACCATTTTGTTGGGATCTTTTCAGGAAAGGGGGGTGGGAGCATCAAACAAGGCAAAACGCAAACCTCAAACTTTTTTAGCCTACACACGTTAGTCTCAACTATAGGATTATCCAAGTAGTAGCACAGGTTGGAAACTTCAAAACCGCCCCTGATTGTGCTGATTTTATTGGCTCCTTGTTGGCTGTTGTTGAGTGAAATGGGAACACATTAAACATATTAAAGTCTTCTTCTGAATCTCTTCCCTTGTCTTCTTCACTCGTGTCCCGGACTAGTAATTCCGGGAACCTTTAACCTCCTGATGCATCAGGATTACGGAATTTATCTTTGGTAATTTACAATTCCTGGTGCAGCATTAAGAAGTTTTCTATTTCTTTATTAATGATGATGAAATTATTCTTGCAATGTCGATATATCTTTCTTGGTTATAGAGATATAGTGGTGCCCATGCTATCTTCTTAGAATGGCCTAAATGGTAAATTGTTACTGAAGAAGGTGACTCTTTGGTTGGCAGGAGGCATTTGCTGTTGTAAGAGAGGCATCAAAACGAGTTTTAGGCCTACGACCTTTTGATGTCCAACTGATAGGTACATGTACAAATCAAACTTCAATGGATGTTATGCCTGTCATGCTTATGAGAGAGAGAGAGAGAGAGAAACTATTCCTAAAAGAAATGCAGGAGACAAGCTGAAAGTAGAATTATATGTTATAAGATCTTAGCAGCATTATGAACTTGCATATAAATACTAGAATTTTGTTTCGTTGCAAACCAGCAGGCAATGGTATTGAAACCTTCATTTTTCAGAGTTAGTATTTTGTTCTCTAGCTCTCTTATTTGCATTCTAGGTTGAATTCATGCATATGGACTTTTGGCGCATGTTGAATTCAGGTATGCTACGGAGTTTCATTTTCTTTTTTGCCCTGCTGTATGTACATTATTCTTGCAACTTAGAGTCCGTTTGGCTATGCTTATCAAGTGAGCTTATGTGCTTTCCACCTCACCACCACGATATTTTGAATTTGGTGTTTGGATGGGAGGCATGTTAACTACGCACTTTTGCCTATGTTTAGGAAAAATCAGCGCTCAAAAGCGCATATAGCAAAAACACCAAAACACCACTTCTGTAAAAATTGCATATGCAATTTGTCTTCTGTGGAAGTTGGTCTCAATATGCGATTCCAAGTGCTTTCTGCCACACCACCACGATATTTTGAATTAGATGTTGGATCTATGTGCTTTTTTGCCTATTTTTAGGAAATATCAGCACTCAAAAGCATGTATAGGGAAAGCACCAAAATATCGCTTTTGTGAAAATTGGTCATGCAATTTCTCTTCTGCAGACATTGCTCTTAATGTGCAACTCCAAACAAAGCCTTATAGCTGTTAGCATGATATTAGCTGTATTTCTGTGAGATTTTAACTATTTATGGTAGATAAAGTGAGCTTTTAACTATTTATGGATAGAATTTACTCCTAATCATTACTCTATCATATCACATCTTGCACAAAATTTACCCCATTTTTTTATACATCCATCCAAATGGAATAAATTTGATTTTCTGACATTTGTGCTTAAATGTTTGTTACTTGCATAGGAGGTATGGTTCTTCACAAGGGAGAGATAGCTGAAATGAGGACTGGAGAAGGAAAGACACTTGTTGCTATTCTGCCAGCTTACTTGAATGCTTTGAGTGGCAAAGGAGTTCATGTTGTTACTGTGAATGATTATCTAGCACGGCGGGACTGTGAATGGGTGGGTCAAGTTCCCCGATTTCTGGGACTGCAGGTTGGCCTAATTCAACGTATGTTGTACCCCTTTAGTTCTGTCTTTGTTTCTCATTTCCTTGGTGTGATACAATATAGCATGTTACATGAAGCACCTGTTTTCCATTTCCCAAGAACAGCTGTGTCAATCTTGGTCAAACCACCACCACCACCACATGCAGCGCACTTCTAGTACATTAGAATTCAGATCAGACCACCTCATGTTGATGCCATTGTGGTATGTTCTACATGTGCAAAATGGGTGAACACCAAAGTCGACATGACAGGTTTTAGTCTCTGTTTGGACTGCATAGGCATACCTCATAGATCCAATCACATAGCTCTGTGGAAAGCAATTAGATTCATTATTTTGGACCTTTAAGGCCCATTTCTTGGCCAACGTCTGGATAAGTCACTAGTGTTCAGTTTCTTTTATTTTCTTTGTGATACTTTTTGTGCACTTGCATGTGTTTGGTGTGTGGCATGCGGATGCATGTGTGCATGTGTGTGTACTCATGTCAGTGTATGTGGATAGATACTTCAGACTATCCAATACAGTTTGATATTGACTCCTTGTCTAATGTTCAGTCTTTGAGTAAGCTTTGTTTCTTGATTGCGATCTATAAGTTTGAAACTGGGTTATTTAGGAAATTTTACATGAATTGGATGAGCAGATGAGAATTAGAGTTTTTTTTAAAAGAAGCTTTTCGTGAGGCCTGTTTAAAACATTGGCCTATTTAGCAATAGAATATGCACAGACTATTTGCCTTTGTTTTGGGGAACACTTTCACTGGAAAATGGAACTAAGGACTAATGCATTCATATAATACGCTCTCAAGAATATGTTTTAAAATCGATAGCAAATGCTTTTAGAGGCTTCAATTTCTCTAAATAATACCTCATGGATAATGCATCTAAATCAATAAGCAAAACCTAGATCCTGTTTCTTCTTCACCTAATGCGCCATCCTGCATGCTATGCTAATGTTCATTCTTATTCTCAATATACTCTGGTGGATGGTTACACAGATAGCAAGCAGTTGACATTCTGTTTTAGATAAACCTTGTTTAATCTTCAAAAATTAAAAAAATTAAAAAAATCCCTTTCATTGTATACCTTAACAGATACATGCATGATCCCCTTGGAACCTATAAAACACTGTTACAATGGATCTACAGACCATTTCTGTTAATGTACACATAGATTTACATAATTATGCTCTGTATAAAAATCAACTCAGGTCCTGTCAAGTGTCAACTGTTCGATTTTGTGAATCTGACACTCAAATGCTTTCTTGATAGCTACCAATTTTCCTGTTGTGTCTCCGTTTTTCATTTTCTCTCACTCATTCTTTCGTGTTTTACCCTGCCAATATCTTTGGTCTTAATGATGCCCTGCAGAGAATATGTCAAGTGAACAAAGGAGAGAAAACTACAACTGTGACATAACATATGTCACCAACAGCGAGCTTGGTTTTGATTACCTGAGGGACAATCTTGCCACGGAAAGTAAATTTTTCCCATGTAATATTTAATCTTTAGTTCTTCTTTTAGATGTATGTTAAATGTATTAACAAATAAATAAAGACTCTTTACACTACTGCTCTTTGAATTTTCCCCCTGCTGAAGTCAACTGTTCTTTTGGTGTGGCAGAGTGTTGATGAGCTTGTTTTGAGGAAATTCAATTATTGCGTGATTGATGAGGTTGATTCCATTCTAATCGATGAAGCAAGAACACCTCTCATCATCTCAGGACCTGCAGAAAAACCAAGTGACAGATACTACAAAGCTGCAAAGATTGCTGAAGCTTTTGAGCGGGACATTCACTACACTGTTAGTAATTAAATTCTGTAATATTATTAAATATTTTTACGGAATCTGGTCACTAAACACAGCAGATTATTTGGTTCCATTAATGTGCAATTACCTGATCAATAGTTTACTGTTGCTTTGATAATTTTCCTCTTTTTTGAACGGATTCCCTGGCAGAAAACGTAAAGCTCCCCAGCAGTCCCCTGAAAAGAAGAAAGTTGGCCATTGCTTTGTTGATATTTCCTTTCTGTCCATCACATACTCAAATATTTTGAATAAACTCACAAATAAATAAATATCCTCTTTCCTGCTGATGAGCTATATGATAAGATGAAAAAAATTGTGTAATTTTTTTTTTTTTATAATTTCAGGTAGATGAAAAGCAAAAAACTGTTCTACTTTCAGAACAAGGCTACGAGGATGCTGAGAAAATTTTGAATGTAAAAGATCTGTATGATCCCAGGGAGCAGTGGGCATCATATGTTTTGAATGCCATAAAGGCAAAAGAACTCTTTCTTAGAGATGTAAACTACATTGTCCGTGGGAAAGAAGTTCTCATTGTGGATGAGTTTACTGGTCGAGTCATGCAGGTCAGCCTCCTTATTCATTTCTAGTCTTTTTATTTCTTTAACTGGGACTT
This sequence comes from Annona cherimola, assembly GCA_030490835.1. NCBI lineage: Eukaryota > Viridiplantae > Streptophyta > Magnoliopsida > Magnoliales > Annonaceae > Annona > Annona cherimola. The sequence continues at coordinate 122,294,343 of CM059972.1, read as the reverse complement.
TGTCTCTCCTATATTCTGTCATTTCATGCATGTCTGGAATTATGTTTTATGGCAGGGTAGACGGTGGAGTGATGGACTGCACCAGGCAGTTGAAGCAAAAGAAGGCCTGCCAATACAAAATGAAACCATAACTCTGGCATCAATTAGCTATCAAAATTTTTTTCTGCAGGTTGAACGTCTATGCCACTTTTATAAGAGGAACTTCATTTAAAAAATTATGTATTTTCCTCATTTTAAAATCCTTTGCATACTGATATAGTTTCCGAAGCTTTGTGGGATGACTGGGACAGCAGCAACAGAAAGTGCAGAATTCGAGAGCATCTACAAGCTGAAAGTAACAATTGTTCCAACAAACAAACCCATGATAAGAAAGGTTTGCTTCTAGATAACATTAGATAATGTTACTTTTGATGCCTTTCTTTGTTTGTCCAAAATTGCAGTGGCTATGGGGAAAGAAGAAAAGGCGAGCATAATAAGAAGAAAAATCTGAGATTGAAGATAGAGTTTTCTGCTTTCTCCATGCCTGCTGTTGAATCATTTGGCCTGATATGATCTTGTTTGTTCCTCACCAAAATTGATGTTTCTCTTTTCAGGATGAATCAGATGTTGTTTTCAAAGGTACGACAGGGAAATGGCGTGCTGTTGTAGTAGAGGTTTCCAGAATGCACAAGATAGGTCGCCCCATGCTTGTAGGCACAACCAGTGTCGAGCAAAGTGACTCTCTGTCAGAGCAGTTGCGTGAAGCTGGGATTCCTCATGAGGTAAGTTCTATTTATCATTCTTGAATTGGTTTCACTAGGTTTGCAATGTAATAGTACTTTTCATGATTGACCCAGTTCATCAGTTACACTGTCCAAAAAAGGGGGAAAAAAAAAGGAAACTGAATTCCTGCCAGATAATTCCAGCCATTTTGCTGATCTTTTGTATTTGCATTAGAGAATTCCTCCTTTAATCCAGAGTTTTCTTATGAAGGTTCTCAATGCTAAACCAGAGAATGTGGAGAGGGAAGCTGAAATTGTGGCTCAAAGTGGTCGTTTTGGTGCAGTCACAATAGCTACAAATATGGCAGGTCGAGGAACAGATATCATCCTTGGTGGCAATGCAGAATTTATGGCAAGACTAAAATTGAGAGAAATGCTTATGCCAAGGTTACATAACATATCTGTTCACCCTTTAGTTTTGTCTTTCCTCATTCCTGCAGAATACGAAAGGAGATACTTTCAACCTTTGGCTGAATTTTTACTTGAATCATGCTAACTATAATGTCAAAATACTGCTTCTAAAATGACATGATGCTACAGTGTTGTTAAACTGAATGAAGGGGGGTTTGTGTCTGTGAAAAAGCTTCCTCCGAGGAAAACATGGAAGGTGAGACTGGTTTTCCATTGTATTCAAGATGGTGATCAGTTGTAGCCTTGTATGTTCTCATTATTCTTCTGGCATTCCTATGAGACTTTCAGGTGAAAGAGAATTTATTTCCATGTGAACTTTCCAAGAAAACAACTGCATTGGCTACAGATGCTGTGAACTTGGCTGTGGAAACATGGGGGAAAAGATCATTGACAGAGCTTGAAGCGGAAGAGAGACTTTCATATTCATGTGAAAAGGTGAAATTCCAGTTTGATACAGAAACAGTTCCCCTTCAGTCGTAAGAAGTTGAAAAAAAAAAAAAGAAATAGAGGATGTTTGGTTATTATCATGATCAAACAAAGCTGATGGTGATTTTAACAAACGAGTCATTTTGAATTTTATCAAACCTTTCAAGTAGTAGATTGAAGTTGCTTCTAAGTCCCAGATCAGATGGTTGATCTTGATTACTTAAACAATAAAGTGACAAAGGGAAATGTCATGACTTCATTTGGAGCTTTTCTTTCTAAGTTATCATTTGAAGAAAATGGATCTCCATTGTAGCAATAATAATTGGGCAAGTTGCCAGATTGGGAATGGAAAAGAAGGCACCAAGGATGTTTTCATTTGCATCATGAAACCTAGAATGCTGAGATAAAGATGTAGGGAAGAGAACGGCAATGAAAAAAGTAAATACTTAAAAATTAAAAATAGGAATGGCAGCTAGCGGAAACAAATGGTGATTATGATTATGTTTGGAGGTCAATAATTATTATTTAGTTGTCTAATTAACATTGCATATTCTGTGCTCTCTCTACCTAGTCCTTCCAGATGAAACTTCAGCAATGTTTTTACACTTTCAGAGTCATAATTCTTTATTTCCAGAGGGTTTACTTGGCAATTAGTATGCATGAACAAATTAGCTGATCAGGGCCTTGTGGAAATTGTAGGGTCCAACACGTGATGATGTCATCGCCAAGCTGCGCGGTGCATTCAAAGAAGTTGTTGAGGAGTACAAGATATATACTGAGGAAGAAAGAAGAAAGGTTCTCCCAAATCCTTGCTGATATGTTTTAATGACAACATTACTTTAATGTACCAAAATTAGTATTCATTTGTAAACTTCTTCAGGTTGTTTCAGCTGGAGGGCTTCATGTGGTGGGAACAGAGCGTCATGAATCACGGCGTATTGACAATCAGGTACTCATTTTAGAGATATAAACTCAATTGTTTCTCAAAACTAGCAACTACAGTTGCATAATTAAAGCTCCATTTACTTCTCTCTGTTATTTAATATTTGTTTGATATACATTGACAGATCATGCCAGTGAAATCTCTACAAATCCATTTGCAATGAATGTAAACATTTATTACTTTACATACTATTTATATTCAGTGTATGCTTTAGAGGACATTCAGTGGAGCAGTGCCATTTGAATCCTGCAAAGTCAAGTAAATTATAGATGCAATAATGGCATGTCATAAAAAGTAGGATCATATAGTTGCTCAGAAGACTGATTGTAACAGCAGTTCAATAGTTTTGAAATTAAACCCACCTATATATGATGAGTAATACCAATCTTCCATGTGAAATTTTTTTTTGTAGTTGTAGTCATTGTCCAAAACTGGAAAACAAATACAACAGTTCCATATGGGAGGTTTCTCCCTTTTTTTCTAATGATATTCCTGAAACACTTGCATCTCTACAGCTTCGTGGACGTAGTGGCAGGCAAGGGGATCCTGGGAGTTCTCGGTTCTTCCTTAGTCTTGAAGATAATCTCTTTCGAATATTTGGTGGGGACCGTATCCAGGTATCCCTTGGGCACCATGAATTTATTCCTATCTTTTAGATGCCCTAGCATTTGGAATTTAAAATTTTGGAAGATAACGATATTACTTGATTCATGCAAGCCAAATGTTGGTTATCTTTGCAATTATAGCAATTTTTTTTTCCTTCGTTTCACAATCAATTTGCGTTTAAAAGGCATAATTATATCTTATCCTGACTATAAACTTATGAGCATAATTATAGGGTCTAATGAGAGCCTTCAGAGTCGAGGACCTTCCAATTGAATCACAAATGCTGACAAAAGCATTAGACGAGGCGCAAAGGAAGGTGGAGAACTACTTCTTTGATATCCGAAAGCAGTTATTTGAGTATGATGAGGTCCTAAACAGTCAGAGAGACCGTGTGTACACAGAAAGAAGGCGAGCACTTGAGTCGGACAATTTAGAAGCTCTGCTTATAGAATATGCGGAACTGACAATGGATGATATTCTAGAGGTGAAAATCCTCTGCAATCAGATTTGCTTCTTCTATCACTTTTCTTCTTTTTAGTCAATTCTCACATGGAATCATGACCAAGTTCTTCATGCAGTTTGACCACATGAAGTATCATGCCATAGCCACAGCTGAGATGAGATTTCCTATGCACTTGCAGAAGAAAATTCTGCAAATTTGTGTCATGCTTAATTCGAATTTCATTTTGCATGCTACGTGTAATGCCAATTGTATTCATGACTCTCAAGAAACCTACCAAACCAGCGCATATGTGTATTTTAATTCCCTTTTGATATTTGGTGTTTGTATAGGCAAATATTGGGAATGATGCTCCCAGGGAAAGCTGGGACCTGGAGAAACTCATTGCTAAACTTAAGCAGTAAGAGGCATCCACTTTCCTCTATGCATTCATATTAATACCATTCTAGCAAAGCCTGAAATCTTTGACAATATGATGTCAGTTTTGTGTCCTCTTCCTCAAATATGGAAAACTGAGTTCCTTGCATATTTTTTACAGGTATTGCTATTTATTGAATGATTTGACACCGCAGCAGTTAGGAAGCAAATGCACAACCTATGAGGAACTACAAGACTATCTTCATTTGCGAGGACGAGAAGCATACTTGCAGAAAAGGGTCAGCTCTTACTTTACATCATAAATTTATTGACATTTTTCCATCACTTAAGCTGGGAAGTACAAGGCTACTCATCAGCATGCCACAATTTACTTTTTCATAAATCCAAGATCTCTAAATAATGACTAGAAGTTTAAACTTAATATTTGTGTGTACTTGCATCTGACCTAATACTGCTTTCTTTAAGGTAATCTAACAGTAAACACTGGCCAAAAAATAGTTGTTACTTACGATGACAGTAATGTTAACCCAATTTTCCCCTTCTTGTTGAGGGTTTTAAAGTTCTGTTCCTTAAAAAATTTTCAGGATATTGTGGAGAAGCAAGCACCAGGTTTGATGAAGGAAGCTGAGAGATTCCTAATTCTGACCAACATTGATCGGCTTTGGAAGGAACACTTACAAGCTATCAAATTTGTCCAACAAGCTGTTGGCTTAAGAGGATATGCACAACGGGACCCTCTTATTGAGTACAAGCTCGAGGGCTACAATCTCTTCTTGGAGATGATGGCCCAAATCCGACGGAATGTTATTTATTCAATTTACCAGGTAAGCATCTCATGCTCATTGATCAGTGTATTATGTTTGTTTCTTTTATGTCATGTTTGAATGTCCAAAACTTTGTTGCAGTTCCAACCAGTAATGGTGAAGGATCAAAGACAGAATGACATTCCAGGCAAGGTTGCATCAAATGGAAGGGGGAGTGATAGTGATGTGAATCCAGTTGGTGCTGCAAAGGCATCTTCATGATATCTTGGGTGCCGGAGGCAATCGAAGGCTTGGCCTGAATTTGAGGACAAAGCCTGCCTGAAATTGAAGTCTTAGCAATATCGTCAGGCCAGCAGCTTCACCCATTTTTGAAGGTACCCAAAGTTCAAAGATGAGAGAGGTGGCCTCTTCTGACATGCAAAAAGCTCTGATTTACCAATGAAGTTCTCGTGGAAAAAGATTAGATGAGGAAACGGCTTTCAAGTATTTTTCAGCAAAGCTGCTGCACAAAGGCTTCTCCGAAGTGGCTTAGAAGTATTTGTAGAATATTGACTAGCTTTGTATTTATTGGCACTTTGGAGGCACAGTGGCTAAGAGAATTAAGTTGTTCAGATAGAAGACAATAAGAGCGTGAAACAAAAAACATCCAAAAAACGAAAATAGAAATAATTAAATAAGATATTAAAATATTAGAGATTATTGGAAATATCGTTCATAGTGCGATAGATTCAATGTAGCCGACCCCGCATATGCCAAAAAAAGCTTATAAAAACGACGACTTCGAAGAATTTCTTCAGGTACAAATGATGTGACCACAAATTGCTAACTCGAAAAAAAAAAAAAAAAAAAAAACTACCCTTTCGAAGTTTACATTAAAATTAGCTTGACCTCATCCCAACTATTTTTGCGAATAGGAATGAACTTAAATTTTTAGAAATAAGATTGACTTGACATGATTTCTTCCCCTAATAAGAAGAAGAGAACAATAAATAAAAATAAGATTATTCAATGTTGTTGCGTGAAATGGTTCAATATCCTATTATACTCTTCCAAAAAATCAGGAATAAGGTCTTTAAAAAAAAAAGGAAATTTTCCTCCACTTGATTTCATATGGTTTTATAATCAAGTCAGATTAACTCAACGCTAGCCTTACTTTTTAAATCTCTAATTTCTAGCCCAATCATAACCTCATTTCTAAAATTTCAACCCAATTCTACAAATTCTGGAAGGGTTCAGGTTTACTACAAGGTTATTTTCAATTAATAAAATTCAATAGATCCTTACTCAATTTGTACAAATACATAATAAATTTAAGGCTAAATCAATGAAAATTGCTTTCCTATCAATATAAATCGAGAAATGCATGCGTAAGTTAAGGTATTAATGGCGAGAGATATTTTAGTCTTTAATTCCTAAATATACCCAATGTTTGATCATAATTTCAAATATACTTATTACGTTTCCAAAATTCTATATATGCCCACTAAATTTGCATTTAATCCCAAAAATGTCTATTCCATGAGTTAACGGCATTAGAAAAATGTAAAGTTATTATTACGCCCTTCAAATTTAGGACACAATTAAAAAAATTGAATGTTATAACTTTTTAGTTGCACATGAATTCTGAATTTAAAGCGCCTTAATTTTATTTTTTTATTCTTTTCATTATTTATTATTTTACAACAGAAGTATTTTGGGTATGTAAAAAAATTTTAACTGACAATTTTTGACGGAATGGGCATTTTTAAGATTAAGTGCAAATGTAGAGGGTATATTTGAAATTAAGATCAAACGTAGTAGGTATATTTGAAAATAACCCTTTAGTTTATCAATAAAGTTATGGTTGAACTTTTAAAACAGATTATTTTAAAATCTAAACTATTAATACTCAAAAAAAATTTATAAATATTGAACTAAATATATAAACTAGCTGGGAAATACTCCCCATGAAACCCGGCACTGTGACACACAAAAGGTTATATGGTTTGACGTGAAGGAAAAGGTAATTCGACATCTTTTTGTGGTTCATCGTCCTTCGTCAGAACCCTCTCGCAGAGAATTTCCTCAATAGCTTTGTTGATCCCACTTCCTCTAGCCTGCACACCAAATAGAAGAGGTTACCGCAACTTGTTCGTCACCACAAAATCTTGAAGTATTAAAGCTTGAAAATGAGAAGTGACCTTTACTCCTATAGCTATTGCTGTTTTCAGCTTCACGAGTGCTCCTAATCTCAGGGATCCACCTTTCTTATCTCTTACAGGGATGACTGGAACTCCCCTCGAGGATGCCAAGTTTGGAAGATGCTTTGTCAGCCATCGTGGATTGCAGTCAGAAGCTAGAAGTACAGCCTGCGTCCACAAAAGTGGAGAAATCAAACGCTCACCCAAAAGCTGTACAGAATAAACCATCAAAATAGAGTTAAAACCCCACAAGAAAAGACACCCGGCTTTGACATTGTCGCCAACCAAGACCCAATTAATTTTGGTGGTACCCCTCCCATCAAACCAGGTTTCAGACAACCATTAGAAAAATCATTAACAGACAACATAAAAGCTTCCATGGATATAAAACCTGGATATAAAAAAACAAATGGAAAACACAGAGAGAGAGAGAGAGAGTGTGTAGAATTGCGTGCTTGCATTGAAGAGATGGAGATGCAGTCGGCATTTTGATAGGAAATGATGACAATGGCAGTCTTCACGTTGTTGCAATTTAGGAGAAAAATCACCGGAGGGGTTTCTTGTTTTTCGAGGGTGGAAAAATAAGCAAGAGGAAATCTTTTGGGTTTACATGACAACTATAAAAGGATATCCCTTTTCTGCTTGTCCAAATCCACATTCAAGACAATATGACAGCCACCCTTCACCTCACACATTGGATCATCATCACCATAAGCTGTTTCCCACTTATGTGGGATCATCTCTCTCATTTGAGCTTTGCGCTAATTTACGGAGTTTCTCCCTATATGCAAAAGGGAATAATACTAAGGAGAAAAAATGTTATAGCTGAAAAAGTGAACCCAGCTCAGTAACAAAAACAGAATAGGAATGTAAAATTCACTTCCACAAACATTAACTACGTGGAAGATATGGGCATATCTTTAGCAACTATGTAGAAATCTATTGAAGTGTTGATAAATAAATTCCGGATAACTACTGTAAGATAAACATCTTTTGAGTTGGTCAAGGAAGGAAATAGATAACAAAAAGGAAATAGCAAGAATGCAAGGGAAAGTAACCACTAACCTGAAGGGGAACTAAAGGAGCTTTACGAGGACTGCTGATCGAAACATGTTCTTGACTATGACTTCCCACTTCAGACCCAGCCATTCTCTCCAACACACGAGTGACATCATTTACCCCAATGGCAAATTGTTGCTACGATATTGCAATCAATGTTAATAGAAATGCGATCAGAAGCATGTCTTTTATATGCTAACAGTAGGTATCAGAAGACAAGGAATGGCTCCAAAGCCAAGCTCCAACACCAACACCATCTGCCTCTCAAGCAACTAAGGGGAGCCAAAGGTAAAACTTGATGAAAGGGTCAAAATTTGATTTTCGAGTAAACACAATCTTACAGGTTTAAATAGCAGTGACTATCTCAGTAAATCAAAAAAGTCAGCATCACCAAACCATGACCCTATTCATGCACGTTTACATAGTAAGTTCAGCAAAAACAACAAGAATAAGAAGCCAGGAATACCTTGTCAAAACATGGAATAATATTCAAGTACAAATGTGAAAGAACTGCTTCTGTCCTACCAGCACAGACTTGAGCACCTTAAATAATTTCATAATAAACCCCAAACAACTCTTTTAAAGCATAAATGTAATTAAAAACCAACGGTGAAGGAAGTACAGAAAAATTCACCAGTGTAAATATCATATAGAAGAGAGATGGTTAATAAAGCAATGTCACAAACATGGTTAACAACACAAATTAAGAAGTTATTAAGCAACTTTACATGCCATATTCTTTAAGAGGATAAATTGGTCTGTATACAATTCCTAATGTTTATATGCGCATCTGGGAACATTCTCCAAATCACATTGCTTAGTCTAGCACACGTGTTCCACTTGAAACTTTTGATCCTTATATTGATTACACAAGTCACGCAGATTTCATTTCATGTCAATCTGTCACCCAGCATTTGCATCAAAGAAATATCAACACCTTAATCCATATTTTCTCTGGTAGGGTTCTTGTTAGAAGTTTAGTTGACTCAATCTCCCTGCAGACAAGATGACAGGTGTCAGAAACATAGATAAACACTTGGAATCTCAATCATGGAAACAAAAACACACACTTCGAAATTTGAATGAAGAAATAAAGATCAGCTGCCAAAAGAAAAATTAACTAAACTCAGTATTTTGTCATTATAGCATATATCAGTCTCCTCTAAAGAGACTAAAGGCAAAGTTGGTGAGGTGGAGGCAGCACCAAGGGAGTTGGAGAGTGGGAGGGGTGGTACTGAGGGAAATGGCAAATGGAGGGGGCATGTGAGCATGAAACAGTGTACATCTTCCTTTCCTCCTTATCTCTTTGCTATTGTCCCATGGCTTTACAAGTGTGCGTAAAAGATACGCACTTCCGCTTTATGAAAGGCTCAACAAATCCACATTGGATCTCAAAAAGAAGTTAAAAGATGGAGCATAATAGGATAATAAAAAGAATGTAATATTCATTAACATCCCCTCCATCTATCCAATATCCAGTGCTCAATGCATTTTCTATGGAAAAATGTCAAATGCAACTTTAATGCGATTACACCTCTCAAGCCTTTTCAGCAGAGCAGCAAGGTGTTCTCCTTCATAGCAATTAGTCGTTGACCTACACAACACAAAAAATTAACAGTGCGTGTTTAAATTTAAAAATAGACAAACAACAATTTTGAGAAAACAAGGGTAACCCAATAAATTTTCATACAATTCTTGAGTGGAACTGCCTTTTGATGCCGCGATATCCTGTTGTGACCTTTTCCTCCGCATTTCCAAGAGCACTGCAACAGTACAGAAAATTACAGTGAAACCTAATCTAGAATGATAAAAGCACTACAGACCCCATTACTGCAAGCTGGTGATAAAATGATTATGAACATGCTATCAATTTGAAATATTACCACAACAAGTGGAATTCTGAAAAAAGACAGTACCTCATGGACATCATGATCAACCGAACTATACAAATCATGATTACAGCTCAATGCAATGCTAAATAAAAGTAAAAGATGTGTATGTACAGATGACGGTATGGTTTGGAGAAAATCTAACATCTAATCATCACCTTCTGCTTTGTCTTTTCTTCTTCTTGACTTATTATTTCCACCAAGTGCAAAGACTGAGGGAAGCTTACTTCCTATTGTTCCTATTGGGTAGCCGAGGAAAATAACTGCGAAATCATGAGACCCACTGATGCCAATCTGCCATGTGAGATGGCGACTCAAGCACCCGGCATGTTCCTCTGTTGATGCGATCGCCCTCAACAGGGCGTCCTGCTTAAGCGCGGAACGACGCCTCAATTGATACTGAAATCAATTGCAAGATGCAAGAAATCACGCATACCCACTACGCTGGTTTTCTCGCCCTTTTATTGGCTCACCTGGCCTAACACCGTTACACGTACGCCCGGAGTGCACGCCCGCTGTCTATACGCTTCCCCTAACTTCCTTCAGCTACCATGTTTGATACGATACATGCTACTGAGAATCCGACTTCTTGATTCCGTTCCCTATTGTCCTCACTCAGTGTGTATCTTAAAAGCCCACATCATTCGGCCAAGACTAACATTATCTACACTACTTCAGTAATAAGCCATTGGTTGATGAGGTCAATTGGCAGCCTTGCGTTTCCTGTGAAATAAATACTAACACCGGAGGAGCAAACAGCAATTGCATCACCCAAAATTACTGATTGGCTCACTCCGACAGCCGCCACATATGAAGCATCCTCGAAACCTACGCGAGTTCAAAGAGGCGAAAGGTTCGCTCCTCCAATGACGAAGGGTCATGAAGTCTGCCCATCGAAATCTCCGCAATCAACTAACTAATAGCAAACCAAATTCCGGGAAATTCAAATATACCTTAAATCAGGGTTCGATCAATTGCGCACGCGATGTGTTTGTAAAAATTCCTACCAGAATCCTGGTTCAAAATGATTTTGCTGCTTTCATGTGGCAGATTATAGTGTTATACAGGACGGACGGACGGAAAGCGGACGACTCTGCAGTCTGCATGTGTCCTCAGCAATCAATGTTGCAAAATGCCCCACTCGTAAACTTTATTTGCAAAAGCATCATCAGAATGCCCCCAGTTATGAACTTTATTTGCAAAAACATCATCTCCCTTGATTATATTTTATGGACCTCCGAGACAATTAGAGTTACACAATGGCATCGTTAAATTATACTCATGCCTAAACTGACATCGATGGCTAGTGGACCATGTAGGCAAATCATCAAAACCTGGTGGTAATACACAATATAAGAGATTTATGAATGGTATATATGGAAAGTTTTAAAATGCAATATTTATCAAATCGTTTTAGTGGCATTTCCGCCACATTAGTCCACCACATGAAGTCACTATAATCGGTGTTGACTAATGAGGACACATGCATCCTTCTCTCTAATGATTAGAGACACAGATTGACTTAGAATGCCAAGCAAATGAAACCTTAGAATGGGTAGGATTGTCAGGACATAAAGTGGAGAGGTCCTTATACAATAAAAGTGCAAGATGAATTTAAATAATTATAACTTTTAATCTAGGTGAGTAATGAGAGTCAACATATCAACAAAAAGCTATTTTCGAGGCTAACATCATCACAACTCTTGTAAGTTCTGTTTTAATAAATTCAAAATTTACTATTTTTAGTAAAATCTGAATTTATTATTTTTAGGAATTCATGTTTTTGGTGGTTTCTTTCATAATTTTATTTGCCTAGGATTTTCTTAACACTAGAATTTGCTTGTCTTTTCTATAAATTTGTAGCTTCTCTTGTTATTAGACAATTGTCCTGGAATAATATTCTACAGATTTTTCTCTAAACTTTGTGTTTGAGTTTTCGTGTAAAACTTATGTATCAATCTCGAGGCGTAGTCTTGTGCTAGTCCTATTTTATGTTTTCTCTCACTGTGTCAGTTGGTATCAGAGCAAGCTATCTTGTCGAATTTAATGGCTAACTATGGTGAAGGCAGCGGCGGTTCTCATGGAAGAAATTAGAGAATTGAGACTTTAGGATCTACAAGGTAAGATCGTGGGGTGACATTGAGAGCCTGGGAGCAACAGATGGATCACATATTCTAGCGTTTGGAACGATGCTATGAAAAAATTACAAATCAACACAATGCTCTAAGCATAGATGTCAACAAAAACTAAAATGACAGGAGGCCATGTACCGGAGATGTCCGTGCTCGTGGGCAACTTTTCAACAAATCTGTCCTTACATATGGTTGTAAACAGTATGTCTACGTGAAAGATTTAGATGAAGAAGAAGATTATTTTGCAGAACCAATTAAAAAACATAAATATGGAAGAAATTACTATGGTAAATATTTTTAGATTGGATCACACAAGTAGATTGGCTTTTTGAATATGTAGAAATTTCATAAAGGAAGCATGTGCAACTTGTCACATGTAAACTTAACAGTTTAGTTTGTGTATTGCGGAATAAATTGCATTCCAAAAGGACTCATGAAGGAAAGACACTAATTCGAACATGATGGAGGATGAAACAATTGATGCATGGTAACTTTCTTCTCTTAATTATGAAGATATTTTGTCACAACAGTATCAGAGTAACTACAGGAATACTAATAAGGAACCTACTAAAAGAAATAAATTAACTCATGGTGCAATCACCCTTATTTATCTATGCAAAGAAGAAAAAGTAATTGAAAAGCAAAAAGTAATAGATGAAGAGAAGAGACTTAAAACTAAAATTTTTTATACTATTGAGGAGTCAAAAGAAGTGCACAATCTAATTGTAAAAAAAAATGTTGGTAGATGGAGTAGAAAGTGGTAAAGCACCTTGATCCAATCTAGTCATTGCTAGCATAGTTCAAGGTTGAAGCCAAACAATTTACCCGTTGGTCACCACTTATGAAGAGAGTTAATAATAAAGCATATATAGTGGATTTGTTAGATACAATGGGAATCTTCAAAACAATTAGTATGACGAATATTTACCAATTCTATTCTTTGGACAAATTTCTTTATCTAGATATTCCAACAAACTCGAGGTTGAGTTTTTCTCGAATGAAGAGGAATGGCTTAGGACGTCAAGAAGATTAAATCCTAGAGTGAGTAGAATTGGCATGACACAAAGTGGAGAGGTCTTTACATAATAAAAAAAAGTAAGATAAATTCAAATAATTATAACTTTTGAACTAAGTGGAGTTATGAGAGACGACATATCAACAAAAAACTATTTTCAAGAACAACATCATGACAATTCTTATAAATTCTGTTTTTACTATTTTTAGAAGTTTGTGTTTTTATAGCAGTTCCTTTCATGACTCTAATTGCTTAAGGTTTTCTTCGCGTTAAGATTTGCTTGCCTTTTCTATAAATTCATAACTTCTCTTATTATTAGATAGTTGTTCTGGAATAATATTCTACGAATTTTTCTCTAAACTTTGTGTTTAAATTTCTTTTTGAAACTTAAATATCAATCTCCAGACGTAGTCTTCTGTTAGCCTTGTTTCATGCTTTCCCTCACAGTGTTAGAGATCCCAAGCATTGGGCTTGTGAAGTGCTATGTTTTTTCCTTGTTTTTTTATTAAAAAAAAAAAATAGATTAAGAAAGAGCCTAGTTATTATGTTGGTGATGGATAATGAAATGAGGATGGATGTTACTTGCTACAATGTACCGGACTGATCACATAAATACCGTATTATCAGATAAGTTTAATGCAAGTCGACGTAGTTCGAAAGGTTGCTGAGAATACCCCTTAATAATAAACATTCATTGAGACCGTCGTCATATTTTAACCACCACTGACCTTTTTTGCCATTGTTATTTAAATTTTTAATCATTTCCCCTAACAGTTCCTTTAAAGAACTTTTTTTTTTTCAAAATGCACAAAAGAAACCTATTTAACCAACATCATCTGTTGTTACATTTTCCTAAAACAGACCATCCAAAACGGCATTAATTGTAAGTACACAGCTCTAAATTTCAGTTGTGCTACCATCATTGTTAGCATCAGTCATCACCCATGAAAAAATGTGAATCCGAAGTCCAGACTTTCGGCAAGAGATATGATCAACTTCGAGTCAATTTGAGCATCCGATTGTAAATTATCAATTGTCAATGTCATCCATCAATCTGCCTTCATTTTGTGTGTACATGAAATTTCCTTCAACATGGGTAACAAACAATCTTTCATCAATTCCTCACACCGAAGCCTTTTTAATTAACTATATTAAACAATTCTGTGCATCAGAAACAACAAATTTGATGAAAAGCACGAGGGCAAACAAGACACACCAATGAGATAATCATCATCGCCGTATTCCCATTGGATTGATTGTGTTGTTCTTTTCATTGCATTTCATGAATCTGACTTCATCTGTGGTAGGATTGACACTTCTGAATCATTTATACAGATGGTTGTCGAATGTATTATAATACAGAGAAGTTACAAGATTCCCATCTTTCATTCAAAATCTTAAAACCCTGTGATGAGCCTTAAGAAGCACACACCTAGTACACAAGGCTCCTGACAACGCGAGGCCTGAGTAGAGGGGTACACAGCCTCAGGTGCTTAGAAACCAAAAACTTAATATTATACATAAGCCAAAAGAAATGAAACAGTGGCAGAAGCAACACTGGGATCTCGCAGCAAAGCAATTACCCCTCATTTTCAAGTCAAGAAACTTGAAGGAATTTAGCATGCAGAAGACTGACAGTAGTATGCATCAGGTCCTTGGGTTCTTAGCACTTCCTTGATCACTGACTACATGGTCATCTGCTGTCCCATGACATCGCTTCAAGAAATTGTCCAGGGTAGATTGCTTTCCCGGGCTGCTGCTGTTTGTTTTGTTGCAAGGGGACACCTGCTTTCCAGGGCTGCTGCTTGTTTTGTTGTATCGTGTCACCGGCTTTCCAGGGCTGCTGCTTGTTTTTTTGTATCGTGTCACCAGCTTTCCAGGGCTGCTGCTTGTTTTGCCAACAGAAACTTCCAGACTGTTCTCCTGCCCATCAAGCACCTGAGCATGAACGGAAATTTGTCATGGACATCACCAAGTTAATCAACCACAAACACATTAAGGGAAAAACAGCAGGAACCATGAAAATTTGCACCAAATTTTTGGGCACAATAGAGCCCATAGAGCCAGCTGGCTGCCAAGCAAATTGTTTTTCCATAGAAGTGAAATCAACGGCATATTTAGGAAAACAAGATAAGTAAAACAGCAAGCAAATAGCTAGATGCAGCTATAATGAAATGATATGGACGATAGACGCTGGCAAACTACATAACATATTTATTCAGATGGCTGTACAGAACTGGCCAGGTTCAAAGCCCCAGCAAGGAACTCCAGGGATAGGAATAAAACCATCAAAAACAGAGAAAACTTAAGGTTCTCCATCAATTTGGCAGGATAACATAAAAACTTGAGTAGACAATGGACAGAAGGAAAAATAGGTGTTTCTTTGGCATCACCCACTTTTCAGCTATAGCAGCCAAGAAGATATTTATATTTTATTTTATACTCATGAATTCATCTTGCAAATCATCATCAGAATGAACGAAGTATGTGATGCTTATGATTTGTGATCACAGGGTTTCAAGCCTCCTTTTGTAACTATCTGCAAATGTTAAAAGAGACGAGAGATTGAAAGGGAAAACCTGGCCCAGATTTTCCAACTTGCTCTGAACCACATCCCTGGAGAACAAATCAAAGACATGTAGCTTAGAGCAAAAAAAATTCAATGAATCATTGAAATCATAAAGAACAGACATCAGTACCAGATTATGTCATCAACTGTGTCATTAGCAAGCAGGTAATATACATTCACAGATGATGCCTGCCAATGAGAAAGAAGAAAACTATCAGAAAAATGTATAAAGTAACCAGTGGCACATGCAGAGTAAATGTTAGTATTCCAGCTATCACTCCTATCAAAAATTTCATAAGGCAGGAAATTCAAGAGAAGTATGCAAAAAAGAATATTCGTACCCTTTGCACCTCAAACAGTAGAACTAACCAAAAAAGGAAAAGAACATAAATGCCTAACCCACAAAACACTGGTAGTAAAACAAATGCTAGTTCTTGTCCTCCCCCAGAAGACTCAAAGGCTAGGTTTGGTTTTCTGGTCCACATAACAAGCACAAGATTCAACTACAGATTAAAAAAGATACAGGCTCCATGATTGTAACATTTTATTCTAAAAGTGGCCACAAATTCTGCCCCATATCTCCGGATACCAGCACACAATTCAGCATATTTCCAAATATGACAATGTCAGCAACTCCGCCCATGCATTTTTACAAAAACACCCTTCGTTAAAACATAAGCTTAGGCCAAAAAGAACAAGCCAATCGTGTATGCTGTCATCAAAATACAAAGCTACCATAACATTCAGCAAAAGCCATCATTTTACACAAAAAGTGGAGAGATGGATTTAGATTTTAGCTAGGGACATTTTAGTAAAAACACATGCAAAACTGACATTGTCGTGTTTGTAGATCTGGTAAACATGTGAGGTCATATTTGTCATTTTCACAAAAAGTGCAGTCATATATGGAAATAGGAGTTGACCCTTCACATTAATAAGCCCTAGCTATTCAAAAGACTTGTCATTGTTACAAATCAGGCCAAAACCATCAGTTCAGGCACAAATACTCAGAGCAAACAGCTAGATCAGGCTTGCCTTCATGATCAATTAAAACTGATTTGCAGCCATATGGAAAAATGTTTCACCTGGCCAATACGGTGAGCACGGTCTTCTGCCTGAATTATGTCACCAGGAGTCCAAGATAACTCAGCAAAGATGACAGTGCTTGCTGCTGTTAAAGTTAATCCAACACCACCAGCTTTAATAGAAAGCTGCATTTAAAAAATTGTCACAGAGAACACAGCCTATTAACAAGATCAGAATCTTTTGATTTCGTAACAACATCTGACAGATGGAAGAAACAGAGAATTCAAAAGTAGCTAAAGTGCTGCAGCGTCATACCACTGCCGCCCTGATATTATCTTTCTCTTGAAACTCTGAAACCAAAGACAGCCTTAATGATGATGGAGTGGAGCCATCAATTCGAATAGAACCCACTTTCTTCTTCTGGAGGAGTTGACAGCTGCATATAAGAATGTGTGAATGACAAAGGAAGCAAGACTGGATTTGAGTGATCTTACAAGAAGAAACTGATGTATCGAGTCAATCATAGACTTGTGATGGGCAAATATGAGGAACTTGCAACCTGCCTGCAGCAATAAACAGAGAAAAGGGCTCAAATATCACCTTCCGAGTAATAAAAGCAACAGGAAGTTGTCAACAGTCGATGGGCTTATACTATTTGTACACTTATCCTGTTCACCAAAATACATATAAAATAGTATTGCACCAAACTGGTAGGCAGAGAGAGAGAGACAGAAAGAGAGAGAGAGAGAGAGAGAGAGAGAGAGAGAGAGAGAGAGTGGTCATAATATCATTAAGAAATTTTAAATAGATGAACATACCAAATTCCCATAAAATAATTTATCAGCCACCACCCCATAAATACTGGCAGCGATGATATCAAATTAAAAAAAAAAGCCATCAAGAAGGGGGAAAAAGATAATAAGGACTTCTTAAAAGAGTATTTCGAATATTTCTTTTCAAATTGAGAAGCTTTCATTTACATCCAGAACTCCATGATATGCTTTTATCCTTGGTAGTAAATAGAAAATTTGTCGTATCAAAATCATGCAGGTGGACTAGAGAAGAATATTCAATCATTAGCTAAATGAATATTAAAACACTAACAAACAATTAAAAAAAAGTCAATCAAAATACCTCAATAACAGTTCCCAAGTAGTCCAAAACTGCTGGTATCTTGGCCTCTGCAGAATCATTATAGATCTGGAATTCCAACATGAAAAACAAATAAGGATGAAACAAAGACTAGTCACCTAGGATAATCTTAAGGTTAAAAAGCTTGTGCTGGAAACATTAACAATATGTGATCACACAGCAAAAAGACAGTATAACCAGTGATAAAAATTACTTCGAACTGAATGACACGTCTTCCCAGACCCCTGCAATCTGCAGAAGGTCTGTACCCTATTTCACCCCTTTTCCATTTAATTCAGTCAAACTCTTTGATTATCAACATCAAATTTATAAGTTATCATCCAGTGCGCATGGAATTATCAATGAATTGAAGGTAATCCTCCAGTGTTGGAAGTTGCACAATGCTCCAAATGAGACTGTTATAAAGCAACAAAAGAGTAGTATGCCTGGCAGATTAATGAAAGGAAGGTTGTGACCACATAATTGTGGAATCATGTAACTTTCATATGGGTTTACCTGGGAATCTCTGCACCTTGTTTGTAAGTTTGCCTATTTTTATTTCTAAAGAAGGTAGAAATAAATCAGGAAGCTCATTGACCTTGTTGATGAGATTTTTCTCAGTATACTTGAGTGATTCAACTTCTTCTTCAGACTTGCACGACTTGATGCTATTTTTCACCACCTCCAACTGACAAGGTAACATCATTATCATGAATAAGAAAGAAACAAAAGCATATGTATTTGCAAATCCAGAATTAACAAGAAGACATCCTGAAACTGCATAATGGGTTCCAATCATACACCAGAGGCTTTGACCGCAAAAAATAGTAAGAGTTGAAATTGAACGATCAGAAAACAAAGAACCATTAAAAAATGCATAAAAAGAGTCAACAAGTGGCACGTTTGTCATAGGTAAGAAGTGACAAGAGTTTAGTTATTTGCTATACGCAATGTTGAGGGAAAATAGAATTGTTGTGTATTGGAAAATCAGAGCTTGAATGGGGAATTGAAAAAGAAATCCAAATTCAATTCCTTTGGATTCAACCAAAGTGCACCCCCCCTCAACAACCCTGACACACCACAATTTTACTTCCTCAAAGCCACTTCATCCAACAGATTCATAAAATCGGAACGAAGACCATAACAATATCATGAATTATGTTGTTGTGTTAAGATATTAATAAGTTTAATTAAAAATCAAATATTAGTCAAAAGAGAATGCTGTGGTCAATATCAGATCATTATGTTCATTTCTGTAGTGGCCTACTGTAGGATATTCGCAATCATATTAGAACTTAGAAGCTCAATTAGAAGTAACTTCCACAAGTGCAGCAAGCACAGGACTAGTTCTATGAGAGTATCCATTCATCTAATACCAATCATCTCCTGTCCCTATGCTTTCTAAATGTTTGACAAGCAAAAGGTTCCAAAAACAGCTTGTCCAACTCAAACTGAATGTTATTAATTCCCTTTCACCCTTCATTTCACCTTCATGCACAAATATGGTTTAAACCCTCACCATCTTTACTATTTTTCAAAAGTTTGAAGACACATCTCTCATTCTCTTGTCCATCATCCGTCATGTATCATATCCCTTGAATTACACTAACTAATTTCTCCACATGCTATCAATCAAAAAATAATAATAATAAAAAAATAAAATAAAAATTCTCCACATGGTCTTTGCCTTTTTAGCATTTCTCTATCATTCCAAATTTTAATTAACAGTAATTATATATTTGAGGATGCGGCAGAGATTATGACAGCTCACATAGAATAACTATTATATGAGCTTTTTATCATATAAAATACTATCAATTATATTCATGAATCCACCAAATGGGGATTAAAAGAAGTGGTATGACGTGTTGCTTTCTCCCTGACGGAAGATAAGCAATGTAGCCACCACTTAGATATGAGGAATCAGGTGCATACTGAGTCTAAAATCATCAACACTGAACTTCAAGACCCAAAAAAAAAAAAAATTAAGCCACTCTCCCTCCCCCCTACAATCTGCTGCCTACTACTAACAAAATTAGTGAAACTTGATGAATAAAAGGTGAACATCAAATTCCCAGAACAAGGACAGATAGAAAAGATAACCACATTCAAAGCTACTTAGCCAGATATATTATGAACATCTACAAGCCTGTAAGGATGTTAAATGATGCATGGCTCTCTTTGCAAACAGGTGGCACTTACAGGGCTCAAACTCAGCTCTAGCCTCTAATGGGTTCTGAAGAAAAAGAAGAAAACATTTTTCGTTTCTACCATCTACTTTCACAACAAGAAAGCAAGTGGTGTTCAGTTGAATTATATTACAAAGACATCTCAACATTTTCCAAATGGAATTCTGGATACTATTTTCCTATGAGGCTTCTTTTCCATTGGGTCTGGCAAAAATAGAATATAAAATTTTCCTGGCTTCAAAACATCCACAGTAAAAAAAAAAAAAAACCTTAGGAGTTTGCTGTAATAAGTGCCTCTTACAGTAGAATTGCACAAATAGACGTCATGAAATTTTAAGATAGAAAATCCAGCGAAGACCAAGATTACCTCACGAAAAAGAGCTCGAATTTGTTTCATGTCTTTCTCATCCAAATCAAGAAAGACCTGAGACATTGAAACAAGAAAAACTGAATTTTAAGCCCTTATGAACATTTCCCACCTAATCAAAATGAAAGACAAGATGATGAACAAACCAGTGAAGGAATTATGCATGTGTCAACTGTTTAAGAATATTGATTTTAGACTCTACAAAACCATTTGTGACAATATTTTTCAAGTCTTTTTAACAATTCTTTTCCATCTTCCTGAAGGGCACCTTAATTTTGGAGAAATTTACACAAATAAATCAGTCAAAATCATCCAAAATTTTCTTAATTACCCTACATGCCGTTTAGGTGAGGCCAAAGACACAAAATAATGATGGTACCCAGATACATACCTGTTGTCTGCGCTTTACAGGAAGTTCAGAGAGAACATCTTTCTTAAGCCTGCGAATCATAACAGTTGCTTTCATCAAATTGTGCAGCTCTTCATGATTGCTAGCACCTTGATAAACCCCAAAGAAACCCTGCAAATAATAAAAGCAGATAAAAGCTTCATTCTAAAAATATTTGCAAGTAAAATTGTGCACCAGAAATTTCAAAAAATGAGAAGCACATACGCCCTTGCAATATCGGTTGCCATACTCGTGAACACTTTGATAAACATCAGGATACAAGGCTTCCAACTGAAGATTTAGCACAAGTTAAATATAATCAAAAAGATGGCATAAACATTTATTTAGAGTCAAGAGTGGTACCTGTTTGAACATTTCAATTGGTCGTGACAAAGCAGGAGTCCCGCTAAGCAAAATCACATACTGTGCTTTCTAAAATTTAAAGACAAAGTAGATTATTATTGCCGATCAATGATGCAAGAGCTATATTTTAGGATCAGAATCTCTTTCAAATGACTTAGCATCATAGTAAATGAAAATAAATCAAAGAATGTTCATCAAGAAATGGGAAATGGGATAATATAGTAAGAAAAGAGGAGATATGAACAAATGCACAGAAAGCAAACACAAGTGTTACACAACTGCTAGTCTGTGCTTCAAAGGTAGTCACTGCTTCAGTACTTGCTGAGACATGATCTTGTTAGCCTAGATTCGTTAGCCCAGGCTAAAAAATTCCTTAAAACAAATTTTGCTTTTTTTATAAAACTGATAATCTAAGTGTATTTAATCTATAAACCCAGTTTCATCATTTCTGGCATGTGTATATATTTTTTTATTTAAAAAAAAAAACACGGTTAATTTAGTTATTTTAAAGGGGTATTTCAATCATTTTTTCAACAGTTGAAAATGACTAAAATACTCATGTAACAAAATCCAATATATATACACATCTCAGAAATTGAAAAACTTAATTCATTGATTAAATATTTTTTCGAAAAAGCAAAAATAAATAAGTTTTTTTTTTTTTTTTGGCCTAGGCTAACAAGATCATGCTTCGTACTTATGACGGTAATTTTTTTCTACTTTCTTATTTGGTACGTGTTCCATCATCATAATATGTTCCCCACTTATGGAGAGCCAACAACATGGCTTCTTCTGCAACATTCTTGTCACTCTTGAGTTACAGTGTTAGACCTTCGTTAAGTCCAAACATCATCATCTTTACTAACCTCTAACCAAGTCTTTTTTGGCCTTCCCCAAGTCCTCTTAGAACCTTCTATTTGCGACTAAATCATTCATTCTAACCGGTGTCTTTTCTAGTCTTCATTTTTCGTGATCAACTACCACAGTCTACTTTCTCTCATTTCTCTATTGATTCTACCTATAGATTTTCTCAAATTACCCCATTTCCAATATTATCTTTTTTCATTTTATTTCTTATCCATCACATCACCCTCATATCAATAATATTCATTTTATATGCATAAACTACCAAACATTCAACCCCATAAAATATAACTGGTCATAAAGCTAGCCTAGAAACTTTTCCTTTTGACCTAATAAAGCACAATGTCATTTCTTCTACCCACTTAATTTATATTGGTTATGTCCTTACCAATTTTTGTTGAACCTAAATACCTAAAACGTTCATTTTGCAGTATTACCTAATCTATAACCTTAACAAAATTAAGTGTGTAGAATCAGACAAGGATCGAAGATCTCTAATACAAAGCTTTCATGAGGCAGCCTTTCCAGAGATTTGCAAGGAAAAAACCAGTCATGTCTCTAACAATAAATGTCATTTTATATTTCCATAATTAATGGACACTGGGGGGCAGCATTATTAGTTTTTCAAAACAACCCGATCATGTCCCTAGAAATAAATGAGATCCTATTTTTAAAAAAAATTCGGAATTAGTGGACAAACAGTGTCAGTATTTCTAAGTGTAGCTATTTCTCACTCTTTGGTTATCTCTAATATCCTCGAGTTGATACCCATCCAGTTTTGATTTTAGTACAATTATTCCAGAAATTGAGTTTTAAAACAAATAGGGATAAGCTTTGCTGGAAAATTTTCCAATAAATCATGGATTTGAGCAGTTAAAATTCTACTTCTAATTCTTTCATCAAGACAATAAGACACCCTCTCAAACACTCATCAATACTTGATCTGTGGCATGGAGGGCAGATGACTCAACTCATAAGGGGATTTTACTGATGAACCAATCATCAGATCAAGGTGATTGTTATTGTAATCCGATGTCCATCAAAACTAAAGGAGAAATTACAGTAGAAATCTGTGGACTAAACTATCAGAGTCCAGGCATCCTGAAAGACATGATTATTTCTGTGAGGTAGATCTTGTTGAAGCAGGCTAACAAATGCAACTGCTAGCCCAGGTTATATAAACTTTTTTTTTCCATCAACCTGTTAGTATAGGTGCATCTGATCTATAAACCAAGTTTTACCATTTTTGGAAATGTGTACATGTATTTTTTGGATTTTTAAACATCGGTGTGTTTAAAAATCCAAAAAATACATGTACACATCTCCAAAAATGGTAAAACTTGGTTTATAAATCAGATACACCTGCACTAACAAGTAGATGAAAAAAGCCAAAATAATAATAATAATAATAATAATAATAATAATAATAATAATAATAATAATATGGGGTATATGGCCTGGGCTAACTCATAGCTCTATTTCTATAGCATCATATATGATATGCCTACATGTATCCATGTTCTGATAACTTATCATGGCAAATGCAGGTAGAAAGTTGTGAGAACAGAGGTACAGGTTGTACTCAATAGTCCTGTAGCATCCGTCTATTTGTCATATCAACTTATTCCTAATATTATCAGATGCCCTATATTAAAGTGGACCAGAGGATATTCAATTATCCACTTTTTACTAGACTATCTGAAACTCTCCTTTCATTGACTTATAATCCTCGTAGAAATGTCCTAGCTAAATAGGGCATTCGTCCGATATAGTTTCTTGACAAGCAACCAGGCATCAATCCTGGATATCTAAGCTTGGAACCAATTGGCTAATGATTGCCAAATGGACATCGTGATTGTTAGTCTGATATAGTTTCTTGGCAAGCAACCAGGCATCAATACTGGATATCTAAGCTTGGAACCAATTGGCTAATGATTGCCAAATGGATGTCATGATTTCTAGACAGTCATTTTTTTCCTTCACAGTGTACTGATAGCTATTATATTCTCTACTTTATATCTCTACAACTGAATTCTTCTTTGTACTGCTCAATGCTGGTAAATTGCCTAGCAACAAATAAAAGAATAAGTACGAATGCTTATGAATTCCTACAACTGCTGATTAAAAGAGTAAGATAAACCTTTAAAACTGGAAGAGAAGCATTTGTCCTCTTGGCCTGAGCATTCTTCAGGAAGTGTGACTCATCTGCAATCACAACCTACATAAAGACATTATTACTCAAAACATAACTGACTGTATAAAGTTCATGTATGACTGAAGTACTATCAATCCAGCCATGAGTTCTCTGTAAGGCAGATTTGCAATGCTTAGGGTTGGCTCGGAATAATCATCACAAGCTATAGCTGACTCCAAGCCAGTCTCAGTGAAAGGTATTTCCATTGATTTATAAAAGTGAAAGCTCCATTTCTTGATTAGTGGGACGGAAACTGTCCGCAGATGCTAATTCAGCATTTTTTCTGACAATAAATGGAGCAAGGTTTCTGCTTCATCTGAAAAGACTTGGGAATAGAAAACATAAATTCTCATTAAGAAGGCCAAATTTGACTGCATTACATTACCATTTTGTCCATTTGCGTTGACAAATTCCTCATCAAGGCAAACATGTTATTCTGGGAATTACATTTTAAAGAAAAAGAAAATAAAAGGGCGATCGTTCATCAATATTATTCTATGATGCAGGCTTTACAAATACCTTGAAATCTGATGCCAGAAGCACATGTTGTAATTTAAGCACAACATCGTATGAAATAATATTGAACAGACCACCAAGATGTATTGAGTCTTTAGCACTTGAATGCACTATGCTAAATCCTCCTTTGTTTGATCCTCCAGACTGGGGTAAAACCACCTGCACAGATAATAGACAACGCATATAAGAATGTTGATTTTTAGTTAAACAAATAGAAAATTTTCATATTCTCTAGAATTAGTGTGAAAACACAACCGAAGAAGTGAGCTGGACAAAAATGCATGCACTTCACTTGCTTCTTCAATGGTGCATGCATCAAAGCAACAGAAGCACATCCAATTGCTCATCGGATTTTCCAGCTATTCAACACGGAAAAGGAGTATCATAGACGTAGCTGCCATCATCTTTCTATCTATATCAATGGAAGCGAATGATACAAATTATGAAAATTAGGCATCTGCCCACTGAGAATGAAGTTGGAGACAGCAGATGGAAAATTTGCAAGTAGTTTGAGAGCCAGATGAAAAATGGATAAGAGTTTGGCATGTGAGCAGGAACATGCTTGATGCAAAATCAAAACATTAGTTGATGCACAAGCCTGGGAAACAATAGGGAAGCGTGACACTCAAACCAGGTTCCTGCAATTAACTCACAAATATTTATGGAAACAGAACACTTAGTTTAGCTTACATGCCTTGCAGAACATACACAACCCTCAACGTAAAATTGACAGAATCAATCAAATGGTTCGAGCATCTTCCTCCAATTAGCTTAGGAACTAGTATTCTTCTCGGGAAGTGGAAGAATATCCAGTACTATTTACGCAAGATTTTAGGAAAATGACAATGAATGATGCTACAATAATATAATACTGCTCATCATAAATTGTTTCTGGATAGAAAAGAATGACTAAAGCAAAATACTACAATTATTGACAATAGGTGTAATCCTTCCACAAAACTAAGTGCAACATGTCTTGGTAATAAGATTTCTATCTCTAGACAGCATACATAAACTAGGAAATGGTAAGCAGAACTCCTTTCCTCCTTAGCATATATTAAGCCTGTTTTTCAAGAAGGAATTGGAGAGAAAAATTACTTTTCCAATTCCTTTGTAATTGATGTTACATTTATCAACATCCAATCACTGTAGTGACCCTTCATTTTACTCATCAATACATATTTCCAATAATTAGACCTGTTCTATCTTAAAAGCATACTATTCTATCCTTATTACATAATCCTCATCCCTATACTATCAAATCGCTTTCTCCCCTTTCGAAGAATTCCACTTCTCTTTTCCAAATTCCCAAACAGGCCCTAAGGCTCTCTTTTTTTGTTCAAATAACTAAACATTCTGATGGCTAACCTGATCATTATCTGTATAGTTTTAGCAACCAATTGGACTCATTTGCATGAATATTATTTTTCCATTCTGTGATTTCTGTCCTGTCTTTGATCTAAGACTCTTAACTACATACAACCCAGTAAAAGTGAAAAACTTTCAATTGTTGGCCATTGTGTCCCAATCATTCCATGGTTTGGAAAAACAGCAAAAGCACACTATTTTTAGCAATCAAAACGCAGAAGGCTAAAGTAATACAAATTCTATGTGAAAAGAGGTGTAGTGACGAAGATTGGTAATGAGAACCTATGCAGGAGCCCTAAGAGGAAAAAAGAATTCAAGTTCCCAAATTTCTTTTACAATATAGGTGACAGAACTCGAAAGCAAATACTTGAAAGAAAAAATCATAAACAAGACAATTATATGCTCAGCCCTGCATTCACCTCAACCAGAAATCCAGAATCAAAGCATAAAATATTCAAGGCAAAGAGCACTGTATGATCAAATGGTCCAGGACCAGGGGACAGCTTATGGCAACTCCTGCAATTTTTAGGCTTGTTATCGAAAGACATCATTCACCGAGAAGAAGAACTAGAACTAGAAAGTTGGTTAAAAACTGAGGCAATTCATGGATAGATCATGGATCCTTTTCTCTTTCGTTCTCCCCTTCCTTTTTTCAGATCACTTTTGTCAAGTTTTATCTGATTGTGGCTTGAAATCAAAACACAAACAAATAGAGAAAGAGGAAGCATACCGATATATCAATCGAAGGGATATTCAGCCACTGTTGGATCATCTGGATAAAGTACAAATGAGTTTAGCAAGAGTAAGAGTGGCATTCATCTTATGAATAATGAACGTCTCATCATGAACAATTGAATAAAAAGAAATGGATATTTGAGAAGTTAGTAGTGAGAAGCTGACACAAGCCCAATGTAAGCGTAATGAAGATGGGGTGAGAACAAGGACAGGCCAAGACTCGCGTACGCATGCAGCAACAGCAATTGCCTGTAAGCAAATAGATACCATCAGTATCAACAGCACATTAATATAGCTAAAAGATATCAAGATAATAATTGCAATTGTTATTCCCAAGAAGAGAGCAGATGCTAAATGGGTGAATTCAATTTGTTCTTTGGCACTGTCATCCCAAAAAGACAAAAAGGTCCTCCTTGTCATCGAAGCCTTAGATTAAACTCTCTGGACTCAACTCCGTCAATGTTGCCATTCAAACCTGTCATACTCCATTTACTGATTGATTTGTAACGACTCAAAGAATTCGTTCACTAGTTCTCAAGTCTTTATTCAACTTCTCCATCCATGTCATTTTTTCATTCTCTCCCCCAAATGAGCTTTTGAGTAGAATAATCCCAATCCTTCTGATAAATGAAGTTCTATGCGGGCTCAAGGCTCATAAATGAATTGTTGAACCCACATCTTCACCAAAAAGGTGAGGAGCTTTGGCCAGAGGAACTAAAGTGATCCAAGGGTCCAAAAGAACTTTCTGCTATAAATTTCAGATACAAAGTCAATGACAAACACATGCATTTATCTTTTTTCTACATACAGTATACATGTCACTTTTTATCAAATTCTTTCTTCATAGAAGCCAATAATGGAAATGGCATTAGCATATGTAAACACTGCAAGTAACATGGGCCCGGGCTAGTAAATCTAGAAGGATTTGCAAAGTAAAAAATAAGTCAAGCTAATGAATAATAAAATCAATTTTTAATCAAGCATCCTTCCTATTAATTATCCAGGGGATAGAAAAAGAAAAGGAAGAAAACTGAGGCTATGAAGACAATGCCTGTAAAGTCTTCCCAAGGCCCATCTCATCTGCTAAGAGAGCACGTCCTCCATGTTGCAACACAAATCTGTAACCACAAATAAATATGGTAAAATTTTAGAACAGAAACACAATTAAAGATAGTTTCAAAATAAACTGGAAGCAACAGAATGTTCCAGAAGGCAGGGCAAATCCAGGATATGATCAGTCTGCTAGGCCCATAGTCCATTTTGTCAATGATTCAATGTCATTTTCTAGCTCAATTAAATTCAAGGATAGGCATGACTCAGGTAGGCTTGCCCCAACCAGTAGTACTTCGCAATCTACAAGTCTGTTATGCCTTACGTTTAATCCCACAAGTTCACCCCCTTAGTCCTCCTACAGATGCTTTATTATGCACGTACTGGGTTGGGACCATTGCTCTTACAATGGTGCTCCGGGCAAGGCCTAGCTTATAGCCTTATACCCTAAACTCAGCATATTGAAAACTTACGAACTAAGAGACAATGTATAATAAGAACAACAAAGGATTTATCTAATTACATACCTGACTCCATCTCTTTGGAATGGAAGGAGCTTTGACTCAATGAAGTTTGGCATCCTATCATACAGATCTTGTTAAGATATTCACCAGTTAGCCTTGACTATGGTAACAAATTTTCCGAATTCTACTGTCCACAAACATGAAGAATTTCTCAATTTGTGTACATATACCATCCATGCAAACACTGCTGGAGAGAACCAGAACCAGAGAGAACTAGGAAACAAGAATAGTGACATCACACTGCACACAAAGCAAACATGCATTTGCAGGCGATATACATGTAAACTATCAGACATCAAATAGGTTCAGTTGTAACCCTCACTACTGGTTCACGGAAGCTAAATCTTACAAAACTAATGAAATCTACTTAGAATACCTGCTAGTTAGGAAGTTTTCTGTTTCACTGAAATTATAAAGTAGAAATGTAGGAATAAATCATCTACTAAATTTGTCCCCAGAAAATGAAATAGCTGCCTGAAGATTGAGTCTGAGAATGCAAGAGTGATTCCAATAGCAACAAAAACATACAATTAATCAAAAAGAAGGCTTATAAGCTATAAGAATCTCAGCTAAAAAGTCCAAGTTCCAACTCAAGCAAAGAAACTATCTTAGGATAACAAGTGGAGAGAGAGTGAAAGAGCATCTCCCCACAACAATCGCCAAACTGTTTTTTAGAGAGCAAATGAAGGAAGGACAGGATGACAAACAAGTTGGAGGAGAGGTATATTACAAGAAGATAAAGAAGTAGCATGCCAGAAACAAGAACAGCATACATACTGTAATCGCACTGCCTATGGCCTTGATACTGTTATCTCACTGCCAAAGTCTTTGGAGTGGGTTTTATTTTTCCCCTCGCATAAGAAGGCAACGTGGAAAAAAGTAAAAGCAATTAAAAACCTCTATAGCAAGAAAATCAAGTTATGTCTATTTTTAAGGTAAATTCTGTCTATTTTAAGTGGTCCATATGGACTATATCAGGGGATGGCAGACCACAAGTTTGTTGCTTCACCCATCAGGAAAGAAGTTGAAAAAGTAAAATTCAAAATATAAACAATAAAATGCATGAAATTCATGTAAGATAATTATTAAGTAACAGCAGTATTTGCATAGCTTAAAGTGCCACTTGCATGAAACATATCTTGAGTCTCCATTCCTCTTATGTTCATACTTCCAAATTGTTATAAATAGCAAAATGGAACCAAATACTCATATCTGAAGATATCATATCTGAAGATGGCCTTTCTTGATAATTAGAAGAAGAATGAAAACTAGATTTTAAGGACGTCAATTTAATTTTTTGTTCATCATTATCGCTCTATGTTCTTTTGTAATTAAGTTGGAATCCAATGCACGAATCATGTTATCATATTGTTCCACTATTCCCCACTATCACAACAAATAATATCTTATTGGCATACACCTAAGCATTGAGGTGCTGAGTAATCCAGTATAGTGTCATCACTTTTGGGATGTTCCTTTTTTTACCTTTTTTGGCATTAATGTATTGGAACTCCCTCAAAACTTTTTCCTCCTTCCTTACAGCCCAAGTCTAGTGGAGTTTAGTAAAGTCTGTGCAACCTAAATGCCATCAATATTTTCAACATGTCCATAAAACATTAAACACGTAAATACAGAACAAAAACCCACAGTTGGGCAGTATTCCACAGTCATTTGCAATCTTGTATGTTATGTTGACATGCGAACACACAAAAAAATAAAAAATCAGTATAAGGCATGATTAACAAAATTTACCTTGAAGATCAGGAGCAGCAGCAGCAGCACAAAGAGCCTTTTTTACCAGAGGATCTATCTTCTGCACCTGTCAGAAGAGAGGCATTCAGTGAGAGCAAGCTGGAATTGGAAGCACTTGAAGTTTAAATGTTGGAGCTAAGCAACAATAGCTCATCAGCCTTACCTAAACAATACAACTAAAATTAGTTTTAAAAGAGGTTGAATACAGTCATAATGTCATTAGAAACATAAGCAGCACCATATTTTATCCTCGTCTCAAATAATTGCGATTGGCTAGACAAATTTATTCCTTCCATTCAGCGAAAATCATGGTAGCAATTGTAATACATGATGAAGATAGGATATAATGACCCCAAAATGGGAGCTCTGCCTGCTAAGTAGATTTAAAAAATAAAAAACACCACAAATAAGAAAGTTACTACCTCAACAGAAGCACCTGGGATCTCACTGAAAACCTTTTCAGCTGATTGCAAAGATGATACAGGGAACATCCATAATCTGTAGGCTTCATCAAAATTCATAAAATATTCTGACAGTTAGCATTCAGTGCTTCCTGCACAATGGAGTTTTCATACATCAAAATAGTAAGCAACAATCAAGGAACTGAAGCACCTTTCTTTTGCATTCCAACCAGCTCCCGGGATCATGTGGCATGCACCAACAAGCAACTGCAGAGATAAAGACAACAATCAGAAATTCGAAATAGGCAAAAGGCTCAAACTTCTAAAAGAAGATCTCCCCACTTCATGGTAGTTAAACTTTGCTGCAACATTCCCACTGGCATGAAGAAGAAGTTTGACTGTCAGCCTGGGAAGGTCCTTTGAATTTTCTGTCTCTTCAACACCTGAAAGAAAAGACATTCTAGTTCCAATAGCTGGTAAAATAAAATAAAAAAAGAATTTGACAACTTCCAAGCACTTTCAGCATGGTTAGAGAAAAAATTTTACCAGTTTCCCTCGGTTTATCCAATGTTGGTTGCACATGATACAATGTGGGTTCCACTTCCACCTGATTCATGAATTAGAAATTCGAAAATGAACTTAATCAACAAGTTGTGTAGTCCCTATTGTGCAGGAGGGATGCAATAACGACATGAGTTAAAGACTAGCAACATTTGCTAACAATCACCAAAGTTGTTCCCCACCTACGTGGGGTCAGCTGCATAGGTCCTATCGCACCGTTTTTCATGACCATGAAATATGTTTTCAGTAATCTCTAGTGTTTTGACATCTTGTTTAATTACTTCTATCCATGTTTTTTTTGGGCCTTCCTCTCATTCACTTATTGCTTTTTATTTTGAATAAACTCAACTCTCCTAATTGGTCTTGGTTCAGGTCTCCATTGCCCAAATTTTCCTCATTTTATTACCTATTAGCTTTAGCTTTAAGTTATATCTCATATTACTTCATATCTTTTCTTGTTTTACCACTCATCCACCTATACATTCTTTTTTTACTACATTCTTTCCCTGTATATATTATTCTTTAACTGCCCAACATTTTGCCCCATATCATATAGTTGGTTTAATTGTTATCTTATAAAATTTCCTTTCAAAGTTAATTGAAACTCGAGGGTCACATAAAGCACTTCATCATTTCTTTCATCCTGATTGGATTCTATTCATAATGTCTCTTTTGATTTCTTCACTTTCTTGAACTTTGATCCTAGATACTAAAAGTGATTAATTCATGATACTACTTGGCCTGAAATCTTAATTAGTTCCTCATCTAAGTGCTCATTATTATCAACATTGCATTTCATATATTCAATTTAAGTGGCAGTTTTACAATTTTCTAAATGAGCATCCTCAGATAGGCATTATGCATCAGAAATCATCAAGTTGGGAAACAACAACACGGTTGAAACATAAATCTAATCCGAAGGCAGCAAGAATCATACAAGATTTACTCATGAAACAAAAATAATAACTATGATTTCTAGACATTTCGCGGGTACTATAGTATAAAGTGTCACTTTCCTCGATCTAGTAATAGAGTAGAAGCCCGCTAACGCAGACAGTCACTCCTAAATTCAGCATCTCGAAATTATTCCCTTAAAAAGAAGAAGAAGAAGAATGAATGCGTGAATGAAAGAAAAAGCACTGAGCTCTTGTTAAAAAGAATTTACTGATCCTATTCAGTCCTCTCTCCTCAGTACTCTAAGGCTAGCGCCAAGCCGTTTCAAGCTACTTAAAATAATGGGACTTGTACACATTTCAAAACTAGGCAATGAAAGAATCCAGCAGCAGCAGCAGAATTCGAGAAACAGGAGTTGAAATTTCATCTCTGATGTGTGAAGACGGAAGCAGAGAAGGAGTGGGGCAAGAAAAACGTGAACTTTACTTTGTTGAAGCGACTTTCCAGGGAAGTCTTGGCGTGAGAGGGATGGATGACGTTCCTGGATGGAACCGGAGGAGGAGAACTGACGGAAGCGGAGGAAGAAGAGGATTTACGCTCGGAAAGCTGTCTGAGAGCGTCCTTCTCTAGGAAGTCGAGGTCCTCGGCGCTCAAATCCCAGTCGTCGAACTCCATGCGGCTTTCTCTTAGGGGAGAAGAGATGGAGACCGCATAAAATGACAAGACGGTCCCTTGAGATGGTGGGGGCTCTGAAGTTTTGAAAGGGTTTTGCGCGGAATCCTCGAAAAGCCAGACAGAGCAGAAGAAAAGACGAGGAATTCGTCCCTCCAGTCTCTGAAGCTTTCCTTGTCATTTGGGTAAGGGACTAGGCAGTGAGTGGAACGGGACGGACCCGGTCTCAACTCTCAACTCTCAACTCTCAAGATGCCGGTGTCCGTGCAGATATGCGAGCGCAGTCCGCGTCACGATTAAGCGAGCGGATTTTTACATGTCCGGCAACTTTAAAACTTTTTTTTTATTCCAATCGTTGAATGATTCTGTTAGTTCGGACTAAGTAAATATCTTACTTAGCCTACTTTAAAATTTCTATTTAAAACAACTTTTTTTGTTTTTTTCTTTATATACTTATTTAAATCAAGTTTTACCATTTTTGGATATGTGTATCTATTTTTTTTTAGATTTTTAAAAATAAAGATATTTTAAATATATATATACATATAGATGTTTAAAAATCTCAAAAAAAATAGATAAACATATTCAAAAATGATAAAACTTCGTTAATATGTTAAATACAATTAGATAAACAAGTGCACAAAGAAACAAGTAAAAAAAATTGTTGTAAATATGTTTTTTAAGGTGAGCTAAGTAGGGCATTTACTTAGCCTGAGCTAACAGGATCACTCCTCATTCATATATTATATTATCTTAGTTGATATTACATTTAAAGTTCCTGAAACATTGTTACAATTTACTTATAATATTCTACCCACATTCTTATAATTTTTTATTAGCAATATTCCAAATAATCATCTTACCAATATTCTTATTTTTTTACCTTTTATTCCAAGTGGTGGACGTTCCCACCGAATTTTTTTGGGGAGAATAATGTTACCACGCATTCAAATACTGTTGCTGAAAACCATGTGAACAGCGTTGCCGAAATTTCCATAAAACTTTGTTGTCGTGGCTGCCGTAATTGGAAACAAGGTCTCTTAGTTGGGAAAACCTTATACTACTAAGGAACTCCCAAAATGGTTATTTTAAAATTTTTCAGTCTAAAATTGTGTACTTTATAATTATCTTTTTTAAAAATTATTTCTTCACATTTTTCTATATAACTATCATATTTTTCAATTATTTTTACACAATTATCTATACAACTAACTTATTTATTTTAACTTTATTCTTTTTACTTCTCATCGTTACTCTTATTATATTATATATTTTTTTACTAATTCAAAATTTTTTATGTAAAAAATTTTTTATCAAAAGTTTTATCAAATCAAACCCAAATAATTACATTACGGGACACTGTTTTATGCCAACTGCACTACTAACCCTAATAGCATTTTCATTATTGGAAATGCTGAGAATGGTAGATTTTTTAATCTTAGGGGGTGTTTGGTAATTCCTAAAATTTTTCAATTTAAAATATTTCACTCTATACAACTATTATATTTTTAAATTATTTCTTTACATATTTTTCTACAATTATCTTACTTTTCAATCATTTATACGTAATTATTCATATATCTTACCTATTTATTTGAACTTTATTCTCCTTACTCATTATTATTATTTTACCGCTTTTGTTCAAAAAAAATTTCATCAAAAATGTTATCACTTATCAACACATACTTAACTTTTAACGTTTAAAACGAAAATATGAAAAATTTAATGATTGAAAAGAAAATTGGCAAAATTGCACGCCAAGAAAAATTATAAAGATGCTGTGGAATAATAACCGGAGCCCAATCCACTGCACCCGGGTGCATTCAGCCTCAATGCACCCGGGTGCACTGCACCTATTTTTTTTTATTTTTTTTTGAAAATTTTTTCATGAAGCTGTTAATATAGATTTATTTAACATATGTATCAATTTTTACTATTTTTGGAGATTTTTAGATATTTTTTTTAGATTTTTAAAAATCAGTGGCATTTTTAGTAATTTTAAATTACCGAAAATGCCACTGTTTTTTAAAAATCTAAAAAAAATATCTAAAAGTCTCCAAAAATAGTAAAAATTGATACATATGTTAAATAAACCTAGATTAACCATTGTATAAAAAAAATTTCAAAAAAAAATAAGAAAAATAGGTGCAGTGCACCCGGGTGCATTGAGGTTGAATGCACCCGGGTGCACTGGATTGAGCTCCATAATAACCACCCTACATGTCCATTCATTTGACGTTGGTCCAAACCTCGAGACGACCGGTTTATTTTTCGATTTGTATATTGTTCTATTACTAGTAAATAAACATGTGAATTATTGCATTGGACCATCCAATAGGATGGGATGGGAATTACGGTTTTCTACGGCGAAAATCATTTTTACAATTTGTAATTAATTTCTTGTTTTTATATTTTTAATATGATTCTTTCATTCCCAAAACACTCTAGTCTTTTCCTGTCTAATCTTCTAATCTCGTTGCAAACTTGCAATTTCATTTCATCTTATTAAAGGTAGATGAAATGGAATGTAATTTTATTGAATCGTGCTGAACAAGGTAGATGGAATAGAGTGTGATTTTATGATAAAGGTTGTTATGTATTGAAAAATTTATAATAATAATGAAAAATGTAAATTTGTTGTATATCTGGACAAACGAAATATTATTTTGGAAAGTGACAATTGCTTTTTAAATGGAAATCTTGGTTCATTCTCGTTTTATATCATGCAATGAGATTCCGTATGATTAGATTTTTTTTTACATAAACAAGACATAATTTATTAATTTTACATACATAAGACAAATAATTTTAAACTGAATTTTGATTCAATCGTCAGCATAGGTCTAACCTTTGGTGCAAGTACAACGTTGCACGCCAGGAGATCCCTTTAAAAAAAAATTTGTTGAATCTACAACAAATCAATGGAAAAGCGTATTGGCTGGCATAGATATGTTAGTAGTTGTATGCATCGTGTTAAATTTCGACCATTTTTATAAAATTAATGACCTTCACTTGATCCTTCCAAATAATAAGTGTTTGAAATGTAGGGAAAAAAACAATTTTGTAAAAAATTTGAAATAAATAATAATTGAAGATAAAGAAAATAAAGTTGACACGTATATAATAATTTTACCTAAGATGTACAAAATAAATGAATTCGAAAAATTAGTATGTTTGTCTATAACAAAACGTTTCACTTTGCGTAGTTATTATATTTTTTTTAATTTTTTTTTACTTTTTCTTATACAATTATCCTATTTTAAAATCATTTATACACAACTATCCATACAACTAATATATTTATTTTAACTTTATTTTTTTATTTTTTGATATTATTTTATTATATCACTATTTTATTCTAATTTAAAAACTTCTACCTTAAGAATTTTAGGCTGAAGAGGTTTTTTTTATCACTTTCTATACTCCCGCGTAGCGGTTAAGCTATTTGAAGACAGCTTGGTAAAATGCTGAGAAGCGAACTCTTAACAACAGAGAAATATGTGCCAGTGGTTAGTGGTCATGAGAAAGCTGACTGAGAATAACCGGAGCCTGAGGCGGCTCATCGAAAGCAGGCAACCATACCTTAACCCAATGAACATGCTACAAGTAGAGATTTTGAGGAGGCTAAGGCAAGATGATGACAACAAGAAGCTCAGAGATGCATTGCTCATTACCATTAATGGTATAGCTGCAGGCACGAGGAATACGGGCGCCGATCTCCAGCACCCGGGAGCAGCCAGCGTCCCGGGTGCGCATACCTATTATTTTTTTTTTTCCTAAAATTTGTAATATAGGTGTATTTAACATGCGTATATATTTTTACCATTTTTGGAGTATTTTAGATATTTATTTTTTATTTTTGAAAATTACTAAAATGCCACTGATTTTCAAAAATAAAAAATAAATATCTAAAAATCTCCAAAAATGGTAAAAATTTATACACATGTTAAATACACTTGGGTTAACAAGTTTATGAAAAAAATTTCAAAAAATAAAAATAAAAATAGGCGTATGTGCTAGTGGGAATCGGGGCGGCCTGATCCTGTTTAATACCGGGGCGGGTCGGTTTTTTGATGTTTTTAAAGAAAGGCGGGTCGGGTCAGATTTTAGTTTTTAGAGGGATTGCGGGTCGGGTCAAGGCGGACCTACCTGCTGACCTGTTTTCTTATATTTCATATTAAAAAGAAAAACCTCATTCAATGCAAATGTTCATATTTTATTTAATTATTTATATTTTATTTTGACTGAGTAGTAATAGATTTAAGCATATAGTAGTTAAATTTAATATAAATTTATTTTTATGTTTGATAGTTTTATAAATTTTTATAAACTTCTTACTTGACCCGCAGTTTTTACTCGACCTGTTGACCGATGCCGACCCAAATTTTGTCCCGAAACCTAGTAGAAAAAAGTGAGGGTCAAACCGACCTTGTCCCGACCCGGTAAAAAATAAGGGTCAAACAAGATTTTTGAAAAGGAGGGTCAGGGTTGGGCACACCTTGACCCGCCCCGATTCTCACCCCTAGTATGCGCCCGGGATCAGGCAACACTGCCTGCTCCCGGGTGCAGGAGATCGGCGCCCGAGGAATTCAGGTTGATTGTTCGCCAGTCTTTTCTTTATGCGTGAAAACCATTTTATGCCGTAAAATATAGAAATGATCCAGAAAACAATGTAGCCATCAAATTTGCATAAAGAAAAAAAATCTCGTGGAGAGAAAAAAAAATTAGGAAAAACTTTTAATAGAAAAATTATTAAAATAGATAAAGTAATGATGTAAAGGCTTCTTTCAAATGATATAAGATCTTTAAATGTAATCTATATTTACATTCTCTAATCGGCTTCTTCAATTTTCAAGATAATTATTTCAATTTTCAATAAAATATTTTATATTTTCAATATAATTTTTCATTGTCAATGCAGATTATTATATTATTATTTTATATTCAATGATTTTATATCATTTGAAGCACCTCCTAATATAAAAGGTGTAATAATTGTAAATCGATACAATAGTTGAAAGAAAGATATAAAAAATAATTATAAAGAAGGGTACTTGTATTAAAATTTATCTGCAGAGTTTTTTTTTTATTTTTTTGTGCCAAATACAACTTCTTCATGTATTTCACGTACAAGTGCCCTACTGTAAACAAGGGGTGTGTTTGGTAACAACACAAAGTTGTCACTTTAAAACTTTTCACTCTTCACAACTATCATATTTTTTAATCATTTCTTCACATTTTTCTATACAACTACCATACTTTTCAATCATTTTTACACAACTACCAACACAACTAACTTATATATTTCAACTTTATCCTATTTATTCATCATCATTATCCCTATCATATCACATCATTTGACAACTTTTCATCTCTACAACTTTTCATCAAAAGTTCTATCCATTCACAAACACACCCATAGTAGTTTTTTTTTTTAGCCACTTTACAGTTTACGAACGGTTAAAAACGAAAAAAGCATTATCACCTCGCGTTCTAGGAAACAGATGCACCCTCTTTGTGCTGACACGTGGCCACATTTATCCATCCCGAACGCAAGTTTTGGAGATGCGGGAGGGGCGAGTATGGTGCCGCTGCCGTGGAATAATTACGCCATTTGATACGCGCCAGGACGATAGTCTTCTGTCTTCGCTTAGCTCTCATAAATTCTCTTTCTCCGTTTTGGACTTGTAGCCCAACCGCCCTTCTTTTCTCCGCCGTGTACTCCGTAGTCTGTAGCTGTTCTGCTTTCCCTCCAGGTATGGCAGCTGCTTTCACAAACCGACCTCTTCATCATCCTCATGAAGATCAGCCCATGTGGGACGTTCTGTTCTTGGCAAGATGTCATGATTTTAGCATGCGATCATTCTCTAAGCTTGACAATACTGACCGTTTCTTGTTGTAAATTATTTTTCCTTTTTCGTTGAACTTTGGAAATTTTCTTTTTCGCGTAATATCTATTCTCTCTTCTAATCACTTGAAACGATCACCATCTCCAGTGAAAAATATCAATCATTATCGCCATCATGATCGCCATGTGCATCACGTACGGAATTTACGAAGTAGGCAGCCAGTTGCTAGAGCTTAGTGTAGTAGACTGACAGAGTGTGATGGGTCATTCTCAGCCACTGGCTTGGTTATTGTTTTAGTATTTGCTGAACCACTGATAGATTGGCAGCAAAAATATTCTCCCAATCATTCTCTTTTATCCAGTCCGGGGATTGGCAAAGCGAATAATTTTCGGAAGTAGCGAGAGCCTAAAAGAGGATATAGCAAACTTGATGGTGAGACGATCTCGTCATGACTGCCAGTATGAATAATTTGTGGAAGTGGTATTGCTCCAAATGAGAGTAGCTGATATTACTGTAAGAAGATTCATTTTCCAATTAGTGGGAGCAAGGCGAGATGGTGGTTTGGTGTGGTTGATGATATCATCCGACGGACAGTGTTAGATCTAGGACCTTAGGAGACAGGACCCTCCATGAAGGGGTATATTGTTGTTTAAGGCCTGAGTGGGAGAATTATGTTAAAATTATTAAATTAATCGTCCTTTGAAATATTTTCAAATTTTCAAGGGTGATAATGCAAATTTCAAAATTTGATGGTGCCAACAATTACACCCACTCCCCAACTCCATGTAGAGCCGCCTATGCTGATGGATCATGATCATAATCTTAATTTTCCTAGCAGTAGGAGCGCAAGTATGTAATATGAATGTTTCCTAGCAGTAGGAGCGCAAGTATGTAATATGAATGGTGATGTGGTTGATGACATCATGTGACGCATCAGCATCGTCCAATAAGTGACTGATTGTAGCATCTGATATAAGCTTGGGCTACTTTGTCAATACTGACTTTTGGCAAACATCTGCTGACCTGCCCTCTTATTCGATCTTTAGTGTGTGCTGGCTGCTTTAGTATCCCTTGATTCCTGTGCAAGCTGGACTCTCCTTTTGGAATTTGGACTACTTTCAGTATGCCGCATATTCCATGCCTTAGCATTTTGCCTCATTTGGTCTTCAATTTTTTCTAAGTTAGTTTCTTGCTCAGTTACTGATGGTATTGATCCCATAGACTGCACATTTGATGAATAAGGGTGCAAAGTGCCTGAACAAGAAGATGCCAATCATTCACTACCCTGTCACTGTTTTTGCTGTTGTAACCATATATCTGCAGCTCACCAATCAAAAGGCAGGATCTGTCATAAAAGAGAGGAATATGGAAATTGTCACAGTTGGCACTTGAACATTTTTTTTCCACAGGGTTGTCTTATTTTTTCTTTGGGTGGAAATGTGTTACTTTGACTACTTTGACAATATTTGCACTCTGCAGGCAGTGCAGTGAATCATGGAACAGAGGCGTCTTGTTTTGTATTTTTGTGTGTGCGCTTTGTTGTGCTCTCTGATCATCCTTGCTTCTGCTGATGGGCTAGTGAGAATTAGTCTCCAGAAAAAGCAATTCAGTCTTGAAAGTTTGCGTGCTGCTAAAATTGCTGCAAAATCCCGACACACGGAGAAGCTTCTGAGCAATGGAATTGATGATGTTTCTGATGATTCTGAAGTGGATATAATCTCACTTAAGAACTTGTTGGATGCTCAATATTATGGTGTCGTTGGCATTGGAACGCCCCCGCAGAACTTCACTGTGGTGTTTGATACTGGAAGTTCCAATCTCTGGGTCCCATCTTCGAAATGCTATTTTTCAGTAAGCTTCATTCTTAAGTTGTTGTATGCCCTATGCTTGTTGACCAATATTTCTCTCTTCATGGGATGGGCTGGAATATCAATTCTCATTGAAATTTTATGTCCATGCAGATTGCTTGCTACTTGCATCATAGGTACAGGGAAAGATCGTCAAGCACCTACACAGAGAATGGTAATGTTGATAATTCTCCCTTTTTCCACTCTATATGTATAACATCTTTTATCTTCTTCATCCCAATATATGATCTCCCGTATTTGTAAGGTGAAATGCCTGCAATGTTTTTTGATGCTGGATGCTATTTCATTTTTTCTTGGTGAATATTTGATGTCCTAAAGCTTGCATTTGAACGCTAAACCTCTGATATACCTGTGATGTCACCTCTTAGGGTATCCTACTGATTGGCTGTTTGTTCTGTCCTTAGATATCATTCCGAATTGAGTAGTGAAAATTTATGATCCTAAACTCAATGAAGTGAATCTCATTTGGGCCTGAGTCTTTGCTGCCTTTCTTCTTATCATTTCTAATATCATGACCTAGCAGCCTATTGTTGTTTCTTTGATTTTAATGTGCAAGTCCTTTCTGTCTTCTTTTTCAAGGTTACAAAGAAAAAGGTATAGGTCTTTAAGTGGTAATGTCAGTTGTTCTATGGTCCAGGCAAAAAGTGTTCCATAACTTATGGATCTGGATCCATTTCTGGTTTCTTCAGTGAAGATAATGTACTAGTTGGGGACCTCATTGTTAAGGACCAAGTGAGTTTCTTCGTTGAATTGTTCTTCTATTTTTCATTCAAGGATTTGATTTCAAAGCTCATTTTGAAAGTCTACTATGTATTGCACCTTTGTTAACAGCTTTGTATGCTGTCATTTAGGTTTTTATCGAGGCTACTCGAGAAGGGAGCCTCTCGTTCTTGGTGTCAAAGTTCGATGGCATACTTGGACTTGGGTTTCAGGAAATTTCTGTTGGGAATGTTACACCAGTCTGGTAGATCAGCTTCACTCAATTGGTGTACCTTTCTGTGATATGCGTGCATGTTATTGGATGTATGCAAGTATTTAAAACTGCTCCTTTGCGTCCTTGACACTAGTCTGTTTGGAAATTGGGAAAAGTGGAACAAGAGAGGGTCAAGTTGAAATCTAGAAAATCAAAGAGAAAATTTGGAAATGCGAAACAAGAAAAAAGGAACAACTGTAAGTAAAGTCATTAGAAGACAAGATATATGGGCCTTTTGAATGAAAAGATTGTTGTTTGAAATATAGGTATGCTGTCAGTTAGTAAATATCATGTTCATTAAAATAGGCAGAGAGAGGAAGGGAAAGTAAAGAATTTCTTTCCTTTTTCTTCATTCCCAAACAAGGCCCAAAAATATTATTCCTGTGAAGATGGACCTTCTGGTCATCTAGCCAAATGGTTCATGACATGAGGATTTTGAATATGGTTCCTAGGTATATGTAGCCTGGCTTGAAAACTGGTTGTCCCATCCATCAGGTTCAAGACTTCCATTGACCGTCTTAGCTGGTGACTTGTTTTCTTGACACATGATGATGCACAAGATAATTAAAAAACAATTGCACAATTGCTTCATCATCATTGCCCATTCTTGGTTTGGTTCTAAAAAAGTGATCATCCTATAGTCTCATCTCTAACAATGCTGACTTTTGGCGAATCATGCTCATTTCAGGTACAATATGGTTGAGCAAGGATTAGTAAAGGAAAAAGTTTTCTCTTTTTGGCTCAACCGTCACCCAGATGATTCAAATGGAGGTGAAATTGTCTTTGGAGGTGTTGATCCAAAGCACTTTAAGGGGGACCATACTTATGTTCCAATAACTAGGAAGGGTTATTGGCAGGTGGGCATCATTTGAATCTAGAAACAATAACCAATGACAACATAGGACCATACTTTTTTCATTTTGATTATATTGGGCAATGATTCAATTCATCAAGCTGCATGGAGATGTCCATGCAGTAAAAAATTAGCTTCTTTGGAGAGTGGAGATATAGCCATTTTTTTTTTTAAAATATAGTATGTACATATAGTATTAATAATTTTCAGTACATGTGATTTTCGAAATTATAAAAAATGCATATTAATAAACATGATAAATGGTTTAGATTTTGGGAGTGTTTGAGAATTGATAAAATTTTGATGAAAAGTTTTTAAAATGTGAGAAAATGATATAATATGATAGAGATAATGATGAAGAGTGAAGAGTGAAGAGTGAAGAGTGAAAGAATAAAGTTGAAATAGATAAATTAGTTGTATGGATAGTTGTATAAAAATAATTAAAAAGTAGGGTAATTGTGTAGAAAGAAGTGAATAAATGATTAAAGTAGGATAGTTGTGGAGAGTGAAAAGTTTTAGTTTAAAATGTTTTGTGTTACCAAATACTCCCTTAGAGTGTATTTGACAAGTGATAAAACTTCTGATGAAAAGTTTTTGAAATGAGGAAAAAAATGATGTGATATGATAGGGGTAATGATGAGGAGTAAAGAGAATAAAGTTGAAATATATAGGTTAGATATATGGGTAGTAGTGTAGAAATGATTGAAAAGTGGGATGATTATATACGAAGAAGTGAAAAATAATTAAAAAATAGAGTAGTTGGGGGAAGTTAAAAGTTTAGATTGAAAAATTTTAGTTTGAAATGTTTCTGCTGTAAACAGATACCCCCTTAGAAAAAAACATTTTAAAATTAAAAAAACAAGGTACTGCATGGACATCTCCAT
This sequence comes from Annona cherimola, assembly GCA_030490835.1. NCBI lineage: Eukaryota > Viridiplantae > Streptophyta > Magnoliopsida > Magnoliales > Annonaceae > Annona > Annona cherimola. The sequence goes on along the minus strand of CM059972.1, from coordinate 122,251,328 downwards.
GTGGCCAGGTGTATTGAATCATTTCTCAATGATCGTTTGACATTGATGTTTACCATCGTCTTCTTTTCAGTTTGAAATGGGAGATTTTCTTATCGGGAACCAAACAACAGGTGAGAAGACGTTTTATTTCTCTGTTGTTCTGGTACGCTCAGCATTCATATCAGTCTGGAATTTTAAGACGTTGTTGTGTCTTTCAGGTTTATGTGCTGATGGTTGTTCTGCCATTGCTGATTCCGGAACTTCACTGCTCACAGGCCCAACAGTAGGCTTTACCGATTTTCTTATTCAGTTTCATTGATAAACTTATCATGAACATTAAAAGATTCTCATTTTGGTTTCCAAAATGGCAAGAGTCTCAAGTTCACAAATTTAAAGCATGCATTATTTTCATCGTACAGATTTTGTGTTCCTTAGTATTCCATAATTCTTTGGTCAGGTCATCTATAATAAAGTGATCTTGTACGTAAAAAAGATTGGTTGATAACAAATTCTCCATGAAAAGGAGGAAACTGAACCATTCTTGCAATGTTCTTAACTTATGAATTGGTTATGAAAGAGTTCTCTCTCAAGAATTAGTACTTTAAACAAGTTAGAGAGTAATGTTTCAAACTCATAATATTTTTGAGGAAATTGCAGTCTCATAATATTTTTGCGCAACCAAATGTATCTACAGAAAAAAAAGAAAAGAAAAGAAATCACATTGAATGAAAATGAACATGTTAAAAAACTTTTCTCACACACCATTAGCTTGAGTATAATAGATCCTTATTAGATGAATAGCATTTTTCTTTCCTTGTATGTGTTTCATGTTATAATTACTCCATGTAACTTTTTTATGGCATCAATCTTCATTTTCAGGCAATTATCACAGAAATCAACCATGCAATTGGTGCAGAGGGAGTTGTGAGTGCTGAATGTAAAGTAATTGTTGCAGAGTATGGGAGGATGATACTGGACCTTCTAATAGCACAGGTATGCCTTCCTCCTCGTCTGGATAATTACACATTACAATGGTATAACATCCTTGCATTGGACATATGGTTCATAAAGCTAGGTTGTTTACCTGATTAACCCACCCAAAATTTTATGATTGAATCACAAGCCATTCTGTATTTCCAGTATTTGTAATCTGAATTTTTGTCTTTGTTCTCTTTGCAGACACAACCTCAAAAAATATGCTCGCAGATTGGCCTTTGCGTATTTGATGGAGCCAAATACGTCAGGTGAGGAAGGCAGTAAAATATTCAGAACTATGACATTTGATAATTTGTTTAATTAATTGGAGTTGCCACCAATTTTACCCAAAAAGTGGAAAGAATGATCAAATTTCACTGGTCCGAAGCGTCCGGACACAGAGAATTCCTAGTGATATCTTGGTTATGCAGGGGAAGGATCAGATACCACACCTCCCAAAAACTGGGTTTCCGCAAGCTGTTTCCTGCAATTCCTGACCGAGATTATTCAAAGAATCATCCCAGTTATAGAATTCTGACTTGGTTTTTCCATAAAAAGTTAGTGCAAGAAACAAAAGTGATTAAAACTTCAAGTAATGATGAAACAATGCAAGAAAGTTGTGCCACATTTGTAAAATGCGTACAATTCCTAATCTATGCAAAATTCAAACAAGATACCTGAGAAAACAAAACAAACTATATAATACCTACCAAAGCTCACTTGAATTTCCCCCCTCAAGAGGAAAGATTGATTGAATGGGAAGCAGCTCCAACCACAGCCGATGAGGCTGTGGTTCTCAATTCATAAAGAAATGAGTTGTGCCACTTGCGTTGTGGTTGAAGTGATGATTTCCTTCCTCAATCACCCTCAAGCCACTCTCTAACTTCCAAGAAAGGAAGAAGATGAATCTCTCGCACGATTTCAGCTATCTTTTCCCTTCACTCACTCAAAAGCCTCCAAAGCTCTCGAAAAGCTGAGCAAAGACCTGAATTTATAGATGTTTGCATGACATTCTTATAGTTCTAAACGAGTTGGTGGTAATCTAATGCGATAAGCAACTAATCCAACAATTATTATTGTTGAAATTGACTTTAGGACCTAATCCTTTCTGCTTATTTTCTATTCCAAGCCAACAACATGGATTTAGGATTTTAATGAGGCATCTGTCCTGCCTGACATAATTATCCAGAATATTGGGTAAACTTGCCTTCAAAACACACATTATGATTATTGTGAAACATAATGTTAGGAAAAATTGGCATCCTAAAATCACTCTTGAAACTTGGTAAAATTGAATTAGATGCAAATGGGGTGTCTGCTCATTCAACCTTCCTTTTTCTTTGCGCCATTTTTATCTGGGTCAGTTAGGTGGCATTTGGTATCACTTAATCTCCTTCATGTTTTGATTAATGAGGATGCTTTTTTGTTTAGTTGATTTTCATGATGCTTGGCGCAAACATATGCTTCCTAGGTCTGATCTAGAGCATACCATGATCACCACATTGCAACTGGACGCACCCTTACTGAATTTCTAAATTTGCTTTAAATACATGCAGAACTGGGATTAAAAGTGTGGTCCAAGAGAAACAATCATCTGATGAAGATGTTCTTTGCACTGCTTGCGAGTTGGCTGTTGTGTGGATTCAAAACCGGCTACGAGAGAATCAGACTGAGGAGCAGATATTGAACTATGTCAATGAGGTATTTATATTTGAAAAATACCTTTTGCGAGTTTGAAAAGGGTCGCATTTAACTGGTGTTGTTTGACTAATGATGAGATCCTCTTGTCCTTCAGCTGTGTGAGCGTTTGCCAAGTCCCATGGGTGAATCTACTGTTGATTGCAATAGCATTTCTAGCATGCCAAATGTGTCATTCAACATTGGAAATAAGATATTTGACCTCACTCCAGATCAGGTTTAGTTTATCTTCTGTTTGAAGTTACTATGCATTCGTACAGGTCAATTTCTTGATGCATATGTTACTGAAGGCTTATCTTGTACTTTTGTCCCTTTTAATCAGTTTATTGATTGCTAATCAGCATTATTGTTCCAACTTGCAAATGATGGGTTTCAAACTCTATTAGATCTTTTACTTTTGCCATTGCATTCAGCTCTGTGTATTGCATCCGTCACATTCTTTTGCTTGATTGTATACTGTTTTCTTTTTTGCTTTTCCCCTCACCAGTATATCGTCAAAACTGGAGAAGGCGCAATAGCAGTCTGCATTAGTGGGTTTGCTGCGCTCGATGTGCCTCCACCCCGTGGTCCCCTTTGGTAATCATTAATCATAATTTTCTTGTATTTACTTAGTTTATGGCATTGGTAATGCATGCCTGTGCATTTCCTGCTGGTACCTGAATCTTAGAGCTTGTATATAAGAATGCACAACAACATCACTCCCATGAGCTTATGTGCTTGTGAATGTGCTCATTCATATGTCGGACAACCTTGTATATGGTGCGTTCATGCACCTTCCATTTGGCCCTTGGGATACCCTGCAAATTCGTCCTTCATATGGAGATAGGCTGTAAGAAGTTCCCGTGCTCAATATTCCAGTCCATGTGATGATTTAATGTAATTTTGCAGGATTCTCGGAGATGTCTTCATGGGTGCATACCATACAGTTTTTGACTTTGGCAATGACAAGATCGGGTTTGCAGAAGCTGCTTAAAAGCTTTGGTGAGCACACTCAACCAAGCGTCACGGTGCCAGTACCCGTGCTTTTATGAGTGATATGCCTGTAAAGCGCTCTTATGAGTTATGACTGATATTCCTGGAAAGCAGTGATGTGCTGTTCTTGTGTATTTCGAGTGTGTATGCTATGGCATGTTTGTTATATGCCATGATGTGTACTTGCTAGTGTTTCTTGTTTGTTGTATGCGTTGATGTGCACTTGCTAGTGTTTCTTTAATGATGCATGCCACTGGTTACTTGCAATCATGGATCTGGTAATCCAAGTTGTGACTTGTGAGCCCTTCATGTTTAGGGAATCAGTCAATCACCAGCTAAGAGTACATGACAACTTTTGTAATCAAACCCTTTCCATACAGGAAAAAATGGGATAGAATGGAAACCATGATCTAGGCTGAATTATTGAAAAAGCAGTAGCGTTTGTTAGCGCAGTCGACCTTCTGTTGAATTTTTTTTTCCCTTTTTGGCGTGACCTTCTGTTGAAACTTAAATAGCTGAAATGACACAAAGTGTTGCAGTGTTACGTGTTCGATATAAAGCGAAAGGATGGAATATTCCACTAGTTCATATGAGATGAGAGTGTATGAGTTAGATGAAATGACATAGCAGGGGGCTTCGTTGTAAAATATATAACTTTGTTTGGCTGCACGTTTAGAGGAGGGAAGCACATTTTCTGGTATAAGCATGAATACGCCTAAAATCACATTCGACTGAACCCGCTGCGTTTGTGCAATTTTGGCTCGAGCTTTGAAAAGCCTTTAAAAGAATTGTTGAATTTAAGAAGCTTCTGAATTAAGCGTCCACTCGAAGACGAAGCTGCAGCTAAGCAAAACCTTTTCCAGATTTGTCATTCGCGAGGAAGATGGGTTTTTTGTTTTTTTTTTTTTTTTGGCATATCTATATCTCAAGTTTAGCTTTTTAGCTCATGAGTTATTTTGCATATTCATGCCTCAAAGTTCAACACAAATTGAGTGAAGCCACTTTCTCTCATCTGTTGAGGATTGGGATGGGATAAGAATAGGGATAAGATGAGAAAAGTATGAGATGAATTTCTCATTTCGAAAAACACTTTTCTTACTTTCAAAAAAAAATAATTTATTTTTTTCGTTGCTCTTATAACTTTTTTCGTTCTTACAAGTTTTAATATACAACTATACATTTTCATTCAATCTTTTCATCCCATTTCACCATCTTGAATAGACTTGTATGCCTAAACAGAAGACGTGGTTGTGCATAAAGTAGGTTAGTGGGAAGTTCAGAAATCAACTGTGCTGTGGAGAGAGTGACATTGTTACCCCGCCTCTAGAATACAGCTCCATTAAGTGTCTGATCATTCAAGGTGGGTGACACAATCCAAAAGAAAAAAAAGAAAAAAAGAAAAGGATTGACTTGACGGTCGACGCCATTACATAATCATATTAACTGACAAAATGCTGTCTGATTAGATTGCAGTGTTTGGTTAGACTTCGATTTTTTCTTATATTGAAGCTAACCATTGTCCTTATCATGACCTTTTTAAATCAAAATTTAAATACGAACTAATAAAAAAAACTTCATATGATTCCAAAAAATTTTAGTAATGAACATAAATGTATCAAAATTTTTCCCAAGTGATAAAAATTCTTACCTTCGATGGTATTTTAAGTATTTGCTGTGCTTAGAAGATATGGAATGGTATTATTGTTATTTTAACTTAATTCTATACTGGTGTTAATTCATTTGCTGATGGAATGTAGCATCGTCCACAATTTGTGTTAAATTGAGGTATAAGAATGTATAGGTTGAAACTTATGGTTAAATAGTATAAAAATTCTAATAATTAAGGTATATATGAAGACACCCTAGGGAAGAATGAGCTTGATAGAAAACAGGTATGTGTTGAACGGAGTATTCCAGATAAAAACTGCAGATGGCATTTGTTTCTCTCTCTACATTAAAATAAAAATGTAACTCACAGCCAAGAAAGGTGTTTGAAAGAATCAGCATGAAAGCACAAACCTATCATCAGCATCTGATTTGCTGATCATGTTTCCCTGCAGTTTCAGAGTCATCAAAAAATATTGTAATTTATTCAATTCCTTGGCGGCCTTGCAATCACATAGAATATTTAGCTCGGCTGCGGAATCGACAGACTTCGTCACTTCTATCCTGATGCAATTTGATTGTAAAATCTTTTTGAAGCCTTTTTTTTTTTTATTGACATAAGAATCAGCCGTTGACAAGGTCATAGTAGTATCCTATGCATTTAATTAACTCGAGTGCTTTCATGCGTTCGTATTCCACGGTTGTCTGGTATGGAAGAGAGAGAGAGAGAAGGCAAACTCCAAAAGATTCCTGGGAGGCAGTTTTATGCTGAATTCAGTATAGACAGAGAAAAGAAAGAGAGAAGCAAAAGGTACTCTTTGGAATAGCGATAGAGCCGCGAAACTATGGGTTCTCTTTCACAAGCCTAAACAATTCCTCCTCCTAGATTTGCAGTCTCTATGGGTTAGGACATTTTTGGTCTTCACCTAGAATCTGATGCATCTGTTAATTCGTCTTTTCATTTAAATTTTGATTGACTTTGTTAAAAGTTGTCCAATGCTGGATCCACTAAATAATAAAAAAAAAGAATCATATCTTATTATTAAGGGGGTTAGTCGAAGTACCAAACAACTTGGCAGATTCGGAGGAATTTCTGCAAGAGGGACATGCTTCTTGAAATCGATGGAAAGGGCAGGAAGTTAGAGCCAAGAGATTTAGTTTTCATTTAACAAATGATGCTTGAAGGAATTGTGTCTCTGAGCTAATCCACTTTTGGTAGGAAAGAATATCCAGATATCAAGGTGACTGATCATCGCAGTGATGAGACACCAAAAAGGGCCCCATCGCTATTTGGACCTTGACTAAGGGAAATTCAGTTAATGGCAAGCTAGTAAAGAAGTTTACTTTGAAGGAATGTCTCAGTTTCAACATGTGTGAGAGAAATCTTTCTTCACTTTTGGCGTATCACAGAATAATAATAATAATGATGATGATGAGTGAACCATGAATCCCCAAAACAAGTTGTCACTTGTTCTAGTTGAGTTTGTGATGTTTTTTGATATCCAATTGCATTATAAGCTGGTTCTAGTTGAGTTTGTGATATGTTTTGATATCCAATTGCATTATAAGCTGATTGCAGTTCATTGTTTTGGTATCTCATCCGGTTAAGAAATCCAAGAGAGGGAACATCATTCCCTCTAGCACACTTTCTGCCCTATTGTTAGACATGATTATGGATGCAGCAAAATATGTTCATTTGCTCAGAACCAGACTAATATTATGGCAGCAACAGTTTGGAATGTTTTGACCTAAACTGAAAATCTTACTGGAAAACAATAACGGCATTCATGACTGAAAAATTTTTGAAACACAAGCCTTGCTTAAAGCCACTTGACTGATGTGCTCATGCCATTTTCAATATTTTTGAAGTATTCCCAAAACTCGTGTATAGCTTGAGCTAAATGCACCCGCATGCTTTTTTATTTTTATTTTTATTTTTTAAATTGAAGCAAAAGTATGCAGTTGCCAGAAGGACAGTGAACGAAGCACCCGGAACAGTATGGCCAGAATAGTACGAATGCATAACCAACGGGGCTAGACACGTAGCTGATTCCTTTCTGACTGCTGACATTGGTGCTAATAACATGATAAAATAGACAGGTAGGTGAAGCATGTCTGCCGCTGCTCTAGGGTAGTTGCATGTATCCGACCTGATTGCATGACCAGTCCAATTGGGTGAAGCCATAAACTTGTCACTTCAAATTCAGATTGGACTGTCACTCTACCGTTCCGTGGCTGTCAACCAGAAAGTTCCCACCTTCTACACGTAGATTGGTTGCTTTTTGCTTCATGCTTCTGGAGCAAATATATCTCAAACCAGAACTGTCGAGGGACGCTGAAGAGACCCCCAAAATGAAAGATTGAAGCCAGATTAGCCATAGCCTTTGCTTATTTGAATGGATACTAGGGCGATCTTCACCTCTTCCATGACTCTCTCTTTGCTCAGCAATACAGAAGTGAAAAGACTGGGACTTCTCTCTAATTTTGTGTATGTGTGGCAATTTGGTTATGAATTTATACTAGTAAGATTGATATTTAGGCAGTTGAAATAATTTGTTTTGCATGCTTTCAGCCAAATTTCAACTGGCAGTTAAGTAACTGAGGATGGAGCTTATCTTCAAATGCAATTCTTGCGACTTCTTTCTATTGCGCATATGAATACAAGATCAAATGCACGCGCACACTCTAAGGTTACACCAAGACCTTACCTTTCTTCATTGCCGACGCCGAATTACTGCAGAAAATACCCAGACAGGAACAACAAGAAGGCGAAGAACAAGCTCCCGTAAATGAGGAAGGCTTTCTGCTCCGACGTGAGCGTATTCCCACCGAGCCCAAACTGTTGGTTCTGTGCAAACCCAGCAATCTCCACCCTCTTGCTCTCGAAGAACGTCTGCGCCGCCCCACACGTCGGGCACCGCCAGTCTTCAGGCAGCTTCTCGAAACTCAGCCCAGGAGGAATTGGGTACGACGGATCCCCTGCCGTCTCGTCGTACTTGTACCCACACGACCGGCACTCGTAAATGCCGGTGTTCAGTACGGCGAACCGTTCCTCCAGCCTCCGGGGATCAATTTGCCCCTTCTCCTCGTCAGTGGGAGGACTTTCGGTGGCCTGTAGAGCATCGGGTTTCTCGGAGATGGGTTTGTCTTCCTTGGAGACATCGATGGAGGACGTAGAGAGAATGGTTCTGGCGTGTTTGAGAGGAGAGAAGATGATGGGTTTTGTGGTCTGGAAGAAAGGAATTGGAAGATGCGATTGGGGCTTTGAAGAGGGTCGGAATGCTTGGATGCGAAAGGCAAAGGTAGGCCTTGCTGTTGCAGAAGCCATGGATTTATCTTCTTCCTTGCTTCTACTTCTGTTGCCCTGTTTCACTCTGTTTTGTTTTTTGGTTTCTGTTTCGGTGCCGGAAGGATGTGGATAGGGTGCAACTCGGCTCATGAAACTTGAGTTTATTTCGACCTTAATCTTAATTTTATTTATAAAATATTAATTTTAATTCTATTTGTAAAACTTAAACTCTAATCCTATTTTTAAAAATCAGGTTCGAGCTGAGTTTTGGATTGGAATTTATGTTGATGAATTTATATTTTATTTAAAAATGATAAGTTTAGAATTTCATATGAATAAATAATAATAACAAATTATATAGGTAAACATAATAATATATAATCAAACTATATATTTTTTAAAAATAATAATGTAAAAAATATTTCTAGAAAAAATTTAACATCAAAACTAAGATAAAGAAAAAAAAATAATAAGTGTAAAAATGAATGATACAAATAAAAGATAAATATAAATGAAATAATATACTTTATTTACAATAAAATTATAATATGCCAAATATGTATTCAAATATAAATATAATAACATAAAATATGAAGAATATAAAGAAATATTGTTTAAATAGTATACATATAATATATTTTATAATAAATATAAAATGGAAAATTGGGCTCGGGTTCAATTGAACCATAACCCTATCATATTTACAAATTGGGTTCCTTGGGTTCGGGTTATGAAAAATCAAATTCCACAAAACCGGGTTCGGCGGGCCGGGTTCGGGCTCAACCCGGCCCAAGTTGCACCCATAGATGTGGAGAAAGCTGGGACTCTGGTAAATTGTAATTACGGGGTTTTAGAGGGAGTCCTGTGTAATTCAGTGGGAGAAGAGAATCCAGGCAAATGGCATATGCTCCGATTCCGCGGTCGCGGCTTGGATAAGGTGTTAATACTTGTGTTCGTTCTTGTTGCCTACGTGGCAGAGGACTCGGTTCGGGATTCAGGGATGCTTGTTAATTTGAAAATTGTGAGAATAAAAAATAAAATATTTTAAAAATTATATGATTAATATAAAATAAATCAGATAAAGTTTGAATAAATAAATTTGTTGTCGGATAATAGTTGACAGTAAAAATAATTAAAATATAAAAATAAAAATAAAAAATTATAATCATTAATTGATTAACCATGAAACTCACCCCCTCACCCCGCGGTTGCATGTTGTCAAACATGCCACTAGTCCTATGGTGGGCCCACCTGTCATTAGTGTGTCCCACTTCGGGCACGTGTTCCTCTTGGTCATCGCGCGTGTTTCGACATTCAAATGATTGTTGGAAATTATAAAAAGCAGTCTTAGAAAATTAAAAATTGTTCTTGATAACGACTCAGTTCGGAATAGATCCTTATTTTTATACTTTTATTTGAAAATTTTAAATAATTAACAGTTACATGCAAGTTGCAGCTACACTTTCCGAATCATCCCGTCCGACGGCAAGGGATGAGATTTTACGTCTATTTTTTTTATTCTCAACGTTACTTTTCACGTTTTTTTATGTGATTTTTTATTTTTAAATAAAGAATAATTTTACCATTCTCATCTTAAATCTAATCTTTCATTTTTATTATACAATAACCCTTATCTAATCTGCTCATCTAACACTCTACTCTTATCTCATTACAATATTTGAACAGTCTCCGAACTTCACAGAACCACCTTATTTTTTACGATAGTCATGTTTAACGTAAATCTAAACCAATCATTGACGCTATATGTTTATTTTAAAAAATATCGAACGAAGCCATTTAATGAAGCGGTTAAAAGAACTAAAAAAGAGGAATCATCTCGTGTTATGGCTTTTTCTCATGAGCACAGTCAAAACTCATTCTATTATTATCATTTTTTTACTTGGAGTAAATTTCCGTGATCGAACTGATATGGAAAGGCCTGATATTTAGAAACAACTATTAAAAAAACGTTAAGGATTTGTTTATTGCTATTTGGGATTTCTTCTTGGCGGATTTTGTGGGACTTGGGAACTGAGATATCACCAGCCGTTGCTTTCACGACTGGGGTGCCGGGAAGATACGTAGAAGGCAGGGTAGGGGAGATGTAATTACGCAATGCCAGGAAAAGTGTAGATATGTATGACTAAATAGTCTGTATTTCATACGGCCGCCTACAGTCCTCATCTAGATGTTATTTATATAAATTTTGGTAGTTTTTCGAATTTGTCTTATCTTTTATTTGAATTTTTAAAAATAGATAAAAGGACACATATATATGCTCTTACGCATTCATTAATTTTAAAAAATTCAAATAAATTATATATGCTCTTACACATTCATTAATTTTATTTTCAGATTCATTAATTTTTAAGTTTTTTCGTATTTTATTTGAATTTTTAAAAATAGATAAATTATATATGCGCTTACAAATTCATTAATTTTTATAAATTCAAATAAAATATGAAAAAATTATCAAGTTCCATAGAAGAAAAGATATAGGTGTGACACATGTATAAAGAAATAAAAAAATTATCTATTTAGGCTGCAATTTACCGGTGTGACACACACCTAAAATTTTTATACAGAAAATTTTGTCATTAATTAACACAGGTTAGGTTTATAGAAGAAAAACTTGGATCGATGAAGTCGGGAAAAGAATTTTGATCGATGAAATTGATATCATTACTGGCTTGCCAGCAAGTAAGAACTGATCTCTCGTGTTCAATTGCAAGGCAGTCATTTGGCTGGCGAATCCCATTAGATTAACAAAAATTTTCTTTTTTACGTATTAATAGACCTTACCTAGACAAGTTTCAATCAATTCTTTTTAAAAATTTCTTTTAATAGGGTTAAAATCTTGGAATTCGAGCTTGATAAGGTTAACATGTTATCAACTGACTATGGCGCTTCACTTTTTTTTCCTTTTAAGTTTTCATGTTTTTTATTTTTAAAACTCTAATAGGTAACTTTAGAAATTTTGAAAAAATGCGTGGAAACATATTTAGATAAGTTATACAAATGAATTAAAAAAATTTTAAATTTAAAAGGGGGCGGTTGACCACATGGGATGGACACTTTTTTTTAATAAAAAGCAATAAGGAAAAAATTATAAAATCATACAAGATGAGAAAAAGCAATGCATAAAATATATAATATAAACTTTTTATTCAATATAATGTATATTTAAAGGTGGTTGCTTTAGAAAATTGTAATAAGAATTAACATTAGTAAAATATATCCAATAGTCTTTGCCTACGTAATTTTCTTTTTAATTTTGAAAAAACTTAAAGACAACCTGTTTATTAGATAGAAAACCAAATAAAGGGTCTGGATCTTAGAAAACGGTTGGAGTATTAGAAATTGGCAAAAAGGGTTTGTTGAGATGTTTGACTGTGATTTTTTATTAGTAGTTTTTAATACTCGGGTTTGAATTTCTGCAATCGAACTGATATTGAAGATCAACGAGGCCTGATATTTAGAAACAATCATTAAATGATTTGTTTATTCCCCATTTTGGATTTGTTCTTGACAGATTTTGTGGGACTTGAGATATCCATTCAGGGTGGCCCACGCGTTCGAGAGCCAGCCTTTGCTTTAACGACTACGGCACCGGGGAGATACGTCGAGCCAAGGGCCCAGGATAAAATGTAATACACAACTAAAAATTTAAAACGCAAATGCCTTTCTTTCGTAAAAATAAATAAAATAAAATGCTGACGCGGGTAAGACGCAGGTAAAGCTGTAAAAGGCGAGCAGAACAGTACTCATAAATGTTATTTTTCTTTGGTGATATTTGTACTTGGCTCCCCATATGTGTGTGATTGTGTATTTTTTTTTTACTTTTAATCCAAGGGCTAAATAAATAAATTTTGTATTCTTTAAAAATTTAAAACTACATGTGAAAAATAAATAATCTTGGGCGTGTACGGAAATGCTAAAATTTTTCAAAAAATTTTATTGGTGTAAAAATTTTTAAAATGAAAAAAAAAACCGTAATATAATATGGTTAATAATGAGAAATAAAAAAATAGAATTAAAATAAATAAGTTAAATATATAGATAATTACGTAGAAATTATGAAAAAGTAAGATTATTGTACGTGAGGAAGTAAGGAAATAATTTTGATATTCTTTGGAAATGTCAGATTTCCCTGTCCACCGTTCATTAGTAGCCCGTCAGGTCAATGGCGTGATTGGCATCACGTTGCGTCCGCGACTTCCCGCCGGCCGCGTGCTTTGCCCGTGTTGACCGGATTCCCCGTACGCTGCTCCCGGACCCTACCAAAAAGCTTCCTTCCCGCACCAAGTTCTTGCGTCCGCACGTTGACGTTTCGCACCATCCATATCTCCACTCCATCTGTACACGTGTCTCGTCGGTCCACTGTAGATACAATCACAACCGTTGAATGCTCGCCAAAATATATACAATCACTCCCCACATCGTGATTAATTGCCGTATCATCACTCCACATAATTATTGCACAGAGCCCAAAGTTCCCACACGATAAAATCCCAGCCCCACAATTTGCGGAGAGAATTTGTTCCAAATCCAATGAACCGGGACGGATTGCGAAAACTCAAATTTGGGCACCACTTCACAATTCACTTTCAAGACTAATAATAATTTTGCTACCGTTAAAAATAAAATTTAAACCGGATCATTTTAGAAAAACACCGCAATAGTTTCCAGAAATACGACAACGCTCCTTTTATAAGTATCAAATATTTTCTTAAGTTTTTTTTATTTAAACGATATGAACGGACCGGATCTCTTGATATCATTAAGAATAATTCTACCGAGGGGTCCGCGTTGTAGGATGGTGCGATACAACAGCGGCTGCATCCGAATCGGCTCGATGCCCTCTGCCCCGAGGTCGAGCCCCACCCAACCTAACCCTAACCCATTCCAACCCAACCCAGACAAATCCCAAAGACCAAACCCAACCCACCTCCTTCCGCCTCCTCCGTCCTCCCCCTCAAATACTCCGCCGCCCCACACCTCCCCATACTCCGCCGCTCTTCCACGACTTCCACAATGCCAGGTGACCGAGACCCCACCGTCTTCGAAGAAGAAGACGACGACGACGACAGCGACGATGAGGACGAGGACGAGGAGGCCGCCGCTGCACGTTTCGAGGCCCGTCAGTCTCGTCGGATCGAGGACGAAGAAGACGACGTCGACGACGACGACGAAGACGAGGAAGAAGATCTCAATTCCCCCTCCCCCTCCTCTTCCTCCTCCGATGAAAAACCGAAAAACCCTAATCCTCCCCCCGCTCCAAATCCCCACCCCAAGAACCTTGCTTCCGTCGCCCAACCCGCCATGCCCCCAACCCCCGCGGCCGCGGCAGCGTCAGCGGCCCCGGCGGCGGCTCCCCCCAACGGCTCCGCCCCCTACCCCTCCCCGCCGGTTACCGCCGCGGCTGGCTTCAGCTCGTTGGAGGGCGCCGTGGCCGACGTTGACGAAGATTCGTCACCGGAGAGAAAGAGGGCTTGTACTGAGGAAAAGAAAATGATGGCAGCCAATCCATCGGATGATTCGAGGCGCCTGTTCCAGCGGTTGTGGACGGATGAGGATGAGATCGAGCTGCTGCAGGGGTTTCTGGAATTCATACAGCAGCGCGGCGGCGGGGGCGGCGCTTACCACCACGACACGGGGCCGTTCTACGATCAGATCAAGTCGAGATTGCAGCTTGATTTCAATAAGAGTCAGCTTGTGGAGAAGCTGCGGCGGCTCAAGAAGAAATATCGGAACATCATGAATAAGCTTGGGACGGGAAAGGAGTTCGCGTTCAAGCGGGCGCATGATCAGGCCACCTTCGAGATCTCACGCAAGATCTGGAGCAATGACACGGGGGCCGCGTCGGCAGCGATTGGGGATGATGAGGATGGGAATGGTATTGCCAATAATCTGGCAGGTGTGGGGGTTGATTTGGATAAGAAAGGGGTGAGGTCGCGGCGTCGGTCGCGTAAGAGGTCAGCACCTGAGGTGGTGATGGGTATGCCAGAGGATCACATGCCGACGTATGCTCCGCCACCATTGTCTTCAGTGGCTCCGGTGGCTGCCCCACCACCAGCGCCAGGGCCAGCGCCGGCTGCACCAGCACCACTCCCGAATGCCATTGAGGATACTGTAAGGAGCTGCCTGTCGCCACTGTTCAAGGAGCTGCTGAACTGTGCCATCAATGGGCCCTGCAATTCAGCCTTGGGAGGTGTAGCCTTGAGTCCACTTCCATTGAATTTTGCAAGTGGTTCGTTGAATATTGCAAAGTCAGAGGTGGTAGATGATAGATGGAGGAAGCAGCAGATTATGGAACTAGAGGTTTATTCGAAACGGTTAGAACTTGTTCAGGAGCAGATAAAGTTGGCTTTGGAGGATTTGAAGTCTGGCAGGAGGTAGAAAAGAAGTTTCAATCCAGTTCTGTGAAAACAGGTAGTGGGTAATGGACGCTTTGTTTGATTTGCAAAGGTAAAAAAGAATTCATATCTAGTTGTTGCAGTTTGAATTACTTGTTTTAGTTTTTGTGTTACAGAAGAACTTGCTAAAATAATGCATTTTTATCATTTTCTTGTCTTGAATCTGATCCTTTATCAGTTGTAGTTCTTAACTCGAAAAGAAAAGGAATATAGGGGCCACTGCTTTTTTGTAAAATTCTTGTATTGAATTCCTGTGCTGTGCTTAAGCTGCTGCCACATTTTATCTATCTTGTGCGTTTTTTTTTTTTTGGTGGTCCATTCTGCACTGTACATAGCATTTCTGTCTTTCATCATGCTCCTTAGCAAAATTGACTCAATGGTTTACCTCGTGTGCACAAGATGGTCACAGTAGTTTCTGTGAATCTAAAGGCTTGTTCGGCCCAGCTATCATATTTAGCAAAATCTTATGCGGTTTGAGGGAAGCGTCAATGAGCAACTTCCTGCAAAGGCCAAAACTTTAACTAAAACTAGTCTATTTCCTAGGAAATGCAGTACTTCTGAATGCAGCCAAACACTCAAAATTTTTAAAAGTACTGGTGGCTTGTGACAGCACAGGGCCAAAACAGGCCCTAAGTGGGCATGGTAATTGAAAATTCAAAGGGGAATTCATCTTCAAGAGATTTGACTTCGTTAGGGCCTTCACAGAGGCTGATCCACCTGAAAAGAAAGGTGTGAAGGGATGGGTCTGTCTTCTAACTGTTTATGTACATACTATTATAGTTCTGAGGCAAAGTTCTTGCTATTTTTGTCAAATGACGTGAATTCTTAATGGACTGCATTTGATGGTTTTAAGAATTATAGTTAATGATATGTTTAGCGATAATAAAGAGGCCTCATATGGGATTTCATTTAATTCTTACAGCTTACATCTTGTCCTTTATTCTTGCTATTTTT
Source organism: Annona cherimola (assembly GCA_030490835.1). NCBI lineage: Eukaryota > Viridiplantae > Streptophyta > Magnoliopsida > Magnoliales > Annonaceae > Annona > Annona cherimola. The sequence goes on along the minus strand of CM059972.1, from coordinate 122,235,440 downwards.
CTGAAATGATGTGAGTTTTTAATGGAGCAGAGTTGATTGTTCTTAAGAAGTATGCTTTATGATACTTTTAGCAATAATGAAGAGGCCTCATATGGGATTTCATTTAATTCTTAAGGCTTACATCCGGTCCCTTATTCTTCAGTGTGAAATTGAACAGGGAGATGATTAACGCACGATCATTACTGTACATATTATATACTGTAACATAGTCATGCATGTTTGCATAGAAAATAATGTAAAAACTAAAAACACACTCGAAGGCAGTGTGAATATAATGCCATTTTATCAGCTTAGAAGTACATGTATGTGAACTCATTGTAACCATAACAAAAAAAAGTCATATATTTTTATGTGACTGTAACAAAAAAAAGTGTTATATATATATTTTTTTATTACGTTACAACATGGGCATCAAGTAGACCCTAAAAGGTATTTCATCTATTTCCATGCCTGACTTTGAGTCCGTCACACCTTGTTGATGGCATTATTCTTAAAATGTAATCAGGTTGTTAAGGTGTTTTGAGCAGGTTGGATTTCAAAGTAAAATTTTGGACCTCTTAATTGGTATGCGTATGTTTGTTGGAGGATGAGTGTTTGCCGGGGGTAGCTCTCTTTAGGGTGAGAAGAATCCCTGCTTCCGACAGTATTTTCCTGAAGTGCCTGAGTGGTGACAACAGCTGGACTTAGAAGCTTCAGGGAGCCCTGCTAAGCAGTGAATGGCGTTGGGAATGTGGTTAGAGTCCACTTCTAAGTTCTAAGCATTCTAAGCCATAATAAATGGATATTTCCGGTATGTTTTTTGGGCTTCCACATGATAGGAAGGTTTGAATTTTGTGCTGAACTGCCTTAGTTAAATTGGCTGAACTGGCATTGATTCTTGGGTTGTTTGGCTTGTTTTAACCACCAGAAATGCTTAAAGTGATCTAGTTCAACTATGGAATAGACGTAGTTGTTAATTGACCCACCTGATGTTTAGCAGGCTGGTTCTGTTGGCAATGTTATTTTTGATCTGTTGACTGCAACCAAATAGTCGATACACTACCCAAATTCATTAGGTGAATGGTCTTCAAGAAGAGCGAAATTCATTGGAAGAATGGTCATTTGTTCTCTTTTGGAGACTGCATTAAAGAATTCTGCTGGTGCTTGTGTGCAGTTGAGGCCTTAATGCATGCTGGCCTAGTATCTTGGGTGCCCCTAGTAGTTTTCTTCAATAACATATTACTACCAAAGAGATTTATCCTTATGGGGTTTTTTTAAATCAAAACAAAAATATGTTATAGTCTCCTGAAGCTTTATTTTCTGTATCTGGAGAACAGTTTTGAACAATTTTTTTTTTTTGATTGGTATGTAATTACATATATCTCAACACATTTCATACTTTTGAAGATCTGAGACATTCTTACAAATCTGGGGACACACAACATCCCAAAGAAATCTGGAGACATAACTCCACAAAAGAATCTGGAAGACACAGCTTCCAACAGGCCACCGAGAGACTACTTGCTCTCACACCCCCTCCACCCAGGAGACTACCTGCTCCCACACTTTTTTTTTTTTTTTTTGGGCCGAAAATCCCATCCGGGATTCGAACCTGCACCTACAGCGCGACGCAATATTTGCGTCGCTGTCGGTGACCAACCGAGCTAGCCTCGGTTGGTAACAGTTTTGAACATTTGACCAGGTATGTTGTCGATAAACAATGGTTGAGACTTCAGAATACTCAATATTACATCTATCTCAGAGATCTGGGGGTATATTTGGAATTAAATAGATACTTACATGTACATAAATAGCCATATAATTTTTCAAATTAAGAACCTATTCCATACAACCTATTCTACGTAAGGTAAGAAATGAAACGATGGGGTTGTGTCTGACATTCGGCTATAATTTCCAGTAAGGTTAGAGAAAAAACAGGTATTAAGAGAGTAAGGCTTCATTTGGTTGGATGTCATGCTCAATGTCCGAACAGTAAATACTTACATAGATTATTTAGCACATAAAATCTTACGTGACAACACTTATTCATCCAATCAGTTTCTACAAAAGGAGGGATGAAATTGTGCTTTATGGCTGACGAGGCAGCCAAATGAAGCCTAAATCTGTTTGGATACAGAGTGAGAGAGAGAGAGAGAGAGAGAGAGCGACAGAAAATGTTCTTTCTTTATTTGAGAAGATGTTTATTTACACTAATCAACTTTACTTTTTCACAATAGGATATATCTTTTTTCTTCATCATGTATGATATATGTAAGGGATCATAAAAAAAAAAAAAGATCTATGTAAGAAACGACTGGAACATAGAGATTAAAATAGAAAATGTAGGATAGTTAAAGTAGGTAAAATGATTAGAAAATATGAAAAAACAAATTTTCCATTTCCCCATTCTTGAATAATGTTACCATAGACACCTTATTTTTCTTATCCAACGTCATACTAGATGCTCTAGTCAAAAGCTATGGGTCTTGATTTTAGTTTTTTCGGAATCCTAGCGAGACTTGGTTTAAGTGTGATCTTGTGAGATATTCTCTTGGGAAGGCAATAGTATTTATGTCGAAATGGTGGGGGGGCTGTGGATGCTTGTGTGTGTGATCTAGGGCTCTCTAACTTTGTTGAAAGCTACAAGCTAGCTTTCCATTCATCATAATTCATGTAGTTAGCTGCTTGCGTGGGTGCTTGAGATTGTGAATTTGCAGGAGGGAATCACTCAGAATGTGGAATCTTCTGTTATGCTCCAAAAGAAGGCTACGAACAGTGGAATCAGAGCAGTTATATATCAACTGCGTGCAGAATCTGCTGACCATTCAAAAATGTTGATGGAACCAGTGACTTGAAGTCGCAGCAAGGTTGAAATGGGGCACATTCCAAGGCAGCTGTAAAATTTCGGCCGCTTCCATAAAATGCTTTTGTATTGACTTGATCTGGTCAGCCAGACAGCCTAAAATCAACTCAGTTGTGATAAATTATGGTCTTTGCAAGCAATGTTGGACAAAAGACCACGAGTAGATTCTTCTGCTTAGATTATTTATTAGTCTCTAATTTTGAATAAAAGGGTGCTGTGCTCATTTTTACTTCCTAGCCTGACCATCTTATATGGAGTTGTATTGCTGGATAATACTTTCAAACCAATATAATGACGCGACAAAATAGAATCTAAAGTTAATTAAATAAATATTAGTAATGCAAAAAAGTTGCCCATGCTCGTTAATTAATTTCATGATGCGCGTGAAATTTTGGATTAAATAACATATTAATAATGCGAAAAAAAGGAGTCGTTCATGCTCATTAAACGTTAGGATGTGCATGTAAATATTGGAAATCAATAAGAAAAAAGTCCTTCGCATTTATATTACATTTGGCAAACCATGAAAAAATTTGCTCCCATGTTTGTGACATTGAAATTTGGTAAACAATTATTTTCCTCCATCTTTTTATGTAAAATTTAGCAAAAAAAAAAAAAAAAAATTCCTTTCGCTTTGTAAAAAATTCGGCAAAAAATTGCCAAAGGGCCGCCTACTAAACGAGTAAATATGAGAAAAGAGTCGATAAAATGAATTCAATGCGCGCTGTGGAGAAGTCATCACAGGATTTCCCAACCCATTCTGCTCCTAAAGTGCGTAGGAGAAAATAGTTGATAATTAAACCACTTTCGAACGATTTTAAACGCTAATGCCACCTACTTTATGGTTCTATTACCGTTATAGAGGACAGAAATAACAAAAACAAAACAGCGTGTTATTTACTTTTTGATACAGATATGGGGCAACTTATTTTATTGAAAGGAAAACAATCTGATTCTAGCATTAGAAATAAAAAAATTTCCTATTTTATTCGATTGTGAATTTTTCCTTGTCAAATTGAGTTCAAAATGCAAAGTATTAGATTCTGACAATCTTGGTCAAGGCAGCTCTATATAGTAATAATGTTCTAAAAGAAAGGACGATTGGAATTTAATTCATACCAAAATGACATATTTCCACGATTTCATTCCGAAGGGGGAGATAGAATAACTAGGTGGACAAAAGAAGTAAATAAATAAAAAAAATAATTGAGTGTATATGATTCTATCACAAATTATAATAATGGGGGAAACAAGGGTGAGAAAAAAAAAAGGCAGATATGTCGGATGCATCTACCTACATCCTGTATCATTTCCAACCAGAACAGGTTCAAATAAGTGCATTAAAAACTAGTACCGGTTGAGTTCAATTCCCACAATGTATACAAAAGAGGAAAACTAATAAGATCTAGCTTGGGATATGTATGGTAACTTGGGTGGATGCTGTAGATTTGATTAAATTGAACCCGCCGAATTAAACCTAATAAATGAAAAATTCAAACTTAGAGCCTTAAATTAAACTAAAAACGGTGATCTTGAGCCAAACCCGCCAATTTTCAAAGTCGGTGCTTTTTTCCCTTGACACTATAATTCCTTGTTTTGTTTTGGTTTGGTTTGTTGCTGTTGCTGTTTTTTTTTTTTTTAGAAAAAATTTTCATTGAAACTTGTTCTGTTTTTTCTTTTTGGTAAAAACCTTACAGTTAATACTGTAGTGGGGGAGACCGCCGCTGTATATGGTAATCAGCACTGCATACACATCAAAAGAAGGGTTCACTAAATGAGAAAAGGATCAATAGGAAAAGGCTGGGGAATCGAGTTGGTCGAATTTATGGGGAAATTCTCTTGCTTCTACGTACCAAGTAATTAGCAAAAGTGTGATTGTGTTAGCAAAATTAATATCGTAAATATGTGTTCGATGTGCGGTCCACCTAGTTATAAATAATTAAGTCACATCCTTTCAATATTTTACTACTTGCCTAGCTATATATTTAGATATACATTTGACATGCCAACCGGAGATAGTCGGGTTAGTTAAGTCTCGTGCCAGCCAAGTCACCCATGTGAGATTGTATAGGAACTATTATCCCTATTTAATAAGTGAGAGCTTGTGAATTGATAGGTGGTAGTTTGTTGTCTTTTCAGTAATATTTGAAAACTTATGATCTTCTTCTTGAAAAATTGTAAAAATGTTTTATATCTTAATTGTAATTAAATTGAGATGTATATAAAGTATCCTAATAAAAAATATATATATGTTAGACATACATGGGGATTTGAGGATGGAGGTGTGTACTAACGCTTTCACTATGCAGGTAATAACCTTTCTTTTTGCAATTTGGCGGGAAGTGGAATTGAACCCCCAAGAGTTGGAAATAAAGAACAACTCAGTTAATCTTATAAGCTTCTCTAAAGATGAATGCCTTGTTTTGTCAACTTTGAGTGTTCTTATTCAAAAAATTTAGAATAAAGCCACTGCTATCCAAATCACAAAGGTCCTCCATGTTTTGCATTCGGGTAATTGAGTAGCACATCACTTGGCCGTGCTTGCAGTGTGATTATGTGATAATGTTATGACTTGGTGGGGACGCCTACCTACCATAATCATAAACAATTTATACATGGACTTATATGGATCGTAGCAATGGATACTTTTGTTTCATAAAAAGAAAATGAATGATTCAACACCTATGTAAGCATAGAAGTCTCTGTACTTACCTTTTTGTTTTTTAATTTTAAAATATTTTTTTGAAGAATCTAGACCATCCATCATGTTTATCCATGTGTATTTATTTATGTTTCCAAAACCTACATGTGTTGCAAACTTTTATACACTATATCAACATTATACATTTTTTTAAAATTTTTAGTGATTAGATATTCACTCTTAATAGATATTATTTTTTTACAAGATATAAATTTTCAATAAAAATTATTTTTTATAGCATGGTAAAACAAGATGTATTAAACATCATCAATGATTTAGATTCTAAAAATTTAAAAATGAAGAGTAAGTATGGAGGCTTCCTACTTATGAATCATCCCTCTAAAAAGAAATAAGTCAGACATTTCTTTACCACGCAAGCTACATAATTTTTTTGATAATCAAGTTACATCATTATGTAGTAGCATTTTTCATAAAAAAAAATTACGTGCGTATCATTTGCAATTTTACAATACAACCGATGTGATTTTGATTTAACCATCGACTTGCCTCAAACCAAGGCATCTCCCGAGCTCAGTTTGGTGTAATTGATTCCACCAAATCGAAACCCGTTTTTAATTAATTAGCTAGTAATTTTTTTACGTTATAATTAGCAGGTAATTGAAAAGGAGCATGATGTATTTTAGGCTAAAATATATTATTCATTTATTTTATTTTATTTTTACTTTTATTTATTTTTTTCATAAATATATTTTTTAATTGTATTCAATCTATATATTAAGTTTTGCTATTTTATAATACTTTTACATATTTATTTTTTATTTTTAAAAATAATCTATTTTAGGGGCATTTAAGTAATTTTCCACCACTTAAAAACTTATTTTTAAAAAATAAAAAATAAATATGTAAAAGTATTATAAAATAGAAAAACTTGATATATAAATTAAATATAATTAGGAAAACATATTTATGAAGAAAAAATCAAACAAAAGTAAAAATAACATAAAATAAATAAATATTATATTTTAGCCTAAAATATATCATAGTGTATATAATCACACTCAAATTGAAAAAGTATTGTTAGTTTTTTTTTATTAAAAGGAAAAACACCCTATCCCCTCTCCCCTACTAGAAGAGGGGAGGGAGGGATAGAGAGATCCAAGCAATTCATTGCCAAAAAATTATCTGTACAAAGTTTTTCCAAAATAGCTTGAGGGGGTGTTCCCCACCATTCCTGACAATCCACCAAAAAATTAGACACAAAATCAGCTAAAGTATGGGCGACAGAGTTTCCCTGTCTTAACACATGATGGGCTGAGAGGTGTCGGGAGGGAGAAAGAAGGGTCTTGATTTCGTCAATGATAATCCCGACAGGTGAACGGATGTGTTCATCCATCCCGATGTAGTTGGTTAGGAGGAGAGAATCGGTTTCAATCTGGACCTTCCCCAACCCGCTGTCGAGAGCCCATTTGAGCCCCAAAAGAACAGCTGTCGCCTCCATGCACAAAGGTCGCATGTTACCGTTTCTTCTCCAGCTCTTTGCAGCAATGAAGCGTCCATTAGAATCTCGGATGACTGCAGCAAACCCCAGGGCCTGATTGTGAGCATGTTTCCAATAGGTATTTACAAAATACCGTCTCAATTCATCCTATTTCATCAGATCCGGGATGTGATATGGTTCCGAAGGATGAACCGCATATGGACAGTTCCAATAAGATTTCATTCTTGAACAAAAATCCATTTTTGGGTTTATTTCATCTATTCCATGACCGGAACAAAGGGGGATACGCGTTACACCGCGATTTTGAATCAGAAGAGAGATTTCAAGAAATGGCAGATCTATTCACTCTATCAATAACCGAGCCGGATCTGGTGTATCATAAGGGATTTGCCCCTTCTGTTGATTCCTACGGATTGGATCAAAAAAAATTCTCGAATGAGGTATTCAACTCCAGGGATGAGTCGAAAAAGAAATCTTTATGGGTTCTAGCTCCTATTTTTGATGAAGAGAATGAATCTTTTTATCGAAGGATCAGAAAAAAATCGGTCCGGATCTCCCGCGACATTCATCTTGAGGAAGCCAGTAGGTGGTTTTGACCATCTTGCCACCAGAGGCCTGTCCATTGCCCCACCCAGAATAAGGGTTTTTGCTCTCCTGTGTTGCTCGAGATAATCCTCACACCATTCGATAATGTTGTCAAAAATCGGTTGAACCATCTCTTCCCTGAGCTTATTTCGCAAGTACCACACCCACCAACAGAAAAGGATGAAGAAAGCAAGGCTCCCCGGAATGTTCCTTGCGACTAGGGACTGAAAGATATCCTGAATAGTAGACCAAGAATTGGGAATTCTCACAGCTTTCAGAAAAGAATCCCTTATGAATTGGCACCCCGTGAATAAATGGGTAGTATCTTCCGTTTCAGACTTGCAAAAAAGACAACACGGATCCACATCGATACTCCTTGACAAAAGATTACTCCGTGTTGGAAGAGCATTTTTGAAAAGTCTCCAACCAAAAATTGTGACTTTGCTTGGCAGTTTGGTCTTCCATATCGCCTTGTAAATGCTCGCGCTAGACAGGTTATCTGCAGCCATACACAACATCCTGTAGGCGGATTTCACAGTATAGATGCCATTCGGTCCGTATATCCAGAACAGTTTGTCCTCCTCATTTGTACGGGGAAGGGGAACTTGACAGATTTGTTGCCTTCCCACTTCCCCGACGGCCGCCGCAACCCTATCCAAGTGCCATGATTGTCCCGCAGGATTTATAAAATAATTGACCCGCACTTCATCCGGGATCGTCCGTGGGAGGGGCCCCGCTTTAGTCAACCGGTCATCTAGCCATACATCCTTGAAGAAATGCACCCGCTTCCCATTACCGATGTGCCATTTGCAACCATCTCGGATCACCTCCTTTGCTTTCAGGATACTCTTCCAAGTAAAAGAGTCAGATGGTTTTGCATTACAGCTCCAGATGTCATCAAAGGGGAAGTATTTGGCCTTGAGAACTTGATGGCAAAGTGAATTTGTTTGCAAGATGAGGCGCCAAACCTGCTTGCCGAGAAGGGCGAAATTGAAAGCATGTAGCTCCCTAAACCCCATACCGCCCGATAGCTTTGATGTGCACATTTCCTTCCAGGCAACCCAACTCATTTTCCATTTATTTTCCTGTTCCCCCCACCAGAATCTGCTAAGTAATTCGTTGATTTCGTTGCAGAATGATTTTGGAAGCAAAAATATACTCATCGTATAGGTGGGAATCGCTTGGGCAACTGCCTTGATAAGGACCTCTTCCCCCCCCCCAAGAAAGAAGCCTACCCTTACATCCTTGGATTTTGTTGTTAGTTGAATTTCACATATTACGAAAAGTTGGTTGATCTGGTCTTCATAAAGTCCAACGACCGTAAAAAAGTTACTAGTTTTTAATTTATTGATTTGTCAGTATATCAAGCGTTGAGATTACTTTTTATGAGTTGGCTACTTAATTTGATAGTTTTTATAGTTGTAAGTATGACATTCTGATAAGTCTAAAAATTTTCATTTATTTCCATATTAAATTCATGCTGTTAAATATTAAAATATTAATTAAATACATGTTTTAAGTGGAATTTCATGAAAATCATATTTTTAATAGAATATTTGATTTTTGCTATAAAATGGGTCATTTTGCAATATTCTTGAAAATATAAAATTGTAACTCAATCTCCTAAAAAATTTTAACGTTAAAATATGTATTAGCATATTAATATAATTTGGGCAAAATTATAAGACTATCTAATTGGAAAATCATAAATTATATTTTAAAATATTAGGAACAAAGTAAAGTATTATATTTAGATAAAATAAATTAAAAGATTAAACTAAGGTGATACGTGTCATTATTGAAATTATTTACTAAAAAAAATTATATTTAAACTCGGATTTTACGCTGCATGAGTACACGCGATTGTGTGCCGCCGGAGCACCTGTTATGGTGCTCCATCTTCCCCAAAACGGCAGCAAGCAAAAACGCCCAAATCCAGCCACCGACCAACAATCCAGCATCGCCTCTGTTCTTCCCCTTTCGGTTTTAGCAGCACGAAAATCAAGCCGTAGTCCAGCCGTTAAAACCCACGACTACAACCAACCGGCAGAAATGGCAGCACCTATTTCTGATCACATTCTAGCCTGAAATCGGATGAGCTAGCTGATCTCAAAAATCCCCTAGCTGCCATTGACGAACCCGCATTTGCCGCGGCAATCAAGTATTGGAGGGGCATCCGTCGAATCGGCATTTCCCATGGAGTCCTCTTTGGCCTTCTCGCCTCATGGGATTAGTCCCGGTGGGCCGTCTTCCCAGCTCCGACTTCGAGTTCAGCCCTCTGCCCCATCTTCGCAGAAGAAACAGGCAAGGGGCGACCGCCAGGGATGAGGAGAAAACAGCAAATGGTGCGATTTCTACGGTGACGGTTCGGCAGCCTGCATCAAGCTCAACCGGCGACAAAGCAGCCGCCATGCACATCATCAAAGCCGTCCAAGTTTTCCACATTTTCACCCTGTCGAATAATACAAAGTTCCGATCATGCCATCCATCTCAGCAATCACCATCGATTTCTCCCAACCCAAAACCCATCTTCAAACCGTCAAAAATCGACCAGCAGCCATGGAAAAACCGAGCATCGTCGCAGCAAACCAACCAGCCCTCTTCTTCAACTCGCGTTTTCCATTTCCGCCCAAACCCATCAAGCATAGCAGCCATGCGAGCATTCTAGCGATGGCCTACCGGAAATCAGCCCTATTCTCCGATGCTGATCACGCCCTCAAATCTCGGTCAGCGGTGATGAAATTAACCCACCAAAGCAGCAGCGACCGGTCCAAGCTTCAAATTGTAGCCGGTGATTTCCCCTAATCTAGCTCGTCAATATTTTCCAAACCAGCAGAATAGCATCTGTCCGGTGATGCCGAGCACCAAGGCGCTCATCGTTGGAACAAACTAGCCACGATCTTTTTTTCCAAACGGCCAAGTTCATGCAGCAAGAAGAAAACAGGCAATGAGCAAGAAGAAAACAGGCAATGAGCAGCTACAGGCGAAGACAAACGCAGAATCCCACATCGGATTCCACGATGGAGAGAGGGCAGTCCAGCACTTATAAAAGGCCCTCCACACATCCCAAAAAAACCCGACTCCACAAAACACTAGGGGTGCAACTCGGGTCGGGTTATACCGGGTTTGAGTGAACCCAAACCCTAAGCCAACCGGGTTGGAGTAAACCCAAACCCAAACCCTAAGAATGTAATTCGGGTTCGGACCGGGTTCGGGTCGGGTTCGCATTGGTTTTGGTTTGGTTTCGGGTTTGAATTCGGGTTACCAATAAACTATTTTTTTCCAAATTCAGTTGTAATCTAAAAGAAAATTATTGAAATATACATACATGTGTTTATGAAGTCAAGCCTCACGCTGAATTCTACAAGATACTTTCAAAGAATTCTGCAACATCATGCTAAATTCTACAATATTCTTTGATTGAACTCTGCAAGCAATTTTTCAACACCCTATAGACAGAAATAAATGACAAATTAGTTAATTTTATGACTAGTTGGTCATTTTTATTTAATAGCTAATGGAAATGACTCAAGTATACAAAATAGAAAATGAACATATCATACCAACTTTGTAGTTGAAACTAAACATTATCGTACAAATTGCTGAAATTGAATTCAAACTGAATATTTATCATACAAATTGCTAAAGTAAAAATTGACCACTTGTCATACCAATAAACTTAAAATATGAATCAAATTTATACTACAATCTGAAATTCAAATTAACAGATTTCTCGTACTAATAGAAAGCATAATATGAAATAGATTTATCATGTCGACTCAAATTAAAATATAATCCACATAACAGTTATTCAAAGTAACTAAATCTAACTACATTAAGCATAATGGTTCAACATTCCAATCTAATTTAAGTGCAATCCAAATTTAAAATGACAATATAAACAAATCTCAAGTTTAAATAAGTTTATATCTACTTTTAAACAAATTCAAATTTCAAATGAGTTCATGTCTCCAAAGTTTCCAAAAAAACTAAAAAACTATTCGAAGACTTCCAAGTAATTTCTCCCTTGATTTTCATCTACATTTCTAATGTCAAGTTCTTCCTCCTCGATTTACATATTTGAAAATAATATGCATCAACCAAGACGAAAAAATACATGCAACTGTTAATAATAAGAAGATAATAATTATAAAAAATCATCCTAGAAATTAAGTTACCTCAAGTATGCTTTGATAATGAAGAAAGATGTGATTTGTCTGAATTAGAGTTAGTAATGCCTAAAACATGTATATATATATATATTAATATTACAAAAAAGCATGTATAATTGATGAAAAAATTATATAAACTACATCGGGTTCGGACCGGGTCGGGTTTTGGTACCGGGTTGGTGCGAACCCGGTTTTGGTTTCGGGTTTTTACGGGTCGGGTTGAAACCGGGTCTATTTTGAAAAAAATCTTAAAAATAAAACCCATTTTTGGTTTTGATACCGGGTCGGGTCGGGCGGGTTCGGACCGACCCGGGTACCAAGTTGCACCCCTACAAAACACAACACCCACACGAATAACACTCCTCTCTTTCCCTTGGGTGGGACCCATCTTGTGGGACCTCTAGCAAGGAGGTGGGGCCAAGCAATAAAATTTTCATAAAGTGGAGATTTGCTCTTCATATTCGGGTGATGTAAATTTTATTTTATTGTTTTATGCTTTGTAGTGTTTCGTACTTATTACTTTTCAATTTGTAGTTTTAATTATTAGATTAGATTTACTGCTTTATTTTCTGCTTTGTAATTTTTAGATTAAATTTAATGTAATTCTCTTTCCTGTTTTAATAGTTGAATTTCATAGCTTTAATTGCTTTCTTAGAATAACTTTAATTAAGTTGTTAGTTAATTATAATTTCTTTTAGCTTTTTGTCTCGCTTTCTTTCCAACTCTTCTAATCTTTTCTCTCTCTCTTTCTAATTTCTTTCCCTCTCTCTTTCTCTCTCTAATTTCTTCTATTTTCTCTTTTCTTCTCTCTCTAACGTCTTTTCTCTTTATTCTTCTTCTCCAATTTCTTCTATTTTCTTTTTCTTTTTCTCTTTCTAACGTCGCTCTCTCTCTCTCTTCTCTTTCTCTCTTCTCTCTGTCTCTCTCTAATTTCTTCTAATTTCTCTTTTCTTCTCTCTCTCTCTAACGTCTCTCTCTCCTCTCCCTTATTCCTCTAATTTCTTTCTTTTTTTCTGACTTCTTTCTCTCTCTTCTCTTTCTCTCTTCTTCTTTTTCTTTCTAATTCTCCTTTCTTCTCCTTTTTCTCTAATTTCTTTCCTTTTTCTTTAATTTCTTTTTCTTTCTTCTCTATACCCTCTCTTTCCCTTAAAAATAATTCAAAACTACATCGCCGCTCTGTGGATTCGACCCGACTCACCGTTATTCTACACTATCACCCGCATAGTGGTAGCTTTAATGTGTTTCGGTAAATTTTAATTAAACTGGTGATCACGGTGCTCTTAACGACAAGTACTTGGTGCGCATCACATTCCTATCTCCAATACGGGGAAGTCGAAGAAATCCTAAAATTAATCACAATTTCTTACTTAGCAACCATTTTAATTTTCTTAAAAATTCATAAAAGAAGGGCATAATATATCAAATAATTCACAGAAACAAATTTTATTAACTACTGTTTCTCAAATTTTATTAATTAAATTCTTGTTAGCAATCAATATCGTTGCATCAGTAACGAATTTTCGGTACAATCGTGCCAGAAGTAAAATTTGCAGCAGTGTATGAATAGAAAGTGTTTGTGAGGCACTAAAAAAATAGTTTAAGCAACAAAATTAGCAAATACAGTTATTGCTAGGCATTTAAGCTTGAAAAATGAGAGATTTGAAAATGTTGGTGTGATGCTTCCTTGTTTCTCTCAATGTTATTAAAACCGGACCGGATCGGCCGATCGGACCGGTCCGACTGGGAACCGGTCCCATTCTCGGTTCAACATAACACGATTCGGTTCTTTTAAGTAAAACCACACGAACCGAAGAACCGGTAGAGCCGGTTCAACCGAGTTCGCCCGGTTTGCAGGCCCTAGTATATATTAAAAAAAAACGAAGGAAAAATCGAAAAAACAAAACGATGCTCGCCCTCCTCATTTCCCCCCTGCTGACGAATTTCGAATCCTTGCCCGCCGCTCCCGCCCACCACGCCCGCTACCTCACCGGCCTTGCCCGCCACGCTCGTTGCGCCGCCCGCCACGCACGGGCCTCGTCCTCGGCACCGGCAAGCACTGCCGCCCTGCACCTGCCCGCACGAGTCGCTGGCCTCGTCCTCAGTGCACGCTCGCTGATAGCTACCGGACTTAAGGGATTTGCATCCGATTTTGATTAACCAGCTTTAATTTGCAATCCAATGGCTCAGATAGCCAGATTTGAAAAATAATAGGTCGCCGGAGATGGACTTTTTATGGCTATTCGCTGCCTGGAATTGAAAAAGATGAATGCAATAAGATGAGATCTCTTTTGACTTGATTTGGCTGGCCGTTGAGTTAAGGAGGAGTCCAAAGCAAAGACAGATGAGTTTTTTCGTTTTCCACTACGCGCGGCAGCCATGAATGACCTTGTGAGGAGAAGGGGAAAATTTTTTCTGGTGGTTCGGCGGACCACTGAATTCGTGTATACACAGATCGTTATTTGCAATATAGGGCATTCAAAATAATTTTATAAAAATTCCTCAATAATCTAATAGAATCTCCCAAATTATGTAAATATAATTTTTGTGTAAAAAATTTAAATATTACTAAGTACTGCATCAAAACCTCAATTTCAATATAATTTCTCTTAAAACGAAGTGAAAATGATATAAAATAACTACAAAATTATGTAATTTTTAATAAAGTTTTTATTTAATAAAAAATATTAATTCAATTAACAATATTCTATTTTTAAATTGACATTATCTTCTATAAGATATGAATTATTATAATCACATGCATCTTTATACCGACGACATAACAAATAAGAAAATTAGATTTTAGGTGAATTTCTTAGTACCTAGGACAATTTATGTGCAATCTGAAAATTTATTTTTAATATTTTATTTATTTAATAAAATTTGAGTATCCCTTAAATGTCGTTAGATGCTATTAGATGTCGTTAGATGCTGTTAAATGCTATTAGATTAAAGTGGATTTTATTAAATCATATTATCTGGGTTTCAAATTATATAATTAAGGTATAAATAATCTTATACAGAGTTGAGAATTATATTACATGTGTTGAATTAGGATTAACTAATTAATATCAAAAGTTAGATGTCGTTAGATGCCGTTAAATGTCATTAGATGCTGTTAAATGTTGTTAGATAAAGTGAATTTTATTAAATCATATTATCTAGGTTTCAAATTCTGTAATTAAGACATAAAAGACCTTATAAAGGGCTTAGAATTATATTACAGGTGTTAAATTATGATTAACTTATCAATATATTTACTTAAAATTTAAAATTAATTTAATATTTATGACATCATAAATATGTCATATTGACGTCACCGGTTCGAACCGGTTCACTTAACCGGTCGAACCGGTTCGAATCAGACCAGTTCCTTTACCGGTTCAATTCCCGGTTCGGTTCTGACAACATTGGTTTCTCTCTCTCTTTAATAGAATCCTCGTTTGTCTTCTTAGCAACAAAAATGTTCTATTTTTGTTGCTTAAAAGGACAGCAACAGAGTAACTGTAAAAAAAAAGAAAAAAAACCCGTACCAGATTTTGTGGCCGAAAAAAGAATTGCCAGGTAATGTAACATGAGATGACGCAATATTTAATTTCACCTACAACTTAGCTCCATTTTAGGGAGTTAAAAACACAGATAATACAGTTTACGTGTCGTTTATGCAAGACCAATCACACAAAAGACGGACAAATTGATCAATTTATTTCACAAAAGAAGATAAGCTACAAATTAAATTACTACTTCAATACATTACTATTTACAAGATAAATGAATAGATAAAACTAAAGTAGTTTGATAATTGTGAAAACTAATTAATAAAGATTTAACCAAAAAGATATACAGAAAGCTTGAAGCAAAGAAAAGAGCTAAACATGCATCTCTACCAATTCACGCAGGCAGTTTTTGCCTTTTTGGTGCATGCACCACCACCTGACACTATGGCAGGACACCTTACAAGAAGATAAACTACAGGAAAACATACAAACTAAACCAGAAATTAACAAAAAACCAAAAGAAAAGATATTCGAATTTCAAATTCATGGAGAGAAAAAGGAAAACAAAAAAACAAATATACATATCAATATACAGCTCTCCTTTTTTTCCCGTCTTTGTCCTAACCAAATTGAAAGACAGCTGATGTACACCTCAATCTCTCATACCTTACCTCTAATTAAGAAGATTCAAAGATAATAATAAAAATTCAATCAACAACAGCTATAACTAATTTTGATGAGTGTGAACATCGATCAAACTGCTAATTCCAAACTGCGAAACGTTCTTACACTCTCCAGAACAACGCCAC
Source organism: Annona cherimola (assembly GCA_030490835.1). Classification (NCBI taxonomy): domain Eukaryota; kingdom Viridiplantae; phylum Streptophyta; class Magnoliopsida; order Magnoliales; family Annonaceae; genus Annona; species Annona cherimola. Next base: position 122,219,378 of record CM059972.1, on the reverse strand, counting down.
TGCACAATGTCCTCGTTTTTTGTGTAATGAACATATGCTAGCAGTTCCCACCTATGCTATTCATCCCAAGGAATTCATTTCAATCTTATTAACTCCTGGCTCCAAAAAATGGCTTCCCCAGATTCTTTTATGATGCTATTCTCTTTTCATTTTTAGGCAACCCATGTTGAGAGATTGAAGTAGCTGGCTAGCTAGCTGGATGATGGCGTTATCTATCACGTTCACCTCTTACTTGGTGGAGAATGTGGTGCATGATTGGGGGAGATGAGGTGAACCCGAGGCGGCCGGTGGCGGTGCAGAAGAGGATGCTCCGTTGCCGCCATGGCCGTGGTGTTTGCCGACATTGCTGTCCATGATTGAACTGATTGCAGCTGCTAGTGCTGCTGTGAGGTTGGGATCGGTGGTGATGGCGGCAGTGACCGCCTCGGTCAGCGATGGGGGCCCAAGGCCGCCGAATGGCATGGTGGGCAGCTTGGGAGGGAGGAACATGGGCTGGCCAAGAAGATGAGGAGAGCCGCCGGGCAGCGGAAGTGGGAAACCGGAGGCTGTGGCAGGCGACGGAGCTCGTGGAAACTGCATTGGGTTGGGGGTCTGGGTCAAGTCGAGGGTGATGGTCGGGAACGGCGCCGACGCCGACAAGGTAGCCATGGTGGAGGGGAAGGCCATGGGCTGGAAGAAGGCGGGGTTGACGAGGGGGTTGTCCTTGCTGGAGGAAGAGCCGGAGAGGAACATGGTGGCGGCGGCGGAGGTGGTATGGGCCATGGCTGTGGCTGCAGGAGGGAGAGGGTGATTGTGGTTGCCTTCATAGGTTGTTATGAGGATGGTCTTGTCTTCAGCACATCTTTGCACCTGGTGCAACATATGCAGCAGTATATTGAGGAAATATCAAACGGTGCTACGTTATCATATCTAGCTCATGATCGATTTTTCTCTGCTATGTTATGTGTGTATTGTTTATCAATGTTTATCGAAAATGCAAATAAAAAATGAATAGTCCACTTGAGAAAATTAATATCATATGCACCAGTGGCTCGAGGGCTTCGTTAATTATTATCAGCAAGCAACGTTATTAATAATAATTCTGGCTTACATAAAAAAATAATTCTGGTTTTAAACTTACAAGGAAGAATTGATTTTGAATTATATGTAGGGCAGTTTGGGAAAAAAAGAAGGAAATTAGTTCCCCTAGTTTATTTAACAAGGCATTAATTATCTTCTATAGTTAATTATTTAAGAACCCATTTTCACATTATTAAACAATCTCGTACATAAAAAATCGAAGTACTTGGCAGGTGGTGCACTCTCTTAATTTTGTTTGCATGTTATGATATTTTGGCAACATTCAAATCACTTAGCATACTTATTCTCATATTATATATATATATATAGATGTCAATATCTATTATATTATTGTGAAAATTATTCAGATTGGAACTGAATAGAAAGCTTGTAAAATTATTTAAATTTAGTTCTTTTTCGAACATAAACAAGCATGAATTTCTATTCAAATTAATCTTCGTTTGTCAAAAAACAATCTTCAATATCTTAACTACTGAAATTATGACAAGTAAATGATTGGCCTTAATTTTAGCAAAACATTATTACAAGGAAAATAAAGAGATACAATTTTATTTAATTTTATGTCAAATTTAATTACATTATTTTACTGATATTAACGTCCTTCCAATATTTACCAAACTAAAATCCGTTAGCTCCAACTGATCCAAACAAACCTCAAACTTGATATATATGGATCATGGCAGAAATTTCCTAAAACGGAAACAAATTAGTGTGTGCAATTTATAAAGCATCAGAGAGGATAGGATTTAATTAGCTTTATCTGGGCTGTTCTTACCTGCTTGCGAACGGGACATCCGACGGCCATTGTGCAACGGTAGTAAGCACGCGGACAAGGGTTCCCTTTCGCCATCTTCTGCCCATACTTCCTCCACTGGCATCCATCGCTTATCTGCAAACAACAACACCCAGCCGATCTCTTTCTTCACTTCTTCTCATCCAATTACATTCCCCAATTAATTAATTTCCACCTCTAACCATAGACCATATGTCTTTTCGTGCGTAGAATGGGCCCCAACAGGACCATATATCATCTCATCTCATGCACGCTTGCTTCACATGCACAAAGTTTAACCATGCATGTAAATGGGTCCATTGCTTCTTTAATTTAGTCAAAATGCATTTGCAGGTGATTAAATATAATTAGATTAATATTTTTATAAAAATTTTAAAAAACAAAAAATTATATATTTTTGAATCGGTCTGAAATCACCCAAGTAATCAACCAACTATTTTAACCGTGCCATCGAAATTTTTTTATGAAAAACTTATATCTTATAAAAATGAGCATCTTCTGGGGTCAATATAAAAAAGTTATTGCATATAAACATTTGCCATAAATTTAATTTTGGGGAACAAAAATAAATGCACATTGATAAATATGATAAATGTATGGTTTGGATTTTTTTTAAAAAATATTTTAAAATAAAAGACAAGGATATTATATATATATCCCTTACCAGTGGTGCCTCTGACCGTGCCCGGACGGAGACTCTAGCCTTCCGACAAGGGAATTCCGGCGCCTGCTCAGCCGCCTTTGATGGTGCTAGTTTCGGGCTCTTGTTGGCTCCCCAGCCGTCGTGGCCGTCGTCGGACGGTTGCCGCTTGTTCGCTATCGAATTCACATCGTGATCGCGGTCCTCGGACGTTGCACAGTTGTTGTTGGCCAGAGAAGTGGACCGCTCGGCGGTGCAGTCGTCGGAATGCGTTCTTTCGTCGCCATCGAGTGTGCCGGATGGACCTGGGTCCATAAACTGATGAGCTAATATTGGGGCGCTTGCCACATTTTTTTTCTCGTCCTTCTGCAAAACGATCAAACTCTCATGAGGAGGGCGACATATAACCTAGGTGGGAAGAATATATTTTGTAGCTGACATGTACATAATACGATCCAGCTCGACATTATTAATATCGGGAAGATGAACGAAGAAAGCAAACTTGCACTTGATTAAAAAGAAATTAGAACCCGTTTAGTCGTGCAATTATACAGTTAAATGGAACTTTTAACTTCAAAATTGCAAATAATTTTTATCCATGTAAAACCACTTTAGGGGAAGTAAGAGCCAAAAGAAAAAAAAAAAAAAAAACCCCTCAGATTTTTCGCTTCCGATTACAAATAGGATTTGATAGCCCATTAAAATCTAAACTGTTGAACAACAGCTAGCCGATTATTTAGAGCATAAGCAAACGATTAATTTTTGTTTATACTAAGAAAACGATTAATTAGACCATAAGAAAATGAACTTTTAGTGACTTAACGTTTATTATATTGTTAGTGACAAATTTTATTGCTAAAAGGTTACTTATTATAAACTTTTTGTAATATCTCTTATATTATTGTCATATTTGTGTCATTAAATAGTATTATCTACATCAGTGAACGCTAAGTGTGGGTGGCTAAAAATACCTTGCAAAATGTTGGTTTTCTGGTGGCTTACCCATAACCTTACATGGCAATCACATCAAATAAAAGCCTTCCAGTTTTAAGAACCCCAAGAAAGTTTAGAAGACTTGCATTGGAATTTTTGGGTCCAAAGATTTGAATCATTCAGAAATTATTTCCATTCAAGATCATTCCGGCGATAAAATGAAAACTTCGAATGCAGAAGTTAATAGAAATTCCAAAAATTATAAATATTATAGCTCTTATTATTTCGAACCAACATCAACAAGAAAGGTCCAAAATCTTAATACATCAACATGTATACACTCATTGTACAAATGCACCAACTGTGTCATGCATATAATATTCGAAACATGGAAACAGCTAATTGTCTACGGATCTCACCAAACAGGGATGATGGATGTATAGACACGTAACTAGGGCACCAGCTTCCGAATCTGAGACGTGCAAAAGTATTGCACCGAAAAGTCATTGGTCAATTATAATCATAATTGAGGAGAAGCCAACCATGCATGCGTGTTTGGATTAATTGTCAAACAACTGCTACTTTCGGTTTAAAGGCAGTCATCCTTTATATTTCCACACCCAAAAGATCATTCCTCACTTGCCCGCTTTCCCAAAGACTACGGATTTCCACGTGATACTTTGGCACACGTGGGGTTGGACACGCCCATGATCCCAAAAATATTAATATTCCCAATGCTTGTAATTCCAATCATATGCCATAATTTTTTACAGCATTAAATAAAATCCCATGCATTTGGATGAGGCACAAGTAGCTAGGCAAATGCGACGATCATCCGCTGTAATATTGTTTTTTATTGTAATTTTATTTATATTTATGTTCATATTTTTGCTTTTATTTCCTTTGACATTTCCACTGTACCTAATTTCAAGGAAAGCGGTTTAAACAGCAACCAGTTCAACTTTGAATTTTCGGATCGAGTTCAGATGCACAAATTAAAGCCACGCAATTTCTTGTTACCTTGCAATAATATATGCGTAAAAAGGAGGAAAATACCTCTTGGCCTTGATGCATCCCACTGGTCTGCTGTTGCATGGCTGAGAGGATCTGACTCTGAAGAATGCTATAGTTTCTAGTTATCTGATCCAACATGCTTCTCAACTTTCGATTCTCATCATTCATCCGCTCCAACTCGACTTGTAGCGTAATCAACTGCAGACCAAATCAAAAGGAGAAAAATCCTTAAAACCCAAGAAAGAAATTATAAACAAAATACATCACGAAATATGGATATGTTTTTCTATCCAATTATACAGCATGATATTTTCATCTGATTCATTTATAAGATCTCAAAGATTTGATCTCTAGTAAATTAAATTGAAAATTAATCATCACCTTGTTCCTGGGTCGCTCTTCGATTGCCATCGAGCGGGTCCCAGAGTCCACTGTTTGGAGACGCAAACCGATCTACACAAGCCAGATCAATAATTCAAAACCTATACTTCACCCACTAGGAAACATACCCTAAAAATCGACCCCCAAGAAATTAAGTTCCGGAAATTTCAAGCACTCACGTTCACTCCACCATCCGGTTTTGCATCAACGCGGGGATCATCGGCGTTTGGTTGTAGGGTTGAATCGGGCCGTGATTGGCGGCGGTCATCGGAGAAGAAGTCCATCTCCTTGAAGGGGATGTGGCGGGAGGTGCCAGCGGCGGTGGCGTCGGGATCTAAGTCGCCGGGGCCCGGCCTGAAATAATCGCCGGAATGGAGGAGTGAGATTTTCATGAGAACTGAAAGGACGGGAAAGGAGAGAAGGGTTGGGGTATGCAAGAACAAAGGAAGGAAGAGATTGGAAGTCTTTGACAGTAAGAAGGTTTAGGTCTATAAAAAAGGGAAGGGGGAGGGAAGTAAGACCAGCCGTTTTTTTCGCGGGAAATTCACGTAGGCGGACAGCTGGCGACGCACCAAGACGCCGCTGCGCGCAAATTCCTTGGAAGGACTTTAGCAATCGCGCGCGTGGAGATGCTTCCGGCAAGTCACGCCATTTGATATTTTCATTTGGGTCTAGTATTTGGGTTGACAGTTGAAAAATCTAAAATGATCTGTAAATAGGATATCTAAAACTGTTAGTTGGACGGAAGTCTTTATCATTATAAACTAAATAAAAAAGAAAATTATAGTTCTTATATATTCTATTATTTTCAATTGAGTGTTATTTATTTTCCTCTTTATTTTACCATATCAATATCCTTTAGCTAGAAAAAAGCACATTTGAACGACAGCCTATAGGGAAAATAACATGCTTAGAAACAACTTAAATTTTATTAAGAGTTTGTTTGATAATCAATAAAAAAAGTAAAAATTTGTTTTTTTCAAAAATTGCAAGAGTCGTGAAATGTGGGAGGTATAATAGTTAACAATGCAGAGGATAGATATATTAAAAAGCAAAAAAGTAATTAAAAGATAGAGATAACAATAGACAATGTAAGATATTAAATAATTAAGATGTTATAAAAATAAATAAATATTATTTTAATGCACCTAGAATGCAATATCGATTGTATAATTATAGACTTTAATTTCGAAAACTTTTAGAGGTTAAAAGACTGAGATTGTGAGCATGTGTTTCTTTGGATTGTATGTGAATATATATAGGATAATATTTTAGTAATTGCATGATGTAGTCTTATGCAAAATGAAGTCTACTTGATCATGAATATGACATTTACTCCACTTATTATATTTTGAACGATGGTCTTTATTAGCATACCATTTTTACATTTAAACGAAACGTGTATGTGGGCTCTACTTTAAAATACAATAAAATAATTTAACGTAAATATCAATTTTAAAATTGAATTTTCAACGTTTAAATCATCTAAAGTATGATTTTTTATTTAGATAAGTGATTATATAAAGAATCGTAATAGTCTAATATGTGTGGAACTCATTTTGCAACAAATTAGGCCATAATTATGGTACGATCCATCTGCACATAATAGATTCTTATATATATAATGTTTAAGTGCAATCAGATTATACCATAATTATGGTACAATTTAATGTAAAATAAATTCCATTTAATCATAAAAATTGACATCTACCCTATTAATTATACTTATAATTATTTACTTTAATAGTATATCAATTTTTATCTACAACAAATATGTATATAGGCCTTTTCTTAAAATAGTATAAATTAATATAATAAAATAATTTAAGGTTGTATTTTAACATCTAACTTATCCAAAATATAATTTTTACATAAATAAATAATTATAAAATATATTATTGTATTTTAATATATGTAGAGTAGACTACATCATAATGTTAGGCCATAAAGGGTTCTTTTTTTAAAAAATGGTAATTAAGGGTGTGTTTGTTTAGGGTAAAAAAATGTCAACTAACACTTTTCAATCTAAAACTTTTCAATCTCCATAACTACTTTATTTTTTAATTATTTTTTCACATTTTTCTATACAAACTACCCTACTTTTCAATCATTTCTACACAACTAATCATACAACTAACCTATCTATTTTAACTTTATTCTCTTTACTCCTCATTATTACTACTATTATATCACATCATTTTTTATTAATTTGACAACTTCTACTCCAACAACTTTTCATAAAAAGTTTTACCTCTAACCAAACACACCCTAAGGGTTCTCTGTATGTGTGTACATATACTGTTGTTTTGGGATTGGCATCAGCGCCAGTGATGCGTGGACAAGGAGCAAAGATCTGACGCGAGCGAATGGCGTTTGGAGGCATCTCAATCCATCTTTTCGGCTAGTCGTTCCGTCAAGTATCCGTCACGTGGCTGTGGAAAAAGCCGTTAGATGAAACGGCGTCGGTTGAGATCCTGAAGCTGCGCTTTCCACGTGCGCGTCTTCTGCGGTCAACGTTGTTGACAGCACGGTTCATCTGACGCTGTTACTGCACGTGGGCCCCACTCCCTTCCCCGCACCTAATCCTACATTCCTACTAACTCTGGGCTCAGCTCGGCTCGGCTCGGCTCGGCTCGGCTCCTTTGCGCACCATGCCCGGCGGGTGCAAAATGAGCACGACGCCGCAACATCGGGACCGTCTATCAAAAGAACGGGCGTATCAGAATAATAATTTTTTTTTTTTTTTTAAAAAGAAACTTTTAGTGTTTTTGGCATATAGATTTACACACACGAACAAATTTTACCCATAATTATTTTGCACAATATTTTAAAAATATTTATATAACTATTATATTATCGAAATATATTTAAAATTCTAAAAATATAAAGTTTTCGAAGGTATGTATATATTTTTTGACCTTGTTGCCTGTCTTAAATGACCATGCGCCTAATATAGACTGTTGTTTCTACTCAGTATTTAAACCGTGAACCTTTCATTTATATTATTCTCACCTGTGGCTTGGTAATCTAATTTATGGAATATAAATTTTTGAAGATATTTTTAATACAATTATATCCAATAGGTAATTTTGGAGAATAATTATTTCTAAAAATTTAGATGAATTTTTTAAAATTGGAAATAGAAAAGTTACTAATTCGGCACTTAAAGATTTAGAAAAACTAAAAATATGGATACTAATACAAAGCAAGGTTGTACAGAGCATGATGAATTTGATGGCAAGAAGTTTCAAGAAAGGGATTGCGGGTAGGTTGCTCAAGGGGATTTTTCCTCGATGCGTGCTACGCCAAGCTTTTTGACTTCTGCTAAAAGTGGAGAAGTTCACGGAGAAAAGTGGTGCACGGACGAAAATTTCCCCGGAGGAAAAGGGTCAGGTACAACTCATGCATGTGAAAGTTAGCACATGCATGCACTTTCTCAGCAGTGTGTTGGCCGACCGACCTCAGAGCACCCGGCACAGCGGGGGTACAAAAATGAGGAACTGTGCGACAAACCCAAAATCAACTTCCGGCTACTAATTCCATCATCAGCTCCTGATTTTTTCCTTTTTCAGTCTTTCAGCTACGTGCATGTCATTTTTGAATAATAATCACGTGCAAGTCGGTATATATGCATGGGAAGGGATCCGAATATTATCCATTCACACACTGTAACACTGTTTTTGACAACAAAACATGATGTCAATTTTGTTACTCATGTCAAAATCTGCTTCTGTAACAGTAGGAGATAATTTTGCATTTTATAGGGTTTAGATATTGAGAAATGAGATTAGAAAGATAAAGTGTTAAATAATGGACCTCTTTTATCTTAATTGTCTAGTTAGTTAATTGTCACTTGAGTAGTGACCCAATGGCAAGTAGCGCGGCTTACACTGTAAGTACGTGGTCTAGAATCCTGTACCTGTGTGGGAGCATTTTGTCTCTCTTACATTGTTATGATGCCGTTACTATATTGTCATGACGTGAGTATATTTGTGAAGATACGCAAACTAATTAGGTATATTTGTAGAAATTAAATATGTCCACTTAATTTTTAAAATTGTAAATATATCTATATAGTTTACAAATTTCTGCAAATATACATACGTTGTGATACTGTGGTAACGATGCTGTAATAACGTTGGTATATTTACAGTTATGGTCAAACTATATGTAATTGTTTGTAATTTTTAAAATTAAGTAAGTGTATTTGCAATTATGGTTAAACTAAGTGAGTGTATTTGCAAATCAACCTTAAATATTTGGAAGCGTGTCAAAAATTCTTAAACTTGGCTATAATATCATAATTGAGATATGATGAAAATACACCAAAAAAAGTGTCTAGCTACCATTAATTTGAGATATATGGACACACAAACATTAAATTTATGAGGAAGATAAAATTCAGAAATTACTACTCTGGATAAATATCTACTCAACTGGAAAAAAATGATCAAGTTCACCTCATAAAAAAAAGGGCTAAATTACGAAAGCCACCGACGGTCCACTTGTCAGTCAAAGCGAGTAAGTAGTTTGCTTTTACCTTTAGATGTAGCTTTCATTAGCTTAATTTATGGCTAGTAACTTTGTTCATTGAAAAGAAAAAAATTAATAACTAAATGAATGTGATTAATGCGAAGAGGCGTGATCCAATGAACCTGATGATCATATATGCATGTCATCGGAGCCCACTTGTGTACAAGTTTGACAATGGAGCCAGGATTGTCCTATTTTCTTTTGGTCAGGACTTCTCCACCTGCATCTTCATGCCTTGAGACCTTTCACAAAAACTCTGCACCATTTTCAATTCTCCCAGGTGGGCCCAATATTCAACGTTGTCCAGTAATTAAGTTCCATTTCTTGGCTAGCGATCCCAATATAAATATATATTTTTTAATTATAAAAAGACTGCAATTACCATGTGATGCGTAATTAATTAATCTCCTCGAAACCTATTAATTGGTGCTAAAAGATCGATTTCAAGTACAATTGTTAGGGTACAAATTTTTTTTTCAGCTGAGTGTGCTCAAGGGTCCCAAGAAATTAATTGTTGGACCATATATATGTAAATTTTTTATTGGGGGCCGAAGTCCTTGAATTTGAAAAGTGGTGGTGGACAATCACCTATATCTCTGTGTACCATAATATTGTGGAGTGCTAGCTTTCAAAGCCCCGTGTTTAATTAATTAATTTTAAAATGGGAGTTGGTGGTAGCCATCAAAGGTTCTCTCTAGGGTCGCTCCCCTTTCAAACCTTCAAAGAAACAAGGTTGTCCCTTTGTAGGCTCCACCCAAACGTGCGATCTTTGAAAAACCTTCTCCAACCTACAAGAGAGATGAAGAGAGGAGCTGGTTTTTACGAAAAAAGCATGCCTTTGTCTGTTTCTATCACGTAAGAGGATCAGTCACGGAAATTAGCTAGCTAGCTAGCTACAAATTAAGCTCTCATGCTTTCATGGAGATCGAAGACTCATTGCAAGTTGCATGTGTTGACAGGAACTGGACTAACGTGGGGGCCTTAAAATCCACTAATTAGAATATATATATATATAGATATAGATATAGGGATTTATTCCGGTGCATGCGTGCAGTCGCATGCACTGTGGGCCCCACTTGATCATAAATGGAAAATCCACTCCACCCATTGTATTTAGAATTGTTCACTTTATTAGTATACCAATTTTCATCCAAATCCAACATGTACATAGTCCCCATCTTAAAATGGTGCAAAATCAACGTAATAAAATAATTTAATGTAAATATCAAGTTTAAAGTGGTTTTTTCAACATCTAAACCGTCTAAAGTATGATTTATATATGGATAAATGAGTGTATAAAGTTTCATTACAATCTAACATGTGTGGGTGCAGTCCGACTGCACACGATCGGATCTCATTATATATATATATATATATCTATGTCTATGTCTGTATATATTCAACTGGACGGCTTGTTAGAATAAAACTAAACCTAATAGCAAACCTACCAAGAAGTTAGTGCATCTGACACTTTATGGCACACGAAAACCATCGAAATTCGTCACATGTAGCCCATTTGTTGGGTTTCTCATAGATATTTAGCGGTTTTATATCCAATAATCATCAAGAGATCAGCAGTCGATCATACCAAATTCCTACTCCAAAGACACCACTTGAGCATTCCGAAGGAGCCTGTCAGCAATATACTACATGCAGCAAATCTATAGTTTATTTAATTTTTTTTTTTTATCGTATATACACTCATTTATTTCATTTAAATATATGTTACTAGCTATATGCAGCGACGTACAGTGGCAAAATGTTTGTTATTTGCGTATATTATTCATTTATTGCGCTAAGGCATGCATGTAGTTGGAAGTGTTTTTAACCCTTGCAAAACTTTGTATTTCTTTTGTTGGCAACCAAATAAGCAGTTATAAGGATGGAGGTGGATGGAATGGATTCATCCACACGCTTGCACACGCGCGGCGGGGATCGTTGCTTCATGTGCAAACAAGTATTGAAGAGATAATTGCCCGCTGGCGTAGATCACGAAGAGAAAAAGTCCAAATTCTTCCAAACACGTCATCATTTCGTAATCTATCGTAATCTCTACGGTTCAAGGGTTGATATTCAAGGATCTGATATATAAACTGCAATTAGACGAGTCAAAACCATGACAAGAGAGAGCGAGAGAACTTGCAATTAGGTAAGTCAAAACCATCAGGAGATAGTATTTTTAGGCGTCGAGAGAGTATTTCTGAGAGTCACGTATTTGAGCATTTCATAACAAGTTCATTTTTTTCCGCATTTTAGCTCCAAGTTCTTTTAACGTGAGTACTTTACGTGCGTATCTACATCCCCACATTCTCTCGGCTTTCTTCGTCTTTGGTATCCGGTCCTAATTCACTTCACGAAAATTCAGCTTTTTTTTAGCTCGGTTGCCTATAAAACTATTCGTTAACCGACCATGAAATAGCAAATTAATGGCATGGATGATGTGCAACAAAAATCATTCTACTTAGATAACAAGAAAAATAAATATATATGACAATGAAATTTTTTGCATATAAAGAAAATATTACTGTAACTTTTTGTTACTATGTGGTTACATATGGTTGGTGGAATATGCTAATTCAAATGTAAAAAAGAGCGCATATGTAACCAAAATTAGATTATAAATTAGTTACGTATGGTAGTATTCACAACAAATGCTTGTTTGATATGTATAAAAACTATATACAATGAATGTTTATTGTTTAGGGATTTTTGCAAATATACGTATAAAGTTTGATTAATATTACATCGTTGTTCCTAAGTTTATCAAAATTATAAATATATTCGCAAGATTTGCATAAAAGTATAATCAATCCCTTCCATTATAACTCCATTAGATTTTTCTGTAAAACGATGATAATACACTTTAAGTTAAGTAATACACTTGCAATTTTTGCAAATATTGTAAGTATATTTGTAAAAAAATTAAAATAATATTATAGGTAAAAATATATGAAATAATGAAATAGTAAATATGTCTACAATAGTTAAAACATTCCAAGTGTATTACTTGTTTAAAAAACGTTCTTCATCATTTTACAAAAAATTTAATAGCATCTTAATAGAAGGGACACATTTGCAATTTTATATAAATTTCGTGAGCATATTTACAATTTCGACAAACTTAAAGACACAGATGTAATATTTATCAAACTTTGTAAGCATATTTGCAATTCTTAATATTATATGTAGCAGTTTTGTACTTGCTGCATAAAAGTTGGTGCACAAAAAATATATATTTTTTCAGCTATGGCTACCTTAGCTCACATGCCGTGGGTAGGGGTGCAACTTGGTTCGGGTACCTGCAGGTCGATCCGCTAGGTACCCTAAATAAGGTAGGTTTGGTTCCGTAGGTGAAATACCAGTTCAAATTTGGGTAGGGATTAGTTCCGATTCTGGGTACCCGAAATCGACCAGAATTTCATATATTATATATATAATACTTATAATATTATTTACATCCCCTAGCCCTAATTCCTATTCGGCTATTCCCATCTCGAGATTCCTGACGCCCTAAATTTTTTCTCCTCAATTCCCCTCTGCGGCAGCGGTCTCGCCTGTCGATGGCTCGGTGTGAAGGCAGTTTGCGGCGGCCGGCGTGTATTCTTCTCACCGAAAAGCAGAAGTGGCAGGCGGTAGCAGCTCGTGGCTACAGTGAAGACGACGAGTCATCGGTCTTCGCTACTGTCGAGCGCGCTTGTGCGGCCTCCGCCCTCAACGACGACGAGTCGACGCGCAGTGGCGCCGACACAGCTTCTCCCATCGACGACATAGGCTCGGTGCTCTCTCTCTCCCTCCCCCGACCCTCTGCCCTCGGCGCGCAGGTCCTCCCCTTCCCCTTGAAGGCCGACGGCCCGACACGCAGCGGGCAGCTCCTCCCGTCAGTCTCTCTCTCTCTCTCTCCCCCGACCCTTTGCCTTCGACACGGGTTATATTTTCTTATAGATCGTGTTCTAAGAACCGATTTGGAACCGAACCGGGACCCGCTCTTGAGAAAATTGGGTAGGGTAGGGTAGGCTTCGGACCGACCTGGTCTAAAACTGGATAAGGTAGAGGTTTTTACAAAATGGGTAAGAGTAGGTTCCACCCATACCCAGACCTACCCGACTCAAGTTGCACTCCTAGCCGCGGGACATCAATTTGCAGTCAAAATGTTTTTAAGGTGAACATTTTGCAACAAAACAATGGTGGCAAAGGAATTATTTTTTTCAAAAAAATTTAAACAGGGACATCGGTTTGCATTGTCATCTTGCTCATTTTCCGTTCCATTTGACAAGTCAGATAGACGAGCGGCTGCAGATGGTCTGATCAGAAATCAGAAAAATAAAGGAAGGGTATGGTAAACGAAATCGGCGCCCGAGCATGCACTCCACTACTCGCACTTGCTCTCGTCCGCGCAGACCATCTCCCGCTCACGTGACTTGCCAACGACTATGACTATTGCAATCCCCACGCTCCCCACCATCTCTTTCAAGCTGACTAGAAGCTTGGATAAAAATTGAAAATGGATCCCCATGCCTACGCATATTCCACCACTTCCATCTCAGTCCTCTGCCATTTAAAAGGGATCTGGCGGTGACTCTTCAACCTCCACTTATCATATTAAAATCAGTTTTTGAACAGTTAATTATATCAAGGACCTGCTTCCTTTTCTATGTAGACTGAGGACTTATTTGGCCCTAGGCTAACAAAATCAGCTTGGTTGCGTGTTTAGTCGAAAGTTTCGATTTTGAGCAACTCGCAACAGGACTTCCTGTACGGCTTCCCCATGGCTTTAGGGCAAAACATTTTGGTAAAGCTCAAGGCAAAATACTATTTTTGCATTTGGTAAATTTAAAAATGGAAAAGTTACTGTGAAAAAAGTCTGAAAAACGTGGAAAAGTAATGCATAAAATAAGGATTATGATTTTTTTCGTAGAATAATGGCAATTATTAAGAGGAAAGTATAGTTGTATGGAAAAATATATAGAAATGATTAAAAAGTAGAATAATTAAATGAAAATTAACATGACTAAAAATGATTGAAAAAGTAAAATAATTATATGAAAAACCGTTTTTCAAACACACCTTATATTGTCACTTGTGGCCTCCAAAATGGAGGCAAATAGACCCGAAGACAACTGTTGTGACTTTCAAAATCAATGGGCTTTTGTGAAGCAGAGCAAATAGTTTTTTTAAATGCAAATTAGACCTTGTAATTTGAATTTAATTTGGAGGACAACATTTTAAGTTTCAAAATGTTATAAAATAAATCATAATGCTCTAGTCTAGATATTAAATAGGTTGAATGTGTGTTGGATTTTTTGAATATATTCTAAAATATTAAAAAATATATTTAGCTCATTATCTTGTCTAAAATTTCTTGCAAATATTAGTGGTAAAGTTCACTTTGCAATATTTATAAATTTAAAGTTTACTTTACATATTTTAGACCTTAAAAGTTTTTTTTTGATGGACCTTAGAAGTTTATTAGTGGCAAATTGGACCTTTAGGTTTTGGTATTTGCATTTTTTACCATTTAAGTTTTTCATTTATTGCATTTTTTAAATTCATGTTTATACATGCAAGCTATCTAATATTACCAATCAGTACATACATAATCTTCACAACAGGAAGGAACCAAATAATACTCTTACCACTGAAGGGATAAAAAACACCCTCACTCCTAGAGGGAGGAGAAAACTAGTTAAAAATGCTGGCACTGACTATCGAACTCATGTCCTCAGCAGCAGAGGAAATATGAGTTACTACCGAGGTAATATCTCGGTGGCAATTTATTGCATTTTAGATACTATTGTTAATAGCTATCAATGACAAACTTTAAAACGCAGAAAATATAAATGTTATACGGTCTAAATGCAAATATAAAATGCAAAGAATATAATTCTTAAAATCCATATCTACAATAAAACGCAATTTTGATTGTGTGAATGACTCTGGATTGACTTTCATGATGCATATGGCGCATGAGAGGAAAAGTATTTATAATTTGGTAACTGGCGAAAGATTAGCTTGGAAATTTGGTATGAAATCCCATGTGCAGCAGCAACAACAATAAAGTCTTTATTTTAAGAGTCTAAGAAAGGAAAGTACAAAAGAAATGAAAATCAATGCTGATCAGAAAATTAATTTCCACCGAAGAAAATGGTAGAGAGAAGTTGACGGCCGGCCCTCCTTATGTCAACACGATTTCGATTGGAATTTGTCGGCCCAACCTCCAAATATTTTCCTCAACCCATCCCATAATTGAGACCCTCTTGAATGTGGACTATGTATGGCACATTTTTTTATGAAAATATATTACACATTTTAAAGCACTTTCCAGGTCTTTGGTTTTTTATGGTGAATGCCATCTAATTTTGACGAGTATAGGTAAATTAACAATTAAAGATGTAGATGTAGGGTGTGTTTGGTTACACATAAAACATGTCAATGAAAACTTTTCAATAAAAAACTTTTCACTTCTCATAACTACCTTATTTTTTAATTATTTTTTTACATTTTTCTATATAAACAAACCTACTTTTCAATGATTTCCACACAAATACCCATACAACTACCCTATCTATTTTAACTTTATTCTCTTTACACCTCATTATTACCTCTATCATATCACATCATTTTCTATCAACTTGACAACTTCTACTCTGAAAAGTTTTCATAAAATTTTTTTACCTCCAACCAAACACACCTGTATATTTCATAAAAAAAGATGCACATATATATATATTTGTGTGTTTCTACTCATATATAACAGATAATTCTTAAAGTTTTCTTGAGTGGCGACAACAAAAATAGGCTAAGCCCATCATAGGGAATTAAGTACTTAGATTACAAGTTTTGAAAAAATCTTGGAACATGATGTTAACATCATTTTGGAATGATGTGAAACAAAAAGAAAAGATATGATATAGAGCCTTAGCTTAATAGAACCAACCTCTTAGTCTTACTCTCAAAAGTTAGCTATTACTA
Source organism: Annona cherimola (assembly GCA_030490835.1). Taxonomy (NCBI): domain Eukaryota; kingdom Viridiplantae; phylum Streptophyta; class Magnoliopsida; order Magnoliales; family Annonaceae; genus Annona; species Annona cherimola. The sequence continues at coordinate 122,203,035 of CM059972.1, read as the reverse complement.
AGGATAAACTTGCAATGAAAATTACTAAGGGTGGATAAATGTCGTAAACTATGAATGGAGATGCGTAGAATCAGGAATGAAAAATCCATCTTTTGACATAAACACAACTTCCCCAATACGAAGCACGTGCAACATTTTTTTTTTTTTTTTTTTTTTTGATGTTAACATGTGCAGCATTGATTGTATTAACTTGTAGGTGATCTAGTCTAGTCTGGTGACAGTCACGAGACGACTGGGCGAAAAGTTCCTATTTCAATTTCCTTCCAACAAAGTCATTATCTACAGCTCTATGACATTAAGAAGACTGTAATTTGGGTTTAATAAGATTAATCGTAGTCTTAGTTTGATGCTTCCGTTGCTTTCGGCGCATAACTAGGAAGAAAAGAGAAACCCAAGACCATTAATCTTAAGGAATTGGAAAGTTCTCCCTTCTCATCCAAACAAATTACTTGCCTATAGACACTACGTGGTGTTTGAATTTGTGTGCCTTGGTCGTAACCGGAGTTCGTACGGCGAACCCGATAAGCAGCCTGATGATTGCGTGAAGAATCAAGTATGAATTCGACTACCTTGGGAGATGGGGATGGTGATGAGAGGGTGAATGGTATTGGGTGGTTTTCAATTATATATGTTTTTCTTTTAAACAAATGCCTGGCTTTGACTTCAGCTCAGTGCCAGCTTGGTCTTGATTACCAGGTCACTTCACCATTCTTTGATTTGGGTGAACGGGTGTTACTGTCTTTCAATTGGTCAAAATTTTTGCAAGCAGTAGCTTTGAAGAAATAGACCAATCTCCCCCCATCTAATCCAAATTAAATAAGCGTAGTTTTGAACTTTTCAAGTGATCACAGTGGGAGGAGTTTACGTGTACAAAGGACTTAGATAATTGGCCTCCAAAACAAGAAAAATCAATACATGCAGCCATGAAATTTGTTGTGTTTACCGCGAAATATGCCGTAATACAAACATGCAACAATTATTTAGTTGCCATTTCGCTATATATGCGATGTGTCTTATAACCGAATGCAATAAATAGCTGCATATGCAATCAGTTTTATATTATCATTTTGCTACCTATTTTACTTTTATGCAGTGAACAACCTATCACTGCATTTTAAATGAAATAATTAAGCAACAACATCTTGCTGCTGATAATGTTATATGCCTCAATATTGTGTTTCACTGCATATAGATTATCGCATAAATTGATTTTTGTTGTAGTTCTCGTTCTCAAACCCAATTGTCATCTGATTTCATTTTGGTGGGTAAAGAGTACATGTGCATTGATTACTGCTTGGAGCTAGGAGTGGGTGTACTGGAAAATGGGATCAGACCATTTGTCTTCATGATTTTTGGTGAGCTTGAAGGTGACAGCTCCATGGAATTCAAAGGGCATTTATTCAGAAGGGGACCATCCAAACTCAGATATCGGTGTATTTTGAGCATTTTTCCGAAAAGAGTAGCAACCTTTCCGTGCCTTGACCAATCAGAGTGAGATATGCTACATCCACACCAACGTGAGGAGCCTAATATATGCTTTGCTTTTTCATGATTCAAACCAGTCAAGCTAGCTGCCCCTTGGAATCCTTCTAACCAGAGGCCATGGGGCATGCATATTCAAAAATTTTGATTCTGTTGGCAGGATTTTCTGGATTCGCTACAGTTCATGTTAGGCCTATTATGCTGAAAAAATCGGCGGGGTCTGATTGGGTTTGGTTCATTGTAACAAAAGGAAAACTGCACGTAATCACTTACAATTATTTAGTTTGAAATTAAAGAAAGGAAATCGAGTTGAAGAGATATCTTTGCTTAATCCTCTGGTCGTGCATCAAATCATCTATTTTCATTTATTTCAAGTAGTTATCTTTTAAGTAAAATTACTTAGAAAATAATTACTCCACTTAATCAACATTCTCTTACACGAAATTATAAAAGATAGTTGTCATTCAAAAAACCTTCATCGTGCTTTTATGACTGGATGTTTTTTCTATCCATTTGAAAGGAGTGCTGAAAAAAATGCCTAAAAAATTAACTCAAAACTTTTCTTATGTGATATATACTTACATATCATCATTTTCCTCTAATATCTTCAGTTTCCTAATTATTAGCTATATTTAATAATTACCGCCACTACCTTCATTAAAAAAAAAAACCGCCGTTACCAGAAAGTTGTTTTTTTTTTTTTTTGGCAACTCTTATTAAAAATAATAAAAGTTTCTTGTTAATCTGAAAAACTTGTGTAAAGGATGCCAATATTCCCTATTTCCCGTTCAATTAAAACCAATTATCCTTATTCAATTTTCACCCTCTGGGCCTCAATGAATTTAAATTAATTTCGGTTACGAAAGAGAGCTAAAAAATGGGCAGGGGGTCTTGCAGACAGTTTTGTTGGGGGTGATGTTTGCAGTTTGCACGTTGCCTGTACTTTTTCTGCCTTTGTCTCCTCGTGTTTTGCATATGGGATGTCATAGATGAGAGAGCCGGCTCCCGTGCCAACCTTTTCATCCCCACCCACAGGACATTGTGGGAATAACTAGCCCTTGAGCTTTTCCACCCGCAAAATTCAATGGTAGTAGCTAGATGGAGATGACCGGCAATTCTCCCATATTTAGTCTTGGAATAAAGCTAATATCTGTCGCTGCACTACAAGAGAACTTATATTCTGCGATATGTTTTTTTGCCAAACTTAATATTTTTTTGTCACAACAAATTTAATTTAGTTATTGTCGTTAACGGCTAGCTTTCAGCAACAATAACATAATTGATGTGGCAAAAAGTAAACTTTTAGCGACAAAAATTTTCATTAAAAATCTAATTTTTAATGACAAATTCAAAAAAATGTCACAAAATCTTTTTGTGACGGACTTATAGTGTCTTGGTTATAACAACATTATAGTGAAAATTAAATTAAAAAAATGCCATTAAGTCTTTTTGTGATAGACTTATTGCATCTTAGTTATAACGACATGATAGTGAAAACTAATATAAAATTTTGAGTCGTTAAAAATTTATTTTCTTATAATAATTCTTCTCTTAAACCATCTACACATGGAGTCCATTAGATCAATGGAAGGAGAAACTCCCAATATAGAATACGTCAAAACATTCAACAAACTTGAATGAATGTAATTTTAACTTTAGATTTCACATATAATTTTTTTATTTTTAATACAACCTTTTATATTTTAAACATGGAGTTTAATCATTTCAGATGGTCTAAAAAAGGCTATTTTGAACCGGTCCAAAATATATAATTTTTTATGTTTTAATTTTTTTTTAAAATTATTAATTAAATATATAAATATTTATTTTGGATTGTTAAAAATGATTAAAATATCCCTTGTTCAAAAATTCAAAATAAATATATATTTTCAAAAATTGTAAAACATAATGTATGTATAAATACGGCTTTTTTTATGGAATATGAAATACAGTTAGATTAACAATTTTATAAATAAAAGATTTAAAAAATAAAAATAATATTTTTGGCTTGGTCGCAAATGAGGATATTTTTGACCCTCATTTGCAACCGGGTATAAAAGATCATATGCCTTTAAATACCACTTTTCCATTTCAAACGCATATGATTATATTCTTGTTCTATTTTTCCATCCCATTTAAGTCTTTTGTATGCAGCTCAACAGTTACAACAAAGTTGTTCTTTCTGTAACAACTAGCTTTGGACAGTGAATTTAATATATTCAAACAAGTAGCTATGAGTAAATAGAAGTAAGTAAATATATGTCAATCAAATAAAGTAAAAAAAGGAAAGAAAAGAAAAGAATTCTGACCCTATTTTTCTTGTGAGCAGGTGAATAAAGATTCTAGCTGTCGTCAAAACGTGCCTGCTCAACGCAAACACATCATTCGCTGCATCTTGACCAATGGAAGAAAAAAGCCAATTGGTGTGTAAGACGTCTTTGGAGCCTAGACAGCTGGACCCAAAGCGTGCAAGCCCATCGCATACACGTGTGGCTTGCTGCTTCCAGACCTAGAACCGGTCCATGGGTGGAAACCAAGCCCGGAATATCATTTGTCTAGACCATCATGGAGCAGCCATCTTATCTAGAAGCTCTCAAAATTCTAGAAATCGATACCCTGTTGGTTCTTTTGTCATTCATGGAAAAATGCCCAAACTCTAACCTAACCTTTTCAAGTTTGGAATGCTGAAGTGGTGGGAAATAATAATGAGATAAAAACTGCAGACCAAAGGCAAAGAAAAAAAAAACGAGGAAGAAAAAACGTAGATAATACCAATAATAACATAAATAAAATTAAAGACCAAATAAATAGGATTCTTTTTTTTTTTGATGGAAAATAAATAGGATTCTTGATAGGAAATAAAGGATGGAAGGGGAAAAAGCTCATTGAAATAGTCGTGAAGATTTCTTTCTTTTTCTTTTTCCAATCCAATCAAATAAGCCCTTGATGAAAAGGAAACTTAGGGGTGTGTTTGGCAAATGACAAAAAATGTCAAGTTAATTTAAAACTTTTCACTCTCTACAACTATTATATTTTTTAATCATTTTTTCACATTTTCTTATACAACTACCCTACTTTTCAATCATTTCTACACAACTATCCATACAACTAATCAATCTATTTTAACTTTATCTTCTTTAATACTCATCATTATCATATCATATCACATTATTTGACAACTTTTACTCTCCAAAACTTTTCATCAAAAATTTTATTGATTACCAAACACACCCTAGATGTGCATTTAGCAATCTGTCTAAAATTACTTCCCACTGAAAGGCGTGTTCAGAATGATATCATAGCTTAGATGGGATGAGAAAAAGGTGTATGACGATTTAAAAAAGGCATATTGAAAATAAGAAAGTAGATTGTTATTTTTTGAAAATAAAAACAGGTTAAGGAGATCATCGCAAACTCCGTTCAATGCCTGTGAACTGCTATCAGTTGTTAATAACCCAGTGCACAGATAATCAAAGGTATTCAAAGTGTTGTCCATACTCGACAGACGAGCATAACAAATGAGTCTGTTCTTAATATGAAGATATGATAAGTGGGGAAAAAAAATATACAAGCAACGCATAACCTATACAACTTGAATTCCCCCAGACGATCAAATGGCATTTTATGCGCTGCAAATGATTGACTGACTTTGATGCTGCATAAGAATGATTAAGAGGATGAGCAGACTTATTGAATATGAAAGAACAGTGAGCATTGGAGTACAAATAATGGATATTCGAATGATCAGTGATTCCCCTTTTGGCCAGTCCTCGGAGACTCCAATCAGTACATGCGAAACTTCTCCTTCGTCTTCTCAAAGACCTGCTCGGCAATAACAGCACCATTACCATCAGCCCTTTTGATTTCCAAGTGGGCCTTTTGGTAGAATCCGGTGCCCCTCAATGCATCGGCAATAAAATCATCAAACCCAATAGCTATTGCAGCCTCTGCCTGAGCTCCATACACCAACCTCTGCATCAAAACAGCAGAATACAGATGTAGGTGACATCCGACCGAAAATTTCGTCGTAGGTTATCTATGTAAACCAACGTATTCAACAGCAAAATTGAAGAGATCGTAATGCTACCTTGAATCGAGACAGATGAATTGCACCAAAGCACATGGGGCAAGGCTCACAAGATGCATATATTTCACAATCAGAGAGCTCTATCTTCCCAAGTTTCTTGCATGCCTAGAAAAGGTAACAAAAATTGCACTCCATGAGTTAGATCCATGAGGTATCTGAAGTCTGAACTATTGAAACACTAGGACAAGTGTAACACATGATCTCAAACAAGAAAACTCGTGTATGCTTAAGCAGAAATTAACGATGTATTTAGTGCATCAAACTGAAAGGGAACAAGTTTATTTGATGAGGATGACCATTTGTTTTCTCTCTTGTTTATGTCGGTTGCGATGATCTTCCTTGTGCAGCTGGATATAATGGTGGGCCATGCTTTCTTTCTATCAAAAGCACCTTACTTCTCCTACAATCCTCTCTAGTCTTTCTAAATTGTAATCATGTTGCCTATATTATGAGTGGAAAATGCCTGAAACAACTACAACAGTTCTATTTTTTTCTTGAATTTGGACCATTCTTTTGTTTTCTTCTGATCATGCAGTTCCCTGGCATATTGAGGAATGATCCTCACAGTGAAAAAAAAAAAATTATAGTCATGCAAAATGTTCCATCATCGCCTTTTCATCCATAAGCCTCAATCACTAAATTGCAGCATACGTAGCAATATTTAGTACAGCGAAAAACAAGAGAAACGGGTAAAATGAGTTCCAGAAGAATCAATTATTCTATCAGTGTTTGCTTTCCTAAAACTATGTATCTTTTATGTGTATTATCACTGGCATTAACATCAAAAGTTATGTGCAATGTCATTTGCGTGACAGATTTACAGAAGCCATTAAATGCTGCCCTTGGAGATTCATCATTCCTTTTTAGTAGGAATCTTGACGGAAAGAATACTGTCATATTTTAGAATCATGAAAAAAGGCCAACATCATCCCAGAATGTAATGAACATGGAAATCTATACAGACCCCAAAGGCTGAGCATCTATAGTAAGACAATTGCCATGTGGAAGTTTATCAATGTAGATTGCAGATTCACCTATCTATGTCTCATTAGCTAAGAACGGATATTCACCATGTCCCCCTGTAGAAAGTTTTTGGTTGGAAAGGTCTTTTATCTCTTGGTGGTGAACTGGTGATTGATGGCAGAAATATTGCTATTTTAAGGAATTTGTGTCATACATGAAGCTGGCAGGGTGTCTTGAAAAAAAAAGAAAAAAAAAAAGGGGGCATAGCCCAATGGTATGACGTGTTTGCATGAGTGTTGATCCCGGCTTCAAGTGTTAGCAGGAGCATGGCCTCCATTGTGATCTAATGTAATTAAAAAAAAAAAAAAGCTGGCAGCGCACCAGTAAACATCTAAATCATTACTGTTCGTATTCAAAAGTCAAAGCACCTTCTACTCAAAGATATATCTGGAATACACACATCTGATGGTTGGAGTACGATAAAATTACTTCAACAAATATGTCACGGTTCCCACAGACCATACGAAACTGTAATTTCCTCCTACATTAGAAAAAATGCTATGTCCTTACCTCTCTAACTGCGGTCACCTCAGCATGTGCTGTGGGATCCATGTGCTTCAAAACCATGTTATGACAACTAACAACAACTTCATCATTGCGAACAACTACTGCTCCAAAAGGGCCTCCATCCCCACAATCGACTCCACGGTAAGCTTCCTCAATGGCTTTGGATAAAAAATTGTGATCACGATCCTGGACAGCTGAATAACTCAAACACCAAACGAAGCTAGGAATTCAGAAAGGTAGCAGCAGCCACAAATATCATATTAGTTAATTGATTATATGGAAACTACTAAAGTTGTTTGCGATAATCAAAACAAGAAGTACCAAAAGCATAAAAAAAAAAAGCAACTGTAGGAGTCTTAGAATGTCTATGTCAAACAAGAGTTCTTCAGACTTCCTGTTAAGCAAAGATCTGAGAACTTTTACTCTACCTTCTTGATGACCAGGAAATGCAGAAGCCACAGCAACAGCTCCATCAACAGTTTCCAAAACTGAGAAACATTAGACAAGGAACAGAAAAATTAATCAAACAATTCAAGCACAACTTGATAAACAAAATCTCACATCATCATCATGTCATCGTTTGCTTCTTCTTTTGTTAAATATGGGTGGACAAGTAGGAGAATCAGGACCCCTGGAAAATTAAACTCTGTCGCAGTGGCACAAAATTAAGCCCCAACAAAACTAGATTTTCTTCGGCTCTCTCGGATTCACGACCATAAAAATTCTTTTCACTATCACCATATAACTCTACCCCTCTACCTTCAACGAATGCAAAAAGACATCTAATTCATAAAATTCTGTTTCCCTATGAAACGTAACCAATGCATTGTTGTTCAACAATTGGTAATAAAAGGTACAATGAAGATATGCACAACTTGAATTCTAAATGCTTTCGTCATGATAAACGATACTCAAACGAGAGAATCCAGTGCATCTAATGATTCTAAGCTCTAAAGAATGACGATTCCCTGATTTTGAATACTAAATGCTTTCATCTTGACACACGAGCCTCCAAAACAGAGAATCCGACATCTCTTCATTCCATTCCTTTCTGGAAAATAGCAAATCATATACATATGCCCAGCAGCTAATTTATAAGGAAGAACTACATCCCAATGCACATTCTTATCTAATTCCAACGATCCAAAAACTCGGTCCCTCTCTAGAAAAGTTCAATAGTCGCTATCATGGCGTTTGCCTGGAACTCCCACCCCAGTGGGACCCACTTTCCACCTTTAAGCCGAGAATCTGACTATTTAGTTCAGGCAATAGTGGCCATTGATTGGTGGATAATTCATCACAGGATTTCAAACTTTCACGACCTTCATCACCTGAGATCCACAAAACGCAGTAATCGACTAGCTAGGAACATATCGCAGTATCGGTTTTCTGGTGTTAGTCCAATTTCAGGGGATCCCACCACCAGAATTAGACACACACATGACAAAAATCCTCACTACAACATAGTAAGTAACAATCTCTCAAACCTTTCTGTCCATATCCATGTAAGAAATTTCACTTCAAAATGCAGATTGAACGACCTCAACAACAGAAAAATTCAAACAAAAACCAACTTACGCAGAACTAATAAATCCTAACAGATGAGCTATCATGCCAGACCAACAATACCCGATCAAAATAAGAACAAGAAGACGAAAAAAGACACAGAAACCTCCCCAGAAAGATAGAAAAAAATGAAAAGTTCTCACCTTTAGCTTCTTCCATTAGGAAATTTGAAATGGGTCTACCGCAAATCAATCAAGCTTTCGTTTGAATTTACACAGATGAGAGATAGGCTATGCTTGCAAGCAATTTATAGGCGAGACAGAACGAGAGGCGCCCGATGACAGAACCTACCCAAAAGGCAATTCTCTTTCGGGCTTCTATGCCAAGTCTTCAGAGAATTTGGGATATGGAAATGGAATGGGGTGGTCGGAATTCTAGTTCCCAAAAAGCCGAAATGACGGAAGACGATTCGATCTTGGGAGTCTTTTTCCTGCACTTTTACAACATAGCCTTCTTCCACGCACACGCCACTCTATCCAGGGAGATGGCTGGTAAGTTGCACCTCCGGAGCACCGTTTCGGCGGCCCCGCATAATTTTCAAAAATTTCCTTGAAGTCCATTTACGGCTAAAGTCGTGTGTCCTTTTTTTTTAAATATCTTCTTTTTTTTATTTATCCAACGGGTCCGATCATTCCGGTTCATTCCCCCATAAGGAGTTCTATTTTTGTTTGTGCTCTCGCAACTGCACGTCTTTAACGGTATTCATGGAATCGGATTTGGACGCCACGTTACGCCAGAGCGCATGCACGGATGCACCACAGGATGCTTGGGCCAGGAGGGTCATGATACCCTGATATTTTTAGTTTGAATAATTTTTTTTTTTTTTTTTTTTTTGGTTTTTTTTATTTCGGGAAGTTCTAAACTGCTAGTATTAATTGAATCACTTTTGAATTTTTAATGTTTTATATGTAAAACTATTTTGGGTTTTTTCGTGGCGGGGTTTCAAGATATGTCTAAGGACTTTTTTCGAAACATTCACAATGTTTTTAAAATTTCAAATGTATCTAATGTATTTGCATTTAATCTTAAAAATGTCAATTCTGTAAAAAATTATTAATTAGATTTTTATAAATGCCCAAAATATTCCCATTGTAAAATAATAAAAAACGAAAAGGAATAGAAAAAAAATGAAATTATAATTTTCCAAATTTAAAGCTCATTGTAATTAGGGCATATTGAAGTTATGACTCTCTAAACTTAGAGCTGATTGTAATTAAGGCATTAGTGACTTAAGAGTCATTCAATTTTTTCACTACCATCCTACATTTAATGGGTATATTAATAATTTCACACATTAACCAACAATGTTAACTCTAGGCGCTTTTGGAATTAAATACAAATATTGTGGATATATTTTGAAATTTTAAAAATGTAATGAGTATATTTGGCATTAAAGTAAAACATAGTGGATATATTTATAAAAAATCAATACCTAATTATTTTACCTTAATTGAAACGTAGCAATAATTTTGAATTATTTGTGAAAACATACTTATTATTTTTTTGATAAAAAATACTTATTTTGACTTGAGGAATTTAAGTGGGTCTTTTGAAAAAACATACGTGTTATTTATTAATCCAGAAACTCAAAAGTTTTTGCAATTCTTAAGAATATTAGATAAAACGTTGATTTCAAAGTTCAAAAAAATGGAGTTCAGAGCATCCCATTGAGCAAACGCGGGTATGTGGGCCCCACGTTGTACGGTGATATTCTGACCTCCAGCATGGCCAACCGAGTGGACGGCGTAGAAGGATAGCATCGCCACGTGATTTCCGTGGGTGGGGAATCTGGATGACGTGGATATGAGCACGTGCCGTTTGGTGGATGGGTACATGAATTTAGTATTTCAAATTCCCATGTAAACAGGGAAGTAATAAAACTTTTGAAGAAAAAAATTTTTGTTATAAAAATTTTTATAATAAAAAAAAAAAAGTAATATCAAAGGAGTAATCATGAAGAGTAAAGAGAATAAAGTTAAATAGATAGATTAGTTGTATGAGTGTAGTTTTATATAAATATTAAAAAATAGAATTGTTGTACAAAACAATGGACGTTTATTTCCATGAAAAATTAATTTATTATTTTTTACGAATCTTTTTATACAAATAGTGATGTGAGTGTATTTAATATATATCAATTTTTACAATTTTCGAATATTTGCAGATATTTTTTGGATTTTTAAAAATTAGTGGAGATTTTCATATTTTTGAATTATGAGATGTGAAGAAATAATTTTAAAAATAAGCCAATTGGGTGGAGTGAAAAATTTTAAATTCAAAAGTTTCCGTTGAAAATTTTTAGTACTAAATAAACACTACCAAATCATGTCTATTGCCTTGGAATGGATTATACTCAAGAATCTGATAATGTTCAAAATAATGTAAAGGTTCTACGGCCAACAAATATTTTTTTGCGCTTAAGAATGGATAAATTTTTTAAAAAAGTTATGCTGTAAAGTTTTTGAAAGGAAAGAAAATAATGTGATTTGATAAAAATAATTATGATGAATAAACTGAATAGAGTTAAAATAAAGATGTAAGTTATATGAGTATTTGTATAGAAATAATTACAAAATAGAGTAGTCATATGAGAAAATATGTAAAAATAAGATAATTATTATATAAAAAGTTTTATATTGAAATGTATTGGAATGATAACTTACTGTCATTTCTAAACACACCTTTAAAGACATGTTTAGCTATTGGTGTGTATGAGAAGTAATAAAATTTTTAGATGAAAAATTTTAAGTATAAAAATTTTAAATCGATAGAAAATAATGTGATATGATAAGAGTAATGATGAAAAGTGAAGACAATAATGTCAAAAGGCAAGTTATTTACATAGGTAGTTGGGCAATGGTTGAAAATAAGTTAGTTGTACAAGAATGTGTAAAAGAATAATTAGAAAATAAAATAATTGCATAGAGTGAAAAGTTTTAGATTAAAATTTTCTGATTTGAAAACTAAAAATTTTGAATGGGTAGAAAATAATATAATATAATAAGGGTGACGATGAGGAGTGAAAAAATAATGTTAAAATATATATATTAGTTGCATAGGTAATTGGACAGAAATGACCAAAAATAAGTTTTTTTATTGGAGAATAAGTTAGTTGTACAACAATGTGTAAAAAATGATTAGAAAATAGAATAATTGTGTAGAGTAAAAAGTTTTAGATAAAAAAATTTTACAATTCAAAAAGTTTTAGATTAAAATTTTCTAATTTGAAAATTAAAAATTTTAAATCGGTAGAAAATAATGTAATATGATAAGGATAATAATAAGGAGTGAAAAAAATAATATTAAAATACATATGTTAGTTGCATAGGTAGTTGGACAGAAATAACAAAAAAAAGTTTTTTCTATAGAAGAATAAGTTAGTTGTACAAGAATGTGTAAAAAATGAATTAGGTAAAGTAAAAAGTTTTAGGGTGTGTTTGGCAAATGAAAAAAGTTGTCAAGTTAAAAATTTTCAATCTAAAACTTTTCACTCTCCATAACTACTCTTTTTATTAATTATTTTTTACACATCTTTCTATACAACAATCCTACTTTTCAATCATTTCTACACAACTACCAATACAACTAACCTATTTATTTTAAATTTATTCTCTTTACTCCTCATCATTACCCCTACAATATCACATCATTTAACAACTTTTATTCTTCAAAAGTTTCCATTAAAAGTTTTATTCGTTACCAAACACACCCTTAGAGTAAAAGTTTTATAATTCGAAAAGTTTTTGTTACAGCAAAAATGCCAAAATTACTTAAATAACTGCTAAAAATTTTTCATCTAAAACTTTTTACTCTTCACAAATACCATTTTTAAATATTTTTTCATATTTTCATATACTATTATCCTACTTTTAAAGCATTTTACACAATTACCTATATAATTAATTTATCAATTTTAATTTTATTCTTTTTTCTCATCATCATTACCTCTATCATATCATTTTTTTTCTCACATTTCAAAAATTTTTACATAAAAAATTTTACCCTTTTTTAGATACACCCTAAGTAAATTCATTTAGATTTATATTTGTGAAATTTATCAAAATTTTAAATTATTCAATATTTTATTTTAAGTTTGAAAAACTAACAAATAGCAAGCCCATTGTATTAATTTTCAAAAATTAAAATGAAATACGAAACAAATTCAAAAAATGATGAATTTCAATGGAATGAAAAATTTAAGAGGAGCAATCATATTTTTAAAAAATAAAAAAAATTTCATGTTTACTCTGTGTTATGCTCCCGATATCAGCGACAAATTAAAAAAAATCAATAAGGTACCAATCTTGTGCCGTTGACATAAGTTTTTAGTTTTTTTTTTTTTTTTAATGAATGTGTGGGTGTTTCACTAGATGGATTAGTATGTTAAAATGTACGTATTTTATTTTGAAAATAAAAAAGGGTGTGCCAAAAAAAGCTGCACGTGATCTGTGCGCAATCGACATACGACGAGAATAGAAAAATAAGTTTAAAAAATAAGAAAGATAAAAGAGGCTATTTGCAATTGCCTTCCATCTTTTGAGAATTTGCAACTTGTATTCATATATTGATTTTGCATAAATTCCCTCATGAATTTTGTTTGATAAAGCTTCTCTCATAAACTTTCATTAGTTTTACGGCCCAAATGGCAAATAGATATAATCGAATTTATCATCCATAAAAAAAATATATAATCAAAGTTATCAATTGAAATCATCATACTCTATAGTTAACGGCGATTGTTGTCTTGATAGGGGCAATTCTACATTTAAATAAAGCTTGTAAGTGGGATATTTTTGTAAAATTAATAATTATTACGAAAAGTTATAAAACTATGGGTTATTTATTTGACATCCATGATAAAATTTGAAAAAAATTGCCAATATGCCTAACCATTTCAAACTCGTTGCATTAGGTGTGCTATTCTTGGAAAGTTTGTTTTTGTCGTGTGACTCAGTTGAAAAATTGGACAGCTGAGATAAATAAAACAAATGCTTTAAATCAACTTCAAACTCTAAAACATTAATTCACTCACTCAGACCTTAGAACTCCAACTTACACTCTCACGTTAATCATTTACTCATCTAAGCAATGACCCATTCGTTGTTACTTTTGCATCAATTCCGACATGGTTAATCTTTTTTTACATACAAACTTGGCCATCAACAAAGAACTAAAACGAAAATGTCGAACATTTTCTTCAAAATGAAAGATAAATCATTAAGACAACATTAAGAAACGAAATGGATAAGATGCTTTTCTGCATGAAATAATATTAGATTGAGATAAGATGTTGACCAACCAATTCTGCGTAAATTAGTTTTTTCCACGTTTTAGCGTTGATCGTGAGTCGTGTTCCTGCGTGTTATTAATTCTAGTTCCAAAGAAAAATTCGTGAATTTTGTTTTCCGTTTTCTCACCTACGTAATTAATAGATTTGGAAAATAATTCAACGCAGCCGCACAATATTGACGATGCTTAATTATAATATTAGATGTTATACTGTAGTCAAAAAAATATTGAGGATGCCTTTTTGCTTTTGTAATTATCTTGGCATTTTTATTTTATTGTTATTCGAAATTTTTAAGGTGCAAAATTTGAGGGATATCTAATTTTTCCCTCAATATAGTATGTTTTTAAAATTTGTAGCACATTCTAAAATTACACATTTTGTGCCCATGTAGATCTCCTTTATCTCATTTTAATTGCCGGATTGGTTAGCCTCGTCTCTGAAATTTAAAACTAGGGCGCACACAAAAATGACCACCAAACTCTACCTAAACTTTTGTTTTACACGTTTATTTGCTTTCTTCGGGATACAGTCCTCTTCTTTGCCTAACAGTTCAGTAATTTCGGAAGTCGGGGGTGGTTGGTATTTGGTTAGTTGCATTATTGTCAAAAATAGTGAAAATATACTTTTTTCCGTTCCTTTTAAAGCCACATGACGGTGTAACTATTTTTTGATCGAGCCATCCATCTTTGAAGACTGAGCACTGCCAGAGGCGTATTTTAGAGAAGAGATAATAAGGGTATTATTTATATTTAAAAATGATAAATTTTGATTTATATGTTAAATACACTTAAATAAATAAGTGTATAAAGAAAAAAGTAAAAAAATTATTATGAATATATTTTTTGAGTTAGGCTAGGCGAAATATTTGCTTAGTTTAAGTTAACATGATCATTTATCTTTATATTCAACTTACAACTTCGAACTTTCTTACTCTGATACCATGTACACAATATGTTGTCAAAGTGATGATGGCAATTCAACTACTAATAATAATAATAAATTTATTTATTATTATCTATTTTAATTATTGTTCTTATTCATTAAAGATAATTTAATTCATGTTATTCCTGCTTAGCTTTACGAACATAGCATTCAAAGAATTTCCAAGTTCATTTTTTATCCCACCAAGCCTTTCTTTAAAAAAAAAAAAAAAATTCTAAATGGAGGCTAGTTAATGTCTCGTCCGGTACTTCTGGTTTCAAACCCAGAAGCTCTCGCGCGCTCATATACTCACTCATCTCACCAGGTCTTTTTAGGCATGGAAAACAATTAAGCCATTTCAATACATGAGCAAAACGTGTACCACATAAATGATTTTTTGTTGTTTGAGCCTATCATATAGATTTGAGATAAATGCTCTCCTGCACTCGCTGCTTATTTTAATTAATTTGTCTCTTCTATTTCTAGGGTCGGTTAACTGGGTTCATGTAACGGCTGTTAGTTCTGCTGCAAGTTCCTAATGCGAGTAGGTAGAATTGTAAAAGTAGACATTATTACTATACAAAAAAGTGTTATTAATAATGGGCAGAGATGTTCTCACATACCCTTTTTTTAAATGATGATTCATGTGCGCGATTGCGCATTGATATTTATTAACTCAATACTACATCATAAAATTTAAATGTTATTGAAAAAGTTTTTAAGAAATAAACTCATAATTTTTTATATATTTAATCTATTTTTATCCCCAATAAAAATTTATTTATTTTTATCATAACTAAGTATGTAATGCAACTGATGATTTACAACCTGGCGCAGCTAGCGGGAGTTGCGTCAATCCTTGGAATCTTTTTTTTTTTTTTAAATTTTTTTGAATTTTTCTATCCATAAATAGGTCCTACTTATATCTTCTATAAATGTGAAATTTAGCGAATATATCTTTTAAGATGTGAAATTTGATAAAATTTGAAATTTATTTAGGGTGTGTTTGACGTGATAAAATGTTTAGATAAATTATAATTTTGAATTGGTAAAAAATAACATGATACAAATGGAGCAATGAAGAGAAATAAAGAAAATAAATAGCTTACTCATATAAAAATGATTGAAAATTAGGATGATTATATAAGAAAATGTGAAGAAATTATTAAATAATATAGTAGCTATTAAAAGTAAAAAGTTTTATATTGAAAATTTTTTGTTCAAAAAGTTTATGTTGTAGCTAAACATGCCCTTATTATTTTAACTTGAATTTAAAAATGAGTAAAATGGGGATGGATCCAACCATTTAGTTTATTTTTAAAATTCAAAATAAAATATTAAATAAATTCTAAAATTCACCAAATTTCATATGGAAGAAAATCTAGGTAAAAGCTCGTATATGAATAAAAAATTTCCAAATAAAAAAAAATTAAAAACTTAAGGTTACACGGCTGGAAGCGACTCGTACAAACTGAGCCCAATCGTAAACGATAGTCGCATTTTATATTTAGCAATGATTATAATATCATAAGTATAGGGAAATAATTATGCCATAAGACAAAAAAATTATGCGATGGAGAACATCAACATTCTCAAAGACGAATCATGATTCAAACAAAATTCCAAATACATAAGGAACATTTTTTTTTTTGCATTTGGTCCCTCTAACTATGTGTGTTTATTTTCTAGCCCACGAGTTTCGCATATTTGCTTTTTAAACTTTATAAGTTTGCTCTATTAGCATTTTAATCTCTGCCGTTAATTTTACTTAAAATACTACTTAAAATTATTTTGTTACGTTAATTTTACACATTTATAGATGAATCTTATATGCAATAGTATTGAACAAATGAGAGAGTTTCCGTAATAATATAAATGATGATAAATATAATGAATAAAGTAAAAATGAAGTAGATTTTATAAAAGCGAGCCTGAAGAGTAGCTAGATATTTGTTCTATTGAAAGTATCAGTTTATTTTGCAACTGACTAAGAGAGGGAATGATTTGTTGGAAACATTCTCTTGTTGGCTTGAAGTGGAAAGGCTCCATAAACACGAGATGATAATATTGTTGATGTCAGCAAGTGAATTTGTGCATGTAAAAGAGGTTTAGGGTTTTAAATTGTCCAGGAGAAAAAGGTAAAGTAGAAATGCATATATGAAAAATGATCAAAATATTGGGGTAAAAATGGAAAAGTGGGATAATTAGATGGTTAAGATGTAAAATTATTTTTTTGAAAGGTACGTGGAGAAGAGGGAGCAGCGATCCTTTACGAAAATATATTTTTTTTGTTTTTTTTGAAAAATATTTTTATAAACATGTTAATCTAGTTATATTTAATCTATAAACCAAGTTGTACCATTTTTAGATATGTATATATATTTATTTTGGATTTTTAAATACCAAAATAAATATATATACATATCCAAAAATGGTAAAACTTGGTTTATAGATTAAATATAACTAGATTAATATGTTTATAAAAATATTTTTTGACCGGTCGGATATCCTCGTAAAGGATCGCTGCTCGAGAAGAGGTGAGAAGGTAGTTTCACACTTATGCTTGTTATCAACATGGGTAGTTTTTGACTAACTCATTGTTGATATAGAAAACCTGGGGAGGAGGGGAATCCAAGTTGAGCAACGATGGAGCCAATGCAGCAACTCTGAGGAAGTGGAGACAGTCAATCATTTGTTTTGGAATTGTAGCAGGGTAAACAAGCTGCGACTTATGCAGATTTGCAGATTGATAACATCGAGGATGCTTTATACATTTTGCTTTGTTTATGACGATGTGTTGGAGAATTTGGTCCTTGATGAACCAAAGACAGGCATAGAGCTGTCCAGTGGGGCTAGATGAGGTAGCTAACTGGTGCAAATCTTTTCTTCATCTGTTCAATTCCTGCATGATGATCCTAAATGACAATTTAAATGTGGACGAAAGCCCCGCTTCCTGGAGGCGTCCAAAGCAGGGTACACTAAAATTGAATGTGGATGCAGGAGGGAAGGCATTGGCTAGAGGTTGTGGCCCAATTTTAGTAAATGGCAACGGCAACTTCTTGGCAGCTAAGTGTTAATTTGACAGAGGAGTGATCTGCCCACTATGGATGGATGCAAAATCTATTTATCTAGGTACCAAATGAGTAAAAGAGATGGGAGATCAAGAGACTAGAAATACAAAGTGATTCACCTGTATTGGTTAATATCTTAAAAGGAGATTGCTCTTGTAGTATCCCACCTCGAAGCTTTGGTGGAGGATATTAGAGCTGTCGCAAATATTTTGAGAAGATCAAGTCCCTTTACGTGCATACAAGTGGAAATCAAGTGGCAAGTGAAATAGCGAAGCTACATTTTTCGTGAAAAGGGTTGAAAGGGTGTGGTGGGTGAACCCAACTCATTGTATTGTATTTTTTTTTGGAGTAATCCCAAATATACCTATTATATTTTAACTTTAATTCCAAATATGCTCAGTATATTTCTAAAATCCCAAATACACCTATTTAGTTTGCATTTAATCCTAAAAATGCCCATTATGTGAGCTAACACCATTGGAAAATATGTGAAATGACTAATATGCCCTTAAGTTGAGGACATAATTGGAGAAATTAAATGTTATAACTCATTAATGCCCTAATTGTACACGAATTCTAAATTTAAAGTACCTTAATCATTTTCTTTTTATTCATTTCTTCATTTATTATTTTACAACAAAGGTATTTTGGGTATTTAAAAAATTTAACTGACGATTTTTGATGGAATGAACATTTTTGGGATTAATTGCAAACATAGTGAATATATTTAGGATTTTATAAAAATAGTGTATATATTTGGAAGTAAGGTCAACTGTAGTGAGTATATTTGAGAATAATTCTTTTTTTTTTGGAGAGAGATTATAAATGTGGGACTAGAAGGATCTCCGATCCGCTTCTTTTTTAAGCGAGAAACAAAGACCCCTGATAGTTTTTTTGGTCTTGCCTTGTTTGTATTGGAATCCTTTCTAATATTAAAAAAGGACCATTATCATGTGCACCTAGGTGCAAAAACTTAATTTTTTAATTTTTTAATTTTTTTTCTAAAACTGTTAATCTAGGTGTATTTAAATTTTGCATCGACTTTTACTATTTTTGAAAATTTATAGATATTTTTTAAATTTTTAAATATTTTTATATTTCAAAAATATAAAAAATAAATTTTTACACATAAGTGCACCAAAACTCCATGCACCCAGATGCATGGAATCAAGTACAGAAGAAAGTTCAATTGTAAGCAGAGACAATTGCCTCGCTTCTACTTCTAGACTATATACCTCTATTATGAGCCGGGTGATTTCAGATGAGTCATGACATTGATAAACAAAAAGGACCTTATATTTTATTAAAATATCTTTCTTCTTGTTTCTTGGCGGTGATCCAAAACCATACAAATATTAATATAATGAGTCCTGATTCTATGCTTCCGGATGCATATATCTTATTTTTAAAAAAAAATTTAAAATTTTTTCATGAAACTGTTAATCTAATTGTATTTAACATGTGTATCAATTTTTACCATTTTTGGATTATAAATAAAAATCTTCAAAAATAGTAAAAATCGATACCATGTTAAATATACTTAGATTAATATTTGTATAAATTTTTTTAAAAAAATAGGTGTATGGACCCGAGAGCATAGAATCAAGCTTCTAATATTATGGCGTGTTTACAAGGTTAGTTTGCGTCTACTTTCCTAGAAGCCCTAAAATAAATAAGTTCAAATAAAGTACAGTACATGTATGAATTTGATTTAATTAAATCCTCATGACTGTAGCCCCCAATGAAGAACGATACAATATTGATCGATCGAGGTATCATTGGATCAATAGCCTTAGAGATATGATGTTTTAACTTTTAAAGGCAAACTGACCAATTGGATAGGATAGAAAGTTTGAGACAATTAATAAGTCATATATGCAGGACGGATGTACATTATTGACTGGTATTGTATTCAGTCGTTCACACGATAGCCTTAGCCTAGCGGTTGCGTGATGGAATCAATACATATCCATAGCCTTACGATAGAAGCATTCTCTTCTTTATAGAAGCTTCAAGGTAATGAAGAGGAAACTCCCTCCCTATTTTCTGGATGAGGATTGAAAATTGGAATATATTAATTATTCAACCGGCTGCTCCGTGTTTCCCATTGGCACATTCATGAGAACGTCAGATGTCTAATCATCTCTTTTCCCTTTGCGGGGGCTCTACTGATTTCTTTTCTGGACGATGGTGACCGATAATGGCCATGACAGTGACATTTCCATAGTCCATACAAATGGGAATTGGTAGTTTCTCCAGGTTAGTCAATTCCTTCAAAAAATTAAGAAAAGGACACTCTTGATGCGTTTCCGTTAGAAAAGGAAATCTGACGAAATCAACAGAAAATTACCTGGGGGGTAAGAACAAAAAACAAAAAATAAAAAATCTATATATTTTCGAACAATCGAACGATTTCAATTTTTTATGAATTACCAAATTCTCAGTTAAGATGATTTTCACATCATAAACCGTACAGAGAAAAATAGAGCTATGTGTGACGGCCTCTCCATATTTTTACGGTTTTGCAATTTTTACCTAACAGCTATTGATTTGCAGAAACGTTCCCACTTATTATCAATTTGTCATTGTCTGCAAAAGCACTGTGTTGACCGCAATTGGCGTTTTTTTTTTTCCCTTCTGGAAGTTGCTGAGCGCAATTGTTAGATTATCAGTTTCGCTTGTGAAAATCTTTTTAATATTAACAGGAAATAAAAGTTTGAAAGCCACAGAATCGAAAGCTTATCAATCATTAAGAAGTAGAGAAAGAAGGACGTCCTAGGTAAATGTCACCTCTTGAAAACCTAAATGCATAGTGAGACCAAATGTAGCAATCCAATCTGCATAAAGATAGACATGTTGAAACTACAGGGTGTGTTTGGTAACAACAAAAAGTTGTTAATTTAAAAATTTTCAATTTGAAACTTTTCACTCTCCACAATTACCCTATTTGTTTATCATTTCTTCACATTTTTCTATACAACTACCCTACTTTTCAATCATTTCTACACAACTACCAACATAACTAACCTATATATTTCAACTTTATCATATTTATTCATCATCATTACCCCTATCATATCACATCATTTGACAACTTTTCATCAAAAGTTTTATCCATTCCCAAACACACCCACAGTTTCCAATTCTGTTGAACAAGATTGTTTAACCTTGGCAAGAAGTAGTCAAAAAATTCTATGCCAATGAAGTCGATCTCAGATGCATTGTACGACTTAGGCTCAGGCTCTGTTTAAGGTTGCGTTGGCTGTTTTATTTTTGCTTAAGAGAAAATCGATGAACACTTTTAATAGAATTGATATTTTGGAGTTTCTGTATTAAGCACTTCTGAGCTGTATTTTTATCTAAAAATGACAATAAGCATATCCATAAGCTATACATTATCCAAACAGAAATTCAATTTATCACATTGTGGGAATGGATAGGCACGTAAGCACCACTTAAATGCACTACCAAACAGGCCTTAAGTCACTGTTACAAATGACCTTTGCTTTTTTATATTCTTTGAACTATGCAAATCAAAGACCCTGACAGATTGCCTAATCTTAGCCACAAGAGGTGAACCAAAACCAACATCAGACTAGACATTAAGATCAAATGGGGGGATGATCTAATATACCTACTGCCCATGGTTATATCTAGCTGAGCCATGAAATCTAGGTTGAAAAATTGCAAAATCCCAAATGCAGATGGCCTAGAAGAAATATAATTGTTGGACATGGGCTTTTGGAGCCTTTCATGGCCTTGGCTATCCCACCATCAAATGACAGACGCAGAACAGCAGAAGGGTTTTACTCACAGGTTCTGCATCCCCAAGTCTCTCATCTTCGGTACTAATAAATTATAAGCGTTAAAAAAAAATTAAAAATTAAAAAATTAAAAATTGTGGGCTTGAGATAAGTGTGATTTCGCACATAACCCACATTTCAAGGTTTGATAGGATAGGAAACTATGTTTCTGGGATTTTCATTCGTATCCCTGTCAAAGCTAAGCATTTTACATTAGACATGGATTGCAATAGTTCAGGCACTGTCACTATGAGATAATTCCCAATACAAGAGAACATGCTAACTTTGCGAGACATCTGTCGCGACAGGACAGTTCACAACCTGTCCTGATCTTTGTTCTTTTACATTCTTTTCTCAATAATAGTAGTTTCAAGGTGCAACTTGTACCATGCAATCATCTTCCCAAGACTAATTGGTTGGAGAAAACTCCAACAGAGAAATCAGCTGAAAACAGCTAGTTGTCTGTCTGGCGTCAGCCTTGTAAATTCCAGCTTGGTAAATTCTCAAACCTTGCCTAATAAGCGACGAGTATCACATTGGATAGGTCATGCTATAAACAAGTAGGCTACCTCATTTCATTCTTGTTGTCAGCTTTTCTATGTTTTTTACAATTTTTATTCACCTCTCCCAATACACAAACAGATCCTCAGAACAAATTGCTGAGGAGCAAGATCTGAAAAACACTAAACTAATTCAACAAAGCTAAATTCTTTGGCACAACACTTGTTGCAATCCCTGGGATATTGATAACCATCGCAAAAATGTCCTCTAACCCAACATTGGAATAACTGTTAGGTTTCTTTCAGCTAGAATACACTGGATACTTTCATCAATCTTAGCTGGATTCCAGTTCCCAGAACACATCATAAATATGATGCAATTACCATTCACTCTTTTATGAAAAAATAAAGGCACATTTCACCTAAAATAAGGCTACTGGTTCAGTGTCTGAAAATTGCTTAATTATCGCTCATCCTCTAGGCAGCACTAATACATGAATTCAGGTTCAGCAAAAGTGAGTCACCGTCTTGCTTAAGTATGGTGAGTAAATCATGCAAGCAATAACTAGATGAAGAATGAAGTTCCAATCTTGCACCTTCGTTCTAATCAAAGCCAAACCAGAAGTCCCCAATCCTGTATTAATTCGATTACAGAATTGAAAGGTTAAGAAGACTATCCTCCATGCTTATACAGAATCAACCACAAAGGAACATGAAAAGAAGAGGCAAAAGTCTGTTTTCTACTAGTTTCACATGCGTAGATTGGTTTCATTCTAATATTATAACAGTTCTGTGTTTCTGTGTAGGTCTGCCCATTCAAATATTCATATAAAAAATGAGCTCCAATTCTGCATCTGGATTTCCTGGGGCTACAAAAGCTAGAATTTAGAAAATTTCTCACCAGTGGAAGTCGTAGCTGTATTTTGCCCTGTCAAATGCATGTCAACATGTTCTGTGTTGTCAATGGTCTCTTAACACATGCCATCAACCCAACTATGCCGTCTGCTCCTAGCTATCCACTCAATCAAAGAGTGCTTAATGGCAATTCACATAGCCATAATTTTAATAGGGTAGGTAATTTTAAGACCCAGTTGAACTCTTGCCCAAACAAGGTTATCTGATTCATTTAAGTAATTGGATTATTGACACAGGCAAGACTATTGCTTTCAGATTGATGATCCAACAACAGATGGAGTGCCGTGGGTTGCTGTGGCGTGGCCTATTCAAACACCAGAGATAAGAAATGCAGGTCTTTCAAAGGCCTGTTTTTCAGATGGGAATGAATTGCAAGACTTTGATGGGGATTCAGTGGAACCAAATCATAGCTTGGCGTGCATCTTGAGTTTCTCCTGTGCTTCCTTAGCATGCTCTGGGACAGGCAAGTTACAAAGAAGTGTGACACGTGATGACGCAACCAATAATCTTTTACCTGCAGCTGATGGGTCAATTTTCCACAGGTTCACCTCCCATAACTACACAAAGCCATGATGTTTTCATCAGTATGATGATCATATCAAATAGTCAACAATATATATAGTGATAATAATTGGGAAAGAGGAGATTGACAATACCATCTCAGTCAGCCATTAATAAAAAACAGATTACCATGAAAGAAACCAATGGAATTCTTATGCGTGTTGAAGGTGATGTCAATCCTCCTAGCATTCTGATTATATGGAAAATTGAGATCTATTGACATAATCCATAAAAACGTGAAAATTTCAGAACCAACATCACAATATGAATACCCTACTGGGATTTCAACTAGATGCACCCTAAAAGACAACGTGAAATTCTAAAAGGAAGTAACTTCTGCCATGTTGCAGAGAGATGGAGGTTAGAAAGACCACAGAAAGCATATGGATTGTGCATAATATACATGCTCTTGGGAAAAAAAGAAGTGCATAGGCAAAGATAGAAACACTTAAGATTGGTGAACCTGGATTTTTTTGCCCACTTTAACAGGCTTTGCTTCTGCCACCACATCATCTCCAAGTTCAGCTGTGCTCAGATGATTGATGCTGAGCTGCACCCCAGCTATTCTATTGAATCCTGAAGCAATATGGGCTCCTATACTGCCTAGTGCCTCAGCCACTAAGGCAGATATCCCACCATGTAAGACCTTGAATGGCTGATCAGAATCCAGAAGCACCTGGTTAGATTCTTCTTATGAAAGTTGAGGAATACAATCATCATCCGAACATCGGACAACCCAAATTGCATGCAAAATTATATCTACCCAAATTGATAATTAGTCACATAAAGATTCATCATCATTGTCACCGGTAAGATGCCCAAGTAGTTAACATAAGTGTGCATAAAGTAGTGTAAATGAGAGGTCCGAGGTTCAAATGTTGGGTGGAGTCAGTGGACTCATTACCCCATTCCTGGAGTACACCTCCGCCTGGGGTAGATGGGGTACACAAAAAAAAGAGAGATTCACCATCACTTGAGCTTTTGTTGATCCAGAGTACTATCGACTGTCAATTAGAGCTTGCTTCCTGAAAGGTGTGTTTGGCTGACCAAAACGAAATATTAGCAGCTCAAGTCCATGAATGTCATGATCACACTAAGGTAGGCTGCAAGTTCAATTTCAAGGATGCTCATCTAATCAAATCTCCAACTTGCAAAGTTGCACTCATGATCAGACCCGTCGGCCGTCAAGATGAGTTCAGACGTAGTATAAAGGCACCTTTAGCAAACACTGATTATGTTTATGGTTAGCCAGAAGGGCATGTCTCCAAAATATTTTTTTTTCCGCTAGTACAAAGCGAATTAGACAAGTGAATAGAAATATGGTCAAGTTGAAAAATCGAAGATTTTCAAGGATGTTGATTCAATACTTACCGTAACCATCGAGGCTCCATGCTTTGGTTTTTTAAAACTTTAAAATAAATTTTGAAAAAATTAAACCATTTTACTATGAATATTGCCCTTAAAAGAAAAAACAAAGAAAGAACACTAAACCCTCCAAATATGTGCATGCTAATTTTACCACGAAAGTGAATAAATTACAGAAAACTTCACGTGGTAGGAAATTCTGCAAGTAAATGGGCTCATTCTTAATGAAAAGGAAGGGCTAAAGGAAATGGGGTCGAGCTGTTGGGTAGCGTCACCTGGCAACACTGAGCGGTGACCTTGAACCCGCCTGTGATTCTATGGGCAGAAACTTCCTCTATCTCAAATCCAATTGAATGCAGTGGCGCGTCAAGGTCTGCTGTTTTGGAGCTCGAACCCATCTCTCTTCCTCTCTCTCTCTCTCTTCTCACCTCTTCTTGCTTGCTTCCAATCAGTGAGAGAGAGAAACACGAAGCGCCTTTTGGACGCATGTCAAGCAACTCCTTTGACTATCGACGGCCTTTGGATGGGAAAATGACTTTCTCCATTTATTTTATTTTATCTATGATATCTAAACCGTTAATCTGTTTCATTTTAAAGTTTTAATTTCATATCTTAAAAAACAAAAATATTAACTATTTATATGACATGTAAGGATTAAAAATGATAATATATTCGTGTTGTGTTGTTATAATATTTTATTTCTAACTTCAATGCGGTTGAATCATTTTAAACATAACTTGTGGATCCGATAAAAGATATAAAGAATACTATCGTAAAAATTACCCCCATGTATATTGACGGTTTAAATCTTGTCTCTATTATGCTGATGAAATCGGGTTAAATGGGTTACCATTGCTGGCAATTATCCTGGGAATGAGTTTATTTTATACAAAATAGATAATAAACGGTTTGGAATTTAATTATATATGACGGAAAGCCCTTTTTCGTGCTCCGTCCGTGGTGACCGGAGTGCTCCACACAATTCGGGTTCACATTAAAAAAATCACATTAATTATTTAGGCTTTGTTACAAATGATATAAGTTTTTTGGATAAAATCTGTATTGAGATGAAAATATAATGATGCTCATTGATAATAAAAAATTTATATTGAAAATATAAAATGTTGCTTTGAAAATTGAAAAAATTATTTTCAGAAAAGAAAAATTGTATTAAAAATGGATACATAAGTTCCATTTAAAGAAAGGAATCTTATGATTTGAAATAGGTCCTTAAGTGGTCCAGGATCTCCTTTAGAAATCACGTTTAAATTTTGAAATTGAAACTTTTGGCTCGTACCTTTCTTATTTAAATATTTCTCAAACTGATTAAAAATTCTGGACCGCCACGTGCTAGGTTTATGACCAAATTTCTAGAAACTGGACACAGAGTGGAGGACTTAGCCATCGTCCAGAATTTGGCCTCTCGGCTGCTTTTTAAACTTTTAACCATTTACAAGCAAAAACCAGTCGAGCAGCGTATTTAAAGTTTAAACAACACAACAGAAAAGGAAGAAAAGTGGGATGTTAATTAAGCAGGGCATTTGGCTCCCTTACATCTTTGGAATGTTGGCAGAGACAGAAATTCAACTTTTAGATTGACTGAAATAATACAGGGAGATGCCTGTGGTTTGTTCAAACACCACAAGCAAGAAATAGTTGAGATGGGAAGCCTGAATTGTTCATGAACATAAATTTGAAAACTTCTATAAAACTACCAGAGTTAAGTACATTCATGGGGAGAAGTGTGGTGATCTATCCAAATTATAGCTTGGCATGCATCTTTAGTTTCTCCAGTGCTTCCCTAGCATGGGCTGCCATAGGCAGGTTGCAAAAGATCGTGATACGGGATGAGGACACCAAAATTCTTTTCCCTGCAGCTGATGGATCAATCTTCCACAGCTTCACCTCCCATAGCTTCTCAAGGCAAACATTTTCCATCAGCAAAATAATCATATCAAGTTATCAGAAAATAAATGCTTAACATGGCTTGTAAGGATAGACAGGATATTGAAATAAAAAAAAGGATAGACTGGATATGCTGTTTGGTTCAAAAATGAATAAGAAAAGATGACCAAGTGCGACCATTTGATGAAAGAAACCAATTGAATTACAGTGCATGTCCAAAGTGAATACGAAGCATGTCATTCTCATCTCTCAGATTTATTCACAAACATGTAAAATTATCTGAACCATCAAGCATTTCTCAAGGCGTTCAACTGGATGCAATAGAAAGCAAAAACCTAAGGTAAGAACTTTTCAGCACATGCACTTTCTGCATACAAATATACAATCAAAATAACAGAATTTCTTTCTCAAAAAAAGAAAGAACAGAATTTCACAAGGATAGATAGGCCGGATTGGTCAACCTGGATTGTTTTACCCGCTTTGATGGGTACTGCTTCTGCCTCCACATCATCTCCAAGTTCAGCTGCGTTCAGATGATTGATGCTGAGCTGCACCCCAGCAACTCTTTTGAATCCTGATGCAATAACAGCTCCTATACTGCCTAGTGCCTCAGACACTAAGGCAGATATCCCCCCATGTAAGAACTTGAATAGCTGGCCATGATCCATATATATCCACCTGATTAGATTCTCGTTGTTGAATTTAAGTAAAAGAAACATGATCTGAACATTGGACAACACAACTTGCATGTAAATAAATTTCTCCCTAAATCCCATTAGATAAATAGTCCCATGCATCTGCCCCATCATGCAAGTGGGTTTCCTGATCCAGACAATGGAGGTGAATTGGTCCTTGTTCATGAAATATAAGTTAGGCCAACCAGGGCAGCAACTTAACACCATTACAATGCATCAAAATAATAATAATAATAATAACGATGGTTTTCTTCAACTTCTTGTTGAAGTTAAAGAAGAGAAACATCATATGAATATTAGAGAAGTAAACTAACACAAAATTAACTTTACTTGAATCAGATAATTAGTCAAATACAGATTCACCATCATGAAACAAGGTCTTGTTTGTGAAGACTCTGCTAGGATCATGAAATATCTATTTGGCACATCCAAGGTAGCAACTCTCTTGTTTTTCACGTTTTCTTAGACACCACCTCTGTTTCAGAAGCTTCAGGGGAAATTTGTCCATCAACTTTGATCGCCTTCAATCTGACGAGTTGGAGGATCGAAATCATACAAGAAATGTGCTGAATTTGGGAAGCACATCTCATTCTTATTGGTTCATCTGTAATGCAAAATTTTTTGGTCTTTGGAATCTTGACATATCTTTATAAAGTTGGCAATACTTCCCAATACAAAACACATCCTGCCCCATTATCTGAGCAGATCCTTAACCAGCTACAAAACTTTTTCTAACATCATCAAGAA
Organism: Annona cherimola; assembly: GCA_030490835.1. Taxonomy (NCBI): domain Eukaryota; kingdom Viridiplantae; phylum Streptophyta; class Magnoliopsida; order Magnoliales; family Annonaceae; genus Annona; species Annona cherimola. The sequence continues at coordinate 122,174,597 of CM059972.1, read as the reverse complement.
GGCAGAGGCCAATTTCTCCATTGAATAACCTCATATTATGTCAGCCTCGTTAAGCGATCTATCTTGTGAAGAAGTTTCTAAACATTTGTCTATTCCTTCGACGTCATCAAAGAGCACAAAGTGGACAACCACTCAAAAATCTCAAAATTCAAGTGCTGCTGATATTATTGTTTGGCAGACCCAATCAATTGGATGCTTGAATTTTAAAGGCTCAAATATCAAAATTAAGTAAACGAAACTCAAGTTCTGCTTCGTCAATTTGCTTTCATCTCATCTGCAACTTGAATTTGCCACTCAAGCCACCTAAATTACAAGCTTAGGAGGTGATAAAACTTCATGCAAGGGGTTCGAAATTTTCATTTTTTCGTGGATACGATCCATCCATCAGATGTGCGAAGTGTGGTACAAAAGCTGAGGACTTATGTGTAGCCTTGTGTATTTGTTATCGTGATAGAACAAACCAAGCAATTAGTTTGAATTCCATCTACAATATGAATGCTTTTTTGCATGGATTTCAAGAAATTTATCTACCATTTGAAATGGATCCACAGGTCCCTCCTTACCATTGCTGATGACTTGAATGACTTCAAAAAAGTGAAAAATGGGAAGGGCTCACCTGACAACACTGTGGGGTGACCTTGAACCTGCCACTAAGCTTATGGGCTGACACCTCCTGGAACTCAAACCCGATTGCATGCAGCGTTGGATCTATGTCTGCTGTTTTGGAATTTGAATCCATCTCTTGTTCTTCTTTCTTCTCCCCCTTCCCTCTTTTCCTTTTCTTTTTTGGGAATCCCACCGCCTTCGGGAACTCTGTTTGAAAAAACGCAAAGAAATCACGTTTACTACGTCATTTAAATACGCGGCAGCCGTCGAAAGAAATCGGTTATTCGGTTGACTTTGGGTGTGTCCGTTTCAAAAACATTTGATAAAATATTTGGAAGAGTAAAAGTTGTCGAATAATGTGATATGAATATATGATAAGGATAATGATGAAAAGTAAAAAAGATAAAGTTACAATAGATAGGTTAGTCGGATAGGTAGTTGTGTAGAAATGATTGAAAAGTATCGTAGTTGTATATGAAAATATGAAAAAAAAAATTAAAAAATATAATAGTTATGAAAAATGAAAAATTTTAAATCGAAAAGTTTTAATATGACATTTTTTCCGCATTGCCAAGCACATCCTTACTCTACACACGCTACATCAGTTAACTTCTTCCGTTCATTTTTAATCATGAGTAAATACATAATACTGAATAATACATATGAAGATATTTCAATGAGACTCGTTTCCCAGAAAATTTTGACGTGACTTGTTAATATTAGCACTCGTGTTTTCACTAAATCAAAGTTATTTATATTGCTGTTGCGGTTGTCTTCAGTACATTGTCTCAGCAAAGTAAATTGGTAATTCATCTAATTTAGAACCTATCTTATTATTTTATGTCAAATTTAATCCGTAAATTATATTCAACACTATTTATTTTACTTAAATATTTAAAATCATATCAATGTATGTTAGCTAAAGTTTTAAAATATTATGAATTACATAAAATCATTATTCCAAGTAGAATGAATATTTAGATGATTTAGATATTAAATTAGAATCTTATAGGTCTTTGTAACAAATAAATGATCTTTAATGATTTTAAAATTACTTTTAAATAAGTTTTAATTTTGAACAAAATACTAATCATGGGTAGAATAATTTTTTCCTCTTAGCTAAAAATATAACGATAAAACTAATCGACTGATTAAATTCGACATGAAATAATAAGACTGAACTCAAATTAAACGGATGTGTTAATTTATTTTGGCGGGAAGTATGTGGTGAATATAGCTGCAAAGCTGCGTTCATGACAAGCTTTTATGAAAATTATTTTTTCGTTGCAAAAATTGTTAATCCTAAAACTATGATAGTAAAAAAAAAAAAAAAAAAAACGATGATAGTCAAGGCCCATCAACTTTTTGTGCCATTAAATGTTTTTTTAGGCGCATTAACATTTATGCCAACAAAAAATTAACATTTTCATAAATTATTTTCAATCATAACAAAGACATCACCTGTGTTACCAAAATTCCTACCCAAATTGAAATACTGCTAAATAATTTATGAAAATCCAAAAATGTCCCTTGCAAAAAACGAAAAGGGTTGGGACTGCGGGAGGAAATGGTGGAAGAGGAACGGTGGAAACGAACGTGCTGCGTCCATGGACCTGTTTTTGGCCTATCTGCCATACAGAGTAAAATTTGCATTGCCCGCACTTTTGGGTGGAAGCGCAGATACGGAAATTTTTACTTTTACCGGGTATTTTTCACGAAATATCGCAGTTTGTGTTTCGGACCAAACACTCCCAAAATTTTAACAAAAGCACTGGCGCGCGCATGAGTATGGCTAAACAAGCGCCGTGTCTGCTGAGGCAAAATTGATGATGGTAGATGTCTGGCTCTGGTTGGGAAAGATCCATGACATCAATCGGAATCATGAACAGAGGCTTGTTGATGGGGGTTTCGCCGCATTCAGTGCAGGTGAAGGATATGGCTGAATAGTGGCGAATGAGTGCGACGGCTTTGTGCTTGCGGGTACCGTTCGGTTTGAGATGATGACGATCAATGCGTTGGGACAGGATCTGATGCGGTTTTGTGCATTGAAAATAATCGGTCGGCTCGGATTGCGGATTGCGGATCTAAAATGGCAGTTGGTTGGTTTTGTGAAGGAGCCTTTCGCCGGTCTCAAGGAAGAACGACCTGCCGGATTTGAGAAGAAATGCCTGAGCTGGTTGCGCCGTCGGCAGATCTGTATGTTTCAGCCGTTGAACCGACCTTAGATTAGTGGGTTTCTGTAGGCAGCCATGACAGTGCTTTGTTGAAGATGATGGAGCATATTCTTTTGGTGCTCCGGCAGTGCACCATTTAATCATGCATAAGCAGCTTTCTGTAAATGATCTAAGCTATGCAATTCTGCCCAAGTAATTTGAATAGACCGAAAAAAATATCTTCCTTTATTTTACTCTTATTTGACTTTTTCGTAATGCATATATTTATCTAATTTCAAATAAGAAAATTATGAATTTTTTATGTATGTGAAATATATGTTAAATCATTATTTTGAGGTTTTTGAATTCAATAAGTGAGAGTTTATTAAAATATAAATTTAATAAATTTCTTATAAAATCATATTTAAATAATCCCTTTTATCCTTGGAGATACGACAATTTTATATAAATGGACATAAATAATTGCAATTTATCAACAAGCAGCTGCGGTTAAGGGCATTTCCGTCCAAAAAGAGAGACGTTCAACGACGAGTCTGATTTGATAATGGTTGACGACTTCGCTGGCATATTTGAAAACAATTAGCTGGCCTGGATGAAATACTTTTAAAATTATTAGCATCGATGAAACTATTTTAATTTTCTGTTGATATAAACGTTAATACTTTTTTTCTTATTATATGTTTAATAAAAACATCAATATAGTTTTCAAACTAACCACCAATTATTTAAGCATGTTTTGAAGGATATAAAATCTTTGAATGGTATCTATATCTCTATTCTTCATATAATTTTTTAATTTTTAATATATTTTTTATAATTTTAATACAATTTTTCGTATTCTTGATACACATCGTTAAATTCTTATTCATTATATAGATTTTATTTAAGAATCTTATATCCTTAAATACTCCTTAGGTGAGCCCAACGCCGTAGCGCAGTTGGTGCTCAGCTCTGGCAGTATGCCAGCACGTCCCAATTTCGATCCGGGCATTGGGAGCATGGTCTCCCGTTTTTAGGAGCATTGTCCCATTGTCCCGTAGAAATGCTGTTTAGCTTACATTTGAGCAAAAAACAATAAGAAAAAATACATACATATGAGATGAAAGAGTTTTTTTTTTTTTTTTGATAAAAGATTACTCTAGGCCGACCCCCTCCCATCTTGAGGTGGGTTCGGAACAGAGGAACCCGCATAATTCATAGCTAAGAAATTGTCGATACATATTTTCTCACTGATAGCTGGTGGAGGATTTCCCCACCAAGACATATGTTCCCAGTCAGACAAACATGCCAAATCAGCTAAAGCATGGGCGACCGAATTCACATTCCTAAGAACGTGGTGGACGGAGACACGGGAGTTATTAGAGAGGATTGATCTGAGCAGAGAAATTGAATGACCAACCGAAGAGAGAATCTGACGGTCATTGGACAGGTATGTGCTCAGGAGCAAGGAGTCGGTCTCAATCTGGACATGGCTGAACGCTAACTGGAGAGCCCACAGAATGCCCAAACGAAACGCTTCCGCTTCCAAAATAAGAGGCTCCTCCACCCCCATTCGTCGCCAACCACAAGCTGCAATGAAGTAACCGCGAGAATCCCTGATAACAGCCGCATACCCCGAGACCCCCTATCCATTAAGCATCTGGCATTCACATTCATCTTAAATACCCCATGTGGAGGTCTGGTCTATCTAGGAACGAGAGGAACGTCCAAAGCACTCATCTTATCAAGGAGTAAAATCCGTCTCGCACTCTCGATATAGTCTCTGCACCACTGCAGCAGATCCGTAAACACTGGCTAAATCCCTTCGGCCCAATATTTGTTCCGCAGAAACCATAATCTCCAGCAGTACACAATAAAAAATCTCAACACTTCATTGTTGTCGTTGAGCGCAAGGAGGGAAATAATTCCCTGTACTGAGACTGCTAGAGGCCAATGAGGCACCACTTTCCGCGCTAACCGAGCGACATAAGCACATTCCAAGAATAGATGGTCAGCATCCTCAAATCCCCGAAAACAAAACCCGCAAGTGGGATCCACACCAATGCCCCTGCGAGACAAATTATAATAAGTGGGAAGAGCATTCATGAAAAGACGCCACCCAAATATCAAGACCTTGCTCGGCAGTTTTGTCCTCCAAATGGCTCGGCAACATCTGGAGAGAGAGGGGTCTGCAGTATCCTCCCTAAGCCATCTGTGAGCAGATTTAACAGAGAACAGTCCATTTGCCTCGTGCTTCCAAAAAATAGCATCCGGTTCAGGGTGACGGGGAAGAGGGACTTGGCAAACAATTTGCCACCCCCCCTCCCTCACGGCTGCTATGACTCTATCCTTGTTCCATCCTTTGGACTCTTCATCAATGAAATGACTAACCAACACATCGTCCGGGATAGCCAGAGGAAGAGGGTCCGCCTTATCTACCTTCGAACCAAGCCAAGAGTCAGAGAAGAAACGAACACTCGAGCCGTCTCCAATCCTCCATTGACACCCCGAATGAATAACATCCCGCGCCTTAAGGATGCTCCGCCATGTGAACGAATCAGACGATCTCGACTTGCAGCTCCAAATATCGAGACGAAAGAGTTGTAATATATAAGACATAAAAAAAAAATACCCTTAGGTGAGGTACGTTGAAACGCTTTCCAACAATGGCCAAAACGTAATGTTTGAAAAGGTTGCTTAGAGTTACAAATAATCCTTAGTTATTTTATATATAAGAAAGTATTTGGTAAGTACTAAAACTTTTAAATGAAACGTTTTATGTATAAAAGTTTTTAAAAATTTTTAAAAGTAAAGAAAATAAAATTAAAATAGATAATTCAGTTGGATGAGTAATTCTGTAGAAATGATTGAAAATGAAAATAGTTTTATACGAAGATGTGCAAAAGTAATTAAAAAATAAGGTAATTATAAATATTATAAAGTTTTAAATTAAAATTTTTGATTTAAAAACTTGTTCAAGTAGCAAAAATATACATTTTTTCACTGGCGCAACCACGTCGCACATTTTTCTATGCGCTTCGATCCCATGCACCTGACCGTATATTGAACGTGGATTAGAACGGGCAACGGCTGTCCCAAGGGGACACCCCTCACACCCTGCGTACCCTGCCTGCCTAGTGTATCGGCAGACATCACTATCTATCGTGTGGCCACAATAAATATTAGTATGTTTAAAAATATAAAAAAATACATACATAACTTCAAATATGATAGAACTTGATTCGTAAATAATATATATCCAGATTAATAATGTTGTTAAAATTTCCAAACAAATGAAAATATGGTATTTATGAGAAGATACCCATATAAGAAAGCTTCCATTAATGCTTATTTTCATTACGACAAATGTTTATATATATGGTTAACTTTTTATGATCAAATTTATATTTTGCTATCTCTAGTATTTAAGGTAAACAACTAAGTCTTCGTTTGTCTCCACATTTAAGGTTTCTTTAAATCTCTATTTGGATAAATAAACACTATGCTTATGTATACCAAGTGATAAAACTTTTAGACGAAAAATTTTGAATGTAAAAGTTTTTGAATTTATAGAAAATGATGTGGGGTAAGACAAACATAACTTCAAAAATAATAGAACTTAATTCGTAAATAATATATATCTAAATGAGTAATGTTATTAAAAAATGAAAAAATAAAAAATGGTATTTACCCATATAAGAAAGCTTCCATTAATGCTTATTTTCACTACAACAAATATTTATATACCGTTAACTTTTTATGATTAAATTTATATTTTCCTATGTCTAGTATTTAAGTAGACAGAGGTTTCGAATTATTATTTCAAAAATACTTTATAAATCTCTTTTGGATAAATAAACACTATATGTATAATTCTATGTAAAAATAACCTTAAAAAGTATTGTTGGGAGAAGTAAACTAAGAATAATTCCCCATAATTCCCCATAAAAGCACTATCCTAGCTATTAGTTAGGTACCGAGCAAACTGCCCCAACCAAAAGAAGCCTAATGTACTTTTGCTGCTAAAATTATTATTTTTATTTATAGCTAAATTTAAATAACTGCGTTATATAATAATTTTGGTTGTATATGAGGCAAAAAATGATAGCATTTGAGCAAATGTCACCGTCTTTAAGCAGCTATATATATGCTTGCTGTTCATTTTAGGCTACTTGATTTCATGCCAGTATAAAAATATATTTTGTTATTTTTTAAAAATAACTAAAATGCCTTTGACATTGAAATTTTAAAAAATACTGACATATTTTTAAAAATGATAACACTTGAACTAAATATATTTTGGAAATTTTTTTTATAAAAAATTTAAAAAATATTTTTCAAATCGGCCTAAGAAGGCCATGTCAGCATGTCTCTCTAGAGAGAGATTTGGAATCAAGTTTTATCGTTTACACCTATCTTAACAAGTTTATAAAAATAAAAAAAACGTGTTGCGGCTTTCAACTGCGGCCAGCCGCATTTGGTCACCCTTTAACTAATAAATATAACTAAATAAGCACATATATGCCTCCAAAAAATTAGCGATTTTAATAAAATTTGTTGCAACGTAGACATTGAAGCAAAAAAAGTTGCATTGGGTTCCTTTTTTAAGAAGTGAAGAGTTGTATAATAAAATGTTTTAGTACATTGATCATTAAGGGAGCTTTTAAACAACGTAATTTGCATCTAATGCATTTCTTATTCTCCGTACTTATAATTTTCTTTTATAAATGACAGGGTCACTTCTATGAAACTCCTCTTCTATGTAATTTCTTTCATTTAATTCCTTTCATTTTTAATTTCTTGATGGAAAATTAATTCCACATATTGTATTTAACATTATTATTATTATTATTATTATTATTATTATTATTATGAAAATTCTTTTATTTGTTTAGTATCACTGTATATGGGTGTCATCTATAAATATGCAAAATTAATGTACTATAATAGTTTAATACTAAATATCAATTTTTGGATAGTATTGTCAACATTTAAACCGTCTAAAATATCATTAATAAGTTGTTAAATGACAATTTAAAGTATTATTATATTTTAATATAAATGAAAATAGATCTAAGTATTTCCTTTAATTTACATATGAATGTACTTATTTTCGAGTAAATATGGCCAATACACATAAGAGATTTAGATAAAACTCGATCTCTTAGCTAAACAAATGATGTCAAACTTAATGAATAGATTAGATTTTGCATCAATTATCAACCTTTTAAAAATAAAAATAGTTAACTCGATTATATAGAAGCATGCCGCTGTAAATAAAGCCATCATGAGTTTATTTAGCAACTAATCTTGGACGTCCTTGGGAGTGAATTTAATTTATATAAAATAGATAATAAACGGTTTACATTTTAATTATATATGACGGAAAGCCCTTTTTTCATGCTCGGACCTGTGGTCGGTTGAGAGTGCTCCACACAAGTCAGGTTCACGTTAAAAAATCACTTTAATCATTTGGGTGGTACGTCCAGGATCGTTTTTCGGAACATGTTTTAAAATTTGTAATTAAAACTTCTGACTCGTACCTTTTCTATTTAAATATTCTCAAACTGATTAAAAATTTTCGACCACACAACTCGCATGCATGCTGAAATGGAGACTGGTGCCTTTTATAGCCATGCATCAACCGACCTTGCATTAATATTCTCGATGGTAGTTGGCGATTAATGTTTGCTGGAAATGGAGAAGACAGTGCTGACTTTTAGTCACGTCCTTGGTTTATGACCAAAATTTCTAAAAACTGTACACAGAATGGAGGACTTGGCCATCGTCCAGAATTTGGCTTCTCTGCTGCTTTTTAAAATTTTAGCCATTTTTTTCATAAAAAAAAAAAAAAAAGAATTAGCCATTTACAAGCAAAAACTAGTCGAGCTACGTATTTAAACAATAAAACAGAAAGGAAGAGAAGTGGGAAAGGAGAGAAGAATTAGGACCCGAATCCGTTCATTCGACGGAATGAGACTATGAAAGTGGTGTGAAATGTGGTATTTGGTGGGAATAGAAAATGAAATATTTTGAAAATTGTGTGATTGATATGAAATAATAGGGGTAAAGTTGGAATAAATAGGTTTATTGGAAGGTAGTTGATAGGAAAAATGATTAGAATATAGAGGTAAAAGTGGAAAAATAGAATGATTAGTTGTGAAATGATAGATCTCGAAATCCGTGCTACCACATTTTCCCGCCCACGTTTCCCATGGCCAATTTCCAAACGTCTCCTAGTAGTTATTAATTTTCTTTTTCCCGATATTATTTTTTGAAAATTTTGACTGATATATCGTTCCTTAATGCGTAATCATCCCCTACTTTTCCATTTTTTATATTCATTATTTTCTCAATTTTCAAGCACAGCAACCATCCCTGCAGCCGCACCAATCACAATCACATTAGGGACATTTGGTAATAAGGCAAGATGGGATGGCATGGAAAAAATATGGCATACACATCTTCTATAAATGATTTAACAATTCTATTTTTTCAACTTTACTCTTATATTTTAATCATTTTTTCCTTTCAACTTCCATATTTATTTCAATTTTGCCTACATTATTTCGTGTTAATCATACAATTCTTAAAATATTTTCTTTCCCACTTTTGTACCATCCCAAACAATTTTCTCCCACTTGCCGGCGTTGCATTTTGTGCAAGCACAACTATTGGCATTACCGCATGCCGTTGCAACATTAAGAGCACTGATCTAATTAGGGTGCCTTAAAGATGGGTAAATTGGTCACCTGCGGCTAGTGCAGGTGGCAGGGGCGTTGGGCCCCTTAGCACAGGTCGTGGGTTCGAATCCCACGTGGGGATTTCGGCTCGGAAAAAAATGGTGTGGGAGCTGTGGTCTCCCTTTGAGGTAGAGTGAGAGTTGTTGTCTCCCTTGGGCTGGGTGGAAGCTGTTCTTCCTAATTCTTTAGTGGAGCTGTGTCTCCAGATTTCTTTGGAGGAGTTATGTATCTCCTTGTTTGTAAGAATGTCTCAGAACTACAATGTAATATGTGTTGAGATGTATGTAAATATAAACCATAAAAAAAAAGATGGGTAAATTGCGTCCCTAATTTCTTAAAATCAAAAGGACCGTTTGAAAATAACCCTCAATTTTCTCATTTTATAATTCATGCCACACATAATCTTCCCCCCCCCCCCCCCCCCCCCCCCCCCGACAAATTTGTTAACAAAAGTCAATAGACCAGTCAAATATTTCATGGGTCAATTTAACTAACAAATTTATTGTTCATTGAAGTTGCATCAGAAAATTAGATGATGCTTATGATGGGCAACAGCATGCATCCCCAAAACAACTTGCAAACAGGCCATCTAAGGTCCCTGCATTGTCCATGAAAACATCCAAATCGAGGACCTACGCTGCAATGTCTAGTCTAGGGCTTCGTTCAAAGCCAATTCACGTAACGACTACGTTATTTAAGAAGGAAATTGAAGGCCCATTTGTACTGACAGAGACAGAAATTCAACTTGTGGATTGACAGTGAAATAATACAGGGAGATGCCTGTGGTTTGTTCAAACGCCACAAGCAAGAAATAGCTGAGATGGGAAACGTGAATTGTTCAATAACATAAATTCGAAAACTTCTATAAAATTACCAAAGTTAAGTGCATTCATGGGGATGAGTGTGGTGATCTATCCAAATTACAGCTTGGCATGCATCTAAAGTTTCTCCAGTGCTTCCCTAGCATGAGCTGCCATAGGCAGGTTACAAAGGATCGTGATACGTGATGAGGACACCAAAATTCTTTTCCCCGCAGCCGATGGATCAATCTTCCACAGCTTCACCTCCCATAGCTTCTCAAGGCAAACATTTTCCATCAGCAAGATAATCATACCAAGTTATCAGAAAATAAATGCTTAACATGGCCTGTATAAGAAAAGACTGAATATGCTGTTTGGTTCAAACATGAATAAGAAAAGATGACCAAGTACGACCATTTGATGAAAGGAAACCAATTGAATTACTGCGCATGTCCAAAGTGACTATGAAACATCATCCTCATCTCTCAAATTTATTCACAAACATGCAAAATTTTCTGAACCATCTAGCATTTTTTCGAGAGGTTCAAATGGACGCAATAGAAAGCAAAATCCTCAAGGGAAGAACTTTTCAGCATATGCACTTTCTGCATACAACAGAATTTCATGAGGAAAGATAGGCCGGGTTGGTCAACCTGGATTGTTTTACCCGCTTTGACAGGTACTGCTTCCGCCTCCACATCGTCTCCAAGTTCAGCTGCGTTTAGATGATTGATGCTGAGCTGCACCCCAGCTACTCTCTAGAATCCTGATCAAATAACAGCCCCCACACTGCCTAATGCCTCAGACACTAAAGCGGATATCCCCCTCATGTAAGAACTTGAATAGCTGGCCATGATCCATATATATCCACCTGATTAGATTCTTTTTGTTGAATTTAAGGAAAAGAAACATGATCTGAACGTTGGACAGCACAACTTTCATGTTAATGATTTTCTTTCTAAACTACATTAGATAATTAGGCCATACGTCTGCAGTATCATGCAAGTGGGTCTCTGATCCAGACAATGGAGGTGAATTGGTCCTTGTTCATGCAAATATAGGTTAGGCCAAACCCCGACAGCAACTCAGCAATACAATAAAAAATTAAGTAAAATATCTGACCGTATAAGCCTTTTTAATGGCTGGCAATGATTAATATCCAGCAGATTAGATTGATTTGTCTTCTTATTGAAGTTAAAGAATAAAAACATCATATGAAACAAAACCCGATTTCATGATGTGATATGTATTTGACTAATTGGTCGATTCAAGTAGAGATGAATTTTGCGTGAGTTTACTTCTCAAATACTTGGGGGTGTTTGTTTACTCCAAAAATTTTTTATTGATACTTCAAAAAAATTTTAACTTAATACTTGTCAATTTAGTGAGTATTTGAGCAGTGATAAAACTGTTAGATGAAAAGTTGTTGATGTAAAAGTCTTTAAAATAGTATAAAATAATATGATAGGATAATAATAAGAAGTGAAGATAATAAAGTTAAAATAGATATGTTTTTTGTATGGTTCGTGACGTAGAAATGATTGAAAAGTAAGATGGTTGTATATGAAAATGTAAAGAAATAATTAAAAAATAGAGTAGTTGTGGAAAATGAAAAATTTTAATTTAAGAAATTTTATGTTTATCCAAATGCACCCCTAAAACTTTTAACTCTTCACGACAACCACATTTTTTTAAATATTTCTTCATTTCCTATATTATTACCTTACTTTTCAATTATTTATACACAATTATTCATATATTTAACTTATCTATTATAACTTTATTCTTTTTACTGCTCATCATTATTCATATCATATCACATTATTTTTTCCCATTCAAAAATTTTTGATTAAAAGTTTTATCACTTTTCAAACACAACCTCTTACTATTAAGGCAAATAGGTGCTACTATAATGAAATGCGCATCCAAGGCGGCAACTTCTTGTTTTTCACTTTTTCTAAACACCCACTCTGTTCAAGAAGCTTGAGGGGAACCAGTCCCTCTCAACTTTGATCGACTTAATCTGATGAGTCAGTGGATTGAAATTACACAAGAAATGTGTGAATTTGGGAAGCCATCTAATTTCTGGTTGATTCGATTTGTAATGCGATAATTTTTGTAACGCAAGAATTTTTGGTCTTTTGAATCTTGACATATCTTTACAAAGTTGGCAACACTTCTCAATTCAAAATTCATTCTGCCTTCATAATCTTAGCAGATCCTTTCTTTTTTTCTTTTTTTCTTTTTTCCTCTTTTTGATGTTATAACGGAGCAGATCCTTAATCAGCCACAAAATAAAAAAGTTTTAGGCGGAAAACTGATTTTTTTTTTTTTTTTTTTTTTTTGTGGTGGAGAAATTTCTAACATAAAAGGAAGGAAGAGGCCAATTTCTCCATTGAATAATCTCACAGCATGGCAGCCTCTTCAGCAACGGCCACCTACAGTTATAAGTCTTCTGTCAAGTGATCTACCTTACGAATCTGAAGTTTCTAAATGTTTTTCTACTCCTTCCACATCATCAAAGAGCACAAAATGGACAAGCACTCAAAAACCTCAAAATTCAAGTGCTGCTGATATTATTGTTTGGCAGACACGATCAATTGGATGCTTGAATTTTAAAGGCTCAAATATCAAATTTAAGTAAATGAAACTCAATTTCTGCTTCAGCATTTTGCTTTTATCTCATCTGCAACTTGAATTTCCAATTCAAGTCATCTAATTACAAGCTTAGGAGGTGATAAAACTTCAATTGCAAGGGTTATGAAATTTGAATGTTTCGTATCTACGATCCATCCATCATATGGGCAAAGTGTGGTATGAAAGCTGGGGACTGTAGCCATGTATTTGATCCCGTGACTAGTCCATCCATAAGATGTGAGGCCTGATCATCAGACCGGTCCAAAAAACTTGTTTTTTATTTTTTTCAAAATTTTTTTTTATAAAACTGTTAATGTATATATTTAATTTATAAACCAAGTTTTACTATTTTTGAAGATATTATATATTTGTTTTGGATTTTTAAATACAGTAATATTTTAATCATTTTAAATTGTTAAAACATGACTAAAATGCATCTATGTTTAAAATTCAACATAGATAAATACATATTTTCAAAATGATAAAAATTTATTTATAAATTAAATATGTCTAGATTAACAATTTTATAAAAAAATTTTAGAAAGCAAAAAAATAATTTTTTTGCCCATTTCGGATTGGTCTAGAATTATCATTTTGCAAGATGTAATAGAATATAAATGTGTTAAAGCATTAATCAATGATAAAAAAGACTTGGATTTTGAAGAGTAAGCAAGGTCAAACTCAATATATATATTTTTACAGGATTTTATCAGACCAACAAGCTATTCTCTGAGCAACATGTCATTCTAAGTACAATCTTTGACTATATATTCTTACATAATTCATAATAAGTAATATCAATTTCTCTCATGACTTATACTCTGGGTAACTTTCACTTTTTGTAACAAATAGCCTATATCCTTTAACTCACTCATTGTAGTGAGCCAATGCCACAACAATTGAAGACTATAAGGAAATGTTAAAGAAATTTTTCACATTTTGGGCAAGCAAACAACATAAACCTTCCATATCAATTATATATGAGAGCATCGCAATTGACAAAAAATAATGTAATCATGTTAGGGTCAACTTGTGACCTAGATAACCCAACCCAAATTTTGACATATTAAGATTTAGATTTTTTAACTTGCCAACTCGTTTATATGACTCATATAACCTACTCAAATAAATAAGCTGATCATCATTTGAGCTCACCTGTGGACTTGCTAATTTGATCCCTTTAACCCATAAACCTATATAACTCATTTATAACCGGTTATGTAGAAAAGTTAATATTTTATTGATGCTTATTTTATAAGTTGTGCATAATTATTAACAATAGAATAAATATTTCAATTAAGAACAAATACAAAAATTGATCTTTTATATCCATAGTATGAAGTGAAAACTGGAAAATTTTCAAAAAAGTAAAAAAGGAAGCATTACTTATGAGTAAAAAGAATAAAGATACAATAGATCATGTAGTTATATGATGAGATGTGAAAAATAATTAAAATGGCAAGATAATTATAGAAGAAGTATAGTAAATATTCAATCAAGAACGACTACAGAAATTGATCTTTTATATCTATGGTATAAGGTGAAAATAGAAAAATTTTGAAAAATTAAAAGAGTGATACGGTATAATGTAAGTGATAATTAGGAGTAAAAAAAATAAAGATAAAATAGAAAGTATAGTTATATGGGAAGATGTGAAAAATGATTAAAATGCCTAGATAATTATGAAAATTATAGAAAATTATAGCAGTTAAGATGTCAGCATTTATCAAAAGCTTTACGAAAAAAATGATAAAATCTTTTTTTACCTCTTACTAAGCGAAACCTTAAGCAAATTAATAACATTAGAAGCCTTTGTTAACTTTTGGGAATTGTATTTTAATAGTTTATTAATTTAATTTTTTTATTACTCAGTCCATTTTCAACCCCGTTAGCGACCTGCATGTTTTATCAACCCATTGGCAGCTCATAATCCAATCTGTTGAAGTTAGATGGATTAACATTATGGTTGAGTTTTTTTCTCAATCAATGTGTTACAACCCCAGAAATAACTCACAGTACCCTTTTATTAAAGGCCGATGGCTTAAAACGGCCCTAAGACAAGGGAAGTGAACAAACGACTCGAGTTTTCCGTATCTCCTACCCTTTATCTATGGTATATATGTCAAGTAGCATGCGATATAAAATATGTTGTATTTTGTATGGAAATAGAGACTGAAACCAGGCAATTAGTTTAAATTCCATATAAAATATAAATTCTTGTTTGCATGGATTTCAACAAATTATCTACCATGTGTGTGATATCCCACATCGGTTAGGATGAGGGGGGGAGTCTGGGTTATAAGTGAAGGCCGTCAGGTACCTCAGTGAGGCGCCTTTTGGGGAAGGACGGGATGCGCGTGAACCTAGAGGGGCAAAACCGTACAGGCCAAGGCCCAAAGCGGACAATACCTTACTGTTAGGCCTGGGGCATTACAAATGGTATCAGAGCCGACTCCCGACCTCCGGCTGATGGTGTCCAGCAGGGACGCTGGAGCCCTAAGGGAGGGTGAATGTGATATCCCACATCGGTTAGGATGAGGGGGGGAGTCTGGGTTATAAGTGGAGGCCGCCATGTACCTCAGTGAGGCGTCTTTTGGGGAAGGACGAGATGCGGTGAACCCAGAGGGGCAAAACCGTGCAGGCCAAGGCCCAAAGCGGACAATACCTTACTGTTAGGCCTGGGGCGTTACAATATGAAATAGATTCACATGGGTTAAAACCATTGCTGATGATTTTTTTTGTGAATGATACCATTGTGGATGACTCGAATGACTAGAAAAAGGTGAAATTTGGGAAGGGCTCACCTGACAGCATTGCGCTGTGACTTTGAACCTGCCGCTAATCTTATGGGCTGACATCTCCTGGAATTCAAACCCGATTTCATGCAGTGGTGCGTCTATGTCTGTTGTTTCGTAATTTGAATCCGTCTATTCTTCTTCTCTCTTCTCCCTCTTCCCTCTTCCCTCTTCCTTCATTATTTGTTCAAACCCACAAAAACGCAAGGAAATCATTCAAATAAACGGAAGCGGTTGAAGGAAATCGGTTCTTCAGTTTATTTATAATCATGAATAAATATATATATTTTAGTGAATGATATGAATGGATTAGATTAAATAAATATTATTTAATGGGGCTCCCCTTGCATCGAAGTGAAGCTATGTAAATCCATTAAATTTTAAGATATTGCTAATTGATTTAAAATCAAATTCATTCATTGTATTTAACATTATTTATTTACATAAGACACTTAGTTTTATTGAAATCAAATATGTCCATGGCTACATTTGCTAAAAATATATATATTTATGTGTAAATTAGGAAAATATTTAGATCTATTAACATATGCATTAGAATGTAATAATACATTATACTATCATTTATTCACATAGTAATGATATTTTAGATGGTTTAGATATAGAAATAATACTTAAAATTATTTTTTAGTATTAAATCATTTTATTAGTTGATTTTATAGATATATAGATGGAGTTCATATACAATGATATTAAATAAATGAGAATGTTTTCATGATAAGATAAATGATGCTAAATACAATAGATTGAATATTTTTATTAACTATTAAGATTTTAAAAATGGAAAAAGTTACATAGAAGAAAAATTTTATAGAAGCAAGCCCGTGATTAAAGAGTTTAAATTCTTTGCAATTAGGTTATTGGCATAGTACTATCATACGCTTTTCCAATCTTAGACCAAGTTTAAGCTAAATTAAATATGCGCATTGACTATATTTGCTTAAAATTTTCGAATCTTAGACTAAGTTTAAGCTACATTAAATATGTGCATTGACTATATTTACTTAACAGTATATATTCTTGTGTAATGAAAATGCTTAAATCTATTCACATATATACTAGAAGGTAATAATAATAAAAAATCATTTATCCACATAATAATTACATTTTAGATAGTGTAAACGTTGAAAATACAATTTTCACATTAATATTTAACATCATACTATTTTATTATGTTGAATTTATAACCGTATTTGCAAATTTGGATACACATCTTTCTAAAATTTCCAAATACAACAATCAACACAACAAATGTCATTAAATTTACTTAATTTTTCATAGCAGCCAAAACAAATTTGATTGCATGTAAATGGATTTGGTTATAATTGATTTTTCACTATAAATATTTGGTTGTTATTGAGTGGTGTTGACTTGGTTAAATGCAACTATTTTTTTACGTCAAAAGCATAAAAAAATGCATTTTGGTTGCAAACATGGTTGCCACATATAAGAAATTTCTTGCAGTGAGTTTTATTGATTATGCTACAAATTAAATTTACATTAACAATATAATTTTATCATGCAAAAATCTAAACTTATTCCTTTTTAAGGTACCTAATGGATAAATCCATAGATACTCTATCCAAGTTGCATCTCTAGCTTTTGGGTTGCTCTAAATGAAGATAGGAGAAAAAGTTATTTTGACAATAAATTTAAAAGGTCAAAAAATTGATTTTAGTAAGGATAATTGAGGGAAATTATTTTTTAATAGATGTTTCACTCAAAGGAAAAAGAGAAAAATGGGTGGTCATATTCGATAATCAAACAGAAATTTTTCATATTTATAAATATGAATATAGTTTGTTGACATATTTAGAAATAACCATATCTAAAATAAAAAAAAAAAAGTTAATGGCTGATGGTTTACCTTCCTTCAGCTTAATTTGGCTCGTTCAGTTGTTCTTTGATTTGCTTGTTTAAAAATAAAATCAAAATATATCACATATATTATAAGCTTAGGTGAAAATAATGTATGAAGATATTTCAATGAGACTGGTCTCATTGGAAATATCAACGTGACTTGTTAATTACAGCGTTCATTTTTTTTTATTAAAATCAAAGCCATTTGTATTAGTATCCATATAGATTTCGACACTACAAAGCTGCGTTCGTGGCAAGCTTTTATGGAGCTTATTTTTTCGTGCAAAACATGTTAATCCTAAAAGCTTGGCAGACAAGTTTAATGAACTTTTTGTGTCATTACCTGTCTTATAATACGATTTAATAAAAACATGAACATGGTTTCCAAACCGACTACCGAAAACTTAGGTGAGACCGATTGAGATGTTTTCCAATAATGGCAGATACGTACTTTTTGTGAAGGTTGATGAGAGTTATAAGCTTGTAATTTGTAAATAGCCCGCCGTCTTTTTGTACTTATTTGGCCTAATTTCTTTACTTGACATGTTTTCTAATGGTTTCCAATATTTGAACCGTCCACGCATTTCAGTCTTCACATTGCATGTGATGTTGTTAACAAAACGACTCTTCCCCCTTTTTTTTCTTGTATTCTACCACTCATCTCCATTGCATATTTTCCCATCTTATAACTTTTGGAAAGGAATCTACTTTTTCATTTTTTATCTTAATCTAATAATGTTGTTAAAAGAATTGCTACATTGCTCCAAAAATGTAATGTAGACTCTGGTAGTCTCAAGAGTCCTCCAAAAATGTAATATAGACTCTGCTAGCCTGCCAGGACTCTTCTCAACTCTTCTCCTCTTTGCCAATGCTATATAGATTTTAGAAAGGTCATTGTTATATCGAAATATACTTGTATAGTTTGACTATAATTGTGTATGTATTTACTTTATTTTTAAAATTATAAATATATCTACTTACTTTTTAAAATTATAAGTATACCAACATAATTTGTATATCTTTGCAAATATATTCATATTATAATTGTATAGTAACAACATGAGTATATTTGCAATTATGATCAAATTATGTGGATGTTGTTTATAATTTCTAAAACTATGTAGTATGCTTATAATTATGTCAAACTAAATGGGTGCATTTACAAATCACCCTTTTTATACTTCTATGTTATAAAATTTTAATTTCATCATATTTTTCTTGTTAAAAATATTGAAAAAAAAATTAATAAAATGAAATTTGTTTTGTAAATGACAACTTTTCACCTCCTTCATTTATTTCCGATGCTATTAATGTATTTTTAGCTATTCATAACCAAAACTATAAGGAAAGCAACGTTTTCTAATACATTTTTACCGATGCTTTCCGTTTTTTTGTTGCGAAAAAATTATTTGGTAACATGAAAATTTATTGTCGCTCAAAATTTTCTTTTATTAATAATAATATAATAAATGTAATAAAAAGTAATATTTTAGTGACAAGTCCTTTTTAACTGACTTTTAGTGACTCAGTAATACCAACGTCACAATATAAACATATAATAATAAGTTAATTCTATCATTATTAAAAATTCATTTTCTTGTAATACAATATGATGTTTTAGATAATTACTAAGTATATTTTCTTGGAAGTGTTATACGTGCATGTCATCCTTGTTTATTTTAAAACATGTAGAAATCATCTGCATTAGCCCGAAATCCTTAATTTTACTTAACAAATTAAATGCATCATTTTCCAGGTTTTATTTTCCCCTTTTTAGGCACATATATATATATATATATTGTTTAAACTGAGCCTTAGATGCATTGAGACTATAGCACCACAATGATCTTTTTTCACATTAGAGAGTGTGCGTCTAGTACATAAAATTCACCTTCCAATTGAATGGAACTCACCCTCAATTTCGATTCCGTTCTTCCCATAAATAATAATAATAATAATAATAATAATAATAATAATAATAATACTAATAATTTCCATTCTACTGTGTTCTTTTCTAAGAATTGACCCCAAAAAAGAATATGAAATGCTTCTGCATCTCTCAAGTTGAAATCATGAAATGGATAACTTAGCAATGCATAACAATTAAAGAAGTGGGCTGTGTCAACATCATTATATCAAAAGAGAACATATGCCCATCGCCTCATGATCATTTTGTGACAGAAGGGGATCAGATTTGCAATTAGCTTGGCAGGCATGATACTTATATGTGAAGCTCAAAGTGTTTGATATTGAAAACACAATACAATCTTTTGAATGAATGGTGAAGAAATGCAGCTTTTGTTTGTCTCCCACAGTGATTCCCATGATAAGGATTCCAGATATAAGTACACAGACTACAGTTTATTCCTTTGTTCTTTGATAAAGGAAAGAAGTTGACCAATTACTTTGGTTTGGTTGTAATAAGTTTTTTTTTTTCCCTTGCCTTTTATATGATTGAAATTCAAGATTTTTATTCTATAATTAAAAATGGTCAGAGGTTAACAGTAACAACAGTGCTACTGGCAACTTTTCTTCACAGATTGTGAAAGATTCTGCTCTGTCGAATGTATTGTCCGAGAAAAATGACCATTTCTCAAGAATATAGATTTCGTGAAAACAGTTACAAGTGGTGAGCGCGTGGGAGGAGAGGAGAGGACTAAGATTACCATGCATGAATTTTTACTAGGTGGATATCCCACCGGCAGCCACTCGCCTAGTTTTTAAGGTTAATTTGTAGTATGTTTTATAATCTGCAGGCTTGTTAAAATTACATCAACCAATGTCATCATTTTTCATAATGTACTCATTATATATTTAAGCAAAGGTGGGCCATCAACGTATTTGATTTGAACAAAATTTAACCTTTTTGAGAAATAAATAATGCTAAATACGATATTTTTATCAATCATCAATGAAACCACTTGTATGTAGCCAATGTTGGAGCGAAGGCCTTTGATGCCTCACAAATTGGCATTAACGAGGGGATAATATTATTAGAAGGAGCAAATTCTCGTGCTTTCCAAAATTTGAAAAGAATTTCTTAATTTTCAAAAATTCCGGGATTCCAAATGAACAAAGCTTGTCCAAATTAAATTGTGCTCTATTTTGTTTGCAAGTACTGCGAATTAATTGGATAGGCTAACTATATTTACATCCTCTGGCAACCAAGCCCGGATTGACCCGAAACCCACAGGCTTGCCCAATTCTTGACTCCTGAACATGATCAATTGTCAGATTCTGCCAACCGAATCTATGACACTGAACATTTTCTACACTCCATCCATTCGAAGAAAGCAATATCCAATCCAAATCCAATTGAGCACCCCAACGACTCATCCCATCACAAGTGGGGGCCCAGGATTTCAACGTCCCAGATCGACCCTATACCACCTGGTCGATGATCACGACGAAGGCATAATTCCCTTCCTGAAGACTCACCTCCCATCACATTGAAGAGTGTTTGGGGCGCCTCCTGATTTTTATAATATTTTCCGCATGTGAATATTTATGATGCTGCAATTCACGTTGACCGGAAGCTTTTTACATGACACAAGTTTCGAGTGAAAATAAATTTTGACATCATAAGCAGGACTTTATTGCTATAAAAATTTTCTTCTATGTAACTTCTTTTATATTTAATATATTAATTTTCGATGAAAAATCTATATAATTTATATTATCGTAGAAATTTTTTCATTTATCTAATATCATTTCGCATAGGCCCCGTCTAAAAACGTATAAAATTAATGTAATCAATGCTAAATGTCAATTTTAAACTTGTAAATTAACATCTAAATCATTTAAAATATTATTATTGAGTGGATAAATGATTTTGTAAAATATTATTATATTTTTAATATATATGTAAATAGATCTAAGTATTTTTATAATTTACACAAAAGTATATATTTTTAAAAAATTTAACACATGCACGTATTTTATTTGGATAAAACTTGGTCTTATAACTAAACAAGTGATGTTAAAAATAATAAATAAAGTAATTTCCCAACCGTCAATCATCAATATATTAAAAATGAGACGAGTTACACAAAACCGCTTCTATATAACTAGATCAGTTGCTATATCTATGTTTAAATTTTTATAGAAGTGTGAACCTAAGGAAAATTGGTCGAAAATCAAATATTATATTTTTAAATTTTTATTTTGAAAAAAAAGGATATTTTTATACATAATCAATTTAATTTATCCCTACATCTACTTTGAAAACTTGTATAGCAGCTCGTAGCAACTTAGCCGCGCAGGGGGATCTGCATAAATTAAACTTAACCAAATATAAATTTATTCATCATTTTCTATGAATTTGATAATTTTTATCTAAAAAACTTTTTATTAAAAAGTTTTACCCTCAACCAAACACACTTGAAGACTTCACTTGTTAGTAGGGGTGCAAATTGAACCGAGTTGAGCCCAAACTAGGCCTATCAAGCCCGAATTTAATGTGTTAGAACTTATTTCTCCATAACTCAGAGCCCGAAGAACTTGAACCTAAGTAACCTCATTTATAAATATGATAAGGTTAGGGTTCAAGCGAATCCGAACCCAAAGAATCCGAGCTCGATTTTCTATTTTATATTTATTATAAAATATATTATAAACATATCTAAATAATATTTATTTATATTTTGTGTGTTTTTTATTATTTATATTTATATCTGAATACATGTATGACATATTGTAATTATATTATACATAATGTATATTATTTTCATTTATATTTATCTTTTATTTCTATCATTTACTTTTACGGTTATTAATCTTCTTTTTTAATCTTATTTTTATGTTAAATTTTATTTTAGAAATGTTCTTTACATTGCTATATTTTTATAATTTTATAGTTTGACTATATATTATTATATTTATTTATATGATTTATTATTATTATATATTTATATAAAATTCTAAACTTATTACTCTTAAATAATAAAATGTAGATTCATGAGTTTAATTTCCAACCCGAAACTTAGCCCGAATCCGATTTTCAAAAATAAGGATAGGATTTAGGTTTTACAAATAGAATTAGGATTAAAGTTAAGATTAATAATTTAGAAATAAAATTAGGATTAAAATTAAGGTTAGTTTAACGAGTGTTTCATGAGTCCCAGTAGCAACCTCCTTGTCAGAACGCTAGACTTTAATTTGTTGCTGCTGTTGTTATACTCATACGATTTTTTATTTGTATTTTTATATATTTTTATTTTGAAAACAAAAGCTAGATTTTGCTTTTATTATCAAATGAGCAGATTTTCATCCTAGTACTCCCCGACGTATCGTTATATATGTAGCGTTTGTCGTTATCTTTCCTTGATGAGGTGGTGGATGCGATTCTCGTACTTGGGCGCGCACTTAAAAGGAAACGACGAGTGGGATTAATTTTCAATAATCACGTGATTAGAGAGGGCAATGATGAGCGTATAAAGCAAGGAAAAAGGCAGATTGGAAAATATCTTGCGTGCTTTGAACAGCTAATGAATGCAATAGGTATTCGAGAAGATTTGTGCTCATCAATAGAAGTGGTTTCAAAGATGCCAAGAGTGGAGACAGCTTGCATGCACTGCTGTTGGTGGGGCATGCCATTGTAGAGGGTGCTTTCATCGTCTCCAAACGACCGAACCTTTTCTAGGCTAGGGTGGAGTGGAGGAAGTGGAAGTTTTTATTTCTACAATGCCTAACCCTGACATTTGAGTACGTACGGCAACCAGTAAGTGGGTGAGGAATCCCAAAACTTCACCTTTACAATATTTTATTTTCGAGTTGTTCTTCTTTTTATTTTCCTTTTTATTATTATTTTTTTTAATCACCACTTCGATTGATATTTACACGTTTGGGTAATCGAACGACAGGCGGAGATCTTGTGCCGTCATTATCAAGTTTGATTTGCTGGCCACTTTTTTGACACGCACGTAAAGATTTATGGCTTTGGAGTTCCTTTTATTTGGACTATCGGTCCCTCGACTCCCTCCGAGTTAGGTGAAGCCCAAAAATCCTTAAATTATTGATATGGACAATCTAAGTATCTTATCCATACTGCATGCCAATTTTTACGGGATTTTTTAAGATAATATTGTAATTGTGAATGGATGATTTAAGATATGCATTTTGCATTTAGCTAGCTGAGAGGGCATTTTAGTTGTTTCATATTATAAGTTAGTAGGGTGAATGAAAAATTCAAATGTCTGATCATCTAAGACAAGTGATACAATAAGCAAATGAGGCATTCTGCTCCAAAATTTTGCAATTTGAATTCCTATAGCATAAATATAAAAATTAAAAGTCCAAACCTGCAAATTCTAAAAACTTAAAGGAGGAAATGTCTCGATTGGTTCATCTCAAAAAATTCATTTATAATTTTTTTCTTTTTTTTATATACTTGTTTATCTAAGTGTATTTAATATATAAACCAAATTTTATAATTTTTAGATATGTATATATATATATATTTATGAGATTTTTAAGCATTTATATATATATATATATTTATTTTAAAATATTCCTATTTTTAGAAATCTCGAAAATATATACACGTATTCAAAAATGGTAAAAATTTGTTTATATGTTAAATACACTTAAATAAATAAGCGTATGAAGAAAAAAGTAAAAATAAAATATTGTAAATGAACTTTTTGAGATAGGTTAAATAAGACATTTACTTAGTCCATGCTAATACGATCACTTCTTAAACTTAATGTACTTGTATGTAGCGGTGTAACTTGGATTGAGTTAACTAGAACCTGAGAAATAAAATTCAGTTTCAATCTCAATCTAAAGTAAAATAAGATTGTGTCAAGGTTGAAGTACCAAGTCTCACTCGAGGTACCTTTATATATATTTGTTAATATATTTGTTCATACAATCACATATATATATGCATTCTTACAGATTTAATATATATACTCTTAAAATGTATTTTCAATTGAATATGTATATTAATCATTGAAAATATTTATTCTCAGTTTTTATTTTTGTCAACCAGCATTAGCCTGGTTATTACGGAGTGCTAGCACTACTGGCAAATGTTCTCGATTCCCCTATGCCTGATTGTAATATGAAATGATGATATGTAATATTGTACTTGTAAAAAATTATTTATTTTTAATAATCTTTAATAACTAATAAAATAATTTTCTTTATCTTTTATTGTTTTAAAATTTTCATTAAAAACGAATTAAAAATTATATCTAATATTATTTATATTTTTGAAATGTTAAGCATATGCTAATTCATTCACTTTAACAAAACTTACAAATTAGTGATTCTTAAATTTTATTTATAAAATTTAATGCAGTGAAACAAAATTATATTTTTCATTTTTAACAAATAATTATTATTTACATTATTAAATTTATGATATACTTTAAAACATACTATTTTAATTTATTAATTTTGATAATATGTTACGCTTTTTAAAAAATATAAACTAATTTAACTCAACTACAAGCCTGAAATTCAACCTTGAAACCAAGTTAAAAGCGTACATAAGCTCAAGTTAAACCTGACTCAAATCCGGTATAATTAGAGTTAGGATTTGAATTCAGCGGAACCTTGTCCAATCGGAATGGAGTTGCACTCCAATTTGTATGCGTGCATGAACCATTTTTATTTCATCTTTTAAAAACTTTTAAACTATAGTCACAATAATTTTCGATTAAATCATGTTTTTTAAATCAAAAAATAAATTAGTTGAGGTATTTGCGAAATAGCTTGAGCCTATAACTTTGAGTAACTACATATTAGTACTAAGTTTTAGATATTTATGAAATAGGAGTTCTAAGTATAATTTTTTTTTAAATAAACTCATGAATTTCTAAATTTTGATTCTAATATCTAATTATCTCTTTACTTGCGTTCTACTTTTTTTTAGAATTTGTTTAAAAAATAGAATTTGGCCATTTCAATTGACTAGATAATTAGTCATCACGGAATTAAAGAATTTTTCAATCAAAATCTTGAATTTGTGTATATTTGAGCAATTCTAGGATCATAAATTATTCCAATAGAAAATGCTTAAGAAATTTATTGTGTATTTGGGAAGTGATAACATTTTTGGATAAAAAAAATTTAGTGTAGAAGTTTTTAAGATTTTGATCTTTGATAGAAGCTTAAAGATTGCACCAACATTTGTCACAAATGCCTTGCTCAGATATCGAACAGTTACCCTTTAATTAATTGAGTATCATGCTTAAAAGGATAAAAGCCTAATTAACTTATGCTAGAGATCGATTTATATGCCAGTCCATGCTAGTAACAACCTGATTGATGGGATTAATGTGACCAATCACGTGTCAATCCGAGATCAAATGAATGGACACGAGTTATATGCTTTTCTTAAGAAGCACGTCCAAATAAAATTTAAATAGATATTAGCTAGGACCTAGGTTGGTAAAATGTACCTAACTCACGTGCCTTTTTAATTTCTTCGTACTCAGCCATAAATGGTCCAGAGACTTCTCCGAAAATTCACTGTAGAATTTATTTTTATTTTTTTTAAAAGCAAGCGATATGAAAATGTGATAAAAATTTGAATTCCTTATATCATGATCCGTAAAATATTCACACTCGGCTACACCTGACTAGTGTAGTTAGCAAGAGTACTGCTTTTGGTACAGGATGTCCGAATCTAGAGTCCTTAATTTTAATTATTTCCAGCAATCATATTTTTTTTTACATATTATCACTTATATATTTTAAAAGTACTTCCATATATTAATTTCTAGTGGCATTGTCGTTTCAACTTTCACATAAATTTTAATTTTTCTCCTTCTATTATTTTTATATTAAACCAAGTACTCCTCAAATTAATTGTTATAGAATTCTGATGCTGATTTCATAAGTTAGGATAAATATGTGTAATTTGATATTATTTCACATAGACTGCGAGCCGAGATTAAAGATATGATGTATTCATTTACCATCATTTGTTGCCTCACGGTCGCGTTAAATCTAGACCTTACAAATGTCCCAAGTGTATAGTGGAATATTTACGATGCATACTGCCCTGATTCAGGGAAATTAGTCCGTTGTTTTGCAATATTGGTGTCAAATGATCCAATTTCTATCAAAAGTTCTTTAACGAGATGGTTGTCATCCATGATCCACCCCTTTTCCTTTGTTTAATGACATGCATTGAGGCCGCAAGTTGGACTGTCTAAACTAAACCCATTTTGAAATTTCAGTTTTTTTTTTTTTTTTTTTTCACAATGCATTGAGCCGTGTAGGAACTAGAAAACTGAGTGAGACGCAAGAGCATAAAAACGAATTTAAAAAAAAAAAAAACCCAAAAAATAAATAAAAAGACGGGCATGCAAGCAAAACGGAGAACTTGGGCCGGTCAATTTTCGAAAAAGCAGAGGCCCAAATGATGGCGGTTTCCTCGGTTTTGAACGGCATCCGGCTTTTACTTGCGTCCTGTCAATCGATCCCAGCCGTTCATTTGACTTGAATCGTCTAGAGCTGGCCTTTCCCAAACCCACCTTCTCCAAAGGCTCTTTTCCAGCTCCTATAAATAAGCACACCGCCACCCCTTCCAAAGAAACAGAGCTCAAGTGCAAACAACAAAAGCACTCCAAAGCCCCAGCTTCTCCTAGCAAGCTTTGAGTGTGCTAGTGTTCCCTTTTCTTTGTGAGAAAGAGAGCTACCATGGCAGGCCAAAACAGGAGGGGAAGGAAATCCTCATCTACAACAGACAAGTCCTTGTTCTCCATGATCAACATCTTCAAGATCCCCTCCTTTTCAAAGAGCTCCCATGACTGCAATGAGAAGCTGCCCCGTCCCGAGCCGATGCCGCGGTCGAGGCGGTCATGGGTCAGTGACGAGGACCGGGGGCGCTATGTCGGCGAGCCGGACGTGGACAAGAAGGCTACTGACTACATTACTAGATTCTATGAGGCGCGAATGACCGAAAGTCAGACTGTCGTGGTGTAAAAAAAATTACACCGGCGACGGCAGGCTCCGAACGTTCATCTTCTGTGCTTAATGCACTCGAGTTGAATTCCTATCATTTCTTATGATATATGTTTCTTTCTATTTCTGTCTCTGTGTGTTCCTTAATAGCTTGAGAATTAGTTTGTTAAAAAATAATGTAAACATTTGTTTTATGAAGATTATTTCCACACTTACACTTCTGAATTTCTATTTAGGAATTATCGGCTTTCCACACTGTCGCATCACTCTCACCTCTGATTTTCTACTTCGGACTTGATCAGCGTCGTACACTTTTGCATCAATATCGTAATTGAATCAATTTTTGTGGGGGGCTCATGAGTTTTCATTTTCTGATCATGGAATAGCTTATTATGGTAATTTGTTTTTGAAGATAATTCCACACACTCGCTTCTGGATTTCTACTTTGGGCTTGATCAGATCCATTCGCTGTTGCATCAATATCATCAAATGATTTTGTTCGGCGTACTCATGATTTTGCATTTATTGATTAACAAATAGATTAATTACAGTCAATTTTCTAAAAACCTTCACAAGTATGAGATATTTTACCTGGGGAATAAGCTAAGTTGGCATGCATATTTTAGATGCTTATGTGGGGTCACGGGTGCATGGTTTAAAGGGAGACGATGAGAACGAAGGTGATGGAAGGGATTTTAAAAATTATATGTGATTAGCACATGTTTCGCTTTTATTCTTCAAGGCTGCCATGCAATGATCAAAGATTAAAAGCTTGTAATTCCATATTCTCCACTCTACTAGCTAATCATTGGCCATCTCTTGCTTTTTTCCATTACAAGTTCTTTTCCTTTTTTTTTTTTTTTGTTGGTTATTTGCAAAACCATCAGCTGAAGATCCATTGTAACTCAATCCAGGGACTGCAGCTAATCTACATCTTCCCTTTCTAAAATTTTATTTCCTTTTGGTTATTCATTATTTTTTAAAATATTTTTTTATTCCCATCTCTTCTCCTCTTTTCCCACACTTCTCATTAGTTGCCTTCTATCTTCTTATGTAGATAGAAGAAGTAAGGCCCATGATTGGATGATCCAAACGCTTGAATTTTACTGGTCCCCACCTAGATCAGAAATGACCCAAAAGTCTCATAGAACAATAAGAACATGATACCGATAGTTGGATCATCTGACTCACCATTTTGATCACCAAGCATGATTTTTTATATATAAATAAAATCCAAGAAGCCGTCCTGCAGCTCACCAATTGAAGGGCTTGGATTTTGAAGCCAATCGATCATTGGGCCCTACGCCAACCTCGGATATCTAACCAATTATATCAGTAGTGTGGATTACTAAATCATTTGTCTCACGTATCGAAATGCCATCGCTAGCAAAAGGGCATATGCTGAGGCATTGGACCTGAATAATTCTTATTCACAGAAAATTAGAATCCTTCCAAGATAGTCGGTCTCTGGCTATGCATGCTACAGCGATAATAAGTGTATTTGGAACAACAGCTCACGAGAATGAATTTTTGCCAACGCGGATCTTTTTGTTTAGCAAAGGTTGGGACAAGCAACTTTCAAAATGGCTAATTGATTTTAGGATCTAACTACTAATTCTAACCATGAATTTATATAATCATATTCTGAGAAAAAATATAGTACTCCTATAATTTAAAATCAATTATCATATTATTTACTTTTTTCTCTGTTATCCTATCCCGGTATCCATATTCATAATCTTATTTTATGGTTTTGAGAAATTTGTATTTTTACCATGCTGAACACTTACATATTTTACTCTACACAAGCGTGTCGTAGTGTGTACTGCATTTAAAAGACAGAATAAAATAATCAGTGGTATCTTTCAAAGTGTATATCCGATAACGACTGAAAATCGCGATTAAGAAGTTGAAATGAGGATGGGATCACAGAGATTATAATTGGGCGTGAATTGCTAACATAATGTTGAGATTAGATACTTTTGGGGACAGCCATCATCACCTATTGGCAAGACATGATAACCATGCAAGTAACCATCATGGAAGCCATCGAGCTTAGTACAAATATATAGCAGCTTAGCCCCCAGTTGGGCAAACGGTTGGCACTGAGGACAAGCCTTGGGACTTCTAAAAACCTATGACTAAGGGTAGGATCCAGCCCCTCTAGTAGCCGGTCCGAATAGAGAATAGTAGAATGAGCCTCAGGGGCCTTGGACACTAAGAAGACTTAGTGTGCTACAACTGCAGCTTCTATCTATGGCCTAAATCTCATTCATATTGTACACTTCCTGCTGTGAGGCTTACTTTTGCTAGAATAGGAGACCCTCGAAGTGCATACTCAACTAAGCTCTTTAGTAAAGAAAGGTGCCTCAAAGAAAACAATTACTATCCGAAAAGCACTGCCGTGCATTCACCTAAACACACCTGTCTACATCTGTTCCTCTCAAAGTTTCATGGATTCATTCTCGAGACACTTCCTAAAACATGGCACATGCATGTGGTGAGTGTCCAATAATTGTACCAGAGAAATCCACGCCACTCCACCAACAAGCAGCGTTAGAATCTTTTAAATCAAAATGCCAATCATAGGTCTAGTCCATATTCCCTCTCTCCAGGTACAATGGTTTCTGCTCATTTCTAGGGTCACTACCACGTGTTCTGTTTTTACAGTGGTCTCACATGTCTTCATTTGATGGCCATTGCATATGCTCTTATTGATATGCTCTAAGCCTCATTTCCTTAACTAAGTAATCCTATATAATTTTCACCCGTGGAATGTGGAGGAATAACCAAATAGCATTCCCATCCAACTGTAAGGCTTAAGATAAATTCCAAAATTGTGGGGCTGGATAACGAAGGGGATTTTAGCAAAATAACCCATGTAACTTTGTTTAATTGCAAAAAAGGTCTTCAAATTAATTTCAGAATATTAGAAAATAAGTAGATATCACACCCATTTATAGGGATTGCATCTTCATGCTCGTGAGATTGTAACAAGTGATGAGGCTGTAGAAAGACCTTCATGGTGGTGGGGGCCATATTCTTGCTTGAGTGGAACCATGCATATATAAATAATTGAGTGTAAACCAAGCTGCTTTGACCATGACAGGCTAAAGTTAAATCTGACACTGCTATTCCTGCTTTTTTGTTTTTTTCTTTAGACAACCCCATGGGGGGTGGAGGAGTTCTCTTTTTCTCAGATCCTCATTTTTTGAGTCCTCTTTTGATCAGAAGAATTTTGCACCATGTGCTGCATCATAAGGACGGATGGCTTCGGTCTCTCATACCTGAATCTTTCTTCTCCACTAAAGTCTCGTCTTCTAACATTCTAATTCATGCATTTTTCTCTCCACAGCAACTTGAGCTTCCCACTTCACTACTGTTTACTTGTCCCTTCAAATTGTATCCAATTTGGTCCGTTTACCTTGTATTCCAATGTGTAAGGATGCGATCCATCTAAATTTTGGGGCCCGCCAAAGATCCACTGTGCGGCAAAAAGTAGGCCAGTAGTCATCATTTTTTTTTTTTTTTTGAGAGCAGTAGTCATCATCATTGATCTTTCTTTACATTCCAATGTAAATTCATCCAAATTTTTGGGCCCCCAAAAATCCATCATGGTGCAGAAAAACAGGGTTCTGAGAG
The DNA here is from genome assembly GCA_030490835.1 of Annona cherimola. NCBI lineage: Eukaryota > Viridiplantae > Streptophyta > Magnoliopsida > Magnoliales > Annonaceae > Annona > Annona cherimola. The sequence goes on along the minus strand of CM059972.1, from coordinate 122,143,425 downwards.
CAGTTATGCTATGCGTGTTGAGTACAAGCCGTATTTGTAAAATAGGATTAAGTTTGGAATTTCACAAATTGGCATATGTCAATTTGATCAAGCTTGACTGGATTTTATCAAAACTAATCGGGGCTTAGTAGATTTTAAATTCCTTTAAAAATACATTGATAAATATAAACAAGTCTTGTTGCTGCTAACGGGACATAAATTTGTGGATTGTATCTAAAAACAGAAATATTGATAGTTTTTAACTAGAGTCGACAATGTTATTCAATGTGGGCAGACATTAGAGGATCATTGAATTTGGTTGATAGGGCTTAACTGTCTTTGAAAAATTATTGAATCCGAGTTATATGAATTTGGTTGTTAGGATCGTTAATTGCAGCGGCATAATGTGCTGTTTAAATTTCATTTCTGTGGCAAGAACCCTGCCTAGGGCAGCTGGTTTCTCATCGGGCAAATGTGCCTGGGACTCAAATCCGGCTGACTGCATGCATGGCCATGAGCGCTGGGCTCTGGCCCCTCAAAAAACAAAACAAAAAAAAACAAAAAAAACAAAAAAAATCACTTCTGTGGCGTCCTGACATCTGATTAAAAGCACCAAGAGAGACTCGTGCATGCATGCATTATAAGATTACAGGAAGATTTTCAAGGCCCGCCTAACTAAACTATCTACATATATAGAAAGATTTCAATCAACAGTAAGAACCCTCCAATGCCTATAATATTATCTTGAATGATTCCTTGGTTGATTTTCGTCTTTGAAAGAAGCTTCAAATCATATCTTCAAAGGGAATCTAGTCATATCTTCTTTTTAATAGTCTAATACAGTGGTAGGTAACATCAGGTGCCAAAGCTAGACAGCGACATAGCTCTATCTAATTATTAATATGGATGCTTGCATTCTTCATGATCATCTGGCTAGCGCCTAGCTAGCTAGCAACAATATTTCATGCAGATTATTCAAAATGGGAAACCTTCGTGCATCTTGTGGGGGTGGGGTGTCTATTCTCTTAATTTTGTTCTTGGAACTTCTTTTTTATGGTTATTCTTGGAACATTTTTAGTTATTCCTTTGATAACACTTTTCATTTCATTGAGTGACTTGTACTGTCAAATAAGGCTATAACGGTTCCAGTTCTAAATTACTGTGGAGTATCGATTACATCGATCCTTTTATCAGCACTAAAATTATTTTATGAGGTGGACGATGAAATGATACCATCTAGTTGCTGATAAATCCGATTTTATCTACAAGTATTAAATATATATATTTGAGAAATATTCAGGTGTAGTTGCATCAAAATGGGTCTCACATGATTATAAAATTATAATCTACTCCACTCATTGTATTTAAAATAATGTATTCTATTATCATACCAATTTTCATCCCAAACGGATATGTGTATGGATCCCGTCTGAAAATAGTATAAATTCACCGTAATAAAATAGTTTGATATAAATAATAACTTTAAAGTGATTTTTTCAACATGTAAATAATTTTCTATAAGATTAATACATGGATAAATGATTGTATAAAATTTCATTATATTCTAATATATGTGGGGTCTAGTTTTTGACAAATGTACAGTTGTACTGGTGCATTGATAGTTATATATGTAGAGAGAGAGAAAGAGAAATATTCAGGTTCAGTGCAGCTGCACCGTAACAGCCATACAGTTGAGCCAAATGAGCCCCACATGATCATAAAATGATAATTTATTCCACCAATTGTATTGAGAATCATGTATTCTATTACCATACCAATTTCATCCTAATTGGATATATGTATGAACCCCATCTGAAAATGATGTAAAATCAATGTACTAAAATAGTTTAATGTAAATATCAAGTTTAAAATTGTATGTTCAATATCTAAACCGTTTAAAATATTATTTATATACGGATAAATGACTGTATACAAGTTTATTGCATTTTAATATGTGTGGGACCCATTTTTTAAGCAATTGCATCGGAATAACTCTTATATATAGAGAGAGAGAAAGAAAGTTATTCAGGTGCATTCCACTGCATCGGAAACTTGAACAGTGGTATATTTTTTCATTTTTAAGCCTCACATATATTAGAATGTAATGAAACTTTATAAAATTATTTATTCATATATAAATTTTATAGTAAATAGTTTACATGTTAAAAAATTATTTTAAAGTTGTTATTCATATCAAACTATTTTATTACATTGAATATGTATTATTTTCATATACATATATCTGATTGGGATGAAAATTTATATGATAATAGAATACATTATTCTAAATATAATTGGAGTAGATTTTGATTTTATCACCATGTAGGGCCCATTTTAGTGTCACTGCACCGTAATTACAATGCAATGGTGTTGCCACTGCACTGAAACAACAATACATTTGCCCTTTTTGGGCCCCACACATATTAGAATACAATGAAATTTTATGTAATGATTTATCCATATATAAATTTTATAGCAAACAATTTACATGTTGAAAAAACCACTTTAACGTTATTATTTATATCAAACTATTTTATTATGTTGAATTTGTACTATTTTCATATGGCACATATCCGATTGGGATAGAAAATGATATGATAATAGAATACATTATTCTAAATACAATGGGTGAAGTAGATAATAATTTTATGATCATGTGGGACCCATTTTGGCACAACCTGAATATTTCTCATATGTATGTATAGTTGTCAACAACAATCAAACATATACATATGGTTGCCAACAGGTATAAAATCAATTTTTTATCCAATTATTTTGATATTGATTTAACTTGTATTATATGAATCCCAGATAAAAGACATTTCAAACTGTATACTTTCTTATATTTAATTTGATACAGTTCTCAATTTTCATTAAACAAATACATACTCATATTTAATCTAATACGGTCCTCAACCAAAAATTAATTCCAATTCCATGATGCATTATTATATTTGTTCTAAATATATTAAGATACTTTTAAGAAAATATGAATGTATAATAGATTCACTTTTTTAAAAAATATTCTAATTTTATTTACAAATTTTCAATAAAATATTTTTGTGTAGAAATATAATTCTTAGATAAAACTGTTAAGACTACTAGGTGGAGTAAATAATAAATTTGTAGCAAATATATTTTGAGTTATGATTTGTCCATTTTTATAAATAATTTCATAACAAGTAGAAGACAATCAGACATGAACATCTCAATATGGGCTTTATTGTTTACTTTTTATTCTTTAATATTCATTGATTTATTTAGTGTATTTATCTTGCATTTTTTGTTCTTTTTAAAAAATTTCTTTCTACTTTTATTTTAACTATAAATTTCTTCAATAAAAAATATCATCTTCAATAAATATGATTTTTGTCTTTTTCAAGTGACCGACGAATTAATTTGATTTTACTACTAAATTAAAAATTAGAAAACTAGATAAAGTTAGTGTTTTTGATGATTTTTAGAATAGGAGGGTCCTGTAACATCAGCAGAATATCAATTATACATGTTATAAGAAATTTTCTTATATGAAATCATTTTTTTGTTGCAGCTGTAACATAAAATTTTCTACATATACTTTTACTTGGTTGCAAATATGCATGTGTAGACAACACAATGACTTTCCATTGCCTAGGTAATAGCATAGGAAGAAATGTAGTTATTTGTTGGAACCTTGTTACATATGCTTGAGAAGCAACCAAAAATTTGATTGCATATAAAATTATATGAAGTAATTTCCATTTGGCTGCAACCAATTTTACATTAGCTAAAAAGTTAGTTATTTTTATTTTTTATTCAGCTGAATGTCAATTTGGGTGTGAAAACATGGTTACATGTGGGAATATTTGTTATACTAATAATAAATAAGTACAGAAATATTGAAATTAGGAATAATGATAAAAAAAATAGCTATATGGTGAGAAATTATTAAAATACCTATAAGTATTACATCACAAAGAAGAGAAGATTTCTTTTTCTCTCTTTTTTTGTTTCTGCAAAGGGGGTTTTAATTGGTTTTTTAAACACCCTATCCTAGCCATGTAAGGTCTTCCACATTCAGCAGAATGCTTTTGAAAAGCTTTGTAAAGTGAAAGGTCATTTAGGCAAAGTATGCGTCAACAATTTAATAATATAGAAGAATATTTAAGAATCTTGTTACGTATCCGATAAAATATTTAATTCTAGCTATAGTGAAAGGACGTGGATCGAACATATCAAGATGCACTTAGCTTTAGTGAACTCGTGTGCATAACTTTCTTTTTTTAAATTTTTTAACTTTTTGACATTCGTATATAGTCCCAAGCATGAACATCTAAGATATATAGTTTTTATATTTTTTTCATATTTTTAGCCATTTTATTTTCAATTTTAAAATAAAAAAGATCTTTCTAAAATAAAATGCTTTATTTTTATTTTTAAAATAAAATATTAAAAATAATAAAGTAAAAATTATATATATGGGACATTAGTGCTTGGGCTCATATAAATATATAAAAAAATTTCAAAATAAAAATAAATTGTGTATTATATCAAGCGCACTAAAGGTAAGTGCAGTTAGGTTCACTAAATTCAATTCTATAGTTGAAAGACAACAAATTGCTGATATTCGAAGCTAGGGAACTCTTATGGGGCACATGCAAATGGAACACTTGTCAAATATAGGTAAAATAAATAATTAATAAATTTATTTACTTTCCAAGGATGAATGTAGACCCAAAAAATGATCCTATACCTATGGGCTTATAGATCTAACAGTGTGATACTGTCTGCTTTAGCTACTTTCACCTAATTCATAGTAAAATAATCGTGGATTAGTGTGCTTCTGAGTCTAACAATGTGATATTGTCTGCATTGGTGATAGCTCAGTTGCACGGGTTTAAAATGCACCATGCCATGTTTGATTCGGTTCTGGGTTTTTACACTTTACCCAAATTTTAAAAAAAAAAACGAAAGAAGATGAAAGAATGACTCACAAGAAAACCAAAAGCATAAAAAAGGATAGAAAATTGTCGAGTTATAATGTTTTGATGGTAGAAAAGTTGAGAATTTAATGCTTCAAATGTGTTTGCTTGTATTTGGTTTATAATAAATGGTTGTAACAAGTTAGTATGGAATTATGTGTTGTGAATTTATTGAGTTTTTCTCTAAATCTTTAATAGTTTTGGTTTGAAACTTTATGAAACTTCAATAGTTTTTATTTCAAATTTCAATTATTTTGATTTGAAACTTTGACAATTTTTAAAAGCAATCTACGGATAAATAATTTGATGATGACATGGCAAATTGGTTAGTTTGTTATGATGAGTTGTCTTGATTTGCTAAGTTGTGATAGGTTGTTAAGAAAAAATCCGATTAGTTTCGGATTTTGTTGAGAAAATCTTTCTTGGCAGTTTTGGTTTGTTAACTTGTTACAAGTTGTTAGGGAAAATTCGATTAGTTGTTGATTTTGTGGAAAAAATCTCTCTTGGCGGTTTTAGATGTTAAAAGTTATAAATAGAGAATGAATTCTACTTGAAAATTCAATTTAGAGAGAATCATTTCAAAAGTATAGATCTATTTCAAGGCGTTCTTTATGATCCTCTGTCCGTCTATCAGAAGCAATATATTGAAGATTATCGTGACCATTCTATTAGAGCTCCATCTCTGTGCTCCTATGCTATTCAACTGGTTATGAGCTTTATTTTATTTTTGTTTATTTTACCTTGAATTAGAGGCTATCTAATTCAAAAGGAAAGCTTTCATTTTGATTTGTGAAAAGTTTCATGTGCCACTTGGAGCTATTTATGTAATCCAGAAGACGATTGAGATCGTATCACTATAACTTGAAATCTAAGTTCACTAGTGGAAACTGAGTCAAGGTGTCGACTTGGAGAGTGAAGTAGATGCATTAACCAAACCACTATAATTTGTGATATCTTCTTTGTGTGGAATCTATCATATTCTTTCTTGGATCTTTCTTTGTGATTTTGTCTATTTCATTTAGTTTCATATGGGCCTAACAAAAAGAAAAATGAATAAGAAATTCTTAGATATTCTTACATGGTTGGATATTCGGTAAATTTATTGCAACAAAAATCTTTTTCACAAAAAAATTTTATTGTTGTAATCTTCTTACCAATTATTGCTAGAATAAGTTATAACTGAGAGTAACCCGTGTCATTTAACCCAATAAATATTTTAGAAGTACAAATTTTTTCAAAACACCTGTAGCTCATGAAGGGGCGGTTTTTTCATTAGGTGTACAATATTATGTTTCATTTAATATTACAATAATGTTCAATAATTTACAGATGAGACAACAAGCTCTAACCTATTTATATGGAAGACAACCAATTCTCACTTATGTACATTGAAGATAGCAACTCTCATCATAATTTCAACCCCATGGATGGTTAAACTCGCATCCACATCTCATTAGTATGACCTAGTTGGCATGAAGGGGAAGTTCTAATTTCCAAATTATTGTCTTTTTTTTCCTTTTTCAAGCTAAGCATTCATTCTATACACATGATGTATGGAGAATTTTACTCTTATGCATGGAATGTTTCTCCTTTGATCGAATCCATATTTTGGTCCGTCCATTTTGGAAAATATTTGAAAAATATCTAAGATAGACCTAATTATGTTTGAAGTATGATATTTAGTCCACTCTAAAAAATTTATTTTTTAATTTTTTCCCATAAAATTACTAATCTAGATGTATCAAATGTATATATCAAGTATTACCATTTTTGGATATATGTATATATGTTTTTAGATTTTTAAACAAAAGGGTTTTTAGCTATTTTTAATTATTAAAAATTACTAAAATAAATTTATGTTAAAAATCTAAAAATATATTCACATTTCCATAATGGTAAAACTTTATTTATATATTAAAAATACCTAAATTAATAAATTCATTCAAAAAGAGAAAAAAATTTCAATAGGTTTTTTGGAGTACGATAAAGTAAGTCATCAATTAACCTAGGCTAATAAGATCATGTCTAATTATGTTTTTTTGAAAAATTTGAGATGCAACTTAGGTAGGGTACCTGTGAGCCAACCTATTAGGTACTCTAGAATAAGTAGAGTGGATTCATATTTTTATATTCATGGGACAGTGTAAGTTCCAAATAAAAAAAATATATCTCGTTCAATTAGAGTATGATAAGTTCCAAGGTTTGGGTATTTAGAACTCACCCGAGTTAATAATATATATTCAATATACATTTTATGAAATATATTTATAATGAAAGACATAAATATATGTGCTTTAAATGTAAACTTGTTTCATTTATCTATTATTTAGTAGATTTAATAAAAGTATTTCAAAAATTATATTATTATAATCTTAATTATAGATTTTTAAGTAAGATTTACAATAAAATTATAATTTTTTAAATATAATACAAAAGACTATTTTAGATAATAGATTTGGAATCAAAATTGAAACAATCCCAACTTTAAAAAATAGGATACGATAAGCATATAATCAAACTGACCTAAAATAAAATATGATAGGAGTATTTGAGACTATGATAAGAATATAGTTGACTTTGACCCAGGCCTACTCGGCTTAGATTGCACTTCTATTAAAAAAAAACACAATTATGAGCCAATTTTTCGAGCTGATGGTTGAATTGTGCTAGCCCAATGCGAAGTAATTGTGAACTGTTGACACCTTGAGTAATGAATTGGCCCAAACTACCGACAACCCCTTGGAACTTGGGAGTGTTTGCACCATCATTTTTTAAGTGATGAGATCATGCACCCAAAAATTAAGCCCGCTGTAAAGCTTATTTTTTAGATATCTAGAAAGGAGAAGTTAAGACTTAAACTTATAAATATGTGAGACTTGTTTCTATAAAATCTCTTTTCTATATAACCTATTTTATCATTAAAATCTTAATGGTTAATAGTTTGTCCTAATGCATCAGTTCTCTGAAAGTGAATTGGTATACCTTATTGTTACACTTTACACGTCATGTGTATGCATATACGTCCATTAAGAGGACGTCGGAGTAGTGCCACGTGTCAACCTAAGATTATCCAACCAAGTGGGGGCCCATCCACCATGAGGCATGATCTCCTGGCTGGTGGGGACCGCATGCCAAATCCACATGCTCTGCCTGCAGCAAGTTCAGGCACAGACACATCCAAAGATTCGGCGACGTGGATAGATATGGTTTGGCGGCACGCATGGACGGTCCTGTGCATGCACCCAATCGATGCATGAGTACCTAAAAACACGTGGACCCCATTAGTGGACTAGATAGCGGTATGTTACGACTCTCTCAATTCATTGGAATCCAATCCATCTTCTTCTCTCTCCCTTTGGCTTTTCCTTATTTATTGGACGTACGTCCGTTGAACACCGACTGCCTCCCCGCCCCACCCGCATATATACTCCGGCACATGCGCTGGATAATGCTCTGCCCCAAGGCCGCCTCCATACCTTATTAGAAATAAGCACGAGTCCATGTTCTCAAAATGTTACTAATCATTAAAAAAAAAAATTAAGAACTTTTTGCAACTGAACCTCTCTGTGAATAACAAGTGCTACACTTCCAGGAAACCAATCTATTATGTAGCTACTTTCATTTTTCAATATCTTATAACTTATTAAAAATTTACTCCGTTTATTATATTTAGTATCATTTATATTATCATATAAATTCTTTTATTTATTTAGCATTACTGTATGTAGGCCTCATCTATAAATGCATAAAATCAACATAATAAAATAATTTAATAATAAATATCAATTTTAAGTTATAAAGAATTGTTGCATTATAATATATGTGTGAACGGATCTAATTATTTTTCCTAATTTACGTATAAATATTTCTGTTTTTAAGTAAATATAGCTTATACACCTATTTGGTTTGGATAAAACTTGATTTTCTAGCTAAACGAGTTATATTAAATATAATGGATGGATTAGATTTTGCGTTGATCATAAATATCTTCAAAATTAAAGTGGTTACATGACACCGTTTCTATATAACATGTAGGGGAGCTGGAATAAGAATATGTTTTCCTCTCTACAACCAGTTTTTAACCATAGAATAATAATTATTTGAAATCATGCCAACTTTAAAGTAAATTGTTTGTTCTTATACCAACAATTTCGTACTCGTTATAATGAATTTTCAATTAAAATAAAATAAGCGGTGTCTTTGTTTTGGATTTTTTTACAATTTGGATCCCATGTCGTCAAATTCCAACCTTTTTCTCAATGGCTGAAAACGCATGTGCTGTTGAATTTCATAAGCAAATGTTAAACGAAAGCCGGAAGGATGGGTCTTCACCTCTGACTTTGCGAGTCCCTTAGCTGGACGACTGGATTCCACGGCCATCTAATCACATGGTTCTTTCACCAGTTAACCTGTGTATCAAGGTGACGCGCCTCTAGAGTACGGTGGGGTAAGCTCCATATTCAAGGAAATGCAAGTAAATTAAGATAGCTAGAGCGATCCTATCAAAAAAGAAAAAGAATAGTGAGAGCGCTGTGAAGCCTATTGAGTATAGAGCACCCTCTCTTGTCTTGCTCCATTTATTTTTTTCCCATCTAGCTGATAATGATGTTGTACACCTTGGATATTTTTATTTCTTTTACATGCAAGCACAAATGTATTTAGTTCATACATCGCGTTTTCCCATTTTTGAATTTTCAAATATTTTTCTATAAATTTCAAAAATAAAAACATTCATCCGTCTCACCCTCTACTCTTGAAAATTGGTTTAAACTTTTATTTTAAAATTTTAAAAATAGGTAAGAATCTAAAATAATAAATTTTAATGAACTGAATACATCACCCACCTAAAACGAGAAAAATATAAAATACATCAACCGGATGATCATTATTTGTGTAGTTTTTGAAATTCCGGTTTATCATTCCACGTATGCGCTGTTTCCGGAACTGCAGAGCACTGTTGCAGAGTTAGAGAAAACTCACCATCACATATAGCAAAAACTCGGGGTTGATTGTGATTTTTATTGTTATTTTTTGATATTTTAAAAAAAACCATAGGGGTTGATTATTACTTTTATAATATGGTATGTGTTTGTTTAATTGTTATGATTGTTAGATCTGAGTAATGCGGAAATGTACTTCTGCCACAACATTTTATCTCTATAATACCAACAGTCGATGGGTAGCCATAAGTGTAAAATTGCATATAGTAGATACTTAGACTCTCCTACTTATATAAAGTTTTTCAATCATACTCAAATAGAAAAATAATCAACCACTTAATGAAATTATCATATTCTAAAATATACTCCACTACAACTTTCACACATAATTCTAAAAATTGTTATATATTAGGCTATCTTACATGATCTTACAAGATCTAACAATGATAATCCAATTAACTTACTTTTTCCTATTTTTATTTTTATATTTTAATTATTTCCCCACATTTTTCATTTAACTATACTATTTATTTTTTCTTTATTACTACTTTATAATATCATATCCATTAGATTTCATATTCTCCATTTACATTGTTCTCATCCCAAACAAACTCTTAAGTCCATTTCTGATTCTCTTTGGGACAGTCTAATCCATGATAAGTAGCTTCTAGTCCGATCAAGTTACATGCTACTGTATATCTAGTTAATTAATATATTGTTGCACGCGCAAGAGAGAAATTCTAACGCGCAAGAGAGAAATTCTAGGCCGCCCAGATTATCTTGGCAATGCTAAAGAAAAAATAATCCATCTCACATGCATATTGCATTCTTGCTTAATCAATTCAACTCAAAGATAATCTTTTTAGTTTGGAGCTATGATAACTTATCCAATTAGAGCTAATTTCAAAGCAAAATATCTAGCGCATAGTTGCTCGTTTGTCAACAAGTCAAAATCCTTTATAATTTTTTAGCAAGCTACGATCATGATAACTAGCTAGTTAATATTGTGAATGTTTGAATGGTTGCTTAAGTTTGAAACTATTAGTTACAACTGATGGTAAAGGAAAAAATCTCTGTTACATATGTTAGGTTGATTTGTTGAAAAAGCGACTGAAAATAAGGACAAAAATATGCTGTTAAAAATAATTAAAATTTCAAATCAATTTTACAGGATATTAGAAATGAATATTATTACACTCCCTTCAGGTGACAGAGCCTTGATTAATATTATTAATTTGTAGCCGTGAAAAATAGTTTGTTTGTTGAGGCGGTAGCCTGACTTCGAATGGAGCTTTACACTTAAGGTTCGTCGGGGGAAGCTTCCATCAGCATCTTGCTCCATATTAATGAATTTACTTACGAGAGAGTTAAGTGAACCTCAAACAAACAAATTCCAATTACATAAATTTCAACCGAAATATATATATATAAGATTTTTTATAATAATATAAATTCAGCAAGACTAAATAAATAAATAAAATTTATGATAATATAAATGATACTAAATACAACATATAAACTGAACTTTCTGTAAACCATCAGGGTACTAAAAATAAAAAAAATTAGGTAGAAAATAAATTTCACGGAAACCCAGCAATCTTGTCGCAGTTATGTACTTTTCTTTCTTTTTTTTAATTATGTATTTTTCTTTTTTTCTTTCATGTTCAAATAAAAAAAGACATTTGGAGCATGGACATCTGTGGTGGGAACCCTCTTCTTTGAAGATGGCCTAAACTTATGCATTTCCAGAGGAACTTTACAGTATCAGATCCAACTGCTGGGAAGTGTCCATGTACATTTTCCAGGCATGTATGCTCAAGATTGTTGAAACTGAATCCCAATAAAAGATCCTCGCCGTTCATCTTTCTAATATTTTAGATTACTTCGTATGAAATTCAGGGCAGTAAAGTGGTTTAACGGCTTGTGAAAATAGTGGCTCAATTGGACACATAAGGATATTGGATAATGCACCGAAAGGTTTGCAGATTTGCAAGAAATGGGAGCGACAAGCAGCCCATAGCGAGTGTACCCAAAAGCAGCAAAAGGCAGGGTATGCATGCTCTGGGCAGTTGTTGGATTGTTGGGCGTAGAGAGTGCAAAGAAAAGGGTTTGCATCAGCTGCAGCAGAACTTCCGGATCTTGCCTCCCCACCCACATGCAACCCCACCCCCTCCAAAATTTGAATTGAATATCATAACTATACGTATAAAGCACAGAGACTCGATTCATCACCTTCTTGCACTTGTATCAGGTACAAAATGGCTTCTTGGGTTCGAACAATCACCACTCCATTTAGGAAGGCCTGCACTTTCTTCAACAACCCCAAAAAGAAGAAATCCAAAAAAGGTGCATTAATTATCATTATTATCATCATTATCACCTTTACATTCCTACCTTTGTTTCAGAATGCACATTCAAGTGTGTAATTTTAATTATATCGAATTCTACAAACTGAATTTTTTCAACAAATTAAAAAGCCCATATTTTGCCTTCTTTTTTTTAGGATTTCGACTGGCATTGGTTTGGATATTATATATAAAACAAACAGTTTTGAATGTGTGTACAGGGTGATTTGATATAATCCAATAAAGATGTTCATGTTTCTCTTCAGTTAATGTAACCCAATACAGATGTTCATCTATACATCACTTCAGGTTGAAAATTCTTGTTCTGCCATGCATTTATCTAGAATCTTAACCTAGCTAACAGAGCCTGTCTCTTTCTTCCAGTGAGGCATGACCCTCCGAGCATGGATTTGCATGGGGAAGTGATGGCATGTGCATATGAGGATGTTCAAGTGATGTGGTCAATGCTTGACAAGTCCAAGCCTAGACTCCGCAATGTGAGCTCCTAAACCATCGAGCATGCAGGCGTGATCAAGAATCATATTAAAGGTTGCATGTCTTGCATAAATTTGTAAATTATGGTAGAAGGAAGAGACAATATAAGCTAAGATACGCAAAATGATTAAAGCTCCCTTCATTAAATTTTGCGGGGGCTATTTGGTATTGCGATTTGGATATGTGATAATGTTTAGAAGGAATCCACATGGTTCAAAATACCATGGAGAGATTTTTTTATTGAATTGAGTAGAAATTTTTTGAACAAGTTTACAAATAGATAAGTGAATTCATATAATACATTGAATTACTAAGAAAGAGGTGAGACTCAAACGATATTTCAAATAAGTTGTTTCTAAATATTGCCATCCTTACTGATAATAGATTGACGTGCAAGAAGGAAATAGTAGAGAAAACAATGCATCTCATAAGCTAAACTACATGGTGTAATAGTCAAGAAATTTCCAACTAGACATAGCCTCTGGTAGGATATTGGCGTCTTGCCTGGGAGAAGGCATTGGAAACTATGTACTGGAAGGAAAGAAGGAAAAAAAAAAATGAAAGAATTGGAACTGAATTGGATCCTTCTTGCTTTCTCTCTATTACACGACATCTTTATTTAACTCTATTACAACGTAGCACATCTCAACTGTCCAATGGATACATGTGTTACTCGTCCAGTCCCGGACCATGCCTTAAATACTTATCTGACCTAATTACATTGGAGAACCTGTTGCCAACAAGGCCATATAAAAACCAGCTTCATATTCAATGATCTCCGGATTGAGATCCACAGCTAGCTATTTAAAGAGGAAAATATTTTGCAGTAGATGATGGAGAATCTTGGCCGGGAAGGGCTAGGTCAATTGTTTTTCCTCCACATTATTCAATTGCATTGATTTTCTAAGATCTCGTAACAATAATTAATAATTTGATCTTCCCTTATTTCTTGCATCCTTTGACATTAATCTTTCCGCCAAAATCCATTGATTCCGGACAGATATAACAGTAATTGAAAATTTACAATCAATCTGTAAATTCCAGATCAGGAGATTTACATGAGTCGATCTGGAGAATATTGTATGCAGAATAAATGTAGGTTGGTTTGAAGTCGGAACTTTGCCACAGTACTTTAGAACCAGCATGTGTATATATTTGCAAGGTGCTGCAGTATCATAGTCGAAGTTGACACAACGCAACAGCTGGATTTTATGGAGTTCTTTTTGCATTGTAAACTCAAAGCATAGACTCAAGCATCAGGTTCAAATCAGCAAATCTCGTTCGATAAGTGGAGGGCTCATATCAAAGAGATAGGTGAGATTTTGCAGTCTCCTTGTGACAAATTTACACATCATTTTGTCAGAAAAGAGAGAATGAAGACCGAGAATATGCCGGCAATATATATGAACGCATAACCAAATATGCTTCAGAAAAGAAAAAGAAAACAGACAGATTAACTAATGAAAATAACAACTTTTATTTATGAACATGCAACAATTATTTCAAAGATAGATACGATCTTTTCACCCAACAATAAAAATACTAAAATAGTAGCTGTAGAAGTTAATACTAACATTCTCATAGTTGAAACGTTTGTATTGATAGAAATCTAAGGGAAGCAAGCATCTAACCATGGGTTACTGTCACCAAACTGCCCCACCATCCCACCACTTCCATACCCAGTCGGATCATGCGAGTTCATCAACTCCATGAACCATTGCTGCCTCTGTAGAGATTCCATCTCCATAGCCACCACATGGTCATGAAATGGCATTGCTTTTTCCCCGCCTCTCATCTCATTCTTCACGCTCGTCTCTTCCCTCGCTGGTACTTTAACCGGAGCCACTGCTGCCGCCGCCGCCCGCTTAAGGATTTCAATCCTCTCTTCCACCACCTTCATCTTGGACTCCATCAACCATGACAACTCATTCAAGTCCTCCATCGTCACCCCATGCATGCCCTTCCCAGCAAGGTTTTGGTACATGAGAACCGTGGCTTCAGCTTCTCGGTTGTCTCTCTGTTGCCTCTTCAGCTGCTCCTTGAGCTTCGCCAGCCTTTGCCTGAGGAACCCTTCTTGGTTCATCATCTTCTTGCTCTGCTCCATCTCTGGTAATCTCTTGAACTTCACAATGATCTCTCTGGCCTCTGCCGCGGTGGGCCACACCTCCAACGGCTGCGATGTCTGCGGACCGCAGATGACCGCACATGCGGGGACCCCACATAGAGTGCTCAATTCCCTGACCTTCTTCAGCAGCCCCTTCTTCCTCTTCTTGTATGTAGCTTTTCTCGATGACTCATTGGCAATCCATGCGAGCTTCACCTTCTTACGTGCCATGCGCTTGGTGTGTGTCCAACACAAAAGAAGAAAGGTATGGTTTGTGGGGTCTTGTTTCCTTGTGAGGAAATGAATATATATATAGGGAGAAAATGGCATGTGGATGAGAAGACAGTGGGCCAATGGGTGGCATCGAGACGGGGATGAATGAGGTGCTATTTTCAGGTGGGAGGAGATCTCGGTGGTGATAATTTTGTACAGTTGGTTATAAATGTAAAGGTGAGTTGGACATTTGGGAGCTTTAATTGGACAACCCATTGGTTTTAATTTTAAGTTTTAAAGTTAAACATGTCGCCCTTTTGAAACCCACATGCACTTGCATGCTTGGGTATCATGCGTGTTGGGTTCAGAGTAGCTAGCTTGTTGGCGTTTTTCATCTGAGCCCTCCATTTGTCAGACATTGACACCTTGCTGATCGGAATAGTCTAAAAAGATTTGCATTGTAAGCAGCCGTCATCCAGCTCAGTTAGGCTCCATAAGTCAAAGGGTCAATTTTGAAATATTACAAAACTTATAGCTAGACTCTATTGTGGAAATGTCCAAAACACGTGCTAATTGGAAATCATGTGGAGTTACGGGATTTATTCAAGAAATTAATCAAAATAAATTAATCATGCAACGCATTAAGAAAGACGTTAGTGCATGTTGATTATTTATCATGTTAATTGATGCTCGAGCGGGTGGTTGTCACACTAGTATGTTATCGCTGTCGCCTGCTGTGCGTACTTGTGCATTTGGCATGCATCAATATCTATCAAATTACTTACATGGGAAATCAGGACCGTTGAAATCACATGGCTCAACGCTCGACCCCAGCTCTTTAGCGCAGTAGGTCTTGATTTCGAATTCTGATTGGAGAGCTTTGTCTTCTGTTTCATAGCATAATATTCTGCTTGTAGCTGTTATTATGAAATTTGTTACTTCTCCTATAAAAAAAAAAAAAAATGTTGCTTCAAATTAGAAAATTATACTTTAAGATAATTCAATTATAAATATGCCCTTCCTTTTTTATTGATTATACTTACAATACATCTTAACTAATATTACAATCAAAATTTAAACCAATTCTTACAAATTTTCAACTGTCAAATATAAATGGGGAAGATTACAAGCTCCCAATCTACAACCAGGCCGAAAACCCCAGCTTGTGGGATTTGATCCCATACACAACAGCCACTAGCGCCGTATATGATGCTGCTTTGACTAATCAAGCACCGCTAGATTGTTAAAATATCTTTTTTTATTTTAGAAATTCAAACAATATATGTAAAAAAAAATCTTAAAAGAAAAAAATTTGGGTAGAAGTTTGATCCAGAAAAATGACAAATGTTTGGGGACTTTTATTTACTAAGTACATTTATTGCCTTGGACCTCACCCATACGACCGTGCACACCTGGACATTCAAGTGTTGAAAATTAAATTATAATTTTTTATATTTGTATACATGGTAATTATAATGGAGTGCATTTACACCCTCTTACCATGGAGAAGAAATTTTCTTATAAACCCCCACCTACGGAGAAATTGTAAAAACCCCCACATCAGGGGAAAATTGTAAAACTCCCCGTTCAGAGGGGAAATTCTATAAAAATCCCTTTCTAAGAAGGACACGGTTTCAAACACCTTCCTTTCTATCATAGGGGCAACGTTGTTACCCCTGCACCTCAACATAGTGGCAAAATTAAATTATGTTTAATAGTATAATTATGGTGTTAAACATTAAACAAAATATTTAAATTTAGCAATAAATTTAAAACATAAAACAAAGGCTTGCATGAAGTAGCGTGGTCAAATTATTACTTGTGAGTTATTATGATCCGATCTCTCCTCCTTAATTTAGGTGGCGTGAGAGCTTTCTTCTTTTCTTCTTTTGGTGAAGGTATTTGCAGTTTTTCTCCTGTGTAGAATGTTATTGAAAATTTTCCTATATTATGTGAGAGTTATGAATGTGCTTGAATGTAATATAAATTGTCATAATATATATAGTTACTCATTAAAAAATTATTACTTATGAAAATTTTATGAAATTTGTATGAAATATGTGCAGGTAAATTACATAGTTTGAAAATCTATTTGGAAGGATTCAAAAGCATATCCTTAGATTTTTTTTGTTGAAAAATAATCCTGTTAGCCTGAGCTAAGTAAATATCTCGTTTAACCCATCTCAACAAACCCATTTGCAATAACTTTTTTTGTTTTTTCTCATGTACATGTTTATCTAAGTTTATTTAACACATAAACAAGTTTTACTATTTTTGGATAATTGTGTATATTTTTAAAAATTTTAAAAATAAAGATATTTTAAATACATATATATACACATAGATGTTTAAAATCTCAAAAAATATATAAACATATCCAAAAATGGTAAAACTTAGTTTATATGTGAAATACGTTTCGATAAACAAGTGCACGAAGAAAAAAAAATTGGTGTAAATGAGTTTTTTGAATTGGGCTAAGCAAAATATGTGCTTAACCCCGGCTAATAAGATGTTTGATAAGAAACACCCGTATCTTGCATCTAATGATTTTTTAATAAAAGGTCGAATAAAATCCATTTCCATTAGTGTGAGAGGAATCATCTACACATACAGTTTTTAGTATGAAAGGAATAATTTGTATTTAAGTGGTTTCTGGGGTGGATGAACTTAGCATGAAATATGGGTCCCACTCTACTCATTCCATCCTCTAGATGCACATGCGAAGAGCATCTACGTGTGAAGGTGCGTCCATTAAGGTTCATGTCTCTTGATTTCCGGGTAATATGTCTTAGTTTTAATTCGCATTTATTGAACGTTGCTGGCGCGTGCAGTATGTTGCCAGTTTTCCGGCACGTCGCTTCTATTCGTTGCACCAATGGTGCAGGTGGCACATAAAATTTGTTAGATCTTATTACTATAAAAATATTTATTTAAAGCAATAAAAAAATTTATTTAAAAGCTAGCACATGAAATAGCGCAATTGTTAAAGAGTCTAACCTCTGGTGCAAGCTCAAGGGTGTTAATGGCCATTTCCAGCCAACTTGGAAATTCGTTATCTAGGGTGTGTTTGGGAATGGATAAAACTTTTGATGAAAAGTTTTGGACAGTAAAAGTTGTCAAATGATGTGATATGATATAGGTAATGATGAGGAGTAAAGATGATAAAGTTAAAATAAATAGGTTAATTGTATGGGTAGTTGTGTAGAAATGATTGAAAAGTAAGGTAGTTGCATGAGAAAATGTGAAAAAATAATTAAAAATATGATAATTATAGAGAGTAAAAAGTTTTAGATTGAAAAGTTTTAAGTTGACATTTTTTCCTCGTTGCCAAACACACCCCTAACCTATTTATAAATAAATTTTTGAATAAATGAGTTAGGATATGTCAACTGGTTCAATCATTTAATTAAATAAACGAATTAAGATTAACATTTTATAACCCATCAACTCATTTAGTAGCCTATTTAACCCATGCAATCTGTTTAACCTGTTTAACACATTTAACTCATTTAACCTCTTAAAGTTACGGTCCCACTTTTACGTAACTCTCTTTTTTAAAAAAAATTTGATGATGGATAGAAAATCTACTTCATCTATTATGTTTAACATCGTTTTTAATATTTTGGAAACCCTTTTATTTGTTTAATATTACTGTTGATAGGCTTCATTGAAAATAAATGTAATAAAAGAATTTAATATTAACTATCAATTTTAAAGTTGTATTTTCAACATCTAAGCTGTCTAAAATATAATTTATATATGAATAAATGATTTTATAAAATATTATTATATTCTAATATATGTATAAATAGATCTAAGTATTTTTATAATTTACACATAAATCACACTATTTTCAACAAATGCAGTCCATAAACATACTTGATTAAGGGTGTGTTTGGCAATTAATAAAAAATGTCAAGTTAAAACTTTTCAATCTAAAACTTTTCATTCTCCACAACTATCATATTTTTTAATCAATTTTTCACATTTTCCTATACAACTACCCTACTTTTCAATCATTTTTACACAACTATCCGCACAACTAAACTATTTATTCTAACTTTATCATTTTTACTACTCATCATTACCCCTGTCATATCACATCATTTGACAACTTTTACTCTCCAAAACTTTTCATCAAAAGTTTTATTCATTACCAAACACACCCTAAGATAAAACTTGGTCTCATAGATAAACAAATAGTATTAAATATGGTGAATGAATTTAATTTTATATTAAGGATCAAAATCTTAAATTTTAGAAGGATTACATGACTCCACTTTTATGTAACTTAATTACATAGAAGTGAAGCTATATATATATAAACCTCTTGGTTATTTTATCTAGGGGTGCAACTTGGTTCAGGTACCTACGGGTTCACCCGATGGGTACCCGAAATAGGGTTGATTCGGTTCCAGGTTCAAACAGTCGGGTACCCGGAACTAAACCGAATTTATATAATAATATTATAATAAATATATATATTATAAGGTTTGCGAGCTTGTGCAGTCGTTCTCCCTGCGCCCTAAATTCCCAAATCGGCCATTGCCTGTTCTCCAACGCCGACGCCCTCAACCTTGTCGCCATCGGCCATCGCCTGTTCTCTTCACCATCTCCGGTCTTCCCATCCAAGACTAGCAAGGCAGCAATCGGGATTCGGTGCATCACTGCTCCTCTCTCTCTCTCCCTCCCTCCCTCCCTCCCTCCCTCCCTCAGCACATCTCTACTGCTCTGTCCCTCTCCTCCCCCGCCGTCCCGCATCGCCTCTCCTCTCTCTCTCCCTCGGTGCCAGCTGCTTTCTCTCTCTCTCTCTCTCACTTTGTTCTCCCAAACGGCAAAACCCTAGCAAGCAATGGCGATTTGATGATTTGTCGAAGAAGGAGATCTCCCAAACCCATTCAACGTCGTCTGTGCCTGTCAGTCCGTCACGCAGCACAATCTATCTCTATCTGATGCCCCCTTTTGCCATCACACGATCTACCTCTCTCTAATGCCCCCTTTTGCCATCACACGCTGATCAACTTGATGAGGGAAAGAACGCAGGTGAGGAGGATCGAGAATGCGATGAGTAGGCAGGTGACACTCTCAAAGTGGAGAAACGGACTACTGAAGAATGCGTTTGAGCTGGTGGTCCTTTATGACACTGAGATGGAGCTTTTGATCTTCCCTCCCAAAGGCCAGCTCTACAAATACTCCAGCTCTAGGTATGTACGATGGTCATCCTTTTTTTCATTTTGTGTTTTCGATTGGAGTGTGCATGGATTAAACATCAAATTCTTGTACTCTTGTCCTATTTCTAAAATAGCTTGAATTAATCCCCATTCGATTCATCAGTACATAGTTCATGCTTGGGTTAGAAAAGATCGCTTTTTTTCACTTGGTTGGGGATATGAAATCGATTCCTCTACAAAATGTCTGGACAGTTGTTACGATTCTTAAAAGTGACATTACTAACATACCTGCTTCCCATAGTTTTGCATTTTGTCAATTTTTATCTTTTTAATATGTATACATTTTGCAGTTTAAGCATTTACTTATTCAGATTTTGAAGCAAAAAAAATTGCTATAGTCATGTAAATAGAATTTTTGGAGACAAATATTTAAACAGAATGAGAATGGAACTAGTTGCCTATTTTTCAAAGATTTATAACAATTTGGAATGGGATAGGAATGGAAATGGAACCGAATTGGAACCGGAACTGGAATAGACCTACCCTTGAAAAAAGAGGGTAGGATAGGCTCCAAACCGACCCGATATAAAATAGAGTAGGGTAGAGGTTTTCCAAAATAGGGTAAGGGTAGGGTCCACCCTTACCCAGACCTACTCGGACCGAGTTGTACCCCTAATTTTATCTCATTTCTTCCTCCTAACACTTAATTTTTATTTTTCTTTGTTATCTTAATTTCATTTTTTCGTTACTGTCCTATTTCTTTTCTCTTGCACTTAAAACATCATATTGTCTCTTCTTGCAAGATCATCGTCTGCTAGAGCCTCAATCTTCATATTGTTTGCTATACAACCTGCCAACTCATTTATTAAATAGGTTGTAAATGAGTCAGGCTTGAGGTTTTTTAATTGGGTTAATAAATAGATTAGGGTTAGATATATTAAATGAGTTTGGATTATAATTAGGCTCCAACCCGTTCAACTCGATTCGTTAGCACCCTTACGCAGGCTTTATGTCGTTTAAGTTGAATTGCAAAATAGAAAATAAAAAATATTTCTTTAAAAAATTGACAAATTCTAAACTATCAACATGCCCACTCATTAGACCGACTTCAACCCCAACTAGCCAATGGCTGGATTTGCATTGAGCTGATCCCTAGAAATTTTGAAAATATTTTTAAAAAAAATCAAAAAATTTATCAAATACCAAACACACCAATTGTGTAAGCCTGTCAAAGCCGTTAAATGAAGTCAAATCCTGTCAATCACCATTAAAGATCAAAACCCTATCAATTTCAATTAGAACTGTTGATTTCAACAAATTTAAAATTTTTAAAAAGTATATAAATGTTTCTTAAAAATTATACATTTTATATTAGTGTGTTGAGTAAAAAAGGAACTAGATATATAGGGTGTGTTTGTTTGGGGCCAAAATATGTCAACTAAAACTTTTCAACTCAAAATTTTTCACTCTCCATAACTACTCTATTTTTTAATTATTTTTTCACATTTTTCTATACAAACTATCTTACTTTTCAATCATTTCTACACAACTACCCATACAACTAACCTATCTATTTTAACTTTATTCTCTTTACTCCTCATCATTACCCCTATTATATCACATCATTTTCTATCAATTTGACAACTTCTACCCCCAAAACTTTTCATCAAAAGTTTTACCTCCAACCAAACACACCCATAATAAAACAGTTGAGAACTTTAAATATAAGTTGGTATTTTTAAAATTATTATAAATAAATCACCAAAATTAACAAATCCATTTTTATGTAACTTGTTTACATAGAAGCGGAGCCCTTAAAGATATATATACATATATATATATATGTAAACATCTTGGTTATTTTATCTCGTTTCTTCCTACCTCCACTTAATTTTCATTTTTCTTTGCTACCTTAATTTCATTTTTTGTTACTTCCCTATTTCTTTTCTCTCGCACTTGAAACATCATCTTGTCTCTTTTTGCAAGATTGTCGTCTGCTAGAGTCTCGGCTTTTGGGTTGTTTGCTATACAACCTGCCAACTTGTTTATTAAATAGATTGTAAATGAGTTAGACTTGAGGTTTTCTAATTGGGTTAATAAATGGATTAAGGTTGAGATATATTAAATGAATTGAGATTATGATTAGGTACCAACCCGTCCAACTCGATTCGTTAGCACCCTTATGCAAGCTTTATGTCGTTTAAGTTGAATTGCAAAATAGAAAATAAAAAATAATTCTTTAAAAAATTGACAAATTCTAAACTATTAAAAATATTGAAAATATTTTTTTAAAAAAAAATTTCTAAAATTTTATCAAATACCAAACACACCCATTGTGTAAGCCCATCAAAGCCGTTAAATAAGTCGAATCCTGTCAAACACCGTCAAAGATCAAAACCCTGTCAATTTCAATTAGAACTGTTGATTTCAGCAAATTTAAAATTTTTAAAAAGTATGTAAATGTTTCTTAAAAACTATACAGTTTATATCAGTGTTTTGCGTCAAAACCGAACTACATATATAATAAAACAGTTGAGAACTTTAAGTATAAGTCGGTATTTTTTAAAATTTTAAAATTATTATAAATAAATCACCAAAAACGGTTTTTTCCACTGAAAAGAGAAGTTTCTCTTTTGTATTGATTCTCCTACAGACATTATGAAGGAGATATAACAGACCCCTCACATGCTCCTGACCAAATCAACCGCTCAGTCAAAGGTACTGATGTTGGCATTTTGTCTGTTCGCGTGGAGTGTTTTGCCAACATTCTGTTAATTAAACATCGGTCTTTATTATATATAATTAAATTTGGCTTTTGTCGATGTAGTTTTATCTTTGTTTGAGGCTTGAGTATTACTTGGCAACCAAATCACGCTTAGCCTATTATGCCAAATGAGTACAAATCACCAGAGCTCTGTGTTGCATTCCTTCACTTGAAAATTCATAATTAATTTTTCACTCTAATTTGATTGATAATTGGACCATCCAAAAATGAATACTCAAGCATGTGGACCAAATATTCCAGTCAGCAATTTTCAAGATCACTATCGACAGACAACAGCACAATGATAACCATTGACCAATTTGAGAAAATGGATGGTGTCAACATGTACCACAACATATATGGTGGGTTTTTCCCCACCTGATCAAGTGGACCACTACTACCATTTTCTGACTCGTCTTTTGTTGCTGCTTGTATGTTGTCTTAAGAAGATTATGTTCATCTTACATCCAAGGGGGAAAAAAAGGAGTATATTCATCGTAGTAGGAAGATGAATTTCCAAATGGCTGGTTTTCAAAATTAGACTAAAAAAAAAAAGGTTCAAGACTAGGTAGAGATCGTAGAAAAAAAAAAAATTTGAAGAAAAGAGATCATAGAAATTAAGTACGAAAAGGATCATGGAAGGTTGAGATCATTGCCGAGTTGAAAACCCTGCTACAACTGATCTTCACGGCGGCGGGCGAGTCAACCATTGGACTAGTCAAATGTCTTCCATTCAACCAATAAGGAAATTAAAGTTGACTCAAAATTACCTGTGCCTGCTCTATTTCAAATGGCTCAAAATTACCTGTACCTGCTCTATTTCGAATGGCTCAAAATTAAAGTTGGCTCGAAGTTGGGTGTTACCTGTATCCTGCTCTATTTCCTGTATCTTCTGAGAGGAAAAACATGTTTGAACTCTACATCCTCTTTTGTTGGCATGTTTTGTTTTTAAGGAATAAATGTAAAAAACTTGAATCACAATTTGAACTTGGAAAAATCATCGAGTGGTGTTGGGCTTATTGAGAGTCAACTAAAAGGGCTAGACTGCTAACTGACAATAGCTTATTAGACAAACCAATGGTCCCAAGATAGAGAAAGTCACCCATTGGTAAACATGAAGTTAATGTGGATGAAAGGCAATTTTCAATAGGGAATTTGGTGTTGTGCTAAGGAACTAAGATAAAAGGTAGCCTTCAATAGGAAATTGTGTGGGGTTTGGTGCTATGCTAAGGAATTCAGTTAGAAGGTTTTTGGCTACACTAGAATGGAAAACAGAATGGTTGCTGGATGCCGTCAATATGGAGGCTAGAGCAGTATTCGGAGAAATCATTTGGGCTGCTGAAATGGGGATACAACATCTTGTACTGGAGACTGATTCTCTTATTTTGAAAAACATTTTGGAACATGACAGATGTATCTTGTCAACTGTTGGTGTGACGACCTAATAAATCAAGAGATTAGCGGAAGAGTTTGGATCAGTTAGTTATAAAATGTCATGAGAGTTGGAAATATGCATGCCCATATTGCTGCAGCTCATTCTGTAAAAGTCTGTGAGTCTAGATGTCTGTAGTGGGAAAATCCACCAATTTTTCTCATACATCCAATTTACTTGGATTTTTTGTATAGTTTTCCTTAAATGGAAAATTACCGTAACCACCTTAGATAAAAAATTATAATTCGAGTTTCATATGATCATAAAATTATAATTTATTTTACTCATTGTATTTAGAATTATTTATTTCGTTAGCATACCAATTTTCATTTAAATTGTATGTGTGTTTGGACTCCATCCGAAAATAGTATAAATTCAACGTAATAAAATAGTTTGATATAAATAACAACTTTCAAGTTATTTTTCAATATGTAAATAACCTCAAATATAATATATATATAAATAGATAATTATATAAAATAGCAATACATTTAAATATATATAAGGCTTATTTTGAGCTAAGTAACTACATCGAATAGGTGCTCAAAATTACATGATTGAATATATGAAAATATATATCAAACGACGCAGAAGGGCTCTAGCCCCTAGAAGCCATATATAAACTGTTTAAATAATTTGATCAAGAAAATGTAAGCCACCCATTTATGTTATTTAAGTAATGATGATGCTAAGTGCCAACAATTAATAGAAAGAACCATGTCGATTATAAAATAAGAAACTAAATTAATTATTTTTATAAAAAAAGTAAAATTATTTTTTATAATATTAACTTCCCAAGATATAGAACTTTCGCTACTTTCATTAAAATGGTTTGTATTTTTTGGACCGGCCATAGAATGTATGGAAAATTTCTTCGGTTGATCTGTGGAAGATGGCAGTTGACTAAAAGTGATCGATACGGCAAGGGTGGGAAGTCAAACATAGGGGCTAAAAAGAAATTTCAATATATATCTAGAAAGGCCAATCAAATAAAGCATTTAATCACGGAGAATCCCACTTATAATTGATAAATCGCATTAGTCAAAATAACAACTCGACGACTAATTACCTCATATTAATTTTTATTTCCTGTATTAATTTTATTATCCAAGCAATCCCACGTATAGTCAACGGTGCAATCCTTTTGATTTGATTCCCAAGTAACGGCAATAAGTATATTTTATGATTCGACTTACCAATTAAATTTCATATATATGCTAGAAACCATACGCAAATCAATTGTAACCTGAGAAATTTTTAGCAACCGCAGCTGGGTTTCTGGAACAAATTAAAAATTATGGCGTCAATTATCAATTCTCATTGAATATACAACGATGATAACGATAAAATAAAATAAATTATTCAGGAATCGTTTTGGAAAGAACATGTCGAAGTTCAAAGTTGACCCCGACGTGGGTAAGTCTCTCTTCTACCCTTTTCCCTCTTTATAAATATACATCGATTGTGAAAGGCAGAAGCACAGAATACAGCTAGAAGATATAAACCATGGCTGGTAGTTCTTCTCTTCTTGGGAGGATTTGGCCTACTTTCTCTCTTTCCCCCTTCATTCTCTTCTCCTGGCTGTCTCTTCTTTCTTCTATCGAAGGCGCAGAAGGGTACTTCTCCTCTGTTCCAGCTCTTGTCCCCGAAAAGCTCTTCAATCAGATCTTCCTCCACAAAGATGACAATGCCTGCCCTGCCAAAGACTTCTACACCTACTCATCATTCATCCAAGCCGCCCGACGCTTCCCCAGGTTTGGCAGCGTCGGCAGTCTCAACATCCGCAAGCGCGAAATTGCTGCTTTTCTAGCTCAAATCTCCCATGAGACTACTGGTAAGCTCCCTGTCTTCTCATCTCCCATGAGATTGCTGCTCTCAAGCTCAAATCTGTCATTTCTTTTATGCCGCGGACCTTTGCCAGTTGAGTAGAGAGCATTAGAACGCAAGCAGTTTCAAATTACTTCTCTTAACAGTACGTTTTTGGCTATTTATTATATGAACTTCTGTCCACCGCTGAGAACCTGCTTAACCATCAAGCACTTTAGTGTTTAGAGTGGAACAGAAATTTGTAATTGATTGATGGTCTGAAAATTGGATTTCAGGAGGGTGGGCCACTGCACCTGATGGACCATATGCATGGGGCTTGTGCTTCAAGGAGGAGGTAAGCCCACAAAGCAACTATTGCGACGACACCAACAAAGAATGGCCTTGCTATCCTGGCAAATCCTACAAAGGAAGAGGACCCATACAACTCTCATGGTGAGTAATCACCATTCACCAAATCTCTCCATTTTTGATATTCATGAGCCGATGAATAAGAAGAATATGATTTCTGCATTGATGATCCCATCAATGTGGATGTTATCATGAGCTGATGCAATAAGAAAATGATTTCAGCATCATGGATCCTTGACACTCAAAGATACGCTGTTTTATTTTGATTTAACGTTCCTGACTTGGGGTGTAAATAGGGCTGACCATTGATCCACGCCTAACTCAACCTGTTTTTTCACTTGGTCGTACAAGTATTTTCGTGAGAACGCTGACCCGTATTAAAAAAGATAACGTTGACCGTTTCCAACCAGCCGAATGATATTTTTAGGTAACTTCAGATTGATCCAAAAATATTTTTTCTAATTTAAAATAATTTAAATACAACTGTATTTAAAATTTTAAAATAAATATATATACATATTCAAAAAAGTAAAACTAAGTTTATAGATTAAATATAACTAGATTAGCATGTTTATAAAAAAAAAAAAAAAAAAACTTTTTTAAAATATATTTTTACACTAGTCTCAAATCCGATCTGAAAAGATTGAGCTCTTCCAACCCAGCTCGCATCTATTCATCTGTTACAAACTTTGTAGATATATTTTTATTCATATTTTTATTTTTCTTATAATTTTCACGTTAATTATGGTTAATTATACTTCAACTTAATTTTCTAAACCATATCTTGTGATAATATCATGTGTTAGGTGACCATCTGCGCTGGTTGCAAATTACCCTATTTCCAACCAACTGGAGAATTAAGTTTTTTTAGATTTTCATAAACCTGAAATCTATTTAATCTAAACATCAAGTTTTACCTTTTTCAATACTAAGATGATACAATGTATATCATACCAATTAGAAAAAAAAAAAAAAGAGACCAAATTTTATTATTTTTGGATCTGCATAAATTTTTTTGAATTTCAAACACAATGACCTTTAAAGATAACTAAAATATCAATGCAGTTAAAATACTTTAAAAAATATATACATATATAAAAATAGTAAAACTTAGTATATATATTAAATATTCTCATTATTAACCCTATAATATCATATTAATTTCTCTTATTTTAAAAATTTACAGACCAAAAAATTTTCATTTATAAGTTTTATGACCCAAATACAACCGAAGTTTGCGTATATAGATGACATTACTCCAACACATTTTCTTCTATGGAATTGGGCAGGAACTACAACTATGGCCCAGCGGGGAAGGCGTTGGGGTTCGACGGCTTGAGAAACCCAGAAGTGGTTGCAAACTACTCAGAAATCGCCTTCAAAACTGCCCTCTGGTTTTGGATGACAGAGCAGTTGCCCAAACCATCTTGCCATAATGTCATGGTGGGCCGCTATCGCCTCACAAGAGCTGATCTTGAAGCCAATCGCACCGTCGGATTTGGGCTTGTGACCAACATAATCAATGGTGGATTGGAGTGCGGCAGGGGCGATGATGGCCGCGTCAATGATCGGATCGGATACTTCCGGCGCTACACTGGCATCTTTGGTGTTGACACAGGACCCAATTTGGACTGTAACAATCAGAAATCATTTTGACGAGGGTGTGGTCCAGTTGATGGAGGCTTGGACCTGACATGGGCGGTGTGTGCGATCGCCCACTTCTTTGTATTATCTGCTTTCATTTTCTTACTAGAAAAAATAAGTGAAGCACCAGATGGCAAAGTCAAGGTGGGTAGACTTGGAACTTTTAATAGTACGTAGATCGGTTGTTATATCCACATTTGCGCCCAATTGAATAGCGTTACTCTTTTTTGGAAATGGAAATTATTTAGAAACAATTGGATGCACATTTTTTTACGCTTTTAAGTATCTTTTACATCTAAACCATTCAAAAACCGTAGTATTGAATGTTGATTGAACCGTAGCGATTATGTTAGTCCTAGGAAATCCTTGATCAAAAATCTATATAATATAAATATTTAGTATTTTTTATCACAATATAAATACCTAGTATTATTTGGAAATGAATCCGCAATGGTTAAAAATTATGAATAAGTTCAATATGTAAATTTATCAAAAAAAATATTATAAATGAAACATTATAACAAATTTACGTATTAAAAAAATTTCTGAGAAATCAAACTATGTACGAACTTTTTTCTGAAATTGCTTAGGCCGTTTGGCAGGCCTCAACTGCTTCCATCCCTGGATTTCCGCCCACTAAGGAAAGATTCCCCGGCCCAACCGTCCCACGGCCCTCTAAAAATGATAAGCCATTAAGGCCAGAAGTAAACTATTAATATTAAAGGTGTATTTTGTAACAACAAAAAATTATCAAATTAAAACTTTTCAATCTAAAACTTTTCACTCTCTGCAACTACCCTATTTTTTAATCATTTCTTCATATTTTTCTATACAACTACCCTACTTTTCAATCATTTCTACCCAACTACCAACACAATTAACCTATATATTTTAACTTTATCCTATTTATTCATCATCATTACCCCTATCATATCACATCATTCGACAACTTCTCATCCCTACAACTTTTCATCAAAAATTTTATCCCTTCCCAAACAAACCCTAAATTACTTCACGGATAAAGGACGACTTCAGCCATTAACTTTTCTCGAACGACTCAACCATAATTTGAATTCCCGCGTGACCCGAAAGATACATCAATCTAATACAAGATATATTTAACCTATTTTTTTATTTTTAAAATTTTTTTATCAACTATTAATATAAATATATTTAATATGTACATTAATTTTTATCATTTTTAGGATATTTTAAATATTTATTTTTATTTTAATTAATACTATTTTTGAAATATTTGAAATATTTATTTTAAATTTTTGAAAATCAATTCCAACTACATAAAAAATTTCAAATAAATGAAAAATAAATTAAATACGCAACACTGAGGGTGCGTTTAACCTCAGCCCAAACATATACCCTGAAAATAATGGAAGTGACTTTTGCATATGCCTCTACGTCTTTTTGAAAATTTGTAATATCAACCAGAATTCCTGGAAAGGCACAGAGTCCGAGAATGAAGACTGTAAGAGCTTCACATCGTTTTGTGATGATCCATAATCAAATTACTCCAATATTCAAGAATAGTTTAACAGCATCTTTCCAAAAACAGAAAAAAGAAGACAGATCTAGAGAGAGGAAGAAAAATCAACAGTTACAAATCAAGCACACAGAAGGAATCACAGACTTCCAGCCTAATGGAAAATTTCTGAAATTTCATTTTTTTTTTTATTTAAAAGTTTTTTGCTTCTTCACTTGGTGATGGCGTAGATGGCGTAGATGATTCCAGGCAACCATCCGAAGAGCGTCAGCAGCAAGCAAAGCCAAAACTCCACCTGCGACACCAACAACAACCACCAACACCAACTCAGACAGAGAGAAAAACACGCGGAGAGAAAAGAGCACGACCACAAGAGCTAAGCAGAAATCCGAAGATTCCGGAGGCTGATCCAGCGATTTCTAGGCATTTCGCAACCGAAATTACCCATCCTCAAGTAAAAACGCC
This sequence comes from Annona cherimola, assembly GCA_030490835.1. Classification (NCBI taxonomy): domain Eukaryota; kingdom Viridiplantae; phylum Streptophyta; class Magnoliopsida; order Magnoliales; family Annonaceae; genus Annona; species Annona cherimola. Next base: position 122,113,239 of record CM059972.1, on the reverse strand, counting down.
AACTTTTGGGGAAGTCTGCGCGACTGCTGTGGATCGGTTGGTGAATTCCTCAGCCGTAAGTGAAAACACGAATTTTTTTTAGGAAAGTAGGCGTGTTTGCGGTCGACAGGATTGGAAACCCTTCATCGGTAAGTAAAAGACACGTAATTTTATAGGAAGGTCGGAGTAACTATTGTCGTTCGTGTTGGAAATTCGAAAGAAGTAAGAAAAACTGGGAGATTTCTAGGAGAAAGTGCGGAGAAATCAGGGAGGGAGGAGACCTAAGTCGAAAAGACCAAACCTCGCATCCGAACTTGAGGGAAAACGCCTAGAGGAGGAAGGATGATGGCGATAAGGATGTCGATGCAGTTCAGAGTCCCATCCGACGCCATTGAAATCGGACCTGGATCAAGAAACTTCGACGAGGAAAAATGTGGGGGAAAAAGAAGAAAGCAAGTGCAAAAAAGGCTCTGTTGTCTAAAGTGAACCCCCGGGAAGAAAGCGAGTGGCGTAGACGCCGTTACGACGGCTTTTATAGAAGAAACGGTGGCCTGCGGCCACGTGGCATGCGGTCCTTTCTGGAGGGATGCTCCACTCAAAAGTCCCTACTGATTACTCTCATTTTTTAAGAAAAATAAATAAAAGCCTTTTTTATCATGTGGGCTTGCGTCATGCAGAAATTAATTTATGGGCAACGGAAGGGGAATCACTCCTGGCCCTGACCGGACATGCGAGGGTAATAGTGGAGTCCAGATTACCCCAGCTTAGGATTTCTTTCTAATCTCGTCACCCTCGGATGGCCAGATGAACAAATCGAAGACAACTTGAACGCGCAGGATAAATGAGGTTGTATCTTTACTCATGGTGTATTTGAAAAATGATAAAATTTTTGTATAAAAAATTTTGAATATGGTAAAAAAATAATTATGATATAATAAGGATAATAATGAAGAGTAAAAAGAACAAAGTTAAATAAATTAGTATAAATGGTTGAAAATTAAGATAGTTGAATAGGATGATACGAAAAAATAATAAAAAAAATTAGATAATTGTAAAGAGTAAAAAAATTTCCTTGTATCAAAACATGCTCTTGATATAGACCAAGATTTCTCACCTGACACATAATTACACATATTCATATTAACTACTTAATCATTCAACTGGTGTCAGAGTCTAGATTATCACAAGTGCAGTTGTGGTGTTGGTTTCCACAGTGAGGTTCAACCTGTTCAAATTTGTTAATAGGTATAATTTAAGTTGAGTCAAATTACCCATTAGTTTTATGAGCATTCGAAAATCAAATATTTAGCTTCACATAAACTGTGGATAATTAGCATATATACTTTGAAGGTGAGACCTCTAGTTAAACTGAAGAGAGATTAAATAAGGATAGATTGGGTGTTAAAAATTAAAAGATTATGGGTGTGTTTGTTTAGGGTAAAAAAGTGTCGACTAAAACTTTTCAATCTAAAACTTTTTACTCTCCATAATTACTCTATTTTTTAATTATTTTTTCACATTTGTCTATACAAACTACCCTACTTTTCAATCATTTCTACACAACTATCCATACAACTAACCTATCTATTTTAACTTTATTCTCTTTACTCCTCATCATTACTCCTATTATATCACATCACTTTCTATTGATTTGACAACTTCTACTCCAAAAACTTTTCATCAAAAGTTTTACCTCCAATCAAACACACCCTCTATTAGAAATAAGAAAAATAATGTTGAAAATAAAAATAAGAATATTTTTATTGATATTTTATCTACTATGATAATTGATATTATAATCAAATTCTTTCATAACCTCATACAAGGGAGGAAATCTTTCTAAAATATCTTTATCTTACGGTCCACTTTTTCGAAAAGACAATGCAAATACTGTACTCATTGCTAGCGGGTTTCGATCATAGGCCGGCATTATAAATGGCAACATCATGTACCACTATGGCAAAAAAAGAAGGTTATGTATTAGAAAATAAGATCTCACAAAAAATACGAAAAGAAATATTTAAAATAGAAATAAATTTTGAAAAGTAATATCCCATTAAAATAGAAATAAATTTTGAAAAGTAATATCCCATTAAAATAGAAATAAATTTTGAAAAGTATTATCCGATCCCATGCCATCTAATGTTACGATCTTGATAGGCCCTTAGAAATTTCATGATCAATGAGACAAAGGATGAATTCATAAATTTTATTTTGACCATTTATGTTTTAAAATATGTACTTAACTCTAACTAAAGAATGTAAATAGTAATTCGCATAAATTATATTAACTGATCATGAAGTCTACAAGACAAATTCTGCACTGGATCCACAGCCAACCAGTGGCGTACCCTTTTCCATTGGTTCATACACACAGTTTAAACTTTTACACGTCAGGTGCGCAATTTATTTTGCTCATGTCATCAAGAAGGCAAGCAGGCGCTAAAAAATTTTGGAGGAAGATAACAGAAGGATATCTTGCTGTTGGGGTTGGGAGGGATGCTGCCAAATCATCTTTTTTGCTGTCTAGAGTAATTAAATCATTAAAAATTGATAATAATTTTTTTAAAAGAAAATGAACCGCATCGACTGGGTCGCACATTTCCGAAAGATATATAGTAATCCATCCACGTGTAGAGCAGAGTGCGCAGGTATGAATTGATTCCCCTTGGATGGGAATCCATCTTTATGACGTGACAGGCCGAAGACAGCTATCACTGTTTCAAAGGAAAGCGACGTGCATGGCTTTTTCACATGGTAGGAGCCGTGGAACCAGGTGGAGGTGATGGACCACCAACTTCCACAACATGCGATCGTTTCTTCACGAATATACGATCAAATTACTCACAGATGCTTCTGCCTTAAGAAATATGAGAATGTGTAGCAGCAAAGTAAGTTTTTTCATTGGTGGATCTGCAAACGGTTCGGTGAGGAAATTTCAAAAGTTATATCATTTTCCATATAAATTTAAAAAATGTTTCAAATTCATGTTAATTTTGACATGATTTCTCCTTTTAAATAATAATATAATTTTTTAAGGTCCACTTGCTAGAAGTCCTAAATTCACCAATGAAAATTTTTATGTAAACATAAGAAAATAACTAGAATATATATATACATATAGGGAGCTGTTCCGATGCAGCGTCACTGCACCGGAACAGCTGTGCAATGGCCCCAAAACGGGGCTCACGTGATCATGAAATCATGATCTACTCCACCCATTGTATTTAGAATAATGTATTTTATTACCATACCAATTTTCATCCCAATCAGATATGTATATGGGCCCCATCTGAAAATAGTACAAATCCAACGTAATAAAATAGTTTAATGTAAATAACAAACTTTAAAGTATCTGATTGGGATAAAAATTGGTATGGTTATAGAATACATTATTCTAAATACAATGAGTGGAGTAGATCATGATTTCATGATCATGTGGGCCCCTTTTGGGGCCACTGCACGGCTGTTCCGGTGCAGTAATGCTGCATTGGAATAGCTCCCATATATATATATATATATATATATATATATATATATATATATATATATATATATCTTTAAATACAAGTAATGAATGCGATTATTTTCCTATATCCTTCAAATTTTTTTCTAACTCCATTATCCCAGTTGCAACTTGCAGCCTGCACGGAATTGACACGAATCGGTACTCTATAGGCATAAGCATTGGGGAGCACGTGGTCGTCCCGGCGCGCATTACAGCATACGCGAATATTTCTGCCGCCCCCCGGCGCGATTGGAATCATGAGTTCACATTTTTGCAGGTGCCAAGATTCCTGGAATTGTCAAATTCCTCGATCCTGCCCTGTGTCCACGTAAAAATATTCTAACGCTTGAACAAAATTAGAGAGAAAGCCATTTCGTAATTATTTTATTATTAATATTTTGACTAAATAATGTGTAATAATTAAAAATTTTGCTAGTGATATCATCCTCGACATTGGGATCTAACACGTGCACACATTAGGCGATGCTACTATGCCTTTAAATTAATCAAATTCAAATTCAAATAAGAATATATGCAGAGAGCAGTTACAAACACGAATGTGAATTTTGGTGAAATTTTTATAAAAATGAAATTAAAAATAAGGTTGATAAGCAATTAAATTTACCGTAAAAAAGATAATATTTTAAAAATTATATGATTGATATAAAATAATAAAAGTAAAATTGACATAATAAAATGGTGTTAAGAAAAAATAATTAAATATAAAGATGAAATTAAAAATAAGGTCGATAAGCAATTAAATCGATATGTATGAAAGAAGAAAATGTCAATGAAGTGTACATATCGAAGTGTCTATCATGCAGTCAGTTACACCGCATCTACCCGCGCATGGGAAAGTCGGTGAACAACTACACCGACTGTCGTGCGGCTTTTTGGATAGCCATTTAGCTTCGTTTGCGGATCTTTCGACGCGTGCCCGTGTAAACGTGGCGTTTAAGGCCTCCCAGTCCCATGTAGGCACTAGGAACTGTAGGCAGCAACACGAGCGGCTGCCTTTCCTCGCTAGTTGAATTCCTCCACGGCGTCCATCGGCATTAGGGGTGGGAATCGGGACGGGCCCAACCCACACCCTACTTTTCAAAAATCTGATTTGCTCTTTATTTTTTTTCCGGGTCAGGACAAGTTCGGTTTGACTCTTATTTTTTTTACTAGGTCTCGAGAGAAAATTCGGATCAGGAACGGGTCGGCTTCCGGATGACGGGTCGGGTAAAAACTACGGGTCAAGTAAGAAATTTTTAAAAATTTATAAACCTATCAAGTATAAAGACAAATTTATATTAAATTTAACTACTATTTGTTTCAATCTATTACTAATCAATCAAAGCAAAACATAAATACTTAAATAAAACATGAATATTTATTCACCTATACAAGAACAAGTTAACATTTAGATAAAATCTAATCTATTTAGATATCAAACATTTGAATGCAAATAATTGAGAGTTTTATAGATACCAAACATTTGGGGTTGCTAAATCCTCTTCCAAAATCCAATCTACGTAAATAAGTAGAAGCAGAAGCATTTTGTAAATATTAAATCATATCATTGGCAATTTGGGAAAAAATCGGAACACAGAAAAATATATCCATAATTCTAGAAATATACCATTGCTGGACGGCAGATCTGGGTTGCGGATCCGGACGGCGGCTCTGGATGCACGGATCTGGACACGATGGCATTCTACCGGACAGATCTGGACGCGCGGATCTGAACGGCGGCTTTGGATGCAACGGCTTCTGCCGGACATGGAGAAGAAGGCAATGTTCTGCCGGACAGGGAGAGGAAGGTAGGGACAGTCGGATGCGCGGATGTGGAGCGGGCGTTGGCGGATCCGGACGCGATGGCATTAGCTGCGAACGGAAGACATTCTACTAGAAAGGGAGAAGGCAGGGATGCTGGACGCCAGAGATGATGCAGGAGACGGTGACGGGAGATGGGAATCAGTTGCAGGACATCGCTGGCCAGGCATGTTGGGCATAAGAGGTGATGACGCAACTGCTTAGTCTGCTTGGCGGGAGGCGGTGTTGTCTGCTTGGCGAGGGAGACGGCGAGGCAGATGTCAGACGCCGTGCGGGAGAGAGACGAGATTTGAGGGAGTTCGGGCCTAGGGAATCGGGGTAGGTTAAGCTGAATAGGTTAGAAAAATATTATAATAGTCAGCGGGTCAGCGAGTATAAGCGGGTCGGGATCCAGTAGGTCCGCCCCGACCCGCATTTTGAAGAAATTTTCATACCCTTGACCCGCCCGCCGCCCCCCCCCCCCCCCCCCCCCCCCCCCCCGGGTACATAACCCCAACCCGCCCCCCGGTATAAAATAAGATCGGGTCGGGGCGGGTCACGGGTTGACCCGCCCGATTCCCACCCCTACATCGGTACCCATCTCATGATCTCGGTATTTTTGATATTTTCATGATCTGGTGGTTGCATTGACGGCACTGGGCGTGTGACCCGTTGCCGCGTATTTTTTATACAGTGGTTGGCATAAACTCCCACGTATTAATTGCAAAACTTCCAGTATCTGCACTGTGCAATCAACGTTAACCTGCTTCGTGTGAGGCCTACCGAATGAGATCTCTTCCATTCATTATACTGATAATTATGTTAAAGAATTGTGCTTAATTTCATTTCAAAGAATTCATAATTGTGATTAATTCTATTTCAAAAATTTTTGTGAATTTATATTTCCTACAAATCTAATTGAAAATTAATAAGTTGATAAAAATGTCAATATGTGAATAATTTTATAAAAATATTATTACATTTTAATATATATAAGCATTTTTTTGAAATATAATTGTCATAACAAAGCACTAGTAAAATTTTTAAATAATTTTATTTGCAAATTGATCTTAATCAATATGTATATTATCCTCAATAAAAATAATATAGATATAAAATTTTGAATTACAATTAAAACGGCTAATGTCAAAATAATAATATTTATTCTTGAAATGTATAAACAACATTGATAATATTTTTATTTTATTGATAGATCATGTAAAATACGTAACTTGAACAAGGATATGCAATTAAGAAAATAAAAATTTATCAAGTAATACTTATATTTGGACAAACTTTTCAAAGACATGCATCATTGCAAGAAAAAAATTCGCTAGCACAAATATAATTATTTTAATTTTAAGTTGGCACAAATACAAATAATCATCGTTAATGTTTATAAAAGTTTGGGCAAATTATACAAATACCCATAAATTTTATCTATAATTTCACTTATATTCACAAATTTTTAAAATTTATAATATACCTACATATTTTAACTAAAATTTCACTTATATCTGCACTGTTATGAATCTGTTAAATGTGCCGTTATTATCCTTATAAATTGACGAAAATGTCAATCAATAATTATAATTTTATAGCTAAAAATTCACATTCAAATAAGTTTTTAGCACTTTTACAAATTTAACATCATCTATTATTTAGATGTAATTTTTTAGTTCTGACAAACTAACATCAAATTATATTAAAACTTGAGCATAGTTGTCATTTTACAAGGATGCTAATGGCCTCTTTAAAGGATTTCTAACAACGTGGGTATTAGTGAAATTTTAGATAAAATGCATGGGTATATTAAATTTTTTTGAAAATTCATGAGTATAAATGAAAGTAGAAAGTATACGTGACATTTGCTATAATAATTTAATGGTAACCTCGGGTAAATTACTTATGGAGCATCGATCATCTTATACAAGTGAAAAAACATATATTTTTAAAAATTTTATTAAATTATTAATCTATGTGTATATAGATGTATTTTAGTTATTTTTAACTATTTAAAAATGAATAAGTTATTGAGAAATGCGAGAATACATCCGACATATTAACTTCGGACTTCGGTTGTATGTGCCCGGGAGCATGCAGCACTGTTAGCCCAAGTGTATGTAACGTATGTATCAATTTTTACCATTTTTGGAGATTTTTAGATTTTTAGATTTTTATTTTTTATTTTTGAAAATCAGTGGCATAACTGATTTTCAAAAATAAAAAATAAATATATAAAATACCCCAAAAATGGTAAAAATTTACCCAAAGATTAAATACACTTGGGCTAACAAGTTTATGAAAAAATTTTCAAAAAAAAATAAAAAAAATAGGTGTATGCGCCATGCTCTCGAGAGCATACAACCAAAGTCCATTAACTTCAACCATATCCCAATAACTGATTTTTAGATACACATATGATACATAAATAATCTGAATTATTTGATTTTAAAATGGCTCATTTCAATTATTATAATTTTAAATAATAATATGATAAAATTTTACATTTAAGATTACCGATAAATGAAGAAAATCTGGAAATTTAGTTATTATTAATTCAGTTGTTAATAAAATATTTTAATTTATATTTATACGTAGTATTTCGACATATTAAAGAGCCACCAGGGAAAGAAACAACCCACCGCGACAACCGGGAGAAAAAAAAAAAAAAGAACTTCCTTGTTAGAAGAAACAATTCATATACATGAATGCACACACGAAATGCCATTTTTTACGTCATCAAATAATGAATTCCCATCTTATCAAATATACTAAATTATATGGAAAAAAAGCATTTTCGGATTTTATTCATTTTAACCCCAACTGAAAAATATTCTCATAGGCAAAGCTCAATGCACCCGGGTGTATATAACTATTTTTTAAATTTTTTTTTGAATTTTTTTTATATAACGGTTAATCTAAATGTATTTAATATGTATCAATTTTTATCAATTTTGGAGATTTTTAGATTTTTAAAAATGCTGCTGAATTTTAAAAATCTAAAAAAATATCTAAAAGTCTCCAAAAATAATAAAAATTGATAAATATATTAAATATATTAGATTAACAGCTTCATAAAAAACTTTCAAAAAAATTTAAAAAATAAATATAATACACCCGAATGCATTAAAGCTCAATGCACCAAGGTGCATATGATTTAACCCCCCATATTAGTGGGAAGTGCAAGTCTACAAACAGCACTCGTCGCCGATAATTGGAAACTATGACCGTCGTAAAAACCACCTTTCTTTTCGGGGAAATTACGTAGGTGACCGTTGCAGATCCATAAAATATTCGAAATAGAGGATTATCCAGATGGCGGATTATGCTGTTCTGATCTTCCTCTTCTTGTAGCAGGAACCCATGATCCGCCTTCTCGACTTGGGCCCACCACCTCACCCCCACCTCCAAAAAATATCTCCTCTTCCGCAGCCCTAGTCCGTCACCATCATCTCCAATTTCTTCTGCCAGCACCCACTTTAAAAAAAAGATTTCTTCACAGTTCGAAATCCCTCGCATGTCCATCTCTCTTGTGCATTCCGTCTTTCGGAACCTCGGTTCATGGCTTGCTGGGGATTCGTCCTCGGCTCCTTGGTAGAACTGGAAGAAGGCATCTACGTCTGCTTCGGGAGCCAAGTAGTCCCCGCCGCAGATGAATGACTTATCGCACGGCTCGATTCTCCCACCCAATTCCAAACCTCAGCCAATCTTACCATTTTCAGCCATTGGGTGAGTCCGATTCTCTCTTTCTCCGTTTCCTTCGATTTCTTGTTCAGAATCCCTAAGAACTTTATAGTATATCTTGTTGGATGAGCAAAGAGCTTGGAGAATTAGCTGATGTGTTTGCATGCCATTTGAAAATGTTACATGTAATTTTATGACAAAAGAGAATTTAGTTAGAGAAAAAAAAATTTCTTTTAAATCTGCTGTAACTTTCTTCAAGTTTGATGTTTAAATCAACGCCTCCAAGCACATTGCATATATGTAGCCAAAAATCAGTAGCTAGAGGTTCTTGTTGGTACTTAGTCTTACTCATAGGATGATGATCTTTTGAGAAATCTCATTATCTATTCATAAATGCTTTTCGATAACAAGTTATTCAAGAACCTTTTGCATTCCGACCTGGTTAATGAAATCTAGTGCACAACCAAAGACATGCAACTTATGATCACTCTGCTAGAGTGCCCAAGTTTAAGGGCAGATCTAGGACCGTTGGCGGGCAATTCAATTTGACATTAAGGAATGATGTCATTACTTGAGAGGGGGTAGGGGGGCAATGATCACATGAACCTTTTGCATTCCAACTTGGTTAATGAAATCTAGTACACGATCGAATACATACAATTTGTAATCACTCTGCTAGAGTGCCCAAGTTCAAGGGCAGATCTAGGACCTTTGGCCAGCTGGAGGAATTCAATTTGACATTAAGGAAGACATTAAGGAATTATATTATTATTTGAGAGGGGGCAATGATCAAAATGAACAGTGTGCAATTCAATTTGACATTAAGGAATGATATTATAATTTGAAAGGGGGCAATGATCAAAATAAAGAGTGTTTCGAAATATTTTTCAAAATTTTAAGTAAAATTGTGTACATTTGAAATTTCAGTGGGGGCATTTGCCCCTCACTGAGCTCCACGTAGATCTGTCTATGCCTAAGTTAGACATTGCCTTTCCAACTGTGGTGCTTTTTGATTTTTTCTGTTTTCTTTCATGTTTAATTTTTACTTACGCACATTGCATCTATTCATCATTTTATTTTATTTGTTAAGGATGAACTTCAGGATGAGCTTGGCACCTTATCACATGAGGTTGGATATTTCAATTTACTATTTGAATGATGTAGCCTGCTGATTGCAGCGATTAAGAAAGTGTTTGTAATATTACTAAAGGGAGAAGTGTCATTAGGTTCTCAACTTGTATTGGAAATATTATGAATAATATAACTGAACTTTCTAATATAGAAAAGAAGAATATTTTAATGATACGTAAGAAGAAATTAAGATAAGTGTAGATAAACACTACAATGAGAAGCATCGCACTAACTGCCAACATATCACAGCTAGAGAAACCTGTCCATATGATTTGCAATGAAAATAAGAAAAGGGAACGCAAAACTGAGAAAAATCTAATGTCAGCCACTGTACTTGAATCATGTAGAAAATAAAAGAACAGAGCATTTCAGAACCATATAACATCAACCAAGGAATAACCTAATCTAACTTGAGGTTAAATGAATTTAAATGTTAATGGTTTGGTAAACCCATAATTCAAATGTGTGTATATCCAGAACCACAATTGTTCACTTTCATGTCTTTTAATATGCATTCAATGGCAAGTTGGTTTGCTTCTTTTATGCATTGTGCTAAATTAGTTTTCATCAGCAATTGATAATGTGTAGCTTTATGATGTGTAGCTTTATGATGTTCCCAGTTCTGTCCATGCTTGTCAAAGGTAATCCTGGGCACACTCCTAGGCACAAGGCTCCATGAGGTGAATGGGGAAGCACCTTGGACCAGTTGAGGCACAACACATTCAATAAGGTGCTATCAAGGCATAACTTTTGTTCATGTGCTGGTGCATGTCTTCGCACCTTTGTGTAAAACATGATAAACATAAGAAAGGACATCACAACAGTCCATCTGAAAATTAGTGAAGGGACATAAAAAAATCTTTTAAGTTCTAACCATATAGATGTTCATCTAGAAAAAACTGGGAAAGGCATAAAGCATAAAAGCCACTAGCCAAAAATGGAAAAAGGAGAAAAGCTCAAAAAAGAAAAGAAATAAAACAAAAGGTTCATTGCTGATGTCTTCAAATTTGCTTATTTCTTTGGTTTTTTTTTTTTCTTTTGTTTCCTTCATTTGGATCTCTATCCACTTTTTAATATTTCTTCTTTTTCTTCTTCTTGGGGATTGAAGCTGTTCGATATAAACTTGAGACATGATTATATACAATATATTATATATGTGCTGAAGTTATACTATTCATTTTTATTTCTTCTTTGATTTTTTTCCATAAATATGTTTTCCCAAGCGTATTTAATTTATTTGCTAAGTTTTATTATTTTACATATTTAATTTGGATTTTAAAAAATTAAGTTTTTTAAGGGATGAAAAATGATATATGTGGCTCTAAAATTGATGATTTTTAAAAATAAAAAATAAAGATGTAAAAGTATTGTAAAATAGCAAAATTTGGCATATGAATTAAATACACTTACAAAAACAAGTTTATGAAGAAAAAATCAAAAAACGAAATAAAAATAAAATAAAAAATGAATATTGTAACTTAAGCATATATACAATATATTGTATATAATCATACATCTATAAACTTTTCAACCGCCAACTTTTTATAGTTAAGGATATGTAATTAATTGCTGTTAAGTTTAAGATAAATTAGAAGACTAATAGTAGAACGTGATGGACCTTGATTTTGGCCCATATTGAACTTATTTCTCACTGTATTATTGAAAGTTACTTCCATATTTTTCTTAAAATGTCTTTTAAATGTTTTAAAATTTTTAATTTATTCGTATTCTCTACTCATCTATTGAAGTTGCTAAGTTTGAGGTTTTAGTAGAGAAGTGTAAGGTTAATTGCTAGTATCTCGAGATTAAGGACCAACATTTTAGAAAGAGTTGTTATTTACTGAAGAATGATCTATATTTTGACTTTTAATCTTTTTGTATTTTGTTGCTTATTTTTTCTCAATTTACTTTTTTATTTAATATGCTCCATTCGAATATTTCTGTTCTATGCTCATCAATTTTTTTTTAAATCATATTTAAATTTTTTATAATGGTACTTAACTTGTTCCAAATGAGTTCCAAATGAGACAACTCTTACCCACTTTAACTTTGCATTGATATATTTTGTTGTATATTTTCAATGCTTTGATTGTCTTGTTGAGTCTGTTGACATATTTTGATGACAAATTTATATTCTTTAGATGAAGTGAATCTTTTTTTTCAAAATTGCTTTCATTTCTAATGAATTCTAAGTAACATGAAATCTCAAAATTGATTGCGGAATTTTTAACTCATTTTTCAAGTTTGGATATTGTAAATTGTTATTATTTTATCTTTTCTTATGTGATATCATACAAAATATGTTCAGTGAATTCCACATTCTTGAAATAGATTCATAGTTTCATCAGCATGGAAGATCATTGGCACGAGATGAAATATGCTCATATCATATACCTTCTTAGTAATTTATATAATCATATGTAGAATTTTTGTACTTGAATGATTTGAGGATTGATAATCTTCAAATATCTATGGGAAGTATTACACAAAAAAGTAAGAAATCTTTTCATCTATTTAGCTCAATTTTTTGAATTTTTAAATGTTTTTTCATTATTTTGGAAAAATGTGCTTTTCCTTAAAAAAATTTAAATTGGTGGTCTGATTTTTCTTTCCAAAACAGTATTTTAAGAGCCAATTTTAAAAAGTAGGTTTCTGTTCACGAAGAATTTTGCATTTTTCATTTGATTCAGATTTTTTTATTTTTTTATGAAACAGATTTTTATTTTCATATTTTGGGATCTTTTCAAACAGCTAATTACCTTTAGTTTTATTGTTTGGGACTAAATTTGTGAAACAGAGATCACAAAATTGCTCAGACCTTTACTGGAATGTTTACAAGCTAGCCGAGTCCTGAATTTCATAAAAAATCACTCTTCAATTTATCCCGCCTAATTACCATAAAAAATATCCCGCCTAAATTTTGCAATACACACAACAACCACTGTATTCTAGATTTTGCAAAAAGAAGGTCCTATTTTCTAAATGTATAAAAGAAATTTTGTTAAAAATAAAGAAAAGGTTGATATATTATTTCATAAGAATAGAAAGAACCTGTTTTCAAAAGGAAAAAAAAAAAAGAAAATTCTAATTTAAAGAAAAGGACATAAGAAAATTTCATTCAACTTAATGGAAGTCTTTTCAAAAAGAAATTTACAATAATGTCTGCACTTGTGAACTTTGCTTGTATAGGCACCCCCATAAACAATAGTTTGGACTTTGAATAGTCAAAATTCAAGTTCGACTAGTATAATTGGGCCCATTTGCCGTTGTCTTCAAGAAGTATATCATGAAAGTCCACAATCCAGTCAATGTTGATGATGTGGGGTGTTTTAGCAAACGAACTTCACAAATAGGAGTATTCTTTTGCAAAATCAGTGGTGTTGTGGAATAAAAATTGCAAAATCTCAAAAACATGGGTAAGCAATACAAATAGCTATTTTTTCAAATCAATAAAGTCTTTCGAATTTTCATCTAATGCTTCCCATAAATATGTTTATGGTTAATAATCCTTAAGTGAATCAAATGTAAAATGTTCTGATTATGATCATCGAAGTTGTTGAAAAGAGAGATATGGGTTGATTTTTTTTGCGCTAATGATACCTTGGCGAATCAAAGTATGAACTTTTCTCAAGACAGTGAGAATCACTTAGTATTTTTGAATGCTATTACTAGAAAATAAAGATAAAAAGCTATTATTTACAATTTATAAGTTGAAAAATGAATTGAAAAACTTAGACATCCAATTCTAAGATTTGACGTGGTTTAGAATTGACCAGAACTGAAAACAAATTCGAAAATGAGTTTTTTTTTTTCTTTTTTTTCTATTTCCATTTGGAGAACACAAATTTAAGTGCAACAATGACAATTAAAGTGTGGGAAACTATAAAAATTAAAACTGAAATAGAGAAGTTTTCTTTGCAACAAGTTGAAGACTATTGTAAACCTATTGTAAACCTTTGAACAATGATTTAGAAAGTCAATGTTGAAGGATATATATATATATATATGAGACCCGATCCTGTGCAGTCGGACTGCACCGTAATTACGGTGCAGTCCACTGTAAAATGGACCCCACACATATTAGATTGTAATGAAATTTTATACACTCATTTATCCATATATAAATCATACTTTAGACGGTTTAGATGTTGAAAAAATCACTTTAAACTTGATATTTACATTAAACTATTTTATTACGTTGATTTTGTACCATTTTAAGATGGGGACTGCACACATGTTGGATTTTAATGAAAATTGGTATGCTATTAAAGTGAACAATTCTAAATACAATGGGTGGGGTGGATTTTCCATTTATGATCAGGTGGGCCCCACAGTGCATGGACTGCACGGTGCAGTCGCATGCACTGGAATAAATCCCTATATATATATATATATATATAAATTCAAGTAAACTTGTATGCAGATCTTTTCTTTTTTTTTTGTTGTTGTTGTAAATAATACATTTTCATTTCATGTTGTTGATTAATCTCAAGATTTAGTGATTACATCAAGTTTCCCGTACTTAGTTCTCAGATTTAGCATTTTATTAACTGAGTTTTTTTTATGTTTTTATATACACTCATCTCAAACGTGTATTACAATCAAACCCCTTGAGACATTCTTACAATATACCTACAGCCATCTACCAATTATCTAACAATATATTTAATTTTTCCATTCTATTTTTTTTTTTTCCTACAAGAATCAACGGTGAGCACTCCCATTGCGATTGAAAAGGAGACGCTGCCACCACAAACTGCATTTGCTGCCGCTCGAACACATGACCACTAAGTTACGATGGTAACACCCGCGTGGCCATTTTATTAACTGAGTTAAGTGCATAAATAAATTAAAATTTGGTGCACTTCAAGAGACATTTTAAGAAAAAAAATAAGGCAGTAATTTTTTCGATTACAGTCTGGAATAAGTTTCGTAAAACCAAGTGTTGTGCTTGCTGATGCAGTCGTTTTTGATTTGTCTGAATTTGTGGCTTGTGCCCTATAAGAATGAGATTTGGGATGAGAAGCAAAAAGCGAATGTAGAGCAGCGGCTGGAGCTGCAAATGAAGGCCATGTCCGTCCATGTCTCAGAAACTGAAACTGAGAGGGAGGAGCAGCACGTAATAGTAATAAGCTGACAAATGTGCGCATGGAGGCTTACTGAAACTGCAGGTGGAGAGGGAGTAGCATGGCTGCAACCATCACTGTTATCCCGCGATGTCATAGAAGCGGAATTTAACATTTATTAGGAGCGTGTAGCATGAAAGAATGAATGAACATTAAACAGGTGTCAAAAATGAATGAACAAATGTTCATTTATTCATGAGTTCGTGGTTAAACAGAATTTGAGTGGTTTAAGTCGGAGAAGGAAGAGAGAATCAAGAGCAACCTTGAAACCTAAGAGACTGAGGTCTTCAATTTTATTTTTATCTTAGTAGTTAAAGATATGACATTATTACTTTCAAAAAAAGAAAAGAAAAGAAGATATGACATTATGTAACATAAAAAAAAGAGATGAAATTACGAATTAATGATCTGACGTTTGAGTTGTAAACTACACGAGAATTGTCGAAGCTAAATTTTGGCAGATTGGCATATAAAATTCTCTTCAGGTTGGCATATAAAGTTCTCTTGTGTGCGGGGCATCTGTGTATGGCCGCTGTTCCCGCCGTTTTCATGGGACACCGATGTTACCGTCCTTAACTATACGACAGTCCCCAGACGAAAATCGCCCCCATTTGCTGATACACGAGGAGAGGGGAGTCCCCAGACGAAAATCGCCCACGTCTGCTGATACACGAGACGAGGACAGTCCCCGGACGAAAATAAAATCGCCCACTGCACGAGGCGACTCAAGTGTCAATAGATTGTTGGGATTTTCTTTCCTTAATTTTCTCTCTTTTTATATTCTGCCCCAACAGAGATGACGTGGTGGGACTGTTCTCGTGCAAGTGTTGACGTTGTCGTAATCCGCATTCGGCTGGAGGACATGGTGGGAGCGGCCGCTATTATAATCCACGTCCTCTATGTCTTCACCTTGCTATTTGTGTTGGGGGAGGATTAATTACATGGATGAATGGAGTGCAGTGTAAGATGTGGCTAAAGTTTTATTACTATCTGTAGCCAAATTTTAGTGGCTACTTTAAATACAATTTCAGTTGCATTTTATGTAAAAAAATGTCTATATTTAATCAAATGTCACTACTGAAAAATACCAATTATTTGGCTATAAATAATTAATTATAACTAAAATATATTTAATGCAATAATATATATATTATATGTAACAAAAAATTAGCTATATAAAAGCGAAATTTGTTATAGCGGCACGGGAAATCCAACATACACAAGAGTATGGGGAAAATCACGAGA
Organism: Annona cherimola; assembly: GCA_030490835.1. Lineage (NCBI taxonomy): Eukaryota > Viridiplantae > Streptophyta > Magnoliopsida > Magnoliales > Annonaceae > Annona > Annona cherimola. Next base: position 122,096,763 of record CM059972.1, on the reverse strand, counting down.
TAGATCCTATATGTGAACCGAAAGGTAGCTGATTGATATCTTTATTACATTGATACAGATCACAAAAATTAGATAATCGAATTAATTTGAAATATAAGGAGCAAACAAAGCTTTCAGAGACATCGATAATATTATGCATCATATATATATATATATATATATATATATATGGGATTTATTCCAGTGCATGCGACTGCACCGTGCAGTCCATGCACTGTGGGGCCCACCTGATCATAAATGAAAAATCTATCCCACCCATTGTATTTAGAATTGTTCACTTTAATAACATATCAATTTTCATCCAAATCCAACATGTGTGCAGTCCCCATCTTAAAATGGTGCAAAATCAACGTAATAAAATAGTTTAATGTAAATATCAAGTTTAAAGTGGTTTTTTCAACATCTAAACCGTCTAAAGTATGATTTATATATGGATAAATGAGTGTATAAAGTTTCATTACAATCTAACATGTGTGGGGTCCATTTTACAGCGGACTGCACACGATCGGGTCTCTATATATATATATATTTGTTGACACCCCACAAAATATAAAAAAAAAAGAATTAAAAATAAAATAATAAAAATAAAATAAAATAATAAATAATAAATAAATAAAATTTCAATGGGCTTACTATTATTGTACATGTTCAAGGATTTGTGGATTCATTTTTAACTTATATATTTGCAAGCCCAAAACTGTGTAGGATCCATGGGCCTTCAATGCTTTAAGCCCACTATGGAGGTAACGACCACTAATCCATATGACAGATCAAGGGCAATTCGCATTCAGGATGAAGTAAATGATACTTTTTCAAGATAATTGGAGTGGAATCGACATGATGAACGGTTTGGATTAAACAAATAATCAATATTTTAGGAGATTTTAATGGTCAAAATCAATTTGACCAAAGAAAGAGAAGAATTTGCAATATTTTCAAGTGATAAATAAAATTGATAAATCCAACTTATTAAAGAAAAATCTGAACTGTTAAAAAGAATGAAAAACATCAATAAATGTGGGTCCTATCAGAGATCAAGGAAAATATTTAATAATCTAGACATAAATAAAAGATCAAAAATACACAAAATCAAGGGCTAAATTTTTTTTGACTTACTAGCCAAGCAAAACCATGGGCCCCCTGGGTGGTTTTCAAAAATCACTCATAAAATTACTAAAAGGCCCATTTTTGTTAGAATTTTGTAAAAAGGAGAAAATATGGAGTTGTGAAAAAAAATCAAAAGAAAATAACAATATGCAAATTTTTAAACTCAAAAGCCTATAAAAGGGGAGCGTAATCCTCTGCACCTATTTTTTTTTGTTTTTTTTAAAATTTTTTTCATGAAGTTGTTAATCTAGTGTTATTTAACATATGTATCAATTTTTACAATTTTTGGAGATTTTTAGGTATTTTTTTTAGATTTTTAAAAACCAGTGGCATTTTCAGTAATTTAAAATTACTGAAAATGCCACTGTTTTTTAAAAATCTAAAAAAAATTTCTAAAAATATTAAAAATTGACAGGTATGTTAAATATTCTTAGATTAATTGTTGTGTAAGAAAAAATTTAAAAAAAAACAAAAAAAAATAGGTACAGTGCACCCGGGTGCATAGGATTACGCTCCTATAAAAGGACCCCACTCTCCCCTCATTTGGGGACGGTGAAAAAAAAGCATCCCAAAAAAAAAAACCCAAGTTCTCCCTTTGCTACACCACCCATTTTCTTACTACGCCCAAAAAAAAAGAAAAACCTTGGAAAAAATTCCAAGCATGCCTCTGTTGAAATTTTCTATGCCTCTGCAGTAACCTCCACCTTCTTCTTTCTTTCATAAAAAAAAACGAGACTGTCTGAAAGCCAGGACGCATCCAACCGTCATTGCCTGATATTTCACTTTTCATTTCTTTTCAAAGGCAAAAGACAATCCCGCACGTTATCATTCCTCTCCCTTTTTTATTTTTCGTTTTTTTTTTTTAAAAAAAAACAAAGGGTCAAGAAAACAGGTATCCAACACGTTTTTTTTTTATCAAAAAGAGCCAAAAACCCACCGACACATTCTCCTTCCTCTCCTTGTTATTTTTCCGTTTTTTTTTTTTTTTAAAAAAACACCGAACTCCAGTATATCCTTTCTCTCTCTTTTCATTTTTTTCGTTTTTTTTTTATAAAAAACAACAAAGCAAGTTCCAACGCGTCTTCTTTCTTCCTTTTCATTTTTCGTTTTTTTTATTTTAAAAAACAACAAATTCCATCACGCTATCATTCTTCTCCTTTTCATTTTTTTTGTTTTCCAGCACGTCACTTTTTTCGTTTTTTTTTTTTTTTTTAAAAAACAAAGCTACTGTTGAAACTTTTTTTTTTTTATAGTTTTTTTAAACTGCTCATAATTTTTTTTCTTTCAAAATATGTATGCAACAAGTATATGTCATTATATTTATGAAATAAACATATAAAAAAAACATAAAATCAAATCGTCATAAGAAATATTTTATTTCCACGCAACAAAAACAACAACCCGCATCCAACTTTCAGATTGAGTTAGGGCCTAAAAAAAAAAGTCTAGGGATTAAATTCCCGCCTCCACCCTCCTGAGCTTTTACATATAAAATACATGTTAATTTTTCGTACTCCTAGGACCAATGTACTAAAAAAATAAATTTGTAATTTTTTTTTTCTAGTTGTGAGTTCACCCAGAAAATATTTGTATTTCAGTGCCTTATTGAATACGGACTAACCACCATTATATGGTTAGTGGCGACTCCAAAAGTTAATATATTAAATTTTATCAATATTTGTACGCATGTTACTAATTGCTAATTGCGTCTAATTGAGATACATGTTTGTGTTTGACTAACTCGCATCATTTAAAAATCTCTAAAAATTCGCATCATTTAAAAGCCTTAACGCTTGCATCTCCCTTCTTTAACCCCCATGTCTATACCTTTTATATTTTTTCCATTTCTTATCTTGAACCCTTTTTCTACACCGTTTATATTTTTATTTTTGCACGTTTAATTTCTGTATCTGACTTGCATCACGTCTAACCCGCTAACTCGCTAACTTGCATATCATACTTATTCTCTTCTCTGGTGTATGCATATTTTATTTTCTCATTTTAGTTCATAGTTATATATATATATTCTTTTGAGCCTATCTTACACTTTTTAAGCCCATTTGCCGGCCCATCGTAGCGCGCTAAAAACCACGTGCTACAATATTGATGTTAATGCATCCTATTATAGTCGTGAAGAAGACAATTAAACTTTGAAACATGAGGAAGCAAACAAGGACTTCAAGAGATGCTAAAGGATTTTTGAGGAGAGAAGACCAGATGCTAGTATTATATATTTATATATGCCATATGATAGTAACATTTCATAAACAGTTTTGCTGTGGTTCGAATAAAATTAGGTTAGAATTGTAAGCACAGATCCGTAGAAAGTAATAATTTTAAAAAATGTTGCTAATTTTTTCGAGAATCTAGACTTTGAAGAATTAAATTTCACACATAGAAATTGAAATTTAGATGACCATAACACCTTGTTTAATTAGAGGAACTGGAGCCAGTATAGTTATTGGAGTCCAATAATACACAGACGTAGTGGGAGGATGCATCCTTGTCACATGCATCAATATAAATATATTAGATCTGGTGTATTTCAAATGCATCCTAGTTAATTTCCTCATGTTTGTGATGTTAAAATTCTTGCAAAATTATAATCTATAAAATTCTCGAAAGCGATGGGATTGTCTCTCTTCTAATAATTGATGCATCTTTTTTTGTGCTCTACAACCCTTTAATTAGCCGTTTAAGATTAGCTGATGGTATTTGCTCTCAGCTTGTCTGCAAGATAAATTAACTCTCTTATATTTTTTTCCATCTCCAGAAATACCCCTACATTCTCTATAGTTTACTTATCTTAGAAGACATTATTGTATTGGAAATTTTCCTTATTTAAAAGTTTAAAACCATTCAAATGCAAATCTGAAGACCAACCTACACTTACAAACCAGGTTGCTGAAGTCCAATAAATGGGTCAAACCAGAGTCTTGTATACGGGCTCAGCAATTGGGCCAATAGGCCGAATCATCATCAGTTAATCACTTTGACGATTCCGCATTAATTTTCTTTTTCTTTTTTTTAAAAAAGAAAACGAAAACTAAAGCTTAAAGCTACGAAATGAGGATCTAGAGAGTGATCCGCATTAACTTGGTCATGCTTTAATGTGGTCTCACAAAATTTATTTAATCCCACCCACTAAATTATAGCTTCTATAAATAATCGGCTTTAAATAACGGCAAAAAATTATGTGGTTGTTTTTCATGTAAGTCTAGAAAGTTTGATAATATCAAACCTTGGGAAATGATGTAGCCATGTAGGAAATATCCAAATTCGACTAAGTGGGCTAGACACGCATCGGATCAATCTTTAATATCCAGATGAAGCACTGGCCAAGCCCAAAAAAGCTGTGAACCAGTGAACATTATCTTTCCCGGATATTGATTAAGAAAGATCTCAGTCATCAATCTTGCAGTTTTTAAAGGCTTCTCACATACTTTCTTCATTCTTATCTTTGAATGTATACCAAATGGTTTGGAACATTAATGAGGACATATCTCCATTGTGCCAAAAGCAAACCCATATAGATATTACATGACTTTCATTACGTCCAAATACATTCGATCCCTAAAGCCAATTAAAATTAATTGCATACTATCTTTGCGAAACAAAGTTCATAAACGAGGATATTTTTACAAAATCAACAGTTACGAAAAAAATTCGATAAAACGAAATAAAAATTCAATAAAACATGGAAAGGTAAACCAAATAGCTAGTCCATATGCACGGATTCAGAATTCGCTTGTGAAACGCGAGGATAGCTTTTGTACTTTGTAGTACTTGTGCGTATGGTAGGGTAACTAGTGTTGTTCAGGTGGCCCTCACATGCATGTGGCAGTTAGTCATTGCTTTAATCTCTGTCAATCCCATTGCTCTTGAAACTATCACGCGGAGAATGAATTTTGATACATAGGTTCGCTGCATGGACGATCCAATCATTGAATTGTTCTGTCAAGCGAGTGATGGGAGATACGAATGTTACACCCACCATGAACTTTCTAGGTGCATCAAACTGTTTGAAAAAAAGAAAAGAACCAGCAGCACTGCAGCTTTCGTCTCTAAATAAAAACATTTGTATAAGGTACTCATGATTACCATCTTGGATCTTACACCATGTGTCAGAGTGTCATGTGGCCAGCACATTGCTAGACAAGTACACCCAATAAAGGATAAAAGAAGTCTCTATGCATATATGCCCATCTTCGTCTCTGACCCTTCATGATAACATATTCTTGCTTTATACATAAACTTTCTATTTTGATTGAGTATGATGGAATTTCTCTCTGATACAAAGCTTCCCAAACTAATAGCATTTGAAACTGTGTTGAATACAAAAGCTGCAGCCTCCTAACATCCGTTTGTAACTTTTGCTGTACATCTGTTTTTCCAGTACAAATTCCATCCCTATCATTTTTGTGCTTTCCTATCTCTTTCTGAATCAACACACAAACAAAGGAATAATTGTAAACACCACACATCTTTTGGATCATTGCATATTCCTTCCTTCTATATTAAAGGATGTCATTGAAAAAATAACCACAGAAAGGTGAGGGGAGAGAGATTTTATGTTGGATCTGTGTATGTTGGGCCCATCTTTAACAAATTCGACACAACCAAGAACGTTTGGTTATTAAAAAATAATCATAGCAAACATGGACAGCCATCTACAAAACCTCCAAACAAGAGGTTGGAATCTAAGTAGGTAAGGTAACAGGCATTCTCTATTATCATGGGCACATACACCTACAGCAATTTGCCAATCATGAGACAGGTGTGATATTTTTCTATTGCTTATCGACAACGGTGTCCTTTGGCCCCTGGATGGAATATCTTTTTTGGAATATGCAAGAAAATTTTCTAATGGAAGGAGACGCAATATAATCCAAAAGGGAAGGTGCTTGCAATTATGCGCGCGCGCGTGTGAGAGAGAGAGAGAGAGAGGCCGGCTAGCTTCTATCCACCTGAATGATCTTCAACCTCCTGACAGTAGTCAAAAACATGCTGCCAAAGATGAATACAAGAAATGTTTAAGCAGACATGAAATGAAGGAATATATCATCAAAGGGGTAAAGAAAAAAAAAGGTGTGTTTGGTGGTTGCTTACTTCCAAGGAACGTCCCCCACCATCATCCAATCACCTTCCTTGTCCTCGTACGTCAGCACATAGTTACTCTTGGGAGACATATCGGCTAAATCGGGACATATACATCAAGCCATATATTGTTATTGAAATGACAAGACAAAGAGAACCAATAGTATCAAGAAAATCATGTCTGTCAATCAAGATGCATGTCTTCAAATGTTAGAAATGTCATATCTTGATTTCCTATATGTTCGGTTGGCCCACAACAGCCAAAAAAATAAAGGAAATTAATTTCAGCAAATTGCAACTAACTTCTTGGTGTCGGATGATTCTAACCCAATTCGTTTGAAAAAAAAAATCAATCTAAATTCGAACGAAACTTCTCGTATTGCTTGAATTTCAGAATGGTAAATATGCACTAAAAGAAAACAGACAATTAGCGATGTAAAAGCAGTCTGGCCTTACTCAAAATGTCTGTTCCAAACATAAGCCGAAGAGTCTTCACTAGGCTTTCATAGCTGTCATGCGCAAGCAAATCCAATTTCCTGCCAATAGCCATGCCTTCCATGTAGACTTTTACGAAGAAAGTCTCTTGCTGCCGACGGTTTCCGCTCTCCGCAACTGTGGTTCGTTGGAAGGGCTTGATAGGCAGCCAATCCGAGCGTCTGGCCAATGACAGAAGCAAAACAGATGAGACTAAGATGTAGGTGCGGTGTTAAATTGACGATGAGACATGGGTGTGCTAGCGAATTGATCTCCGGAGAGAAGCCAACATGGAGAAAAATACGAAACGGGCATACTCGAATAAGATGCATTGATGACTGGTTTGGAGCATGCGAGTACCTTGAATTTGGAGAATTGTCATGGTGGGGGGTAGAAATTCCTATTCCAAGCTTCAAATCAGTATTGAAAGTGGAGAGAGACGATGCACTGCTATCAGTTGAAGAAGATGAGTTGCAATTCCTACCCATTTGAATTTCTCAGAGGGAGAGGACGAGAGAGGGGGGAGGGAGTGAAAGGCATAGGTGGTGGGGTGGATATGTATATATACAGAGAGAGAGAAGTAGCAGCAGTAGTAGACCAACCGATCCGTTGGTTTCAACTGTCGTTTGCGTGGCCGACATTGACACAGGGCAGATGTAACGTGATAGCCCACTGAGGATCGAGGTTTCCTCCTTCTTTCATTTTTTAAATTAATTTTTTTTTTTTTTTTGTTTGATGTAAAAGGATCGAGGTTTCCTGCAACCTTTGTACCTCTCTCGTTAACTACCATGCATGCAGACACAGCTGAGGTTTGTAGTACATCGTACGTGAGATCTGATCAGTCGCCCAACAGAGATCTTTTTTAGCAGATATATATCACTTCAGTCATATGTGATTAAATATTCAACTTATTTCGTAGTGTATGTGATGAAGTATTTGAAAACAACTTTACTTTTAGAGTGTAATTTTAGTATAAAAGTTTTAAATTAATAAAAAAGACGTAGCATAATACGAGTAATAATGAGGAGTAAAGATAACAAAATTAAAATAGATATGTTAGATGTATATGTAATCGTATAAAAATGATTGAAAAGTACGGTGTATATATAGGAATATATGAAAAATAATTAAAAAATAAGACAACTATATAAAGTGAAAAGTTTTAAATCATTTTAGGTTGAATTTTTTTTTATAATTTGCTAGATACCTCTTTAATAAAATTTTAGCGAAAAATAAAAACTTTTGTCAGCAAAGATTAGGTCGCTAAAAATCAAATTTCTTGTACCCTTCCCACGTCGGTCTAGAGCGCGTGGGCTTTGAAAATTAGTATGCTAAGGTGTCCCCGGCTTCCATGCGGAAGTTTTTGCATGCACGTAGAGTTACATTATGATTCTACATCAGTTCCTATGGTCTACAATGTACAGCTCATATACAAGGCAGTCTTTGATTTTACTCAAGCAATACAAAATTCCTAGGTCTTTGATCAGTAAAATGTTGAAATTTGAGGAAAACTGTTGATGTATACACATTCATAAACAGTCTACCAGTCAAGTTGACATTATTTTTCTACATATATTTGTAAATAATCAAGTCCATTGGTCTTATTTTTAGTATGTTTTTATCTTAAGATTTTGCAAAAGCTAGATGGGAAAATTAAAGAAGGTGATGTTGGAATTGCTCTTATGAAAAATGGAGAAATATATTAATGAGGTGAAATTTTATATTTGGAGATAATATATATATATATATATATATATATATATAGATAATTTCTTGAACCATAAACTATTTACCATGTTATGTATACAGTCTGTTTAGTTTAATACGTAAAAAAAATTTACAAGTTCTAGAAGAAAGCTGTTAAATATAGAAATTTCAGATGAAAACTTGCCTAATAATAATAAAAGTAATTTTCATCAAAAAATAACAAAAGTAATAATAAAATTAGTTGATTATCAAAAATACTAAACGACAGTAACCTAGTATTCACATTAGACGAAGTCCACCCACCATTTTCATGGCACCGAGGGAGGGCTTTTGAGCACAAGATCATGTACCCGTTCTAAGAGGCCGGACACATGACTATCTTAACCCATTTTTTAGGCACTACAACAAAATTTCTCATATACAGCAACATTGTAGCAAAATATAATTTGATTGCTTTTGGTACGAAATGCAGTTAGTTTTTATATTAATCTCAATAAAGTTTTATTACTACTTGTAGCCAAATTTTATTAACTACAATAATTTTTTAGCTATATCTTATGTGAAAAATGTCAGTTTAACGAAATATCATCTCACTAAAGTAACCAAATTATAGCCAAATTAATACATTTTATGCAGCCAAATATATGTTATGTACCACTAAAATAATTATCTGAATTTAATAACGTTTGTTGCTGTGAGAGTGTCTATTTCATCCGAATAATCAGACAAACAATATGCAGATTAATTTGAAAGATGGTACATTAATTCTCATTGGTCGCCCTTCTTTGTCATTAAAGATTTTTTGGGCAAACCTTCCCCAGCATGCAACTGTCTTCTGCCTAGCCAATTGGGGTGTGCTGGATGTGGCAGAATTTTGCCTAAGTTTGCAGACCAAATGGGGTTAAGGTTAGCTTTTTGCTAATAGCGCAAGCTTTTTGTTAAACTGATTAGCATCTGAATCCTAAAAGGGTAATTTTCACAGCCAACACAAGACTTTAAACCATGTGCAACTGATGTATGGGATGGAACGATGTGGTGCCCACATTTCGCGGGCCCCAAATTCATGTGCAGGACTAACAACTACAGTCAGATCGATGCATGCGAGCCCGGCAAAATCAAAGAAAAAGGTGGATGCCACACTAAACTAGGAAAGGATGAAGGGAGGAAAAAGAAGAAAGAAAAGAAAAGAAAAGAAAATAAGGGGAAAGAACGATGGCACCACTCATGATTCCTGTTTGCACAGGAGATATATGCCCCAGCAAGGAACAGACAAGGTGGGCCCCATATCACAGTCCACAAGACACAAAGAGGATCTCTTGATGCAACTATTTCGAGAAGGCCATCCGACCACTGATTCCCATCCCCACGTCCATGTGGCATCAGGGACCTTAGCTTGTTTGGGAATTCAATGCATGCACCTAATTATTGCACAGAAATCGCATGGTGGGCCCTCCAATAGATGATCTAAACCGTTGATGGAGTAGGATTCTCCGGACTCGAGAAACCCATTTAAACTTTTTTTTTTTTTTTTTTTTAATAATACCGTGGTGAACCTATCGGTTGATGACTGTTGATAGAATAAATTCTCCAAATCTCAGATACCCATCAAACATCTTGTTTCTATATATATATTGATAAGAGAATGGTGGGCCCATCGATTGATGATCTGAACCATTGATGGAGTGGGATTTTCAGAATTGAGAACTCCCACCCAACTCCTTTGAATTAATGTTTATGATGGTCCCTTTGCTAGCAAGGTTGATTGCAACAAGCTGAAAAATGAATTAAGGTGGTAATGATGTCGCTGGCAATTTTTATTAATTCAGGTAATCAGTGTTCTGAATCAAACATGAGCTCAGATGGATGAAGTACGACACATAAATTTCTGTGCACATAAGATGCATCAAGATCCACTGGGGTTCCACGGGTTGCATTTCTAGGGATTGCAACTGGACCCAAGAAGCAAAGACCTTAGAGCCTAGGAATAGATAGACCAGGGGAGGCCTACATTTCTAAAAATTGGAAGATCCTAGCTGTCCAGTATACCGCACCACCTTTGTCTCCAGCAATTTAGTACCCTTTTGTTTATTTTCTTGTGTAACAACAATAATAATTATCCTTCATTAGTTGGATGTGATATTCTGAAAATTATATGCCTCATTTGTTAAAGAGTTATTTGTGCTCACGTTTATGGTTTTTTACCACAAATTGTGTTTATACGTATGATTTAAAATTTATTTTAGAAATGTCTATGGTTATATAAAAGATTTGCAAGCGTACTTATGATAAGCTTCAGCCTCTTAATTTTTATAAGCATGATCAACCTTTTAATAAATTCAAATTATTCATTATTTTCGTTAATATAAATTAAGTTAATATATCAAAGATGACCTTGATTGGATATCTCTTATGCCATAATTAATAAATGTTCATCCACCAAGTTATTCAACCAAGATGATTTTTAGTGTCTTAACTAAATTTACGTTAATGAACATAATGGATGATTTGAATTTATCAAAAATTGATAATGTTTATAAAAATTAAAAAATTGAAATTTGCGATAGGTATAATTGCAATATATTAAATAACTGTAGACATATTAGTAATAAGTTTTAAATCATAGGCATAATCCCAGTTTATATTAAAAAATATAAGTATGAGCCCAAATATCTCTTTGTTAAATGAATTTGCTTGGAATAGAAATTGAATGAGAAGAAGGAAAAGAATATAGGGATAATGTCAATTAACTAAAATTTTCTAAATAATTTTTATGTGCCTTGTATAAATTTTTTTTAAAAAGATACATGATATATTTTTTCACGTTTAACTTATGTACATGTTACCGATTTCTGAACATTAACTGAAAATTTTTCTGTAATTTACTATTTTTAGTATTTCTGAAATTTTCTCAACAGTATTAGCAGAATATTAATATCTTCAAAGTCCTAATTATGCACATAATTAAATTGGTGGTGGTGGTGAGATATTCTTATCTTGAAATTTGTCCCACTACGGCCCCGTAACAGACTGGCATATTAAGGTGCACGCCCAGGGACCCAACATTTTCTTGTGGTATATGAAGTGGGGGAGAGAAAAGCATCGTATAGCCTACTTATCTGTAGCTATACATAGCAAGAAATAAAGAACAGAAACTGCTAAAAAGCATTAACTCCGGAGAGTTTCAAAAAAGGAGAAGAACAAGGGGGGACAGCAATTCAAGTGCATGCCAAGATCAGCAACCCAAAGAAAAAATGCATGTCTCCATGTCCTTCTATTTGGAGAGTATGTTAGAGAAGCCAACCTTTTTCTTACAAAAGCTTCCATGTTTTGCCTTTTGTAAAGTAAAAACGAGGGGCCAACCACAGTCCTTGAGCTTTGCAATCTCTAAACCACACCCATCTAATAATTAACCATGGAATATTTTAATCTTCTGTGTCTTCTGGGATTAATTATAATGGCAGCATAGATATGGATGAATATTTGAATTGATTCTTTCAACGTTTTCTAGCATACCATTCCCTCATGTTGCAGCTTTCGATGAAACGTGTTAGCATGGGAATCATGCTTAAGTCTTATACACTAAAAATACGGAAGACACGATTGTGTTCCAGGGGACAAACGTGAAACACCCTTGAAAGTCTTAAGTCATAAATTACAATTATCCACGCCACCAAGGGTCTACCCTGTTGGTAACACATATGACGCGTTTTGGTGAAGTCGGATGTTTCTAGATGTTTATTTCTTATTTATTTTGTGGGAGTTTTTACTTCTCACATTTGGTGAGAGTTTAATTGACAAGAGCTCGTTGTTCCTCTTAAAAAATTTTAAGAATGTATTTGGACTTAAATATAATATAAATTAAATGGTTGTAAATATATACACAAAAAATTATAATTATCCACAAGGGTGCGTAATTGCTAGGGATTGATGCAAGGATAATTATGGCACCAAGATCCGTTGAGCTTTCTTTTTAACCCAGCTGATTAAGTTGGAATCCCATTTTAAGTGTATTGTATATGTGTGAGCTTATAATAATATCTACTGAGTTTTGATTCCCTTGGGTTAACTGAATAGAGGTAACCATGCGGTCAAGTAGAAGGGCTTTATGTATATTTTGTTTAGAATTTTTTTTATGAGCCCATCAATATATACGAAATTTTTTTTTTTAAATTAAGTTTATACAGATAGGTTTTTTGAATTTTTTAAATTAAGAAAATAAGATTTTTATTCTAAAAAAATTCAAACTACCTATCTAGGTATGCATGAAATTTTGAAAAAAAAATAAATTCGACACGTCTAAGTATAAAAAATTTTAAAAAATAGAAGCGAAGCCTCTGGCAGTTAATCGTACCACTACCCTTGTGCGGTTAACCACAAGAAATCATGACTCTATTTCTTTTAAAAAAACATAAAACTATATTAGTTGGAAGTCCCAACTGTACGTGGCCCTTGTGGCTCACGCCTGTCTCTTTATGCTTGTTTCAACTATAGAAAGGTGAACAACTTCATGATTATTAATATTTATAATAATTAATAGATCAGGTAAGTACGTGCAAGTTGGTCAGATGTAATGTTGTGGTACAAAACTAATTTAAGTTAAAATGCAATAATAGACCTTTATGCATTGTTTGTGGTTTAGGGAAAAAAAAAAAAAAAGATTAGAAGCTTGAATGACTCGCTTGTCACGTGTGCCATAAAAACGAAAGGGCGGGCAGCACTTAGGACCCATCGACTATATACGAGAGTACAGAGTACTGGAACAGATGACAAAAATCTAGATTTGGGTTATATATGTTAATCGCATGTTTTTATACATTCAAAATAAATCCAATTGCATGAATGAAGTTCTTGGTGCTGTTCGAATTTTGGGGGTTTCAAGGTATATGTATAAATTAGTTTAAAGTTCACCTAAAATCATTAGATTGTGCTGGTTGAAAGTTATTGGCCGGTGGTGAAAGTTTTCCCTTCCTAATAATTCAATGGGGTAGAGAAAACAAAAAGAAAGGTGTTTCTGTGCAGAATTTAGGGGGTATGGAAGGTAGGAGATCATGGGAATATCTTAGGATAATTTGTAAATATATTTATATATTTTGATTATGATTGTAGATATATTTACTTAGTTTCAGAAATTATAAATAATTCCTACATAGTTTAATCATAATTATAAATATACTTATACTACAACAGCCCTACCATGACATCAGTGTATTTGTAAATATATGTAAACTATGTAAGTATATTAATTATGTATTCTTTTTATAAAAATTTTGGAATATATTCTCATAGTTAGTGTATATTTACAAATATATATATGCAATGATGGAACCATGTAGACATTGGTATATTTACAATTATGATTAAACTATAAAAGGGTATTTGCAAATTTGAAAACTATGTAGATATATCTGTAATTACGGTCAAATTATGTGAATATATTTATGAATTACTTAAGATCTTACCTTTGAAGTTTTATTGTTTGGAAAAGGAAAGTCATGACACATTCCAATTTGATGGGAGAATATAGCCTTTTTAAATAATCAATTTAGTGCATCCTAGGGTCTTTTCCGAGTTCCTTGTAAATAGATGATAAAATCATCACCCCAAGAACACCATGCATGATGGAGAACTTAACACAAACCATCTAATTAAAAATTAATTTCTTTCAATCTGATGGTTACGAATGCAATTATGATTAATCATTCGTCTTAATTTGCATGAAAGTATCAGATTTGACGAGTATTCTCTCTGCTTCATCTTTTAGCTATTATTCATTTGATGATTGACCAATGATTTGAGAGTGTTGATTAATTTGTATAATAAAAAAGGATCGTTAGGAACATTATCAGATACTTGTGACGATGTAGTTGCATCATGTTAGACATTCAGTAATTAGATTTTAGTAATTTCCTCAAATTTTAATTTAAAATTTCGAAAATGTCACAAGCGGAAAGGTTTGCTAATTAGATAATGTATGAGAAAGAAAAACGTGTTTTTTTTTTTTTTTTTTAAAAAGGAGTAACTGTGATGTAGATAAGCTGCATACCTTACTCTGGAAGGAAGGCAACAGACATTGGGTTCGAACAGGAAAGAAAAAGTGGAGGGATGTTCCCTACATGTTACCTCTTTTTTATCCCGTTTGTCTCCACACCCACCTGATTGTGTGCAACTCAAGCATGCATGATGCATGCCCTACTAGTGTGTTTAATTTGGATAATGGAAAAAGAAAGTGTATATTTGGATGTGCGGCAAAAATGGCTTAAAGCCCTCAAACAATGCATCACACCTATATAAAAGAAGTATTTTATTTTATTTCCTTTGATGTTATATTTGAATCACAGGAACACAGGTTCTCACAAAATTTTATAAGAGCCTCTTAAATGCGGTTCATTGTGACAACAAAATAAAAATTCAAACTTTTTATATTATTTAAAATAATTTATTTATCTTAGTACAAAAATAATTTCCATTAGATTTTTGGGCAGGCCATACTAGCTAAAAATATATAATTGTGTAAATTATGAAAACACCAGATCTATTAATGCATGCATTAAATGTTATAAAAATTATAACATAATTCATCCACAAATAAAGAATATTTTAGAGGGTTTAGATGCTAAATTAATAACTCTAAACCTTAAATAATTTTTATTATGTCAATTTTACACATTTCTCAAGTTAAGATAATGCATTTTCTTTGATTTGGATGGAACTAAGTCCTAACTAAATAAATAATTTGAAATGTAATAAATGAAGTGAATTTCACATTATCATCAATGCAAACCATGTTTGAGCAGGCTCCAATAAATATAAATGGAGTCCTTTAAATATATTTAATTGTTGAGTGCCTTATATCCTTTGCACTTACTAATGAGACATGGGGTTGATTGAAGATTTCATGTTACACTTTTTATGAGTCTCTCTCTCCTCCATTTTTTGCATATATGTTTTTTAGTAAAGAATATTGTAAATAAATTAATATAATAAAATATAGGATGTAATTTCTAACTAAAATACTAATGAGTTTTTGTATAAAAAAATCCAAGATCTAAAGATTAAAAAAGAAGATAAAAAAGATAAAGCTGAAAATTTTCTTCGGAATTGTCACATCTTGATTATATCTACTTCTTTGCTTTGCTAAAAGAGACTTTCATGTTGGATTAAAGCCTTTAGTTCTGAACTTGACTCGCTATTTAGGCGTTAGTCCTTCAATTTTAATGCATTTGACATTGTCTTTGCTTAAACTTAAGACTAAAGATTTTTTTGATTTCTAAGATTACGCCCCTCACCACTCGAATTGCAAAAAGTGACAAGAACAATAAAAAAATAGTAATTAATATTATAAATAATTGAAATTTTTTTTCTCATACCTGCAACATTTGGCCATTATTCCCTTTTTACCCATGAAAAGAAAAATAACCAAATGTTATAAATATGAGGAGAATTTTCCTTAAATAATGATAAAAAGTTAGCGGAATAATGAATAACTGTTAAGCAAGGCTATAATTAACATAAGATTAATTTCTGTGCAATGCGTTCTGACAATTGTCAAACTCATGCTCACCCTATCATGCATATGAATGTGGATTGGAATAATCAAAGGGGACCCTGCATGCACAATGTTGCCCTTTGACACCCAGCCCCTGGTGGCATCATGTGGTCCTTAGACCGTCCCTTGTAATGGTCCAAGAAATGTTCTAATCCTCTTACCATGCATTTGAAATTTGTTGATTGGTAAACTGTGCTGATATCTTTCTGCAGAATGCCATTGGCAAATCCGATTCTTCATTTTAAGAAATGTGAAATCAGTTCCCTTGAGAGTATATAGTTTAATTTTCATAGAAGTTCAAATCAAAATAGATATATCATGGAATATATGAGATAGTCTCGTTTGAGGAGCTAATTAATGTGATGCAAGTACTTGTGGACCTCTCAAGCTACCAACATTTGATTGCCCTGCCCCCATTCTCCCGTGCAATGACTTCTTTCCTTTCTCCTGTCTCTCTCTTTTAATTACAATGGCTAGTTAGAATTATTCCTGCATTTGTGTAGTTGGTATTTTAATTGTCCAACTAATTAGGTGTACGATCCACTGTATATTTCATAATGTGACGACTGATATTACAATAAGTATATTTACAACTCTTGAATTATGGAGAAACATTTTATAGATACTCTCGTATCATAAGCAATCTATAAAATCCCGGTACAGAAGAGAAAAAAAAAAAAAAAAATCTGTAAAACCACCCGCAGGCAGGCGGGAGAGTCGAAGCCAGCCGATCCACTGTATATTAGTCTGCATAACATCCGCACCTTTTCTATGTGGGCTCTCTTGTCTTATCTCGAAGTCAAAAGGAAGATCTAAAGCTTCAGCAATAAAGAAGTCAAAAAGATATCAAATTCATTCCTAGAACAGCTAAAATCACAAGGTCCCGCTCATCTCTTCTAGATTTATTTACGAATATAGACAGTCAATTAATTAACTGTTAATTCTCGTATGTTTGTCGGTTGGAAAATGCGCACGCGACTTATTTGGATGCGAAATACAATTATATATTAAAATTCAGATGATAGTAATAAAATAATGATTGGAAATGGAATATTACATATATGTGTGTTTTCTACGAGAAAATACAAGAGATGATGTTTGAAAATTAATAATACTCAAAAAATGATTGTTTTGGGTGGACTAATGCGAAAAAATTAATTAATTATATTTTTCTTTATTTACTTCATGACATAGATTACTCTTTTTGTTATGAAAATTATTGAATATCCGGTTACATCAGTTTTATAGATTTTTATGTTTTCAATTTTCGCATCATTTTTATGTGTGTTTGGGTATTGGTAAAATTTTTGGATGAAATCATATAAAGTCTTTAGTAAAAGTTTTTGAAATAATATAAAAAAATATGAAATGATAGAGATAATGATGAGAAGTAAAGAGAATAAAGTAAAAACAAATAAATTAGTTGTATGAGTAGTTATGTAGGAATGACTAAAAAGTAAGATAATTATATAGGAAGATATAGAGAAATAATTAAAATATAGATAGTTACTAAGAATGAAAAATTTTATGTTTATTCGAGCACACAGTAATACTAACTAAACGCATCCTTATTCTCCTCTTACGTATCTGATGCGAGTTGCATGTATATATTATATATAGGCCTACCTCATAAATCTTAACAAATATTACGGAGGAAGCCATCTTAATTTACAAGCGAAAAAGACCTCAAGAAATTTAAAAAGTTACAAATGGGAATTTCATAATTTCATCCGAGCTGTGATTATACAACTAATTTGTCAGTTTTGACAGCAAGTGGGATTTTATTTTCTAAGTCAAACTTGGCCGGTGACATTTGATTTTTCGCACACCAGCATGTTCCCCTGATGGAGCCCATTAGAGGGGCATGATCCCTTTTCTTGCCTTGTTTTGTGGACCCTTGTCATGAATTGAGACTTATAGTACCTCTGCTACATGGAAACAAATTAATTTCATATATACTCTGGCAGTGTGATATATGAACATTAATTAATGGGTTAACATGACCTGGATTTAGCAGGGTTTTGACAAGTGTTGGGTTCGGTTTGGGCCAACCTCTTTATTCCTAAACCATTTATCTAATATTATTCGTAAAACTTGAGCCTTAATGCTAACTCTTGTACATGGGTTCCAGTTACAATGTAGTGAAGTTAGAGTTTAAATATTAAATTGAAATTCAAGTTTAGAAAATTTTAACTACAAAATTGTATAAATACATAATTTAGAAATGTATAAAATATAACGGGATAATATTTCAATGCATATGGCTGCACGGTGAATCTTATGCAAAACAGGTTTCACTTGATTATGAAGAGAATATTTAACTCATCAATTATATTTAGAACTATGATCTTTATTAGCATATTAATTTTCACCTAAATCAAACATGTGTATGGACCCCATTTTAAAATGAGACAAAAGTCAATATAATAAAATAATTTAATATAAAAATTATTTTTAAAGTGGTATTTTTAGAGTGTTTTTGAGAAATAATAAAAAGGTTTTGAAAGAAGAGAAAATGATGTGATATAATAAAGATAATGATAATGAGTAAATATAAGAAAGTTAAAATAAGTAGGTCAGATGCATGAATAGTTGTGTAAAAATAATTGAAAAGTAGGGTAGTCGTATTAGAAAAAACGAAGAAATAATTAAAAATAAAGTAGTTATACAGAGTGAAAAGTTTTAATTTGAAATTTTTTTATATTAGCAAACATCTCCTCAATATCTAAATGATCTTAAGTATATTTTTATATGGATAAGTAATTATATAAAATATTATAATATTCTAATATGTGTGAGTTCATTTTGCAGCAGACTACACTCAAATATAAAAGACATGGTATTAAGAAGTTAAAATAGTAAAGAAAATAAGAACAAATAGTACATACTCGATTCAAATTATAATTAAAGATTCTTCAACACTGGTGTTGAATATATATAGTTATTCAATATTTGAATCAGTTATACCCAAATCCAGTCTTGGTTTAACTGCTTAATTGGCTGAGATCAAGATAATCATTATATCTGGGAAATTCAAACATCCGCCCATGGGCCAACTGTAGGCCAAGGATCAATAAAACCCATTGCCGGCCTACTCGAAAACTGAAGACCGTAGTGGCTTTGTTGGCTGCCATTAAGAGAATTCCACAAAGGAAAGAGTGGAAAAGAGTGATCTCATCTGTCCATGCTGATTGATTATTCAAAAAAAAGCTAGGAAGAAATCTATGCATAGATCAAATTAGAAGCCATTCGAATCAATAATTTGCGATAATTTTGAAAGGCTTTCGGCAAAATCGAGCCGACTTTTTATGTGGGGCGAATTTTTTAGAGGTAGTTTTAATGGGAAGAAGCGCTGAAGATGGAAGCTTTAAAAAATCGCTTCCGTTGCCGCACGCCCAAATGGGGCCTAAGCGTCATTCTCAACTTCTGAAGCTTCAGAGCATACCCCAGGAAAAAAATGGCTTGGGAAGGTTGTTCTTTCATGGAAATTTTGACTTCAACAATTTGAAACGTTCTTTTCAGATTCTAAAATCTGATAGAACCGGTGTGGCAGCACCAGCAGGGGATCAATCAGAGATGGCTAAGAACAGGGACGCTGAAACCTCAGGCCGAGGAGCCGTGTCAAGCTCAGCCAATACTGGAGGCCGGGTGGCCGGAGAAAAGAGTGTCTTCGTTGAGACCATGCGCAAACAGTTGCAGCAAGTGGACGTTTGTAGTTACAAATTGTTACGGCTGAGATCGAGGAACAGCCGGCAAGATGGCAGATGAGCTGGCAAAGGAATGCCGCATCAGAAGGGGTTATAAGATGGCCGTCCGAGGAGAACTGGCTGTAGAATTTGCGTTGTAATGATTCAGATATTAGTTAGACAGTAGAGAGTGGCATGTGTAGAAAGTTTCTTTGTTTGGCTGAAATTTCTACAGTTCTTGGTTCTCGATCAATTCAGTTCGCCGATTGTTCTTGAAGGAAGAACGTATCAAAATCTCTCTACAATTGATCCAGATAAGCTTTTGTTTATCAGGAGTTGGTAGCCATGTCCGAAAGCAGAAGAGGCTACTGCAGCAGCTCCAGCAACTACTCTGGAACCCGCAGCTCTATCATCTGTCCTACATATGTTTTTTGGTTTATTCCTTGTCCCACATAGTAAGGGAAATTTATGGGTTGTTTTTGTTTTGATGCACAAGGGGAGTTGCACAATTGAATTTGACCTTTGACAGACTGAAAGCCAAAATGGAGCCACACACGAGCAAGAAAAGTTCTAAAATCATAGCACCTGCTATTGGCAGCACTAGCCATTTGCAGCTACAGGATATTGATTCTCAGATTCCAATTTAAGATTCTATCTCATAGATAAATCACAGAGTTACATGCATGTGGGGTACATGATTTTGGTTATATGTGTTAGGTTTTAGAACGCAAGCACAGAAAAATATAGAGAGTCCAAAAAATAATTCACTTCCTCTGAAAAATAATTATACCTTTTTCTCTCCGAGGCTTTTCTCACTTACAGACCCACATAACCCATGACAAGGCCACTACGCTTTGAAGAATACAAGACGCCCCAAAAGATACTTAACAATAAGAAAACCTCTAAAGAATCTCGATCTCCAAGCTGCCAACTTGCCAATGATTAGGTATATTTTTCTTTTATCCTTTACCCTCATGCATCTACTTTAACTTGGTTTGTGAAATGCGATGGTTAGCTTTTCTCAATAATTGGCTTCCATATTTCCATCAGCAGATTCACTGTGCTTTATTGGGTTCTAGAGCTCATAATTCTACTCTTCCATCAGCCTTGCAATTAATCATTCTCTTCCGCAGAGGGAATGGACTCAGCCTGAAAAAAATCTAAGAGAAATTTTGTTATAACGTATGGAATCCATTTCAAGAGCAATTCACGTGACCTGGGTGAACCCAAATCCTAAGTCTACCGGGTTTATGTGAACTTAAACCCTAACTCTAATATTAGAATCAGGTTCGGATCGGGTTGGCGTTGGTTTCGGTCTTGGTTTCGGGTTGAAATTCGGGTTACCCTCAAACTAATCGAAGTTGAAATTACCGATAAAGATAATAAAATTTTTAAATATTATTGCATTAATACATAAATGATTTACATGTGAATATATTTATGTGTCCTATGATATTTTTGGTTTTGATGAAAATTAGTCTTTTAATTAAAAGATAATTCTAAATACAATGAACGTAATGAACTTACACATAACAATCAAAGTAATGTTATGAAAAAACAATCAAGGTAAGAAAAATAAATAAGATTACATTAAATTACTATATAAAATTTTATAAAAGTGAAACTTATATATTTCATAATTAATTAGTCTATATGCAATAATTTTAAAGAGTTGGTATATTTATAATTATTTATACATAAAGTTAATTTATATGTAATATATTTAACTTTTATTGACAAATGTATACAACATTTAGGTTTTAGAATAAACATTTTATAATTTAATTAGGTATGATTATATGGAATAATTTTTATCTCAATTATAATTGAAATATTTAGTGCATAAATAAACATAATTATTTTAATCAATTAGGGAGAATACTTAGTTTGGATCGGGTTGATGCAAACCTGGTATTGATTTTGAGTTTTTCCGGGTTGGTTTGAAACCAGGCCTAATTTGAAAAAAATTTCAAAAATAAAACCTTTATGAAATCGGGTCGGGTCGGGTGGGTTCGGATTGACCCGGGTACCAAGTTGTACCCCAAATTCTTTGGTTAGCCAGAACACCCTTTAAATTCCAATACACAGAAATCCTGCAAGGAGCTAGAAACCTATACCGTTCCAATCTTTCTTATGGGAGAACTAAAAAAATTGTTCTTCCTATCTACAAGACACTTGTACACAATTGGATGACAGGCTGGAAAGCTGTAGGGTCATTTTGGGAGGCATATCAGTTAAAAAGGATTTGCAAAATGACCCTGCAACTCTGCATAATTTTTTATTATTATGTTTGCTTGATTATTTGCGAATGTACCTTTAAACTTTCAAAAATAATATAATCTTGTTAAACAGGTTCTAAAAAGATTAAAAGTCTAGGTTTCAAATAAAAAAATGAAACTTAAGGTAATTTGTAAATGACACTAATTCGTTATAAGTTCAAGAACTGGGTAAGGGTTTTTTGCATGGTAAACCCTCTAACTTTGGCCAATTGCTTTCCAAACCCCGAAGTTTGGCCGTTTTCTTATTAAACCTTGCGAACTTTCAGCTTTTGCATTTTGAACCCCGGGGCATAACGGCGTTTCAGAACACGTGTATTCAAAGGGCTCGCACGTTCAATTTTTTGGAAATCCCAAAAATGGCCTTGTAAAAACCCACCCCTTATAAGAAATCGCCAGAGCTCGATCTCGTTCGTGGATTCTTCTTTGGGGTTTCTGATTTAGGGATTTCGAATTTTAAGTTTTCGATTTGGGTATTTTTGATTTGGGGTTTTTCAGGTTATCGTCCTTCCGTCTGGGGTATCTGCTAGGGTTCAGTTTTGTTTTTTAGTGAGGACATTTTGGACATTTCACTCCATTTGACGGTATTCTGAAACGCCGTTATGCCCCGGGGTTCAAAATGCAAAAGCTAAAAGTTCGCAGGGTTTAATAAGAAAACGGCCAAACTTCGGGGTTTGGAAAGCAATTGGCCAAAGTTAGAGGGTTTACCATGCAAAAAACCCAACTGGGTAATTAATTGTTTGAGAACCTGGAACCATATCGTATAGAACTAAAGAGAGACATGGACAGATAGTGAGGACTTACTTTCCATTTTCTTAATTTCCTACAGTCAGTAGAACTATAAACCATCTGCTGACTCCCCTCCAACAAAACAAAAAGAAGAAGGGCAAGTTCATTGTACTATTATTTGTGGTTTGAGCCAGCTGACAAGTACACAAGCCCTGGCCAGGTTTTGGGAATATCAATTTCTTGGCAGCAACATTGCCTCCTGACGCATCTACATGGTTTTCGACCCACCTGATGGATTCACTTTCTTTTTGTTTTCCATGACTTTAATTTGATCCCTCCAAGCATGCTGCAATGAAACCAAAGAATCTTTCATTATGTTGATAGCAACATAATAATCTGCTAAGTTTATTCCTTTATGCCGATATTCCGGGGCATCTCAAAGGAGGCTTCTTTCACAAGCACTAGAGGCTATATCATGTTGCAGCTAGGTATTTCCGTGATGCTAAAAGGAGCATATATCTCAGATTCTCAGCTGTCCAAAGAGGCAAGTTGTCCATCCACCAATTGCAATCTGCAAAGAGGAATCTGTCCAAATGCATCCATTTATGAATAAGAATAACAATCCGCCACACTTCTATCACAATGGATTTGGTGATCACATGCATCAAAACTGATATTTAGACAGTAGATTCTTCCTAATTAAAAAGTTTCGACCTGATCTTGCTTCAACTTTCGAGTTCAGAAGTTGCGCTAATGTTTTTCCCCCTTATTCCCTTCTCAGGCTGCAAGAACAAACACGCTGATGAGGACTAAAATTAAGCACTCTAGAATGCTTAAGTGGGGATTAATTGTTTAGTTGATTGTCTGGATCATATTATGGTTAGAGCTGAACTGATAATACCAACCAATTGGTGGGCTCTGTTTGAAATGAGTATTTCTGTCATGAGCAAATTTACATTTAATCAAAACCCGGCAACACTTTTTTGTCAAAAAAAAAAAAAAAAAACACTGATCTCCAACCCCTTGCAACAGAAACTTGTCCCCAGTTCCTGTCAATCTACTTAGATCTTGATCCATTTATATCATGTATAGTTGACTGAACTTCCAAAAACCTTTGCAACTTCCAATAAAAGCAGCACCCATGATGCATGGGTGTCTCCTCAGATTTTGTTGTGCAAATTTAGATCAGGAAGGTTTTGATTTCAAGTTTTGTGAATAAAGATACAAGCACTGCGAGAGCGTCCCCCTTTATAGGGTTCAACTCGACTTGACTGTAAAACTAAGAGCTATGTTAAAAAAAAAAAAAACATTTGTATTTTAATAAACTTTTTTTTTGGAACCTTAGATTAGACTTACTAAGATCCTAAGAAACTGTTTTTCTTTTGTGAATGGTGTCCTCCATTGATTTGGACCATTGAAATCTTATTAGACAATAGTTTTTACTAATGCGGTTTCTACTTGGTTTACCTCATTTAGTAATTCTAGACTTTGTTCTTTTTAAAGGCTTATACTCTGTTCTGTAGTTCTTTCTTAAAAAGAAAATGGTTCATATTTTGTATCAAATATACTTTTTCCATATAATCCTTACTATATTGGGAGAGGCCAACCTATTTCTGATAATCTAGTAGTACATGGGGCTAATCAACATCCTAATAAAAACCAGAATGATCACAGAGATTGACCATGAAATCTTATAGTGTATCTTATAATATTTTGCCATTTTGAGACATGCTGCTCTTGTCGCTCATGAGTGACTCCGAATGTTATCCAAACATGCATGAATGCATGATGAATTGCATGGAATATTTTATTTGAAAGGATGTGTTCTCTGGTCCAAAAATATCATGGGTGATTAATCAGGTTAAAATCAATGGCACTTCATGCTCCCCCAACACAGGTCATGACAGATGCCTCCCTGCTTTTCTTTCACAGGTGGGTAGAGCCTGACAGATAACACCCACCTTCTTCTCCTGACATTAATAACGTCCCAGTCTCCATATGATGTGACCCCAAAACCAAAAAAGGATGGTTTGCATCCCCCTTTTCGTGGATCTGTTTCCTTGATATTGGATAAAATATCTGGGGGGCTCTTGAAAAATGGGTTTCATCATCCCTGCCCTTGGCCGCCCATGTTTTTTGCCCTGGTACAAGTGAATGCTCCGGGATAGGACAAGAGAGGACTGATCCCTCGTCTTCAGCTTGGGGATAGGACGAGAGTAACTCACCTCTTTTCAATGGAGTGGTTTTCGCAAAATAAAATTCTCTCAACTTGATATAGCATATATAAAAATAAGGAACCAACTGTCTTTTAATATTTTAATTTTAATTTTAATTTCTACATATACGAGACTATGAACTATATTTTTCAATAGGGGCGCCCTATCCCACACAGCCATCCACAAATTGCCCCATCGATTGGTGGCCTAAAATTTTAAATAAATTTTTTTTTAAAAATAAACGTGAGCTTCTTCTAAATCTTGCCTCTTATGAAATTTAAATTTTTTTATTTTATGGAATTTTTAATTTTTGAAGATTAATAAAGTGGCTATTGAAACATGAGCGCTCCGTTGCTTTTTTTTTAAAAAAAAAATTAAAATTTTTTCAAATTTTACTAGAGATAAAATCTAAATGAGGCTTAAACATTTATAAAAAATAATTTAAAAAACTAAAAAAATTTTTTAGGCTACCCGTGAATCCAGCAATTTACAGGCAGCTGCACAAGATTATGTGATTTATAATTTTTAAAAGGTTTTTCTTCTTTGAAGATTTAATTTTCGCAGCTTTAAAGATTATCAAATTTTTTTTTCCTATGAGAATTGCTCATACGTAAGGATAAAAAAGCTTAACGTTCCTTGCGAAAGAGCCCGTGTATGCACAAGTAATTGTATTTTGGTATTTTACAAAGTAAACCTTTTTATTTGTAAGATTCAAGTCTTTTCAAAACGAACACTGAAAGTGTGAACCCGGTTATCTGTATTTCAAAAGCTTTAAAAATTAAAAAAATTCGTTTCATACTTGCAACATTTGACGGTTATCTTTCTTGTATCTATACCATTTCACCTTTTAACTCTCCATATGTTTATGCGATTACTCACAGCCCAAAATAGATATTAACAGCATGCAGAAATATCAAATTTATCCCCACATTATCTGTAAAATAAAAAAAATTCCAAACGGAACCCCTATCATATTTTTTAAAAATAGATCTGATATATTTTTTGTTTAGATTATAATAAAACATAACAGAAATTTATTTCATCTTTATTTATATAATAGTGTAAGGACAAAATCCATATTTTCAGATACAATAAATGTCAGTTTTGGCTAAATATAACGACATTTGTATTCGAGGAATTAAGAGCAAAATGTTATAAGTATTAGAAGAATTTCTAAAATGTCATAGGTATAAAAGCAACGATGATCAAATGCTATGGATAAGAGGAGAATTTTTCTTAAAAATTCAATTTCTTTTACATTCACTGTATTCGAGGCATGTTAGGCCCAGCTTTTTGGAATGTGACCTCTATTTTTAGTGTAGTAGTGCTATAAAAAAAAATTTGTTCTAAAGGTTACAGAAAGCACTTGCCAGAAGTCAGAAATTAGAATTTCCTATTTAACGAGCAACCCGTGGTTTTTTTTAATTTTAAAAACTTAGGGCCAAATAGGTCCTATTTACATGAGAATCACAAGCATTTAAAGATAAAAAATAGTCTAAAACAGATTAAAATTTAATTAATTTAGAGCTTTTTTGGCCTATGTTTTGAAAATACAAAATGTAAAATGAATTTGCTTTTAGTTGGTGTTTGGTGTCGCTTTTTAATATCGCTTGAAAATTTTCGCCAAAAGACACTAAAAGTCCAAATAAGAGCTCAATCAAATAGCTTAAAATCCAAACCATTTTTGACGAGGCACCAAATTTTAACAATAATATAACTTAAAACACGAGTTTTTCAGAAAACGCGAAGACAAGCGGCATTGATACCAAACAGGAACTGACTGTTTAGCTAAAAATCAAAAGCACAAAGGTTCATTCCGTGAAGATGAGTCCACGTTGCAAAATGCCAAAAGGTATGTACGTTCCAAATTAATTAAAAAAAATTAAACAGATGTGCTATTGCACTTACTTACAAGGTTTATTATGCAAAAAGCCCCATGATCAACCAACCATTTTGATCAAAACTCTGTTTTATCTCAGCAAATGTATGCATGAACAAATTACAAAAATGCATTGCTTCTTCTGCACAGCTGTTCATCATATATCTCCCGTTGTTCGGTCAGCTACACACAATTCCCCATCCGATCATCTCATGGGGAAAGAAAAAAAAAAAAAAAAAGAGTAAAATGCTACAAGCACACACACGTGAAGGTCACGGCCTTGTCTTCGCTGCCTCTGGCACCATCCACAATTCAATCGTCGTCTTCGTCGTCGTCGTCTCTCTCTTTCTTATCCCTCCCGGTCGTCCTTTATTAGCCCCCTCTTCAATTCCTACACCTCCCCCACCCCCATCCTCCATGTATGCATGCATGCAGGTTTTTTTTTTTTTTTTTTTGCATGGACAATACAATCATATAATTGCAAGAGGCCGAAGCACATTTCGCTCTCACGCCCGCCCTTAATTTTCGTCCATATCACTGCTGCACCTCCGTCCATGGATGCGCCCAATCCGTCATGGGCCCCACCTCCGGACACATGCCAACTTTGGCTGGCTGCAGGCACTTGGGTCATCATCCTCTCTCAAGCTCCACCTATCTTGTCGGGGGACAAAGACATCTCTTCCTCTAATTGCAACCCCTCTACCCCACCACTCCATCGCACAACCGTGTCTCTTCAAGGGTAATGGCAACCATGATGAGATTTCAAATTTTCATCAATGTGCGTTCGGATTTTCTGTACAGGGTGTACAATAAACCAACCATATAAAAGGTTGGGTAATAGCATGAATCACCACGGTATTTTTAATTTCTTGTCACTAAAATTTTCTTGTAAAAAAGTTCTAAATTTTTTATTACTAAAGAAAATTTTGATTGCCAACTGGTGATATATATTGTATAGCAACCAACAAAAGGAAATTCTACTGCTATTAATTTAAGAATTTTCTATTTAGGCAATCAAATTTTATTTTAGTTGTAAAACTATTATTATAAGCAAGGAGATGACCATAATTTCTTGAATATAAAAGTATTATTATAAGTAAGAAATTTTTTCGTTATAGATGCATTTTTTTAATAAAGATTTTTTTTATTTGCCAATAAGGTTGCCAAAAAGCTAATTCTTTAGTAAATAAAATATTTCCAGAAAAATAATTGAAAAGATAAAGATAAATAGTTTAGAATAATAAATAATCACAATACGAATTTTTCAATGAAAGACATATTTGGCTCTTGTTACCAGTAAGGTTGCCAATATGAATTTTTCAATGAAAGAATAAACTTTTTATCAAGGAATTAAAGATAAACGATTTCTATTTAATAATATAAAAAATTACAATTATAATACCAATTATAATTAAAGCACATATAATAAGTGTGTAAAAATCTATAGTATACTTCCAGCATATTACAAAAGGTCACTTTCTTTAATTTTTTACTTAATTCCCTCAGTTTGGTTGAATAAAACAATTGATACCAATTGGAAACTAAAAATAAATATTATTAAGAAAAGCGTATTAAATCTAGTAAATGCCCAGTGTAGATAAATTTAAATCGGTGTTTAATGCATTAGAGGATGCAATAGTTGTACATTTGGATTACAGTCCATTAATTATTACACCCAAAGCAAACACACCCTAATTAATATTACTTTAACCGAAGCCCACAAAACAAGATAAATATTCGACCGTACGAAGTTTAATTATCTTAATGCAGATCGCCACGTGGCCTTATCCAACAATTTTAAACTTCCACGCTTAAAGAGTTCACATCGACCGGCCATTCAACTAGTAAATAATCAAGATTCAGGGCATGCCCTTGAGTGCATTGGCTGCAGAAACGAGGTGCTAATCACCAGAGAATTTTATTCCTTGCGGGCAATCAAACGACTGATCCAGACTGTTCATATCCTGGTTCTTGTTGATCGATAGCCCCCCAATTTAGAATCTTACGGACCCGCTCACATATTAAGTTTTTATTTCAAGAAGAAATACGATCGATTGAAAAACATGGTGGCTAGGCAGTTCAATCATGCTGTTGGTTACTGAGGAGATTCGATCTTGACTCATTACAATTTTGACCCGACGAGACAGATGAACGGAATGGATCAACCGTATCATCCACATGTTTGCTAGAACTGATAAAACAACATGCCGTTTTGAAAGTTGAAACTCACGATCTTACCACAACCAACATAAATACTCGCCAACAATCTAGCATATCTTATATATTATATAAGATGCTCATAAAAAAAAGCGATTAAAAAACCGCTAATCTGGTCCATTTCAAGTCAATCTCTTACTTAATCCTGTCAATTCAAGATGATGATGATAATAATAAAAATAATAATAATTCAAAATTGGAAGGCTCACATGGAACTCCCACAACACCAAAAAAGTTTGCAGCCTATGCAGCTGATTTGCTCCTATGTGGTGCATTATCAGTTACATGAGGAGATACTGCATACTTTACTAGGGGAGTACCACGGTATGTAAGACAAGATGGGAAAGATTATATTGAAATTGAAAAAAATAAAATGGATTGTTATTTTCTGAGAATAAAAGGTATTTTTATTTTTTAATATATATTTTATAACCATCTTAATTTGTATTATATATTAAGTTTCGAGACATTCTTAGTATTTTATATTAAGTTTCGACACATTCTTATAATTTTTAATGGAAGATAATTGCATCTATTAAACTTCAGCCAAAGAAATATTTTTATTTAATGGTCGAAACAAGTGGCGTGTTAAATCAAGAAAATAAATAAACAAACTAACAAATGGGGAACCCAACGTCGGTGGATGGAGAGTCCCATTCCAATCTAAAATCCCAACAAATGATTATGGGTCAACAAGTTCCTGTTTGCCTAGTATATATGGACTTTTGGAGGTTGTGGTTTTTATCAGGTGGTCCTCCTCAGAATTATTAAAGAACACAATCATTATTTAAAGCTGTAGGATAAGATAACCTCATTAGTACGAGTGTCGCTTTCTTGTTCCCCTGGCCACACAAAACGCTGACACATTTTAAATTTAAGTATTTTACGTATTTTAAAAAGGAGATGGGGCTTGGGTCCTCAGCTTATCCAATGCTTGTATTTTACCCTTCCTCGTTTTTTTATTATGTTCTCCTTTGTATATGCTATTCCTTCTCGGTGTTACACCGGAAATTACTTGCCATATGATGATGTTGATTAAGTTAAAATAGACAGAGATTAGTAATTAAAAATATAAATAATGATAATAATAATAATAATAAAGTATATATCAAATCGAACTTATAATTTTGACTTCAATGGTGCTATGCCTAAGGGCTTACGAAAGACAGTTATTCCGAACTTAAGATGGAATGAAGATGAGATAAGAATCTGAATAAAAGTACATTGGAAATTGATAAAGGTGTATTGAAATTGGATAAAAACATAGTAAGAAAATTAGGTAAAAATGTATTGAGAAATGAAATATTTCATTGGAGGATTTTCCCATCCTAGCTCTGAATATGCCCGTACAAGGATGAGGTAGTTGCGGCTTTCACCTCCATAGAAAATTTCCTTAAAAATGGCCTTGAGGAGCAGTTACAAAGCATGCAGTGAAAGAGATGAAAAAGGAGATGAGAATGTCACGATGTGTGTTAAAAATGGAAAAGGTAATATCGAAAAATAAAAATTATATTAAAAATTAAAAAGTTGTCTTGTAACTAAAATTTTTATTATATTCACATCCTGTTCAAGCCTTTTAATACTTTGAAATAGATATTTAATTTCACCATACGTAACATGATTTAGTTCCATTTTAACTGCAAATACTTGTATAAAGCAAATGCAATGGCGGACCATTTTACTGTTAGAAGGTCCTTAGATATGATGAAATTACTTTTTTCAATTGTATATTTGCATTATATCTCAACTGATATACCGTATGATGAAATAAAACCTTTTTTTTTTTTAAACTTCACAGCATAAAATGCTCATATGCAACAGTTATAATTTTCCTACAAATAATGTTGGAGTGGGCCGTGTGGTTGTCTACTATATTATTATTAAATTAAGGAAGAAATTTTCTCATACACATAATATTTGGCCATTTTTCCTTCGTAACCACAATATTTCAAAAAAAAAAAATTCACACTTACAATATTTCTTCTCTAATTTCTTAAACACCTATACCCTTATTTTTAGCTCGAATAGACATGCAAAATTTTCAAATGTTGATTTTGTCCCTGTACCATTTGTAAACAAAGGAATCACTCTTATATTTTTTTGTAAAATAGATCTGATGTATTTTTTGTTTAAATTATAATTATAATTTTTGTTTACATAATGGTGGGTAAAATCGACATTTTCAAATGCAATTAATATTAATTTGGGCTGAGAGTGACAGCTGGGGCATATGATGAATTAGTGTAAAATATTGTGAGTATCGAAATTTTTTTTGAAATGTTATATGTATGAAATGAATAATAACTAAATTTTATAGGTATAAAGAAAATTTTCCCTTAAATTAAAAAACCTAATTTCATATGAAAATTTTTCTTATTGTATTCTGCATTTCAATTTAAGGTATGTTCCACTCTTTCTTATTTTTATATGATATTTGCCTGCATACATAATTAATTTTAATAAGGCTACTAGTTTGCAATCTTTGCTATATTCTCTTCAAGAAAGCTAGCTTTATTTCATTTTTATTTGGTTATCTATAACTAATTAAAAATTAATTATTCTTTACATTATTAATACTATATATCACCATCATCATGTTATCGTTTAAAGTTCCATTATTATTTTATTTTTTCTTTTAAATCAAACCAAATAAAGTGGTCAACTATTAATTGAATGCCTGTGGTATACAATTGATCAAACAGTGCTTGGAATTCAAATCATGTTGTTATCATAACATAATACATTTGAATGCTCACCTTGTAGTCTGACGCTCACCATTTGTCTCTTTGTACATTTGTCGGATGTTCGGGTTGAAATTATCAGAAACATCCAAGCCTTTTTGTCATTAATTTTCCATTCAATTTTAATTCATTTCTAATAATGTTTAGCATGCATTCATCATTACGTATATCTTTAATAATTATTATTCCATCTCTTTATTCAAAAGCACTTATTATCGTAGGACACCAAAACAGTTTTTGTTGAATATTATTATTTTTTTGCCGCAACAATATATATTTAGCTACATTAGATGTATTTAGCTACAAATACTTAGTTGTTTTAAAATAATCGAGGTGCATTAATTATGCTGTTAGGAGTGTGGTTTTAAAATTTCATTGCACGGTTGAGGTAGATTGCGCCTGATCCAACGATTATCAAAGGTCGTTGAAAACTACGGCCTTTTATGCCCGGGTGTAAAGGACCAGCCAGAACTCCATAAGATGTTTTATGCCGTTAATTTAAGTAAATGCTCCATTTAATCCACTTAAAAAAATATTTAAAAATATTTTTTTATTTTTCTCCACGCCCTTGTTTATCCGATTATATTTAATATATAAACCAAGTTTTACCATTTTTAATATACGTATATATTTTTTTAAGATTTTTAAATATATGGGTTTTTAAACATATATATACACACATATATTTAAAAATCTCAAAAATATATACATTTAAAAATCTCAAAAAAATATATACTCATATAAAAAATGGTAAAACTTGGTTTATATGTTAAATATACTTAGATAAATAAATTTGTGGAGAAAAATAAAAAAGTGCTTTTAAATGGATTTTTTGAGATGGATTAAACGAAACATTTGCTTAGCCTGTGCTACTAGGATCACTTCTCAGGTTTAATATAGGACTTTAATTGCAACTAATAATAAAAATGTGGATGCAATTAATATAAGAATTGAAATATTAAAATTTAGTTGCAAAAACGTGTACATATAAGAAATTTTGTTGTGGGATTGAAATTTTTTTGTGTAATTATTATAAATTTCCATATGCATTTTGATTACATCTTTTCTTTTTTGATTTCCCAACAAATGATATTTTTTAATTTTTATTCGAATAACGTAAGTGAAAGCTTTCTACTCTTTAGTTTGAAATTTTAATCCCTCAACCTCTTATGCAAACACTCAAATTGGTGTTAATCAACTTTTATTACTGTTCCAAATTTAACTTTTTATAATGAAGCATAATTTTGTTATCTTAGATTAAGTATTCACTTACTTAGCCTCGCTAGAAAACTCATTTTAAACATTTTTCAAATTTTTATACACTTGTTAATTTAAATGTAGTTAATATATGAATCAGATTTTTCTATTTCTGAAGATATCTATATATTTCTTTAGATTTTAAACATATAATTATTTTACAAAATTTCAACTGTTAAAAATGGTTCTTTGATATTTAAAGATCCGAAACATATACATATCTCAAAAAATGATAAATCTTAATTTATACATTAAATATATATAAATTAATAAGTTTATAAAAAAGATAAAAATTTTAAAAATAAATTTATTGACGTCAGCTAAATAAACTATTACTTAGCCTAAGCTAATAATATCACACTTTTTAATATTTTTTAGTAAAATTTTTTCATTCATGATATACATCTTTGTATTCTCATCTAATTTGTTAGCCACGTTAAAGCTTTTTTTTTTTTTTTTTGATTAAAACGTTAAAGCTTTCTTTGAATAGGCATTACTTCAATTTTAAGGAGAAGATGGTTTATTGGGAACCAGATGCACCATTCAAAATTTCAAGTCATCCATCTCTTACGACTAGCGCATGTTTTTCTATTAATATTTGGGAATTGTATTTTTCTATTAATATTTGAGAACTAATGATTGCTACTGCTGCTGGCATTTGTAAGCCTGTGATTTTGCTTTTAAAATTTATAAGAATTGTCTTGCAATTTGATCGGAAGATATACTGAAAAAATTCAGATAATCTGCACGTGTGGCAGCAGCAACACTACCCTGCTGCAACCTTTTACCGATGCGTACGGACCACGGACGGAGGTTAGAAAAATATAGAAAAACTGCACCGCTCGCCGCTCAACGCTCTTCGCTTCTGCTTCTCATTCCTGCCTCATTTCTCTCTCTGGATATCACTGTAAAAAACTCAATAACCGATTCCAACAAAAACAGCGCTGTATTCTTTTTTCTACCGCTGTTTTCGTGCCGTTGGATGGCATTGGATGGGAACCGTGGTGGGCCCCGCACCCATCATTTTTCCCCGGACCAAACGCCGTAGAAAAATTCCCACAATCGGAGCTATACCACAAACGCCACCAGCGCACCGCCACTCGCCGTTTATCTGCATTTTCTAGCCCATCTTACCCAGCATTTGGACGATCCGACCCCTTCTCTCTCTCTCTCTCTTTCATTGAAAATATTGCTTCAGAACCGGAGTTATAACGAT
Organism: Annona cherimola; assembly: GCA_030490835.1. NCBI lineage: Eukaryota > Viridiplantae > Streptophyta > Magnoliopsida > Magnoliales > Annonaceae > Annona > Annona cherimola. The sequence goes on along the minus strand of CM059972.1, from coordinate 122,062,615 downwards.
TCTGTTGGTAGTTGCGGGTTGACGTTCTCCTCCGTTTTGGGCCTGGAATGGTCGATCTTGGTTTTTTATTCCCCCGACTTTTAATGGTTTTGCGAGTTTTGGAAGTGGGTGTTTCAGACCATTTGGGAATTTGGGGGTTTAGCTGATTTCCGTGGAAATTGCGGGTTTTTGGAGCTGGGTTTTTCTGATGCAGCTGATTTCGAAGTGGTGGTTTCCTTGAATTCTTGAATGGTACCATGGAATGGATATAGATCGTGTTTCCTTCTTTCCTGGTTTTAGAATCTGAAAATATAAAGGCTTTCGGAAGATGTTGGGACGTTATAAAAGGAAGCATGACAAATGGGTTTTTGCTTGCGTTTAGGAGCTCGGTAATTTTGCGTAGACATGGCCCAAATGCATTTGGGTTTCTGTTTCTTCAGTCTCACTGAGCTGTTGGCGATCTTACAGTTCTTGGATTTGGAGACGGTAAAGAAAACCATGGAAAAGACGTTTTTCAGCTGAGCTCGTCGGGAGTTGGAGATTGATTTCGTTGCTGGGTTCTTGAATTTTTTACAATTTTTTTTTTCATCTCTTCTTTTGCGTTGTTGGCGGCTTCAATCATGGCTGGCTTTCGCCAGTCTTGAACCTGTTTTGTGAGTTTGTTTTCAGTAGGCATCCGTTATGCCTGAATCTGCAATCCATCACATAGAGACGGTGAAGCCAGAATCAAACCAATCAAAGATGGCAAACTGCTCTGCCCAACTCTCTTTCTCGTAAGTAAGATTACTCAAATTAAATTTTTTTTTTTTTTTCTGCCCTTTTTCCCCGACTTATTAGTTGTATGATATTGTCGTCTGAAATTAGGCCTGAGAATGAGTTCGTTGAGCTACTATGGGAAAATGGTCAGATTGTTATGCAAGGCCCGTCAAGTCGAGCCAGAAAAAGTTCCACGTCGGCCATTTCCCTGTTTGATGCTCCCAAGGTCCGAGGAAAGGGAGACGAAGAAGATGCTGTTCTTCCAAAGTCTGGAAAATATGGAATTTTGGAGTCAGTAATCAATGATTTCTCATCCTCAGGACCTTCAGATCATCCTGGTCCAGTTCAAGATGATGAAATGGTCCCTTGGCTCAACTACCCAATTGATGACTATTCAGAAATTTTCCCTGAATTATCCGAAGTAGATCTTAATCCATTATCAGCGCAGAATAACACAGCGCTGGTCGACAAGCACGGTAATTATGGTCAGATGTCTAGGGATGCACATGTAGTTTCTGTGATTGATGGAAATCAAGAACGTAAGAATACATCCAGAGCCACCGGAGGGGGTCTGGAGTTTGGTAGGAGTAGGGGCAGCCAGGTACCCCTGTTGCAGCAACACCCAGTTTCAGCCTCGAATATCAGATCAAGAGTCCCAGATTTCAGTATTAGTAATAATGTGAATTCCCGTCAAGCTTCACGCGGCAATCCAATTCAGGCATCAGTCTCTCCTGGGGTTTCAGATCCAAAGATTCACAAGAAGGATACAACTTCCACAAGACCACTCCAGCCCTATCGTGATACTGGCTTGATGAACTTCTCCCATTTCTCCAGGCCCGCTGCTCTTGTCAAAGCCAATCTTCAGAGCATTGTCGAGGCAGCTGGTTCGCATGGTGGAGATGATTTGAGAAGTAGCGGAAAGTTGTCTGTTGCCAGTAGTAGCCCAACAGAGCCATCAGTAATTGAGTACGCTGGTGGCAAGAATTTAGCCAGGAGTCTACCCCAACCGGTGCCATTTGCTGGAAAAGTTGACTTGAGGCCACCTAACAAGCATTCATTGGAGCTAAACTCTGTTGAGCAGTCAGAAACAATTTGCCCAGAAGATGCCTCCAGAACCAATAGATCACCAGACAGAGCAATGAGCTCAAGTTTTGCAGCAAGTGTGACGCTAGAAAGGCAAGAAAGTGAGAAGGCATTTGAGCCTGCTGTGGCATCTTCTTCTGTATGTTCAGGCAATAGCGCTGGGGGTGCATCTAATGAACACAAATATGGGTTAAAGAGGAAGTTGAGGGAACAAGAAGACTCAGAGTACCAGAGTGAAGTAATGGACTTTCCAAATTCTTGAATTCCTACCTCGTAATGGGATGCAATTTTAAATTGCTCAAAATTTGTACAGGACGTTGAAGATGAGTCTGCAGATGTGAGGAAACCAGTCAAGGCAACTAAGAGAAGCCGAGCTGCAGAAGTACATAATCTGTCAGAAAGAGTGAGTGCGATGAACCCGAAAGTTGGAACTGAATTTATTTATTTATTTTTAAGCTGTGAGATTGACATGCTGACTATGATGACGAACAGAGGCGAAGGGACAGAATTAACGAGAAAATGCGTGCGTTACAGGAGCTTATACCTAACTGCAATAAGGTCAGGACTTCTAGGTTGTAGTTGAAAATGTTGAATGTTGTTTATACTTTTGTCTTTGACTATAGTAACTTCATGGATACTCAATTTTCTTTTTGCTTGATTGGAAGTAAGTTTTGTTTACCTCAAAATGACACATCCAAGGGGTCCTTGTCGGTTGTTGGTTTGTTTTTTGGTTTTTGTTGGGAGAGGGGGGGTGGGGTGGGGTGGGAGTGGGGTTGTTGTGGGTTGGTTTTGCTTTATAATAAATAAGATGCTTGGGGTTCTACTTTTGAGTTTGTAAATCTTCAGAATGCTACTTAAGCACTTTGCTAACCTAACTGCACTTCCTGTCAGAAGAAAGTACCTTTGATTCGCTTTGCAATATATTAATTTCCATTTGCTTACATGTGTTTTGTGCCTTTCAAAGGTGGACAAGGCATCAATGCTTGATGAAGCCATCGAATATTTGAAAACCCTTCAGCTTCAAGTTCAGGTGAATAGTTGTTCTTCCATATATTCGAAAACTATTATTTTCAGTGCGAATCCATTCATTTACATTTCCATTATCCTGCAGATTATGTCAATGGGAAATGGGCTGTGCATGCCTCCAATGATGTTACCTGCAGGAATGCAACACATGCGCCCACCACTTATGCCTCATTGCCCACTCATGGGAATTGGGATGGGAATGGGAATGGGAATGGGCATGGGTTTTGGGATGGGAATGCTTGACATGGCTGGTACATCTGGTCGCCCAATGATTCCTGTTGGTCCCATGCATGGACTGCAGTACCCATGCTCTTCAATTCCTGGACCTGCAAATTTGCATGGGATGCCTGCAGCTAGCCTTCAGATGTTTGGAATCCATGGACAAGGACTTCCTGTATCTATGCCTCGTCCACCATTCTTTCCTCTGTCAGGGTTTCAAGTGAAGGAGGCTTGCACACCCGTTGTCTCAGGGGCCACCACTTTCCCTGTTCCTGATTCCATTCCATGTCTAAGTAGAACTGACCAGACTCAAGACAAAATCCCAGAATTGAATAAAAAAGGAAGCAATGACTGCCTACAGATTCAGGAACCAAATCAGGTTTTTCCTTACCATGACCCTCATCTTGTTCAGTTCATTAGTTGTATTTCTTTCTAAACCTGAGCAAGATCTCTTGACCAGGTAACAAATGAATCACTTGAAAAGAGTGACATGGAGCAGCAGACTGCTGAAATGTCCACAAATCTCAATGGCAATGGAGACCTCAACAGCACTGCTGGTGGAAATGAGGCTGCATCCACCAGGGGATCAAGCAAGTAGAAAGTTCTAGCACATTGCCTCCCTCTTTGCTTATATTCTTTTCAACAAATGGTTAGTTTCATTTTCTACTTCACTGTCTGAAATGCCTTCTTTTTTGCACTCTAGATTCACTCTAGATTGATTAAGGGGTCATCTGTCTTATATTACATGACCATAGCTGGTGCATATGGTGCATGGCACTGTTGCTTAATTCACTAACAATAACTGATTTTCGGCAAAGGTTCCTCCAAGCTGCAGCATGAGCTTGGAGTCTGGATGGCAACTGTGTGCTTTCAATCAGCAGGAAGTACTAACTGCATCAAATTTTACAAGTTGGAGAGGAGTTTGTGTTGCCTGCCTTTTGTTAGTTTATAACTGGATGGTTCCATGAAGTTCAAGAACATCAGAGATAGAAATGAATTTCCATAGTCTTGCTAGAGGTGTGGTTTATACCATGTGTGCACCTCTTTTATTATGTAATGCATTTTTCTTTTCTTTCTCTAAGATAGTTTTGTACATCAGTTTTGTATGTATGGCTATATTTTCCCTTGCAACACACCCCAAAATTTCATGAGAAACCAAATTTTTTGGAAATAGAGGATATTATCAAGTAGCGTAAAACGTTTTTTGGATAAGGTTCATTGGTTATTAAACAGGTGGCTGAAGCATGTCGTGTACCTGGAATCATCGTGTTGTGGTATGTAATGATTTTGCCTCATCTGTTTTTGAATACCATTATGATTTTATGTTGCGAAGTACAGATTTATTCCTTCCACATGCAGAAACTGATATTGCACTCTTAACTGCATCAGTATGCTAGTAGCTATTTTATTCATCCGAGAATCCAGAAGCATCGTGCAATAAATTTTGATATTTGACTCTAAATTGTGTTTCTTCATTTCCTCATCGGTGTTCCAACATACGTACCGCCAGCAATGAACGCCGCAAAGCTAGCACTTAGATTCAGATACCATTTGCTCTTTTGATGCAGCAGCCACTGGAATGGGACTGGTGTTGTTGCAGAAATGACATCAAGCTTTTGGTGTTGCCTATTACATAGCATATGCTCTGTTTGTTTGTTTTTACACTTATGAGGAAACACTGCCCCAACCGGCCAACCCGAGACTACCTGGGGAGTGCACTTGCATCTCATGAGCTGCAGTGATCTCTATTTTGGTGCAAATGAAGGGTTTCATGATGCTTTGTAATACAAAGCATCAGCATTAGTTATGTTTCACTTGTAGAGAGTCCATCTCATCCTTGATTTAGATCACTGCCTTTGGAAAACACAAAAATATAGCATACTTCAGAAATTTGCCAGTCATTGTGGTGCTGGCAATGGAATTGGTCAATAGGTAGTTCCATTTGATAGAAGCTCACAACAGAGTGCTTTTATCTTTTTAGCTGCAGCCAAGTGCTTCATCTTCCATGCCTATGAGTTGATGTTTCCTGCTTTTCCAGAGTTGTTGAGCAAGAGATGTTGACAACGGGAAGCGGATTAGGATAGGGCCTGGCGTTAATGAGAAAGATTTTAGGCTTGAAGTGCTTGACGTTAAATTGGTAAGATTCTCCCTGAATCAGACAAGCTAAGTAATAACTTAGCATATTTTGTAGGTTTTTATTTATTTATTTTTTATTTTTAATTTGACGTTAAATTGGCAAAATTCTCCTGAATCAAACAAGCTGAGCAACAACTAAGTATATTTTATATGTTTTTTTTTTCATTTTTATTCAGGCCCACTAATAATTTTTTTTTTGACGAAGAGAAAGCATTTCATTAATCCAAAAGGACTGTATCTATGCACTGTTGGCTTACTACAATTCAAAAGGAGGTGGATAGCCCCACAATTATTTACAAATATCACAACATGTTTTCGCATGCTCAGCTAACAGGTGTGCCACATCAATTACCTGTTCTCAGAACATGCTTAAAAACGACATTTAGGGAAGCAGACGACGTCTTCTGGGTCTCATGAATAATTAACCCTACCGTTGACAAAATTAGGTCATGTCCTGTTAGCATCTTCACCAGAAACAAATAATCTGTTTCTAGTTCGAGGTGTTGAATCTGTAGCAAGTGCGTGCGTACATGTTAATGGGTTCTGTTTTCCCTTCAATCTTCCATGTCTTTGCAGCTAGAAAATTCTCGTCAGAATCCCTAAGAATGGGACCCAGCGCCATGCGCTCACCTCTAAAAAAGTGGCGTCCATCAACATTCACTTTCAGCAGTGCACATGGTTTCTCCCATCTCGGTTGTAGGCATTTGTTCATTATGCCCAAGATCGCCGGTTTGGGAGCTGATTGGATCCTTGCTCAATACTCATTGCACCAATCTGCTGCTTGTTCGATTTTTGAGCATTTCCCTGACAACCTGCATCTGTTCCTGACGTGCCAAATTCTCCAGCACCATAGCATTTTCTAGTTGTTCCTTCTCCTGTGCACGCATCAACTGACTGCAAATGCATTTCAAAGCCTCTGTCAGGGTCTACAAGTTTCTATTTGACACAAAGACTTCTGTTTTGTGCTGTTTGTTCGCAAAAGACAAGTGTGTGTATATATATATTCAAAAAATGACAAAATTTGGTTTATATATTAAATATACTTAGATAATAACTATACGAATAAAAAGTATTGTAAAAGAATTTTTCGAGATGAACTAAACAAGACGTTTGCTTGGCTTGTATTAACAAGATCACTTCACTGTATGTAAATATATTGAATTATATCTCTTTAGTTGACATATCAAAATTTATACAAAATTTCAAAAACTTCACCTCGCTTTCCTCCTCACAGGGAAAAATGGAACTTTTTAAATTTTTTTTGACATCTATAAAAAATATATACGAATCGAAAATTTTGGTATTTGAACTTAATATACATAGGACCACATAAAAATGAAAAAAATGTATAATACCCAAGGTTGTATATGATCATAACCTTTTCTATATAGTTAATTTTATGCAAAGAAAAATATTTTGGTGAAATCATTGTTCTTAAAATTTTTGCGCAATTTTCTATAACTCCAAATATTTGAAGTGGTTTTCATTGTCTAAAATCAGAGATGCAAATGGCAAAATTTCTATCAATCGAGTATTCAGTAGTCTGTTTGTTGATTTGAATGGAGACTGAACCCATTTTCTACAGCAGCGTTCCCATGAGTTAATGTCTAGGGAAAGTTAGAAAATTTATTGCATATTAGTCAACATATTGTCCTGACATTCTTGCACCAAGGATAAAAACTACAAGAAAGATATAGGCATCTCCGATTCTCTCTTTTCTGTGCTCGTCTGGAAATATGGAGTAATGATTTAGTACATTCATTTGCACCGAGCCTTGATACATGCAGTTGTTTTGAGGCTTTTTATTTTTCATTTTTATATGGGTCCACATGTAACTTAGTATATATTAAAATTTATCATTTTCAAATTTTAAATATTTTTAATAACCTCAAAAATCAACAATTTTCATCCTCGTTTAACATTTATTTTTTGAAATACAGCTTCAATTAACATCGGTCGGGGTGAAAACTGTTGATTTTTAAAATTATAACAAATAAATGTACACGAAAATTTAAAAAGGTAAATTCTAACATATGAACTAAATACAACCTACGTAAAATGAAAGAAAAGTATAAATAAAATGTGCTCAAAACACTTGCATGTATTGAGGCTCGTACATATGTATGTATTGGATTGTAGTCTTTAAACTGATGTAATATTTATTTTCCTTTATAATCACATTTCTTTGATTATTGCCTTTCATTGTTTAGATTTATTTATGTTAAACAGATTAGGATTGGGGTTGGGTCTTTTATAGATGGGTTGTAAACAAATTAGGAAATAGGTTTTCAAATGGTTAGGGTTCGTGTTGGCCTTAGTTTTCATGCCAAAAATACCATTTTTCATGATAACTCATTTTTGGCAACTGATCAAACGATTGGGCCCAGCCCACTCATTCCATCCATTCCAGAAACTTCCCATCAACTCACTTTGTTTCTGTTCCGTGAATTCTCTGTATTAATCTCCCCAGCTCGCCGAATCTGCGAATCATACCTGTCTGTACCGTGTCTTAGAATTAAGGAGTTTCCTGCGAAGAAAATTAAGGGATAGAAACGTCCCAGTGTTTGATCAGGTTCTCAAAGAGAACCTAATGTTTCATAGGAACTTCTACGAAGATTATCACTGTTCTGTTAGTATGACTCACCTAAGATTTCAATAATCTGGGTCCTCCTGTTAGTGAGTCATGCAAAGTACAAAAATGCCATTTTCAATAGCAACAAAAAAAAAAAAAAAAAAAAAAAAATCCTAGAAAGCACCAAAAATGACATTTTTTAAAAATAAATAACAAGTCACAAAAAAGCACCAAAAATGCCATTTTCATGGCAGCTAATGCTCTGTTTGGCCCCATGGTTTAGGGCCTAAAAGTATGGTTTTAAAAGTGATTTTAAAATCCCAACAAGTACTGTGTACGGAATTCATGCACAGAATAGCATAAAAATGTCATTAGAGAAAACAAATTAAAACTACTTTTCTACAAAAAGTCTATTCTACAAAGAATTTTCTTCCTCCCTCTTGCCAGAGATTATTCACCATAAAACATTAGCCTCTACCCACTCATCTTTTTGCGGCTTTCAGAAATTTACTCCACAAGCATCGATTTTAAACAGATGCTTCTAGTTATAACCTTTGTTTGCAAAAGTATCCCCCTTCCAACACAAATCATTAGAGCTTTTAAAAGAAGCCAAAAGTTAATCATTAATGGTGTGTTTGTTTGGGGCAAAAAAATGTCCAATAAAACTTTTCAATCCAAAACTTTTCATTTTCCGTAACTACTTTATTTTTTAATTATTTTTTACATTTTCCTATACGATTTATCCTACATTTCAATCATTTCTACGCAACTACTCATACAACTAACCTATCTATTTTAACTTTTTCTCTTTACTCCTCATCATTACTCCTATTATATCGCATAATTTTCTATTAATTTAACAAATTTTGTCTCAAAAACTTTTCATCCAAAGTTTTACCTCCAACTAAACACACCCTAAAACATTAACTTACTTGCAAAGTAAGATAGATGAGACATTATCTAAAGATACTATTATAACTTCGGATGGTGTCTAGATGGGCTAGACCCAAAAGCAATTAGAGTTGATGGCATGGGTGGTTTTATAAACACATTTCATGAGTAGAAGCATTTTTGCAAAAGCAACAGTTACATGGTAAATTTGCAAAATCATAAACAGATGGGGAGCCAAATGCAAATAACCCAAGTAACATTTTAATTTTAGGTCGTCTCTAAAAATTATATCTCCGTTGTCCCTCACCATGATTGTCATTCGTTAGGCGATCTTGCCTGTGCATGGAAGCTGGTGCTTCTTTGTAAATCCACAATTATGAGCGGTAAATACTCAAAGAAGATATGTAATACGACTCACAAGGGTGTTTTTAGAAATTAAATAATTGACTAACGTCCCACTACCTTGCATCTAACGGCAGCTGTTACTATGAGGCTATATGTAATTTTGATGAAAGTATGTGGGGTAATATACAATTCGTGAAACTATGTGGATATATTAGCAATTTTGGTCAAACTATGTGAGTGTATATACAAATTATCCTAAAATTTATATATAGATAAATAATTGTATAAAATTTCTTTGTATTTTAATATGTGTGGGGGCTCATTTTTGGGTAAATGTACTGTTGTTCTAGTGCAATTGCGCTGCATTGGAACAATTCTTATATATATGTGTGTGTATATATATATATATAGAGAGAGAGAGAGTATGTGTGTGTGTGTGTTATATTCAAGTGAAGAGCTGCTGCACCGTGCTGTGGCATCAAAATGAGCCCTAAACGATCATAAAATTATAATACGCTCCACCTATTGTATTTACAATGATATATTCTATTAGTATACTAAATTTTTATGCCAACCAGCTATGTGTATGGACCCTATCTGAAAATGATACAAATTCAACATAATAAAATAGTTTAATATAAATAATAATATTAAAGTAGTTTTTTCAACATGTAAATCATTTTTTATAAAATTTATATGTATATAAGTGATTGTATAAAGTTTCATTTCATTCTAATATGCGTGGAGTCCATTTTTGAAGGGAGAGTTGTAGACTCCACACATATTAGAATGCAACAAAACTTTATATAATCATTTATCTATATATAAATTTTATAGGAAATAGTTACATGTTAAAAAATCACTTTAAAATTGTTATTTACATCAAACTATACTATTATATTGAATTTATACCATTTTTGAATGGGGTCAATACACATATTCAATTGGAATGAAAATTGATATGATAATAGAATATATTATTCCAAATATAATAGGTGGAGTAGATTATAATTTTATTATCATATGGGGCTATTAACACTACTGCACTGTTAATAGTGTTGTTATGTTGCACCTGACTATTATCCATATGTATTGATAATGTGGAGTTACATTTTTTATTGCTAACTATTGTTACTAACATTGAATTTTCTTAGGAGTTATATCTTGATTGCTAATTACCATTACTAAATTGAATTTTCTTACGATGTATGTATTTTTTTGTGGAGTACAATAATATTGATTTTTAACCTTTTTTTAAAAAAAAATTGATTTCATTCGCTTTTAAAATTTGTTGCTAACAATATTTTAAAGAAAAACGACATTTTTTTGCCAAAATATACAAAACAGTATTTGCAAAAAACCTGTTGCAAGAATGTTAGGTTTTACCTTACTAAATTTTTAGGGTACAAGAGTCAAATAATTGGATTTGTCATTGGCCATTGATGGATTTTTTTAAACTTTTTGCGGTGTCCCTTGAATAGAGTGGATTATTGGATGTGTGAGATTGACTGTAGTGCCTTGTACATGCATGGTTGATGGATATTGTAAACAACAGATCTAAGGTTGGATATATTTCTCCCCAGTTTCATTCTTAAACTCGCCAAATTAAGTTGGTTTAGTTGTCTCATCCTTGCAAATATGAAATTGTTTTCCAGATATAATTCAAGGTAATTTACAAAAAAAAAAACTCACATTTTTTATTATTGTAAATATACACACTTAATGTTAAAAATTACAAATAACTTTTACATTTTTTGATCATAATTTGCAAATATATCAATGTCAAATGGCATTGTAACCAAGCTATGATGGTGTGAATATATTTATAATTATGTTCAAATTATGTAAGATTATTTATAATTTCTTAAACTAAGTAAGTATGTCTACAATTATAAACAAACTATATGGGCATATTTATAAATTCTCACTTTCAAGGTCAGATATTACCATTTACCAACTCTCCGTAGGTATTAACTTCCATTTAGAAGCTCTGTCATTGATATTTGTTAACTAATTATTATTTAACGTGATCCATGTGCGCACCAAAGATTGTAGTTTTAACATATTCCATGTGCATGATAAAATTAATAATATTAAGGCAAATTCCATATCTCCTCATGAATTTTATTTCAATTGCACATGTACTAGCGATTTCTAAAATCTAAATATATTCATATATTTGCCCAAAATTACATTCGTATACAAGCTTAAAATGACAAATATGCTTAAAACTTAATTATGAATTTATAAAAAGAATATACATTCAAGTGATATATGAATCTATAGTGATAAAAGTATGATTATATAATTTCAGAAGTACTAAATATTTGTTAGAATATGAATTTTAGCTTGGAATTGTAATTAGAGTTTAAATATACTAATCACTTCACATAGAGGCATGAGTATAAATTAAATTTTAGGCAAAATATTTTAAAGTTTGAATGTATAAATAGAATTAGGTATAAACTTTGTAGATGTAGGTAGAACTCCAATGTTAATAATGAGATAATAGGACAAGAAATGGGACAAAAATAAATCATCAAATTTCACTCCAAACTAGTTGAAATTTTAAAGAAGTAGAGGCCAGTAAATACATGTACATAAAGACACGTATATATACACATGCATCTAAACAACAGAAAAACGAAAAAGAAAAACTTTCACTAATATGCTTCAAATGGAAAAATTAGCAAAAGTGCCCGGTACAAAAATTTGTTGTATGCTCTCCTCCCCCTTGTCCATATCACCATATGCCCTGCACAAAAATTAGTTTATAGATTAAACATAGCTAGAATAATAATTTTGTAAAAAAATCTTGAAAAGTAAAATATATATGTCTTAGACATTTCAGACCGACCTAAAATGATCAAGCCTCTTGCAAATATATGCAAATTATATGAGTATGTTTTGCGATTTATCCTATATCATTTTAAGAATATGCCCATATAATTTTGTATAAATTAGCAAATATATTAATGTCATATGGCATCGTAACAAAGCCATTATGGCGTGAATACATTTATAATTATAATCAATTTATATAATGTTATTTGTAATTTCTAAAGTTAGGTAAGTATATTTACAATTATGAAAAAACTATGTAAGCATATTTATAAATTCTCACTTTCATTGTTGGATATTACCATTTACCAACTCTCTTTAGGTATTAATTTCCACAGAGACACTTTCTCATTGATAGTCATTGATTAATTATTATTTAATGTATTCTATGTGCGCACCGTGGATTAAATATTCTTTAACATATTCCATGTGCATGATAAATTAATAATATTAAAGTAAATTTCATATATACTCATAAATTTTGTTCTAATTGCACTTGTGCTCACGAGTTTTTAAAAAATCTAACTATATTCATATATTTTATCTAAAATTACATTCGTGCCCACACCCTTACTTGAAATAACAATATGCTCAAAACCTAATTATAAATTTATAAAAAAATTGCTCAAGTGATATATGAATCTATAGTAGTAAAAGTATGATTATATGGTCATAGAAGTACTAAATATTTGTTAGAATATGATTTTTAGCTTAGAATTATAATTAGAGTTTAAGTATATTAATCATTTCATATAGGGCATGAGTACAATTTAAATTTTAGATAAAATCATGAGTACACTTGAAATTTTTAAAAGTTTATATGTATAAATAGAATTAAGGATAAAATTTATAAATATAGGTAGAATTCGCCCCAACATTAATAATGAGATAATGAGACAAAAGATGGGACAAAAATAAATCATCAAACTTCACACCAAACTAATTGAAATTTTAAAGAAGTGGAAGCCGATAAATACATGTACATAAAAACACTTCTACATACACATGCAACTAAAAAACAGAAAAAAGAAAAAGAAAAAGAAAAAGAAAAACTTCACTAATATGCTCCAGATGGAAAAATTAGCAAAAGTGCCCTGTATACAAATTTATTGTATGCTCTCCTCCCCCTTGTCCATATCACCAAAGTCCAACAAAATACCCCAAATCCCACTCCATATCCCATTGCAAATCCCGCTGCTATCATCTTCCAGTCATATTCACTTTCAGAGTTCAAGTGATGATGAGTATCGTCTTCAGAGCTTGATGACGGTGCACCATTACTAGCATTGCTTTCACACAGTTTTGAAAGCGGTGGTCCACATAGTCCGGGGTTTCCTTGGAATGATTCATTTGTGAATGTGGAGAATTGTTTAACAACTGGTATGCTGCCATTGAGTTGATTTTGTGAAAGATCAAGCACCTCCAGGAATGTTAGCTCTGACCACTCTTGGGGAATGCTTCCGGAGAGCTGGTTGTGCGAGAGATCTAACGACTCCAGCGTTGTCGGGTTTTGAAATGACCTTGGAATTTGGCCCGTAAAATCATTATGCGACATGTTGAGCACCCACAATAACTTGAGAGCCCCAATAGATTCTGGAATTTGCCCTTGAAACCGATTTCTTGAGAGATCGATATATACATCCGCAGTTGAGATCCTCGACAAATTCATTTCCAGTCGTTTGTTTCTTATCTTTGCACTATCAAAGACGACAAGGCCTCCGACTAGATTTATTCTGAGGTAATCCAATTGGGGTCTGTTTTCCATTGTCATCTCCTTCCATCCACAGAACAGAGCCGGTGGTAAACTACCACTAAAATTGTTGGAGGAGAGATCGAGGATCTGCAACTGAGAGAAATGTTGGCAGCTGGCTGGAGGCTGGATTGGGCCATAAAAATTGTTGGAGCTCAGGAGGAAGATGCGCAAGTAGGTAAAACCAAAAATCCATGAAGGAAATGTATCCTGTAATTTATTGTTACTAAGGTCAAAGCTGATTAAATATTTGCAATTCGCAAGTGATACTGGCAATTTACCTTCTAAATGATTTTCACTCAAATCAAGTCTCTCTAGGGAACAATATGACTCTCTAGCTAGGCGATTACTCATTTGGCCAAAACACGGTGGAATATGACCACTGAACTTGTTATCGGCAATAGAAAATAATTTTAGCAAAATAACATTACAGATTGATACGGGGATTGAACCTTCCAGCTGATTGTTCCTAAGTCTGAGAATGGAAAGATTTTTTAGGTCTTTTAATATATGTGGATCTAGAACACCACTGAAATTGTTAAAGGAAAGGATAAGCACATTAAGGTTCTTAAGTTGAAAAATGGACCTAGGAATCATCCCTTGCAATTGGTTGCTAGCCAAAACAACCGTCTCCAGTAATGAAGAGGAGGCATTGGGGAATTCACTTAGTTGACCATCAAAATAGCTATGCCATAGAACGAGAGTTCGCAATGATGGGAGTGTGAATAAACAAGATGGAATGGCCCCAGTAAAGTTATTAGAGCGAAGATCCAAGAGTTCCAGTTTTGTCAGTGAAGAGGAGGAATTTTGGAATTCTGTTAGTTGACCGCCAAGTTGATTAGCTCCAAGGATGAGAGTACGCAGTGACGGAAGTGTAAATAATGAAGATGGAATGGTCCCTCTAAGGTTATTATGGGAAAGATCCAAGTATTCCAGTTTTGTGAGTGAAGAGGAGAAATTGTGGAATTCAGTTAGTTGACCGCCAAGTTGATTACCTGCAAGGATGAGAGCACGCAGTGACGGAAGTGTAAATAATGAAGATGGAATGGTCCCTCTAAGGTTATTATGAGAAAGATCCAAGTATTCTATGCTTGTGAGGTTTGAGGGCCAATGGATGGTTCCAGATATGTACAAATTGCTGAGGTCGAGGTTGGTCACGTGCCCAGTGGCGTTATCGCACGTGATGCCTTCCCAAGTGCAGCAATCCCTGTTTTCAGGATTCCAAGAAGACAGATTACTTTTGCTATGATGATAATCCTTTCCTTTATAGTAATCAAAGGCAAGGCCAGCCTTCAACTCAAGCAGGGCAGAGAAATGATGATAAATGCATTGTGTTTGGGGTGGATTTTGAACTAAAGATGAGGATGGCAAAGCCTGACAGCTATGATCATAGGAGGATGCAAGTAGAAAGAAGATGAGAGGAAGAACAGGGATTGAGGAAGTGAAGAAGGCCATTTTTCAGAGTAAGGAAGAGATGTTTTGGATTGGAATGACGTGGGAAAAGAAAGCATGCTAAGCTATCTATATATAATATTCGGTGCTTGCTAATTACTTGCTAAACATGTTGCTAAATATTCCACGGGAATGCATGCCGTGTGGACCAGCATTAATTAATTGCACAAGAAAATGCAACCAACTAGGGCCCGTCTACGATTTGGATGCGTTTGGCCTTGCACTAAAATGTAATTAATTATGTGCAGAGGAGAATAAACATCTGTGCGCCTAATGCTTGTGTTTGTTTCTATATGAAGAATAGTCTTTATGACAGTGATATTCTAAGTTGAAATGATAGATATGCTTTTACATTTTTGTGGAAGGCAATATTATCATTGCAAATGAGATACATGTTGGTGGTAACATTTTAGGTCATTTTTTACATTTTATAGTAATTTTATTATCCAAGAAAAGATATGTTTTGTATGCATCACCGATATTTTTTTGTAATATTATTTTTTTGAATTTTGAAAAAATAGCTCTTTAATGGTTATATACTTTTTTTTGTTTTGTTTTGTTTTGATGAGAAGGAAAACCTTATCCCCTCTCCCCAACGCTTTGGGAGGGAGATTGGATAAGGTGATCCGAGCAATTCATAGACAAAAAAATATCTGTACAGATTTTTTCGTGAATGACATGAGGGGGGTTGTCCCACCACTCCTGTTGATCCAATACAGAAAGAGAAACAAAATCGGCCAAAGCATGCGCCACCGCATTCCCCTGTCTAAGTACATGATGAACCGAAATGAAATTTGAGGATTGAAGGATAGCCTTGATTTCATCAATGATCACCCCAGCTGGGGAAGAGATAGGGTTGTCAGAAGAGAGGAAATGAACAAGGAGGAGGGAGTCTGATTCAATCTGGAATCTATGCAATTTGAGTTGAATGCCCCAGCAGGCCCCCAAAAGGCAAGCACGCGCCTCCAAAAGTAAAGGGTCCAACAAACCTCTCAGTCTCCATCCCTTAGCCGCAATGAAAGCGCCACTTGAGTCCCTGATAACCGCGGCAAAATCCATAGACGAAGACCGATTGATAATCCTGGCATCGACGTTCATTTTGAGATACCCATCTGGGGGTGTAGTCCATCTAGGGACCAAGGTACGATCGATGGCTCCACCAAGAGTGAGAGGGGTAGCCCGTCGGTATTGCTCGAGATACGCCTTGCACCAGCCCCAAATATTGGAGAAATCCGGTTTGGTTCCATCAGCCCGAAGAGAGTTTCGCAAGAACCAGATCCTCCAGCAGCAGAGAAAGAAGAATGCGAGATCATTTGGCCTGCTACGAACCGCCATGGACATGACCAGGTCCTCAACAGTGGCAGGAGACAAGGAGTGCCTGGCCGCCCTCAAACATATCCCCCTGGTAAAAGCACATTCAGTGAAGAGATGGTTAGTATCTTCAATAGCAGCCCTGCAAAAAAGACACCTAGGATCAACATGAATGCCCCGGTTTCGCAAATTGGAAAGAGTCGGGAGTCTATCCTTAAAAAGTCTCCAGGAGAAAATGAGGATCTTGGATGGGAGCTTTGTGCGCCAAATTGCCTTGAAAGTAATGGATTGGGGGGAAGGACCAAATCCCGAGCGGAGCACCCTATAAGCAGATTTAACAGAAAAACCCCCATGAGGTTCAAACATCCAGTATCTCAGGTCATCATGTAGGGAGGGGGAGAGGGGAATTTGACATATTGCCCGCCACCCGTCGTCCCCCGCAGCAGCCACAATACGCTCCTTGATCCATGACCTAGAAGTCCCGTTGATAAAATAATTGACTTTGACATCGTCCGGGATAGACAGCGGAAGAGGCCCCGCCTTGGAAACAGGAGTGTCCGTCTAGGGATCATGAAAGAACTGGACCCGCACACCAGTGCCAATCCGTCATCTGCATCCAAAGCGAATCGCCTCCCTGGCCTTCAGAATGCTCCTCCAAGTGAAAGAATCAGATGGTTATATACTTAACACAACCATAAATCTCTTCAAAAGGCAGGGCCATCAACATATATAGATGTGGGCTCTTAGCCGTTGCATCCATCTCTTAATTTTAATTATCAGCCTATGCTACCCAAGTCGCCTCTCTCCTTTTGGTCAAGTCCATGGTACCCAAGTTTTCCCCTCTCCTCCTAAGTCTTCCCCTCTCCTTCTCATCGACCAACGACTAGACTTCCCAAGTCGTTTCCATGTCTCTCAACCACCAAAGACTTACTTCCCAAGTCGTTTTCATGTCTTTCTTATATCGGGACGCTGGTTCAATGCACCTAGGTGTACTTCACCCATTTTTTATATTTTTTTATGAAGATGTTAATCTATGTGTATTTAATATGTGTATAAATTTGTACTATTTTTGAAGATTTGTATATATTTTTTTCATATTTTTTAAAATCAGTGGTAGTTTTAGTAATTTTAATTTAAAATTACTAAAAATGCCACTGATTTTAAAAAATTCAAAAAAAATATCTAAAAATCTCCAAAAATAATAAAAATTTATATACATGTTAAATATACATAGATTAACAGTCTTGTAAAAAAAAATTTCAAAAAAGTAAAAAAATGGGCAAAGTACACCGGCTACATTCAACCAACGTCATCGAGTCTTCTTGACCTCCTTTTCATCCACTTCTCAAGTCTTTTTCATCTGCTATTTTTCAATAACATCTTGCTTTCATATATTCCACTAGCTAAATATTCTTTACGATATATTTGATCAATCCACTTTGGATTATATATTTTTTGATATTTGGATTATATATTTTTAATAATATAAAAAGCTTACGAATTTTTTTCTGACTAAGCAATCAATTGTCAGCTGCACTTGAATTTTGTCTTTTCCCAAAACAATTCCCTGAAGAAGTCGCGGTGCAATTGCTTAAACTTTTTAGAAAGAAAAATTTACATATACATATACATATTACCTCACTTTTTACGAAGACTATGAGCTTTTTATATATCCTCATAAATTTGTCTAAAATTATTGTTGCGGTTAAAGCTTTTTCCACTTCACTAACAGACTTTTATGACATCGCAGTGATAAATATATAATACATATATAGTTAATGAAAATATTCAATGACTAATTTTACATTTTCTTGTAGCGGATTTTGTGAGTAATTTAATTAAAAATATTTTACTAAAAAGATAAAAAAAAATTAATAAAGTGATAATACAAGAACAAATATAAATTTATTTTCATCAATTAAATAAATATTTCATTTGCATATAACAATCACAGGCAAAAGTAAATAAATTACAGTTTGAAAAAAAAAAAAAAATTGTTGGAACTGTCGGGGCCCCCTCAGTTCTTTGTAGGGCTGCGTGTTAAGGCTTAAGAGTTGGTTGGCTGCTTGCGCTATAAAAATGGCCCCACTCCCCAGCCCCGCTGCATTTTATAGCACATAGCGAATAAGACCCAATCCATTAGTGGGTCCAGTGGGTTGCTGCATTCCTATCAACTATTCATTTGTCAACAACGTTAAGATTTTTTTATGGATATTTACATATTATATGATTTCAACTAGTATTATAATTAGGCCCTAAGATATTATTCCAATTTTCCTAAACCCGTGGTGGCTCCCACAGAAACTTCGAGGAAAAAATGTCACCGTTTGCTCCGACGTGAAATTACTGCTCGTGTGCATCGATCCAGTGTCTTCAGCAAAGTAAGGATCGACGTTGTACCACTGAGGTAAAACACAACGAATTGAGTCAACATTTTATCAATCATTAAAATAGAAAAGAAATGAAATTATATAAAAATAAAAATATAATGAATGAAGTAAATATGTCATCAATCATTAAAGTAGAAAAGAAAAAAGTTATATAAAACCGATGTTTCATAGAAGCAGAATTCCTTAAAAATTAGTGCTTAGATGGTCATGTGAAACCGTAGTTAGAATATCTTTTAAACTAAAATTCAGTAAGTGTCGATATTTGATGTCAGTCATTTTTTGTATGAATCCACGGATTTGGATGGTGCTTATCACGGTTGCAGGTGGTGATTGATCCAAATAGCTGAAGGGTGGCTCACCTACGCCACACATTATCTGGCATTAGTTGAAATATGCGGTGATGCCTTGCGAATGGGTCTGCATTTATCTGTTTAATTTTTTTTGACGGACGATCTGTTTTAATTTATGTGCGCTGAGATATTATGGACATTTGTTTTACTTTCACAAGAATCCAGCAGTAAATAGATACTTGTGCACAAACACACTTATATACACAAAACTAGAAAATTTTCAATAGAAAAAAAAAATGAAAAAAGAAAAATCGTTTGCAACTAAGGTCAAAGCTGGCTAACAGAAAAATCCAAAACACAAAAAACTTACAAAAAAAAAAAAACACAAATATTTGCATATTTATGTGCATTTTTATTCCTGGAACGCTGCCCAATTTAGGTAAGGCTGGCGTATCCATGAAACAATATAAAAACAGGATAAAAGTAATTTCGTGAAACTCTTTTCGTTTTTGAAATGTTGATCCTTAATAAAAAATTAAATTCATTCATAGTATTTTACACCATTTGTTTAGCTAGGAGACTAAGTTTCATCTTAATCCAATTTGTTAATAGGCCACATTTACTCAAAAATGGGTGCATTTATTTGTAAATTATAAAAAATGCTTAAATCCATTTACACATATATTAGAGTATAACAATACTTTATACGATCATTATCTACATGTTATTGATATTTAAGATAGTTTAGATATTAAAAAACTACTCTAAAGTTGATATTTTAATATTGAACTATTTTATTACGTTAATTTTATATATTTATAGATAGGACCTATATGCGGTGAAATTAAAAAAATAAAAGCATTTCTAGGAGACTATAAATGATGCTAAATACGATAGATGGAGTTGATTTTCTACAAACTATCAAGTTTTTAAAATGAAGAGAGTTTCGTAGAAAAGGGGTTTTATAGAAGTGTTCCAAAATAAAATATCTTTAAAATAAAAATTATTCCTCGAATTAAATAGATCAATTTCTATTTATTAGATTTATAAATTGTGATAATAAAGAGTATTAAAATTTTAATTTTCATTATTATACAAAAACATAAGAAAATACCTTAACATAGGAAAAATTATCTAAATTATTTCCTCCAGTTAAATAAATCACTTTTATTTTAAAATTTTTCAAAGATAAATCATTTTTGGTGTCTTTAGATTTTGCAAATTTACATAATATTAAAATCAATTTTCTTCATTTATTTTATTTTAAACATAATCCTCACTAAGATTTATTTAATTTTATATAATAAATTTTAAATTTTTTACATTTTAGACCAAATAGTTTGTGAAGAGAAAATTAAATTTGTAACATTTGTATTTAAATTTTAAATTTTATGACATTTTCGTTTGTTATATTTTAGACCTTATCTTAGGCAGCTATTAATGACCAAATATGATTCAACGGCACCACTCAGTGCAAAATATAATTCATTTTTATCTTTAAAATTTAAAATTTATTTATGTGAGCCCACATATAAATATATCATACATCAAGCTTGCTTTTATGTAATTGATTTACATAAAAGTAGTTCAATATAACCTCTCAAATTTTAAGATTTTAATTCTTGATGAAAAATTTAATCTTTTCATTGTATTTAATCATTAACTTAGATAGAAGACCAAGTTTACCCAAAATACGTGCATGTCATATTTGCTCAAAAATACATATATTCAAATATAAATTAGAAAAAATATTTAGATTCATTCATACATGTATTAGAATATAGTAATACTATATACAATCATTTATAAATGTAGTAATGATATTTTAAATGATTTAGAAATTAAAATACTACTCAAAAATTAAAAATTAATAGTTAGTATTAAATTATTTTATTATGTTGATTTTATATATTTGTAGATGAGCCCATATACGGTAATATTAGACAAATGAAAGGGAATTCATAATACAGGTGATGCTAAATATAATAGATAGAATGACTTTTCATCAACTATCTTGATATTGAGAATGAATGGGGTTTCATCAAAGCATCCTCCCCGATCATCTATATAATTTTTACATATTTTCAAAAATTAAAATAAAATACTTAAAAGCATGAAAAAAAAAATAAAAACTATATACATTCATTGTGAAATTGTGAATTTCTTTTCAAACGATCTAACCGTTGATTGGCATGTCGAAACCATTTAATCTGGGGGGCACAAGCCTACGGCACTAGCGAGCAGTTCAGTGGGCGTCAATGCTTGGGGCACATTCAATCCTCATCTCAGATAGGGCAATTGAGAAAGACAGAAGAATTTGTAGGGTTTGTTTGGGAAGAGGTAGGTCTCTCTCTTTATGTAACACCCCACCCTTGAGGTATCTTCTCTGGTAGTCTTGAGGTAGCTACCCAGGTACTACCATACTACTTTACTTCTTGACGGTAAACCTAATATACAATTATGCATCATGCTCATGCACTGTGACTAATGCATCACTTAAATTTACTACTTAACATGATTTTGAAATAACAATGTTCATATTTGAATAAACCAACTTGAAAGAAAATAAATAATCACATTTCATAGTAAATCACAATATTCACATAATATTTTTAAAGTCATGCTTTGTTAAATGTTTACTTACCTTTAAGTAGACTTTAAAACTTTTTTTTTTTCAATTTCTTGTAGTAGCCTCAAGTTTCTTTCTCTAATTTTCATCATAATATGTTCATTATTTCACTCTAGTTTTCATAAATATTATTTAAAATTTTATTTATGACTTTTCCAAAATTTCTCATAATTTTAATCGATCAAAATTCTATTTTCTCCTATTTATTCTTATATTATTCTATTTTTAAACAACTTTATTCTTATATATAAATTTGGACTCATACTTCTTTAAATACGTACTTTAAATTTTTCATATTTTTGTAATTTTTTCATAGTTTTTTATTCATTTTTATAGTATCACACTTTTAACTAATTTCATTTCTTATAAAATTATAATTTTAAAATCATTTAAGCTTCTAAATATTGACTTTAATTTTTTGGGTATTTTTCATATTTTTTTGTATTTTTAAAATTTTTCTGTATTTATTTTGAAATTTTTTCTTTTTTTTTTTACTTGCCGGCCGGTCCCCGGCGCCGGCAATTGGCCGCCGGTGGCTACTGCTGGTGGGCTGGAAGTTGAGCTGGGCTTGATGCTGCTCGGAAATGGGCTAACTTGTTCATGTGTGCTAGGCGTCACTAGGCTCGTCCAGATGGGCTTAGCCTACTAGTTCAAATTTATTTATTTATTTATTTATTTCAACGCTTCGTATTCTCTGAATATAATAGTTTATATCTCTTAATATATGTTTCTATTTGATATGAAATTTTTGAAGTAAGATTCTAATATTATGTTTTATAATCTGGACGATCCGTTTCTCAAAATAATATCTTTATCATAAGATTTAATATAAAAGGGTTTAATAAAGGGTTAAAATTAAATATCACTTCTAATGGATATGTAAACTAATTTTTAACAAAATTAATTTATCATATATACTGTAAAATATCTCAAATAATGTTTGTAACAGGTCAAATTATTATTTTTGTATATGTATTTTTCTATAATTATTTTTTGGTATTATATCCTTAAAATACATATTCATCACTGTAAATCTTCATAAAAATTACTATATCTAAAAATCTATAAGTCTGATCAAATTGAAATTTTGCAAGCAAGCTAAACATATAATTATCTTGTTATTGTACGGTCAAAATTCTCAGATTATGCCCAGAAATATGTTTACTTATCATATAGCATTTTCTACCATTTATTTGCTACTTCTCATTGAAATAAATAAAATTTCAACATTAAACATTTTAATAATACTCATGTGACTAATTAACCATGCTAGAAACATTGTGAATGATTTAGATCTACCAAAATAAGTTGCACATATTGTAAAATCAACGAGATTAACCAAAATAATATTCTACTCAACTTACCTTCAAAATCTCATTTTTTTCCTCGTTTGTCGGTCCATCTCTTGCTCAAGTCTTTCCTTCAATGGGCGAACTCACCTCACATTTCCCCCTTTTATACTAATTCATTTGCTAAATGGCTGGGATTTAATTGCCATAAATTTCACCATTTTTATTTGTATTTATTTATTTATTTTAAAAAGGAATCTACATGGCCATAAATCCCACTATTTCTTGAAACGGGTGGTTGTTACATTCTCCTCCCCTCTTACAACAAGTTTCGTCCTTAAAACTTAATTAAACAAATACGGATATTTCTGTTTGATATCTTCTTCGATCTCCTATGTGGCCTCCGTCTCTCCATAATTACTCCATTGCACTTTAACATATCTTATCACTCTCCTCCGTAAACGTTGTTCTTTAAAATCTAGTATCTCGATTGGATTTTTCTCATATATTAACTTATCCGAGATTGGTAACTGACATGCTGTAAGTACATGTAAAGGATCTAACATATATTTTCTCAATATAGAAATGTGAAATACATTACGTACTGCAGTCAGTGAGGGTGATAGTGCTATTCAATAAGCCACTGCTCTAACTTTCTCCAAAACTTCATATGGTTCAAGATAACGAGGACTGAGCTTTCCTTTTTTCTCAAATCTCAGAACTCCTTTCATAGGCAATATTTTTATAAACACTTTATCACCTATAGAAAATTCTAACTCTCTCCGCTTTAGATCTGCATAACTTTTCTGTCTACTTTGGGGCAGTAATCAATCTTTCTCTGATTAACTTCACTTTATCTACAGTTTCTTGCACAATATCTGGCCCAATCATCATTCTTTCTCTAACTTCATCCCAATTCAATGGTGCTCTGCCAAGGCTTTCCATACAAAGCTTCATAAGGGGACATTTTAATGTTAGCTTGACAACCGTTATTATTTGCAAACTCCAAGCTTCAAGTTATAACCTTTGTTTGCAAAAGTATCCCCCTTCCAACAAAAATCTTTAGAGCTTTTAAAGAAGTCAAAAGTTAATTAGTAAGGGTGTGTTTGTTTGGGGTAAAAAAATGTCAACCAAAACTTTCCAATCTAAAACTTTTCATTCTCTGTAAATATTCTATTTTTTAATTATTTTTCTCATTTTTCTATACTAACTACCATATTTTTCAATCATTTTTACACAACTACTCATACAACTAACCTATCTATTTTAACTTTATTCTCTTTACTCATCATCATTACTCCTATTATATCACATAATTTTCTATCAATTTAACAACTTTTGTCTCAAAAACTTTTTATCAAAAATTTTACCCCCAACCAAACACACCCTAAAACATTAACTTACTTGCAAAGTAAGATAGATGAGACATTATCTAAAGATACTATTATATAACTTTGGATGGTGTCTAGATGGGCCAGACCCAAAAGCAATTAGAGTTGATGGCATGGGTGGTTTTATAAACACATTTCATGAGTAGAAGCATTTTTTGCAAAAGCAACAGTTACATGGTAAATCTGCAAAATCATAAACAGATGGGGAGCCAAATGCAAATAACCCAAGTAACATTTTAATTTTAGGTCGTCTCTAAAAATTATATCTCCGTGTTTCCTAATTTTGAAGGCATCAACGGAAATTTTTGGATGCTGAAATCAGAACATATTCCTTATATTACATGACAAGTTCAGACGAATTATGGCCACAAATTACCCTACGGAATTCGGCCTATGATCATTTACGCCCGGTAAACGGCCTCCCCGTCGTTAAAGCTGTAGGAAAAAGCTATAACTTCGTTGTAAAAAGCTGTAAAAGAAATTGTCGCAAAATTGACTTACAAATTACTTTTTCAACAATGAAAAATAAAATTCTGTGCTAAAAGCTAGCTTTTAATAACAAACTTGTTTTCTTGTTAATGAACAGCTTTTCATAATCAATCCATTCAATAAAGAGGATTGATCCTGTTAGCCCGGGCTAAGTAAATGCTTCACTTAGCCCGCCTCAAAAATATTATTTACGACAACTTTTTTTTACTTTTTTCTTCATACACTTGTTTATTTAAGTGTATTTAATATATAAATCAAGTTTTACTATTTTTGGATATGTGTATATATTTTTTCTAGATTTTTAAAAATAAGAGTATTTTAAATACATATATACACATAGATGTTTAAAAATCTCAAAAAAATAGATAAACATATTCAAAAATGGTAAAATTTGGTCTATATATTAAATAAACTTAGATAAACAAGTGCATGAAGAAAAAAGTAAAAAAAAGTTGTTGTAAATAGGTTTTTTAAGGTGGGCTAAGTGGGCTATTTACTTAGCCCGGGCTAATAGGATCACTCCTCTTCAATAAAACGGGTAAACTTACGAGACGTTTCCGTATAATGCTATTAATTTGTAGCATCTAAATAAATTTTGCTGCATATTGAATACAGCAGTACTTCGTATTTCATTGCAAATACTATACAACCAAATGTAATATTGGAAAAGCAAAAGTCTCATCTCTTTCTTTATGAGAAACATGGGCAGATAATTTTCTTGCAAAAAGTTAAAAACTTGTAAAAAGTTTTTTTTTGCAATATAATTCCTCGTAAAAAAAATTTTTGCAATAAAAATTTTCTTACAAAAAGTTAAAATTAATTTAGTTATTAAGAAAATTTTGGTTGATAATAATTGGTCACATATGTGATATAGCAACTACTAAAACGAAATTTAGTTGTCAATATTATACAATTTTTGTGTTCAGCCAATTAAATTTTAATCTGATTGTAAAAGCATCATTATGAATAATTTTTTCTTGCCAATGAAAGCGTTGCCAATAAGAAAATTTGTACTTATTTCTGAAAAATTACGCGCATATACGTTTTCTTTACTAGTAGAGATATTTTGGTAGCCAAAAAAATGAATTTTGTTGAGGCGCTAGATCTCGTCAAACCGCATGGCGGACTAAACGGAACCTGATCAGCGCATACAACTAATTTTTTATTTTTTTTTCCAAAATTTTTTCATGAACTTGTTAACCTAAGTGTACTTAACATATGTATCAATTTTTACCATTTTTGGAGATTTTTAGATATTTATTTCGGATTTTTAAAAATCAGTGGCATTTTAGTAATTTAAAATTACAAAAAATGCCATTGATTTTCAAAAATAAAAAATAAATATCTAAAATACCCAAAAATGGTAAAATTTTATACACATATTAAATACATATAGACTAACACCATTAAAAAAATTGAAAAAAAAAATAAAAAAATATACTTACAAAGTTTGATCAATATTACATTTGTGTTCCTAAGAGTGTCAAAATTGCAAATATACTCACCACGTTTGTATAAAATCGCAAATGTCTCTTCTATTAGGATATCGTTAGATTTTGTTGTAAAATGATGAAAATGCTCTTTAAATTAAGTAATACATTTGTAATGTTCTCAACTCTTGTAGACATGTTTACTATTTTATTATTTTATATATTTTTACATATATTTCTACAAATATGTCATTATATTTGCAAAAATTGCAAGTGTATTACTTTTTTACGAAAAAGTGTATTATTTAACTTAAAGGGCATTATTGTCATTTTACAGAAAAATTTAATAGCGTCGTAACAGAACAAACACAATTGCAATTTTATGTAATCTTATGGGAATGTTTGCAATTTCGGAAAATTTAAAAACTCGTATGCAATATTGGTTAAACTTTGTAGACATATTTACAAAAATTCTTTTTTTTTTTGTGGTACAAAGCTTTGAACATGCACGATCTACGGCAGAAAATATTGCAATAACAATTTCTCCGATCACAAATAGTTTTTTTTAAAAATTTATATTACAGATGACCGGTCTCAACAAATAACTGACCGAGATGCACTGTGGAGCCAAAATAAATAAGAAAAAAAATGACTGATTGCAACTTCTAGAATCGGGTCCCAGAACCATGTATACTTGTTCATCAAGACCGCAAATAGTTGACAGGACATGTAGGACAATAAAAAGTCATTCATGCTATACCTTTCAAGAAAAAATTATAGCGACGTCTAATTATTAGTTATTTTAGAAACAGTTAATGTTGAAAGTAATACAAATATCATGAACATACATCACATTTGCCAACCGGAAGTTGCCTAGTTGGTCACGGCATATAGTTGCAAAGCAGCTCATCTGTGTTTTGAGTGAAGGCAGGGTCATTGGTCCCCGGTGCAGTGGCTGATGGAGTTGTCTACTGTTGCATTAACAGGAATTTGTTGTCTCTCTTCATATAGGTGGTAGAGCTTAATGTCTTCAAAATGAATATGTTTGATATGTAAAATAAATTTCATGATGTACAATGTATGATATCAATAAAAAGAAGAACATATATCACTTTCTAACTTGTTTCCGTATAATTTTCTACTGACTTTAAGATATTTTTGTTTTGATCGAAAATGCATGCGTACGTTCTCTGCACCAGTCAATGCACGCAGAATAAAGGTGAGGATGAAATGGACCGTTCAGCGAATTGAAAGTTGTAGAAATCACGAAGCAATATCATTTTCTAAAATTACTGCTGCACGCGTGTTTGCCTGCTTAATCGAGGAAAAGATTCCATGCATCTGGATTGAAACTTGAAAGACGGAGACAGTGATGCCCTTCCTCAAATGATAAAATGCGCTTTTCTACATTTATCGCGTAATTATCATATCTATTTTAAATTAAAAATTTTCTCTTTACTTCTAATAAATACTTTTATCATATCATATTATTTTCCCATCAATTTTAAGGAGTACTTTTCCGTTAAAATTAAGTTGAGTGATTTGCAAATATACTTACATAGTTTGACTGTAATTGCAAATATACCACATAGTTTCAAAAATTACAAATTACCCCACATAGTTTGATCTTAATTGCAAACTAGAACCCATAATTACAAAGAAAATATTTTCAGCTAAACTTAGATTTTCTTTTGTCTGGTATCATATTAGCTTTTTATCTATTTTTTCACCTAAAAATTTTATTGTTTGCAGTCAAATGTAAATTTATAAACGACTAAATTAAATACTATTTTTTATTATATAAATATAAAAATTAATTTCATTTGAGTGAGATCACTACCTTAAAGCAATCATGTATGGATGATCAAATATGCGTAGGTATCTTATCCATTTATTTGTAGCCAAAATTATCCTATATATACAATAGCAACAAATTTAGTTGCTTTTACGAACATTAATTTATTGTAGTGATATGTTATAACGAATTTTCAAATAACACAAGAATTCGGGTCAAAATAAATGAAAGTTCACAAGAATATTGCGCTTTATTAAAAATTCATCGTGCCCACATACGATCACTATAAAATAACTACGTGAACACTAATAAATATTAATGTCTTAATGAATGGCTTCAGTGGACGTAAAACAACATGTTGGTTTGTGAAAACCACGAAGTTACGCATTTGGATCAGGAGGTTCTGTATTTGAAGCATAGCCTGCACATATAAATTATTTAGAAGCAATATTGGCCAGCAACAGCCAAACATCCATTTCAAGAAAATATATTTTTTGCAACCGTTATAAGATAAAAAATTTTATTAGCAAAAAAATACATGTGGTACTTATAATAATATTTTTGACAACCAAATTCCTCTATTAATGGTTGCTGTATAGAATATGCTACAAATTGTGGGCAACTAAGTTTTTCTTTAACAATAAAGTTTATCCTTTTGCAAGAAATTTTCTTTGCCAAAAATCAAAAGTTTTGTAATGACCTTTTAATGAATATTAATTAAATTCGTCAGCGATGATCTCACCTGATCAACCAGGAGGGTTGAATCAGCGGCCACATTCAATGGGTTCCATTTGACAGTGACAGGGTCGACAATATGCTTGTTTTGAAATGGAAATTCATGCCCAATGATTTGGCCATATGTACATAGATAAAAGATGATTTACAGTTGTCATGCAAAAATCCTGTTATCATCAATACATGGATCTCACCTTTGATCATCATAACAGCACTTCGACGTCTGCTTAATAGTCAAGGTTAAGTACGTGGACCACTTATCATTACAAAAAAGAATATGTCACTTTTTTTAATTCTTGTGAATATCCCACTTTAATTTCTGTTCTGTCATTTATTTATTTATATTAAAATTTCATTACGTTCATGCCGAATAATTATGATAGTTTTTTTTTTTGTAAATATATAGATATGGGTGTATATGTTTCTTAATTTTATAAAACCACAAATATATAACCATTATAAACTTTTGATGAAAATGGCAAAGATGCCCCCGTTTGTGTATCACGGGAACCCCCTGATTAATCAATTATCGTTTTCATTTCTCATTATAGCCCGACAACATCCACTGCGTCGCATAAGCCTTTTTAATTTTTTTCTTTGCAACTATACCTCATAGTTTTGCCATAATTGCAAATAGATCTATATAGTTTCAAAATTTACAAATAACCCATATAATTTGACTATAATGGCAAATATACTCACGCCATTATAAAGTCATTACTATACCATCACGGTGTGGGTGCGTGTACAAATATATGCAAACTATGTAGGTAAATTTGCAAAAAGAAATGTACTCATTTAATTTCTAAAATTGCTATTATATTCATTTAGTTTACATATTTTTGTAAATGTATGCACGTCATGGTAGTACAGTAATAGCAATATAACGACATGAGCATATTGCAATTATTATCAAATTATATGGATACATACATATATATATATATATATGCAAATTATTATATGATTGTCTATAGTATTCATGGTGGGGGGGGGGGGGGGGGTGGGGGGGGGGTGGGGTGGGGGGGGGTGGTGGGGAAGAAGATTTTATTTATTATTAATTCTTCTATGGATTGACGTGAAGTCTGAACAACGTGGGGGCATACTTGCAGTTTTTAGCAAAAAAATGTTGACTTGTTTGCAATTTTATAACACTAACAAACATATTTGCAATATCTTTACGGTGTATTTGTAAATAACCTAAAAACCAGCGGGGACCAGAGATTAGAGAGATCGAGGTGCTCTTTTTCGAAGGCAAAGGATTGAAAAAAAAATCATATATAATTTATTTTTTAATATCAAAACCATTAATTTCTTTTTAAATAAAAATTAGAATTTATTAAAAACTTATATTCTTTAATTGATGATATTAGTTCCATAAATGTTATAGTATTCTAATTTTCTAAATGTATTTTATTATATTGAAATTATTGTGTAGATTTGATTTGAAAAATAAATAATTAATATTAGAAAAAGCAGTGGATGTGCATGCAACAGTTTTAATCTAATTTCAGAATATTAATTACAATTGATTATACACATATATTTCATACTTTTAATTTTTTATATTTGCAATTTTAATATAAAAATATGATCAATAAACTTTTCGGATTTTTCATTACACACAGTAAACATCAGTTTTTTTAATTGGTATTATACAACATGTATTTTATATTATAATCAAGCCCATTTATTCTAGAAACAACAAGCTTTCACCTATTGTGTGAGAGACTAAACTCCCACCTATAATTTTTTTAGGAGACAGCTCCCACGAGACAAAAACTCCCACGTTCGAGGTGAATCGAAATGCCCATCTTCTAGTCATGAGGCGGCCGGCTGGCCGACGTTGCCACCAGGCTAACGCCTCTTAAAATATTCTTTTCCGCGGGTGAAGGACGGTGCTTCCCCATGTCCGTTTCCCTAAAAACACTTACAACCTCTCAATGTCGTCTTAGCTATCTATCTAATCTTAGAGCCTTCTCACAACAGGAGCAATATGACCATCATGATGGATTTTTCTAATAAATTTTAAATGGGAAGAAATGTATATATGGATGGCTGAATTCTTTAAAAGGAAGAAGATGCATGAATGAATAAAATGAAAGAAAATTTTATTGAGTAGAGTCATCGGTCCTTACATAAAAGGCACTTACATGTAACTCCATTGGACTTTACATGCATGGTTCTATTTATTAGAGTTCGTTTCTATGTAACTAGGTTATATAGAAATGGTTTCATGTAGCCTCTTAAATTTTAAGATTTTGATGTTTGATAAAAAAATTTAATTAATTCATTGTATTTATTATTATTTGTTTAACTATGACACTCAGTTTCATCTAAATCCAAAATGTGCATAGGTCACATTTGCTCATAAATAGATATATTTACGTGTAAATTAGAAAAAATACTTAAATACATTCCCATATATATTGGAATATAGTAATACTTTGTAAAATCTTTTATTCATGTAGTGACGTTATTTTAGATGTTTTAGATATTGAAAATACTACTTAAAAATAATATTTAACATTAAATTATTTTATTACGTTGGTTTTGCATTTTTGTAAATGAGACTCATATGCAGTAATTGAGTGGAAATTTTTTTTTATCAACTATTTAGATATTAAAAATGAAAAAAAGTTACATATAAAAAGAGTTTCGTATAAGCACCTCCTATTTAAATACTTCAAATCAAGCCTAATTTTTTCATCAACTATTTAAACATTAAAAATGAAAAAAAATTACATATCAAAAGAGTTACGTAAGAGAACATCCTATTTATATACTTCAAATCAAGCCCAATTATTTGAAGTTTTCGGCGGTTTCTTTTCACTTTTGTGAAACCGAATTTTATAGAGTGCGACTTGATATTTTTTCAGCCGAAATTTTTAACCGCCATGCGCATCCATATTTTTCTGGATTATCCATCCGAAATTCGCGAATACTTCACACTTGTGCCTATCTCCTTAAATCCCATATGCACGTGTTCACCTCGCGCATGAGGTGCTAGATTTTTTCAAACGCCAGCCGATAAGTGATTACCTTCCCTTACACAACCTGCAACCCGGACTCCTGCATACACCATCTTGCTACAAAGCTACTCTCTCTCTCTCTCCCTCTCTGTGTTTTCTGAACAAACACCATGGACATGGATATGTTGAAGCTATTGCTGTCTTTATCAGTGATTGCACTAATCTCTTTTCTTTGGGAACTCTTCAAAAACCTTGTCTGGAGGCCCCGCGCATTGACAAAGTCATTTAAAGAACAAGGGATTTCCGGGCCACCTTATGTCTTCATTTCAGGCTCTATTGAAGAGATCAAGACCATAAAGAAGCTTGCAAGGGAGACGATCTTGGACAAGAATTCACACGACATCATTCCAAGGATCCTACCGCACTACTACAAGTGGTTCTCTCTTTATGGTCTCTTTCTCCTCCTTCCCTCTTCTTCTACCTTATCCGCCATCTTGACGCTACAGTTGAGCTCCTCCACCCACTTGTTGGATGGTTGATATATGCCATTTTCGTGTTGGCTTAAGTTATGGTTTTGGTGGTGGGATTTCAATTGTTTGGAATCTGGATCCTTAAATTAACTTTAATTTGTCATGGTTGACAGGTGACAATTTCATCTACTGGTTTGGTAGCCAGCCTAGGTTGGTTATATCTGACCCCGAGCTAGCTAAGGAAGTATTATCTAACAAGTTCGGGTTCTATGCCAAGCCCAAGATTAGGCCATCCGCACTAGCCATCTTGGGTTGGGGCTTGGTCATGGTTGAAGGCTCGGAGTGGGCAAGGCGTCGAAGGCTTCTAAACCCAGCCTTCAATATGGACAAGATCAAGGTCAGATGCAAACAGCACCAGAAAACATTAACATTGTTGATGGTTTTTTGAATGGCCTGGTAACCTATGGAGGGTAATCTGGTAAAATCAAGAAGCTGTTATGTGATGTCGTGCAGCTTCCCCTTATTTACGTCGAGCCTTGTTTCAGAGGATTAGTTGTATCTTCTTGGAGCACTGAGTCTTTTTTTTTTTTGATTGATATATTTTTACATTTATCTCAACACATATTACACTGAAATTCTGAGACATTCTTACAAATCTGGAGACACTCAGCTCCCCTGAAGAAATTCGGAGACACAGCTCCGCCGAAGAATAAGGAAGATACAACTTCCAACAACCGAATAGGAGACGACAACTCCTACTAACAATTTTTCACTACTGACTACTGACCGAAATCCCGCATGTGGGAGCACTGAGTCTTAATGCTCTCGGGAAAGCTCTCGGGTGCATACACTCCTTTTTAAATTTTTTTTAATTTTAATTTAAGATTATTTAACATGTGTATTAATTTTTAATATTTTCAGATTTTTTTTCAGATTTTTAAAAATCAGTAACATTTTAGTAAATGTTACTGATTTTAAAAATCCAAAAAATATTTAAAATTTTCAAAAATAGTGAAAATTGATACAAATGTTAATTACACTTAGATTAACAATTTCATGAAAAAATTTCAGGAAAAAAAATGAAAATATGTACTCGGGAGCATAGAATTAAGTCCCTGTTTCAGAAGGGTTCAACCAGAAGCCCATCGGTTAGTTCTCAGTTACTACCATTTTTCTGCCACACACTTCTAACAGCAATAGGGTACCCAGCACCTCCTACTCAGATTGGCAGATTGGAGAATCAGTGGTTTGGCCCTTGCCTTAACCTTCACGGCCATATTCCCCCATTTGCAAGATGAATTGCATTTGCCGATTTGCAACCACACAGATATATGCACGAATGTTACATATATGTTCTTCTCAGTGGAATGCACATTTCCGTTAACAAAAATATGTTGGTAAGCAGGTTTACTACTCATCAGTTTGACGGAAAGGTGAGAAAGTATGGTTGAATTTTGTAGCATTCAGTATCGATTGCTGTGGACGATGTGTGCAGCTAGAAATTGATTTTCTTCCAGCTTCCACAGGTCGCTAAGGGCGATTGCCATAAGGAAGTCAGTTCCTTTGTTATTGCCATCAAGCTAGACTAATGCGCTTGTTACATACATCCAAACCACCAGTTGAATAGCTAAATAATCGGTTATTCTTTATCTATTGAACAATTTGTTATCTCAATAAATATTTCTTGAATTGGAGTATTATTTATTTGCTTTGGCCTTGCGTGAAATGACATTTCCTCCTTGTGATTTTGACTTTTGAAAGATGATGACAAAGAGAATGGGTATTTGCACTCAAGCCAAGATAAACGGGTGGCAAGAACTGGTTAGACAGAGCAAGAACAGCAAGGAAATAGAAATGAGTGAAGAATTTCAACAGCTAACTGCAGACATAATCGCCCACACTGCCTTTGGTAGCAGTTTCATAGAAGGGATTGAAGTCTTCCATGTTCAAAAGGAGCTCCTAATCAGGGCTGCAGTTACTGCTAATGATATCCATATCCCTGGTAGCCAGTGAGTTCCTCACCTCAAACTATACCGTTAGACAAAACCCATACATAAGGTAACCCAAATCATTGGTAAAACAAATTACGTTGAGGTTTGTTTGATAAGTTTTGTTAGATCCAGGAACTTTCTGATTAAATGCATAAAAGTTTCGGATTGCTCGAAGTCCATCAGAGAATAAATAACAATTTCATTGCATAGAATTGGCAACCCAATACATTTGCTATGTATTCTTGGACTATTCTCATGATTCTTATACCATCTACCTTTATGAACAGAAACATTCCTACTAGGTGGAATATTGAGACATGGAAACTGATAAGAAGATCGAGGGACACTCTTAAGAAGATCATAGATAATAGAGTATCATCGGCTCAAGTAGGCTCGGATTCGGACTTCGGGGACGATCTTCTTGGATTGATGCTGGGAATGTCATCCTTGGCTGAAAAGCAAGGGGACCGGAAGCTGAGCATGGATGAGATAATAGACGAATGCAAGACATTCTTCTTCGCAGGGCATGAGACTACCTCGCATTTGCTGACTTGGACTGTGTTCTTGTTGAGCGTACACCAGGAATGGCAAGAGAAACTCAGAGAAGAGGTGTTGAAGGAATGTGGGATGGAAGTTCCAGATGCTGACAAGCTCAGTAGGTTGAAACTGGTAAGGATGCAGTGCTTCTTTATTCCCTTCTCCGTTTCGTACTATCCACGGATGATTTTTTGTTGACCAAGGCCTATAAATATCTCTCCATTTCTCACAAAAAGAAATGGAAAAAGACAGAGGGCTACCAAATGATAGGCTGCAAACTTCAGAAGAAGCTTTAACTTTCACTGCTTGATGGGTTCGCAGGTGCATATGGTTCTTCAGGAAGCTCTGCGTCTGTATCCCCCAGGCATTCTACTAGATAGAATGGCTTCGAAGGATATGAAACTGGGGAATGTTTTGATCCCAAAAGGCACGGAGATTTCGATTCCAATTGCCATGATTCAGAGGGACAAGAAGTATTGGGGTGACGACGCGAATGAATTTAAGCCACTAAGGTTTGCGGATGGAATTGCAAAGGCAGCAAAGCATCCAAATGCTCTGTTGGCATTCTCAATGGGCCCTAGATCCTGCATTGGGCAGAACTTCGCCATGATGGAAGCAAAGACAGTCACTGCCATGATCCTCCAGAACTTCAAATTCAACCTCTCTCCTCAGTATAAGCATGCCCCAGCAGAGAAACTGACGCTTCAGCCACAATTTGGCCTTCCCATTATTCTGCAACCTCTTTACGTGTGAATGAAATAGGTGTCATATATACTAAACATATTTCTACTCAAGAGGATTATTATTTTTAGATCCTTTGCTGTCTACCCATTTACCCACGATTGTGTAACCTTTTATCTTAGTTCTAATAGATTGAATCAAATGGATATTAAGATGGGCAGCACATATGTTTGATTACTGAGTTGGCTTATTTACGGTGTATCTGGGAATGGATAAAATTTTTTACGAGAAATTTTAAAGAGTAAAAGTTGTCAAATGATGTGATATGGTACAGGAAATGATAAGAAATTAAAAGTATAAAGTTAAAATAAATATATTAGTTGTGTGGATAGTTATATAGAAATGATTAAAAAGTAAGATAATTGTGTAGAAAAATGTGAAGAAATAATTAAAAAAGAAGATAATTGTGTAGAAAAATGTGAAGAAATAATTAAAAAAGAAGATAGTAAGAGAGAATGAAAAGTTTTAAATTGAAAAGCTTTAATTTACAACTTTTAAACATTGTCAAACATATCCTTAGTCTTATTTGGCTGTCTATGAATGCTGGGACAACAAATGCGCATTATCCACCCCACCCCATGTTACTGCTGCAAATGTTGATATCAACCGTTTAGAACCGGTTGGATTGGTTGGACCGTGGAATGGTCCAACAGCGGTTTGGTCCGTCCAAACCCTTCAAACTGCAGAAAACAAAAAGGTGAAAACTTATTACAAGGAATTAGTTTTCCGTGCACCTTTCCCTGCTTAGAGAATACGGCAAATTTAGCAGCTAACTTCATAGGCAAATTTACTTTTTAACTTGTTTATTATTTTACTTGTATTATTTGAAAAACCACAACTAAATATTAAATTCCAACATTCAATATGCCAATAATTTTCTTTAATTATATTTGATCGCCTATGTTCCATTTCGTGCTTAGAGAATACGGTGATATGTAATTAAATTATTTAGTATTTTTAAGTAAATTTAGAATGAATTATAAAGCTAGTATCTTATAATTATTTTACATTAACGTTATGATTCAAAAAAGGTTTGGAACCAACGGTTAAAATGGCCTAAACTCTCTACCAGACATAATTAAACACGGTTTATTTCGGAACCCATCGTATGCTCTCGGGAGCATGCAGTGTTACATGCTCCTGGACGCATACACCTATTTTTTTAATTTTTTGAAATTTTATTTACACTATTGTTAATCTATGTGTATTTAATATGTATATAAATTTTTTACCATTTTTGAAGTATTTTAGATATTTATTTTTTATTTTTGAAAATCAGTAAATTACCTAAAATGCCACTGATTTTCAAAAATTAAAAATAAATATCTAAAATAATATAAAAATAGTAAAAATTTATAAAGATGTTAAATACACTTATATTAACAGTTTTATAATAAAAAATTCAAAAAAATAAGTGTATGCGCCGGGAGCATAAGATGGGGTTCCGTTCATTTCACGGTTAAGTTTTTGAAACGGTTGACATGAGATATTTTTGAACGTGGCTGGAATTGAGAATTTGAGATCTGCAATTTAAACGTTTATCTTTGCCTGGAAGAATCTTTTGTACATCTGGAAAAATATATACTTATCCTCAACAAACGAAAATGAATGCACTACTTTTGTTATATAAGTTTGGCTGCTTATATATGAGAGAGGTTGAATGTTCTGATTTTTTTTAATATTTTTTTTAAAATCCAAGCCATCTATCATATTTTACTTTATTAATATTGCATGACGTAAAAAACCATATTATTTAGATTGGTATATAATTCATAATAACTGTATATGCGTGAGATTGTTTATAATTATATTTTTCAAGATGATTCATTATAAAGTTTTCAATGCACTTGATGTTTTGTATATAGGCTTGGTTTTAAACACAATGGGTAGGTTGGATGTAAAAATTAAAAAAAATTAAGTGGCTGTAAAATATAATTGATTGTATTGAAATATTTCTATCTATATATTTAAACCGGCAAGATTATATATAATATATTGTATATATGCTTAAGTTACAATATTTTTTTTTATTTTTTTATTACATGTTTTAATCTTTTTTATAAACTTATTTTCCTAAGTGTATTTAATTTATATACCAAATTTTTTTGTTTTACAACACTTTTACATATTTATTTTTTATTTTTGAAAATCAGCAATTTTTGGGGCATATAGATCATTTTTCATACCTTAAAAAATTGATTTTTAAAAGTCAAAAATAAATATGTAAAAGTATTTTAAAATAATAAAACTTGGTATGTAGATGAAATACACTTAGAAAAACATATTAGTAAAAAATAAATATGTAAAAGTATTCTAAAATAATAAAACTTGGTATGTAGGTTAAATACACTTAGCAAAACATATTTATGAAAAAAAAATTAAAAACGAAATAAAAATAAATATTGCAACTTAAGCATATATAAAATATATTATATAAAACCATGCATCATATTTAAAAGCACATACTTGATCGTTAAGAGTGGTCGCGTGTGCTCATATGAACCCAATTTTCATATTACTCACGCACAAAATTCACATTACCTCCAGCCCTTTCTATTTTGCTGCAAATAATGATAGTTATTTAGCTTTGTCGTATTTGACTCTATCATCTAATTGGCCATGTAGTGAAAATATAGAGCTCGCACTGCCCGCCAAAATTCCATCTGTCTATTCCATATATTTCCGTATTAAATATTTTAACTGCATGGCATGACTGCCATGACAGAGAAATTTACCAACAAAATTTTTATTTTTTGTAAACAAAATTTTGTTGTAGAAGTTCATATTTTGTTTAAAAAAGCTGTTCAAAGGTTACAGTAGCCAGTAAGATATGATCTTGTTTGTCCACACTAAGTATTAAGCTTAGGCCAAAAAGCTTATTTAAATTTTTTTACTTTTTATTAATCTAAGTGTATCTAATATGTAAATTAAGTTTTACCATTTTTTGAAATACGTATATATTTTTAAAAAAAGTTTTAAATATAAAGATATTTTAAGCATTTTCAACTATTGAAAATGGCTAAAATGCCTCTATGTTTAAAAATTCAAAAAATATACATATTTTCAGATGATTTAACATTTAATTACGTAACTACTCAATTTCCACACCTTTCTTACATTACCAACTTTATTCCCATGTTACCCTTTATATTAGTTTTGTACTCTTCATCTTCAAAAAATTTTCCATGTGCATTTATACTATATACACAATGGTTTCTCATCCCACACACAGACTTCTCAATTTCGCCGGCAGCCTAATATAGACATCTTATCAAGAATAAATACGTAAGCAGTGATATCACCTGAACTTGGAAGGTTGAACTCGAATCAGCAAGTCAGCAGCATCCAAAGGTATAGATGGAGCCCGATGCCGTTTACTTTCAGTCAACCGATTACTGACGGGTTCCCCGTCGAAGATGGTCCATTCACTCGACCAAGATTTTATCTTTATTTATGATGTATACGCCAGAGGTGTTGAGTCAAGACCACGGGGGAAAAAAAAATCTACGTTTGAGTAAAACACTAACCACGTACAAATCTACGTTCGAATACAATAATAACCATGTAATCTTCCCAATCCAACCCGAACTCTGGGTCTGTTTAATTGGTAAGTTAATAATGAATGGAATGAAATACATATCATAGGAGTAAATTAGGAATAAAGTAAAATAGATTGTGTATTTATAGAAAAAGATGATAGAAAGCAATAAGAATATAGAATAAAATTGCAAAAAAAATAATTATAAAGTTGTGGAATAGTATCAACTTTGCATTTCTTATTCCATATTTCTATTCTAAACTTAAAATAGACTCTAATAAACAATCCATAAAGACAAGGATTGGGAAAACTTTTGATAAAGGAAATTAAATAGAAAAATCGTGAGACGAAACGAAAAACTATGTTGAGAAGAAAGGGTTATATCTAAATTCTAAGCAACAAAGGATAAATAAACTTCCAAACATCCAAATAAAATTAACCATATCAAATTTAAACATTACTTCTTTTAAAAAGAATAAAAAAACATTACTGAAAAGCTCCAAAAGTTTTTTTTTTTCATTTTCCTCTTTTCTTTTCTCCTCACCTTTCTTTGGAAAAAACCTCTTCAACCAAAAACATTAAAATCAAAAGGATTTTTCACTTGTTTAATACAATCAACGGAAAAAAAAAAACAAAATATCAAAAAATTTCTTTCAATTTTGGCGACCAATGGAAGAGTTATAAAAATATTTTTTTCTCCTTCCTCACCCACTATTAGAAAGGGGGGAAGTTATTTTCTATTGGTCAAATTTAAGTGGCTCACTTACACGCGTTGCTAGACTGGTCCAGTGGGCTTTGCATTCTCATCTTTTGGCTTGACATTTATAGGAATTTACTCTAAAATTTAGTTGTTTGAAGGGCAAGAAAAATTGTTGAATGGTTGGTTCCGCTAGCAAATATATGTGTTGGGTGCTCATGGGCCCTTATTAACTCCAAAAGCTAGCTAAGAGGTGAGGCTTCCCTCACACTTTAATTGTACACCCGCCCCCTTCCACAACCGTTGTAGGATAACCTAATAATCTCCCCCTTCACAGAACAAGCCTTCATTTGGATTCCCCATCAACCTCTTTTCCCGAATCTTGGGCGGAGTTGTTGCATCTTGGATTTTAATAGCAATTTGTTGGGTGCTCATAGGCCCTTCTCAACCCCAAAAGCTAACTTAAGATGTGACACTTTTCCTCACACTTTAACTGTGCACTCAGCCCTTTCCACAACCGATATGAAATAACCTAACAATATGCCATTCAACTAAAAAATCTGGCTGTCCTTATTTATTTCCTTATGTTCTTTGAATACCGAATATGAATTTGGTTGCAAAAGGAGGATGTCAATAGTTAATCAACACATACAACCAAATACTTGGTTGGATAGAATATAGATGGCTGCTAAAAATGAGTGAACTCTCTTGTAGTGGTTCATGTCCAGACGCATGTACAACATGAAAACCTGCCACTATTTATATAGACATCTCACCCGTGACTCACTATAGTGGTAATGTGACCTTTGTGCACCATCTTGCTAAAGCCTCCGTCCCTGAACACTATCTTGCTACTCTCTCTCTCTACCATGGACATGTTCAAGCTTTTGGCGTCTTAGTTAGTGCTTTCATTAACCACATTTCTCTAAGAGTTCTTCAAAAACTATGTTTGGAGGCCCTACGCTTTGACGAAGTAATTCAAAAAAGAAGGGATTTTAGGGCCACCTTACACTTCATTCCAGGCTCTCTTGTAGAGATCAAGAATCTAAAGAAGCTTGCAAAGAAGACTATTTTGGACAAAAACTGACACCATCATACGACCTCTTTCCAAGGATCCTACCAGGCTACCACACTACTGCCGTTGGTTTGCCCTTTATGATCGATCTCGTTGGCCTGGTTTCCTTGCTCTTCCTCTACCCTATCCATCATCTTCATTAGGGGTGGACATAGGGTCCGGTGAACCCGTGACCTGCACTTACCCAATTTTATAGAAGGTTGGGACAGAAGGTTGGGACAGAAATTTTGACCTATTAGGATGGAAAATTTTAAACTCGTGTTTCAATTAATCTAAGAGAGGGGTAGGTCGATTATGTCTCACCCCACCTTGCCCTGTAAAGTATAAATTATTTTTATAAATTATGTTGCTTACTTATGTAAGAGAGCTGTACGTCTGGGCTAAGTCCGGCGT
Source organism: Annona cherimola (assembly GCA_030490835.1). Classification (NCBI taxonomy): domain Eukaryota; kingdom Viridiplantae; phylum Streptophyta; class Magnoliopsida; order Magnoliales; family Annonaceae; genus Annona; species Annona cherimola. The sequence goes on along the minus strand of CM059972.1, from coordinate 122,021,402 downwards.
CTCTCCGTCCACTCCCCGTCTGCCCCCGAACGCCACTGGATTGGGCACGATTGTGCTTAGCTATGCGATGGAAATATTGCATTTTCATCCCTGCAGAATCCAGCCATTTGCGGCGGACAAAAAATTCGAAACTGCACGGCCTCTCCTCCCAAGTCCCAACCCTTCCTCACGGACCCTTCTCTCCTCGCACGTACGGCTCCCATCTTTCTCCCCCTTCTACCCGTTTTTGCCTTTGTCCATCTTCAGATCTCTCTCCCATCAGCTCTCCTATTTCTTCCCAATAAAATCTCCAGTTCCGATTCCCACAAGAAGAAAAAATCAAGCTTCTTCGGAATTGCGAAATTGCTGTCAGTCAATTCCTACAAAACAGAAAAATCTAGAATTTTACTGAATCTAGAAAGTTAACAAATGCTTTACTTCAAACTTTGTATTTTGATTATTTGAAATCGCCACATATTCAAAGATCTCCAAGAGTGAAATATGGATGGAACTCTACATCACAATTCCTTCATCCCCTCGTACTTGTTTTCACACACCATGAAATCCTGACATCAAAATGCTCAAAAACTGAAACAAAAAAAATACATGTTTCCTAGGAAAAAACGACCAGACTTTGGGCCTGTGCAGTCGATTCGAGGAACCGATCCAAGTTCCAGATGTCGGCCAGAGTTGCACTTGGCGTGGAGAACAGACCGACGTCGTTGAGACGGGCGATGCTGCTAAAGCTGCACCGTTGGAGGATTGTAGAATCAATCATTGCCGGCGCGCGCGCGCGAGAGAGAGAGAGAGAGAGAGAGCTAATGGGAGAGAGATCAGAAGAGGGACGAAGGCTAAAACAGGGCAGAAGGGGGAGAAAGATGGGAGCCATGCCTGCGAGGGGAGAAGGGTCGGGGCAGAAGGGTTGGGACTTGGGAGGAGAGGCCGTACCGTTTCAAATTTTCGTCCGCCGCAAATGGCTGAATTTTGTGGGGATGAAAATGCAATATTTCCATCACAAGGCTGAGCACGATCACGCCCAATCCAACGGCATTCTGGCGGAAAACAGGGAGCGGGAGAAAGAAACGCAGGACTTAGCCGGCACATAAAGAATCAGCTTTTTTTATGTTTAACTTTATGATTTATCATTGAATATGATTTATATGGATGTATGTTTAACTTTATAACTTATTCATATTGATAAATTTTTATTTCTTAATTGCATGTGCTGTTTGAGTTATGTCCTTCACATAATGTATATAAACTCTTAAGCTTTGACTCCTTTTTTAAACTCTATTGGTTATCCTAATACTGATCTGAAATCAACCTCAAGTTTATCTCAACTTATTAAAAAAAATGAAAGTCAGACCGGCCTTGTTTCAATCCAATATAAAAAAGTAAAGTCAAACAAAGGGTGTGTTTGGTTGGAGGTAAAACTTTTAATGAAAAGTTTTTGGAGTAGAAGTTGTCAAATCAATAAAAAATGATGTGATATAATAGGAGTAATGATGAGGAGTAAAGAGAATAAAGCTAAAATAGATAGGTTAGTTGTATGGGTAGTTGTGTAGAAATGATTGAAAAGTAGGGTAGTTGTATAGAAAAATGTGAAAAAATAATTAAAAAATAGAGTAGTTATGGAGATTGAAAAGTTTTAGATTGAAAAGTTTTAGTTGACATTTTTTTATCCTAAACAAACACACCCAAAATTTCTTAAATATAAAATTAGGATTGAGTACAGCCAAACCTGCCCTAATTTCCAACTTTAGATTCTTTACATGTGGCTTTCACATTAGTGTTTAGTACAGTTGGGCACCACCAACCATTTGTTCGTTGGTACCAATTCAACCAGTAAAAACAAGATAAATGCCACTTTCATGTTGATTCATGTTCCATGCATGGATTTGATTGTGAGATTCAAATTTCTTGAGGACTAAACCAACTTCAATCTGTCATGATTGACAAGAGACATGTTTATAAACTGGTTTGGGAGCCAGCCCAGCTTGGTTATATCCGATTCACAACTAGATAAGAAAGTGTTATCCAAGAAGTTTGCGTTCTGTGCCAAGCCGAAGTTCCGGTAGACCTCAATAGCCATCCTGGGCTAGGGCTTACTGATAGTCGAAGGCTGGGAGTGGGCTAGGAATTGAAAGCTTCTAAACCCAGCTTTCAATGTGGACAAGATCAAGGTTAGCTGCAAATACTGCCTAAACATTGACATCATTGCAGGTTTTTATGAATGGCCATCTTCTAATCTATGGATGGAGGTCCATCTCTTAAAATAAATGGGTAAGATGATGACTTGGGTGACTTCGATTTCATGTCGTGGGTAGAATCCAGTTGTAGAGCAGCTTACAGGCCTATTACCATGTTGACACGTTGCTTGGAAAAAACATGAAACGCATGAAGGAAGCAATTACAAAGTTTTTATGCATAAAATTATTTTTTCCCCGTGAAATGCCCTTTATAATGGTGTTGTCTATTTTTCTTAAATTGGCATCCAATTAATGGAAACCAAATGATGATGGATGGACCATCTTTTGCTCACTTAATTAGCATGCTGGGGTCTGCTAACAAATATAATCAATTCTAGACACTCATTGAATTCCGATCCAATGCACCTGAGCACACTGAACTTTTAGTACACTAAAATGTATAACCCATATTTTTATTTTTTGTAAATGTATTAATTTATGTATATCTAATTCGTATACAAAGGATGTATTTGGAAAGTGAGAAAATTTTTATACAATAAGTAAAAACTTTTAAAATGAGAAAAAATAATATGATATGATATTATAAGAGTAATGATAAGGAATAAAAAGAGTAAAATTAAAATAAATAGGTTAGTTGTATAAGTAATTAGGTAGAAATGATTGAAAAGTAGGATAGTTTGTATAAAAAATGTGAAGAAATAATTAAAAAATATGACAGTTATAGAGAGTAAAAAGTTTTAATTAAAAAGTTCTATGTCAAAAATTTTTATCTTTTAACATAGACACCTTAGGTTTTATTATTTTTGAAGAAGTATATATATTTTTTGAGTTTTTAAACACAAGGGTATTTTGGTTATTAAAATGACTAAGATAATTCTATGTTTAAAAATTCAAAAACATATATTTTCAAAAATAATGAAACTTGATTTATATATTTTGATGAAGATTTATATATTAAACATACTTAAATTAATGGTTTATAAAAAAATTTAAAATTTTAAAATGGGTTATACACCTAGGTGCATGAGTTCCTTGTTCAAATATTTCAAAACAAAAAAATTTTCCGCCCTAGAATATCAGCGTGCTTTGATTAGGTGTTCTGTAGTGTTGTGGAGCTTCCTTGTTTGCGACTAGGCTTGTTTGGTTCAAATAGCTGGCCATTCAGTTGTTCCCACCATGCTTTCAAGTTCTAAATACGTTCTACTGCAATTTATCCAGCATTATTCAGATTGGCAGATTCAGGTCTTATTCATCATTTGCAAGATGAGTTGCATTTGTTGATTTTCACTCTTATAGATGCTCCCACAAACCATCATATTCATCTTTGAAGAATGCATATTTAAATTTGACCAAACTGGCCACTAGGGGTGTACTCTACTGCTAACTTATGCTGACTCATTGTTTACTGGTCATAAGTTTGACTTTCCCTTCTCCCGTTTAGGTGGTGTGAAAGTTTTTTTTATTTCCTCTTTTTTATTAAGGTATTTGCAGTTTTTCCCCCCGTGTGGGGTATTATTGAAAATTTTCCTTCATAGTGTGAAGATTATAAGTGTGCTTAAAACGTAATATGAATTGCCATTATGTACATAAATATCCATAAAAAAAATTGACAAATCTGTTTTCATTAAAAAAAATTGACCAATCTATTCAAAAGCAAGTTACAAAATTAATCCATTCATTCATGGGAAAGTGTAGCTCTTTTATCAATCCGAATTATGTTTCTGACAATTAAAAATTTGCTGTATTAGGTACCTGTTGCAATATAAGTTGCAGCTGGGAATTACTTTTCTTCAAGCTCCAAAGCAAAAAGTCATCCGTTGGTGATTGGTACAAGGCAATGAATTCCATGGTATTACCATTTATGTCCATTTCTCTCTTCTTCATGCATTCTAATTATTCTTTATTTGTTGAACATGTGATTATCTCAATATATAAAACACATATCTCAGAGTAGAGTATTATTATTTGTCTTGGTTTTTCTTGAAATGATGTTTCTTCCTTGTTTCGATGATTACTGAAAGATGATGACAAAAACAATGACTTGTTACACTCAAGCAAAGATAAATTGGTGGCAAGAACTAGTCGAGCAGAGCAAGAACAATAAAGTCATAGATATATAGATATAGGGCTTCGTTTATAGGTAACGGGGTTACATGGAAGTGGACCTCTATAACCCCTTCAAAATCAAAGATTTTGATCTTTGATGGAAAATCTAGTCCATTCATTATATTTAACATCATTTATTCATCTAGAGAATCAAGTTTCATCCCAATCAAGTATGTTTATGGGCCACATTTGTTAGAAAATGTATATATATTCATGTATAAATTATGAAAAATGCTAAAATATTAATTTTAAAACAGTATTTTCAACATCTAAACCATCCAAAATATCTTTTTTTGTGAATAAAGAATTCTATAAATTATTATGGCATTCTAATACATGTGTAAATAGATCTAAGAGTTTTTCATAATTTACACATGAAGAGGACATAGTAGTTAACCCATGTAATCCTTTCAAAATCTAAAATTTTGATTTTCGATGGAAAATCTAATCTATTCATTGTATTTAACATTATTTGTTTATTTAAGAGACTAAGTTTCATCCCAATTAAGTATATTTATAGGCTACAGTTTTTCAAAAATATATATTCATGTATAAATTATAAAAATTCTTAGATTTACTTACACATGTAGTATAATATCATAATACTTTATAAAATCATGAATATAGAAATGATATTTAAGACGATTCAAAAATACTACTTTAAAATTGATATTTTAGTATTTTTCATAATTTACACATGAATATATACATTTTCTAACAAATATGACCTATAAACATACTTGATTGTGATAAAACTTGATCCCCTAGAGAAACAAGTGATGTTAAATATAATGAATAAATTAAATTTTTTTATCAAAGATCAAAATCTTCGATTTTAAATAGGTTATATGAGTCTATATATGAGTCTGCTTCTATATGACCCAGTTATATAGAAGCAGAGCCCATATATATGAGAAATATCTAGGTGCAACACAAATGTATCATAACAGCGGCACAGTTGCCCCATAATGGGCCCTAAATGATTATAAAATTATAATTTACTCTAGCCATTATATTTAGAATCATGTATCTATTACCATATCAAGTTTCATCACAATCGGATATATATGGACCACATCTGAAAATTGTACAAATTAAAAATAATAAAATATTTTAATATAAAAAACAACTTTAAAGTAGTTTTTCAACATGTAAACCATTTGTTATAAAATTTAGGGTAATTTGCATATATACTCATATAGTTTACTGAAATTGCAGATATACCCACGTAGTTTCACAAATTTGATATAGCGCAAATATAGTTTTATCAAAATTACATATAACCCCATATTAACGGTTTCTGTTGGATAGAAGGTACAAGGACGTTAGTGAATTATTTGGTTTCCCAAAATACCTTCGTGTATCCATAAAAAATCGCAGCGATCTCAGGAGCTCACCTGTGCCCATTGCCACCTCATGAGCCTTGCCCTTCACAACTTCCAAGTCGGAGCTATCTATAAGACTACAACGCTGTTTCCATCAGCGACCCACATCTACTGTCATCATCTCATGGAAATCGCTTGCAAAAGCATGCAGCCATGGCCATGACGCTTCCCAACCTCTCTCAACCCACACTTTCGCCGGTCGTCCTCCACCAGTGGAATTTTTCAATGGTCTCATATGAGACATCCACCAGTAGCCCCACACAAATTGACAGACCTCAATTCTGATTTCCTTATAACAGCTAGCCTAACGATTCCATCCGAATCCCATGATTTCTTGACACCACCTTGAATGACGTTGAAAAGGCAATGTTGGTTGGACGTACCACCACGTCCGAGCACAAACCTCCCGCCGCTTTTATGCCATTGGGATCCCAGATTTGTTTGGACTAGCCTACCTTCATTAGCATTGCCTTTCCACTTGATCCCTCATCCTATGCTTATGTTCGTGCCACAACTTCATGGTGGGATGCCATACTCTCACATTGTCGTTGCCTACCTCAACCGAAAGCTTGTAGTCGGCTTGGCTGGCCATGACAATCTTAGAATCCAACGTTCGCACCTCCATGGTTGGCCAGAGCTTTCTTTCTTCCCTAGGTAAGACATTCAACTTGTAGAGCTGCAAGCTCATCTGGTCCGACAATGATCGTATCTATTTTAGAAATAGAGATGCTGGAACTGATGGTTTCTCTTGAGCCAGGCATGCTTTGACAAAGTTGTCCTTGCTGAGAGACGATGCTCGAGTGGTGGCTGTCAACTGTGTAAGCACACCCTCTGCTTCGCTCTGTTCAGCTAGCAGCATAGGCTCACCCTCTGGTATGCTCTATTTGGCCAGATGCTGAAGACGCTTTGTTCGCATCTCAACCTAATTGGAATTGTCCACCAATCGCTCCCCATCTATGTCATCGCTATCAAAACTTCCTTCTCATCGTGTCTCCTGGAATCACTTCCCAGTGGCGCCTCCTCTATCACAGGCCTCCAACCTAACAAGTTGCTTGGGCTAAGATTTCTTAATAATATACATTTTCATCTGACGATGCTTCTCTTTGTGATCGACGTCTGTGCTAAGATTCCAGAGAGAAGTGACGAGCAAATGGCGCTGCACAAAGCGTTGTCAACCACATTATTTGCTGCCTCGAAACGTTCCTCATCCTCTTGGGATTCTGGCAATGCTCCGTTCTCTCCTTCTTTATCTCCTGGGCCTTCTTCCTCCTTCTTGGTCTTCTTATTCCAGCCCTCACCATCTTCCTATCCCGCTGCTCTGCCTATTAGGTTGCCGATTTCAAGCTCTTCATCCTCACCTCCCAGGTCCTCTTTGCTGTCGTCTCTTTAATCTGCACCTCCCATAGCATCCTCAAATACGGCGCACAGGAATTCCTCTTCGTCGATCACTTTCATGGTCAAATGTTCAGGTTCCGCAAGGAATACGCTAAGAACAACTAGGTGAGCAATGCCCCAATCATGGTTTTGGTTTTGGCTACTTTACTGTTTTCTCTCTGAAATTTGAATTTTTAAGAGTGATTAATTAAAAACACGTCTCTTTTATGGAAAATCTTAGCCATCTGATTAACGGGAATGACCATCTACGTGAAGGCAAGAAGTAAATACGAGAGACGAAATTGAACAATCGTTCTCTCTCTATCTCTTCTTACTCAATGGGCCAGCAGTCCCTCACCATGATCGTTATTCATTAGGCAATCTTGCCTGTGCATGAAAGCTGGTGCTTCTTTGCGAATCCACAATTATCAGTGGTAAATACTTAAAGAAGATATGTAATATGACTCACGAGGTTGTTTTTGGAAATTAAATAATTGACTAGCGTCCACTACCTTGCATCTTACGGCAGCTGTTACTACAGGGGTTATATATAATTTTGATGAAACTATGTGGGGGTAATATCAAGTCGTGAAACTATATGGGTATATTCGTAATTTTGGTTAAACTATGTGAGTTTATATACAAATTATCCTAAAATTTATATATAGATAAATGATTGTTTAAAGTTTTCTTGTATTCTAATATGTGTGGGAGCTTATTTTTGGACAAATGTACCATCATTTCGGTGCAATTGCATTGTACTGGAATAGCTCTCATATATATGTGTATATATTTTTATATATATAGAGTGTGTGTGTGTGTGTGTGTGTGTTATATTCAAGTGCAGCGCCATTGAACCATGTTGTGGCATCAAAATGAGTCACACATAATCATCAAATTATAATTTGTTCCCCTGTTATATTATAATGATGTATTCTATTATCATACCAATTTTTATCCCAACCAGCTATATGTATGGACCCCATCTGAAAATGATATAAATTCAATGTAATAGTTTGATGTAAATAACAATCCTAAAGTGGTTTTTTAATATGTAAACCATTTGCTATAAAATTTATATATAAATAAATAATTATATAAAATTTCATTTCATTATAATATGTATGGAGCCCATTTTTTATGAGAGAGTTATTCTGGTGCAATGCCACTGCACTAGAAAAGTGATACATTTGCCCAAAAATAGGTTTCACACATATTAGAATGCAACGAAACCCTATATAATCATTTATCCATATATAAATATTAGACTAAATGGTTTACATGTTAAAAAACCACTTTAAATTTGTTATTTACATCAAATTATATTATTACATTGAATTTGTACCATTTTCGAATGGGGTCAATACACATATTCAATTGAAATGAAATTGAGATGGTAATAGAATATATGATTCTAAATACAATACATATGGTAGATTATAATTTTATTATCATATGAGGTTATTTTAATGCTACTGCATCGTTAACAATGTTGTAACGCTACAGCTGACTATTATCCATATATGGGGATAATGTGGAGTTATATTTTTTTATTGCTAACTATTGTTACTAACATTGAATTTTCTTGGGAGTTATATCTTGAGTGCTAATTACTATAACTAAATCGTATTTTCTTACGATATATGTATTTTTTGTGGAGTATAATAATATTGATTTTTAACCTTTTTTTTAAAAAAAATTTGATTTCATTCGCTTTTAAAATTCGTTGCTAACAATATTTTAAAGAAAAACGGCATTTGTTTGCCAGAAGATACAAAACAGTATTTGCAACAAACCTATTGCAAGAATGTTAGATTTTACCCGACTAAATTTTTAAGGTACAAAAATCAAATAATTGGATTTGTCGCTGGCCATTGATGGATTATTTTTTCTTTTTTGCGGTTTCACTTGAATAGAATGGATTATTGGATGTGTGAGATTGACTGTAGTGCATTGTACATGCATGGTTGATGGATATTGTAGACAACGGATCCAGGGCCGGATATGTTTCTCCCCAGTTTCATTCTTAAACTCGCCAAATTAATTTGGTTTAGTTGCCTCATCCTTGCAAATGTGAAATTGTTTTCTAGATAAAATTCAAGGTAATTTATAAAAAAAAACTCATATTTTTTTATTATTGTAAATATCACACTTAATTTCAGAAATTACAAATAACTTTTACATGTTTTGATCATAATTTGCAAATATATCAATGTCAAATGGCATTGTAACCAAGCTATGATTGTGTGAATATATTTATAATTATATTCAAATTATGTAAGATTATTTATAATTTCTTAAACTAAGTATATCTACAATTTTAAACAAACTATATGGGCATATTTATAAATTCTCACTTTCAAGATCAGATATTACCATTTATCAACTCTCACTAGGTATTAATTTCCACTGAGAACCTCTATCATTGATATTCGTTAACTAATTATTATTTAATGTAATCCATGTGCGCACCAAAGATTAAGTAGTTTTAACATATTCCATGTGCATGATAAAATTACTAATATTAAGACAAATTCCATATGTCCTCATAAATTTTATTTCAATTGCACATGTAACCGAGATTTCGAAAATCTAAATATATACATATATTTGCCCAAAATTACATTCCTATCCACACTTAAAATGATAAATATGCTCAAAACTCAATTATGAATTTATAAAAAAATTTACATTCAAGTGATATATGACTCTATAGTGATAAAAATATAATTATATAATCATAGAAGTACTAAATATTTGTTAGAATATGAATTTTAGCTTAGAATTGTAATTAGATTTTAAATATATTAATCATTTCACATAGAGGCATGAGTATAAATTAAATTTTAGGCAAAATATTTTAAAAGTTTGATGTATAAATGGAATTAGGTATAAAATTTGTGGATGTAGGTAGAACTCCAATATTAATAATGAGATAGCAGGAAAAGAAATGATACAAAAATAAATCATCAAATTTCACTCCAAACTAGTTGAAATTTTAAAGAAGTAGAGGCTAGTAAATACATGTACATAAAGACACGTATACATATACATGCATCTAAAAAACAGAAAAACTAAAAAGAAAAACTTTCACCAATATGCTTCAGATGGAAAAATTAGCAAAAGTATCCTGTACAAAAGTTTGTTGTATGCTCTCCTCTCCCTTGTCCATATCACCATAGGCCCTACACAAAAATTAGCTTATAAATTAAACATAACTAGAATAATAATTTTGTAAAAAAAGTTAGAGAAAAAATATATGTTTTAGACATTTCAGACCGGTTTGAAATGATCAAGTCTCTTGCAAATATATGCAAATTATATGAGTTTATTTAGCAATTTATCCTATATCATTTTAAGAATATGTCATATAATTTTGTATAAATTAGCAAATATATTAATGTCATATGGCGTCCTAACAAAGCCATTATGGCGTGAATACGTTTATAATTATAATCAAATTATATAATGTTATTTGTAATTTCTGAAGCTAGGTAAGTATATTTACTATTATGAAAAAACTACATAAATATATTTGTAAATTCTCACTTCATTGTCGAATATTACAATTTACCAACTCTCACTGGGTATTAATTTCCACGGAGATGTTTTCTCATTGATAGTCGTTGATTAATTATTATTTAATGTATTCTACGTGCGCACCGTGGATTAAATATTCTTTAACATATTCCATGTGCACGATAAAACTAATAATATTAAAGCAAATTTCATATATACTCGTAAATTTTGTTTTGTGCTCACAAATTTTTAAAAATTCTAAATATATTCATATATTTTATCCAAAATTACATTTGTACTCACACCCTTACTTAAAATAACAAATATACTCAAAACCTAATTATAAATTTTAAAAAAAATTTGCTCCGGTGATATATGAATCTATAGTGGTAAAGTATGATTATATGGTCATAGAAGTACTAAATATTTGTTAGAATATGAATTTTAGCTTAGAATTATAATAAGAGTTTAAGTATATTAATCATTTCACATAGGGGCATGAGTATAATTTAAATTTTAAGTAAAATATATGAGTATATTTGAAAATTTTAAAAGTTAGTATGTATAAATAAAATTAGGGATAAAGCTTGTAAACAGATGTAGAATTCGACCCAACATTAATAATGAGATAATAAGACAACAAATGGGACAAAAATAAATCATCAAACTTCACTCCAAATTAATTGAAATTTTAAAGAAGTGGAAGCCAATAAATACATGTTCGTAAAAACACTTATACATACACATGCATCTAAAAAACAGAAAAAAGAAAAAGAAAACCTTCACCAATATGATGCTCCAGATGGAAAAATTAGCAAAAGTGCCCTGTACACGAATTTATTATATGCTCTCCTCCCCCTTGTCCATATCACTAAAGTCCAACAAAATACCCCAAATGCCACTCCATATCCAATTGCAAATCCCAATGCTATCATCTTCCAGTCATATTCACTTTCAGAGTTCAAGCGATGATGAGTATCATCTTCAGAGCTTGATGACGGTGCACCGTTACTAGCATTGCTTTCACACAGTTTTGAAAGCCGTGGCCCACATAGTCCGGGGTTTCCTTGGAATGATTCATTTGTGAATGTCGAGAATTGTTTACCAACTGGTATGATGCCATTGAGTTGATTTTGTGAAAGATCAAGAACCTCGAGGAATGTTAGCTCTGACCACTCTTGGGGAATGCTTCCGGAGAGCTGGTTGTGCGAGAGATCTAACGACTCCAGCGTTGTCAGGTTTTGAAATGACCTTGGAATTTGGCCCGTAAAATCATTATGTGACATGTTGAGCGCCCACAGTGACTTGAGAGCCCCAATAGATTCTGGAATTTGCCCTTGAAATCGATTTCTTGAGAGATCGATATATGTATTCGCAGCGGAGATCCTCGACAAATTCATTTCCAGTCGTTTGTTTCTTATATTTGCACCATCAAAGACGAAAAAGCCTCTGACTGGATTTGTTCTGAGGTAATCCACTTGGGATCTGTTTTCCACTGTCATCTCCTTCCATCCACAGAACAGGGTCGGTGGTAAACTACCACTGAAATTGTTGTAGGAGAGATCGAGGATCTGCAACTGAGAGAAATTTTGGCAGCTCGCTGGAGGCTGAATTGCCATAAAAATTGTTGTATCTCAGGACGAAGATGCGCAAGTAGGTAAAACCAAAAATCCATGAAGGAAATGTATCCTGTAATTTGTTGTTACGAAGGTCAAAGCTGATTAAATATTTGCAATTCGCAAGTGATATTGGCAATTTACCTTCTAAATGATTTTCACTCAAATCAAGTCTCTCTAGGGAACTCATTTGGCCAAAACACGGTGGAATATGACCACTGAACTTGTTACCGAAAATAGAAAATAATTTTAGAGAAGAAACATTACAGATTGATATGGGGATTGAACCTTCCAGCTGATTGTTCCCAAGTCTGAAAATGGAAAGATTTTTTAGGTCTTTTAATATATGTGGATCCAGAACACCACTGAAATTGTTAAAGGAAAGGATAAGCACATTAAGGTTCTTAAGTTGAAAAATGGACCTAGGAATCATCCCTTGCAATTGGTTGCTAGCCAAAAAAACCATCTCCAGTAATGAAGAGGAGGCATTGGGGAATTCACTTAGTTGACCATCAAAATAGTTATCCCATAGAATGAGAGTTCGCAATGATGGGAGTGTGAATAAACAAGATGGAATGGCCCCGGTAAAGTTATTAGCGCGAAGATCCAAGAGTTCCAGTTTTGTGAGTGAAGAGGAGGAATTTTGGAATTCTGTTAGTTGACCGCCAAATTGATTACCTTGAAGGATGAGAGTACGCAGTGACGGAAGTGTAGTAAATAGGGAAGATGGAATGGTCCCATTTTTAAGAGTAAAGGACGAGATGTTTTGGGTTGGAATGGCGTGGGAAAAGAAAGCATGCTAAGCTATCTATATATAATATTCGGTGCTTGCTAATTACTTGCTAAACATATTGCTAAATATTCCATGGGAATGCATGTCATGTGGACCAGCATTAATTAATTGCACAAGAAAATGCAACCAACTAGGGCCCGTCTACGATTTGGATGCGTTTGGCCTTGCACTAAAATGTAATTAATTATGTGCGTAGGAGAATAAACATCTGTCCGGCTGATGCCTGTGTGTTTGTTTCTATATGAAGAATAGTCTTTATGACAGTGGTGCTCCAAGTTGAAATGATAGTGATGCTATTACATTTTTGTGGCAGGCAATATTATCATTGCAAATGAGATACATGTTGGCGGTAACATTGTAAATCATTTTTTACATTTTATAGTAATTTTATTATCAAAGAAAAAGACATGTTTGTATGCATCACCGATATTTTTTTGTAATATTATTTTTTTGAATTTTGAAAAAATAGCTCTTTAATGGTTATATACTTAACGCAACCATAAATCTCTTGAAAGGCAGGACTATCAACATATATAGATGTGGGCTCTCAGCCGTAGACCTATAATTTCCAAGTCTTTTACATCCATCTCTTAATTTTAATTATCAACCTATGCTACCCAAGTCGTCCCCTCTCCTTTTGGTCGAGTCCATGCTACCCAAGTCTTTCCCTCTCCATTTCATCGACCGAAGACTTCCCAAGTCGTTTCCATGTCTTCTTATATCGAATTATATATATTTTTAATAATATAAAAAGCTTACGAATTTTTTGCTGACTAAGCAATCAATTGTCAGCTACACTTGAATTTTGTTTTTTACCGAAACAATTCCCTGAAGAAGTCACGACGCAATTGCTTAAACTTTTTAAAAAGAAAAACTTACATATACATGTACATATTACCGGGATCTGATCTCCTGCACCCGGGAGCGTTGCCTGCTCCCGGGTGCACACACCTTTTTTTTTATTATTTTATTATTTTTTTTATAGAAATGTTAATATAGGTGTATTTAACATGTATAAATTTTTTTTACCATTTTTGGAGTATTTTAGATATTTATTTTTTATTTTTGAAAATAGTGGCATTTTAGGTAATTTTAAAATTACGATTATGCCACTAATTTTTAAAAATTAAAAATAAATATCTAAAAATTTCCAAAAATGGTAAAAAATTATACACATGTTAAATACACTTGGGCTAATAATTTTATGAAAAAATTTTCAAAAAAAAATAAAAAAAGGTGTGTGCACCCGGGAGCAGGCAATGCTGCCTGCTCTCGGGTGCAGGAGATCATATCCCCATATTACCTCACTTTTTACGAAGACTATGAGATTTTTATATATCCTCATAAATTTCTCCAAAATTATCGTTGCCGATAAAGCTTTTTCCACTTCCCTAACAAACTTTTGTGACATCATAGTGATAAATATATGATACATATATAGTTAATGAAAATATTCAGTGATGAATTTTACATTTGTTGTAGCGGATTTTGTGAGTATTAAAAATATTTTACTGAAATGATAAAAAAATTTAATATAGTGGTAATACAAGAACAAATATAAATTTATTTTCGTCAATTAAATAAATATTTGTAAACATTTGAAAACTACATGAGTACATTTAAAAAAAGTAAATATCCTATTTAATTTTTGAAATTGCAAATATACTCACATAATTTGCGAACTTTTGGAAATATGCCTACATTATATCGATGCAGTAAAGGCGTTATAATGATATAAGTAATTTCTAATTATGTTCAAACTATACATGGTGATTTGCGATTTCTGAAGCTACATGGATATAGTTGCAATTATGATGAAACTAAGTCGGTGTATTTGCAAATCACCCAATTAAGTTCTACACTATTTTTTTCTTTCTTCCCACACGAATCCAAAATGTGATTTTCGCATACCATAATAGTTTATCTAATTTTAAGTTACTCGTTATATCAGTTACTATTTATTTAATGGAATCACCCAATTAAGTTCTACGCTATTTTTTTCTTTCTTCCAACACGAATCCAAAATGTGATTTTTACAAACCATAATAGTTTATCTAATTCTAAGTTACTCGTTATGTTAGTTACTATTTATTTAATGAGATATGATAACGTAATGTTTATTTAGTGGGATATGATAGAGAGTTAAGGTGCGGTTGGCTTCAAAGAAGGCCTAGTTGATGATAAAATTAAAATGTAGTCAATTTATTGTATTTAAAATTATTTATTCAACTAGAATAAGAATTTTCATCAAAATTAAATGTGCATTGGCTTATGTAGAAAAGATATTAAATTAACTAATAAAATTATTTAATTTACATGTCAATTTCAAAATTATTAATTTAAGATCTAAATCATCTGGACAAGTGATTTTATATGTATACAACATTCTAATACATATATGAATGAATTTAAACATTTTTCATATTCCACACAAAAATGTATATTATTAAGGAGATATCCAGCCAAGGATGCATTTAGCAACACTCAAGATATAAATATTTCTATTATCGTATACTTGTACAATGAAACAAAAATTTATAAAAGCAACTATTTTTTCAGCTAAAGTTAGATTTGCTTTATAAACGACTAAATTAAATACTATTTTTGATTATATAAATACAAAAATTAATTTCATTTGAGTGAGATCACTACCTTAAAGCAATCATGTATGGATGATCAAATATGCGTAGGTATCTTATCCATTTATTTGTAGCCAAAATTATCCTACATACAATAGCAAAAACTTTAGTTGCTTATACGAACATTAATTTATTGTAGTGATATGTTATAACGAATTTTCAAATAACACCAGAATTCGGGTCAAAATAAATGAAAGTTCACAAGAATATTGCGCTTTATTAAAAATTCATCGTGCCCACATACGATCACTATAAAATAACTACGTGAACACTAATAAATATTAATGTCTTAATGAATGGCTTCAGTGGACGTAAAACAACATGTTGGTTTGTGAAAACCACGAAGTTACGCATTTGGATCAGGAGGTTCTGTATTTGAAGCATAGCCTGCACATATAAATTATTTAGAAGCAATATTGGCCAGCAACAGCCAAACATCCATTTCAAGAAAATATATTTTTTGCAACCGTTATAAGATATAAAAAAATATTAGCAAAAAAAAACATGTGGTACTTATAATAATATTTTTGACAACCAAATTCCTCTTTTAATGGTTGCTGTATAGAATATGCTACAAATTGTGGGCAACTAAGTTTTTCTTTAACAATAAAGTTTATCCTTTTGCAAGAAAATTTTCTTTACCAAAAATCAAAAGTTTTGTAATGACCTTTTAATGAATATTAATTAAATTCGTCAGCGATGATCTCACCTGATCAACCAGGAGGGTTGAATCAGCGGCCACATTCAATGGGTTCCATTTGAGAGTGACAGGGTTGACAATATGCTTGTTTTGAAATGGAAATTCATGCCCAATGATTTGGCCATATGTACATAGATAAAGATGATTTACAGTTGTCATGCAAAAATCCTGTTATCATCAATACATGGATCTCACCTTTGATCATCATAACAGCACTTCGACGTCTGCTTAATAGTCAAGGTTAAGTACGTGGACCACTTATCATCACCAAAAAGAATATGCCACTTTTTTTAATTCTTGTGAATATCCCACTTTAATTTCTGTTCTGTCATTTATTTATTTATATTAAAATTTCATTACGTTCATGCCGAATAATTATGATAGTTTTTTTTTTATTGTAAATATGTAGATATGGGTGTATACGTTTCTTAATTTTATAAAACCACAAATATATAACCATTATAAACATTTGATAAAAATGTCAAAGATGCCTTATGCTACATCCATTAATTTCACCGTTTGTGTATCACGGGAACCCCCTGATTAATCAATTATCGTTTTCATTTCTCATTATAGCCCGACAATATCCACTGCGTAGCATAAGCCTTTTTAATTTTTTATTTTGCAACTATACCTCATAGTTTTGCCATAATTGCAAATATATCTATATATTTTCAAAATTTACAAATAACCCATATAATTTGACTATAATTGCAAATATACTCACGCCATTATAAAGTCATTACTATACCATCACGGTGTGGGTGCGTGTACAAATATATGCAAACTATGTAGGTAAATTTGCAAAAATAAATGTACTCATTTAATTTCTAAAATTGCTATTATATTCATTTAGTTTACATATTTTTGTAAATGTATGCACGTCATGGTAGTACAGTAATAGCAATATAACGACATGAGCATATTGCAATTATTATCAAATTATATCGATACATACATATATATATATATGCAAATTATTATATGATTGTCTATAGTATTCATGGTGGGGGGTGGGTGGTGGGGAAGAAGATTTTATTTATTATTAATTCTTCTATGGATTGACGTGAAGTCTGAACAACATGGGGGCATACTTGCAGTTTTTAGCAAAAAAATGTTGACTTGTTTGCAATTTTATAACACTAACAAACATATTTGCAATATCTTTACGGTGTATTTGTAAATAACCTAAAAACCAGCGGGGACCAGAGATTAGAGAGAGATCAAGGTGCTCTTTTTCGAAGGCAAAGGATTGAAAAAAAAAATCATATATAATTTATTTTTTAATATCAAAACCATTAATTTCTTTTTAATTAAAATTTAATATCATAACATATAAATTAATTATTATATGAATTATCAAAAATTAAAATTTATTAAAAACTTATATTCTTTAATTGATGATATTAGTTCTATAAATGTTATAGTATTCTAATTTTCTAAATGTATTTTATTATATTGAAATTATTGTGTAGAATTGATTTGAAAAATAAATAATTAATATTAGAAAAAGCAGTGGATGTGCATGCAACAGTTTTAATCTAATTTCAGAATATTAATTACAATTGATTACACACATATATTTTATACTTTTAATTTTTTATATTTGCAATTTTAATATAAAAATATGATCAATAAACTTTTCGGATTTTTCATTACACAATACACACACTAAACATCAGTTTTTTTATTTGGTATTATATAACATGCATTTTATATTATAATCAAGCCCATTTATTCTAGAAACAACAAGCTTTCACCTATTGTGTGAGAGACTGAACTCCCACCTATATTTTTGTAGGAGACAGCTCCCACGAGACAAAAACTCCCACGTTCGAGGTGAATCGAAATGCCCATCTTCTAGTCATGAGGCGGCCGGCTGGCCGGCGTTGCCACCAGGCTAACGCCTCTTAAAATATTCTTTTCCGCGGGTGAAGGACAGTGCTTTCCCATGTCCGTTTCCCTAAAAACACTTACAACCTCTCAATGTCGTCTTAGCTATCTATCTAATCTTAAAGCCTTCTCACAACAGGAGCAATATGACCATCATGATGGATTTTTCTAATAAATTTTAAATGGGAAGAAATGTATATATGGATGGCTGAATTCTTTAAAAGGAAGGAGAGGCAAGAATGGATAAAATGAAAGAAAATTTTATTGAGCAGAGTCATCGGTCCTTACATAAAAGGCTCTTACATGTACCTCCATTGGACTTTACATGCATGCATGGTTCTATTTATTAGAGTTCGCTTCTATGTAACTAGGTTATATAAAAATGGTTTCATGTAGCCTCATAAATTTTAAGATTTTGATGTTTGATAAAAAAAATTTAATCCATTCATTATATTTATCATTATTTGTTTAATTATGACACTAAGTTTCATCCAAATCTAAAATTTACATAGGCCACATTTGCTCATAAATAGATATATTCATGTGTAAATTAGAAAAAATACTTAAATACATTCCCATATATATTGGAATATAGTAATACTTTGTAAAATCTTTTATTCATGTAGTGACGGTATTTTAGATAGTTTAGATATTGAAAAGACTACTTAAAAATAATATTTAACATTAAATTATTTTATTACGTTGGTTTTGCATTTTTGTAAATGAGACTCATATGCTGTAATTGAGTGGAAAATTTTTTTTATCAACTATTTAGATACTAAAAATGAAAAAAAGTTACATATAAAAAGAGTTTCGTATAAGCACCTCCTATTTAAATACTTCAAATCAAGCCTAATTTTTTCATCAACTATTTAAACATTAAAAATGAAAAAAAATTACATATCAAAAGAGTTACGTAAGAGAACATCCTATTTGTATACTTCAAATCAAGCCCAATTATTTGAAGTTTTCGGCGGTTTCTTTTCACGTTTGTGAAACCGAATTTTATAGAGTGCGACTTGATATTTTTTCAGCCGAAATTTTTAACCGCCATGCGCATCCATATTTTTCTGGATTATCCATCCGAAATTCCGAATACATCACACTTGTGCCTATCTCCTTAAATCCCATATGCACGTGTTCACCTCGCGCATGAGGTGCTAGATTTTTTCAAACGCCAGCCGATAAGTGATTACCTTCCCTTACACAACCTGCAACCCGGACTCCTGCATACACCATCTTGCTACAAAGCTACTCTCTCTCTCTCTCTCTCTCTCTCTGTGTTTTCTCAACAAACACCATGGACGTGGATATGTTGAAGATATTGGTGTCTTTATCAGTGATTGCACTAATCTCTTTTCTTTGGGAACTCTTCAAAAACCTTGTCTGGAGGCCCCGCGCATTGACAAAGTCATTTAAAGAACAAGGGATTTCCGGGCCACCTTATGTCTTCATTTCAGGCTCTATTGAAGAGATCAAGACCATAAAGAAGCTTGCAAGGGAGACGATCTTAGACAAGAATTCACACGACATCATTCCAAGGATCCTACCTCACTACTACAAGTGGTTCTCTCTTTATGGTCTCTTTCTCCTCCTTCCCTCTTCTTCTACCTTATCCGCCATCTTGACGCTACAGTTGAGCTCCTCCACCCACTTGTTGGATGGTTGATAAATGCCATTTTCGTGTTGGCTTAAATTATGGTTTTGGTGGTGGGATTTCAATTGTTTGGAATCTGGATCCTTAAATTAACTTTAATTTGTCATGGTTGACAGGAGACATTTTCATCTACTGGTTTGGTAGCCAGCCTAGGTTGGTTATATCTGACCCCGAGCTAGCTAAGGAAGTATTATCTAACAAGTTCGGGTTCTATGCCAAGCCCAAGATTAGGCCATCCTCACTAGCCATCTTGGGTTGGGGCTTGGTCATGGTTGAAGGCTCGGAGTGGGCAAGGCGTCGAAGGCTTCTAAACCCAGCCTTCAATATGGACAAGATCAAGGTCAGATGCAAACAGCACCAGAAAACATTAACATTGTTGATGGTTTTTTGAATGGCCTGGTAACCTATGGAGGGTAATCTGGTAAAATCAGGAAGCTGTTATGTGACGTTGTGCAGCTTCCCCTTATTTACGTCGAGCCTTGTTTCAGAGGATCTAGTTGTATCTTCTCGGGAGCACTGAGTCTTAATACTCTCGGGTGCATACACTCCTTTTTAAATTTTTTTTTTTTTAAAATGTTAATTTAAGATTATTTAACATGTGTATTAATTTTTAATATTTTCAGAGATTTTTTTCAGATTTTTAAAAATCAGTAACATTTTAGTAAATGTTACTGATTTTAAAAATCTAAAAAATATTTAAAAATTTTCAAAAATAGTAAAAATTGATACACATGTTAATTATACTTAGATTAACAATTTCATGAAAAAAATTCAGGAAAAAAAATGAAAATATGCACTCGGGAGCATAGAATTAAGTCCCTGTTTCAGAAGGGTTCAACCAGAAGCCCATCGGGTAGTTCTCAGTTACCACCATTTTTCTGCCACACACGTCTAACAGCAATAGGGTATCCAGCAGCTCCTACTCAGATTGGCAGATTGGAGAATCAGTGGTTTGGCCCTTGTCTTAACCATCACGGCCATATTCCTCCATCTGCAAGATGAATTGCATTTGCCTATTTGCAACCACACAGATATATGCACGAATGTTACATATATGTTCTTCTTAGTGGAATGCACATTTCCGTTAGCAAAAATATGTTGGTAAGCAGGTTTACTACTCATCAGTTTGACGGAAAGGTGAGAAAGTATGGTTGAATTTTGTAGCATTCAGTATCAATTGCTGTGGACGATGTGTGCAGCTAGAAATTGATTTTCTTCCAGCTTCCACAGGTCGCTAACGGCGATTGCCATAAGGAAATCAGTTCCTTTGTTATTGTCATCAAGCTAGACTAATGCGCTTGTTACATACATCCAAACCACCAGTTGAATAGCTAAATAATCGGTTATTCTTTATCTATTGAACAATTTGTTATCTCAATAAATATTTCTTGAATTGGAGTATTATTTGTTTGCTTTAGCCTTGCGTGAAATGACATTTCCTCCTTGTGATTTTGACTTTTGAAAGATGATGACAAAGAGAATGGGTATTTGCACTCAAGCCAAGATAAACGGGTGGCAAGAACTGGTTAGACAGAGCAAGAACAGCAAGGAAATAGAAATGAGTGAAGAATTTCAACAGCTAACTGCAGACATAATCGCCCACACTGCCTTTGGTAGCAGTTTCATAGAGGGGATTGAAGTCTTCCATGTTCAAAAGGAGCTCCTAATCAGGGCTGCAGTTACTGCTAATGATATCCATATCCCTGGTAGCCAGTGAGTTCCTCACCTCAAACTATACCGTTAGACAAAACCCATACATAAGGTAACCCAAATCATTGGTAAAACAAATTACGTTGAGGTTTGGTTGATAAGTTTTGTTAGATCCAGGAACATTCTGATTAAATGCATAAAAGTTTCGGATTGCTCCAAGTCCATCAGAGAATAAATAACAATTTCATTGCATAGAATTGGCAACCCAATACATTTGCTATGTATTCTTGGACTATTCTCATGATTCTTTATACCATCTACCTTTATGAACAGAAACATTCCTACTAGGTGGAATATTGAGACATGGAAACTGATAAGAAGATCGAGGGACACTCTTAAGAAGATCATAGATAATAGAGTGTCATCGGCTCAAGTAGGCTCGGATTCGGTCTTTGGGGACGATCTTCTTGGATTGATGCTGGGAATGTCATCCTTGGCTGAAAAGCAAGGGGACCAGAAGCTGAGCATGGATGAGATAATAGACGAATGCAAGACATTCTTCTTCGCAGGGCATGAGACTACCTCGCATTTGCTGACTTGGACTGTGTTCTTGTTGAGCGTACACCAGGAATGGCAAGAGAAACTCAGAGAAGAGGTGTTGAAGGAATGTGGGATGGAAGTTCCAGATGCTGACAAGCTCAGTAGGTTGAAACTGGTAAGGATGCAGTGCTTCTTTATTCCCTTCTCCGTTTCGTACTATCCACGGATGATTTTTTGTTGACGAAGGCCTATAAATATCTCTCCATTTCTCACAAAAAGAAATGGAAAAAGACAGAGGGCTACCAAATCATAGGCTGCAAACTTCAGAAGAAGCTTTAACTTTCACTGCTTGATGGGTTCGCAGGTGCATATGGTTCTTCAGGAAGCTCTGCGGCTGTATCCCCCAGGCATTCTACTAGATAGAATGGCTTCGAAGGATATGAAACTGGGGAATGTTTTGATCCCAAAAGGCACGGAGATTTCGATTCCAATTGCCATGATTCAGAGGGACAAGAAGTATTGGGGTGACGACGCGAATGAATTTAAGCCACTAAGGTTTGCGGATGGAATTGCAAAGGCAGCAAAGCATCCAAATGCTCTGTTGGCATTCTCAATGGGCCCTAGATCCTGCATTGGGCAGAACTTCGCCATGATGGAAGCAAAGACAGTCACTGCCATGATCCTCCAGAACTTCAAATTCAACCTCTCTCCTCATTATATGCATGCCCCAGCAGAGAAACTCACGCTTCAGCCACAATTTGGCCTTCCCATTATTCTGCAGCCTCTTTACGTGTGAATGAAATAGGTGTCATATATACTAAACGGATTTCTACTCAAGAGGATTATTATTTTTAGATCCTTTGCTGTCTACCCATCTACCCACGATTGTATAATCTTTTATCTTAGTTCTAATAGATTGAATCAAATGGATATTAAGATGAGCGGCACATATGTTTGATTACTGAGTTGGCTTACTTAGGATGTATCGAGAATGGATAAAATTTTTAATGAGAAATTTGGAAGAGAAAAAATGGTGAAATGATGTGATATAAAATAGGATATAAAATATATAAAATAGGATATAAAATAGGAAATGACAAAAAGTAAAAAATATAAATGTAAAATAAATACGTTACTTGTGTAAGTAGTTGTGTAGAAATAATTAAAAAGTGAGATAATTGTATAAAAAAATATAAAAAATAATTAAAAAATAAGATACTAACAGAGAATTAAAAATTTTAAATTAAAAAGTTTTAAATTACAACTTTTAAACATTGTCAAACACATCCTTAGTCTTATTTGGCTGTCTATGAATGCAGGGACAACAAATGCGCATTATAACAGAGTGGGCAGTGTTACTACTGCAAATGTTGATATCAACCGTTTAGAACCGGTTGGATTGGTTGGACCGTGGAATGTTCCAGCAGCGGTGTCGTCCGTCCAAACACATCAAACTGCAGAAAAACAAAAAGGTGAAAACTTATTACAAGGAATTAGTTTTCCGTGCACCTTTCCCTGTGCGTTTTTTATATTTCCACCTCCGCAATGAACACACATAGCAGCTAACTTCATGGGCAAAGTTACTTTTTAACTTGTTTATTATTTTACTTGTATTATTTGAAAAACCACACCTAAATATTAAATTCCAACATTCAATATGCCAGTAATTTTCTTTAATTATATTTTATTGCCTATGTTCCATTTTGTGCTTATAGAATATGGTGATATGTAATTAAATTATTTGGTATTTTTAAGTAAATTTAGAATGAATTATAAAGATAGTATCTAATAATTATTTTATATTAATGTTATGATTCAAAAAAGGTCTGGAACTAACCGTTAAAATGGCCCAAACTCAACCGGACATAATTAAACACGGTTCATTTCACGGTTAAGTTTTTGAAACGGTTGACATGAGATATTCTTGAACGTGGCTGGAATTGGGATCTGCAATTTAAATGTTTATCTTTGCCTGGAAGAATCTTTTGTACATCTGGAAAAAGATATACTTATCCTCAACAAACGTAAATAAATGCAGAACTTTTGTTATATAAGTTTGGCTGCTTACATATGAGAGAGGTTGAATGTTCTGATTTCTTTTTAATATTTTTTTAAAATCCAAGCCATCTATCATATTTTACTTTATTAATATTTCAAGACATAAAAAACCATATTATTATTATTTTTTTATGAGTATTCATACATTACAATCTCAACTGGTATTACAATTAAATTCTTAGACATTCTTACAATTTGCTAACAATTATCTACTATTTCTAATATGTGGACGGCTCCCACAAACGTGAGAAGACTTCAACGCTACCACTTCAGAAATGTTGCTGGGGAGATTCGAACACAGGACCACCAACTCGTGAGGCCATGTCCTGCACCACTGAGGTTGTGCCTCAGTGAAAAAACCATATTATCTAGATTGGTATATAATTCATAATAACTATATATGCGTGAGATTGTTTATAATTATATTTTTCAAGATGATTCATTATAAAGTTTTCAATGCACTTGATGTTTTGTATATAGGTTTGGTTTTAAACACAATGGGTAGGTTGAATGTAAAAATTAAAAAAATTAAGTGGATGTAAAATATAATTAATTGTATTGAAATATTTCTATCTATAGATTTAAAACGGCAAGATTATATACAATATATTGTATATGATATGCAAATTAAAATTTTCCATTTAATTTTTTTTTTACTTTTTATTAATCTAAGTGTATCTAATATGTAAATTAAAATTTCCCATTTTTTGAATTATGTATATATTTTTTAAAAAAGGTTTAAATATAGAGATATTTTAAGCATTTTCAACTATTGAAAATGGCTAAAATGCTTCTATGTTTAAAAATTCAAAAAATATACATATTTTGAGATGATTTAACATTTAATTACTTAGCTACTCAATTTTCACACCTTTCTGATATTACCAACTTTATTCCCATTTTACCCTTTATATTAGTTTTGTACTCTTCAAAAAAAATTCCATGCGCATTTATAATTTTCATACTTATAAAAATTATAAAATTTTTTGCTATTTTTGGCCCATCACTTTTACACTTTTTGAAGACTTTCTTCTTCAAATTTCTAGTGATTATCAAAGCAATTAGTAATTAAGGGTACGTTTGGAAATGTAAAAGTTGATAAAATTTTGAAAAAAATAGAAGTAGAAAAATGAATATTTTGATCATTATGTAATTCATATAAAATGGTAAGAGTAAAATTGAAATAAATAGAATAGTCGAAATGAAAAATAATTAGAATACAAAGATAAATTTAGAAAAAGAGAATTTTTTTATATTATTAAATCATCTATGGGATAATGTACACACAATGGTTTCTCATCCCACACACAGACTTCTAAATTTCGCCAGCAACCTAACATAGACATCTTATCAAGAATATATACGTAAGCAGTGATATCACCTGAACTTGGAAGGTTGAACTCGAATCAGCAAGTCAGCAACATCCAAAGGCATAGATGGAGGCCGATGCCGTTTACTTTCAGTCAACCGATTACTCGCGTGTTCCCCGTCGAAGATGGTCCATTCACTCAACCTAGATTTTATCTTTATTTATGATGTATAAACGAGAGATGTTGAGTTAAGACCGCAGAAAAAAAAAATAAAAAAAATCTACGTTTGAGTACAACACTAACCACGTACAAATCTACGTTCGAATACGACAATAATAACCATGTAATCTTCCCAATCCAACCCAAACTTTGGGTCTGTTTAATTGCTAAGTTAATAATCAGTGGAATGAGATACATATCATAGGAGTAAATTAGGAATAAAGTAAAATAGGTTGTGTATTTGTAGAAAAAGATGATAGAAAGCAATAAGAATATAGAATAAAATTGCAAAAAAAAATAATTATAAAGTTGTGGAATAGTATCAACTTTTGCATTTCTTATTCCATATTTCTGTTCTGAACTTAAAACAGACTCTAATAAACAATCCATAAAGACAAGGATTGTGAAAACTTTTGATAAAGGAAATTAAATAGAAAAATCATGAGACAAAACGAAAAACTCCGTTGAAAAGAAGGGGTTATATCTAAATTCTAAGAAACAAAGGATAAATAAGCTTCCAAACATCCAAATAAAATTAACCATATCAAATTTAAAACATTACTTCATTTAAAACAAAAACATTACTGAAAAGTTCCAAAAGTTAACTTTTTTTCCCTTTTTTCTCTTTTCTTTTCTCCTCACTTTTCTTGAGAAAAAAAACTCTTCAACCAAAAAATTCAAATCAAAAGGATTTTTCACTTGTTTAATACAATCAACGTAAAAAAAACCAAATATCAAAAAATTTCTTTCAATTTTGGCGACTAATGAAAGAGTTATAAAAATACTTTTTCTCCTTCCTCGCCCGCTATTAGAGAAGGGGAAGTTCTTTTCTATTGGTCAAATTTAAGTGGCCCACTTATACGCGTTGCTAAACTGGGTCTAGTGGGCTTTGCATTCTCATCTTCTGGATTGACATTTATAGAAATTTACTCTAAGATTTGGTTGTCTGAAGGGGAAGAATAATTATTGAATGGTTGGTGGCGCCAATGTTTTTAAAACCGGACCGGTCACTGAACCGGTTTTTGTGACCGGTTCCCGGTTTTTTTCGGTTCAACCGGATCGAACCGGTGGTCGAACCGCGGTTGGACCGGTAACAGTAACGAACTGAGATGTGATCGGTTCGCGGTCCGACCGCCCGGTTTGGTCCGGTTTTTAAAACAGTGGGTGGCGCTGGCAAATGTATCTTTCAATTTTGTCAACCAATGAAAGAGTAATAAAAATACTTTTTTCTCCTTCCTCACCCACTATTAGAGGGGGAGGGGGAAGTTCCTTTCTATTGGTCAAATTTAAGTGGTCCACTTACATGTGTTGCTAGATTTGGTCCAGTGGGCTTTGCATTCTCATCTTTTAGTTTGACATTTATAGAAATTCACTCCAAGATTTGGGAAGAAAATTTGTTGAATGGTCGGTGGCTCTGGCAAATATATGTGTTGGGTGTTCATGGGCCCTTATCAACTCCAAAAGCTAGCTAAGAGGTGAGGCTTCCCTCACACTTTAACTGTACACCCGGCCCCTTCCACAACCAATGTGGGATAACTTAATAATCCTCCCCTTTAGACATCAGGCCTTCAGTTGGATTCCCCACCAACCTCTTTTCCTGAATCTTGGGCGAAGCTATTGCATCTTGGGCTCTAATAGAAATTTGTTAGGCGACACTTTTCCTCACACTTTAACTGCGTACTTAGCCCTTTCCACAACCGATATCGAATAACCTAACAATATGCCATCCAACTAAAAAATCTGGTTGCCCTTATTTATTTCCTTATGTTCTTTGAAAATCGAATATGAATTTGGTTGCAAAAGGAGGATGTCAATAGTTAATCAACACATGCAACCAAATACTTCGTCGG
This sequence comes from Annona cherimola, assembly GCA_030490835.1. Lineage (NCBI taxonomy): Eukaryota > Viridiplantae > Streptophyta > Magnoliopsida > Magnoliales > Annonaceae > Annona > Annona cherimola. Next base: position 121,993,904 of record CM059972.1, on the reverse strand, counting down.
ATAGAATATAGATGTCTACTACAAATGAGTGAACTCTCTTGTAGTGGTTCATACCTAGACGCATGTACAACCTAAAAACCTGTCACTATTTATAAAGACATCTCACCCGTGACTCACTGTAGTAGTAATATGACCTTTGTGTACCATCTTGCTAAAGCCTCTGTCCCTGAACACTATCTTGCTACTCTTTCTTTCTACCATGGACATGTTTAAGCTTTTGGCATCTTAGTTAGTGCTTTCATTAACCACATTTCTCTAAGAGCTCTTCAAAAACTATGTTTGGAGGCCCTACGCTTTGACGAAATCATTCAAAAAACGAAGGATTTCAGGGCCACCTTACACTTCATTTCAGGCTTTCTTGTAAAGATCAAGAATCTAAAGAAGCTTGCAAAGAAGACTATTTTAGAAAACTCACACCATCACATGACCTCTTTCCAAGGATCCTACCAGGCTACCACACTTCTGCCGCTGGTTTGCCCTTTATGGTCAATCTCTTTGACCCAGTTTCCTAGCTCTTCTCTACCCTATCCATCATCTTCATTAGGGATGGAGTGGGTCAAAATTTTAAACCTGCGTTTCAATTAATCTAAGGGAGGGATAGGTCGATTATGTCTTACTCCACCTTGCCCTGTAAAGTGTAAATCATTTTTATGGATTTTATGACTAACTTATATGAGAGATGATTCTTTGCGGCCGGGCTAATTCGCCGTTTCTCCGTCCGCTACCCGTTGCGTGCGTAAACGCCGTTGGATCGGGCAGGTTGCTGCTCAGCCATGCGATGGAAAAATGACATTTTCCTCCCCACGACTATTCAACCATTCCATGACAGCACCATTTCAAAAACCCCTCCCACGAAACCTGCCCGAACTTTCCGCCCCATCCCGCGTGCGCTATCTTCCTAGTCTCCCATTCCGCCTCCCTTCCTCTCCTGATCTCTCCCATCCCACCCGAACTGGATCTCTGTATCCCTATTTCTCTCCCTTTCGGCCACGACACTGGCACCCGATCACTACCGCTCGCTATTTTTCAGCACTACAGTCCCTTCCAGATAGCAAATCCAAACCAATAAAAATGGAAGACTTTGGAAAAAGACGAAGACTCTCTCAGTAAGAATAAAAGAAGGGACAAAACATATTGAGAGATGAAATAGCAAGAAGTAACAAAGCTACATTTTTCATCAACTTTGAATAACTCATGAACCATAAAAATTCCTTTTTGTAACACAAACCATGGGAGTGACATCCAAAAGTAATCCGTGAGTTTCATTGATAATTTGATGACAATTTTCTACAGCTGTGGACATTTTTGAACTGAAGTTCGCTATTTCATCTGTTTTAAGCACTACAGAACCCCGAATCTTCAAAACGAAAGGAACACGAGGAAGAATAGTGGCAGCCATTGTAGCTCTTTCAACTACCAAATCAACAAATTGATCTCCCCAACTCAATTCTTTTTCTATATTAGCCTCTATTACAATAAAAGACCCATGCGTCCTAACAAAATTGAGAAACTCGACTAGTTGTTCTTCAGATCATTTGTCCCAATGCTCAAGAAGTGACAGTGGCAGTACAGCTGAGAACTTCACACGCTCATCAAGGTCACAGCTTTTGAGTGCCGAATGTATTGATTTCTGCTAGCAGTTTATTGCTGCTAACTAAAATGCCTGTGTTTTTTACATGTGAGGGAAAGTCCTGAGATGGTTCCCCATGAAATAGCTAGCGCCGTTGAAACTTGTAGGCTCTTGAGAGATCCATAGATGCTCTAATGTGAGGAGTACTGCTGATTGCCGACAAGGAGAGATCGGAGAGGAGAGGGGCGAAAAATGAAGAGCTGTCCATGGAAGGGGGGGGAGAGAGAGAGAGAGAGAGGGAGGTAGCGTTAGCGGACAAATCAATGCCAGAAGGGGTGCCGCCTACTGCTGCGGAAGAACTCGACGCCGAGAAAAGAGAGATTCTCGAGGCTACAAGTAGCAGCGGACAAATCGACGCTCGTCTACACCACGATGAGTCATTGCCCGGGAAAAGTCAGTCGCGCTGCTTAGTATCTGGAAGGGACTGCAGTGCTGAAAAACAGCGAGCGGTAGTGATCGGGTGCCGGTGTCGTGGCCGAAAGGGAGAAAGAGAGGGAGAGAGATCGGGTGAGCCAAGTCGTGGCCGAAAGGGAGAGGAATAGGGATACAGAGATCCAGTTCGGGCGGGATGGGAGAGATCGGGAGAGGAAGGGAGGCAGAATGGGAGACTAGGAAGATAGTCCGAAAGCGGGATGGGGCGAAAAGTTCTGGCAGATTTCGTGGGAGGGGTTTTTGAAATGGTGTTGTCATGGAATGGTTGAATAGTCGCGGGGAGGAAAATGTCATTTTTCCATCGCATGGCTGAGCAGCAACCTACTCGATCCAACGACGTTTACGCGCGCAGCGGGCAGCGGACGGAGAAACGGCGACTTAGCCCGGCCGCAAAGAATCATCTCTCAACTTATATAAGAGAGCTGATTCGTTACATCTGGGATGAGCCCCACGTCTCTCCGTCCGCTCCCCGCTTGCCCCCGAACGCCATTGGATTGGGCACGATTGTGCTCAGCCATGCGATGGAAATATTGCATTTTCGTCCCTGCAGAATCTAGCCATTTGCAGTGGACAAAAAATTTGAAGCTGCACGGCCTCTCCTCCCAAGTCCCAACCCTTCCTCACCGACCCTTCTCTCCTCGCACGTACAGCTCCCATCTTTCTCCCCTTTTTGCCCCGTTTTGGCCTTCGTCCCTCTTCTGATCTCTCTCCCATCGGCTCTCCTCTTTCTTCCCAATAAAATCTCTAATTCCGATTCCCACAAGAAAAAAACATCGAGCTTTTCGGAATTGCAAAACTGCTGTCAGTCAATTCCCACAAAACAGAAAAATCTAGAATTTTATTAAATCTAGAAAGTGAACAAATGCTTTACTTCAAACTTTGTATTTTGATTATTTGAAATCGCCACATATTCAAAGATCTCCAAGAGTGAAATATGGATGGAACTCTACATCACAATTCCTTCATCCCCTCATACTTGTTTTCACAGACCATGAAATCCTGACGTCAAAATGCTCAAAAACTGAAAAAAATACATTTTTCCTAGAAAAAAAAAAACACCGATCCAAGGAACTGATCCAAGTTCCTAGATGTCGGCCTAAGTTTCATTTGGCGTGGAGAACAGATCGACGACGTTGAGACGGGCAATGCTGCTATAGCTGCACCGTTAGAGGATTGTAGAATCGATCATTGCCGAAGAGAGAGAGACAAAGAGAGAGAGAGAGACAGAGACAGAGAGAGACAGAGACAGAGATAGAGACAGAGACAGAGACAGAGACAGAGAGAGAGAGAGAGAGAGAGCTAATGGTAGAGTGATCGGAAGAGGGACGAAGGCTAAAACAGGGTAGAAGGGGGAGAAAGATGAGAGCCATGCCTGCGAGGACAGAAGGGTTGAGACTTGGGAGGAGAGACCGTGCCGTTTCAAATTTTTGTCTGCTGCGAATGGCTGGATTCTGTAGGGAATATTTTCATCGCAAGGCGGAGCACAATGGGGGTTTTTTGCATGGTAAACCCTCTAACTTTGGCTAATTGCATCTCCAACCCTGAAGTTTGGCCGTTTGCATTTTAAACCCAGCGTACTTTCGCCTTTTGCTTTTTAAACCCCGCGGCGTAACGGCGTCTCAAGATACGCGTATTCCAATCTATCTCACGCTCATTTTTTTGAAATTGACGAAAATAACCTTGTAAATAACCTTATATCAGATCATCCCCATGTCATACCCGCCTATTTTGGAACACTGAACAATCGAGATGTATCTGATCCGATATTTCTATGAAGCATGAATTCTATAACAAGGTATGGAACCTACGGATCTATTCCTCCATTTTTTGTATTATAATTGTACCCTTTCCCTATTATTTCTCCCACTACTCATATTTGTTTTTTTTTTGCTAAGAAAGCCTCTATTGGGCAGGCTATTCCAATAATGACTTTATATCTGGGTTCTTTTTTCAGAAAGTCATCCAAACAACAGCTTTTAGCTTGCTTCGTCAATTGATTGTGGTGATCCCCTTCTTCTGTTCTTGACTCGTACCTAAAGCTAAGCCAGACTCAAGGAGGCTTCGAAGCCAGATCTTATAATTTCATATAGAAATGATACCTCTCCATCTCAGGTTAATGCACGATCGGAGCACCATTTCTGGTGCTCCACCATCTTCAATCCTGCGCACTCTTTCCGTAAATCGAAGACAGCCATGGTTCCCATCTTCTTCATCTCCAACAAGCCATCCAAAATCCAAAACCCACCAAAACCAGCAACACGTCTTCTCCACGCCAAGCAAACAATCATCGACGAGCAAGCCATGGAGTTCCTCCCTTTCAAACCCATTTTCTCCTCTTCACCGTCCAACAACCAAGCCTTCAATTTAATTTGCATCTGGTATTCAGATTGCATCCAACAGGCAGCCATCGATTTTTCCCTTTTGTCGATCAAATCCAGCATCACCGCACCTGCATCCAGCCATGGCAGCAACCCAAAAAGCTTGCCGTCAACCCATCAATATGGGCATAAAAAATCCCAAAATCAACCAGTCATAGCCTCTCTTCAGCACCGATTTCATCTATGGGGCCTATCAATTGCAACACCAAAATCACGAATTAAAGCCGGCAACCTCTATTCCCAAACACTCATCTGCCAAGCACCAAGCCGAACAGAGCACACCTCCAACAGCAACCAATGGCAACACTGGCAGCTCACCAATCCAGCTAGCGATAATTAGGCAAACTTCCCAAGCAAAGCAGATCGTCTTCAAGCCTCAAGCATCCAAGCTTGATTTCGGCAATCCATCAAACCCAATTTCCATCTGCCCAAAATTTAGATTCAAAAGTTTGCATCACCCTTTTTTTGTTTTCGACAGGCAGAAAATAAATCCCCAACCAGCTACTACTCCATTATTTCTGTAGTCAAAGTGGGAAGCACTGACTAGCTTCCATCTCCTTCTCCAAGTCATGAGCAAAAATTGAAGCCAAGCTCCATTAAAACATGGCAACAACATCTCAAATTCTTTCGCCTCCATCTAAGCATGGAAGCAGAGATTTTTCAGTTAGAGAAAAGGTTGATGGACGTCGCATCTTCGTCCGGCCACCACATTCTCTGCACTAGTCATTTCCGTCACTGGGATTTCTACATCTGCGCATCGGCGGTGCTTTCCATCTGCACGCGAGGATATTTTAGACATTTTGCACATCTTAACGGTGTTTTTTGACGCCGTGACGCCGCGAGGGTTCAAAAAGCAAAAGGCGAAAGTTCACTGGGTTTAAAATGCAAACGGCCAAACTTCAGGGTTGGAGATGCAATTGGCCAAAGTTAGAGGGTTTACCATGCAAAAAATCCGCACAATGGCGTCCAATCCAATGATGTTCTGGCGGAAAACAAGGAGCGGACAAAGAAACGCATGACTTCGCCTGGACATAAACAATCAGCTTTTTAAAAATGTTATTTTGTTGGATAAATATGTTTAACTTTATAACTTATTATTGTAAATCTGATTTATATTAATGTACATTTAACTTTATAACTTATTTATATTGATAAATTTTTATTTCTTGCATGTGTTGTTTGAGTTATGTCCTTCATATGATGTATATAAAATCTTAAACTTTGACTCTCTTTTTTAACTCGGATTTGTTATCCTGGTACTAATCTGAAATCAACCTGAAGTTTTATATCAACTTATTAAAGAAAGACGAATGTCGGACCGACCTTGTTTCAACCCAATATAAAAAAAAATAAAGTTGAACAAAATTTCTTAAATATAAAATTAAGATTGAATACACCCAAATCTGCCCTAATTTTTGCCTCTAGATTCTTTACATGTGGCTTTCACATTAGTATTTGGTACAGTTGAGCACCACCAACCATTTGTTCATTGGTCCCGATTCAACTAGTAAAAACGAGATAAACGCCACCTTCGTGTTGATTCATTTTCCATGCATCGATTTGATTGTGAGATTCAAATTTCTCGGTGACTAAACCAACTTCAATCTGTCATAATTGACAAGAGACATGTTCATATACTAGTTTGGGAGCCAGCCCAACTTGGTGATATCCTATCCACAACTAGGGGTGTGTTTGGCAATTAGTAAAACATGTCAAGTTAAAACTTTTTAATCTAAAATTTTTCATTCTCCATAACTATCATATATTTTAATCATTTTTTCACATTTTCCTATACAACTACCCTACTTTTCAATCATTTCTACACAGCTATCCATACAATTAACTTATCTATTTTAATTTTATCCTCTTTACTACTCATCATTACTCCTATCGTATCACATTATTTGATAACTTTTACTCTCCAAAACTTTTCACCAAAAATTTTATTCATTACCAAATACACCCTGGAAAAGAAAGTGTTATCTAAGAAGTTTGGGCTCTGTGCCAAGCCGAAGTTTGGGTCGTCCTCAGTAGCCATCCTAGGCTAGGGCTTACTAACAGTCGAAGGTTAGGAGTGGGCTAGGAATTGAAAGCTTCTAAACCCAACTTTCAATGTGGACGAGATCAAGGTTAGTTGCAAATAGTGCCTAAACATTGACATTATTACTGGTTATTATGAATGGCCACCTTCTAATCTGTGGATGAAGGTCCATCTCTTAAAATAAATGGGTAAGATGATGACTTGGGTGACTTCGATTTCATATCGTGGGTAGAATCCAGTTGTAGAATGGCTTACAGGCCTATTACCATGTTGACACATTGCTCGGAAAAACATGAAGCGCATGAAGGAAGCAATTGCAAAGTTTTTGTGCATAAAATCATTTTCCCCCTTGAAATGCCCTTTAAATTGGCGTTGTTTATTTTTCTTAAATTGGCATCCACTTAATGGAAACCAAATGGTGATGGATGGACCATCTTTTGCTCACTTAATTCGCATGTAATCAATTCTAGACACCCATTGAATTCCGATCCAATGCACCTGAGCACACTGGACTTGCAATACACTCAAATGTATAACCCATGTTTTTATTTTTTGTAAATCTATTAATTTATGCATATCTAATTCGTATACAAAGGGTGTATTTGGAAAGTGATAAAACTTTTATCTAATGAGTAAAAATTTTTAAAATGAGAAAAAATGATATGATATGATATTATAAGAGCAATGATAAGGAATAAAGATAGTAAAATTAAAATAGATAGGTTAGTTGTATAGGTAGTTAGGTAGAAATAATTGAAAAGTAGGATAGTTTACATAGAAAAATGTGAAGAAATAATTTAAAAATGTGACAGTTGTAGAGAGTAACAAATTTTAATTGAAAAGTTTTATGTGAAAAATTTTATATTTTAACATACACACTGTAGGTTTTATTATTTTTGGAGAAGTATATATATATTTTTCGAGTTTTTAAACACAAGGATATTTTGGTTATTAAAATAACTAAAATAATTCTATGTTTAAAAATTCAAAAACATATATTTTCAAAAATAATGAAACTTGATTTATATATTTTGATGAAGATTTATATATTAAACATACTTAAAGTAACGGTTTATAAAAAAAATTAAAATTTTAAAATGGGTTATACACCTAGGTGCATAGGGTCCTTTTTCAAATGTTTCAAAAAAAAATTTTCAGCCTAGAAATCAGCGTGCTTTGATTAGGTATTCTGTATTGTTGTTGAGCTTCCCCTTGTTTGCGACTAGGCTCATTTGGTTCAAATAGAGGGCCATTGAGTAGTTCCCACCATGCTTTCAAGTTCTAAATACTTCAATTTATTCAGCATTATTCATATTTGCAGATTCAGGTCTTGATCTTATTCATCACTTGCAAGATGAGTTGCATTTGTTGATTTTCACCCTTGTAAATGCTCCCACAAACCATCATATTCATCTTGGAAGAATGCATATTTAAATTTGACCAATCTGGCCACGAGGGGTGTACTCTGATGGTAACTTATGCTGACCAATTGTTTGCTAGTTATAAGTTTGACTCTCTCTTCTCCTGTTTAGGTGGTGTGGAAGTTTTTTTATTTCCTCTTTTTAATTAAGTTATTTGCAATTTTTTCTTCCGTGTGAGATATTATTGAAAAATTTTCTTCATAGTTTGAGGGTTATGAATGTGCTTAAAATGTAATTTGCATTGTCATAATGTATATAAATATCCATAACAAAATTGACAAATCTATTTTCATCAAAAAAAATTGACCAATCTATTCAGAAGCAAGTTCCAAAAGTAATCCATTCATTCGAGGGAAAGTGTAGCTCTGTTATCAATCCGAATTATGTTTCTTGACAAAAAAAATAGTTAAAACTTTGCTGTTTTAGGTACCTATTGTACTAGAAGATGCAGCTGGGAATTACTTTTCTTCAAGCTCCAAAGCAAAAGGTCATGGTTGGTGATTGGTACAAGGCAATCAATTCCATGGTATTACCATTTATGTGCATTTCTCTCTTCCTCATGCATTCTAATTATTCTTTATTTGTTGAACATGTGATTACCTCAATATATAAAACACATGTTTCAGAATGGAGTATTATTATTTGTCTTAGTTTTTCTTGAACTGACATTTCTTCTTTGTTTCGATGATTACTGAAAGATGATGACAAAAACAATGGCTTGTTACACTCAAGCAAAGATAAATAGGTGGCAAGAACTAGTCAGGCAAAGCAAGAAAAACAAAGTCATAGATATATAGATATAGGACTTCGTTTCTATGCAATGGGATTACATAGAAGTTGACCCCTGTAATTCCTTCAAAATTAAAGATTTTAATCTTTGATAAATAATCTAATTCATTCATTATATTTAACATTTTTTATTCATCTAGAGAATCAATTTTCATCCCAATCAAGTATGTTTATGCACCACATTTGTTAGAAAATGTATATATTCATATGTAAATTATGAAAAATATTAAAATATTAATTTTAAAGTAGTATTTTCGACATCTAAACCGTCCAAAATATCATTTTTATATGAATAAATGATTCTATAAAATATTATGATATTATAATACATGTATAAATAGATCTAAGAGTTTTTCATAATTTACACATGAAGCGGACATAGTAGTAGCGGGCCCATGTAACCCCTTCAAAATCTAAAATTTTGATCCTTGATGGAAAATCTAATCTATTCAATGTATTTAACATCATTTATTTATTTAGGAGACCAAGTTTCATCCCAATTAAGTATGTTTATAGGCCACATTTGTTCAAAAAAATATGTATTCATATATAAGTTATGAAAAATTCTTAGCTTTATTTACACGTATATTAGAATGTCATAATATTTTATAGAATCATTAATATAGAAATGATATTTTGGACGGTTCGAAAATACTACTTTAAAATTGATATTTTAGCATTTTTCATAATTTACACATGAATATATACATTTTCTAACAAATGTGACCTATAAACATACTTGATTTGAATAAAATTTGATCCCTTAGATAAATAAATGATGTTAAATGTAATGAATGAATTAGATTTTCTATCAAAGATTAAAATCTTCGACTTTGAAGAGGTTACATGAGTTTGCTTATATGTAACCCGGTTATATAGAAACGGAGCCCATATATATGAAAAATGTTCATGTGCAACAAAATTGTTCCATAATAGCGGTGAAATTGCCCCATAATGGGCTCTATATAATCATAAAATTATAATCTACTTCGCCTATTGTATTTAGAATCATGTATTCTATTACCATACTAATTTTCATCCCAATCAGATGTGTATATGGACCACATCTGAAAATGGTATAAATTAAACATAATAAAATATTTTAATTTAAAAACAACTTTAAAGTGATTTTTAAACATGTAAATCATTTGTTATAAAATTTAGGATAATTTGCATATATACTTATACAGTTTAACCGAAATTGCAAATATACCCATATAATTTCACGAATTTCATATTACGCCGTATAGTTTCATTAAAATTACATATAACCCGCGTATTAACGATTTCTGTCGGATAGAAGATACAAAGACGTTAGTGAATTATTTGGTTTCCCAAAATACCTTCGTGTATCCATCAAAAATCGCAGCGATCTCAGGAGCTCACCTGTGCCCAACTGCTCATTGCCACGTCATGTGCACACCATATGAGCTTGCCATTTACAAGACTACAACGTTGCTTCCATCACCGACCCACATTGGCCGCATCTACTGTCATCATCTCATGGCCACTGGAAATCGCTTGCAAAAGCATGCAGCCATGGCCATGACGCTTCCCAACCTCTCTCAACCCATGCTTTCGCCGACCGTCCTCCGCCAGTGGAATTTTTCAATGGTCTCAGATGAGACATCCACCTAGTAGTCCCACACAAATTGATAGACCTCGATTCCAATTTGCTCGTAACAGCTAGCCTGACGATTCTGTCCAGATCCCATGATTTCTCGACACCACCTTGAATGACGTTGAAAAGTCAATATTGGTTGGACGCACCACCATTTTCGAGCACAAATCTCCTGCCGCTTTTATGCCACTAGGATCCCAGATTTGTCTGGACTAGCCTACCTTCATTAGTACTGCCTTTCCACTAGGATCCTGCATCCCGTGCTTCTATTCGTGCCACAACTTCATGTCGGGATGCTATACTCTCACATTGTCGTTGCCTACTTCAACCCAAAGCTTGTAGTCGGCTTGCCATGACAATCTTAGAATCCAACATTAGCACCTCGATAGTTGGCTAAAGCTTTCTTTCTTCCCCAGGCAAGACATTCAACTTGTAGAGCTGCAAGCTCATCTAGTCCGACAATGATCGTATCTATTTTAGAAATAGAGATGCTGGAACAGATGGTTTCTCTTGAGCCAGGCATGCTTTGACAAAGTTTTCCTTGCTGAGAGACGATGCTCAAGTGGTGGCTGTCAGCAGCGTAAGCACACCCTCTACTCCGCTCTATTCAGCTAGTAATGTAGGCACACCCTCTAGTTTGCTCTATTTGGCCAGACGCTAAAGAGGCTTTGTCTGCATCTCAACCTAGTTGGAATTGTCCACTGATCGCTCCCCATCTATGTCATCGCTATCAAAACTTCCTTCTCATCGTGTCTCTTGGAATCACTCCCTAGTGGCGCCTTCCCTATCACAGGCCTCCAACCTAACAAGTTGCTTGGGTTGAGATTTCTTAATTATAGACATTTTTCATCTGCCGATGCTTTTCTTTGTGATCGACGTCTACGCTAAGATTCTAGAAAGAAGTGATGAGCAAATGGCACTGCATAGAGCATTGTCAACCACACTCTTTGCCCCCTCGAAACGTTCCTCCTCGTCTTGGGATTCTACCAATCCTCCCTTCTCTCCTTCTTTGTCTCCTGAGTCGTCTTCCTCCTTCTTGGTTTTCTTATTTCGGCCCTCACCATCTTCCTATCCCGCCGCTCTGTCTATCTGGTTGCCAATTTTGAGCTCTTATCCTCACCTCCCAGGTCCTCCTTACTGCTGTCTCTTTAATCTACATCTCCCATGGCATCCGCAAGTATGGCATGAAGGAATTCCTCTTCGTCAATCGCTTTAATGGCTAAATGTTCAGGTTCCGCAAGGAATATGTCGAGAACAACTAGGCGAGCAATGCCTCGATCACAATTTTGGCTACTTTATTGTTTTCTCTCTAAAATTTTGAATTTTTAAAGTGATTAATAAAAAACACGTCTCTTTTATGGAATAATCTCAGCCATTTGATTGACAGGAATGACCATCTATTTGAAGGCAAGAAGTAAAATACGAAAGACGAAATTGAACAACCGTTCTCTCTCTATCTCTTCTTACTCAACGAGCCAGTAGTCCCTCACCATGATCATCATTCGTTGGGCGATCTTGCCCGTGCACGAAAGCTGGTGCTTCTTTGTGAATCCACAATTATGAGTGGTAAATACTCAAAGAAGATATGTAATATGACTCATCCGGATGTTTTCGAAAATTAAATAATTGACTAATGTCCTACTACCTTGCATCTAATGACAGCTATTACTATGGGGGTTGAATATAATTTTGATGAAACTATGTGGGGATAATATACAATTTGTGAAACTATATGGGTATATCCACAATTTTAGTCAAAATGTGTGGGTATATATACAAATTATCCTAAAATTTATATATAAATAAATCCTTGTATTTTAATATGTATGAGGCTCATTTTTGGGCAAATGTACCCTTGTTCTGATGCAATTGCGCTGCACTGGAACAACTCTCGTATGTGTATGTGTGTCTATATATATATATATAGAGAGAGAGAGAGAGCGAGCGAGCGAGCGTGTGTGTGTGTGTTATATCCAAGTGCAGCACCACTACACCATGATGTGGCAACAAAATTGGCTTCACATGATCATAAAATTACAATCTACCCCACCTATTGTATTTACAATAATGTATTCTATTAGCATATTAATTTTTGTCCCAACCAATTATGTGTATGGATCCCATCAAAAAATGATATAAATTCAACGTAATAAAAATATAAAATAGTTTGATGTAAGTAACAATATTAAAGTAGTTTTTTCAACATGTAAACTATTTGCTATAAATTTATATATAGATAAATGATTGTATAAAGTTTCATTACATTCTAATATGTGTGGAACTCATTTTTGAGGAGAGAGTTGTTCCGGTGCAATGCCACTCCACTAGAACAGTGATACATTTGCCCAAAAATAGACTACACGCATATTAGAATGAAACGAAACTTTACATAATCATTTATTCATATATAAATTTACATGTTAAAAAATCATTTTAAAATTGTTTTATTTATATCAAACTGTATTATTATATTAAATTTATACCATTTTCGAATGGGGCCATTATAAATATTCAATTGGAATGAAATTGATATGGTAATAGAATATATTATTCTAAATACAATAGATGGATTAGATTATAATTTTATCATCATATGGAGCTATTTTAACGCTACTGCATCGTTAACAGTGTTGTGACGTTGCACCTAACTATTATCTATATATATTGACAATGTGGAGTTATATTTTTTTATTGCTAACTATTGTTACTAACATTGAATTTTTCTTAGGAGTTATATCTTGATTGCTAATGACCATTGCTAAATTGAATTTTCTTACAATATATGTATTTTCTGTGGAGTACAATAATATTGATTTTTAACTTTTTTCAAAAAATTCGATTTTATTCGCTTCTAAAATTCGTTGTTAACAATATTTTAAAGAAAAATGGCATTTTGTTGCCAAAAGATACAAAACAGTATTTGCAACAAATCTGTTGCAAGAATGTTAGATTTTACCCGACTAAATTTTTAAGATACAAAAATCAAATAATTGGATTTGTCGTTGGCCATTGATGGATTTTTTTTCTTTTTTGCGGTATCCCTTGAATGGAGTGGATTTAGGGGTGTAAATCGGGTCGGGTTGACTCAGGTTGGGACAAATACAACCCTAACCCACCTTGTAAAATCTCAACCCAACCCTACTTTCAACCCTACTTTTCACACCTTAACCCAACCCTATTTCAACCCACCTCAAATCGGTTCGGTTCGGGTTAGAAATCGGGCTAATAGATTACACATATTATCAATGTTAATTAAGCTTTTGTTCACCCAAATTTCTAAAATAACAAAAAAGCAATGATAATTATAAAAAAATAAGTACTAAAAAGTTCTACGTAACTCAAAAGTGGAGGATAAGTTTTGTAATTAATTTATTTTTTTGCTTTTGTATTCTTTGAGCAATTGATGTCCTCTGCAAGTTAAAAAGTGAAAGCCAAGTAAAAGTATTGCAGTAAATTATGCAAAATGAAAAAACGAATATCATAGTCTTACTTACATTTTTAGTTGGCTTCCAATCAAAGCTACAAACATCTCAAATTCCCAATTGACCTGTTCGTTATTTCAAATCACCAATACAAGCGAACATCTAAACAACCTATTTACAATGCAATATAGGGTATGTTTGGAAATTGAAAGAAAAAGTCAATTAAAACTTTTCAATTTAAAACTTTTCACTCTCTACAATTATCATATTTTTAACTATCATATTTTTAAATTATTTTTTCATATTTTCCTATACAACTACCCTACTTTTCAATCATTTATATAAAACTATCCACACAACTAACCTATCTATTTTAACTTTATTCTCTTTATTACTTATCATTACCCCTATCATATCACATCAGTTGATAACTTTTACTCTCCAAAACTTTTCATCAAAAGTTTTATTCATTACCAAACACACTCATAACCAAATAATCCAAACATAATTTCACAACTAATTAACCAAATATATTTCCAAACCAAATAAATTCAAACAACATTTCACAACCAAATTGTCAAACATATTTTCAAACTCCACACAATTTTATTTAAATATCCAAACAACATAAATGAAATACACTCTCATAAACATATCAAAATACATATCTTATGAAATCGGGTTGGTTCGGGTTGGATCGGGGCGGTCAAATCGGGTCGGGTTGAGCGACCCCCTAACTCGGCTCAACCCGATTTTTAAAAACCGAATTTCCAAAATATCAACCCAACCATGGTATAAATCGGTCCGGGTTGACGCGGGCTCGGGTTGAACCCGACCCTATTTACACCCCTAAGCGGATTATTGGATGTCCAAGATTGACTGTAGTGCATTGTACATGCACGCAGTTGATGGATATTGTAGACAACAGATCCAAGGTCAGATATATTTCTCCCCAGTTTCATTCTTAAACTCGCAAAATTAATTTGGTTTAGTTTCTTCATCTTTTCAAATGTGAAATTGTTTTCCAGATATAGTTCAATGCAATTTACAAAAAAACTCACATTTTTTATTATTGTAAATATACACACTTAATTTCAAAAATTACAAATAACCTTTACATTTTTTTTATCATAATTTGCAAATATTCGATGTCAAATGGCATTGTAACCAAGCTATGATTGTGTGAATATATTTATAATTATGTTCAAATTATGTAACATTATTTATAATTTTTTTAACTAGAGAAGTATATCCACAATTATAAACAAACTATATGGGCATATATATAAATTCTCACTTTTAAGGTCAGATATTACCATTTACCAACTTTCAGTAGGTATTAATTTCCATTGAGAAGCTCTGTCATTGATATTTGTTAACTAATTATTATTTAAAGTGATCCATGTGCGCATCGAAGATTAAGTAGTTTTAACATATTCCATGCGCATGATAAAATTAATAATATTTAAGGCAAATTCCATATCTCCTCATGATAAAATTGTTTGCCCAAAATTACATTCGTATCCATGCTTAAAATGATAAATATGCTCAAAATATGAATTTATAAAAAAAATTACATTCAAGTGATATTTGAATCTATAGTGATAAAAGTATGATTATATAATCACAGAAGTACTAAATATTTGTTAGAATATGAATTTTAGCTTAGAATTGTAATTAGAGTTTAAATATATTAATCATTTCATATAGAGGCATGAGTATAAATTAAATTTTAGGCAAAATATTTTAAAAGTTTGAACGTATAAATAGAATTAGATATAAAATTTATGGATGTAGGTAGAACTCCAACGTTAATAATGAGATAATAGGACAAGAAATGGGACAAAAATAAATCATCAAATTTCACTCCAAACTAGTTGAAATTTTAAAGAAGTAGTGGCTAGTAAATACATGTACATAAAGACACGTGTACATACACATGCATCTAAAAACAGAAAAATGAAAAAGAAAAACTTTCACTAATATGCTTCAGAAGTAAAAATTAGCAAAAGTGCCCTCTACAAAAATTTGTTGTATGCTCTCCTCCCTCTTGTCCATATCATCATATGCCCTGCACAAAAATTAGTTTATAGATTAAACATATCTAGAATAATAATTTTGTAAAAAAATTTGAAAAAATAAAAAATTATATGTTTTAGACATTTCAGACCGATTTGAAATGATCAAGACTCTTGCAAATATATGCAAATTATATGAGTATGTTTTGCAATTTATCCTATATCATTTTAAGAATATGCCCATATAATTTTGTATAAATTAGCAAATATATTAATGTCATATGGCGTTGTAACAAAGCCATTATGGAGTGAATACATTTATAATTATAATCAAATTATATAATGTTATTTGTAATTTCTAAAGCTAGGTAAGTATATTTACAATTATGAAAAAACTATGTAAGCATATTTGTAAATTCTCACTTTTATTACCGGATATTACCATTTACCAACTCTCTCGTTGGGTATGAATTTCCATAGAGACGCTTTCTCATTGATAGTCGTTGATTAATTATTATTTAATGTATTCTATGTGCGCAACGTGGATTAAATATTCTTTAACATATTCCATGTACATGATAAAATTAATAATATTAAAGTAAATTTCATATATACTCATAAATTTTTGTTCTAATTGCACTTGTGCTCACAAATTTTTAAAAATTCTAAATATATTCATATATTTTATCCAAAATTACATTCGTGCCCACACTCGTACTTGAAATAACAATATGCTCAAAACCAAATTATAAATTTATAAAAAAAATTTGCTCAAGTGATATATGAATCTATAGTGGTAAAAGTATGATTATATGGTCATAGAAGTACTAAATATTTGTTAGAATATGAATTTTAGTTTAGAATTATAATTAGAGTTTAAGTATATTAATCATTTCATATAGGGCATGAGTACAATTTAAATTTTAGATAAAATATATGAGTATACTTGAAATTTTTAAAAGTTCATATGTATAAATAGAATTAGGGATAAATTTATAAATATAGGTAGAATATGCCCCAACATTAATAATGAGATAATAAGACAAGAAATGGGACAAAAATAAATCATCAAACTTCACTCCAAACTAATTGAAATTTTAAAGAAGTGGAAGCCGATAAATACATGTACATAAAAACACTTATACATACACATGCAACTAAAAAACGAAAAAAGAAAAACTTCATTAATATGCTCTAGATGGAAAAATTAGCAAAAGTGCCCTGTACACAAATTTATTGTATGCTCTCCTCCCCCTTGTCCATATCACCAAAGTCCAACAAAATACCCCAAATCCCACTCCATATCCAATTGCAAATCCCGCTGCTATCATCTTCCAGTCATATTCGCTTTCAGAGTTCAAGTGATGATGAGTATCGTCTTCAGAGCTTGATGACGGTGCACCATTACTAGCATTGCTTTCACATAGTTTTGAAAGCGGTGGCCCACATAGTCCGGGGTTTCCTTGGAATGATTCATTTGTGAATGTGGAGAATTGTTTACCAACTGGTATGCTGCCATTGAGTTGATTTTGTGAAAGATCAAGCACCTCGAGGAATGTTAGCTCTACCCACTCTTGGGGAATGCTTCCGGAGAGCTCGTTGTGCGAGAGATCTAATGACTCCAGCATTGTCAAGTTTTGAAATGACCTTGGAATTTGTCCTGTAAAATCATTATGCGACATGTTGAGCCCCCACAATGACTTGAGAGCCCCAATAGATTCTGGAATTTGCCCTTCAAATCGATTTCTTGAGAGATCGATACATCTATCCGCAGTGGAGATCCTCGACAAATTCATTTCCAGTCGTTTGTTTCTTATATTTGCATCATCAAAGACGACCAAGCCTCTGACTGGATTTGTTCTAAGGTAATCCAGTTGGGATTTGTTTTCCACTGTCATCTCCTTCCATCCACAGAATAGGGTTGGTGGTAAACTGCCACTGAAATTGTTGGAGGAGAGATCGAGGATCTGCAACTGAGAGAAATGTTGGCAGCTCGCTGGAGGCTGAATTGGCCCATAAAAATTGTTGGAGCTGAGGAGGAAGACTCGCAAGTAGGTAAAACCAAAAATCCATGAAGGAAATGTATCCTGTAATTTATTATTACTAAGGTCAAAGCTGATTAAATATTTGCAATTCGCAAGTGATAATGGCAATTTACCTTCTAAATGATTTTCACTCAAATAAAGCCTCTCTAGGGAACTCATTTGGCCAAAACACGGTGGAATATGACCACTGAACTTGTTACCGGAAATAGAAAATAATTTTAGAGAAGAAACATTACAGATTGATACGGGGATTGAACCTTCCAGCTGATTGCTCCTAAGTCTTAGAATGGAAAGATTTTTTAGGTCTTTTGATATATGTGGATCTAGAACACCACTGAAATTGTTAAAGGAAAGGATAAGCACATTAAGGTTCTTAAGTTGAAAAATGGACCTAGGAATCATCCCTTGCAATTTGTTGTTAGCCAAAAAAACCGCCTCCAATAATGAAGAGGAGACATTGGGGAATTCACTTAGTTGACCATCAAAATAGTTATCCCATAGAGCGAGAGTTCGCAATGATGGGAGTGTGAATAAACAAGATGGAATGACCCCAGTAAAGTTATTATCGGAAAGATCCAAGTATTCCAGTTTTGTGAGTGAAGAGAATGAATTTTGGATTTCTGTTAGTTGACCGCCAAGTTGATTATAGCTAAGCATGAGAGTGCGCAGTGACGGAAGAGTAAATAATGAAGATGGAATGGTCCCACTGAGGTTATTATGGGAAAGATCCAAGTATTCTATGCTTGTGAGGTTTGAGGGCCAATGGATGGTTCCAGAAAGATTGCAATGGGGCATGCTTAAATGACGGAGAGTAGTAGGGAGAGCGAAAGAGGATATTGCCTGACCCCAATGACTACCTTCCTCCACGGAGAGGTCCACATCGTCAAGACGCAGATCTATCAAGCTAGACATGTTTTGAAAGAATGCTCTACAGCTCCTTAACGTCAATGGGATCCGATTATAATCATGATCATAATAGTTCAAACTATTATTGAAATAGCCATTATAAGAAAGGTCAAGATAAACTAATCTGGTCAAATTCAACATTTCTAATGGGATTGGACCGAAAAACCAGTTTTCCCAGAGGTCAAGGTGGGATAAACTAGTGAGGTTGGCAATCGCAGAAGGGATTGGAGAGGGAAAGAAGTGGTTGGAAGAGAGGTCAAGGATCCGAAGACCCCTAATTCCAGATAGACTTTCAAATTTGAAATTACCAGATATCTGCAAATTGCTGAGGTTGAGGCTGGTCACGTGCCCAATGGCGTCACCACACTTGATGCCTTCCCAAGTGCAGCAATCCCTGTTTTCAGGATTCCAAGAAGACAGATTACTTTCACTATGATAATAATCCTTTCCTTCATAGTAATCAAAGGCAAGACCAGCCTTCAACTCAAGCAGGGCGGAGAAATGCTGATAAATGCAATGTGTTTGGGGTGGATTTTGAACTGAGGATGAGGATGGCAAAGCCTGACAGCTATGATCATAAGAGGATGCAAGTAGAAAGAAAATGAGAGGAAGAACAGGGATTGAGGAAGTGAGGAAGGCCATTTTTCAGAGTAAAGGAGAGATGTTTTGAATTGGAATGGCGTGGGAAAAGAATGCATGCTAAGCTATCTATATATAATATTCGGTGCTTTCGAATTACTTGCTAAACATACTGCTAAAAATTCCACGGGAATGAATGCCATGTGGACCAGCATTAATTAATTGCACAAGAAAATGCGACCAACTAGGTCCCGTCTATGATTTGGATGCGTTTGGCCTTGCACTAAAATGTAATTAATTATGTGCGGAGGAGAATAAAGATCTGCGCGGCTGATGCCTGTGTGTTTGTTTCTATATGAAGAATAGTCTTTATGACAGTGATACTCGAAGTTGAAATGATAGTGATGCGTTTACATTTTTGTGGCAGGCAATATTATCATTGCAAATGAGATACATGTTGGTGGTAACATTGTAAATCATTTTTTATGTTTTATAGTAATTTTATTATCAAAGAACAAGATATGTTTTACATGCATCACCAATGTTTTTTTATAATATTATTTTTTTGAATTTTGAAAAAATAGCTCTTTAATGGTTATATACTTAACACAACCATAAATCTTTTTGAAAGGCAGGACCATCAACATATGTAGATGTGGGCTCTCAACTGTAGACCTATAATTTCGAAGTCTTTTACATCCATCTCTTAATTTTAATTGTCAGCCCACGCTACCCAAGTCTTCCCCTCTCCTTTTCATCTCTTTTTCATTGAGTAAAGACTTCTCAAGTCGTTTCCATGTCTCCTTATATCAAGTCTTCTTGATCTCCTTTTCATCCACTTCTCAAGTCTTTTTCATCTACTATTTTTCAATAACATCTTGCTTTCATATATTCCACTAGCTAAATATTCTTTACGAATATATTCGATCAATCCACTTTGGATTATATTTTTTTGATATTTGGATTATATATTTTTAATAATATAAAAAGCTTGCGAATTTTTTGCCGACTAAGCAATCAATTGTCAGCTGAACTAGAATTTTGTCTTTTACCAAAACAATTCCTTGAAGAAGTCGCGGTACAATTGCTTAAACTTTTTAAAAAGAAAAATTTACATATGCATATACATATTACCTCACTTTTTACGAAGACTATGAGCTTTTTATATATCCTCATAAATTTGTCCAAAATTATGGTTGCGGCTAAAGCTTTTTCCACTTCCCTAACAGACTTTTATGACATCACAGTGATAAATATATAATACATATATGGTTAATGAAAATATTCAGTGACTAATTTTATATTTTCTGGTAGCGGATTTTGTGAGTAATTTAATTAAAAATATTTTATTAAAATGATAAAAAAATTTGATAAAGTGATAATACAAGAACAAATATAAATTTATTTTCATCGATTAAATAAATATTTCATTTGCATATAACAATCATAGGCAAAAGTAAATAAAGTACAGTTTTTAAAAAAAAAATGGACTGTCAGGGGGCCCCCTCAGTTTTTTGTAGGGTTGCGTGTTAAGACTTAAGAGATTGTTGGCCGCATGCCCTAGAAAAATGGCCCCACACCCCAACCTTGCTGCATTTTATAGCACATAGCGAATAAGACCCAACCTATCAACTACTCACTTCTCAACAACGTTAAGATTTTTTATGGATATTTACATATTATGTCATTTCAACTAGTATTATAATTAGGCCCTAGGATATTATTCCAATTTTCCTAAACTCGTGGTGGCTCCCCAGAAACTTCGAGGTAAAAACGCCACCGTTGGCTCCTACGTGAAATTGCTACTTGTGTGCGTCGATCCAGTGTGTTCAGCAAAGTGAGGAGAGACGTAGTACCACTGAGGTAAAATATAACGAATTAAGTAAATATTTTATCAATAATTAAAGTAGAAAAGAAATGAAATTATATAAAAATAAACTATAATGAATGAAGTAAATATTTCATCGATTATTAAAATAGAAAAGAAAACAGTTATATTAGATGGTCATGTTAAGCCGTAGTTAGAATATCTTTTAAACTAAAATTCGGTAAGTGTCGATATTTGATGTCGGTCATTTTTTGCATGAATCCACGGTTTTGGACGGTGTTTACCGCGGTTCCAGGTGGTGATTGATCCAAATAGCTGAAGGGTGGCTCACCTGCGCCACATATCATCGGGCATTAGTCGAAATATGCCGTGATGCCTTGAGAATGGGTCTACAATCTACATCGATCTGTTTATTTTTTTTTATTTTTTGAGGGACAATCTGTTTAATTTATGTGCGCCGAGATATTACGGCCATTTGTTTTCACTTTCACAAGAATCTGGCACTAAATATATACTTGTGCACAAACACACTTGCATACACAAAACTAGAAAAATGGAAAAAGAAAAATAATTTGCAACTAAGGTCGAAGCTGGCTTACAGAAAATTCCAAAACACAAAAAACTTACAAAAAAAAAAAAAAAACACAAATGTTTGCATATTTATGTGCATTTTTATTCCTGGAACGCTGCCCAATTTAGGTAAGGCTGGCGTATCCATGAAGCAATATAAAAATAAAAAGTTGTGTTATTGGTTGATGCAGATCGACGGATATGCAACCAGCCATTTTTAAGATCAATACACTTATAAAAGTATAATAAAATAGGGAATACTGCTGTAAAACCGGGACAGAAGTAATTTTGTGAAACTCTTTTCGTTTTTGAAATGTTAATCCTTAATCGAAATTTTAATTCATTCATAGTGTTTTACACCATTTGTTTAGCTAGGAGACTAAGTTTCATCCTAATCCAACTTATTGATAAGTCATATTTGGTCGAAAATAAGTGCATTTATGAGTAAATTATGAAAAATGCTTAGATCCATTCACACATATGTTAAAGTATAACAATGCTTTATAAGATCATTTATCTACATATTGTTGATATTTAAGATAGTTTAGATGTTAAAAAACTACTTTAAAGTTGATATTTTAATATTGAACTATTTTATTAAGTGAATTTTACACATTTATAGATGGGACTCATATGCAATGAAATTAAAAAAATAAAAGGTTTCCAGGATACTATAAATAATGCTAAATATAATAAATGGAGTTGATTTTCTATCACCTATCAAGTTTTTAAAATGAAGAGGGTTTCATAGAAGCATTACAAAATAAAAATTATTCCTCAAATTAAATAGATCAATTTCTGTTTATTAGATTTATAAAGAGTATTAAAATTTTAATTTTCATTACTATACAAAAACATAGGAAAATACCTTAACATATGAAAAATTATCTAAATTATTTCCTTCGGTTAAATAAATCACTTTTATTTTAAAAAATTTCATAGAAAAATCATTTTTGGTGTCTTTAGATTTTGCAAATTCTTATTTTACATAATATTAAAATCAATTTTCTTCATTTATTTTATTTTAAACATAATCCTCACTAAACTTTATTTCACATTTTAGACCATATAAGTTTGTCAAGTGCAAATTAAATTTGAAACATTTGTATTTACATTTTAAATTTTGTGACATTTTTGTTTGTTATATTTTAGACCTTATCTTAGGCAACTATTAATGACCAAAGATGATTCAACGCAACCACTCACTGCAAAATATAATTTATTTTTATCTTTAAAATTTTAAATATATTTATGTGAGCCCACATATAAATATATCATACATCAAGCTTGCTTTTATGTAATTGGGTTACATAAAAGTAGTTCAATATAACCTCTCGAATTTTAAGATTGCAATGCTTGATGAAAAAAATTAATCTATTTATTGTATTTAATTATTAACTTCATCTAACAATATTTTAAAGAAAAACGGCATTTTTTTGCCAAAAGATACAAAACAGTATTTGCAACAAACCATTTGCAAGAATGTTAGATTTTACCCTCCTAAATTTTTAGGGTACAAAAATCAAATAATTGAATTTGTCGTTGGCCATTGATGGATTTTTTTTTTCTTTCTTGCGGTGTCCCTTGAATAGAGTGGATTATTGGATGTGTGAGATTGACTATAGTGCATTGTACATGCATGGTTGATGGATATTGTAGGCAACAGATCCAAGGTCGGATATGTTTCTCCCCAATTTCATTCTTAAACTCGCCAAATTAATTTGGTTTAGTTGCCTCATCCTTGCAAATGTGATAATAAAGAGTACTAAAATTTTAATTTTCATTATTATACAAAAATGCAACCAACTAGGGCCCGTCTACGATTTGGATGCGTTTGGCCTTGCACTAAAATGTGATTAATTATGTGCGGAGGAGAATAAACATTTGTGCGGCAGATGCCTGTGTGATTGTTTCTATATGAAGAATAGTCTTTATGACAGTGATACTCCAAGTTGAAATGATAGTGATGCTTTTACATTTTTGTGGCAGGCAATATTATCATTGCAAATGAGATACATGCTGGTGGTAACATTGTAAATCATTTTTTACGTTTTATAGTAATTTTATTATCAAAGAAAAAGATATGTTTTACATGCATCACCGATGTTTTTTTGTAATATTATTTTTTTGAATTTTGAAAAAATAGCTCTTTAATGGTTATATACTTAACGCTACCATAAATCTTTTGAAAAGCAGGACCATCAACATATATAGATGTGGGCTCTCAGCCGTAGACTTATAATTTCCTAGTCTTTTACATTCATCTCTTAGGGTGTGTTTGTTTGGGGCCAAAACTTGTCAATTAAAATTTTTCAACCCAAAACTTTTCACTCTTCATAACTACTCTATTTTTTAATTATTTTTTCACATTTTTTTATACAAACTACTCTATTTTTCAATCATTTCTACACAACTACCCATACAACTAACCTATCTATTTTAACTTTATTCTCTTTACTCATCATTATTACCCCTATTATATCACATCATTTTCTATCAATTTGACAACTTCTACCTCTAAAACATTTCATCAAAAGTTTTACCTCAAACCAAACACACCCTTAATTTTAATTATCAGCCCATGCTACCTAAGTCTTCCCCTCTCCTTCTCATCGACCAAAAACTTGACTCCCCAAGTCGTTTCCATGTCTTCTTATATCAAATCTTCTTGATCTCCTTTTCATCCACTTCTCAAGTAATTTTCATCTCCTATTTTCTTGTAACATCTTGCTTTCATATATTCCACTAGCTAAATATTTTTTACGAATATTTTCGATTAATCCGCTTTGGATTATATTTTTTTGATATTTGAATTATATATTTTTAATAAGATAAAAAGCTTAAGAAATTTTTGCTGACTAAGCATTCAATTGTCAGTTGCACTTGAATTTTGTATTTTACCAAAACAATTCCCTCAAGAAGTCACGGCGCAATTGCTTAAACCTTTTAAAAAGAAAAACTTACATATACATATACCTATTACCTCACTTTTTACGAAGGCTATGAGCTTTTTATATACCCTCATAAATTTCTCCAAAATTATCGTTGCGGCTAAAGCTTTTTCCACTTCCCTAACAGACTTTTGTGACATCACAGTGATAAATATATAATAGATATATAGTTAATGAAAATATTCAGTGACTAATTTTACATTTTCTTGTAGCGGATTTTGTGAGTAATTTAATTAAAAATATTTTACTAAAATGATAAAAAAAAAAATTAATAAAGTGATAATACAAGAACAAATATAAATTTATTTTCATCAATTAAATAAATATTTCATTTGCATATAACTATCATAGGCAAAAGTAAAATAAAGTACAGTTTGGAAAAAAAAAATTTGTTGGAACTATCAGATGGCCCCCTCAGTTCTTTGTAGGGCTGCGGTTAAGACTTAAGAGTTGGTTGGCTGCTTGCGCAAGAAAAATGGCCCCACTCCCCAACGCCGCTGCATTTTATAGCACACAGCAAAGAGAGTCAACCCATGGAAGCGCTTCCCGTGTTTTTCTCAGAGGAACCTCCCTATCTACCGTTCGTTTAAGCTGAATGGCTACGATTTCTTTGGGTATTTTCGGAAGCTTGAAAAATTGGAGAGAGGCGTGAAATTCCGGCATCTTACTCGCACCTCCCCTCCCGCGTCATCTTTCTTCGTCCCTCTCCAGCAAATGAGCATTGCAGGTATAAGGCGAAAATCGCGATGAAAATTGGGGCGGAAATCATCATTGCAGGTGTGTTTTATGGCAGCATCATGGTGGAAGATGGCCATTATTGAATACTAAATTGATGCCGGATTTGGTGACCGTCTGGCCATAGGGAAAAATTGCTAGCTGCACAATGTTGAAGAATGGATGCTCTAAGATAAAATATTATTTATAACAAATATATTACACACAAAATAATTTGGACACTCTCACTTTATAAGCTCCCACTCCAACTCACATGCACACAACAAGCACTCATCACACTCACACAAAACTACTTGTCCATGGGAAAGGGTTGTCCCCTTTTATAGGCTCTCTCCTCCCCTTGGAGCTCTCTGGATTTCGTCACATGTCCTTGAGTGGACGGTTAGGATCACTTTCTAGAATCTTCCCACCTCCTCTTTGGAATTCCCTAGAACTCTCCTGAAATGTCTTAATCTTCTTGGAGCTCTTAGAGGATTCAAGAGAAGTCTGGAAGGTTCTAGAATTCTACACACCCTTCTTCTCTAGAACTTTCTAGAGAACTCCGGTACCTTCATGATTTCTCTATTCTTTTCTAAAACTTTCTAGAGAGCTCCGGCACTTTCATGATTTCTCTACAACTGCGTAGAGGTTTCCTGGTGACATCTAGAAATATCCGGCAATAGGCGGTGCTGCTTCTTTAATTCTCCCCCTCAGCACCGACTTTCTCTTTTAACTCCACTCTGGTTGCCAAACCAATTCGACTTCTGAGTTTTTCAAATTTTTCTCTAGTCAGCCCTTTGGTAAATATGTCTGCAACTTGATCTTCTGTGTTGATGTGTTTCATCTTGATTTCTCCGTATAGCACCTTTTCTCATATAAAATGATAATGTACTTCAACATGCTTGGTTCTAGCATGGAATACTGGATTCTCTGCTATGCGTATAGCAGACTCATTATCGCAGTATAGAGGCACTGAATAATCAACAGGTTGGTGTAAATCTTTCATAAGCTGCATCAGCCACTTAGTTTCCTGTGCTGTCATAGCTGCTGCTCTATACTCTGCTTCAGTAGTTGATAGAGATACAGTTGGCTGTCTCTTGCTGCACCATGAGACTGCCGCTGATCCGAGATCAAATATATATCCAGTGGTTGATCTCCTTGTGTCATGGTCTCCAGCATAATCGGCATCACAATACCCTGATGCCTTGCATATTGCATTCTTCTTATATAAAAGACCGAGGTTAATGGTTCCTTTTACATACCTTAATATGCGTCGAACTGCATCTAGATGTGGCTTCCTTGGTTTTTCCATATAGCGACTTACTATGCTGACAGCGAATGCTATATCCGGCCGTGTAAGAGTTAGGTAGATTAAACTACCCACTAGCTGCCGATACATCGTCAAATCTGCTAACTCTTGACCTTCGAGTGAGCATAGCTTGGTATTGGGCTCTATAGGTGTAGATATGGGCTTGCAGTCAAGCAGCCCATACTTCTTTAGTAAGTCTTGAGCATACTTTTGCTGACATAGGAATATTCCTTCTTTTGTATGCTCAACTTCTAGCCCAAGAAAGTGTTTCAATTCTCCAAGGTCTTTCATCTGGAAACGAACTGAGAGATTGACCTTGGTTTGATTGATCTCACTTTCATTATCACCAGTAATGATGAGATCATCTACATATACTAGCACTATTGCTAGCTTTCCATTTTTATTTTTTACGAATAAACTTGAGTCGGCTGGTGCAACAGAATAACCACTTTGTAGTAAGAATTCAGCAATCTTACCATACCAGGCTCTCGGCGCCTGCTTTAATCCATATAGGGCCTTTTTCAGCTTGCAGACGTACTCCGGATGGGTTATGCTCTCGAACCCTCTGGGTTGCATCATATATATTTCTCGATCTAGTTCGCCATGGAGAAATGCATTCTTGACATCCATTTGTCAAAGCTTCCATGACTTGCTAGCTGCAAGTGCCAATAATACTCGAACTGTCGTAATCTTTGCCACTGGGCTAAATGTTTCATCATAATCTAGCCCATTATCTGTGCGTAGGCATCGTATTTTTCGGTCTACTTCACTTTCCACTTTTTGCTTAAATTCTTTGAATTTAGCGAATGCCTCAGATTTTTCTTTCATAAAATCAACCCAGACGTACCTTGAATAGTCATCGATGAAGGTTATCATGTACTGGTAACCGCTAATGGATGGCTGCTTTACTCGTCCAAATACGTCTGAGTGTACTATCTCGAGAGGCACCTTGGTCTGAAATTTTGACTCCTCATACGGTAGTTGATGTGCCTTTCCGAACTGACATCCGGCACACACCGTATCTTCTTGAACTTCTAGCTTGGGAAGGCCCCTGAGCATAGACTTCTTCATTATCTGCTTCAACTTGTGATAGCTTACATGTCCCAGCCGCGCGTGCCATAAATCTGCAGTTTCATTCCTCCTTGTCTTGTCTATGTATGCTGTCTGTGCAGACATCACATAGACAGACTCAAGCCGATGCCCTTCCATGATCGGCTCATTTGTTATTTTTAATTTAGGATATACTCTTACATCATTTGGGCCGAACACCACATAATTTCCAGAAGCGGTGAGTTGTAAGACAGATAATAAGTTTTTCTTCATACCTGGTACATGGAACACATTTTCCAGTTGTACCTTCTGTGAGCTGAACCGAGGGGTAAACATAGTCTTGCCGATATGGGTGATGGGCAGCTTTGAGTTGTTAGCCGTTACGACTACTCGTCCTCCTTTATACTCAGACGTGCCGGTCAACTTCTCATAGTCTCCTGTCATGTGATTGGAACATCCAGAATCGACAATCCAATCATCATTATAGTTGATTAATTTTTCACTTACTGATATGAGAGCCGACTCCTCTTCTGTCTTGATAACGCAGGGTGCCGCCATTTCTTGGAGCTCTTCTATTGCAAGGGATGCTTGGAGATCCCATTCTTTTTCGTTATGGATAGAAGTCGCAGCATTTCCCTCTGCCCGCTTGAACCAGCAGTCTCTAGCAAAGTGGCCTCTTTTGCCACAGTTGTAGCATTGGTCCTTCTGCCGTTAGGATCTCTTCTCTCTTTTGTCACCACTTTGACGAGCTCCCCCTTGCTGCGAGCTTTGCCCTTGCTGCCTCCTTTGCCAGCCTCCCTCTTGTTTTCTTGTGTTACCTCCATTTGGCATCGCAGCTACTCGATCTCTGCTTTGGAATTCTCTCTTTTTACTAAAGAGAGCATTCTCCTCCTCCTTTAACGAAACTTTAGACATTTGCTTGTCTAAAGTTTCTTGGTTGGCCAAAATATTTTCCAACTCGGTTATAGTTGGTTCTTTGGCCCATCCACGGGTAGCAATGATAATCCCGTTGTATTCTGGCTTTAAGCCATGAATGATAATCCTCCTCATCCTAGTCTCAGAGATCGAATTTTCTGGGTCTAATTTTGAAATTTCTCCACAAAGAAATTTGACTTTGGAGAAATAATCACTTACCGTCATATTCTGCTGCGAAATGGATAACAACTCATTTTCCAACTGCTGGAGCTTTGCATCATTTTTCCTTGTGTAGAGTGCTGCGATGGTGTCCCATGCCTCCTTGGGTGTTTTAGCATCCTTAATCTTCTGTAGTAACTCGTCTTCAATAGTTACTACTAGCACATACATGGCTTTGCCAGCTTTTATCTTCCACCTCTTCAATTCCTCGTCATCTGTGGGTGGCGTAGTATTATTGCCGCCAACTATATCCCACAGATCTTGTCCAAGCAGATAAAACTGCATACGCAAACACCAAGTATTATAGTTGTTATAATTTAGCTTCTCAATGGAGCTTACCGAGGTAGAAATATCCGCCATCGTGACTTGGTATGCCCAACACTTTTCCAAATAAGCTTGGTCCCAGACCAATCGGCTTCACAGTCCCAGACTGCGTATGTGCAGAATCTTCTCGTATTTTGTCTAGCTGGTGTAGCCTTCACGAACCACGGTCCCCGACCCTTGGCTCTGATACCACTTGTTGAAGAATGGATGCTCTAAGATAAAATATTATTTATAACAAATATATTACACACAAAATAATTTGGACACTCTCACTTTATAAGCTCCCACTCCAACTCACATGCACACAACAAGCACTCATCACACTCACACAAAACTACTTGTCCATGGGAAAGGGTTGTCCCCTTTTATAGGCTCTCTCCTCCCCTTGGAGCTCTCTGGATTTCGCCACATGTCCTTGAGTGGACGGTTAGGATCACTTTCTAGAATCTTCCCACCTCCTCTTTGGAATTCCCTAGAACTCTCCTGAAATGTCTTAATCTTCTTGGAGCTCTTAGAGGATTCAAGAGAAGTCTGGAAGGTTCTAGAATTCTACACACCCTTCTTCTCTAGAACTTTCTAGAGAACTCCGGTACCTTCATGATTTCTCTATTCTTTTCTAAAACTTTCTAGAGAGCTCCGGCACTTTCATGATTTCTCTACAACTGCGTACAGGTTTCCTGGTGACATCTAGAAATATCCGGCAATAGGCGGTGCTGCTTCTTTACACAATTTGTATTTCCCACATCTTTGCTTCATAATCTGCAAATGTTTGTTGATTTGCAATGGGCGGTGCTGAACTTGCCACCATCTTCAAGGAAGATATGATTTTTTTTTTATCTTGATGCTATCAGATCTGGTGCGATTTTCAGTTTGTAAATTAGATTGACGGCTTGGACTCTTTGAATCCATGGCTCTCGTGGTTGGATCTGAAAAATAAGAGGTTGTAAATGACGACTTGATTTCTCCGACTTGGAAGAAAAATGGCTACTGCCAAGATGAATGCTAAAGAAGATCGATTTCCGCCAGCTAGTCTGCACATTTCGGGCTAGGAAAACCATCCGCCGGTTGATGGGTTCCACAAGCAGCCATGATTGCCCGGACGGAAGTGATGGAGCACGATTTAACAGTACTCCGACGGTCCATCAGCTAATCATGCACGCGCAGAACATTTTTTACCGAACATGAGCCACATGCAACCTTTTTCTCCTTCTCGCTCACTTGAAGTAAGTAAATTTACACTTTTATTTTAAATTAATTAATTACAGTAATAATAAATCATAATTATTATATTAATACTTTAAATTTTTAATATAACCTGTAATAATATTATTTTATAATTTTAATAAATTTTGTTATAAAATTTCTATTAAATATAGTTATTTGCTAAATTAACCATTTAACCAATCCCAAAAAGTAACATATATTTATATATTAAATCTAAATTACAATTATATATAATTTACAACAATTTTAGTTTTACAGCATCATATATATAATATTTTTACTGTTTTATATAATATTTAGTTTTAGATCATGAATATTTTATTTTCTAAATATATATATATGTGTCCCGCTGGCCACCAAAAATAAATGTTTTGTTTTTTTAAAATATATATGTGTCCTGCAGGCGTCCAAAAAATAAATATTTTGTTTTTCTAAAATATATACGTGTCCCGCGGGCGTTCAAAAATAAATATTATATTTTCTAAAATATATTTATGTGTCCCGCGGGTCTCCAAAAATGAATATTTTGTTTTCTAAAAATATGTGTCCCGCGGGCCTCCAAAAATGAATATTTGTTTACTAAAAATCTATATATGTCCCGCGGCCTCCAAAACTGAATATTTTGTTTTCTAAATATATATATGTGTCCCGCGGACCTCCAAAAATGAATGTTTTGTTTTTCTAAAATATATACATGTCCCGTGAGCCTCGAAAATAAATATTTTATTTTCTAAATATATATATATGTCTCGCGGGCCTTTAAAAATGAATGTTTTGTTATTCTAAAATATATATATGTGCTCCGCGGGCGTCCAAAAAATGAATATTTTATTTTTCTAAAATATATATGTATCCCGCGGGCCTCCAAAACTGAATATTTTATTTTCTAAATATATATATGTGTCCCGCGGACCTCTAAAAATGAATGTTTTATTTTTCTAAAATATATACATGTCCCGTAGGCCTCAAAAATAAATATTTTATTTTCTAAATATATATATGTCTCGCGGGCCTTTAAAAATGAATGTTTTGTTATTCTAAAATATATATGTGCCCCGCGGGCGTCCAAAAAATGAATATTTTATTTTTCTAAAATATATATGTATCCCGCAGGCCTCCAAAAATGAATATTTTATTTTCTAAAAATATATATGTGTCCTGCGGGCCTCCAAAAATGAATATTTTATTTTCTAAAAATATATACATGTCCCACGGTTGTCCAAAATTGAATATTTTGTTTTCAAAAAATATATATGTGCCCCGCGGGCCTTCAAAAATGAATGTTTTGTTTTTCTAAAATATATATGTGTCCCGCGAGTGTCTAAAAATGAATATTTTATTTTCTAAAAATATATATGTGTCCCGCGGGCCTCCAAAAATGAATATTTTATTTTTCTAAAATATATACGTGTCCTGCGGGCGTCCAAAAATGAATATTCTATTTTTCTAAAATATATACGTGACCCGCGGGCATCCAAAACTGAATATTTTGTTTTCTAAAAATATATATGTATCCCGCGGGCCTCCAAAAAATGAATATTTTATTTTCCAAAAATATATGTGTCCCGCGGGCCTCCAAAAAATGAATATTTCATTTTCTAAAAATATATATGTGTCTCACGGGCCTCAAAAAATGAATATTTTATTTTTAAAAAATATATAGGTGTCCCGTTGACGTTCAAAAAATGAATATTTTGTTTTTCTAAAATATATAGGTGTCCCGCGGGGGTCCAAAAATGAATATTCTGTTTTTCTAAAATATATAAGTGTCCCGCGGGCGTCCAAAAATGAATATTTTATTTTCTAAAATATATTTATGTGTCCGCGGGTCTCCAAAAATGAATATTTTATTTTCTAAAAATATATATGTGTCCTACAGGCCTCCAAAAATGAATATTTGTTTACTAAAAATCTATATATGTCCCGCGGGCCTCCAAAACTGAATATTTTGTTTTCTAAATATATATATGTGTCTCGCGGGCCTCTAAAAATGAATATTTTATTTTTCTAAAATATATGCATGTCCCGTGGGCCTCCAAAAATGAATATTTTATTTTCTAAATATTTATATTTGTCTCGCGGGCCTCTAAAAATGAATATTTTGTTATTCTAAAATATATATATATGACCCGCAGGCGTCCAAAAAATGAATATTTTATTTTTCTAAAATATATATGTATCCCGCGGGCCTCCAGAAATGAATATTTTATTTTCTAAAAATATATATGTGTCCCGCCGGCCTCCAAAAAATAAATATTTTATTTTCTAAAAATATATATGTGTCCCGCGGGCCTTAAAAAATGAATGTTTTATTTTTCTAAAATATATAGGTATCCTGCAGGTGTCCAAAAAATGAATATTTTATTTTTCTAAAATATATACGTGTCCTGCGGGCGTCCAAAAATGAATATTTTGTTTTTCTAAAATATATACGTGTCCCGCGAGCGTCCAAAACTGAATATTTTGTTTTCTAAAAATATATATGTGTTTTGCGGGCCTCCAAAAAATGAATATTTTATTTTCTAAAAATATACGTGTCCCGCGGGCCTCCAAAAAATGAATATTTTATTTTCTAAAAATATATATGTGTCCCACGGGCCTCAAAAAATGAATATTTTGTTTTTCTAAAATATATAGGTGTCCCGCGGGAGTCCAAAAAATGAATATTTTATTTTTCTAAAATATATAGGTGTCCCGCGGGCGTCCAAAAATGAATATTTTGTTTTCTAAAAATATATGTGTCCTACGGCCTCCAAAAATGAATATTTTGTTTACTAAAAATCTATATATGTCCCGCGGGCCTCCAAAACTGAATAGTTTGTTTTTTAAATATATGTATGTGTTCCGCGGGCCTCCAAAAATGAATGTTTTATTTTTCTAAAATATATACATGTCCCGTGGGCCTCAAAAATTAATATTTTATTTTCTAAATATGTATATATGTCTAGCGGACCTCTAAAAATGAATGTTTTGTTATTCTAAAATCTTCTGTGCAAAATTTTTGTTTACATATGTTTCTCAAATCTGTTCTAATAAATTCCTTCGTAGGCATGCCTGCAGTGTTTTTAGAATTTTTCATATTTTTTTTATTAAAGATTCAATAAAAATTTTAATCTTTTCTAATTTATGTGCTTTTTGCACTAATTACATAATTTCGCTAGATATATAGAAAGAAAAATATTGAGCTAATCCATAATGAATAACAAACTCAGATATGTGCCCAAAAGTAAATTTGCGATTAATTAAGGCATTTGCCGCATCATGTTAAACCTTGCACAGATACATGAGGGGCGTATTTTCCATGGTCAAAATAATGCAGCGATTTTGACTGAAAAATGCCCAATTTTGACCGATTTTGACCAAGTTTGACATCTCCCGTAAACATGCCTTCGGTGACGCATAGTTTTTCAAAAAATACTTATGAACGTAACATTTCGTAGAAAGGTACTTATTTCGAACAAATTATAGAATAAACACATTTTAATAGAAAATTCACAAGAGATATAACAGAAGGGTACATATTTAGAGGTGTTACATAGCATAAAATTTTCTATAAATTTTATATTCAACGTAAATTTTAATTAAATCATTTGTCCATATTGATTTCATTTGGAGTAAATAAATTTGTATTTCTAGTTTAATTTAATTAATAATAGTAACAATAAATTGCAATTATTATATTAATACTTTAAATTTAGACGGCATAAACTATAATAATAATATTTTATAATTTTAATAAATTTTCTTATAAAATTACAATTATATATAATCGTAACGTATATTCAAAAGAGTCAACTGTATATTCAAAAGAATCAACATGTATTTTCTTCATAATTACAGTTAACAATACAATAGAGTAACATTACTAATTAAATCTAAATTATAGTTATATATAATTAATCATAATTTTAGTTCTACAGCGTCATATATATAATAATTTTAACTATTTTATATTTCCAAGTAAATTTCTATTTCATTTTATCAAGAAGAGTTAATTTTTTTTATATAAATTTATATTTTTGAATAGTTTTAAAATTATTTAGACATCAAATAAATTATTAAGTATATATATTTTGCAAAATACACATATTAAGTAAAAGATTAAAAAATTATAAAACATTAGATGCTATTAGATTATAAAAAATTATAAAAATTTAATTGAAATAAATAATTTATCATCATGAAAAAATATTTATTTTGCAAGATATATATTTTAATTAATACTTTTCATATGGATTTAAATTAATTTTTCAATTTCCAAAAATGAATATAATATTTTATAAAAATTTAAATGTGTCCCGCGGGCCTCTAAAAATGAAAGTATTATTTTTATAAAATATACAAATGTCCCACGGGCCTCAAAAAATGAATATTTTGTTTTATAAAAATATATACGTGTCCCGCGGGCGTCCAAAAATGAATCTATTATTTTTTTAAAATATATAAATGTCCCACGGGCGTTCATAAATGATTTGTTTTATTTTCTAAAATAAATCCGCGGGTTTAAATAAAAAACGAATATTTGATTTCTAAAAATATTTTGTTTTTTATAAAAAATTTACAGGAGATATAACACAAGCGATCATTTTTAGAGGTGTTAACATAAAATTTTGTATAAATTTTATATTCAATATAAATTTTAGATAAATTATTAGTCCACATTAAGTTCATTTGGAGTAAATAAATTTGTATTTCTTGTTTAATTAATAATAGTAACAAAAAATTACAATTATTATATTTTTGTAATATAATCTGTAATAATATTATTATAGAATTTAAATAATTTTCATTATAAAATTTCTATTAAACGTAGTTATTTACTAAATTGATTATTTAACCAATCCCAAAAAGAAACATATATTTATATATTAAATATAAATTACAGTTATATATAATTTCTTACAATTTTAGTTTTATAGTGTCATAAATAATAATTTTTATAATTTTATATATTTACGTAAATTTTGATTTTATTTAAT
The DNA here is from genome assembly GCA_030490835.1 of Annona cherimola. Lineage (NCBI taxonomy): Eukaryota > Viridiplantae > Streptophyta > Magnoliopsida > Magnoliales > Annonaceae > Annona > Annona cherimola. The sequence continues at coordinate 121,958,539 of CM059972.1, read as the reverse complement.
TCAAATTAGTTAATATTTTTAATTGTTATTTATTTAGTTTTAAAATTATTGAAAGGTTTCCATAGTTATGAAATAAATTATTAATTATATATCTTGTGCAAAATACACAAATTAGGTAAAATATTTATAAAATTTCAAAAATTAGATGCGGTTAGATGCGGTTAGATGTTGTTAAATGTGGTTAGATACTGTTAGATGCCGTTAGATGCTGTTATATGCTGTTAGATGTCGTTAGATGCGATTAGACGCTATTAGATTAAGTTAGATTTCATTAAATCATATTATATGGGTTTCAAATTCCGTAATTAAGGTCTAAATGACCTTATAAGGGGCCTAGGATCATATTACAGGTGTTAAATTACGATTAACTTATTAATTTCAAAAATTAGATGCTGTTAGATGCTGTTAGATGTCGTTAGATTCCGTTAGACGCTGTTAGATTAAGTTGGATTTCTTTAAATCATATTATATGAGTTTCAAATTCCGTAATTAAGGTCTAAATGACCTTATAAGAGGCCTAGGATCATATTACAAGTGTTAAATTACGATTAACTAATTAATTTCAAAAATTAGATGCTGTTAGATGCGGTTAGATGCTGTTAGATGCGGTTAGATGCTGTTAGATGCTGTTAGATGCCATTAGATGTCGTTAGACGCTGTTAGATTAAGTTGGATTTCTTTAAATCATATTATATGGGTTTCAAATTCCGTAATTAAGGTCTAAATGACCTTATAAGAGGCCTAAGATCATATTACAGGTGTTAAATTACGATTATCTTATTAATTTCAAAAATTAGATGCTGTTAGATGCTGTTAGATGCGGTTAGATGCTGTTAGATGCCGTTAGATGCCGTTAGACGTTGTTAGATTAAGTTGGATTTCTTTAAATCATATTATATGGGTTTCAAATTCCGTAATTAAGGTCTAAATGACCTTATAAGAGGCCTAGGATCATATTACAGGTGTTAAATTACGATTAACTTATTAATTTCAAAAATTAGATGCTGTTAAATGCTGTTAGATGCGGTTAGATGCTGTTAGATGCCGTTAGATGCTGTTAGATGCCGTTAGACGCTGTTAGATTAAGTTGGATTTCTTTAAATCATATTATATGAGTTTCAAATTCCGTAATTAAGGTCTAAATGACCTTATAAGGGGCCTAGGATCATATTACAGGTGTTAAATTACGATTAACTTATTAATTTCAAAAATTAGATGCTGTTAGATGCCGTTAGATGCTGTTAGATGCCGTTAGATGCGATTAGACGCTGTTAGATTATGATGATTTTATTAAATCATATAATATGGGTTTCAAATTCTGAATTTAAGGTCTAAATGACATTTAAGGGACCTAGGATCATATTACAGGTGTTAAATTAGGATTAACTTATTAATTTTAAAAATTAGATGCTGTTAGATACTGTTAGATGCTGTTAGATGCGGTTAGATGTTGTTAGATGCTGTTAGATGTCGTTAGATCCGATTATATTCAGAAAATAATAAAATATTAATAAATTTTCAAAAATTCGAGAAAAATAAAAGAACTTGTTATTTTTTAGAGTACCATGATTACATTAACTTTAAATAATATAAAATAACTTCTAATAAAAATTATATTTTCTAACTTTACCAATTATAATGAAATCTTTTTAAAAAAAATGTTTTTGTACAAAAATTTTTTTAGAAATTGTCAAATGATGAGAAATTATGTCCACATACATTTTAATATTTGATCTAGCAAATGAATGGAATAGATTGAGATTTTGTATATATATAATACAAATTTTATCAAAAAACCAAACATACTCACGTTTTTAAACAAATATACTCTCGCTGTAAAATTACCAAAATGCCCAGCTTCCTTTTTTTTTTCCAAGGGAAGTGCTTCCTATGGGTTGGGACTCCACAGCAAATAAGACCCAATCCGTTAGTGGGTCTGGTGGGTTGCTGCATGCCTATCAACTGTTCATTTCTCAATAATATTAAAATTTTTTTTATAGATATTTACATATTATATCATTTCAACTAGTATTATAATTAGGCCTTAAGATATTATCCCAATTTTCCTACACCCGTGGTGGCTTCCACAAAAACTTCGAGGAAAAAACGCCACCGTTTGCTCCTACGTGAAACTGCTGCTTGTGTGCGTCGATCCAGTGTCTTCATCAAGTGAGATGAGACGTTGTACCACTTAGGTAAAATATAATGAATTAAGTCAAAATTTTATCAATCATTAAAGTAGACAAGAAATGAAATTATATAAAATAAAAATATAATGAATGAAGTAAATATGTCATCAATCATTAAAGTAGAAAAGAAAAAAGTGATATAAAATTGGGGTTTCATAGAAGCAGTATTCCATAAAAATTAGTGCTTAGAGGGTCATGTGAAACCGTAGTTAGAATGTCTTTTAAACTAAAATTCGGTAAGTGTCGATATTTGATGTCCGTCATTTTTTGCATGAATCCGCGGTTTTGGATAGTGCTTATCACGGTTGCAGGTGGTGATTGATCCAAATAGCTGAAGGTTCCAATAAAAAAAAAAATAGCTGAAGGTTGGCTCACCTGCGCCGCACGTTATCTGGCATTAGTCAAAATATGTGGTGATGCCTTGCGAATGGGTATACATTTATCTTTTTTTTTTTTTTGTGGTACGATCTATTTAATTTATGTGCGCTGAGATTTATGGTCATTTGTTTTACTTTCACAAGAATCCAGCACTAAATAGATACTTGTGCACAAACACACTTACATACACAAAACTAGAAATTTTTCAAAAGAAAAATCATTTGCAACCAAGGTCGAAGCTGGCTAACAGAAAAATCCAAAACACAAAAAACTTGCAAAAAAAAAAAACACAAATATTTGCATATTTATGTGCATTTTTATTCCTGGAACGCTGCCCAATTTAGGTAAGGCTGGCGTATCCATTAAACAATATAAAAATAAAAAGTTTGTGTTATTGGTTGATGCAATTCGACGGATATGCAACCAGCCATTTTTAAGATCAATACACTTATAAAAGTATAAAAAAAATAGGGAATGCTTCTGTAAAATCGGGATAGAAGTAATTTCTTGAAACCTTTTCATTTTCAAAATGTTGATCCTTAATCGAAAAATGCAATCCATTCATATTATTTTACCCCATTTCTTTAGCTAGGAGACTAAGTTTCATCCTAATCCAATTTGTTGATAGGCCACATTTGCTCAAAAATAGCTGCATTTATATGTAAATTATGAAAAACACTTAGATTCATTCACACATGTATTAAAGTGTAATAATACTTTATATGATATGGTTTAGAATTTAAAAAACTACTTTAAAGTTGATATTTTAATATTGAATTATTTTATTACATTGATTCTACACATTTATAAATGGGAACTATATGTAGTGAAATTAAAAAAAATAAAAAGATTTCCATAATACTATAAATGATACTAAATACAATAGATGGAGTTGATTTTCTATCAACTATCAAGTTTTTAAAATGAAGAGAGTTTTATAGAAAATGGGTTTCATAGAAGCATTCTAAAATAAAATATCTTTAAAATAAAAACTAGTTCTCAAATTAAATAGATCAATTTCTGCTTATTAGATTTATTAATTGTGATAATAAAGAGTATTAAAATTTTAATTTTCATTATTATACAAAAACATAGGAAAATACCTTAACATATGAAAAATTATCTAAATTATTTCTCCGGTTAAATAAATCACTTTTATTTTAAAAAATTTCATAGATAAATCATTTTTGGTGTCTTTAGATTTTGCAAATTCTTATTTTACATAATATTAAAATAAATTTTCTTCATTTATTTTATTTTAAACATAATCCTCACTAAGCTTTATTTAATTTTATATAATAAATTTTAAGTTTTTTCATTTTAGACCATGTAAGTTTGATTGGCTTCTTTCTCCTTATGTGGAGGAGCCCATAGGCAAGCGGGGGAGCTGCAGCAGCGGCGCACCGTCATCTCAATAGTTGGGATGGGAGGAGAAGGCAAGACCGCCAAAATCATGCTATTCAAAGCCATTTTCATCCATGCGTTTGGATTTCTGTTTCACAAGTCCAAGAGGTGGCAGAAATTCTGCAAGCTGTTCACTCAAAAAATGCAGGGGCAACACTACAGATGGCAACATGGAACCTGATGAGCTGGCCATGAACTTGCTGAAAGAGAAGAGAAACTTGGTCGGACTGGATGATATATGGAGTCATGAAGCCTGGGACGATCTGAAAGGATGCATTTCCAATATAAGAAATGGGAGAAGAGTATTGCTCACTGCAGGCAACGAGGATGTGGGCCATGTAGCCTTGCATTAGACCTCATAAATTGAGACTCCCAAGCAATGAAGAGAGCAGGGACTACTTGTAGGAAAAGCATTCTTGGGCCACGAAGCCAATTTCCCCTTTGGTCACAACAGCTTCGCAAAGAGAGATTGAGCAAGTGGGAGGCTTGCCTCTGGCCATCGTTGTCCTTGAAGGGCTGTTACTCTTGTGGGTTGAATTTTTTATGGGCTCTTTTTTACTGGAATATACTGCTTGAAAAAAATATTTTAAATTTTAATTAGACAATTTAATATTCTTATTTAGGAGATCAGAAAGGGTATTTTGGCCATTTCATTTCAGAAGTTAACATTTTCGCTTTCATTTCATATCTTATTTGTCAAAATATAACAGCTCTGTTTCCAATATAATTTCTCATCTCCCCTCCCCACCCCAAATGCAAAATAATCCTTCCTCATCTATCTCCATCCAAATTGGATGAACTGAATAGAGGCTTAATTGGACGAGAAGAAATTCCTCGTCTATCTCCGTCCCATTGGATGAACTAAAAAGAGCCGTGATGGGACGAGAGGAAACTGTTTTTTTCGATTGCATGCATGATGCATGGTATGTTTTCGTGACAAAGTTGGAATACTCAATCAGGGCGTGTTCTTTTTTCTTTTTTTCTTTTTTTCTCTTTTTTTTTTTTTTCTTTGGATTGGCAATCAGGGCGCGTTCTGAGTGTGCAAATGGGACGAGTTGACTTGGACTGACCGTAATTAACCATGGAGTTTCTGAGAAATAGTACCAATCATACTTATAGTATTGTCAGTAATGCTGACCGATGCATGTTTGTTCCCCTCCATCTATGTTTGCAATTTTATCTATGGTGACAAAATATACAAAGGAGAGACTGCAGGGAGGGAGGGAGGGAGGGGTATGGCCAATATTGCGGAGGCTGTTGTGCCGTGCCTTGTGAACAAGCTGGGGGATCAGCTCATAAAAGAAGCAGACTCGTTGCTGGGTGTTGGTGATCGAGTGGAATGGGTTGAAACCCAATTCCGGTGGATGCAAGCTTTCTTAAGAGATGCTGTATCCAAATCAGACAAGGATGAAAGAGTGAAGAACTGGGTGCGAGAGGTGAGAAACCTAGCACACCCTGTAGAGGACATCATCAAGACTTTCTTGGCAGAGATTAAGGGTGCAACTCAAGCTCATGAAACTCGGGTTCACCTCAACCCTAACCTTATTTATAAACTTAAGCCTTAATCCTAATTTTGAAATTCGGGCTCAGGTTGAGTTTCGAGTTGATATTCCCCTATCAATATGTATATATTATTCATCCTATATTTATTTTATAACAAAATCTATTGCTTTAAAAAAAGTCTAAAATGAGCTTTTATTATAATAAAGCAAGATAAATTCAAATACTGCTTACTAGTAGAAAGAAAAAAACTTATTTTAAGCTTTCTCTTTGCATTAAGCAGAATAACAACTATATTTTGGAGAATGAAGAAGTACAATGTTTCTCCATTCTTAAAATTAATATTACAATCATTTACATAAATATTAGCATTTAACCATAAAAGAAACCTTATAATATTAATCACAATAAAAGAAAATCATGCAAAAACTACAATAATATCAAGTCAAATAAGATTACAACAAATTCAAACATCAAACTCCAAATAACAGCATCTAAGTTTAGTGCCGTAATGCAGTCATTGAATCTGCAACCATTGTAAAATCATTGAAGTTCAAAAGCCATACTGCAAGCTTGTAGCAGAATTTGAACAACAATTGGGAATGGAATTAGGTGAAAGCAAACATCATGAAAAATGGTGGTAATATCATGAGGATTTGACACAAGCTGCCTAGGATTCCACCAGAAGAGTTTCATTTACAGGTATATCCTTCTGTTTTGATTTCTCAAAAGCTGTCCGAATGCAACGGAAAATGCAAGGGATAAACAATTTCAGCAATTGATTTCATTTACAAGTATGTCCTTCTTTCTGTTTTTGATTTCAGCGATCAATACCTCTCCAACCAAAATAACGATTGTAACTGTCCAATGATTGCATGCCAATATGTAATGACTTAGAAAACTTTATTATACGATAAATGAGTTTTGACCAGATGGGAAAAGTTATTTAATGGCCAACAGCCATCATTAGGACCTAAGAGAGTAAAATTGCGAACAGTAGCAATTCAAATAAATTACCAATCTTTTTCAAGATAGAATGCATCGGACCGTCAAAATCGTTCACAAAAAAGCAGTCCAAATCCATGATTCATGGCACCGTGCAAGCAATTTTAGAGCAATAAGAAGGCACAATAAAACAGAAATATCGGTTAATGCTTCAGGATTGGGAAGATGGAAAGGAAAATGTTGCATCCTGCTCCACCGAAAAAGTAGCAAATGCTCCACCAAATTGGAGCGTCCGATTGGCTGAAAACGCATGCAGCGCCGAGATCGCAATAGCGTCTGATCGCAACTAGCTGGCTGGCAATAAGAATGTGACGACTAACGTGAAGACGGCGAGAAGAGGAAGGCAAAGATAGAAAGGGAGTTAAGGTTGGGCAGAGGCACAGAGCGTTTCATCTTATATGGGACTGACGTATATATAAATATTGATATTTTATAAACTATAATTTTAGTTTACCTGAACCCGAGACCGACCACTTTTTAAATTCGGTCCCGGTTCGGGCCCAGAAAATCATGCTCGAGCTAAAAACTATACAGTTTAAGTACCGCTAAATCTCATGTTCGGGCCGAACCCAGCCCAAATTACACCACCAGCGGAGAAAACACAAACAAAACAGCAAGGTGTTTGGGCACCTTTCGGAGAATTAATGCCCGCCGCAAACTCATGTCGGGAATCGAAAAGATGAAGAATAAAATTGTTTCAATCTCTGAGAGTAGAGTAGCTTATAGCATTGAAGACATTAGGCATCAAGAGGGAACGGGCAGTTCAATCAAAAAAAAAAAAAAAAAAAAAAAGAGGGAACGGGCAGTTCGGCTGGTCAAAGCAGTTGACGCAGGTGGGGGAGTTACAGTAACGGCGCGCTGTCATCTCAATTGTTGGAATGGGAGGCCAAGGCAAGACTACTCTCGCGAGGAAACTCTGCCAAAGTGATGCTATCAAAGGGCATTTTGATTTTTGCACTTGGATTTCTGTGTCACAGGTGTATGGGGTGGTCGAAATTCTGCAAGCTGTTCAAAAAAAAAAATGCAGGCATAGGATTTCTGTATCACACGATGCTTGTGAGCTGAGACATGAGATCGCTCAACACTTGAAAGCGAAAAGGTATCTTGTGGTGCTTGATGATATATGGACTCGTGAAGCATGGGATGATCTCAAGGATACATTTCCAAATACAAGCTGTGGGAGCAAGGTCTTGATCACTACACGCAACAACGATGAGGCCTTACATGCGGCCCCATCAGCAAACCCCATGAATTGAGGTTCCTAGACCAAGACGAAATCTGGGAACTGTTTCTTAAGAAAGCATTCTTAGGCTATGAACCCAATTTCCCCATTGATTCGGAGCTGCTTCGAAAAGAGGTCTTAAGCAAGTGCCAAGGCTTACCCCTTGCCGTTGTTGTCATTGGTGGGATGCTGTCAAGGAGGAAAGAGCCAAAAGAATGGCCGAATATCATAAATAGCATCAACTGGCAGTTAATCCAAGGAGAAAACAAGATATCTGGAAGCCTTTCCTTGAGCTACATAGATCTGCCCTATTACTTGAAGCCATGTTTCTTGTACTTGGGCATTTTCCCAGAAGATAGTGAAATTCCAGCAAATAAACTGATCCGCTGTGGGTGGCCGAAGGATTCTTTCAAGAAAGAGGGGCCTTGACATTGGAGGAGGCAGGAGAAGAATGTCTAAATGAGCTACTTCGTTCAAGCTTGATTCAAGTTGCTGCAACGAGTAGCAGTTGCTGTCAAACGCTTCCGCACCCACGATCTGTTACGGGATTTTGCTGTGTCAAAAGCCGAAGAAGATGCATTTTTGGGTGTACACAACTTGGCTGCAGCATTTGAATCATGTGAAAGCAGGCGGCTTGCCATTCATAAATGTGAGAGGTTCATTTTTTCTAACCATTTTCCTCCCAATCTCCGTTCCCGTTTTTCCCATTTCAAGCTTTTTGTTGGATGTTTGATGGGATTGTAGAGAAGCTTGTTAGTGGATCCTTCGAACTGCTTAGAGTATTAGACATACAGGGCATGAATGTGAGCGAGCTACCAAGGGAAGTAGGAGAATTAATTCATTTGAGATACCTGGGCTGTTATGTTGATTCAGGAAACCTCCCACCAAACATTGGTAACCTTGTCAGTTTGCAGACTCTTCTTGTATCATCGACCCCGAGCGTATACCTTTCCTACATCATAAGAATGCCAGCTTTAGCTGTAGAGATGCATCAACCGAGGCATGTAAAAGCAGCAAAAATATATGGAGTTTGCGGATGGATTGAGATAGATGGTCGTCCATGCCTTGACAAGAAGTAGAGTAACAACAACAGCCTCCAGACTCTACAAAATGTAGTGGCTGGAGAATGGATGAATGATGGTTACTTGGGGATGTTTAAGTCCAACTATGCAAAGTGAATCCACTGAAAATGCATGGAAATCAATTATTAAATTGAAATCCCTTGAGTCATTGTATGTGGTTGGTGATGTGAAAAGAGGCCTAGGGCGACTGCCACCCCTTAACCATCTTCCAAAACTGCACAAGTTGAAATTGGAAGGAAAGTTAGAGAATTAATCAATTCTTTGTGAGTTGCCAAGGAACCTCACTAAGCTTACAATGACATGGTCACGTTTGGAGCAAGATCCACTCCCCATTTTATCAAAACTAGAAAACCTTCGCATTCTTAAACTGTTCAATGATTCTTATAGAGGACAGGAAATGGCATGCATTGTTGGAGGATTTCCTCAGCTTCAATACTTACATTTTTGTTATTTGCATAATCTGAAGGAGTGGAGAGTGGAGAAAGGATCAATGCCACGTCTTTCACACTTGATAATTAGCTCTTGCTGTAGCTTGAAGGAGATTCCGGATGGTCTGCAGCACTTGACCAGTCTCAAGAAATTTGAACTGTGGGGTATGCCTAGAGATATTCTAAACAGGGTCGAACGAGGCAGGGGAGAGGATTGGTACAAAGTTCAACGCACACCTTACGTATGTTGAATTGTTAAGCCAGGACTCTGAGGTGTAATCATGATCTGCAACTTCAAGTTTATGCGAATTTGCTGGTTGTTTTTAATTCTTTTCCCCTGAAAATCTGTACAATTTAGTGAATTTGTGAAAAAAGAAGTGTTTTATCTATTCCGTAAGTATTTAATTTTTGTTTCAACTAACAAATTTGCTTTACACCCCTGTTAATCCCTCTTAACTCTCAGGCCTGGTTGAATAAAAAAAAGAAAACCATATAGGGTCGAAGGTGTTCTAATTTGGTGAAAACTGTGAAATCTCTCCAAAGAATGATCTAGTGCGAGCACCCATGAAATGGATTGTTGTGACTGAGTGGGTTGCAGCGGGGCGAGTTGATAAAGACCAATCCATCCATCGGACTTATCACATTGTGTTTAGTTAAGGAATATACTGTTTCTTTTTTTAAAAAAATTAAGTGCATCACAATTCACAAAATAATAGTCATTTTCTAGCGAATATAATATTAATTGTTGATTAAATTAATTTTAAGTATTATTATTCATATAAGAATGACAAGTAGCATTGATGGAACAGATTCCATCAAATCAAGCAATGGGCCGACTTGAATATGCGTGGAACCGGTTGTGTATGTCTCTTTTTCCATTGGGTTTTCTACAAGAAAGGAATATTGTAACCTTTACATGGATGATTTGAGGATGCATTTACAGTATTAGAAAGGCCTTTTGGCCATTGCATATCATAAGTTAATAGCGTTAGGGTTGGAATGCAATCCTATACACCCGGGTGCATTGAGCCTCAATGCACCCGGGTGTACTACACCTATTTTTTTTATTTTTTTTTGAAAATTTTTTTACACAATGGTTAATCTAGGTTTAAATTTTAAAATTTTTTGAAAATTTTAAATTACTGAAAATGCCACTGATTTTTAAAAATCTAAAAAAAATATCTAAAAGTCTCCAAAAATAGTAAAAATTGATACATATGTTAAATAAACCTATATTAACAGCTTCATGAAAAAAAATTTAAAAAAAAATGAAAAGAAAATAGGTGTAGTACACCCGGGTGCATTGAGTTGCACTCCGTTACGGTTTCACTTTCACCTAATGGGAGGTACCGTGTTTGCAAAATTTTGAAACTCAAAAGCCATCTTGTAAATATAAAACTTAAGGGTTAAATGGAGCAAATTTCACAAAACTGAGATACCCATATGCAAAAAATCCCTTTTTAATGCACCGCCAAACACACCATGCTGATGCTTTACTACAATCAGCTTCAGATCATGCACCAGGCAGAGCTAATTAGCAATTACGGAAGCAAATGAAGTCATTTCCATGATCCTTCAATGCTTCAAAAATATCCCTTCTCAGTACCAGCTTGCGCCAAGCATAGGTCCGCTTTCTGGTCACACTTCAGCCTTCGTATAGTTCTCTTACCTCTGCATATGCTGTGTATTTCAAAGCATTATGTTCTCTCCATTGTTTTGAAAACCAGACCGAACCGGGCGGTTGGACCGGTCGGACTGTGAACCGGTCACGTCCCGGTTCGTTACTGGTTCCAGTCCAACCGCGGTTTGACCATGGGTTCGATCCGGTTGAACCGGAAAAACCGGGAACCGGTCACAAAACTGGTTCAGTGACCGGTCCGGTTTTAAAAACATTGGTTCTCTCCACTCAATCAAACTATAGCTTATTCTCTGCTCTTTAGTTGTCTACCATCTGGTCAAGTGATTTCTGCGTTCTATCAAGTATCAACATCATTTCTTCTACTCCCAAGAGATATGCAATCACGTAGATGTTGAATGTTTCAATAACGAGCTTACCCATGATATATATGTGAGTTTATATACTCAATACTAGCCCACCCCCCAAAACCAAAACAACCGGGGAGGTTTTTCCAATTCACCAAGGATTCAGGATCCCAAATAGCAAAAAAAAATGGCCAGACCATCAATTCCGGTGCAAGGGAAATTGCAGCTGATCAAACAAATAATTGCAGCGGACATTGAAACTAAGAGCTGAAAAGCAATCACACAAAACAGACAGCCAACTAAATGACATTTGCTGGGCATTTGTTTAAAATTCGATGACATCATTGCACAGAGTGTATTAAATACCAAACAAATTGAATTAAAAAATTTCATGATACTTTCTAGTCATACAAAACATCACTTTGGCAATCAAACCACTTACAGTTAAGGGAAACGTACTACTCAAGAAAACAGAATCATACACTTTGTCTGAAATGAATAATAAGAACACCAAAGAAATCTCTTGCAAAGACTCGCAGCTAAAAGCTTGACTCATACCTTCAATATATATCTTTCCTCCTCCTGCAACAAAGAGGGCAGAAATGGAGCTCCTACACCGACAAACAATCTCTCTGCTATATACACCCTATGGTGCCGAAATAGGCACCATGTGGCAGACACATTAACACATCCAAGACCCAAAACATGGGAAAATGACATTTACAGAAACACGTATAAAACAAACAGCCCACACCAAATCAACACGTGAAATAATCAAAAGTAACCGAAATCCATCTTTTTGATTGTTTGGCACTTTCTGTTGTTTCTATTTCACTTTTAGGTCATCCTTGGCTTCTGTAGAAAGAGTCTTTGAGGTGGGCGATTTCCCAATGATCGCCTTCTTGACCTTTACAATCGACTGCTTCACCTTTGACATTATGTTATTTGATTGGCGATGAGTGGTCTTGATTGACACTTCTGGTTTTATTATCTCTGAGTCTGTTTTTGTGTCACTGCCCTCTTTTGGAGCATCAGTTTTCTCCAATTCCTCATTCTTCTCTTCTGCCTTCTCTGCTGAATCTACAACAGTCTGAGCAGCTTCCATCACCTTCACTACATCCACGTCTCTATCTTTGGGTGCTTCATCAGAAGCTGGGGCATCAGCTTTCACGGTCTCCTGATTTTTCTCTTCTGTGTCAATTTTGACGTCCCTAGAAGTTTTTTCTCCTTCCACGGAAGTTTTGGAGACTTCAGCAACACCCAAATCCTTAGTTTTGTGTGACTCCGTTGGAGCTGGCTCCTCTGTTTTCACACTCTTCTCCTCTTCAGCAATTTCAGTAACTGAAGCTGTCTCAAGTTCCATAACCACACCTGCCTCTTTTGCTGACTCTTTCACCAAGTGTTCCCCAAGACTAACACTACGCTCTTCTTTCCTCGAATCCTCCACTCTCTCACTAGTCTCAGGTTCAAGGATTGCCTTTGGTTTATCACCTTTGCAAGTTTCAGCTGTAACCTCGCTCACAACTGTTTCCTGACCATCAACAGAACTTCGTGTCACATTCTTCTTCGTGTATTGTTCTTCCTTTAATAATTCCGTTGCTGCCTCAACTGTTTTCTCCAAGGCCTTGTCGTCAGCTAGAGTCTCAGCGGTAACAGGTGTCTCTATCTTCTTTTCACATTCTTCAACTGTTTCAGTCACTTCCTCTTCGACAAAAGCAGTTTCTGACAGTTCTGATGATTTATCTGTTGATTCTGTAGCATTAGATATCTCCCGTACATCCTTTGCAGCTTCAGCAGCAGATTCAGGAACTGCCTGCGCTTTCTTCTCTGCTTTCAGCTCTGTTTCTCGGGCAGGGGATGCTTCTGAACTCTCCGTCGCTTTCTCTGCAGCAACTTCACTCAATGGCTCAAAAGAATCAGCCTTTTCTGGTTGTTCCCCTGTCACTTTTTCTGCCACTTCGACTGTTGTTTCTGGAACAACTTCACTTGGTGGTTCAGTGGAATCAGCCGCATTTGTTCGTTCCTCCGGCTCTTTTTCTCCCACTTCAACAGCTGTTTCTGGAGCAACAGTTTCGGCTGGCCCCTGCTCCAAACTCTCTGTAACTTTGGGAACATCACTAACAGGAGCATCTGAAACAGGAGCCTCAACTGTTTTTTCTTCTATTTCGGTTATGACATTTTCACCTATTGATGCCTCTTCAACTTTGCAGTCCTTGGCTTTTTCTTCTGGATCAGTTGGAAATGTTTCAGCAGCTAGTGTTTCCTCAACTTTTAGATCCCTATCCTTCTCTGCTAGCTCAGTAACAACAGCTTCAGTTGTAGGACTTTCTTCCGTGCTTTTGCCCTCATCCTTCTCTTCTGTCTCAGGAGCAACAGCTTCTGCAGCTGGTGATTCTTCCTTCACTTCTGGTTCAATACCAACAGCTTCTACAGCTGGTGATTTTTCTTTCACTTCTGGTTCAGTACCAACAGCTTCTTCAGCTGGTGATTCTTCCTTCACCTCTGGTTCAATAACAACAGGTTCTGTAGCTGGTGATTCTTTCTTCACTTCCGGTTCAATACCAACAGCTTCTGCAGGCGTTGATTCTTCCTTCACTTCTGGTTCTGTATCAACAGCTTTTGCAGCCAGTAATTCTTCCTTCACTTCTGGTTCAGTACCAACAGCTTCTGCGGCTGGTGCCTCTCCCTTCATTTCTGCTTCAGTACCAACAGCTTCTGTAGCTGATGATTCTTCCTTCACTTCTGGTTCAGTACCAACAGCTTCTGCAGATGGTGACTCTTCCTTCACTTCTGGTTTAGTAATAATAGCTTCTGCAGCCGTTGATTCTTCGGCTTTTGCGTCTTTATCCTTCTCTTTTGGCTGAGGAGTAACAGCTCCAACATCTGGGTTCTCTTCTACCTTTGGGCCGTTGCTCTTCTCTTCTACCTCAGTGACATCTCCGGCCGCTGTGGATGCTTCAACTTTCAGATCCTTGGCCTTCTCTTCTGCGTCAGCTCTAACAGCTTTGGCAACTCCTGGCTCTTCAACCTTGGGCTTCTCTATTTCATCCTTTTTACCTTCTGTCGACTGAGAAGTACTTTCATGTTTAACGTTTTCCTTTATTTCATCAGCTTTTTTCTCCTCCACATGCTGCAAATTTGCAAATTAGTTAGACAGCGACTCAAACGAGTTTTCACTGAAATAGGTTTGATGTTGTTTTCCTCCCCTGTACTAATATGTTCTCTAAGTTTTCTAATACAAGATAATGAAGCAGAGTTTCTTTCTATTTCCGCACATCTTTTCAACATATATTGATCAGAAATGATTGAGACTATAGCCAAAATTAATAACAAGCTTCCCATCATGTAAAACTTCTTCGATTGAATATCTAATTTGGATAGAAGATAATTGCCGCAGTGTGACTGAACTTAAGTCATCTGGAGAATCGAAAATGAACAATAAAAGGTGAGCAACTAACAAAGAAACCATTTTGACCATCATCTTCATTATCTAAGCCTTACGTAACTAATTCTGTTCAATTTGCAGAACAGCATGGCAGAAAGAATGTTAGAGAAGCAGAGAGATTCCATCTTCTAACGGCAACTCATTGTGTTTAATATTCACAGAACCATGACCTTCGCTCTTCCCGACTCCCAAGTGTCTTGAAACTGTGACTTCACTTTATGGGATCCATGTTCGAGAAAGACAAGCCCGACAAGTTCGGATCTACCAAGTTCTTGACCAGAAAAAATGAAAAAGAAAAAGAAAATTTAAAAAAATCTGTTATTTCTTTATGGTTGAAAATTCTGTTTTTTTATTCGCTTTCTTAGTAAGGACCAAGATTATAATTATATACTCTTTATATGTTCAAATCAAACTGCAGGATGTTTTAGGAAAGACTGCTACTCTATGACAAAAAATGTCATATATTGTTGATTCCCTGCCCACGTAAATTGAAATCCATGAACACCTAGCCCAGTAGAGGTAGCTGCAACAAACCAGAGACGGGTATGTTGCAGCTTTCTTATTCCTAACAAAAGCATGGAAAGAAGATCTCTTCAGTTGATAACTACAACCAGCCACCTTATCTTCTAGTTCAAATGCAAAAATCACTTGGGTATTGCAAACTTCTCGATTAGAACTTTACTAATTTCTATCCATGTATGAAAAAGATGTTGTTAGATGGAACTTGGTACTTGAACGACGAGAAATAAAAACAGAACAAAACAAGACAACAACATGAGGAGGATCATACACAAAGGAGTGATCTGATACTCACATCCACGGTGCTGTGATCTGATGCTGCAGTAGCCTCACTAGCCATGGCTTCAAAAGGAACAGCTTAGCCTGTCGAAGATTCAAGTCGAGAGGAGAAGAACAGAAAGGACAGAGACGCAGCTGTTCAAGCCTCAAAAGCTCTTAAGCACTAAAAGCAGGAAAAGGAGGACTAAAAACCAGATGAGCACATGACCAGGTATCAGTGGCCGCCCATGCATGCCATCACCTCCTCAAAGAGAGAGATTTAAATTATAAATTTGAAAAAAAAAAAAAAAAAAAAATCGCTTGGAAGTGCATGGTTAGCCTTTCACTAATAAAAAGGTTTTGCATGGCCCATGATAAATGCACGGGCACAGATGATCCTTGATACGCGAGCACTTCCATATTTTAGGACCACCCCTGTTTGTGTAACATGCCCTAAATCGGATTAATTGAACAATACATCATCATAACCTTAGTTCAGTGATTCTATGTTGATGAAAAAGAAGCTTTTTTCTGTTCATTTTTAACCGTCCATCAATTTACGGTTTATGTTGCATTTAATTTGGGGCCCATTAATTTCGATATTTCATTTGACTTTCTCATCAGCCACAGATGAAATCTTTTTTTTTCCCCTAATCATCCACCGCACTGTGCTACGGCATAATTAGGAATTGAGACGAAAGGAGTTCATGAAATTTTCTCCAGTCTGTTTGCTATGGATGGCGATGCGCCTCTGATGCCATGATTGCTTCCGTGGGGTAAAGAAGAAATTACGGAGGAATTGATACTCTGCCTGTACTTGATATACGCGAGCACTCAGAATGCATATACATATGGTATGTGCATTTGATGGCTAGCAAAAACCCATTTCCAGACTAATCAAAAAATCTAGAATCTGTGGTTGGTTGAGTAAATCCTAATCTTTGTTTGATGGAAACTTGCCTTTTTGAAATCGGACCATTGGATTCTTTTCATCATTTTTATTTTTCTTTTTCAGAAGGCAGATGAATGTCAATCAATGATATGTTCAGGTATTCAAATCAAGAGATTTTCTTTTGTCGGTAAATATACGCACAGGTGCAACTTTTAGGTAGTTTCCAAACAGAAGCCTGTGTATCATCTACCACACAGCCGGAGCAACAGCGTCTCATCCCAAGGCTGGGGGGGAGCAGAGATTATGGGGCCCACTGGCTGCTTTTCTGCTGATGATGTTTTTATTTTTTCTTCTTTCCCTTCAGTGCAGTGGGTGTAGAATCGATGTGGGCCCCGTGACAGCATGTGCTATCCAGAGATGCGGCACCTTCTTTTGAAGGGAAAAAAAAAATTCCTGCTACTTTTTTCCGGAAATGATCAGCTTCTGACGTGTTGGCCTCCCGTCCCACACACGTTTGCGGCATACGTGCCGTTCGTGGAAGACTAGGCCTCTATGCCAACCATCCCAAACATGGATGGCACCAAACACATGCCACCACATCCTACGAAAAATTTGGGTTGTTTCCGAAAATGAGAATTTTTCATAGAAACGGTCTTTTTTTTAGGTCTAATTTGGAATATGGATTGAATTATTTTGATGGACAAACAAAAAAAAAAAAAACAATCGAAAATGTAGATTGCCTACAAAATTCTCTTATTTTGGAGTCGATATTTTATAGCTCGTTTTCTATTTGTTAAAAATTAAATTTAAATCATATGTTTTTGTTAGCCTTAAATGCTTTATAAAGCATTTATATAGAAACTAGAGAATGTTTTCCTTTTTTCATCTTGGATACACTTTATTTTTTTTATTATTATTATTTCATAAGATCTGACCAATTGCACCTTTTAGCTGTGGGACCCATTTGTGGGAAATAATGGTGGCAAACGTGTGGGCATCATGCCCAGCAGCATGTGTACACATGCATGTAGGATGGACTCATAAAATTACATCAGTGACACTGGGCAGACTTGATTTTAATTTCATTTTCTCCATGGTCGGTTTTGGAAAAAGTTCAGATAAATCCGCCTGTCAGCGTTACAGCTAGTCTTAAGAGTTTTTTTAAAATAAATTAATAGATAAATAAAATAGAATAATAACTTCAACCAACCTGGATGTTGTCCAATGTTCAATTATAAGTGATAGGAGGAAATGGCAAGGGAAGTACATCTCCCTCCAAGATATCTCCAATGTTGTTATTAAATCCTATAACCCAAAATTTTATGTTTGTCGAGAATGATCTTCATCAAGTGGCCCACCTTTTCAACGGTTTAGAGTTGCTAAATAGCCTATAAATCGGCGACGAATGCAGTGCTGTGGGTGATGAGTTTTTGCTGCCGAGTTTGTTGTAAATCCTACTTCTAATAGTGTGTTTTGTGAGGGGGTCCACCGCCCGCTTTGGGGGTCTGAAAAAGAGAGGAGCTTTGGTGAAGTGGAGTAGTTTTCTAGGCTTGAAAAGAAAGCACGGAACAGTTGGAAGATGGGTTGGCAAGGAAGAGGCTGGGCAGCACGTTATGTGTCTTGTGGCCTTCGCCCATGTGAACATCTGCACAAGCTTTTTGTCTCCAAAAGACATCCCATATGTGCCCTATTTTCATATGCTGTCATTCTTTGCTGGACCATTTGAATTTTGACTTGATCCGACCGTTGATCTGATTCTATGATTGTAGATCAACAGTCCGTATTTAAAATCTCACGAATTGAGGATCATTAAAGCTTTGATCAGTGGCCTAGAATCGATCATCATGGATAACATCATTTTCGTTAGGCTGATGACTGATGGAACCCAGGGGCATACATTCATTTTTTTATTTTTTTGAAATTTTTTTACACAATTGTTAATTTAAGTGTATTTAACATGTGTATCAATTTTTACCTTTTTGGAGATTTTTAGATATTTTTCGAATTTTAAAAAATCAATGCTATTAATTTTTAAAAATCTAAAAAATATTTAAAATTTTTCAAAAATAATAAAAATTGATACGCATATTAAATACACTTATATTAACAGTTTCTTGAAAAAAAATTCAAAAAATTTTAAAAAACAGGTGAAATAAACGGGTGCATGAGATTGAGTTCCATGACTGATACGTAAGCCGACAATTACAAGAACCAGAATTCCGGGCTAATAATCGGCTGAAGTGGAAAACAAATTAACAACGTAATCTACAAAAGGACAGAGAAAAAAAAGCGGGCAAATTTTTGGGTTACTATTCCCTATTGCATATGTATCGATAGGAAATCGATCTCCTGCACCCGGCCCGGGTGCACACACTTATTTTTTATTTTTTTTTGAAATTTTTTTCTAAAAATGTTAATATAGGTGTATTTAACATATATATAAATTTTTACCATTTTTGAAGTATTTTAGATATTTATTTTTTATTTTTGAAAATCGGTGGCATTTTAGGTAATTTTAAATTACTAAAATGCCACTGATTTTCAAAAATCAAAAATAAATATCTAAAAATCTCCAAAAATGGTAAAAATTTATACACATGTTAAATACGCTTGGGCTAACAATTTTATGAAAAAATTTTCAAAAAAAATAAAAAAATAGGTCTATGCATCCGGGAGCAGGCAACGCTGCCTGCTCCCGAGTGCAGGAGATTAGTTCCCGTATCGATACAGGCATTTTAAGCAATTTTTATTTTTCTTTTTATTTACATGCAAGCCCACTTGTATTTGATCTATATGCCTAAAATTAGGGCAAATTCAATCGTATAATAAAAAATGTATTCCTAATTTTACTTATATTCATGAACTTTCAAAAGTTCCAAATATATTTGTATATTTCATCTAAAATTTCATTTATACCTATGCCCATATGAAATGATAAATATACTCAAAACTTAATTATGAATTTATAAATAAAAATTCATTTTCAAGTGATGTATAATTCTGTAAAATTATACAGAATTCAAATGAATGAGGATTTTTAGCACAAGACTATAATTAGAGTTTGGATATATTTGTTATTTCACAAAGACTTGCTTATAAATGAGATTTCGAACAAAATACATAGGCATATTTGGAATTTTTTAAAATTCGTAAATATAAGTAGAATTAAAGATAAAATTTATGGGTAAACGTGGAATTTACCTCAAATTTTATCATGTTAAATTATCTTTACTTTTTATAATTTTAAAAATCACTTTTCATTATCATTCAATGTTAAATGAGTGTGCCGAGAAAAAACTTTAGATAATTTTCAAATATATTTATATAATTTGCCCACAATTATAATTATACTTACATAATTTTCGAAATTGCAAATATACTCATGTCATCACGATTCTGTTATTATACATTACTTCACCATATGGCGTGGATATATTTGCCAATCAAATATATGATATGGACATATTTGTAATTATAGTCAAATTATATGAGTATATTTGCATATTACCTAAAATTTTCTACTTCTCCACGCAACTTTTCATATAATTATTTTATTTTTCAACTATTTTTCACATCTTTTTATATAATTATACTATTTATTTTAAATTTTTTTCTTTACTCCTAATCGTTACTTTACACATTTCAAAATTTTTTCCATTATATTTTTTTCTTCATTTTTTCACTTTCCAAACCTATAACTTATAAAATATATGTACTCGTAAATGATAGATTTTATATATTACGTGTAGTAATGCATAAAAGAAGACAAGAACAAAAAAAAAAATCAAAAAACTTGTAGGTATAGAAGCCCGGAATATTTTTAAATGCACCCAGGTGCACTTAGTTTCAGTACACTTTGGTGTATTTAACTCTTTTTTATTTCTTTTGAAAATTTGTTATATAATTATTAATCTAGGTATATTTAATATGTATATTAATTTTACCAATTTTGAATATTTTTAGATATTTTTTGAATTTTTAAAATCAGTGGCAATTTTGTAATTTGTGAATTGAAATCAATGACAGTTTCTAAAAATCTTCAAAATTGATAAAAATTAATATGCATGCTAGATAAATCTAGATTAATACTTTTATAAAAAAAATTAAAAATAGATTTTTGCACTCGGATGCATTAGATTGTTGCTTTAGAAGCCTTATACAAATAACATGAAAATAGTATAATACAGATATATAAAAAAAAATCAAACAGCATATCTAAATCAACAATTATTGTTATTCATCTAGCTTCTACTTAATCTATTTCCGTGAATTTCTTTTTTGCACTGCGGAAATATGCCTTTAATCCCTTGGGAGAAAGTGCAAAGTTGACCGTGTTTGCTTCTATGCTACTCCAACCAAGATTCTTTTAGAAATTTTTCTTTGATGAATGATTTTGTGTATATATATTAAAAGCTACTTACAATTTAAAAAATGTCAATTAAAACTTTTAAATCAAAAACTTTTCACTATCCATAATTATCATACTTTTTAATTATTTTTTCATATTTTCCTACTCAAACTAACTTACTTTTTAATTATTTTTACATAACTACACGTATAACTAAACTATCTATTTTAACTTTATTCTCTTTATATCTCATCATTATTCATACCATATTACATTGTTTTCTATTAATTTAATAATTGTTACCTCAAAAACTTTTTATCTAAAAATTATACGCCTAACCAAACACACTATTTAAAAGATTTTCGGGCATACCCACCAAGGCACGCCTGTTTGAGAATATTTTGCTGCCTAAACATGACACATGGCAAAGCACTGGCCTTTGCAATTTTTTTTGTTTAACTTCGAGCATGTTTGTTTGCACATAAAACTTTTCAAATTGAAATTTGTTTAAATGAAAATTTTCATCCTTCAAAAGTCAAAGCTACTTCAAAATTATCATATTTTCAATCATTTTATCATATTTTTATATTATTATATTTTCAACCATTTCTTCATAATTTTTCATACAAAGAACTTTTACATCAAAAATTTTATTAATTTCCAAACACAACCTACGTTTCTACATTTATTGTATGCGAATCGGGCAAGTAGGTCAGTAAATGTATATTTACTTATTTAGGTACCAAGATGTAAATACCCCCAAGTGGCCATCGCCCTTAAAAACGTTCTCGTGGGGGGACAGTTAGCAATGCAACTATAAAAATAATTTATTATTATTTTTTTTTAAAGAAAGTAAATGCAACTATAAAAATAATTTATTATTATTATTATTATTATTATTATTAAAATGTAAATGCAACTATAAAAATAATTTATTAATATTTTTTGAAAAAAGTATTGTTCATATCACATTATCACACAAGTAGACTGGTGGTGCCCGAATAAGGACTGGAGTGGGCCCCGCATGACAGGTCAAATCGAGTTAGGGGCGATGGCTGATAGTGGGTTTGGGGTTGTCGCCACGTGGATGGCGGGCAGAGCGAGGGGACTCTCTCTGGAGTGGGCCCCATGCCAGCGAGCAGAGGAGCTGGATGATATGCACGTCTTTGGGCTTGCACGCCCGCACGCTAGCCCGAAATTGCGCCCGATCGCCCTCGGACAAATTACACAATCACGTTTGTGGGCCCATGGTGTCGTGGATATGCTTGGCCGAGACGATGCTGGGTGGACCATTATTCGTCCAATGTAAAGTGAGCTCCACATATGTCAAAATATAATAATACTTTACATAATTATTTATTTATGTAAAAAACCTGTTTTATCGTTTAGATGTTGATGATGCAACTTTAATATTGATATGTATATCAAATTATTTTATTACATTAATTTTATTACATTTTAAGATGGGTCCATAAACATGTTTTATTTAGATGAAAATTTATATGCTATTAAAGTAAATAATTCTACATACAATGAGTTGAGTAAATATTAATTTTATGATAACGGATGGCTCATTTGCAATTGACGGCACGGCACATACTTACAATGCAGTCTTTCTACACTTGATTATTTTCCTATTTTTATATATAATCGTTGTTTTAAAATATATATACACATACTCAATTCTGAGTTTTGATAATGTACATTACATGCACTGTAAATTACAATGACAATATATGTAGCTCAAAATAAATAATAAATGATCATAAAATTATAATATACTCCACTTATTATATTTAAAATTATTTATTTCATTAAAGTACATATTTTCATCCAAATTGGATATATATAGATCCCATTTAAAAATGGTACAAAATCGATACAATAAAATGATTTAATACAAACAGAAATTTTAAAATTAATTTTTAAACATGTAAACTATATAGGACATAATTTATATATAAATAAATAATTATGTAAATTATTAATACATTCAAGTGAATATAAGGTCTATTTTGAGTCAAATATATTGTAACTTACAATGCATGTAAATGTACATGATCATATCTCGAGATGATTTTTAATCCCCTCTTGTTAGAGATGATGGGCCCAACTAAAATGACTGGTGATGCTGTGAACATTCACATTCGATGCAACTCGGGTTGTGTTCAAGGTAATCCAACCATCTTTTTTTTAATTAAAAAAAGACCATTAGCTCGATTTTTAAAATGGACTTTTGTAACATATAAAAAAAGGACTTTTGGGCAATTCAGAAATATACTTTCCCTAATTTGAATGATATCAGTAAGCCGTTGAGTTTTATAAATTGCAAATAACTCCTGTGGCTTTTGACAAGAATTACAAGTAATACCTCATATCCTTGGAGTTCTACCTTCATTTGTGAAAAAAAAATTCCTCTTCCCCCATGAATACTATAAAAGATATATGAAAATGACTTTTGCAATACAATGGGTATTGGCTTTTGTAATATTCATCGTAGATAAAAACAAAATACGTAATTTCCTTGTGCCATGGAATATACTTTCAATTTTTATCAAAAAATTATGGGGTTATTTTCAATTTTGTTCAACTGAATTAAATAATTGTGATACAATAACTACTAAAGCAAAACCACAAGAAATTAGAGGGAAATGAAAAAGCGAAAGAATAGAACTTAATTGGATGCATGAAGTCGAGAGAATCCCTACGAAAAACAAATACAAAAACAAATGGACAGATAAGCCTTGGACTTGTCATGTTTTCCAACCATACGCATGGGAAATTACATGCAATGAAATTGAAAGATCCTAAATAGATTTTCAAAGAATGGGCCATATCGAACCATGTTAAGAAAAGTATAGAAAAGCTTGTAAGCATAGGAGAACAGATTGATAAGTTAGAATCTTCTTATGCGATGGAACTTCTTCTTGGGGTTGTGCGTATGCCACCATCAATGGATGGGATGGTGATGTCGAAATCAACGATGTGGATGAAAGATTTGATGCGGGAGATATGGGAGTTCAAAGATGCATGCGAGGGCACCACCGTTCAGTGCTGCAAATGCTCGCAGCTGTCCGTTGGAAGAAATCACCTTTGAATCCGTTGAATCATGATTCTGAGATAGGAGAGGACATGCGGCTAAAATGCATAAGAGTAAAATCATGATTTTTATGTAATTAATGGCATCAAAATGCAGGGTGCAGCTTGGACTAAGTTGAGCCCGCCAAATCCAAATTCCAACAACATTAAATCTTGCTTTTTTACAACCCGAGTTCAAAAAACATAGACTGGAGAAACCTCATTTGTGAATAAGATGAAATTAGAATTTAAATAAACTCAAATCCTAAGGAGACTCAAATTTAATATTTGTTATAAAATATATTATATAATAATATCTAAATAGTATTTCTTTATATTTATATATTTATGTTTGAAGACATGTTTGGAATATTATAATTATTATATTATAAATGAAGTATATTAATTTTATTTATATTTATCTTCATATTTCTATAATTTACTTTTACGTCCATTAATTTTTTGCTTTTGCCTTGTTTACGATATTAAATTTTCTTCTAAAAATATTTTTTATATTACTACATTTTGAAAAGTATGTAGTTTGACTATGTATTATTATGTTTACTTATGTGATTTGTTTATTATGTATTATTATGTTTACTTACATGACTTGTTGTTATTATATATTCATATAAAATTCTAGACTTATTATTCTTAAATAAAAAGTAAATTTATTAAAATAAATTTCAACCTAAACTCAATTTTTTAAAAATAGAATTAAAGTTAAAGTCTATATTTTATAAAATACGTTTAAGGTTACAGTTAGAATTAATATTTTCTAAATAGGATTAGCAATAAAATTGATGAAACTTGTGTTGCTCCCTTAAATTCAAATGGCCATTACATCTGGTCAAGTCCGACTAGGCATATCGAGTTTCCTCTGACCAACCTAAATCTAATCAAACTATCAAACCGATTAAAATGTTATCAAGCGGATATGACTCAAATTTATTACCTTTTCAAGCTTAGTTAAACCTGATCAATTAAATTCGATGATGTTCCGACTAAACTCATTAGGCTTTCACTATGTGGCCATGTGAAGTCTTATTAAGAATTGAACTGCCAATGTTTCTACATAGATAAAGTCCGGAAATTTGCCCGACCAGAAAAAACAACACTCGTTAATATCTATTAATAAACTTTTCAAATGAATTTTAATCTACTAATAAACGTAATCAAGTTTCATCAAATTTATTACAGACGCTAACACATATCATTATCTTTGGTGGTTTCAAATCTCTTGAAGCAAAAATATTATACCTGCATGTACATATGTGAAATTACAATTTTGCCTCTGTTTAGAAAATCCATTATATTAAAGGTGTGTGTAGTTTAGTGGGACTCTCGTTGTACAGTCAAGTAAAGAGAATGGCGCAGATCTACAAATCAAATTGAGTGTTATCATTTTATTAAAATGTTTAAATCAGGTTTAAAATGATTAAGATCTTAAAAACTTGTAAAATTAATTTACGTCTTCTGTAGAAACATAAAGTTGTTTTGCATTATAAACAATAGCAACTAAGGGCCCTGATCATTTTCAGACCGATCTGAGAAGTTGTGATATTATATAAATTATTAAAATATTATTATATTTAAAATCCAAAATAAATATATACACATATCAAAAAAAGTTAGCTCGGGCTACTTGATTAAAAATATATTAATTAAAATTAAAACTTTATATACATGTGCCGTAAAGTAAGTATAGTTTTAGGGTGAGTATGAACCCGACTGTTAAAATTATCTCATGTGCGGCCCGTAAAAATTTATAATTAAAGTTATTTTAAGCGATATTATTGAATTAGTAAAATAGATGGAAAATATTTCCTAAAATGTTGCAAAGGGGTCCACTTGAACAGCGGCTTTAAATTAACACTATGCATACATAAAAGAAGTATCTCACAACCGATTGCACTAATCGGTTGTTTTTTTTTTTTTTTAGTGTTTTATTTTAAATCAAAGTCATCTACATATTTTACTCCATTGATATTTATATCATAAACAAATTATATTATTTAGAGTTGTATATAATCTACAACAAGTGTAGATGCATGAGATTATTTATATTATAATTTTTAAGATTATTAATTATAAAAAATTTTACAAAAAAAATGCGGGCAAATTCCTCCTCCTTACCGCGACCAATTTGGTAGAAACAGGGATAAAAAAACCCCAAAATTCACTCAAAAAATGACATATGTCTGTACAAGACGCCTGCAAAATAGAGTTGAGGAAATCTCCCCACCATGTACAACATCCTGTTTCTTCTCCTAAAGCAAATTTGACCAAGTTGTGTGCAGCCTCATTGCCTGCTCGACAAACATGAGTGAACCTGCATCTTCCAAAAAACTTGCTAGCGTGGACAAAAGTTGTTCATCATATGTCAGCCAATTAATTAAAATTATCGAAATTAAATAATCATCTTCACAAAAAATTTCTGAATAATTAAGTTGTTTCAGCCAGGTGATGCCCAATAGCGTGGCAAACGTCTCCCACCATATTAGATCCATCTTTCCTCTTCGTGTCCAGCATTTAGCTGCTACGATATCCCCATCAAAATTTCTAATGACCGCACTTGCCCCGCACAGATCTCCATCCTATTTCAAACCTGTATCCACATTCAATTTGATTTTCCTTGCGGGAGGCAGAGCAACTGGGCTGATTGGTAGTTTTGAATATACTCTTTGCCCCATCTTGCAATAACAAAAAAATTTGGGAGTTCGCCATGTTAGATATACCTGTTTTTGCATTGCCATATTTTCTAGTGGGAAACTAGAAATAACAGGAGGAGATATATAGATTCTGGTTGACTGATTTGATAAAAAAAAATTTTAATTCATTCGATTTTTTGTACATAGGTTACCTAAATAATTTTAAACACAAGGCATGGATTGGATGTTGAAAAAAATCAAAAAAATCTAAGTGATGTTGCAGTGGAGTGTTCCTCTCTCTGTATATGCACTTTTCTTAATGGTAAGGTATCTTGGATTATTGACACGCTAAGAAACGAGTGATTTTATAAACAAGTTTTCTTAAATTCTCACTTTTCACATCCACTCCACCCCAACTATGTCCATGGTAAAAGGAAATTGGTAAATTTTTCCTAATCACGACTCCAAGTATACAAGGAAAATGTAATTATGGAAAGAAAACAGCAGAGGTCAATTGGTAGGATGTCTTAGTCATGATTAGACGAGATTTGTGTTAAAACCGACTCATTTCTTTGGTTCCATGGATGTAATGCAGAAAGGTTTTAGAAGAGTCGAGATGCGATTATTTTAGTTGATCATATATAGTTCCGTCTGTCTAATCAATTATCCTCACCATTCAAATGATGATTAGATACCAGGGCTGAAAATTCCACTTACTACAAACAAGTCATGCAATCAATTCATACTGGAAATGTAAAAATTTTGTGTCCCCGTGAGATTTGTTATCCACAAAAAGGAGATGCTTATTGATTAGCTGCATATGGAGTTGGCGAATATGCACTTGTTGCAAAAGGCTAGAAATTAAAAGTCATGATTTTGGGTTGATGGAAAGATGATAAGATTGAGACTTATCTTCGGGTAATTTTCACGGATTTCCTTTAGTTCTTTATTAAATTATGTAATTTACTTTTCCTCAGTGTACTTTCGACATATTTTTTTTTTAATTTTTTCGTAGCACTACAGAGTAGCGAGAATCAAAATAAAAAATAAAATCGTATAAAATTCAATTAAATAATTCGAATATTATAATAAAATAAAAACATCTTTTTACTTTTTTATAAAAGTAAAAAATAAATATTTAAATATTTTTTAAATTAAAAAAATGAAAGCTACAAAACCGAAAATCCAAGTATGCCGTTGATCATTAATATGCAGAAGAAGAAACGAGATTACATTTTCATCACCTCGGGTCAACTTTAACATAATTCGTCCTTGTTCAGCCGCACCGAAATCATGGCACTGTCAAATACAATTTGGGGGTTTGTTTTGTAAGTACAAAACTTTTAATCAAGAGTTTCATATGTAAAATTTTTTAAAATAAAAAAATAATGTAATATAATATGAGTAATAATGAGAAAAGAAGAGAAAAAAGTTAAAATAGATAGGTTAGACACTAAGATACATGAGTAGATGAGTAGAAATGATTGAAAATAGGGTAATTGTAGAAAAATAATTAAAAAATATTATAGTTATGAAAAGTGAAAAAAATTTTGATGTAAATAAATACATACTCCTTTAATTTAAAAAGATGAACACCTACGAAAATGGGATGCGCCTATTTTTTTTAAATTTTTTCTTTGAAATTTTTTTTCTTAAAATGTTAATATAGGTGTATTTAACATGTTTATAAATTTTTACCATTTTTGGAGTATTTTAGATATTTATTTTTTATTTTTGAAAATCAGTGGCATTTTAGGTAATTTTAAATTACCTAAAATGTCACTGATTTTCAAAAATCAAAAATAAATATCTAAAAATCTTCAAAAATGGTAATAATTTATATACATGTTCAATACACTTGGGCTAACAAGTTTATGAAAAATTTTTTTAAAAAAAAAAAAAAAAATAGGTGTGTGCACCCGGAAGCAGGCAACGCTGCCTGCTCCCAGGCGCAGGAGATCGCATCGAAAATAGCCTCTTATATGGGACCCTGGTTCAATGCACCCCGGTGTACTTTACCCATTTTTTTATTTTTTTTGAAACTTCTTTTTATGAAAATGTTAATCTAAGTCTATTTAACATGTGTATAAATTTTTACCATTTTTAAATATTTTTAGATATTTTTTCGGATTTTTTTTAAAATCAGTGGCATTTTTAGTAATTTTTAGTAATTTTAAATTACTAAAAATGCCACTAATTTTAAAAAATTCAAAAAAAATATCTAAAAATCTTCAAAAATTATAAAAATTTATACACATGTTAAATACACTTAGATTAACAGTCATGTAAAAAAA
The DNA here is from genome assembly GCA_030490835.1 of Annona cherimola. Classification (NCBI taxonomy): domain Eukaryota; kingdom Viridiplantae; phylum Streptophyta; class Magnoliopsida; order Magnoliales; family Annonaceae; genus Annona; species Annona cherimola. The sequence continues at coordinate 121,929,863 of CM059972.1, read as the reverse complement.
GTTTTAAAAAAAAATAAGAAAAAAAAGATGAAGTACACCCGGGTGCATTGAACCAGCGTCCTCTTATATGTCCTTAGTCCTTAGATGCTTTGAACGTCACAGCAGCCTGCATGCCAACCGTTAGAAACCAGAGTATTCACAGCAACCGGCGAAACGTGTCCCGCTAAATTAATTTTTGGGTGCAATACTGTCGCATCAAATTACAATTTATAAATAAGTTGAATAAGTCCATAATCCGGAGTATAGTTTTTCAGTAGCCCCTGTATTTATAATATTTAATTCTAGCTATCCCTTTATTTAAATTTAAAGTTTATAAATTAAGAAGTCAGCAGAGTAAATGATTAGAGCTGGATGAGGACGAAAAATGTCATTTCAAACTCCAATTCAGGTTTAACAACTACCACTTGCGAGCAGGTGCTAGAATTTTATAGTATTGAATATGTAATCCTTAAATAGGAACCCTCTGTATGACAGCAATTTGGGACTGATGACCGTCCACGCCTACATCCTTAAGAAGAAAAGGGGAAAAAAGCAATGTCAGCCTGTGACAGGTCTGATGCAGATGGAATGAACACGTCGTGGGTGTACTTGTAAAGTAATAAATGTTTTCAATGAAAAAGTTTTTAAGTAAAAATTTTTCCATGGGTAACAAGTGATATGATAGAATTAATGATAAAAAGTAAAAAAATAAAATTAAAATAAATATATTAATTTTACAAATACTTCCGTAGAAATAATCGAGAAGCATGTTAATTGTACAAGAAATTGTGAATAAATAATTAAAAATTACGATAATTGTAAAAGTGAAATGTTCTAGAGTGTATTTGGTAAAAAATGTTAAAATAAAACTTTTTCACTTAAAATTTTTCACTTTTTATAATTATTTTATTTTTTAATCATTTCTTCACATCTTTTTATACAACTATCTTACTTTTTCAATTATTTTTATATAACTACTTATACAACTAACCTGTTTATTTTAATTTTATTTTCTTTACTCCTCATCATTGCACCATTATATCACATCATTTCTTTCATTTTGATAATTTTTATATCGAAAACTTTTTATACAAAAATTTTATCACTTCTCAAACACATTCTTAGTTTAAAATTTTTTATCGCAAATAAATATGCCCACATATATAAATTGAAATTGTACTTCCCAGGTGACTGTCTCTTGGTCCCAAATAGCCAAAAGAGGAAAATATGAAAACAGCGGAAAAAAAAGAGAGTATTAAAAAGCAATTATAGTACGAAGGGGTGTGTAATGGAAAATTATAACAGGTAATTAACTTAGTAAAATAAACTTTCTTAATGCATGAAAGGAGAGGCTGTTAACACCTTTCTAAATATTATATATTATTTTTGTGGTATCGAGATAAATGAAATGCGAAAAGGAATAATGATTAAAATTGAATAAAAACGTGAAAGACGATTTTATGCATAAAAACAAAAGATTTGAGAAAAATAGTAATTATTATTATTATTATTATGTGGTTAAAAGGGCAAAACATACTAGACAAAGGGTACGGCGAAGGTATGGTAACTCTCGAGAGGAGCAAGCCCAAGATTTTTTTGAGTGTGCCACTGTATTGGATGATCAGCAATTAAAGGAGGGTAACTCATGGAGAGGGGTAAATCTCTGTACTTTAATATGTATACTTATATCAATCATTTGATTATTCAAGTGAGAGTAGGAATTTTGAGTCACTGAAAAACCTTCTCGAAAATTTACCCAACAAGAAAAATAATAGGCTCAAATTTGCGATCATGACACGTGCGATGATGTAACCGACGTTTTTTTGTAATGGTAGCGGATGGAAGTGTCAACAGATAGAAGACGACAATCAAGCTGCACTTCGCTTTTCTGGCCTGCCTCCTCACCGTCTCTAAATAGTCTATAGCTGTCTCAGTCTTGGGCTGGCAAATAGATTATCAATGGCCCAAGATTCAAACAGAATGGGCTCGTACCTTACTCTGAAAGCCCAAGAATGACTCGTGGTCGTGGCTGATTTCTAGTTTCTACTGGCAGTTTTTTTTTTTTTTTTTTTTTTTTAAATGAAAGAATTTCTACTGGCAGTTTTGAATGCATGCCTGTGTGTGCGTGTTATTTTTAAAGCCGGAAAAGAAAAGAAAAGTGAAATATGAAAAGGGTAAAGAAGAATGTAAGAAATGATGTAGTTGAATAGTAGTTAAACAATTAAAAATAAATAAATAATAATAAAATAGACGATGGATGAAAGAATATGAATAGAATTACAGTAATACAAATTTTAACCTTATTTGCATGTTAATATCAAAGTTTATTACCTTTCCGTATATGGAAATGCTCTTTTTATTCATTACCTTTTAGAGCCAATTGTGTTTTCTTTTTATCACCTTGTTTCGTTCAATTATTTGTAACTAAAGTTGCAAATAATTTCTCCGTTAATTTTTGAATTAAGTCGGGGCAGTTATTCAGTGACACTCGTTTCGATCACATCTCATGCTGCTGTATATCATGCCCAATTCTACTGATCAAGTATGATAAAATGCTAACAAGCAGGGTGGTCATTTGCAACTAGCATAAAAATATTTTTTTATTTTTAAATTTTTTATAAAATTATTAATCTAAGTACATTTAATTTATAAACTAAGCATTATTATTTTAGAGATGCGTAATATTTTTTTTTTTAGATTTTTTAACACTACTGTGGTTTTAGTCATTTTACCCTTGAAAATGACTAATACATAAGTATATTTAAAAATAGAAATACATCAAAAAGGCGAAACTTAGTTTATAAAGGCACGTTTGAATACAACAAAAAAATTTTAATAAAATTTTTTACTTTCTAATTATCCTATTTTCTAATCATTTTTTTTACATATTCCTATAGAATAATTATATTTTTCAATTATTTTTGTATATTTATTTATACAACTAATTTATTTATTTTAGCTTTATTTTTTATATTTCTCATTATTACCCATATCATATCACATTATTTTTTCTCCATTAAAAATTTTTATACAAAAATCTTTCAAGCATGTTTATTTACAACTAAAACTTTTCATTATCCACAACTATTCTATTTTTTGATATTTTTTACATCTTACCACATAATTACCAATACAACTAACTTATTTATTTTTAATTTATTTTATTTACTAGCTATCATTACTTGTATTATATTATATTATTTTTTTCTATTTTATAATCTTTCATATTAAAAAATTTTCATCACTTCTTAGATTGAACTCCGGGTGTGTTTGCGAAGTAATAAAACTTTTGTATGAAATGTTTTGATATAAAAGTAGTTAAAATAGAAAAATGATATGATATGATAGAAGTAATAATGAAGAGTAAATAAAATAAAATTAAAATAGATAAGTTAGTTATATATATAAATAATTGAAAATTATGATAATTGTATATGAAGATATGCAGAAATGATTAAAAAAATATAATAGTTATACATAGTGAAAATTTTCAAATTTAAAAGTTTTCGCTTGATACTTTTTATGCCTCACCAAATACAGTATTCATCTAAAAGTTTTAAATCATTTTCCAAACACACTTTAGATTAAATATATAAATTAACAAATAATACTTTTTTAGGCTTCATGTTGAGTCGTAAACGATCACCCTACTAACAATTCATTTTTTAAGTTAATTTTTTAGAATTGTTCACAAGGATATAAAATATTTAAATAAGATCCAAACATAGAGAATATAATAATATCTATTACAAATATAAAAATTATATTGAAAATCAAAAATATATAAAAATTAAAAAATATATTTGAATGTAAATACACATTACATTCAATTATCTTGTATCCTATGTGCCAGCCCCTCATTTTTTTTCCTCATACCTCAACAAAATTCACCTAAAGTTAGGAGTGTAAGCATGTTTGATCTTAGCTTAAATTGATTAACGTAACCTAATTCATAACAACGTTAAGTTAGGCATTTTGAAAAAAATTAAGTTATATAAATCGGTTTAAACCAACCTAATTTCAAAAGTGGGTTAATTTAGATCAGATGATTGTCAACATGACTCGATTTTATATACTAGTGTAAAATATAATAAATTATTAAAAATAGTCATAAGTAACACATAATATACAAGAATTAATAAAATATTATCGTTTTAAAATAAGATTATTTAACAATTATATTATTGTATAAGTCATAAATTAAAAAATATTTATATAAAAATGATTAATTTATATTCTTTTATATAAATTTATATTTTAAAATAGATTTAATGAAACAAAATATTTTTAAATATTTTATATTTATTAACCCAATTTATAATCCGAACCAAATTGATTTTTATAGGGTTAAAATAGAGTTGAGTCAAAGTGTAAAAAATAAAATTAAAAATAGAATTAAGTTAAGATTTTACAAAATAAATTAAAATTTTGTTTACCACAGTTGAACCCTTGCTTGCAGTTCCGGCACATGGACGGTTGTGGAACGTCGTCCGTACGCCGTACGCAGAAAATGAAAGAATGTGGATCCGATTTTCTGAAAATCCCAAAATTTCCGTACCTCCAAAAGATTACTTTTTAAAAATTACACCAAATCCCAAGATTTTTAAAGAAAAATAATAATACAAATCCCAAAAATTTTGTACGTCCAAAGGCTGAATATATACATGATAAAAAATTATTTTTATTAAAATATATACAATTGATGTATAAAAAATCAAATGCCATGGTTAAGCGCGCGTTCGGTGACTGCCTTCGGAAGCGCCTGTATGAAAGTTGATGGGAGGCAGTCTAGAAATTCCTAAAATTTTGGAATATTTTCCTTGTTTGGGAAAAAGTGGCGGTTCTGCTTACGTTAACGTGTTTTTCTCTCGCCCGCCATTTTCTCCCTCCAAGGGCACGGCAGACGGCACTGCCAGCTCCAAAAACATGCCACGCGTCGCACTTTCTCCCCGTTCTTCGTCCTCCGTCGCTGCATTTCTATCAAATCGCCACCCGCCCCCCAAATCCCCTCCCATACTACGCCGGAGGCCTCCTTCGCCTTTTCCCTCCGGCCAGATATGTCGCTTCCCGACCCCGGTCCCCCGCCACCCACCTCCAACTGGACCAATCCTTTCCCTCCGTCGCGACTAAAGAACAAAGCAGGTCAGTATGCTCTTCCGCTGCCCTCTCCCGCTCTCCCTCTCACGCAAGCCTAGTGTTAGGGTGTCTCATTTTCTTCCGTTTCTTATCTTGGTTTTTTGGTCTGTAGAGGAGAGCGACGACGATCTGTTTACGGTGCCAGATTTGGAATCTCAGCCAGCTGATTCAGGAAAGACGTCGACGGCAGCATCTCAGCTGGCCGCTTCTGGCGGCGGAAATTCTGCTGCTGCTGCGGCGGCAGCGGCACCGGGGGGGAAGCGGCGGAGAGGAAGGAATCCTGTGGACAAGGAATACAAGAGGCTGAAGAGGTGAGCTGGTTGGCTGCTCCTGTTGTTTGAGGTTTTTGCTATTGGCTTTTGTTGCGTTTCTTTGGAATGGAAAAAGTCTGTGAATTGAATCGAACTGATTCTAAAGATGCGTACTTTAGCCGCAGTTGCGTCTTTGTTGATGTAATTCCTGGATTTTTAGCCTGCAAGTAGTAGGAAGTCGTAGGAATTGCATGTGATGCCGTGAGAGAGAATGCTGGGAGTATTGTTTCTGTGATTGAGAATGCTTCAATTTAGGGTAGAGGCTGAGGCTGGCTATAATCTCTTCACTGAATTTAATCTTAGTAGTCTTCCACCATCTAGTCATGTTGTCGTGCAGGAAGAGGGCTGACAGTGCGAAGAAGTGGTGTTTGCGGGTGTATTACTCCTTAGGAAACCATAGGGTTGCAAATTGGCAATGAATGGCATTCGAAAATGGAGCAGAAATTTGTGATAAACAAGCTAAGATCTGCAATCATGTTGATTTTAAGATGGATTTAGAAGGTAAATTACTACAATTCGAGGGCTTCATCATGGATACTCCATATTAAAAAATAGAAATTGGAAAGAGTTTTGTTTTTGTTTTGTATAATAAAATGTTTTCCAAGGAAAATTGATTGGCAACAACATTAAAAAATTGCATTGTAGTGCAACCCAGAGAAGTGGAACTACTGATGTTAGCTGCAAGATGATGCTCCATCTAGGAAATGACAGGCTTTTAGAATTATGTATGTACAATAGTTGTTTCTTGCAAACATACGATGGCCATCTCAAGCCATTAAATTTGAGTCTGATATTACTGTTGGTTATCGGAGGTATATTTGTGCCTTCAATGAATGCCCATATGTTTGCTCTGGAACTTTCATAAGTTTGGTTTTCTATAAGGAATAAAGTAAATAATGTTTTTGGCATTTTCTGAGTCATTAGGCTAATGGAGACTGGAGAGAATATGTAAAAGCATTTGCGCTGGATGCTTTTAGGGTGCCAAGTGGAATCTTAAATTCTTAACTTGACAACAAGTTTCTAGATGCTGATGTGAGTTGTGAAGTTGGAATTTCCTGTTTTGTTGACTGTGTAGATACGGGGAAAGAATTTTTGTGGCAATTTTGATGGTTCTTGCCGAGAATGAAATGGCTTTCATCATACATGGTAATGACTTATGGTGCATCTGATCCATGCGGCCTCAAATTTGTTGAATTTCTGCACAATTCTCTCATGTCAAAGGAAGGTGACCTATCAAGCTAGCACCATCTCTGAGATCCCATTGTTTCAGTTTTCAGATCCCATGTCTATTTTCTTAAAAGCATTTGTGGAAGGTAGGGATGAGGGGGTCGCCGCCAGTTTAAAAAAAAAACTGGAATGAACAATGAAATTGTACTGGTCCGCAGCAGAGATTCTATGGCAGTTTGCTTTGTTATGCAATGGGAAAGTGTTAAACACCCATTGCACCCAAACCCGGGTTTCGTACTATGTGTTTGCTTAAATTTTAGACCCTAACAGCATGTTCTGTAACAAAACTCAACAGATACCAAATATATCATTGGATTCCTTATGACCAGCTCTCAAAGCATGCAAAAAACTATTGTAATTCAGCAAGAACAGTTCAAACTCAGTTATGAGTTTCAAAAACAAATGAGTAATGATACCTGCTCTGTAGTGTCAATTTCTTGAATCAAAAGGAAGCCAAAACAAGTGATTAAATCCAAAGACTCCATTCGAGCATGAACATGAATCCTTGTCTCGCAATTCTGTAGAAATTTAGTTGTACTTTTTGCCTAGCACTAGAAAAGTACGTCTCTATTATCTCTTCTCAGAAACTCAAAGGAAAAATGAGGAAGATCCAGTGCAGCAATGAACTGGTAATGGAAATGCTTCCTCACAAGACCAAAGAAAGAGAGAGAAAGAAAAAAAAGCCTCAAAACCCCAAATGAAAAAAAAATGCTCAATTTATAAACCAACACAACGACAACTGTTTGAAAATTATTAGTTCCATTGGAAAACGATAAAATCCAAAGCGGTATTTGGGTCTTATGGCTATTAGGGTTTCTCTTTCTAGAGGATTTTATCGCACAAATATGATTATTAAGGATGTAGTGGTGCATTTGAGTCTAAAAAATTCAGTATTAGGCTATGCCCATCTTGAAAGATAGCAAAACACATTCAAGAGGAAAATCAAGTAGAGTACTCATGACGCTAGAGACTTTAGCATTAGGCTATGCCTACTCTGGAAAACATTAAAATACGTCCATTCAATGCGAAAAATAGGTGGATCACACCCTGGCTCTAAAGACTTAACCAGTAGGATAAACTGATAAATTTCTTAAAAAATCTTGTGTAATATGGGATGTCTACAGTATGTTTTCATCATAAGAATCATATGGAAGGAACGTTTTGACTAGCGTCTCTATGAGGTAGGTGTTTATTTATCTTCTTAGCTTTTTAAAGAACAAGCATATGAAACTTGGCAGGATGAGGTCCCGATAAAAAGGGGCTCCCTTTTCACTTATAATCCCACCTAATTATACTAAAGGAGAACTGCACAAGAACTTGCCATCACACAATGTCTTTGGAAATACCCAGAAGGAGACATTTTGTTTAGAATATTTTTTAGATGATAAGCATGACAAATTAGGTTGGATCTAAGAAAACTAAAATATGGTTTAAAAATTCGAATATTTTGCAATTATAAAAAAGAGTATTTTTGTCATTTAACCTAATTATGTACCGATGTCAGCTCATTCTTTAATATAAGGTGGCTTTATGCCAACTATGTGACACTCGAGGTCGGATATGCAAAATTGGGACTTTTTGGTAGAGACAAACTAGAGATATGAATACGCACGCACCAAAAAAAAAAAAACTCATTTTATATATGAAACTTGCAATTGATTTTAAAGCGTTCACATTTTGCATATAATTGGGTTAGGGCCAACCTAGCCCCATCTTTTGTGGATAATGGTTGGGACTTTTCAAGTCGCCAACTCATTGACCCATATGAACTATTTAAATGGATTGATATTGTCTAAATTGTTAAATTGATAATCCAACTAGTTTAACTCATTAACTTGCATAACCCATTTACAATCCACAAAATAAAAGAGCTAACATTTTCTTTGTGTTTATTATACAGGTATGTATCATTATTAATAATAGATTCAGCATTCTAATTAAAAATAAATATGAAAATTGACATTTTTAAATTCAAGTAAACATTAGCATTAAAAACTTTTGTTGATTATTTAGAATTATATTTTTATATTTTAGATAGTTTATCATCTTTATTAGGGTTTTTTCTAAATATGTCCATTACTTAATCCTAAATACACCCATAATGTTTTTAAAATGTCAAATATACTCACTATGTTTGTATTTAATTCCAAAAATATCTATTTCGTCAAAAATTGTTAGTTAACTCTTTGTAAATGCCCAAAATTCTTTATAAAATGATAAAAGATGAAATGAAAGAGAAAATAAACGAAATTAAGGTATCTGAATTTAGAGCTCATGTGCAAGTAGGCAACAATGAGTTATGAAATTTAATTTTTTCAATTTCATTTTAAATTTGATGAGCATATCAGTAGTTTCACATATTAATTAACGGCATTAACTTACGGAATGAGTGTTTTTGAGATTAGATGCAAACGTTGTGAGTATATTTGAGATTTTAGAAACGTCATTGGTATATTCGGGATTAGGATAAAACATAGTGGACATATTTGGGAGAGACCCCTTTTTATAATCCTTTGACACTTAGCAACTTGAAATCTGACTTATTTTTATTAAATGGATTGAGGGTAGGGTTAAGGTTTTTTAAATAGGTTGGTTAGGGCTGGCCTCCAACCCAAATAACTTGTCCTGGTTACACTCTTACATAGGTGATTTATCCATTTTTAGGGTTTGTGTGTGTGTGTGTGTGTTTGTTGTTCAGTAGCCAATGAGTAATATACCCATGGGCTAAGTTTATCTGGAATGAGGATGTTGAGAAAGATGTGTGGCACATTCAGAATCGATCATCATCATTGTAAGCCATTTTTCACCAAGTAGGGTCAGAAATGATAAAAATTGGAAAAACGATGTGATTGGAGATAGCCTAAAGCCAGTCTTTGTGATGGTACTAGATGAGGAAATCTGTACTTAGGTGGGTTAAAGTCGGAATTGCAACTGCTGGGATGAATCAGTTTAGTCATGTACAAGGTCAGAGGAGAGAGGAGGATGGCAAAAGGAACATGGTTAGATGTTATTAAGAAAAATATTGAAGTTCTTGATCTTATTGAGGTTATAGCCTAAGATCAGCAGAACTGATTTAACTAGATCTGCATAGTAGACTCCATTTAATGATGACGAGGTTTGGAGGTCTATCGTTTCTAATGTGTTCTCCAATTACCTAGCCTAGCGTTTGATGCATATCGGATAAATAGATCCTACTGAGTGTTTGTAGGTGGTTTGATGCATCTTTAGTGTTTTTTAAATATTTATTTGTTATATGATTACCATCCACAATAATTTCACTGAGGATTATGATTATGTGGATGAGGAGTTTGGCTTTTTTCGAACTTCCAGTTTAATTTGCTTAAGCAACTGATTCTTATACCATGTTTCAAGTGATTTGATTCTCTTTAATGTGTATTTGAATTTTATTGTAAAGAAAGATTTATCTCGTCCATGATGTCAAATCTGCTACTTTCATTTAAGCTCAGTTAGAAACTAGAATGGTAAGTTACTGGAATGCAACGAGCCAAAATCTGACACGCCTGTTGACTAAAATGGGATCTGGATTTTTTCATTGACCTGAGTTTCACTATAAACAGGCTGCTGCGGAATAGAGTCTCTGCACAACAAGCTCGAGAAAGGAAGAAGGTATATGTTAATGATCTAGAATTGAAAGCCCGGGAGCTACAAGACAAAAATGTGAAATTGGAGGAAAAAATTTTGACATTGATCAATGAAAATACTATGTTACGAAAGGTGAAAACCTTCTCAACATGTTTTGTTTAAAAAATTTCATGTCGATCTGCATGGGGAAATCATTTCAACCATTCTCGATTAACAGATTTTTATGTCTCTGATTTTGTTCTGAATTTACAGGTTCTTATGAACACGAGACCTAAAGTGGATGAAAGTGCTGAGCTTCAGTGATGCAACAGCTGACAAGTAAAGAGCAATTTGTTTTTAGTAATTTTAAATTCTGTATGAGGGCAATTGGTGGTGTTTACGAAAAAAAAAGAGACTCAGTGTCACCCCCTTTTCTTCTAAAGTTTTTAGTTAGTCGTAGTCCATATGAAACCAAAGCCCCCTCTCCATTAAAACGCGACTCTTTCAGGTTTCTTTCTTTTGCAGAGGCTTTTACCTTTTGTAACTACAGATTCAAGAAATGTGGATGTGAATTAGTATGTAAAAATTATGATAAAACTTGTGTGGGAGCCAGGCCCATTTCCAATGGTATGAAATTGTTGTGTAATTTCTTACATACTGAAACTTTGGATTAATCTTCTTGCATATGCATCTTAGGTGACCTGATGGATTGAACGTCATGATCCTTTTCCTCCACCATTTGGTTTGGGGGCCTGTTTGTATACTGAATGAGAGGTTTGCGTTGGTAATGGTGGGAATGATTTTAACAGGAGCAATAACATTGTAAATGAAGCGGTGGGTAAAGACCAAAATAATAGGTTCTTCACTCTCGTAGTAGCTGTAAGTTTGATCATAAGAATAGTTAGTTTGGATATGGAAAGGTGGGATTCTGTAGATGAGAAAAGTCGTTCCTCAAATAAAATTAAGAAAACTTCCATACCCTCTGCGGGAAGTGCGTTTTCTGTTGTCTTCATAGTGGCTGCCTGCAATCTGAATTATATTCAAGCAGAACGCCGGGGGGCAGTCGATTGTATTAGTGTCCTACCCTACAGCTTTCTAGAGATCAAGCCATCGTTAAACAGGAATCTTGCAGACGTTATTCTCAGTATCAGTGGTTAGTGTGGCTGATGAACTTTTTTGCGTTGTTGGATATCTGGAATCTGGTTACCTTATCAGTTCCACTCGAGCATATTGACGCATAAGGATGAGAGCTAAGCTTTAATAAACTACGCAGTGCTCGTAAGTCGAAACCCTGACTCAATGAAGGGAACTATACTAGGATAGTTTTACTTCCCGAATTAAAATATTCACAATCGTTTTCAATTGATTTATATATAAACTCAATATATAAAAATTTGTAATTATGTGTAAGATATGAAATTTGCGTAGTTTTTTTTATATAAAAAAGTAAGACGTCATAAAATCTAGTAGTATCATTCATCTGCATCAGAAATTGCATTGGAAAATGAAGGGTAATGATATTAATTTGATTGCGTAATCATGTGGCTTACCGGCAACGAGAGAGTAGAGACTCTATTTGTCCATATTCGTTCTGATATGATTTTATTTTGTGGCCCACTTGAAATTTTATTAGGAATTTTTTTTTTTGGTGCCTGAATAAATGGAAAGATGATAGTTGGATTGGATTTTATACAAAACACCACCGTGGGCTCAAAATGCAACGACACTGAGAGTTTAGTAGATGTTTTTAATCTTTCTCAATGACAAACATTGGCTCTATTGGTAGCCAAATTTGATGGTACGTGGTATTGGACCATATGAAATTTTATGGGATGGTGGTGAATCTTCTCCATGGAACTTTGACTACCATTTTCTGAGGCCATCCATTTTTTTTTTTTTTTTTTTTTTTAACATTGATATTCATATTTGCATTCATCTCAATTTGTATTACAATCACGTCCTGTGACATTCTTACAAGCTTTCCTAAACATTCTTACACATTTTTTTTAATTTTTTTATAGGGGGAAATGTCAACAACATGCACCCATTTATCCCCATTGGGGGAAGCTCCCATGAAAGAGAGACATAACGCCCTCATGACTCGACTCCACGCCTGCTCGATGACAGACGAGTGCCAGAGGCGTGGTGGCGGGGCCAGCCATTCTTATGGATAGAATGTTTTGGTGTGGTAACTGACCTTTATCCTGTTTTGATTTCATGTCATTGTAATTAGGCATTATGGGAATGAACTGGTTTCTGAACTGGTTTCTTTAATTGATACTTGTTTCTCTAGAATGTCTTTGCTGTAGAAACTGATCTTATTGTACTGGATGTACCTGGTGAAATACCGTCTGTCTTTCCTTAACAACGATCTCTTTGGTGGATATTGGTGGATGTTTCATTATGATTAGATGCAATAGATCTGAGGCCCAACTGGGGTTTGGGTAACTATAAAGTCAATAGAGAGGTCTTTCGAGGGTGCCCTATTTTCCTCTTATGATCCTTCTGAAATGCCCACGGCAAGAAACGTACGTGTCAGGCACCACAGCTGTTGTTACATAGGTATTTGTAGAAAGAATGTTAGGAACCACATAAATTTGGTATTAGTAATTGTAGAAACACAAATATTAACCACCATAGAAGAAGTGGGTATTGTTTTTTGCAGAAATGTGTGGCTTATAGATTTGCTTTTGCTACTTCTTGGTAATATGTATGGATTTCTACGGTTAAAAACAGTGATTTGTTTTCAGTGGATCAACTTGTCAACTAGGTAAGTAAACAACAGCTCGTTGAGACAACATGATTCAGAAAATTTGAATCCTAAGGGCCCATAAATCTTTTTAAGCTTTCAGACCTACAAACCTCCAACCGAAATTCTCTTTTGCGTATTTTGTGGTGTGGGGGAAAAAAAAAAAAACAGTTCTCTAAGATGGTTGGGCTTGGTTTAAATTGCAAAAAATCATGAGTTCCTAGGACAATAAATGATATTGTTATGTCATCATTCTCCTTTAATCACATTGATTATGCAGGTGGATTGATTAGACCTCTAACTTCCAATTTGATGGATCCTATCATATAACCCGACTTGTAAGACCATTGATTGCTTTTGCCCTTGTAGACATCTTCTCTTCTGTATCTCCATGATAATCTCCATGTGCTCAAGGCATCAATATCTGACCATTTCAATGACTATTGACATGATGTTCATGAGACGTTGAGTCATTAGTTTTGAGAAGTCTAGGATTTCTTAGTCTGGGTTAAGGATCTCGAGTCAGAGATGAGTTTTATGTTTAAGATGCATGAATAATAGACAAATCTCATTTCCTCATTATGCTTTATAGTTACAGCCACAAATCGTGACTGGGCAATGGGATTACATGCTTTTTGATTTTGGTCCCAACATTTCCTATATTTAAATTTTAGTAATACCACTGCACCCCCCATTAGGGAAGCATTTGATGCTGTAAAATCAGTGGGTAGTTCTTTCTGGCATGCCGACATTGAAAAAGCATATAAAGATTTGCAACTGTTAATGAGAATAATTTTCTCATTAGAGATACTCATGGAGGGAACCTTTTTGATGGTAGGGGTTACAAAAGGATGCTTTATGATTAAAATAATTTAAGTTATTAATGAGCTATGTAGACTGCTAATATTCCTATATTTGATCAGACACCTTTTGCTGACCTTATTTAATATCTTGTTCCAATAAAAGTGTTACAGCTTGATAATGATCATTTGTTGGGGAGACCAAAGTTTTCTTTTCTCAACGGGAATCTACAGATTATTTTTTTTAATCTAATAAGCGACATTTCAGGGCCTAAGTCTTGAAAAATCAAGTCAATGATGTAATGTGTGATGAAAGGTGACTATCATTCCCCACTACAAAGCAAAAGGAGGAGGGGTGTAATTATTCAAGGGGAGAGGGGGACAAATGAGCATTTCAACCAGACAAGGCTTGATAATTGATGGTAAAGGGCTTAAAAACCTTCTGCAAGTGTTGTGTTTCTTCCTCCTAAAGTCAATCGCCATCATAATTTGGGCCTCCCATTATCCCCTTTTCACTTCCCATCAAGCAAAAGTTTATCCCCCTTTATCACTCCTCCCTACATTAGGATCCCCTACACAAGGGGGGCAAAACCAAATGGCTATGGGGTTTGGACCCTGTAGTACGGCGCATCTCACTCATGTCACACCATCATCTTCATGTTTTAATCCCCATGAAACCAATTTTTCGGGTTTTTCTTTTCTTTTGGAGATGATCCTAATCTACTTTTGCAAAAACCTGTGTGTGAATGTTTTTTCTTTTTCAGATTCCTCCCACAATCACCATCTCTTAAAATAATAGTACCTCTGTTTTTCCACTATTACTACTTAATAGGGAATTAAGGTCAACTTTGATTGGTAGAAGGTTGTAGGCTTAACAAGGTATAAGAAACGTATAAGAAAAGTCTGGTCGAAAACTCTTTGGGATATTCGTAGATGGCATCTCTAAGTTTTTTATTTTGCAATTTATACCCATACCTACTGATTTTGCAAATACTTACATTTTCGAAGTTTATTTGTAAAAAGCTTGCCACTGATGGTTTTAAAATTTTCTGAAAAAATTTAGTAACTGACTTTTGACTGTCAATTTTGATTGAATTTTATGGCCAACCTATATTTAATAGTCAATATCAGTCATTGGGCATAAATTGCATATTTGAAAAACAATAGGGATCATTTGCAAATATCCCATATCCTGGTTTATGATATGAACAGTTTTCGTTGGTGTCTATGAATAATCATGAAAGGGCTGCGCTGTGGTTATTTTGAAGTTTGAACAGTTAGGGGAATGTGCAAAAAAGTTTCAAAGTGGGGATCATTTGCAAAATTGTAAAATTTTTTGGCGCCATTTGCAAAATGTCCTTTTTAAAAACTGTTATCTTTGTGGTTTTCAGGTCAGAAGGCAGAGGCCCACGTGAGCATGATTCAAATTGCAAAGGAGTCTCCTCTTGCTGTAGCCATTGCAAGCGGGTCATTTCACTTCTTTGCTGCCCCACTAATCAATCACTCTCTCTCCCACTTGCACGGCCAGGATGAGGAGCTCAGCCCCAAAGTCCAATCTCATTATCAGCACATCCGTTGTGCTTTCTTGTCAATTAGTTGTCTGTGTTAAGGGCCCAGGCTGGTTGGGGGACAAAAGATGGTTAAGGATAGTGAAGTAAGCAAGCCAGCTGTTATTCAAAGACAGATTGATCATGGCACATGATACTTTCAAACAACCATTTGATTAGGATCTCTTCAAAATCCTTATCCTCCCTGAATTTCACCCACAAATATCCCATCACACGCCCTGTCCTAGGCATCTTTCAGCACAAGTTTTCTCCTTCTAATCCTTTTTTTTTTTTCATCCCCCCCACAAAATTTTGGTTTTTTTCCCCCCTTTCCCACCAATGAGAATTGAAAAAGATATCATCCTGTATCTAAACGACAGCTCAATTTTTTCGTCCAAAACAAAAGTAGTGGTTGTAATATATCGCTTCTGATTCTAGATTTCTATTTCATACAAGCATATATTCCATCTTCTTCCTTTTTTGATATCCTAGTGTGCCAAGATATATAATTGACTGTTTCGGGTGATTAGTGCTGCTACATAAAATGGTGTGAAGAGAGATGCCAATGGTGTTGAAGAACGGTGCGTAATTCTTAAACGATGTTGAAATATGTGTTAGAGATCTTCTAGAATGTTCTATAGTGCCAGCGAGAATGGGGAATGAGAAAATAACAGATATCACAGGGGCGAAGTAAAAATGCATGAGGAGGTTTTTGAGAAAAATACAATCAAATAATTAAAATGTAGAAATAAAAATGAAAAAAATGAGATAGCTAGGTAATTAATACTTTGAAATTTTGAAGGCAAACAAACAGACAGCGAGTTACTCGTGATAATTGTGCGAATTATAATATTGGAGGCCATTTGATTACAAGGCTTAACAGTAGATTTTTAAAACGGCTTAAAAAGTGAAATTTAGAAAAGAAAGACAATGATGTGAACCACGGATTGAATGTGCTGATATAGTCGATGTTTTCAGAAATATAAGCAACGATAATGAAAAGAGACTATCGGGTAAGAGAAATAGTTGAATATTACATCGCATTCAATGAAAAGAAAAGTCAAACAAACTTCATTATTATATATATCACGTCAAATGCAAAGAAAAGAAGATTAAATTTTGATCACACAAGATGAAAGGAAAAAGAAAAAAGTGTTCTTGTAGTCAGCTTTGTCACTTGTTTATAACAAAGATATTGTTGGAATATCATTTCGCATTAAATAATAGAAAGAAATAGAAAAATAATTAAATTTTATATCACATGAAAAAGAAGAAAACATTTCCTTCCGACTTTTCAAATTATCAAATTTAGGCCACAATATTCAATTAAAGTTGACAACAGGAGTATTTTTGCAAAAAAGAAAAACCAGAAATTAAATATAGGAATTTTGCGAAGCCAATACTTATGCGGTAAAGTTACAAAATTCGAAAAAGGTGGGGAGACAAATGCAAATATCTTTAATTAATAGGAATAAAAATAAAATAAAAATTGTTTGGAAGATGTAACAACAACAACAATAACAATAATAATAATTGAAAATATAACACACCTGTGAACTTAGAAGGCATAACATATATAGACTATTTGGGGCAAAACATGTAATGATAGCAAGCACAAAATGTCAATCGCTGCCATGTCCTCCATACTTCCAATGCAGCTAAACAGGGAACATGAGGTTTGACAGCTTGATTGCATTCTAAACAAGGGCCATTTTGAGGGCCACACCATGCAGCTGCCACATCTGATGAAATACCCCAACTGAAATGTTATTTCCTTGGATTCTGCACCAAATTTGTAATGGAACTCCCCATTCAAAATCAGTAAGTAACCCAAATTTATTCCTGATAAATTTATATGGTGGTCCAATAACCATCCATTGGTTATTGGAATCCGATGGACCAGATTTCTGTTGACCTACTGTTTGATTAGATTTATTATTATTATTATTATTTTTTGCAACTTATTGTTTTCTTCTTATTTTAAGTTATATTTTGAAAACAAGCTTTGTTTGTTATGCTCCAATGCTTATTTTCAGAAAATCTCATAATATGTTCAATAAGCAATAAGCACACCTTGAAGTGCTTTTTGGGTTATCAAAATTTTGTGTTGCTGAAATAATCTTATCAAGATGATGAAATTCCTTGGCCTAAATAGATACCCTCACGTATTTGGGCTTGCCCCCATAATAATACATGATGGCTGCATGCCACAAGTTCGAGGGTTTGACCCTCCCCTCACCACGATGTAATTAAAAAAAAAAAAAAAAACTCCAAAAAGATTATGGGATTCCCTCTCTATCAAGAATAATACTGCTAAAAACAAAACGTTATTATTTTGTGCAATTTGCTGAATTTATTGGTTTTATATTTTAAAAATTCTTAAATCCAATCGTTTAATATTCATTAATGCATATATTTTGGATACCAAAAACGAATTATACTAAAAATTTTATATTACATTATATATATATTTTTTAAAAAATGTAATGGCCACATGTTCACTTTTAAATGGTTTAAATTTTCAAGATATATAAATTTCAATGAAAAATAATAAATAAATATCAACGAATATTACTACAGAATTGATTTAATAAGTAATATCTTTTAATCATAAAACTAACACGTTGCACAGGATAATCTAGTCTATACGATTAGTTGTATGGGATAATATATAGCCTATAAATAAATGTAACTGCAAAAAATTTATCTAAGTTGGTTATTCGCTATTCTATTTAAATAGAATTACAAATATTGCATTTCCTCTTGTCTAATTTTAAAATCTACCCATTTTGTTCTTTAAATATTTTTCGATTAAATTATTATTTGAAATCTCAAAATTTTATTCCAAATATTGTAATTTTGTCACCACAAAAATAAGAATATTGAAATAATTTATATATTATTTTAATATTTCAACTTCGGTTAGACCAAAATTGACATAGGGTGTGTTTGGCAACAACAAAAAGTTGTCATGTTAAAACCTCTCAATCTAAAACTTTTCACTCTCCATAATTACCATATTTTTTAATAATTTCTTTACATTTTTCTATACAACTACCCTACTTTTCAATCATTTCTACACAACTACCAACACAATTAACCTATCTATTTCAACTTTATCCTATTTATTCATCATCATTATCCTTATCATATCACATTATTTGACAACTTCTCATCTCTACAACTTTTCATCAAAAGTTTTATCTATTCCCAAACACTAATAGTTCAAGTGACAAAATAGTTAAGTCACTTTATTCCAACCATATCGAATATTTTACACTTATGCCAACAATTCGCCTTCTTTCAGCCACGTGCTGATGCGGGTTTGAACAGCGATAGCGTCTTTCTCCCAAGATTTTGTATGGGAGCGTTCATCTAATAAGAATTAGGAAAGATATTGTTAGATGTTAAGAATATTGTAATAAAATTGCAAGAATGTCTGAAAAGCTTGATTGCAATACAAAGCTGAGATGATTGTAATTTATAAATACTCATACAATATATTCTACACTTGTTTAGTTTCAATTATATGTTTATTAACTTAAGTTGCTTATCGGTTATTAGTTAGAAATTACAGCTAAGGGTGTGTTTAGAAAATGATAAAAAATTTTATAAAAAATTTTTGAAATAAAAGTTTTTGAATTGTTAAAAAATAATGTAATAGTGTAAGAGTAATAATTAAGAGTAAATAAAAAAAGTTAAAATAGAAAAATTAGTTGTGTGGATAGTTATGTAGAAATAATTAAAAAATAGGATAATTGTATGAAAAATATAAATAAAATTAAAAAGTAAGATTGATGCAGGAATTGGAAAGTTTTAATATTTACCATCAAACCCTAAATCAAATGGACCATGATTACATGCGACATGTCACGTTTTCGAAGTTTTTACATCGTGCCATCTCCAGTGTCCGTGTTGGCGGGTTTTATGCGCGTCGTCCATCTTGTATTAAAAAAGGCGTTGGCATCAGCAGCAAATATATGACATGGACACCTCATTTAAAGCGTATGCAGAGAGAGACATGGTGTACATTTAATGACCAAGCCAGCTCATTTAGCTTGGAGACGTACGTCCAGCGGAGAGAAGTTCTTTCTCCTGTGCTGTAAAAACCATCTCCAACTGAGATTTTTCTCTGTTCTACTGAGGAAGACAGAGAAGAAGACTGAATAGGACAACGGGCGAGGAAGCTGTTATTGAAGTGTGGTTTAGGTCTTAGTCATAAAATCTGTCATGTCTAAACTTTTGTGGACACAATAGTCAACTAAGAACTACAATTTCAGCACTACAATTGTTTGGGTTTGATTTCCATTCTTTCCTCTCTTGCCGAAACAGAGCTATGCCATGGCTGGAATTGATGGTTTTCTGAATTGATTTTATCAGCCGGGCTACAAATTTGAAGTAGCTTGATCGGATTCTAAAATTGCAAAGTTGCTTAGCTGCCATTTCTTAAGGGGCTGAAATGAATTTCTAATTCGCAAAAAAAAAAAAAAGCAACCAAGAAATGTGCTCCTGGCTAGAATCTGTTGTCGTTGAAATTAAGTTGGGACAGTTGCTGGACTTCAGTTGATGGTCGTTTGCCACTGAGCTTCTTGCTGCTGAAAATAGGGAAGTGATTTGGCTTTGTTGTCGTTGATTATGGCTGGTTTATTTGGAGAAGGTTGATTTGCATGCTGTTGGATGCTGCCATTACTGCTGAAATTTTGGTGGCCACATCTTTTGAGATGTGGGACTACAAGAAGCTCAATTTCGTGGCTAATTGGTTAGTAATGGGTTCTGATAGTTTAACAGGGGTGGTTGCATTGGGTTCTGATTTTTTTGAAAAAAAAAAAAAAACTGTCGATTTAACCGAAGAGATGGTGACGACGAGTAGTTTTTATTTTTTACTAATTGGGTGCTGAAATTTTTCGGCCCGGTCATTAGAGTTGGAGGAGGTATGGTTGTTTCCGCAAACAGGTGCAGCAAAATTTTCCATGGCTGCCGATTTTGCTCTGCTCAAATTAGGGAGAGATGATGAGGGTGGAGCAGCTACTGTTGCATTAAATAATAGTTATGTCTTTCTCTGACTGCTCATTAAATGAGCCTCGTCCCCACATCCTTTTGCTACCGATGCAAACGACCCATTTCCTGAGAGATGGACGGTGCATGTTAAACTTGCAAACAGGGACAGTGGAGATTAGGCAATGTAAAAACCCAGAAAATGCGGCATGTCTTATATAATCCGGTCGAAATCAAATAGGCCCTTGGTTATCTAACATGGATCTCCTTTATCTATATAATTAGACTTTGAGATTACCCTCGTCCAGATCAGCTGCTCTGTATCTAAAATAAAATCAGCCTTATCTATTATTCGAGGAATGGGATAAGATAAGACAAGATTTTTAATTTTTAAATTTTTTTTTTATTGGTATATAATTACATATATCTTAATACATATTATACTGAAGATATGAGACATTCTTACAAATCTGGGAATACACAAAACATCCTAAAGAAATCTGGATAAACAGCTCCACGAAAGAATTTGGAAGACACAGCTTCCAATAACCAACCGAGAGACCACCTGCTCCCACACCCCCTCCACCCGGGAGACCATCTACTCCCACACCAATTTTTATAAGCCGAAATTCTAAATGGGATTCGAACCCACACCGACCGCGCAAACGCCGGTGGCCTCGGTTGGTTTCAATTTTCAATTTAACTTTTACTTTTTACATATTTTATATAGTCTTTTCTATTTTTAAGACACAGTAACCTTTTCTCATATAATATATTTGTAGCATTCCCATCCATTAGGATGATCCCAAACACAACAATTCCCGTGCATATTTCCCTTTCTTCATGTTATTAATTTTTGTTATGCCATCACAATGGCCCGTGTGTAACCAACCAGCTGTGGCCTGCAACACTAATGGCCACGTGTGCAGCGGTGGATCCGTGGACAGCGATGGCCCCTACCGTACACCCTTCCGACTCTTCGCACCGACAAGACCTCCGCCCACGTGTGCAGATGCCATACGTGTGGTCCTCATGCGTCCACTTCCGGTGCCTGGCCCCACAGCTGGCGACAGCGCCACTGCTGAGGAATCGGAAAGCCCGGCCCGTCCAGGCCAGTCCCTGGGTTTTGCTGTCTGACGTGGCGGCATACGGACGGGTCATAGATAATCTCATTATCCGTTCCTGAGATGGGGGGGTCGGATTCGCGGTGTGCTCGGAAGCGTGCAGCTGGCCTCGCCCGACGTGGTGTGGGCCACACGTGCCGCCGCACAGTCCTTAGTGGGGTCGAGTGCGCAATTGAGGAGGCCCGTCAGCAATCATTGAGTAGTCGGAGGTCAGCCTGCGGGGCCCGCCTCCAGCGGAGCGCATTTAATGCTGCGTTGCGACGGAAGCCGTCTGAGGTTCTCCGGCGCCGGCCATAGGGAGTCACGATTTGGGCGTTTTAATCGGTAAAGTTTCCGTAAGGTGTGCCTGTCAGCAAGAATAAAATGTCAAGACAAAATTTTTTAATCTAAGAGGGTAATTGGTAACGAGTGAAAAAAATTAAATTAAAAAATTAAATTTAAAACTTTTTATTCTCCATAATCATCTTATTTTTTAATTATTTATACGTATAATTCTATATAATTATTCTGCTTTTGATCTTTTTGCTTAACTACTCACACATCTAATCAACCATTTTTAACTTTATCTTATTTATTTCTCATTATTATCTCTATTATATCACATCATTTTACAACTTTTATTCTTAAAAACTTTTCATTATCTATTTTCAAACATGCTTTAAAATTTTTCACTTTTTATAATTATCTTATTTCAAAATTATTTCTTTATATCTTTCTCTATAATTATCTTATTTTCTAATCATTTATATATAACTATTTATACAACTAAATTATTTATTTAACCTTATTCTTTTTAAATCTAATCATTATTCCTATCATATCATATCATTTTTTTTTATCAATTTAATAACTTTATACATAAAAAAATTTATCACTTTCCAAACACACCCTAAATTATGGGGAAGTAAATGCAAATAGCTTATTACGAGTATCTACAATTCAAGTGATTTCCGTGCGATCATAAAAATATTTGCATTTTTTATTTTTTATAAATATATGGCTTTGAACAATTTTAAATTTATTTGATATTTCTATTTTTTGAAAATTAACATATGAGCATGAATACATGCACATGTATGATGTCTTTTTTATTCTTAAAAATAAAAAACTAAATAAAATTAAAAACCTTCAAATGACACATGGGAATAAAAATAAAAATATCTTTTATGATAGCTCATAAATCCATTTATAGGCGACAGAATAAGATCGCCGTGGTTACTTAATTCATTCAAAAAATATATTCGTGCTCTAAATTCCATTCCGCACTATTATAGTAATTATTTAAAAGATCTAAAATGACTTTCATACGAGCACAAATAGTCTAAAGTTAACCTGTAACCACAATAACGAATAACCCAATCAATTTATATTCTAGCTAGGGTTGGAAAAAATATTTAATGAATTGAAATTTGTCATAAATTGAGTAGTGGTGTCGAACATCCTCGTCCACCCTTTAACCTGTAACCAAGAAATCAATTTTTTAAACAATGTCTTTCACGAATTTAGCTAAACGGATTCCACATCATCGCCCAAAATTGGGGTGAAATAGCGCAAGTATTTTCAACACTATGAGAGACCAATATTTGTAACATTTTTGGTAAAGCTTAATATTTTTTGTCATAAAAAATTTTTATTTAGCCACTAAATAATTGTCGTTGCTAAAGATTAACTTTTTTTTATGTATATATATTTACAGCCATAGCGATTTATATTATATTTAATCTATAAGACATTCTTAGAATTTTCTAAAAGAGACAACAATAACAATAAAAGTAATATAATAACATATTAGATGTCGCAAAAAGTAATTTTTTTAGTGAAATTTTTTTAAAAAATTCATAAAAGCTTTTTCGATGGACTTATATTGATGTTATATTGTAAATTAATACAAATTTTTTTTGCGTTGCTAAATGTCTGTTTTATTGTAGTAAGAATAGGGGTGCGCCGCTACTCTTGCCACACCCACCCCTATCATGCATTGACAGGATACTCCCGATGTTCTTTTCTTTTGTGCCCATGGTCCCTGTGACTATGGGCACATTGTCCTAATTGGCTCCAGTGCGTGGATGTAATGCTTATCAATCTCATCAAAAAGGCTCACGTGGAGTGGCATTAACATCGGAAAATATAAAAAAAGGATTTACTAGGTGCACCTAGCTAAGGACTACTGCAAATGAATGAGATTTATTTAGACGATGAAATCAAAATCTACTCTGTCATTATTTCTATTTAATATCACTTATTTAACTGGTATACCAAATTTTATCAAAATCAAATATGCTCATGTTTCTGTCTAAAAATTTTGTAAAAAAAAATATATAATATAAAATTTGATTTATATATCATTTCTAAAGTTGTTAATATAATATCTACACTGTCAACACCATTATTATTACGTGGATAAATGGTTGTAAAAATTATATGAATAGACCTAAATATTTTTGATAATTTTCATATGATTATATATTTTTGTTAATTGCCTTGAAAAAAAATAACTTCAAATTATATGACTTATTAGATTTTGATTTCATGATCTATGTATGTCCAATTTCATCATAGTTGGGGTGCAACCTGCGCTGCACCTTAGCATATCCCAATAAAAAAAAAAAAATTTGAAAGCTAATTGTATAAGTCTAAGTTGTGTATAAAGAGTTTAAGTTTAATGCTATGGTTGCATTGAAACTTAGAGCAACTTAGTGCAATACGGTACAAAATCTATTTTTTTATTTTTGCAATTTTTTATAAATTTATTAATCTAAGTATATGTAATTTATAAGTTAAGTTTTACTATTTTTAGATATGTGGAGATATATATATATATATCTTTTGAAAATATATATATTTTTTATTTTTAAAAATAGGGATATTTTATTCATTTAGAAATAACTAAAACCCTCTTGTAGTTGTTTTTAAAAATAAAAAAACATAGATACATATCTTAAAATTTGATAAAACTTAATATATAAGTTAAATATATTTAGATTAATAATTTTGTAAAAAATAAAAAATAAAAAAGAAATTTGCACCTTTTTATAACTGAAGTTCCGGTGCAGTGCATTGAAGCGGGGACTCGTGTATAAAAGCAGCAAAAACGATAGCAAAGATCCCTATCAGTACTATGGAATGGTCACTGTGACAAGGATGTCACGAAAACTAGCCAATTACCTTATTGGAAAACGAACAAAACTATTTTGGTACTATTCAGTGCAAGGTGGTGAGAGAAAATCTAGAAAGCTGTAAATTAAAGACAGAAAACGTAGAACAGAAGATTAATATTTTAGTTAAATATTGAAACTTATTCCATATTTTCTGCATTTTTACAACACTTTAAGAGTGTGTTTGGTTACACATAAAACATGTCACATAAAACTTTTCAATCTAAAACTTTTCATTCTCTACAACTCTTCTATTTTTTAATTATTTTTTTACATCTTCCAACACAAACAACCCTACTTTTCAATCATTTCTACACAATTACCTATACAACTAACCTATCTATTTTAACTTTATCATCTTTACTCCTCATCATTACCCCTATCATATCACATCATTTGACAACTTTTATTCTTCAAAACTTTTCACCAAAAGTTTTATTCATTCCCAAACACACCCTAAGAATTCTACGATATTTTTAGCAGAAAGTTGTTTAGACTAACTCATTACCCTGCACAAGATAAAATTTTCATATCCCCAGGCGGGGCAATCTTGAATTAATTAATTGTGCCTGTAAAATTGTAATTTTTCGGAAATTGAAAGAGTTGAAATATTTCCATGTAAGTAATGCAGGCTTACATCATATGCTTCATAATGAGAAACTAATACGTTGAACTTGGATGATAATCATGAACCTCCCAGCATATGTGACAATGTGCATGAGTCCAATCCATGGACCCCATAACTGGGTGGAAGAAATGTATAAAGCTGTGCAAGCTTTCGTTGTTTTATTCCCATTTTTGTAACCATTGAAAAGATCTGAGATCTTGTACGTGTGATTGAAAATGAATTCGAAGCCACAAAGTGGGCATAAGAAGACGTGGAATCGGTGGTCAAGATGGGTTTGCTTGACTCATGCAGGAGGCATGTGATGGGAGGGGGAATTATTGTGTCCTTTATTTTGGCCCTTGGCTCTCCGTCTGTGGTTTTTTTAATCGGGATACTTATCTTATATGATCGGGTATTTAATGAAGGTGTATCTTAGAGGAGAGAGAACGAAACCATCATTTTTATCCAACTTAGAACTTGAACTTCTCTGTCTTAACACCATATACGCACTTATGCAAGCCACGTGATCATCCAAGTGCTCACCAGTACCTATGTTTTTCCATCTGTAAATATTCTGGCAAATGTACTTGCTTGACATAACAGATGAGGAGGGTAAGGATCTGAGCTCTTGCCCTTGCTTCAGTGCTATCGTGTGGGACCCATCATGGAAAAGGTTATTTGGGTGGTGGCCCATGAAAGAAACACGACGATGGTCTATATCATTACAGTGTCTAACTTGTCCATGTCTTGTTCGAAGTTAATGCTTATACTGTTATACATTGAACTTACACTGGATGGCAGTGGCACATCCATCCACAGGTAGCCATGCAAGCAAGCGGCTACATACATAGGCCATCCACGTCCTACGCACACTTAAAAGAGGAAAAGTATAACGGCCTTGAGAACAAATATGTGGTGAAAGGGAGACGATGATTGAAAATTAAAGTAACTTAAAATGAAATTTAAATCTTTTAAACAAAGGGGATAATAAAGGAAATGTACAGTTATTTGCAAAAATACCTAAGGCTTTATAGAATAGTTGCATCTGTACTAATGATTTCATAACATTTATATAATCGGTTCCCAATCTTGGTTTTTGTAAACCTCGGTTCCATCATAACTTTTTTTTTATTTTTTATGGATCTTAAGTGATAAGTTTATATTTTCTCCAAGCCTCGGCCAAACTAAATTAAGGGCTTAAATCTTTAAAGATAAGAAACTGGGTAAATGAGCCGCAAGTTTTATGTGAAAAAAGTGAACCACGAGTATAAGATCACTCACAAATATTGGGCTAGTGATGTAAAGTTCTACTATCAAAGTTTGGAATACAATCCAATTTGAATACAAAGTTGCTTTAAAAAAAAATTTTGAATACAAAGTTACATAATTTTTCTCTGCCTCCAAACCTTGTCCTCTAGGAGGTTTATTGGCTTTTATATATGGCTTATCCTGGAAAATGATACGTGCTTAGTGTTAGAGGAGGATATACAATCATCCCTATTGGATCAACGTGAGGTGACGTGTGTGTCCCTGATTGGTTGAGCACAAAACAACGGCTGATGTGGGCAGCCTATGATAAATGAGCT
Source organism: Annona cherimola (assembly GCA_030490835.1). Lineage (NCBI taxonomy): Eukaryota > Viridiplantae > Streptophyta > Magnoliopsida > Magnoliales > Annonaceae > Annona > Annona cherimola. The sequence goes on along the minus strand of CM059972.1, from coordinate 121,903,065 downwards.
AGCTTTGTCTTCCATAATTGTTGTTGTCGCATTTAATGTAGAGTGATTTCATTTGGCTTGAGAGCTGAGACAGTAGTTAGCTTCATTGGGTGGAAAACATTATCGTCTTCACAACAATGTCATCGTATCAATAGCCTACTTCCAGATGCGTATGACTTGACTTTTGTTGCTGCAGTTATATTTGAGAGTCTTTTACTAAAATGAGAGGGCTGGCTTGTCCCTCATCACCAAGTCTATTATTATGTTTATTAATGTTTGTGCAGTTGAGTTAAAAAAAAAAAAAAAGATACTAGGGTTGGAAACATATATGGGCTATCATGAATTTTATGGGAATCTCAATCGAGGGCCTATCAAGGATTCTAATAATCTAATCGTGTGCAACTGGTTTCATGAATAAGATTTATAGAACCTCTCCATCTAAGGCCCACCTAAATAAATTTTATTATCTTGATTTTACACTTTTAAATGAATGTGGCCAATACTATGATTTTATTTAGATGACATTTAGTTGCCTTATCAAATAAATAATTCTAAATGCAACAGATAAAATAAGTTTCATATAATAACTGGGGACGTTGCATTTGAATGAAAAATCATTTTGATAATTTAACCCCATCTGTAAGCATCCAATGGAATGAGATTTGAATACGGAGGTTGGATGAAGATAATTATTATGTATTGAGAAATGTAAGATTGTAATGAGAATTAAAAAATTGGTGTAACAAATTTTCTTAATTGAAATAATTAATTTAGTTATATATAACTGAATTTAATTGCATTTAATATCATTTGACTTTGGACAAATATATGACTAAATGAGTTGCATATTTAGCTATATATAAATCATTATGTATAAACAAATGAAATCATTTTTCAAAAATGTATTACATATAATGTCATATGCAGCCGACATTTGATTTGCATATGACATTATACTTAGTGATTTTTATTTGGCTGTAAATACATTTAAGGATTGAGATAGGATTCTTATATAAAAGGAAATGAATATTTGTATAGTGAAAGAGAAAAGCAATAAAACTAAAAAGTAATTCAATTTTGACTTTGTTCCACAGTAAGGTGCTTCACCGCATAATCTAAAAAAATGAGTGTTAAAAACATAATCGGTGGTTCTACATTTGGAGCAGGTTTCACTTTATTAAAAGAGAAGTAATCTTGTTAATCCGGGCTAAGAAAATGCCTTATTTAGTTTACCTCACAAAACTTATTTATAATTTTTTTTGTTTTTTCATACGCTTGTTTATCTAAGTGTATTTAATATATAAACTAAAAAGTAATTCAATTTTGACTTCGTTCCACAATAAGGTGCTTCCCCACATAATCTAAAAAAATAAGTGTTAAGAAACATAATTCGTGGTTCTATATTTGGAGTAGGTTTTACTTTATTAAAAGAAAAATGATCTTGTTAGTTCGGGCTGAGTAAATGTCTTACTTAGCATACCTAAAAAAATCTATTTATAATTTTTTTGCTTTTTTCTTCGTACACTTTATTTACCTAAGTGTATTTAATATATAAACTAATAAGTAATTCAATTTTGACTTTGTTCCACAATAAGATGCTTTCCTGCATAATCTAAAAAAAATGAGTGTTAAGAAACATAATTGGCGGTTCTACATTTGGAGCAAGTTTTACTTTATTAAGAGAGAAGTGATCATATTAGAATGGGTTAAGAAAATGTCTCACTTAGCTTATATCAAAAAATCTATTTACAATAATTTTTTTTACTTTTTTCTTCGTACACTTATTTATTTAAGTTTATTTAATATATAAACTAAGTTTTACCATTTTTGGATATGTATTTATTTTTTTGAGATTTTTGAACATATATGCACATAAATGTTTAAAAATCTCAAAATATATATATATATACATATTCAAAATGGTAAAATTTAAATTATATATTAAATATATTAAGATAAACAAGTGTATAAAGAAAGAATAAAAAAAAGTTGTAAATAATTTTTTATAGTAGACTAAGTGAGACACTTGATTAGCCCATATTAATAGGATCATTTCTTTTGTTAAAATCTTTTCATATATACCAATCTAAGCATTTTTACATTTAATCCGAGTAGTCGCAATTCAACACATAGTACAGTTTGATGTTATTATATATTAACAAGCATATGGATGAAAAATATAGGAGTTGGTATAAACCATTACAAGAAATTCCAATATTAGCAATGAAAGTTGACAACAATTTTGTTGCTAACGACCTATGCTTTTGTTGACATTTTTAAGATAATTTGAAAATATACTCACTTAGTTGATCAAAATTTCAAATATACAGATATAATTTTAAAAATTATAAATAACCCTCACATAGTTTAACTATAATTGTAAATAATTCCTACACAATTATAACACCATCATGGTGTGAGTGTATTTGCAAAAATATAAAAACTATGTGGGTATATTTATAATTTTAGAAATTAAGAGATATATTTAATTTTTGCAAACAAACCTTATACAGTTTACCATAATTGCAAATAATTCCCATGTCATGACAATATAGTCACTGTGTCATAATGACTTGTGGGTTATTTGCAATTATGGTTAAACTATGTGGGGTCATTGGCAATTTTTAATACTATATTGATATGTTTGCAATTTGATGAAACTAAGTGGGTATATTTGCAAATTTTTTTATTTTTTTATATTGTCATTACCATGTTATATTTGCACTGCGAAAAATTTATTCTTTAAGGATGAAAATTATTTTTTGTTAAATATTTTTTTGCAATGAACGTTTAATGTAAAATGAAACAACAAGGAAATTATATAGTTGCTAAAATGAAAATTAAACTTTTGGCAATGAATAAGTCTAAAATCCTATATCAATTTAGTAAGAACTTGGTTGTTTTATTATTATTATTTTTGATTTCGGGCTGTTTTATTAATATTATGAAAACTATTGATATGTGCAAGTTTTTGATGAAGTCATCAATATATTTTCAAACAACTTTAAGATAGGGTTATAGATAGTGAAATAACACATAAATTTAAATGTCAGGGATTATAGGAAAAGACATTTCCATTTTTTTAAGGAAAAAAAAAACGTTACATGTCTTCGTCAGTCAAATTTCGTAATTGGTGGCTGTCTTGGGGTGGGGCCACCATCACTTCTCAAACAGCCCTCCAAGATACACATATCATAGGCGTCTTTTTGGCACCAATATTCTCTGATTTGTGAACAGATCACGAAATGATTGGCAAAGTGGGCCCCAAATGCGTGTGAATCAAAACCGATGAGACCCATTTGATGTTCGGCCCCACAACCTTCAAAAGAATCTTCCCCCCCACAGTCCATCTGTCCAATATGAGAGATAAGCTGTGGGGCAGGCCAGGATCCGCGGTGATATATGTGCATGTAGCTAGCTAGGAACATTAATGTATCAACGTATCAACGTAGGATTGGACATGGAGCAATCACCCCCATGATCTCTCTCTCTCTCTCTCTCTCTCTCACTAGTCATTTGTTACAAGTCCAATCCCAATCCTAAGGGTGGAATTGCTGCGTGCGTCGTTATACGAGATTGTGGGGTCAACCCACTGCAAATTGCTTTGCTATGGCATGCAGACAGTGCTTTAGAAGAAGTACTCATGACAGGGATGGATCCTGCTAATGGAGAAATAAAGCAATGCATTTGGACTCTTTAATGGTCCATCGACGTGGGGCCCGCCTCGATCATAATCTCATCTTAAGGAATATGGAATGTCCGTCGTCCGTGGGCCTAATCATTTTTCAAGCTGACCTCGATCTAAAGTATGGAGCCACCTTCCACTTCACATTTGTTGCATTGCCTTCCACTCGCTCTGATCACATGCATGAATCAACGTTGCATGATGTATATCACATATCAGCAAACCCAAAACCATGTTAAAAGCAATCTAATTCCAGGTTATGTAGCAATTTCGATTAAACTAACACTATAGCAAATTTCATTAAAAGCAGCTTCTTTTTAGCTTCATATAATGCTTATTTCACTATGAGTGTGTCTTTGAAATGATAAAACTTTAGTTTTTTTTTTTCAAATATACAAATTATATTTGATCTTAATCCCAAATACACCCATAACTTTTTTAAAATCATAAATATACCTATTATGTTTGCATTTAATCCCCAAAATACTTATTTCGTGAGTTAATGCTGTTAGCGAATATGTGAAATTATTCATATACTCTTCAAATTTAGCACTACATTAGAAAAATTGAATGTCTTAACTCATTAATGCCCTAATTGCACATGAGTCCTAAATTTAGAAAGTCATAATTTTATTTTCTTTCTATTTAATTTCATCATTTACTATTTTGTAGTTGGGGTATTTTGTGCATTTATAAAATTTTAACAAACAATTTTTGACGAAATAGATATTTTTGGGATTAAATGCAAACATAATGAGTATATTTAGAATTTTGAAAATACAGAAGGTATATTTGAAATTAGAGTCAAACGTAATAAGTATATTTGTTAAAAACCGTGAAACTTTAGATGAAAATTTTTTTGTGTAAATTTTTTTGAATTGATAGAATATAATATAATATGATAATGATAATAATGAGTAAAGAGAATAAGGTTAAAATAGATAGATTAGTTGTATGGGTAGTTGAGTAAAAAAAATTAAAAAGTAAGATAGTTGTAAAAAAATGAAAAAAAAATTTTAGATTAAAAAGTTTTATAGTTTTCCTAACACTCTGTATATATAAATACATTCATTTAGCTACCTCTGCATATTTGGCTGTATGCACATGGCTGTTTAAGGATGATGACACTCCCTTAAAATGCAACCAATTTTTGCCTCTTATACGGCCAAAATTAATATCTAATGCTGCCATTTAGATTTTTGATTGCCAATAAAAATACCAATTTTAGCTGCAAAAGTATCATAATTGGCTGCGTTAAATACTACTGGATGTGCCAAAATCTAAATTTCACTGCAAAACATCAGTTTGGGTTTTGCTTTAGTACACAGTACTCTCGCATTATTAGAGTGTACCTGAGTTAAAAAGAAAAGAAAATAGCTTGCTAGTTATTTATGATAGTCCCGGGGTTGACCCATTTAACGTCCTATGGAAAATCATGTCTAAGTTTATCTTATTCATTCTTCTTCCTAGGAAAATTTGATACAACCCAAGGATAAGTTAAGGAGACGTTAACAGCATTTCTGATATCATGAAAAAAATAGCCCGAATTTTTCAAATCAATTTCCTGCTGGGTGAGTGAAATCATATATGTAGCCCAATCCCTGCATCTTTCAGGCCTCGTATGTAGCAACATATGGTTAGCCCATTTGGGTTGGGGCATACATCAAAACTATTATAGACCTATGCGAAAATGAATTATAAAAAGAAATTAAAAAAATAAAAATAGCAACATATATGGTGATGTCAGTTGATTATAAACATAAAGTAGAATTAAGATTTTCATTTCTATACAAATTAGCAACATAGTTGTGGATGTCAATTGAATAAATATAATGTAGCATGGAAAAGTTTCATTTTTATCCAACTAATCATGGCCTAGACTTTACCCACAAAACGCAGATATGATCTTAGCTTTAGCATAGCAATGAATGCAATTTCAATCACCTCAAACAGAAGGAAGAAATCTGATTTTAGGGAGGAAGCCCATAGTTGACTTCACGGGAGAATCATGTGCCTTCCATATGAGAGGGACAGGAATTCATCATTCTTTTATTAGCCTTGTAGCATCACATGATGCTTTAGTTTATTTCTCTTCAACTCTATTTTTGTTTTTTGGAGATTAGCTATGCCAAGTACATTGCTAATATAATGTCAGTGGCACCGTCATGATACTTCAGAAAAAAGGGGGCAGAACAATTCCAAAAGCAGAAGGATTTTTAAATGGGTTTTGGGATTTTCTGAAGCTTGAGATACGTGGAAATGGATTAAAAAAGGTAGGTTGCTTTATTGAGCTTTGTTGTTTGGATTCCATACACAACCTTGCACGGAATATTTGCCCTCCTCACATCCTTATAAAACTGTTTATTTTATCGAAAAGGCATCTTTCCTATTTAATAATGCATATGAAGAAAAATATGAGAAGATGACATAGGCATCTGCAATTTCTGGCAAGTGCATCAATCACCATCTACCAGAGTATCAAATATCTCTGCCAGCGAATATCTATCATGCAAAAACCTGGCAAGTAGGATGCCTACTCTCACTTGGAATTGTAGCTATTCCTTCTTGGGACACCAGCAAAACTGCAAAATTCACCAAACTGAATAATCTGATAACCTTGGAATGAATGCTTTCCTTCTTGAGACAAGCAAATTAGCAGGCAACCTTATTAGCCAGTACTACACAAAGTCTTCATCTAAAGACTTCCATTTAAAAATAGGACAAAGATCCATTAAGCGAGAACACCTAAGACTAATGAATGGTTTTGATCTAATATGAATTCCAAAAATTGCACAAAAATTCAATCTTATGTGACTTTTTGTGGGAACAGTTACAAGTGGGAGGGGAATACTTAGTGAGTGGTTAGGATCTAGTATTCATTTCAAGAAATGCACGAAATTCAACCTCGTACGGCTCAAGAAAGAGGAACAGATTACATGACTTGGTCTATCAATGAAAAGAATTTTTAAAACATCCAAAAGTGATCAGCATTGATCCTATTTAAAAACAATGGATAACATTCATTAAAAAATCTACGACCCTCTGATCAGTCAAATGTAAAAAAGAAAAATTGAAAAAAAGAAATGTGCACAGTATTTTGATGGTTATTTGTATTTGATCAGGCTAAATATTTCATACGATAAAAATAACAAATTTCGGTAAATAGTCCATGGCTAATGCTTTTAACATGCAATACTAAAAAAATCAAAAGTTTGTCTTGGAATAAAAATGCCAACAACTCGTGGAGAAGTAACGGGGGAAGGGTAAGATGGGATCGAAACTTTTCACCGCAATTACGAGAAAAACGCTAGGTTCGAGATAATAAAAAATAATCTTATTAGTGAAGAATTCTATTTTTATTTAGTAATTATGAAGTATATCTAAAAAGGATTAAATTATAGATATAGTATAATGCAGGTTCTAAGGATTAAAAATAATTTCAAAAATAAAAGAATCACTGGACAACTTTATTTTCTTTAAATAAATAACTTTTTTGGTTGGGTTTAGATAACTAATTTAAGTAAGGACACCGAAGTGGAGTTGCACAGAAGCAGTATTATGTAACCCTCTTAAAATTTAAGGTTTTGATCTATAATGAAAAATTCAATTTATTCATTGTATTTAACATCATTTGTTTATTTAAGGGACTAAGTTTCATCTCGATCAAGTATGTTTATGGACCATGTGTTTTGAAAAATATATATTTATATGCAAATTATGAAAAATGCTAAAAATCAATGTTAAATTAGTATTTTGATATTTAAAACCTTCTAAAATATTATTTTTATCTGAGCAAATTATTCTATAAATTATTATCACATTCTAATATATGTGTAAATTATTCTAAGTATTTTTTATAATTTACACACAAGTACATTTATTTTTTAACAAATATGACCCATAAACATACTTGATTGGAATGCAACTTAGTTTCCTATATAAACAAATAATGTTAAATACGATGAATGAATTCAATTTTCCGTCAAAGATCAAAATCTTAAAATTTAAAAGAATTACATAGCTCCACTTTTATGTAACCTAGTTACATAGAAGCGAGATCGTTTAAGTAATATAATAATGTTAGGTTATCCTCTTGCACATTTCTTAATCTATTATAAATTCCCAAGCTCAATTAATAACTATATTTTACCCTTTTATCCCTACGTTTCAATCTTCTTCAATCATTTATCTTTCCTATTACACTTCAATTACCTTACTTATTTCATCTTTACCCTTATAATTCATATTAATCACACAATTTTCAAAATATTTATACAATTGGAAGAGGTTAAATGTGTAGTTAAAATGTGAGATGAAAAGTCTTTCTTAGGCTAACTTTTGGGGTTGAGAAAGTGTATAAATACTCAACAATTAGTATCAAAACCTAAAATGTAATAATTTCATTAAAGAGTCAAAAAAACAAGTTGATTAGGAAATCCAACCTAAGCTTTTTTTATTTGTATTATACATTACGACAACTAATATTACAATCAAGTACTTTGACAACCCTTACACCATTAAGGGACACTTTTCTGAAACCCCCACACCATGAACGGATTTTTTTTATATATAAATACCCCCACCCAAGGGGGAATATATAAAATTCCCACATTATGGGGGAACAAATACACCACTGACACTTGGCGGGAATCGAAGACGCGCCGGCACTACATCTCGTTCATGATGCGTAACCTAAGCTTGATGTGTGAAAGTATGAGGAAAAATCTTATGTCTCATGTTAACTTTTAGAGTTAAGAAAGCTTAGACACCCGACAAATAATAAATAACATATAGGGAAAATTCTTTATATACTAACAAATTTTGCTCTTGATTTTACTTATACCTATGAATTTTTAAAAATTCTTCTCATATCCTATGAATTTTTCATTCTAATTTCACTTATAATCACGCCATTAAAAATCTGTTAAAGAGGTTGTTAACTCTTTGAAAAATGACGAATATACTCATCCTTAATTATGTTTTTATAGTTAAAAATTCATATTATAATAGATTTTTAGTAATTCTACAACTTTAAATCATATATTATTTGAAAATAAATCTTTAACTTTAAGCAAAATAATCTTAAATTATATTATAGCTTAGACATATTTATTATTTTACAAGGAGACTAATGACCTATTTAATAGATTCTTAACTATATGAGTATAAGTAGAATTATGATGAAAATGAGGGGATATGAAAAAAATTTAAAAAAATTTTGTAATTTGCCCCGGCACGTAACATTTACAACATTTTGAAGTCTTGTACGAATGCAAAAGCTGAAGCACGTTGACAGCTCTGCCTTACGCTGTGCAACGTAGTCTGGGCACGTGCCATGGCTATGAAGAAGACATCTAGTAGGCCCCGTATAACGGCTGACCAATCAGCTATCATACGGCATACGGCATACGGCCACTGTCACAACACAAGGACTATCACGCTCGTCGACTCCATGGTCACAGGCCCCGTGGTAAAAGTCTGTATATTACCCCTTTATTTTCCGATCTTAGCCTAAAAGTAAAAATTCATTACTAAATCTTAGTTCGGACTTATTTACCTTATACACGAGAGTATTTGATAACATGCAAAGTAAAAGTTAAAAAACAAGAATGAAATTTTTTTAAAAAATAATGAGAAAGTGATGCAATATAATAAAAATAACAATTATAAGAAAAAAATAAATAGAATTATTGCGTACAAAAAAATGGTTAAAATATAAAATAATAGTAAATAAAATAATTTGGGAATTAAAACATCAAATTATACCAAAATATATGTGTAGAGAGGGGTAAAAACTTTGGTGCTGCTCAAATGCGTCTACGTGACTTAATTTCATTGTATCGTAGATGTAAATGTTTTTAAAAAATAAAGTTTACAAATCACCATAAATGGTAGAACTTATTTGATAACTTAAATATATTTAAATTAAAAATTTTATAAAAAGTTTTCAAAAATAAAAAATAAATTTTTTATACTTAAATACACCGAAGTTAAAATGAAGTGAACCTAATCCAAAGGAAAGGACTCAAAAAGTTCACCGCTTTCTGCTGTTCCCAAAAAAGCCGAAATACGGTGACAAAGGTCAAATTTGGTACAGGATTGACGAACGGCAGAGTCTGTGGTAAAGAGTTGTACTATTGTGTGGAAAAAAAGATGCAAGTAAATGGCATATCCATGATTTGGACGGCTATCGATTGAATAGGTAAATATTCCATCAGAATATTTGTGGATGTGAAGATTTATAAATTATAGATAGGTGTAGCTAACTAGCGATGAGTTGTACTCGTGGATCCTGAATATATGGGCACTTCTTTTAAAATTTTTGATCGGGAATATGCGGGCACATTTGACAACATGTACTTTGGTGAAATTTTGATAAGGTGGGAGAAACGAAAGAAGGATTATTTTAAACTTACGTGAATAATATGAAATACTAAGAGTATGAATAATGTGAAATATTAAGAGTAAAGTTAGAATAAATAGGTAATTGTAAGAAAAATGATTGGAGTATAAAAATGAAGTTGGAAAAATAAGGTTGTTAGATATTCAAATAATTTATAAGAAAACACGTTGAAGAAAGAAAAACTATGAAAAAAGTGTAAAAAACTACAAAGTAGAACTAGCAAACGCGCCCAATGTCTTGCAATTTTCATGAGCTTTGAAAAAGGACTTGTTGATGGCTTCACCAGTTCCCCTGTTTCTGCACGCAAGAGGGATGACCATATAATTACGCTAACACATGTGCAAAAAGTCGAATGGGTACGTAATGCTGTTTCGGTTGGGGCCGCCTCAGTGCACATGGGTACTTCGCCTGCTTTTTAATTTTTTAAAATTTTTTTTTTTATACATCAGTTAATTTTAAGTGTATTTAATATGTGTATCAATTTTTACCATTTTTAGAATATTTTAGATATTTATTTTTACTTTTTGAAAATCCATAGCATTTTAGATAATTTAAAATTATTAAAATGCCACTGATTTTCAAAAATCAAAACTAAATATCTAAAATATTCTAAAATGGTAAAAATTAATACATATGTTAAATACACTTAGATTAACAATTGTATATTTTTTTTAAAAAAAAATAAATTAAATCACCCGGGTGTATTGTATCATAGTCCTGTTTGTTTCACCTCTACATTTAGTTAGATTATACATATAGTATTTTTTCTATCAGAACAGCTTCAATGTTTATATTTATTTATCTTATTTTTCTTTTGAGAATTCTAATTTTGGATTTTTTTATTGCTAACTTTCATTCTTCTACCTAAGAGATTTATTTATTTTCATTTTTTCTTTTAGATTTTTGAAAACTATTCCATGCAATTGGTTTCTTTAAAATTTGCAAGGAATTAACCTCTTCGTTCGATCGAGGTTGTAGTGGATGATACGGTGAACTGGCATTTCGTCCATTTTTTTAAAAATTAGTTATTATTCTAAAAAATTCAAACTACCCACAGAAAAAAATTATCAATATCTTTCTGTGTATTTTCCATTAACGAGCTTTTAGCAGACACAGGCCTTGTATTTTATTTTTAATTACCTAGTTGTAAATTATTAAACTTTATCGTCTAAATATTTCCAGAAGAATTCTTTAACTTTCAAGTGTTACGAAATAAACTTAATATTATTGCCAATATCGTTTTAAATATATAATGGGTTCGATGTGGTTTCAAATGTATTACAAAACATAAAAAACTGCATTTAACATATTTTATGTCTAATTAAATTAAACTTCCACTAACGCCTATGTCAAGTCTACTTTGCAGCACCAACGAGGCAACGTCGTAACTTTCATTTTAGCCACAGAGATGAAGAAGGTCCAATGGGTGGTGGCGTTAATTCTCTTTGGATTTTGTGGGAGCGTTCACTAATAAGAAAAGTTTGGAAATTTAAGAAAAATATTGTTAGAATATCAAATGAAAAATTATAAGAATGTCTCCGTGCTTGATTGTAATACAAGTTAAGATAATTATAAAATACATCAAAAAAGTTTACTTTGGAACATTTTAAAATTTAGCAAATCTATATTGCGCATATCTAAGCATATCAAAGGTATAAAGTTTGAGTGGTGAATATAAATGTTACATGGTTTGTTTATTATTTAAAAAAATAAATGAACGAGTTCCATACTTTGATAATATTTTTATATTTCCATTGGCAAAAAACTAACTAAGATAATTGTGGTCGACTAAAAATGTTATTGAGATAATGACAATTTTCTCTTAATTAAGGGAGTGTTTAGCAAACAAAAAAAACTTTTTTCAAAAAAAAGTTTTCAATATTTACAGCTACTTTATTTTTTAATTATTTTTATACATTTTCATACAACTATCCCACTTTTTAATAATTTTTACACGACTTCCTGTACAACTAACAAATCTATTTTAACTTTATTATATTTACTTATCATCATTACTCCTATCACATTATATAATTTTCTACTAGTTCAAAAACTTTTATACTTTTTATAAAAAAACTTTTATGCCGAAATTCTTTTTATCAAAAGTTTTATCATTTTCAAAACACACTCTATAATTATTTTGATAATATACAAAACCTTTTAACTTAAAACTCTTTAATCTAAAATTTTTCATCTTTTGCTACTACCTTATTTCGTAATTATTTTTTCATATATTTCTATATGACTATTTAGTTTTAAATCATTTCTACATAATTACACATACAACTAACCTATTTATTTTAATATTATTATCTTTATTTTCATTAATACCTCTTTGACATCACATCATTTTCTCTCGTTTTAATAAATTTTACATTAAAAACTTTCATAAAAATCTTTTTACTTCCTGAACTAACCCTATGTGAACTGTTTTTTTTTTTTAATAAAATACTTTCTCGTAAAAAAAAAATTCTTTTTTTCTCTCTGTCGGCGGAGAAGTACAAGAAATGTATTCCAATCGAGTCTGGAGGAGGCACCTGATGCGACAGGGGACAGCTCCCGTTTGGACATGATAGAGAGATGCCTTTTATTTTTCTTCTCCACTTTCCCTCATGTTTTTTTAATTTCAAAAAGCCAGTTTAGATGATTGAGATCTTAGCGAATTTTCAATTGGACTGCCGATGCCATATGTAAAAAATTGAGAGCCATGTCCGATTCAATGCATATAACACAAAAAAAAGGGGGAAAAAAGAGACGAGTAGAGAACTAGCCAAAAGAAGAAATCTGAGTATTTTAATAGCTAATATTACGCATTCTTTGTATGTCAATAATTAATACGTGTGTCATATAAAGAAGGCAATAATTAATATTTGTATGTACTATGGCTAGAAACACACATATATATAGTTTAATGTTATAATAACTGTAGCATATTCGGTCCGATTGGCAGCCGTTAAGGTCACTTGGCAGCATCATCCAAATGGTATTTAACAGTTGAATGATTATAAAATAGTGTTTATATTCGTAAATAATTAATGCATGTTCAAAATAAATTTAAAGATCTAATCCATCGATCCAGTTTTGAATCATTTAATTAAGATATAAACAGTCAAAAATATTAAAATTGATTCAATATATAAATAAAAAAGATTAATTAAGCCTGTTTAAACTAAAGCACTTCAGACGGGTTCGATTTTGGTAACCCAGAGTAGGGGTGTAAATCGGGTCGGGTTGACTCGGGTTGGCACAAATACAACCCTAACCCACCTTGTAAAATCACAACCCAACCCTACTTTCAACCCTACTTTTCACATCTTAACCCAACCCTATTTCAACCCACCTCAAATCGGTTCGGTTCGGGTTAGAAATCGGGCTAATAGATTACACATGTTATCAATGCTAGTTAAAGTTTTGTTCACCTGAATTTCTAAAATAATAAAAATAATGATAATTATAAAAACAATAAGTACCAATAAAAGTTCTACATAGCTCAAAAGTGGAGGATAAGTTTAGTAATTGATTCGTTTTTTTGTTTTTGTATTTTTGAGCAATCGATGTCTTCTGCAAGTCAAAAAGTGAAAGCCAAGTAAAATTATTACAGTAAATTATGCAAAATAGAAAAATGAATATTATAGTCTTACTTACCTTCTTAGTTGGCTTCCAATCAAAGCTACAAACATCTTAAGTTCTCAGTTGACCTGTTATGTTATTCTAAATCACCAATGCGAGCAAATATCTAAACAACCTATTTACGATGCAATATAACCAAATAATCCAAACACAATTTCACAACTAATTAACCAAATATATTTCCAAACCAAATAAATTCAAACAACATTTGACAACCAAATAGTCAAACAAATTTCCAAACTCAACACAATTTTATTTAAATATCTAAGCAATATGAATGAAATACACTCTCATAAATACATGTAAATACATATCTTATGAAATCGGGTCGGGTCGAGTTGACCGACCCCTAACCCAACCCAACCCATTTTTAAAATCGGGTCGGGTTGAACCCATTTTTTAAAAACTAAATTTCCAAAACCTCAACCCAACCATGGTATAAATCGGTTCGGGTTGATGCGGGCTCGGGTTGAACCCAACCCTATTTACACCCCTAACCCAGAGACAGGGCAGTGGCCTAAATCCTAATTAAGCACAAGACTGACATGCACGCGGGCAGGCTATTTTGAGACCCCAGAGGTATGCTGTCACATGAGAATGTGACAGTGATATATTGCTGGGGAGGAGCATCAGCCCGTTGTTTTCGGAAAAGGCCATCCAATCGTGTGGATTTGGTGGTTCAAAAAATGAGGGGGCCCCACCTAATCAAAAATGTTGCTCTAATTTTTGGTCGACTAATGATGCAACACAATACGTGGAAGGACGGCCATTCGATTCAATTCCATTCCCGATGCAGCTTACCCTTCCTTTTCACACGCAGTAAGGGGTTGGTAGCATTTCACTCGTTCGTATATTCTAGTAGGCCGTGCATGCATGCATGCCACCGTCCCCTATTCGAGCCCGCATGGCTTATATATATATATATATATATGAGGGGTGATCATTTCAGGCCGGCCGCACGGCACTGCTCCGTGCGTCCGGCCTGAAAACCTATTTTTTTTTATTTTTTTTTTGATTTTTTTTCATGGGTAAGTAAATCTAGGTGTATTAAATCTATAAAACAAGTTTTACCATTTTTGGATGTTTTTAAGTATTTTTTTTGGATTTTTAAACACGGTGTTTCGTAATTTTACGCACGGAGCAGTGCCGTGCGGCCGGCCTGAAATGATCACCCCTCATATATATATATATATATATATGGGAACCGATCCTGTGCAGTCCGCTGTAAAATGGACCCCACGCATATTAGATTGTAATGAAACTTTATACACTCATTTATCCATATATAAATCATACTTTAGACGGTTTAGATGTTGAAAAAACCACTTTAAACTTGATATTTACATTAAACTATTTTATTACGTTGATTTTGCACCATTTTAAGATGGAGACTACGCACATGTTGGATTTGGATGAAAATTGGTATGGTAATAAAGTGAATAATTCTAACTACAATGGGTGGGGTGGATTTATGAGAAATGATCAGGTGGGGCCCACAGTGCATGGACTGCACGGTGCAGTCGCATGCACTGGATTATTTCCCATATATATATATATATGGATATATATATATATGGATATATATATATATATGGATATATATATATGGGATTTAATCATGTGCATTCGGACTGCACGGAAACTACCGTGCAGACGGCTCATCCGGCCGTCTATTTCGGCGGGATGAATCCCGTCCGTCGAGAGTTGGTGCGCGTGTTGTGTTGCGTTGGGTGGGACGTACACGCGGTGAATGTTGGGAAAATTTTCCCGCTCGGCAGCTAAAAACAAAAACAGAAATCCCGCCTCCTCCTCCTCTCTGGCGTCCCTTGTCCCTCCTCAATCCTTAAATCGCGGCACCCCCCGAAGTTCTGTGATCGATTCCGAAGTTCTGCATTGACGGAAACCGTCGATTTCGAAGTTCTGTGAATGAATTCCGAAGTTCTGCTTCGACGGATTTCGCGCTGATCGTCTTCTCTGAAAATCCGCATGCGGATTATAACTGTGCAGCAAAAGGTCTCCTATTTGCGCGGATCGTCTTCTCCGAAAATCCGCATACGGATTCAGAATCCGCATACGGATTCAGAATCCGCATGCGGATTATAACTGCACAGCAAACGTGCCTCCCATCTGCATCTCTCTTACGCGAAAATCCGCATGCGGATTCTGAATCTACAGCAAACGTACCTCCCATAAGTGTTGTTTTCCACATGCGGATTTAGAATCCGCATGCGGATTTCGCGTCAGAGAGATGTAGATGGGAGGCGCGTTTGCTGCGCAGTTATAATCCGCATGCGGATTCAAAATCCGCATGCAGATTTTCGGAGAAGACGATCTGCGCACAGTACCTTCTGTCGACACAGAACTTCAGAATCAATCATAATCGATCATAGAACTTCAAAATCGACGGAGAAGGAGATTTGGGAGCAGCAACGGCGGCTGCAGCAGTAGCAGCGGCAGCGGTGGGGTCTCTGTTTTCGAAATGGGAGGGATGAGCGGGTGGGTTTTTGTGGATTTTCAGTCCACCGAGCGGGAAAATGCATTATCCGAATTTTTGCGCGCATGTACGCGCGTCTCCGTTCGGCTCGTCATCTCTCTACACGCATAATTGAACGAACGGCGTAAATTTCTCCCGCTGAAACGAACGGGCGGATGGGGTGTCTGCAGGGTATTCGGGTGCAGTCGGAATGCACCTGAATAAATCCCTATATATATATCCATATATATATATATATATATATATATATATATATATATATGGGAAATAATCCAGTGCATGCGACTGCACCGTGCAGTCCATGCACTGTGGGCCCCACTTGATCATAAATAGAAAATCCACTCCTCCCATTGTATTTATAATTGTTCACTTTATTAACATACCAATTTTCATCCAAATCCAACATGTGTGTAGTCCCCATCTTAAAATGGTGCAAAATCAACGTAATAAAATAATTTAATGTAAATATCAAGTTTAAAGTGGTTTTTTCAATATCTAAACCGTCTAAAGTATGATTTATATATGGATAAATGAGTGTATAAAGTTTCATTACAATCTAATATGTGTGGGGTCCATTTTACAGCGGACTGCACCGTAATTATGGTGCAGTCCGACTGCACAGGATCGGATCTCTCTATATATATATATGGGATTTAATCCTGTACATTCGGTCTGCACAGAAACTATTATGCAGACAGCTCACCCGGGCGTTTATTTCGGCGTGGTAAATCCAGTTCGTCTATTCGTATGTGCATGTTGCGAAGGAGGCGGAGACTGCGCGTATATGCGGATGGGTGCATTTTCCCGCTCGGTAGCAAAAAAGGAAAAAAGAAATCCCGCCCGCGCCTCCTTCGGCAGTGGATGAGATCATCTTCCCAGGTGCCAGCCTGTCCTCCTTCCCAAGTGCCAGCCCGTACTCTCATCCGCGCGGATCATCTTCTCCGAAAATCCGCATCCCTCTGACACGAAAATTTGCAGCAAACGTACCTCCCGTCAGTGTTGTTTTCCACATGCGGATTCAGAATCCGCATGCGGATTTTCACGTCAAAGAGATGCGGATGAGAGTACTTTTGCTACGCAGTTATAATCCGCATGCGAATTTTCGGAGAAGACGACCCCTTCTGTCGACACGGAACTTCGAAATCTCGACGGAGAAGGAGAAATCGACAAGAGCAGCGACGACATCAGCAGCTCGACGGAGAAGGAGAAATCGACGGAGAAGAAGATTCGAGAGCAGCGGGCGGCAGCAGCGTCATCGTCTTCATTTTCGAAATGGGAGGGATGAGCGGGAAAATGCATTCTCCGAAGTTTTGAGCGCGTGTATGCGCAGTCTCATTCGGCTCGCCGTCTCCCTCTACACGTACACACACGATGGAAGAAGCGGCGTAGATTTCGCCCGCTGAAATGGACGGTCGGATGGGGCGTCTGCAGGGGAATTCAGGTGCAGTCCGAATGCACCTGAATAAATCCCTATATATAGGGGTGATCATTTTAGGCCGGACGCATGGGTAAGTAAATCTAAGTGTATTAAATTTATAAACCAAGTTTTACTATTTTTGGATTTTTTAAGTTTTTTTTTTAAATTTTAAACACAGTGGCATTTTCGTAATTTTCTGATAAAAATAAAAAATATTTAAAAACATTCAAAAATGGTAAAACTTGATTTATAGATTTAATACACCTAAATTTACTTACCCATGAAAAAAATTTAATTTTTTTTTTAAAAAATAGGTTTCCAGGCCGAACGCACGGCAGGACTCATATATATATATGAATTCTGTTCCGGTGCAGCGTCACTGCACCGGAACAGCGGTGCAGTGGCCCCAAAATGGGGTCCACATGATCATGAAATCATGATCTACTCCACCCATTGTATTTAGAATAATGTATTTTATAACCATACCAATTTTCATCCCAATCAGATACTTTAAAGTTGTTATTTACATTAAACTATTTTATTACGTTGGATTTGTACCATTTTCAGATGGGGCCCATATACATATCTGATTGGGATGAAAATTGGTATGGTAATAGAATATATTATTCTAAATACAATGGGTGGAGTAGATCATGATTTCATGATCATGTGGGCCCCGTTTTGGGGCCACTGCACGGCTGTTCCGGTGCAGTGACGCTGCACCGTAACAGGTCCCTATATATATATATATATATATATATATATCTTAAATACACTCGTTTGATACACCATCTTTCAACCCTACACAAATGTCCTTAAATGTGTGGTGTTATTTTTACCTCCAATCAACTTAGGTTTGAATGTTTTATGTTTTATAAACATTATTAGGGAAATGCATACTTTCTAAAATGATTTATAATTTGGCCCATGCTCGTAAAAAATAACGATGGGTTTTCTGTTTGCAATTTATTTTTACTTTTGGCGTGAGAAGAAATTTGAAAAAAAACGACTTGAAAGGGACAATTTTAATAGGTGTGGAATTGGTTTAGTCCATGGATTCTTCTAGTTCCTAATCCTACTCATACGAAGATAGTCACTTTGGTTGTGATCGTTACTTAATTAACCAAAAGCAACAATATCATATTAGAAGAATATCAAACAAACACAATAAAGAATTTAATTGTGCAGGACATGGCCTCACAAGTAGGTGGTCCTGGCTTCGAATCTCCCCAGCAGCATTCTGAAGTGGTGGCGTTGTAAGTCTCCCTAAGTTTGTGGGAGCTGTCTACTGGTGGGAAAGTTTAGAAATAGTAGATAATTGTTAGCAAAATTGTAAGAATATCTCGGAATTTAATTGTAATACCTGTTGAGATTGTAATGTATGAATACTCATCAAAAAAAAAAAAAACACAATAAAGAAAAGTAGATACTTTAAATTTAGGATAAGTTTGTATATCATAAAAACTTTTTATTCTCCACAATTATCTTATTTTTTAATCATTTCTTTATATATTCCTATACAATTATTTTATTTTTTAATCATTTCTACACAACTAACCATATAACTAATTAATCTGTTTTAACTTTATTCTCTTTACTTCTCATCATTGCCCTTATCGTACAACATAATTTTTTTTTATATTAAAAAATATTTATACTAAAATCTATTATAATAATTAAATCATAAAAAATATATAAAACTTGAAATACAACTAAATTGACATGTACAATTCTTGTAAATGCTAATTTTGGTACCTCAATCTCCCTCGGGACGTATACTTTTTCTTATCCTACCGTATTGATAATTTTTTCCAACTTTAACTGATCAGTTGATTCTCTGGGGTGCTGATCATTTACAAATGGTGAAAAAGGGCAGCCCCTTCAGATCAGCCGAAAAACATATAATTTCTTTTGCATTTTTTATAAAATTTTTGTTCTAAATGTATTTAATTTATAAATTAAGTTTTACCATTTTAGTTGTGTATGTATTTTTTTAATTTCACATACAAGGATATTTTAATCATTTTTAAAGGTTAATTAAAATAACTAAAATACCCTTGTAGCTAAAATTTTAAAAAATATACTTGCATTTTAAAAAATGATAAAAATTGATCGATACACAAAAAATCTAGAATAAAAGTTTTGTAAAAAAAGCAAAAATAATTTCTTACTATTTGCGCAAAAACTGCTTTTCACTGCAAGCCATGTCAACAGCAGATCGGGTACTAGAAATGGCCTCACCCACTTCTCCAAAATAAATTTTCTTGGACATAAAGCTGTCTGTATTAATTGGACAGCCAACTCATAGAAAAATCTACACTTTCATAATTTTCAATTCACACCATTCTAGCTTTCTTAATTGTATTTGTCTCTTTTAATTTTCTAATAGCAGTTTCCAGAGGATCCCGCCAATCGAGGTGGCGGCAGGCACGACAGCTAATAATTCTAAATTTTTTATTTGTTTGATACTCGTTGAAACATCAGGTACTGGGAACTACGAGTGATGGGGCATTGCTTTGGACTGGAATTGTTTATTTTTCCAAAAGTTGGATTTTAATTTTATATAATTTCTTTTTGTCCTTATTTTGGACAGTTGAAACGTTTTGAAGGGTTTCCCTTGAGTAAACTGGAAACAGCAAGAAATGTATGATACGTATAATTCGTAAAACAAAAAATAATTTTACCTATAAGGTGAAACGATAAAATAATCTATACGTGTTTTGGATGATAGAATATGAGGTAGTAATTGAAAAGTAGTTTTTATTTTTCCTGGCTTATCCAAGTATATAAAAAGTCTTATGGGGTATAAAGAAAAGAAGAATTCAAGAGCCAATAAGAAAGGTTCATCTACAACGCAATTGGTTAGGATAGAAATTAAGTTTAGCATCTAATTTGAGGTTAGCATTAAAATGACCCCCAAATGATTTCTAACAATAAAGTTCATGCGCCTGTATATCTCTCATCCATTTCTACTCGAGCACCATAGTTTGTCCAATTAAAACGCTGCCAAGAATAATAAATTAATAATAATATAGTATTTAAATGAAATTTGTACCCCTTAATTTCTGACACAACAGCCTCTCAAGAGAGACATTCTAAGGACGGAGATTGCACCATACAAATAGGAAAAACGTAGCACTGCTCTCAAAACAAAAGGATGCAATTAAATTAGACAGACTTTCCATATTTTATATTGCATCCGATGATAATATCATTCATTATTTTATTTCTCATGTCACATGCAACTGTTCCTTTCTAATCATTGAGGAAGACAAACTAATTCCAAGGATACATTGAAGATTACAGAATCTTCTTTTTTCTTTTGCATGCATGTTTTTCATCGATCCACATCCGCTTGTGTTTTTTAAATTTAATGCGCCCATATGGGTTGATCTTCCATGTTCACCACCCATCTGTTGTCCATCTTTATTGCACGCATTAAAATCAAAAGCTTTTCATTAGACTCTTACATCGCTGAAGAGAAATACAATTGTAATATTATATGGCATTAATTAACTGATTCCACCAAAAATTTTCATCCACAAAAACATTTTACTTTTCAGTAACATAAAAATAGAGTTTTTATGGTAGGCCACATACATATATATAGGCCTATTTTAGATTTTGAAAATTTTTTCCTCCGACGAAGGGCGATTTTCTTTTGTAAAATACCATATTTTTAGTAAACACCTAGATGACTAAAGGGCGTGTTCAGAATTACTCCATTAGATGGAATTGGATGGGATTCCCCATTCCAAAAAACAAAAAAAAATGTCCCCATATCCAATATTACTTCAATACATAGCCTTACTTTTCATATCCATAATAATGCTTTTCTTACTCTTATCTTACTTTTAGGGTGTGCTTGGTTGAGGATAAACCTTTTTTATGAAAAGTTTTTGGGGTGAAAGTTGTCAAATTGATAGAAAATGATGTGATATATTAAGAATAATGATGAGGTGTAAAGAGAATAAATTTAAAATAGATATGTTAGTTGTATAAGTAATTGTGTAAAAACGATTGAAAAGTAGAGTAGTTTGTATAAAAATGTAAAAAAATAATTAAAAAATAGAGTAGTTATGGGGAGTAAAAAATTTTTAATTGAAAAGTTTTGATTGATATTTTTTTAACCCAACCAAACACTCCCTTAATATAACTTTTCATGTCTAAAATAGCCTTTCTTTATTCTAATCTTATTTCACTTAGGGGTGCAACTTGGTCCAGGTAGGGGTGGATTCTACCCTTATCCTATTTTACATAGGGTCAGTTTGGAGCCTACCATACCTTATTTTTTCAAGAGCGGGTCAGTTCCGGTTCTAATTCCAAATCGGTTCCCAAAATTATTATACAATCTGTTGCAATGTGTTTCATTATGATAACCTATTACATGCAATTCAACTGCCTAGACATGAATTATTGCAAAATAAATAATCTATTGCATGCAATTAACTATCCATACATGAATCATTGCAAAATGAATACTCTATTTAATGAAATTAACTGTCCAAACATGAATTACTGCAAAATGACATCTATTACATGCAATTAACCATCTAGGCAGGAATCAGAAGCAAATCGAATAATCCATTACATGTAATCTATTGTAATCATGAATCTGCACAAGTAATGGTGGACAGAACAAAGACTAACCTCCATAGTTCACCGGCTGTTGATGGATGCTCAAAAATGGAAGTTTTGTCCATTTGGTTTGAGGCTTCTACAACAGCAGGGAGAAATCAAACTAGAAAATAGTTGTTGGAACTCGTAAGAATAAACTGGTGTGAGAAATTGAATAAGGAAATGAGAATTGATAAATGAAAAGAGTAAATGAGGGATTTAAATCCCTCACCAATTATCATTGCCGGGGATGGAGCAAAAAATGGTTGCTGGAAAAGTGAAGGATATGAGAAATTGAAGGGAGGAAATGAGAAATAAGAAAACAAAAATTGGAAAAAGGGAAATTTGGGATGAAATCCTTACAAAATATAGTCGTCGAAGCTAGAAAGTCATCGTCGGAGGTGGAGCATAGAGGTGGAAACGAGTTCGGCAATGGCAGTGGCAGCGCTAGCGTTAGCGCCGGGGGCTAGGCGCTGGGTGTTTCGAGCAAAGGAATCGCAGCAGGAGGGGAAAGGGAACGCTTTAGCAAGAGGGGAGAGGGAATCACATGAGATCTAGGCTTTTAAGCGGAGAGGAAATCGGAAGGGTGAGATGCAGAGAGGAGATCTTAAGCAAAGATGATGAGGTTTAGGGTTTTTTGCCTTTGAATACCGGAGGGAAGACATATGCAGCGGCACCAGCTAGGGTTTTTGGGGCAGAATCATCGTAGGAGAGGAGAGTACCATAGCGGGAGGGGAGACCGAGTGAGGGGAGCGCCCAATCGCATACGATCTAGGGTCCTGGTATATATATCAGATATAATAATATCATTATATAAGAAATCCGGGTCGATTCTGGGTACCTGACCCTAAGCGAATTTAGATGGGTATTATAAATAAGAAACCGAACCTACTCATTTTCGGGTACCCAGCAGGTTGACCTGTGAGTACCCGGACTGAGTTGCACCCCTAATTTCACTAGGTGATTCGGAACAAGCCTAAATAATTAACATAAGTTTGTATGAGTGTTTGTGTAAGAAATTCAGAGTTTGAAATCAGGCTAAGACATGAGCTCCTATCCAATAGTATATCAAAATAACCTTGGTTGAAAGTTTGAGTAAGACAACATAAATGCAGACTAATAAAATTGAGCTGGTTTGAAATGAACTCTAAAAAACATATTTTATTAGGTGTATTTAATATATAAATTTTTGGTGAAAAATTTTGAAGAATAAAAGTTGTCAAATGATGTGACATAATGGGGGTAATGATGAGTAGTAAATAGAAAAAAGTTAAAATCGATAGGTTAGTTGTGTGAATAGTTGTGTAGAAATGATTGAGAAGAAGGATAGTTATATAAGAAAATGTGAAAAAATAATTAAAAAATATGATAGTTATGGAGGGTGAAAAGTTTTGGATTGAAAAGTTTTAACTTGTCATTTTTTATCAATTGCCAAACACACCTTAAGTTTTACTAATTTTTTTTCAAAAAAGTTTTACTAATTTTAAAAATATGTATATATTTATTTTAAAATTTAAACATATGAGTATTTTAGTCATGTTTGGGTATTTTAGTCATTTTAAATTATTGAAACATGACTTTAAATTGTTGAAACATGACTAAAATACCACTATATTTAAAAATTCAAAATAGATATATACAAAAATTAAAAAATAGTAAAATTTAGTTTATAGATTAAATATATTTAAATTAACAGTATTATAAAAGATTTTTCCAAAACATTTTCTGGACCAGTCACCATCGAACGCATTGTACGTGAAAATCCCTTAAATATATTATATCTGTAAGCCCTCTTGAAACGACCCGCATTGTCAGCTTAATCTATCTCTATCTCTATTATTTAGTGGGCATATAAGACAAAGAGTTTGATTATGATTCTCTTTTCAAATGCATCTATAATTGGGAGGAGGACTTATTTGTAATTTTATTAAACTTACGTAGGCTACATGGATCAGTATACGCCAAATTAAATGGCATTTTGTAACCTATATGATTGACACCTTTGGCATGAATCTATTCGGAGGTTCTTGCACCTTCTTCGGTAGTGGAAAAAAAAATTCAAAAAAAGAGATTTTTTTTAAAAAAATTTTAATAATTAAATGGACAAAATAAGTGTATAAAAAAGGAGTCTGAAACGGTGATATGTTTCCACGTAATGATGAAACTTTTCAAGGTGATAATGATTTTGAAATTTTGCTCAAAGGCGGGCCATACATCTGGATTTTGGGGTGGGGAATGAGGGGGTATTTGAAAATCACATTCTAGATATGGTACTCTTGAGGAGTGTTGAAGAAATTGATCAGAAGCGTCGAAGAAATTGGTCCAGCGTCAAGAGGCTCCGCAATTAATTATTGGATAATTTCTCTCAATTAAGAATATTGCTGGTTATTTTTTTGCTCGTTGACTCTAGAGGTTAGCATTTTATGGATATTATTAAGCAGGATTATATAAAGATAATATGTAGTTATTCATGTAGCCTCAATTTATCTAGTTTAATAAAGAGGAATGATCTCGTTGGCTCGAATTAAGTAAATGTCTCACTTAGCCCACTTCAAAAATCCTATTTAAAACAATTTTTTTTGCTTTTTTCTTTATACACTTGTTTATCTAAGTGTATTTAATATATAATTAAGTTTTACCATTTTTGGATATGTGTATATTTTTTTTTAGATTTTTAAAAATAAGGGTATTTTAAATACATATATACACATAGATGTTTAAAAATCTCAAAAAAATAGATAAAAGTATTCAAAAATGGTAAAACTTGATCTATATGTTAAATACATTTAGATAAACAAGTGCACGAAGAAAAAAGTAAAAAAAATTATTGTAAATAGGTTTTTTAAGGTGGGCTAAGTAAGAAATTTACTTAGCTCTCGCTAACAGGATCACTCCTATTTAGTAAATTACTCATTATATATGACTTCGAAGAAAAATCTGAACGTATAAGACATAAAAACAATTATAGCACATGAAATGTCAATAATTTAAATTCAGGCTAGTTTTTTTTTTAAAAAAATAATCTGACTACGGTAGGAGTGTGTGGTTGGTTATGGAGTTGTCCTCATGTATATTTTTTTCCAGACATAAAAATAAAAAAAATAAAAAGCTTCCTTATTAACGTTTTCACGTGACAAATTTTTTTTGATGGTCAATTAAGCGCTATCGAATTTGGTGAGATGTGGTTATGGACCAATGAGATGGCTGGTATTCAGAACACATAATGTAAGGGCGTGTTTAGTAATAGTTAAAAAATGTCAAAAAATTTTCACTCTCCACAACTATTATATTTTTTAATTATTTTTTTTCAAATTTTCCTATACAACTATCCTATTTGTCAACCATTCCTGCACCAATACCCACACAACTAACCTGTCTATTTTAACTTTATCCTTTTTACTACTTATCATTCTCCTATCATATCACGTCATTTGACAACTTTTACTCTCTAAAATTTTTTATCACAAGTTTTATCTATTCCCAAACACACCCTAAATATATGTTTTGAAAAATAAAAATATTTATGAAAATGATAGTTTTTAAAATATTGCACTAACACCACAAATTATGAAGCTATTGCTCAAAATCTCAAGGGAGCGTTTGGCATTAAGCGATTATCGGGAACCGAAACATTTCTCACTTTGTTTACTCACCTTTTGCTATTACGCTAATTTTTAAAAAAATTTACACCTTTGTTTCAATTACTTTTTAATATATTTGTATACAACTAAGTCAATGTCCCGGCTTAGGGGAAAAAAAAAAACTTACAATAATCATGATATTACTATATAATTATTATATACAATTTCAATTTATTTATATTTAACTTTTGTCGTGTCACATTGTTCTCCCACTTTTTAAAATTCATTCCATTCTTAGACGACCACAAGTGAATTAAACTAGCTCTTAATACTACAAATACATGTTAATTAGCCTATAAAATATTAATGGACAGCCCACGTAATAACTTCCTACCTATCATGCTCGTGACACGTGCATCGAACCCCTTCAAAGCAATTACAATAGCGTGGCCCTATACGTAACTCGGATCAGCTTTTCAAAAGAGTGTAGCAGGTGGCAATACTAGGGCTAGTCAGGGTTGAAGAATGAAGATAAGTTAAGGACTCACAGCCTATGATTTTTAGGTCATATTATGCCTTTTTAAAAAGATAGTGCCCAGCTATGGGTAGCTAGACTACTTCAATTCCCATCGCTGCACACAGCTACAGCCCGTCGCCCCAGTCAGCTACTCAGACCATAAGTTATAATTACCCGATCAAATTTAAAAAAATAAAAGACCATAAGTTACAATTCAAGGATCTTGCTGTCATGGCCTTCCGTGAATAATGGGCCCTGCAGTTGGGTTTTTTATGTGAAAAAAATTAATTGCATGATTAAAAAATTCTAATTATTTAACCACATATTTTGGATGGTTGCTGAACACGGCATTGCCTAGAAATTAAAGCTTTTCGTGGACAGCAAGTTTTCGAACAAAAGTTTTTTAATATAAAATTTTTCATTATTCGTAATTATCTCATTTTTAATCTTTTTTTTTTTTTGCATCTTTTTATTCAACTGTCATACTTTTGAATCATTTTTAAACAACTACCTATACGACTATTATATTTATTTTAATTTTAATCTTTCTACTTTTCATCATTACTTTTGTCACATCATATAATTTTTTATTAATTTAAAACTTTTATATCATAAACTTTTCATTTAAAAATTTTAGGACTTTTTTCAATTATATACTCACTACATTTGACCCTAATTTTAAATTTACCTATAACATTTTCAAAATCTCAAATATACTTATTACATTTTTATTTAATTCCGAAAAGTCAATTACGTAAGTTAATATCGTTAGTTAATATGTGAAATTACTAATATGCACTTTAAATTTAAGATAAGATTAGAAAAATTGAATGTCATAACTCGCTGATGCCATAATCGCAAATGAGTTCTAAATTTAGAAAGCTCTGATTTTATTTCATAATTTATTATTTTACAATAGGGGTATTTTTGGATATTTAGAAAATTTTAATTAAAGATTTTTAAAAGAATGAGCAATTTTGGAATTAAATGCAAGCATAATAGGTATATTTGAAAATTTAAAAATATTATAAGTATATTTGAAATTAAGGCCACATGTAATGTATATATTTAGAAAAAAATTAAAATTTTATTACTTCCAAAATACTCCTAGCAGGTTTTTGGTCGCAAAAACGTGGTCCTCAGAGGAGCCTTGTGAAGGAAACGGACTGCAATTTCGTAAGTAATTTATCATGCGAATCCATCCTGGTATTTTGGTTGGATGACGCTCAAACATATTATATTTGTTTTCCTACATGTAATTATGTTCATAAAAATGATCTAATCAGACAATTCGATCAGGTACGGGCTACAACAATGAGAACTTTTTAGAGTCTCTTTAAAGTTACATGATTTAATATCATTTTGTATGGCCCGCCGGAATATTAAATAGAATAATCTTTACACACATAGTTATTAATATATATAACAAATAATATTAGTTGATCATTTTATTCTAACATCAACATGAGCTTAATTATTTAATGATGACGTTACATACTTACATGCAAAATTCCAGTACAACTAATTAATTTTATACAAATATTATTGCTCCCTCTCTCTCAGAGTTTATATTAAAATTAACATGTATGTATATTTGATTGGGCCATGTTTTCTGGATAAAATAATAAAACATATACTGGAGTGGCATGATATGTAATTATATTTATATTGAAACCTATAAGTTATGGAATCAAATTATTTTTTGTCCTAAAGGTTTTTTACTTCAGCTGTTGTCAGTCAAAACTGCAAAAGTTAAGCAATAGCTAATGTTATTTTCCACTTATGTATACGTACCGAATCAGCTTTTCAATCGATATTTCCTTTTCCATTCTCTGCAATCTTGGAATATAGACTTCTTTCATCCCCACTGCATGCATGCCATATCTAAACTTTCCATGCAGCGGTATAAAACATAGCAAATGCAGATTAAAATATATATATATATACACATATATAAACAATAAAAAAAATTACCCAATTCTGCAAAAGCCTTTCCCCATCCGCGAAGGACATCTGATGCCAAACACATCCCATCAGCTCATCAGTCAGATTACAAACAACGGAATTGAATGATCGGAGGCCTTTTTCACATGGAGATTTACATGGAATTGCAGAGGGGTGGGAGTAGTTGTTTTTCTAACCTACTGCATAAGGGGAATGCGTGTGGGAAGAAATGGAGGATTACTCGCAAAAGTCTCCCAAATACAAAGCCACAAGCCTACAAAGTCTCCCCATGTTTTCTTTCTTTTGTTCTACAGTTTGCTTTTGGATTGTACAAGACTGCCTTTGGAAAACTGTTGTTTTTACTAGGGTTTGGAGCATGGAGCCCAATTCCTGCTGCTGTTGTTTTTCTCCGATCAATATCAGAGAAGCATGGCCCACCATAGCAGCACCAGACATTAATTCTCAGACCATGATAAGACATCTACAATTCAGAATTTCAAGATTATTAACCCCCTCTCCCTTTACACACCCAAAATAAGTGGGGGAGAGAAAGAGAGGGATAGCAGTTCCAATCACCCTCTTGACTGTGACTCCTCTCTCTCTCTTTTATAATTTAAGTCCTTCCCTCCCTTCCTTCCTCTCATTCATTTTCTTTCCAACACTCACAAAATTTCCAGAAGACCAAAGCCCATCGATCACCAAACCTTCTCTACTTTGAGCTGACAATTCGCCTCAATTCGGGAGCAAGAAGCTGCATTTTTCCTGCTCTTTTCTCAGAGCCACAGGTTGGTTTTGCTCCAAATGGGGAGGCATTCTTGCTGTTACAAGCAGAAGCTGAGGAAAGGCCTATGGTCTCCTGAAGAAGATGAGAAGCTCCTCAGGTATATTAACAAATATGGGCATGGCTGTTGGAGCTCCGTCCCAAAACAAGCAGGTGCTTTGTTTGCTCTACTCCATTGAATTCCAATGCTAGAAACAAGAACTTCCATTTGAGTCATCTCAGAACTGTTCGTTTCTTCGCAGGTTTGCAGCGCTGCGGGAAGAGCTGCAGATTGAGGTGGATCAACTACTTGAGGCCTGATCTGAAGCGCGGCTCGTTTTCGCAGCAGGAGGAGAATCTGATCATCGAGTTACATGCCGTCTTGGGCAACAGGTAGTAGTTGTTTTCTGAATAACTTGCTGTTTTGGGCACTTAGAATTCACTTTTTCAGTCCAGGTGCTGATGGTGTTTGTTCTTGTGAATTGCATCAGGTGGTCTCAGATAGCTGCGCAGTTGCCCGGAAGAACTGACAACGAGATAAAAAACCTTTGGAATTCATGCATTAAGAAGAAGCTGAGGCAGCAGGGCATCGACCCAAACACCCACAAGCCGCTCTCCGAGGCCGAGAACGGCGAAGAGAAGCAGGCCACGGCAGCAAGCTCCACCAAAGGCGACAAATCTCCAACTTTAGCTTCCAATGAGCTGAAGCTCCTCACAACAGGTTCAGTGGCCGAGCTTCTTAAGCCGGCCATGCCAGAATCAAAACCGCCGCTTTCCGCTTCCGACTTATACCTCTCCGACGACTCAGGCTCCAGAATCAACGTCAATGGAAGCAATTCTACAACTGCCACCAAGGATTTCTTCTTGGAGAGGTTTGTAGCTAGCCATGAAAGCTCGACCAGCTGCCGGCCGCCGCCGCCGGATTCGATGGGCTACTTCTCTCTCCACCCATTGTCTTATGGCTCCAACGCTAATCCGGCCACCGTTAATGCCAGCGTGCTGATGAACCCTACTTCATCTCTCTGGTTTAACCACACTGTTAGGCCTCTGGAAATGAACTCCGAGTACAATTCCAACACAATTCAAACACCTGCTGTCGTCCCATCTTTCTCTGGCTCAATTCTTCCAACACAAATGTGCTACAAGCCCATCATCGACCTCGCACCGCCGCCGGAGAATCCTTCGGCGAGTTCTGTTAATCTCAACGGGTGCTGCTGGGAAGCTGGAAGCTGCAGCAACAGCAGCAGTGGGAGCGGAAGCACAAGCAGCATCGAGCTGCAAAGCAATGGATCTTTCTTTGAGACCAGCATATTCTCTTGGGGGCTAGCCGCCGCCGCCGCCGCCGCCGCCGCCGATTGTCGAGTGGAATCCTCAGACATTACATCTGAGAAAGAAGCTCCAATTTCCATGGAAAGTGAGCATGAAGAAATGAAGTGGTCCGACCAATATCTGCAGCCACCCATGTCGATGGCTGCTGCATTTCAAAACCCAGGCCAGCAACAGCAGCCATTTTACCATGAGATCAAAACAGAAAGCCAACTTTCAATCAACAGTCTGAGTTCTTGGGCAAAGATTCAGCAGCAATCTTTGCAGGTGGGGGATATTTACCGCAAGGACTTCCACCACAGAATAGCCACAGCATTTGAACAAATGTAGCTCTCTTGGAAAAACCCAGATGGGAATTTTCAATATTTGGACAGCAATCGATGACCGAGAATGTTCATTTTGGAGAGGCTTGAATAAAAGACCGCCCCCCCTTCCCCCAATTACAGGTGTGTGTTTCATAGATTTGATTTTATCTGATTGTAAATAGGTCTGAAATTTCATAATAATCCCTGTTTTTCTGTGTATTTTCTTCCTCTTTCTTTTCCATTATTGCTTTTATCATTCAATGGGTGTATTCTATCTGTAAACATTCAAAATTCTGCTTTGATTTTTGTGGGCTTTTTCAGTTTCGTATATGGCCTTGAGAAGTATTCTTTCGTTTACAAAAATAACCCGTGTTGGGATAATCTATACCCAGATTCCTTAATCGGAAGATGAAGAAAAATCCATAGTATTGAAAATTGAAGGAGAAAATGTGGATAGGAATGGGGGGATGATTTTCCAAAAATCAGACAATGAAACTATCAGACCAATGCCTAGATTACCAAAATATGAACCCCTTCTCTTGGAAAGCTGAGATAAAAGAGAAGCATTTTCTTTTTTGGTTGGGATGTCCTTCAAATGCTGATAAGGGATGCAGAATTGCAGATGCCTTTTAACTTTTAGTAGTCATTCCAATACCATGAAAGGCAGATGTTTTCAGGTCGTAGGAGTTGTAGCTGTCTCCCTTTCTTCTTTGAGGAGTAGCCACACCCACATCTGATTTACCTGCTCATCTTCGATGAGCAGCCTGATTCTCGCATGATCCATGCCCATGATCTTCCATGGCCACCACCCTATTGACTGCTGCCAAAACTTCAGCAGGTCCAAAAGTCCCAGCTGTGAATTTGGACCACTTGAAAAATATCTTTTTTGGGTAATTATGATACATTTGCTTAAGTTGGAAATTGTGTGGACCACTGAAAAATTTCCACATTGCTGTTCAGTTGGAAATTGTGTGGACCACTGAAAATTTTCCACATTGCTGTTAGAAATAATCAACCGAAAAAAATGCTTTGAGATCATGAAAAATCCATCGTCTTCTGGAATTGGGAGGGTTTGGGGTCCAGGTGCTGATGGCCTTCAATTGTCAAGCATGGATAAACTTGCCTAGTAAAGCAAGGAAGAAAGGAAGATGCCACAATAAAGAGAGCCATTTATCTACCAGCAATTTCAAAGGATGGTGACTTTCAAACTGATAAAGCTCAACGCTCCTTGCTATGTAGTCTCCAGGTATTATGTGCAGAGGCCCCCACAAAAGCAAGAAACCTTCAATTTGTGGAAAGGAATTTTTTTCACATGCATGCGTGTTTGGTTGTTGGGGCCCCACATCAGGTGATGGAGGAATCTCGGCCCTCCACATGTCGCTCTGTCCTTGTGGTGGGTCCCTTAAATGGTTTGCTTAGACTTTTGCAACTTTTGGGTGGGCCATGAGATTGGGATTGGAGACCCTTTGAAGGGCACACCTCATGATGCTGATGGTTGAGGGAGAGAGACATTAGACATATCAAGATGCAATGAAATAGATGCTTTCTTGTTAGACCTTGTGATCAAAATAATGAGTATCCCTCTCCAAGATTTATTTTTTTCCTTCCATCGTTACGAAACAACACTTTTTTTATAACAAAATAATAATAATAATAATTTTATGGAAGAATCTTGCCATTGATGTAGATGGGCCATCTTCCATATAGAATTCCTTGAAGTGTAGGCTTGAAAGGGATGGACCAACATGATGCATGTGGGGATGCTATCTATGTATGTTACAAATTCAAATCGCAGAAACCTTCTCATGCACCTATGTTTTATTTGGAATCGTTGGCATCCTTATCCTTTGTCTTGGACCATCCAATCGGTCAACTGTTAATCTCTTCCTTCACATGCAAAAAGCTAAGAAATATATTGGCCCAAAAATCTCAGCCATCGGTATTCCAGGTGCTTCTAAGTAGACACTTTGGATCATTAATTTGCTGTGTGGTTTCCCCATGCAACCAAGGGACAATTTGATGGGGCCAAATGAGCTGTAGAGACTGATGATATGGATTGCCACATTAAAAAAATGCAGCAATGTGAACAGAACGGCTTCCATGTCCTTGAAAGTTGAAATCAGGGGCTATTTTTAACCCACCTGTTTTACAGACACACTCCTGTTGTGGGTGTACTAAAAAAAAGCAGGTGGGTGTGAACGTCCAGCATTTATTTAACTACGAATGTGTATGTGAATATATAAAATTTTTTGTGAAAATTGTTGAGAATAAAAGTTATAAAATAATGTGATATGATAAGAGCAATAATGAGAAGTAAATAGGATAAAATTAAAATATATAAGTTAGTTGTATGTATAATCGTGTAGAAATGATTGAAAAGTAGAGTAGTTGTATAGTAAAATGTGAAAAATGATTAAAAAATATAATATTTATAGAAGACGGAAAGTTTTAATTATATCTATTATCAAACACGCCCTATAATTAAGAAGTTTAATAATAGAGTTTTAAGTGCTGAATGACATGGTGGGGTCCTTGCAGACTCTGAGTAGGAAAATAATCTATTTTGGGTCCTTTCGATTAAGGCATTTAGGCCCCATCCCCGGTGGTTTTGACAAGAACAGAGATGATGGATAGGACGTGTAATGAGAAATGTCACATCGAAATTCATTGGGTCTTTATATGATCAGAACCGTTCATAACGTTGGTGGTTGTGTAGTGGACCTTCGGATGCGAGATGGATTTAATTGGCCATCTTTTGATAGTAGCCCTCCATGTTAACACATGTACAAATCTAACTAGCCCTCCATGTTCACACATATGTACAAATCTAAGTTCCGATTTTTTATTTCCTTCGTCTTCGTGGGATTAGGACCATAAACATGAAGGCCCACCAGATCAAAGGTCTCAAAAACCACACGTGCTTTGCACGCGGGACAAATGGATGGAGATGTGTATGATAACATTTATATGGTGTGATGTGTATGTTGTCTCATATATGCGCTGTGGCCATGGGATTGCATGGCATGAAGGTACGGCTCATGCCATCCCCTACTTTTTTTTTGCAGCGTTGAATATTTTAATATACTTGTTTATTTGTTTCTGTGGCGTACATCATGTGAAACAACATTATTGAACCATTTCTTCGGTCCCTGCGCTGCCAAACACTACACTACCCATCAGATTTATTTATAAAGAAAATATTTGGAGAAAAAACAAAGAAAATTTACAATACACAAATGGTTGACTTGAGTCTCCATGATTAATGGTTCTGATTTTAACATGCTAGAATTTATTGAGTGATGATAGGTTGCCCACTTATAGTTGACCCTGGCCGATTGTGGAGAGGTTTTCGAGAATCTCAACTCATGGTGGCAACCTAGCTCCATTGTTAATGCTTTGTAGTGTCTAATGACTCTGCAATTCTTTTTTGAAAAAAAAAAAATTGCGTATTATATCACGAGGTTTAGCTAGGTAGGAAAATAAAAAAGTAAAATAGTTACATTGTTAAAATATCAAATCATTTTTTGAGAAGTGTCAAGGAAATACAGTTTCCCACCCACTATTATTACCAAATAGTATCTTCCTCATTTTTTCCTTTTCCTTTTTGATCCATATGATATTTTTCATTGATAATTTTACATATTCTCATTGTTATTTGTATATTTTTTTTAATGGTTATTTTTTAATATTATACTTTTATCTTAAAAATTTCTATTTCTCTATCTTTTTTTTGAATCCCTGTTCCTCTATCTTTGATTTCAATGTATTGAGCAAAATTTCCCTTTATCGTGGCATCTCGTTTAATTTTTTTTTTTTTCGTTCGTGTTTTTAATATTAGCAATTTTATTTTTATTTTTCTTTTTCTCAGAAAATTTGAACCCATAGCAACCTGCCCAAGGCCCCAAGGTGAAGGCTAGTTGTTGGTCCGAGCGACACCGTTGGCCTCCTGATGGATTTCTTAAGCATAGCCCAATTAAGACCCAATAATTTGTCATGGTTCTGGATGTACGTAATAATTTTAATTTTTCCTAAAAAAATCTATTTTCACAAAATGCGCAATTTGTTCATGGCGTGTAACCATTGAAAGTGTAAATTAATACTCGTTAAACGGTTGAATTTTCACCAAATTCCCAATTAATTAGTGTTAAACTGTTCCTATGGTGTTGAACCGTTGAACTTCGTAGATTAACAAACGTGGATCCCACGAATCCAGCATGCACCACCTAGCTGTACAGCCAGTTGCAGCTGATGGGGTGAGACATCGCCACTTTATGGGTGGAAGACCCAATGTCCCTAATCCCGAGCCAGAGCCGAGGCAGGTGGAAATAGGGGTGGTCGTCTGATGCGTCAAACGGCATTGGTCAGTCATACGGTCGCCGCTTGACAGCTTTTTGTTTCGTTTTCTTTAAATTCCACACTTGTATAAATTTAACAAACTTATATGCATAGTCTTTTTAGAATTTTCAAATAAAAGATTTCGATTTCTCATGATTCGCGAAATAAAAAAAAAAATTTATTTTTAAAATTTTGAAAAACCCATGCACATGAGAATAACGAGCATAGAAACATTCACGAGATACTGTTCGAATTATCAGTAAAAAAAAAGGGGAAAAAATTATACCAATGAAACAACCATTGAAGAATTCAACCACAGGGAATCTAAATATATTAAGGAAAGGAAACCCAAAACTGTATAACTCACTAATCCACACTTTTTTAACTCTTTCTAAATTATATAGAGTAATTTCTATGTCTGTTGATGACTTTTTCTGACAGAGAGGAGGACTTAGGCCATCTCAGGGATAAAAGACAGCAGAACGGAGAGGATTAATTGTCGTATTGAACTTGCAGAATTTAAAATTGGAATTCCGTGATTGATAAGTGGATGATCAATCTGCCTTACAAAACGAGAAATGCCACCCGTGATGGAAGTTATCAATTGTAAATCCACCCTCGATGCGACGAAGATGGAAGTTTCGTTTATAAGTTGCAGAGCCACGTGAAAATGAAATTATGCTACAGCAGCTGTTATTTGGGGTAAATGTTTGCTGCAATTGGTAGCATGGATTTGCTTGAAATTCAATTGAGGGGAAGGAAAAGTGAGGCCGGCATGGGATGATAGCAAATAATGTTAAAAAAATAAGAAAAATGAATGATAATATAAATAGAGTCTGACTTCTATATATATATATATATGCAAATGTATTAATTCATTTCGGTACTTCTGTATAGTTTGAGTTTCATCTTGATAATTTTTAATTTTAATTTATTTATTATATTTAACATTATTTTTTTTACTTGGATACTAAAAATTATCTTAATCCATAATTTCATCATTCTCAGAATCTCAAAATTAATTATCACTTGAGAGTGGCTTTAAGTCTATTAAAAAAATTTATTTATAAGGATCTATAACTAAACCATCTAAAATATTTATTCTACCTAGATTAATAATTCTATAGAATTTTATAACATTCTAGAACTCTAGCATGTGGATCCAAGTGGTTCTCTAAATTTATGCATGTTTTATACATTTTTAGAATATGTGGTCCATAGATAACTTCAATTGATATATTATTTGTATTTAAGTGAAATAAATACAGTTAAATACAATAAATATATTGGATTTAATAAATCACTAGGTGGGGCCCAATTTAAATGATAATATTAAAGTAGGTATCTTTTTTTGTATTTTAGTGAAATAAATACTGTTAAATATAATGAATAGATTGGGTTTAACAAAATCATCAAGGTAGGGCCCAATTTAAATGAGAATAGTAAAGCAAATTCATACGCCCGATGTATACAAGTCGGCCTCGTATAAATAAATAAAAAAAAAAGTAAAATAACAACAACCATCATGCGTACCAAGAAGTGCTAGCCATGCAACTATCGTTTGGGCCCCTGACATTCTAAAAAAAAAAAAACCATTGTATTATCAAACCCAGGTAAGTTTGGGCTCTCAAATTGTGGTGATGTCCGGTGACGTCAAGCCCACAATAGAAGAGATCCAAGTAACTTGAATAAGCTCCTGCGCAGGTGTGCTTGTTTAGGATTTAGGAACGATTGATCTTGCATTATGTCATAATTATAAATTGGGAATTTATTTGGATATGTTTAAAGAGATTGCATAACAAGTAAGAAGTAATATGAAAGAGGTTTCGATATAAGATCACTGAGTACAAGTAAAAAAGAATGATTAAAACAAGTAAGCCCGTAATTGAAAAGTAGCAATGGAAAATTGAAACATGAATTCGTTGTAATGATCGTAAAGATAAACGTAAATCTAAATCAATGATAGAAATATATGATCAATGATTTAGAAGAAGTGATTTAGAGGCAAATTTTTTTCTTATTTAGGGCTGATGGTTACGATGGATTTTAAACCATGGAATTCAATTTCATTGAACTCTATTTTTCAAATTATAATTGTATCTTTTTTTTTATATATATATAAAAGTTCTACATTTCCATTGTCACTTATATTTTTAATCATTATTTACTGCATCTTTTGACCTTATTCACTTAGTCTTTTGAGGAACAATTTAGTTTTTTCTCATTCAATTCTATTTCAACCAATTGTGGTTAATCGGTCAACTGGTACATGACAGTAAAAAGTACGTGATTTTGCAAATTTTTTATTTTATAAAAATACGTTGTCATGAATTTTATTTGCAAAAACACCTCCGTCTTTATAATTAAAAGTCCCCAAACTTTTATGATTTCACAGATTTTGTCTAAACATTCTTGATTTTACCCCCCCCCCCCCCCAAAAAAATAATAATTTACGAACGGTGTTTGCAAAATTAAGTATCTTCATTCTCATGTTTAACTGTTAACTTTGGCTGGATCTTTTTTTATTATAAACTTCTTATCCTACATATCCTTGTATGCTCACTCCAATCGCTTCGACTGTTCGAAGTCACAAGCATAGGGTGTGGCGTTATTTGTCCACCCAAGTGGGACGGCATGATTTTATCCTTTAGGATGTGAAAGTATTTCTAGAAAAAAAATCCCTTCTTAGTGTGTGAGGGCTGTGAATATACTTGAGTTTAATATTATATTGTCACAGTGTATAAATATATCAATAAGCGAAAAAAGAAAAGAAAATTGGCACCCATGTAAAGTCCTAACAAATAACAATCCACTTAGCATTGGTTTGTCCAGTACTCCACGTGAATTGAAATTGGTGCCTACACGGCTCTAATCCTCTCACGCAATTGTCCAAAGTCTGCTACAATGAAAAACAGCGATGTGCAAGTTAACGTCAGTTGTCATACAGTCGTACACCATTCATCTCTTTTGATCATTATTTTATCTTCTTTTTTTGTTTTTTTTTGAATGAAGATTATTATTATTATGTCACTGACACTGACATAAATGCCAAACTACTTTGCTATGCCATTGTTTCTGTATTCTTAAACTCATCTATTTTTCTTCGGTGAGTTCTTATGAAGATGTATTGAATCTTTTTCATGCAGACCAGGTGCATCAAATCATTCCCCCAATTGACGACCTCTCAAATGGAACAAGTTTATTTAAGCCGGAGCCCTAGTTCTTATTTCTTAAACACATTTAAGTGTATATGAATCTGAACTACTACTTAGGACCAATTCATTTCGTGTGGTCCATTAAATCACCCAAACTTAGGCGTGACGTATGTATCCCTAGTGGTCCAAAAGGCAAAAATCCAAAGCTAAGGTAATTATCAAGTTATCAACCACTCTCTCACATGTGCAATCAATCAAGAGGGGAAGGCTACAATGATTCGATTGAACTTTCAGCCTTGCCACACATATAAAGACGTGGCTCCGTTGAATCCAACCACCTCTTTCCGCTACCTCCGTCAGTCACTGCAGACTTTAATAAGTGGTTTTATTAACCACACGTGTGCCATCACAAGCACGTTGGGAGGGAAAGGGGAGCTGGCAGAAGTCAACCGTCTCAAAAATTTGAGTGCGGGTGAAAAATTTTGATTTTACGAACAACTCTTGCGGCCGGTTGTGAGCACCGGTGCAAATTGGGTCCGCTCAACCAGTAATCAAGTAAAACTAGTATTTAATTCGCAGAACAAAAAAAAAAAGAAAAAGAAAAAAAGAGAGAGAGAGGTTAAAGCAGACTAAGAACTAGCTATAAATCTGATCTGAAATTTAAAAAAAGAATCGAGGCAGGTCAACATTTCCCATCTTGTCCTGCGGATATTGATTTATTAAAAAATATAAACGTATTTTTATCTTGATCTTATTTTTTAAAAAAATTTCACATTGTTTATAGTTAAGTAGACTCTAATTTAATGTTTAAGACTATGTAAGTTTGATACAAATAAGACTGCAGATTAAATTAGTATTCAAAATAGTAAAAAAATTCAAAATTAATTAATATAAAATTTCAACTTAGATTGCTAACTTAAGACCAACTTGAAGTCAACTTGATTTTTAGAAACATAGGGTGTGTTTGGTTGGAGGTAAAACTTTTGATGAAAAGTTTTAGAGATAGAAGTTGTCAAATTGATAGAA
Organism: Annona cherimola; assembly: GCA_030490835.1. NCBI lineage: Eukaryota > Viridiplantae > Streptophyta > Magnoliopsida > Magnoliales > Annonaceae > Annona > Annona cherimola. The sequence continues at coordinate 121,863,891 of CM059972.1, read as the reverse complement.
AATGATGTGATATAATAGGGGTAATGATGAGGAGTAAAGAGAATAAAGTTAAAATAGATAGGTTAGTTGTAAGGGTAGTTGTGTAGAAATAATTGAAAAGTAGGGTAGCTTGTATAGAAAAATGTGAAAAAATAATTAAAAAATAGAGTAGTTATGAAGAGTGAAAAGTTTTGTGTTGAAAAGTTTTAATTGACAAGTTTTGACCCCAAACAAACACACCCATAATGTTTGAGTTGAGTTGTCTTGATCTGATATAATATGTAACGTCCGGTACAAGATTATCCAAATAGAGTTAAGGTTGAATTGATTTTTAACTTGATATAACCTGATTTGATTTTCACCCCTAGTTGTGAGTTATATTTTGCAAAAAAAAAAAAAATTTAAAACTGGGGATTAGCTGTAAAAATTTTGAAAGGAACTTTTGTAAAAAAATTTAAAAAATGGAGGTTATTTGTAAATTCAAAAGTTATGGGGTAAAAATTATTTGGAAAACCTTGGGTTACTTTGGGCTTTTATATGTTTGGATTGGATGATAATTGTGGGTTATTTGCATTTATTTATCTCTTTATCTTTTAGTGTTTTGAAAATTTTCTATTATTTTTTTGCAAAAGACTCCCTTATGGCTTTTATTTCCAAAACATGATCCTTTCAACAAAAAATCTGGATTTTTGAAAAAAATAAAAAATTTGATTGGTGAAATGCAACGTAATGGACGTGCAGATCAAATGCGCTTGCTGATATAACGACATCGTTGCATGAGGGCTAGGGGTGGGAATTGGGGCGGGTCGACCCGTGACCCGGCTTTGACCCGACCCATTTTTGGCCGGGTAAAACCAATATATTTTTGACCTGATATAGGGATGAGTCAGAAATTTTGACCCGAATTCAAAAATAGGGTCGGGGTGGGTCGACCATGTCCCGACCCGAAAAGTCCGACCCGCATATATAAATTTATTATAAATTATAAGCCTATATTTAAATATTTTTTTTTTTTTCAAAATTTTCACTTTTTTATAATCAACTCTATCAACAATAGAAGAATCAATTTATTCAAAAAGCAATATAAAAATCAATAAAAAAAATTTGTACATATATAACCCTTTTGTGTAATTGTATATTAACCTATTTTAATAAATGTATACTATATTTTCAAATGTTTTGTTTTCTTAATTATGTGCTTTTTAATAATTAGTGAAATATTGAAACATATAATATTTAAATTTAGTATAGATGTATACTTATGTTTGATAAGTATATAAATTCTGAAAATTATCTTATTTGACCCATATTTTTAACCCGACCCGTTATCCCGAAACTGGTCCGATACCGACTCGAATTTTGTCCCGAGACCTAGTAGAAAAAAATAAGGGTCAAACCGACCTTGTCCCGACTCGATATAAAAATAAGGGTCAAACAAGATTTTTGAAAAGTGGGGTCAGGGTTGGGCAAACCCTGACCCGCCCTGATTTCCACCCCTAATGAAGGCAGGGGGGCGAATGGCAGCAGCCTATTTGGCCGCAATCCTTAAATTTTCAAATCACTCCGTTCCTAATACGCATGAAACTTGCGTTCACTTCAACAACCTTAACTTATAAAATCTAAACTCTAATTTTATTTTTGAAAATCAGGTTTGAGTTGAATTTTGAACTGAAATTTAGATTGGTGAATTTGCATTTTATTTAAAAATGATAAGTTTAAAATTTCATATGAATATATTTTATTTAAGAGTGATAAGTTAAAAGTTCATTGGGGATATTTGGAAATCCATAAAAAATTTTCAACTAAAACTTTTAAATTTCTATAGCTAACTTATTTTTTAATTATTTTTTCATATATTCCTAGTTTCTATACAATTACTTTATTTTTAATCATTGATATACAATTACTCATATAACTAAACTATCTATTTTAAACTTATTCTCTTTACTCCTGACTTCCATCACATCATATCATTTTTTACCAATTCAAATTTTTTGTCAAAAAACAAAAAACGTTTTGACGAAATGTAAGTAAACATAATAATAATTAGTTAACCTACATACAAACATACCCCACATGAATAGATAATAATAACACATCATATAAGTAAACATACTAATACATAGTCAACCTACATATTTTTTCAAAAATATAGTAATATAAAAATACTTCTAAAAGAAAATTTAACATAAAAAACAAGATAAAAAAATTAATAGATGTAAAAGTAAATGACAGAAATAAAAGATAAATATAAATGAAAATAATATACTTCATTTCATAATATACTTCATTTATAGTATAATTACAAAACGTTAAATATGTATTCAAATATAAATATAAATGACCTAAAGTACACAAATATACCAACCATGTTTAGATATCATATATATGATATATTTGATAATAAATATAAAATAAGAAATTGGGCTCAAGTTCTTCGTAGAGTTTACTTCGACCATATTTACAGATTGAATTTTTCGAACTCTGGTTATAAAATGGTAAATTTTAACACCGTCTTGTGATTTCCACCCCAGCTACTAAGCTGCACTTCAGTAATTCCACGTACTCGCACTATTTGACTTACAGGCGAGCCGCCCACCATGCCAACAAATCTTGCCCGATCTATGGGCCAAAAGTTAATTAATGATTAATCTACATTTTTTTTGCATACGAAGATCAGCTTGTGCTTGCCTTGCATGATTGATAATTGGATGGACGAAAAATAAATAACCGGTGGCGTCAAACAAAAATAAAATGTTGGTATTAAATTTTTTAAATAAAAACTTTTCATTGTAAAATTTTTCACTCTTTTTAATTATTTTTTTCATTTTTCTATATAACTACCTTACTTTTAAATCATTTCTACACAATTAATCATATAACTAAACTATCTATTTTAAATTTAATTTCTTTACTCATCATTATTGGATCCCGATCAGGTGTGCACCAGGGTTAAAATTTTTGAAAATCTTTTTAACAATTGCTAATCTAAATGTATTTAGCATGTATATTATTTTTCACCAATTTTGAATATTTGTAGATTTTTTTATTTTTGAAAAATCAGTGGCATTTTAGTAATTTTAAATTACTAAAAATGCCACTGATTATTAAAAATTCAAAAAAATCTAAAATCTCAAAAAATAATAAAAATTAATTCCCATGTTAAATACACTTAGATTAACAGTTTTATGAAAAACTTCAAAAAATTAAAAAAAAGATTAAATACACCTAAGTGCACTGAAGCTAAGTGCACTCGAGTGCATTTAATAATAACCCATCATTATTACCCACATGATATTATATTATTTTTCTTATTTTAAAAACTTCTACATTAAAAGTTTTTTTTCTAAAAATTTTATTATTTCCTAAGCAGACCTTTATATGTTGATTTTCCACCAAAAAACTTGAAGTATTAATGAAAAATATAATTATTTAGAAATAAAAAAATAGAGAAAACAAAACACCAACATCATTAATTACTTGATTATTCTAATTTTTGTTTTTACTTTTATATTTTAATTATTTTTTAATATCTTTTTATAAAACTCTCATGTTTACTTTTACTTAATTCATACTTTATCCTAACCTCTGTGATGCCCATCTCTTTCCATTCCATTTCCGAAATTTAGGTCTAACCAAACAGTCACTAATTAAGAAAATTATAACAATATTAAAGCTTACTAAGAGCATAGTGTATGACTAAATAAAACTAGACAACATAATGCAGCTTACCTACCGAAGACAATGGAAAAAAAAAAATAATTGGTTAATTCATACTAGTGTTACCAACGTAAGGTATTTCTGCTTAATAAATTAATTGCGTGAAGTTTTTATTTTATTTATTTTAAAGATGGAATTTTCATTTCTATTCGAGCTTTTTTTAACAATGGAAATCTCCATTCGAACTTATCTACAATGTGAACGGCCCAAAACAAGAAAGACCAAATATTCCTAATTTCCTATTTCCTTCCACCTTCGGATTTGCTTGCCCGCTTAATCCCACTGCCAGTACGCCCCTCTACGTGGCAGCTCTAAATTGGCTTTTGTTTTTTAAAATTTTTGGACCACCCAATGTCATCTCCACCACTGACCGCTTAAAAATTTAAAATAATGGCCGAGAAGCTAACATTTTGGACCTTAAATTAATGGGCTGAAACGACAAATTTACCCCTCAGAAGCCTACGAGAAAGCATCACTTAAAAAACAGAGCTCAGTAGGCACACGCATATCACGCGGTTGAATTGCAGTGTTTCAATTATATAAAAGACACATATGCTTGCATCATTTTGCTGGTCCATAGGAGAGATTAGATAATGATGTTTGACGGCTAAATAAGGATTTTTGCTCCTCATCAAGACCCCTGTTTGAAATGAAAAGAAAATAAAAGGGTTTATAATTGCAAATATACTCATAACAGTTATAACACTGTTACTGTATAATCAAGGTATATGTATATTCGCAAAAATATGTATACTTCATACAAAAAACTACATCTAGCTACTAAAATTTCGAAATTATAAATTTTTAATTTGCATTTTTTGCAAATATGCTTATACCGTGACTGTGAAGTAATGGTGCTATAAGCCTCTAATGACATAGATATATTTATAATTATGGTTAAATTATGTAAGAGTTATTTGTAATTAATAAAACTATATAAGTATTTTAAAACTATGATTGAACTAAACGAGTGTATTACAAATCGCCCCAAATAAAATGCTCTAGAATCTCCCGTACCAATTCAGAGATCGTGGCTGTACGCTCTCATGAATCTGATTATTGGCTAGCTGAATTTTTCTCTAAAAAAAATACTATTTGATTGTTAAAGATTTGTAAACATCTTGTTGCATTTATATTATGATAATCAGAAAAGAGTTTTCATTGCAAGAAAAATTTTGAGTATGGGCTTTGAGTATAGAAGTTTTATTTTATTTTATTTTATTATTATTATTATTATTATTATTTTTTATAAAGAATTACTCTAAGCCGACGTTGAGTATTAAACTAATTATCATTTGACTGTAGAAGTTTTATTAACGGCGAGTTTAGTATTTTGGAAAAATTAGGTAAAATTTTAAGAAATTTTTTGTAAAAGTAAAAAAATATTTTCTTCCCTTTAAGCTCTATATAGCTCTACTATTAAATAAAGTAAATAAAGTTGAAATAGATAAAAAAAAATTATATGAAAAGAAAAAATATTTACTAGTTTGGTTATAAGTATTAGGTGCAAACAACTAATAGCAATCAATTGCTTGTAAAATCTCTGATCAATTGCTAGTGATGTTGGCTAACAATAAAATTTTGTGAGTGATGATAATATAATTGTACCCACCTCATATAATATTGAGATCTACAAGGTTTACACGAAAAATAATTGGAATGATCTATGAAAAGAAAATTCATAAAAAAGATAAATATTAGTTATACAACAAGAATTCAAAAGATCTAATTTCATTACTCATTAGGAGAGTTCCAATATCTACCAAAATTTAGTTTATAAATCTCAGTTCATTCATCTCACGGATTATCACTATTGGCCAATTCTTCTCCATTGATGATCACTGGTCCTTTTGAGGGTGGAGATCAAAGAGGTTGAAAAACAGAAATTAATAATATAATGTGATAGAGAATAGTTAGAAAGAAATATAAACAAAGTCAAAGTAGAATATATATTTTTTAGGGGAAAATATTATAATAGATTATTTTCTTTAATCTCTGTTCAACTTGTAAGGGTTTTTAAACCGTAAAATATTATTATTATTATTTTTAATATTCCAGTCGGCTACTTCTCCCTTGGAAATCACATTGTAATGTATTTGTTCCCTTAGAAATTAATAAACAATGCTTCCATTTCAAATCGTGGCCGACAATGGCATAAAAATTTCAATCTTAACCCAAAACAGCTAACGTGTCATTTTATAGGCCGTCAACCACCCTACCCATTATAGGATGGACGGCTACAGCTCTGGTTCTATAGACTGCCACGTCGCACACTAGATCAACGGTTCACAATACGCCTAAAAAATACATGAAAAATCGGCCGTCGGCGAGCTGGCAATATGAACAAACGGCCAGCCGCTTGACCTGAGTAAAGACAATTTCTGAATGGTCTCAGTTAATTTTTTTTTTTTGTTGGTATTCATACACATCCCTCCCACAACGGAGAAAGAAAATCCGTAAAACCCCAGTTCAAAAATTGGTTTATAGATTAAATATAGTTAGGTTAATCGTTTTGCAAAAAAATTTTAAAAATGAAGAACAATATATTTTTGGACCGGTGAAATGATCATTTCGCGAGGAGAAAATGACATACGAGTACGGGTATAACTTGAGCCAGGTTGAGCCCGAATCCGGCCCGCTGAACCCGATTTTAGGCAGTGTTGGAACTTGATTTTTCATAACCCGAACCCGATTTGTAAATATGATAAAGTTAGGGTTCAAGTGAACCCGAGCCTGATTTTTCATTTTATATTTATTATAAAATATATTATATACATACTATTTAAACAATATTTCTTTATATTCTTCATATTTTATGTTATTATATCTATAATTGAATACATATTTGGCATATTGTAATTTTATTATAAATAAAGTATATTATTTCATTTATATTTATCTTTTATTTCTATCATTCATTTTTACACTTATTAATTTTTTTCTTTATCTTAGTTTTGATGTTAAATTTTATCTAAAAATATTCTTTACATTACTATTTTTAAAAAATATGTAGTTTAATTATATATTATTATGTTTACCTACATAAATTGTTATTATTATTTATTCATATGAAATTCTAAACTTATCACTTTTAAATAAAATATAAATTTATCAACATAAATTTCAACACAAAACTCAGCCCGAACTCGATTTTCAAAAATAGGGCTAGGGTTCAGGTTTTATAAATAGGATTAGGATTAAGGTTAGGATTGATGTTTTATAAATAAGATTAGAATTAGAGTTAAGATGAACACGAGTTTTATGAGGCCGAGTTTCATCCGTACATACGAGTGATGATAACGAGTGGGCCAGACAGATAACCGATGATGAGCCCAAGAATCTCCAAGTGGGACCCACGAGCGTGAATGGAATGCAGAAACTAAAAAGCTGGTCTTGGAAAAGCTGGAGTTCCGAGAAATCGGTGACACGTAGTAGGGTGTTACGATCGAGTGGTCCATTAATTGGTATTGCCGTACTGGAGCTGCTGCAGTCCACCCGCATTCCTACGTTAGTGGGCACGCATTCACTCATTAGCCTCCGTGACGTGGCCACGCACCAGATTCCGTCCCACCCATCCAAATTACTTCGTCCAAGCTAAGATCAGGCAATATGCTGCAAATCTACACGTGTTTTGGTGTACTTGTCGAATATATACATGTTTATCCTGGCCACGTTTGAAGAGATGAAAAGAAGTGTCCTTTTTTTTTTTTTTTTTTACCGGCCACCTACGCAGATGATTATTGCAACAAGTCAGAAAAGAAAAGGGCTAACAATGTTAATATCTTGAACTCTAAGGTCTTCTTCCAAACGATTCAAGATTTTTGGACCAAACATATATTTGTGATTAGAATATAATAATGTGTAATAGAAATGAATAATATTGTAATACAAATGGATAAAGTTGTATTGAAAATTAAAAAAATATCTTAAAAATTGAGAAATTATCTTCGAAATGGTGATACAAATTTAATTCAAGAAATTTGTATCATTTCGAACTAGCCTTAAACTTTTCTAACTTAGCCTCTTATATGCATTTATGTTAGTCATGTAACCATCTATGTGATAATAATGAGAGAAGTGTCAATGTGTTGTGCAAATAGAAAAATTTGCAACATAATTATGAAAAATTTATTAAGAAAAGTAATTTGTTTTTCTAGAAAGGAGGAAAATAATTTTTGGGAATTATCTCCATCTTATCCCATCCCATTCCTAAACGGGCGTTAAAATTCAAATTACGCTTTTATGTTTATGCTATATTATTCACTCAGTAATGTCAAATGTTTTCCGAATATCACCTACATCTCCATATTTTTTTATTTCACTTTTAATTATTCAAACACATTATAACTTAAAATTATTATTTTATTTATTTCAATTTTATTAATGCATAAATGCTTTTTTATCCAGAATTGGCTAAATCCAATTTTTATTTTCATTTGTGAAAATTCAAACATGATTCACAAAATTGGGTGAGTTTTATATACTAATGGTATTCACGAAGCCAGACCTTTAATGTTGGTCATTGTGGGCAAAACTATCATAAAAGTTATTCTTTATAACATTATTTGAGTGGAGCAATCCTGTAAAAATAGATTATATTTTTCAAAAATTTAAGGTCATAAAATTTTGTTTTTGGCACCAAAATTTTGTCGAAAAATCTACATTTGGTTGTTAAAGAAAATTTTAGTTGCTAATAATTAGCGTCACATATCATATATCGGTTACTAAGAAGAAATTTATTTCATATTGATTCATTATTTTCACATTTAAGAATCTATAATTTGATTTATCATAAGAAAATTTTCGCATGCCAACGAAAGCATCGTCGTAACCAAGACCTTTTTTTTTTTTTTTTTTTTGTATATAAAAGCATAATTAGAAACAAACTTTTTGGCCACGACACCATACCGACGTTGGATCGAATCATGGTAGCATCGATTTTCCTGTTTTAGAGGAGTATCCACGGAATAGGAAAGATAGGAAATTGGTAGGATATGATTATTTGTGAAAATGTTATATGGAAATGGTTGAATGTTCCAAAGCTTGATTGTAATAATAATTAAGATGATTGAAAAAATTTCCAATAAAAAACAAAAGAAATAAACTTTTTTGGCTATCAATAAAGTTTAAAAAACGAATTTCCTTTTTGGTGCATGGCACGTAGATCTAGATTTATGATTCCTTTAGGCAAAAATGGATGTAGACAAAGAACGGTTTTCCATTAACGTTACAGTTTTTTGTGATGTACTGCAATGAAAATAAGAAGAGAATCCGGTCCCTTGGGATGGTTTTTGGAATTTTAAATGGATTAGATTCTCCGGAGGACAAAGCTAGTTAGCTTGCATGGTTATCTCAGTACTAGAGCGGGCATCTGTTTCAACACGTACGGATGAAGTAGGTACCCTTCATGAACACATGCAAGTTTATGGAAAAGATCCAAATTGTCCACTGGATATTGCTGCCAAACAGAACATGCAAGATCCTAAAAAACAAGGGTTGGACGCACATATCACATCGATCCAACTCATTGGCAACACATACAAATTCAGGGAATCGGGTCCTTTGAATTTTGAAAGGAATCCATTGGTGGAATGTCTATATGGTTCAAACCGTCAATCCTGTTTTAAAATGTATGTTAACTAAGAATGCAATTTTCTTCCGGATAACAGTTTCTATAAACTAAAAAATAAAATTGATTACTTAATATTAACTATGTAAGTACTTAATAAAAAAAAAAAAAAAAGAAATTTAAGGAAAATATCAATAGGCTCTGTTAGACTATGTCCGTCTTATTTCTGTTCTGATAAGCACCCAATGCGCAACTGCGGTCTTCCATTAATGGCGTTGGGTGTATTTGTTAATGCTCGATCGTATTCTCTTATCGCTTTGGTGGAGCTTGCTTCTCCTAGGAATGGCAAGAGCAACAACAAAAGCTAGCTCATCCTTCATCTCCTTGCCTCAAGTCACCAATCATCAATGATCCACGCATGAATGCAGATGCAGGGAGCCATCAATATCCTGTTGGTGGTTTCTCTAACACCATCCACGTGTTGTGCGACCTCGATCACCTACAACAGTTGAAGTTGGGCCTCGAATTTAATTGCACGAAGACAGCAGGCTGGCTCCAAATTTGAGTGGTTGGATGTCACTGTAGCTAGTTTGTTTGCATTATATTGGTCAAGATTGAGATGATCCATGGATCTTAATTTAATTTGTGCATGTCTTTGGTTGTTCTTGAGTTTGTTTGAATATTTGAAATGGGAATTAACCAAATAAAAATGAAAATGAGCATAAACCCAACAACAAAGGATGGTATGTATTAGCATTACATGTTTATTGTTCTTAAAATTTTTCATCAGAAAGAATTATGCCGGTCCAATGATCAAATGCATATATACATATATACAAAAAAAAAAAAAAAATTTACCAACCAAGTATATCGAGTGAGTAAAAATGATGTTTAGACTCCATTCCATTGCTAGAAATACAAATAAGCGAATATTGCAGCATGGGGCTGTAAATGATTAAGAAACAAGAAGTTGGTTAATGCCTCGGTTACTGTACAGCCTCCAATTTCACGTGTGATGCATAAAAGGTATTAAACTAGCGGGGCAATCAGGATGGTGGGCTCCATTTGTCGGCACATAGTCGGATTCAGGACACATGTCTGTCACAAAACCAGAAGCTCCAAAGTCCAAAATGCTCCTCTCCCGTCACTTCCATTCTTGGCCCACCATTACCATCATGCTGCTGTATTTGATTTGAATTCCAAGTATCAATATATATATATTATCTACGTAGCAGTGATTTCAATAGCGGCCTCGTAGGAAAAGCTAGGAGATCATAAGTTTCCACTTAATTTTCTTAAGAGAGATTAAGTACTCTCATCTAAAATCCAAGCTGATGGGTTTAAGTCACGTACGGCGCCTTGGCTGACATCCCTTTTATTAACCTCGTGACCAACAGAGCAATAAACCTTTTTGAAATTAAGATCTTATTTAAAGGAGACCAAACTCCCTACCGGGCCAACTGGCGTTTATACATTCGTGAAACTAAAATTTTATTTTTCTAGGAACCAAATTGAAAGTTTTTTGTATTGTCATTGCACAAGAGTTTTTTTTTTTTTTTTTCAGCGATGAAAATTAAAACAAATCATATCTCTTTGGTCGACCAGAAGTTGCAATTTTTGTTGCTGAATGTTTTTAAAACTTTAGATCTATTGTTTTCAATTAATTAAAAAAGCATAAAAGTAAATATAAAAATTTCTATAAATTGCACAGTTTTCTTGTAAAATAAAGAAAAAAGAAAAAATGAACTCTTATCTATGAAAGAAATAACGAAAAGAGAAAAAGAAAAGAACCATATGTGAAGTTTTTTCCTATTATTATTATTATAAAAGGAGTGTGTTGTGGCTATCTTGCCTCCCTCCGTAGGCCAAACTAGAGGAGTGATTCTATTAGCCCGGGCTAAGTAAATGACCCACTTAGCCCACCTCAAAAAACATATTTACAATAATTTTTTTTTACTTTTTTTTTAATGTACTTGTTTATCTAAGTGTATTTAACGTATAGACCAAGTTTTACCATTTTTGAATATGTTTATCTATTTTTTTGAGATTTTCAAACATCTATGTGTATATATGCATTTAAAATATCTTTATTTTCAAAAATCTAAAAAAAATATATGCGCATTTCCAAAAATGGTAAAACTTGGTCTATATATTAAATACACTTAGATAAACAAGTGTATAAAGAAAAAAATAAAAAAAAGTTGTTTTAAATAGGTTTTTTGAGGTGGGCTAAGTGGGTCATTTACTTAGCCCGGGCTAATAGAATCACTCCTCGCCAAACTAGTAGAGGAGGATGGCATGAGATGGACAAATAAATTTAGTGACAAAAAATTATCTCTACACAATTTTTCCAAAATAAAAAATGGTAAATTATCCCATCATTTATGCTCACCAGAAGTGCTACAAGATGCACGATCAGACATAAATAATCATATGTAAAGTTAGCTGTTACTTTTCTTTAAAAAGTTTTTATTTAAAGTCAAGTCAAAGACGAGGATGAATAAAAACGCAGAAGGTAAAAGACAAAAGAGGGGTAGTTTTGGAATCCAATCCTGCTGAAAGAGACATGCATTTTGTCATTGCGCCACCCTCTCCTTGCTATGGCAGACTGATAGTCGACCCAAGGCCAAAAGAAAAGTGTAAACAAAAAAAGAAAAAAAAAAAAAAAAAAGAAGGAAGGGAAAACGCTAAGCCAATGATTCGCCCTCTTCCTTCTTCTGGCCACCAAAACTTTCAGGCCTTCCCACCTCTTTATATGCTCCTACCGCGCCAACTTCACACCCCCCCACCCCCCCAAGAACATGGCTTCTCATGTTCCCATCACTTGGAAATCTTCTATGCATGAAAATTATGACGATGAAGAGGATGATGATCACCACCCCCACCAACCCCCCATGTCAAGGCTCTCTGTGTGTATCAGCACAAGCGCTAGCAAACACTCCTCTTGCAGCTACAACGACAGCGACGCCGTCGACAGCGATGATGAAGTTCACGAGGTGGATGCTATGATCAACATGTCCGGTTTATCAGTCGATGATGGGTCCGACATTGATGCCGATGCTGAATTATCCGATGATGGTTCGGGTAAGGATCAGGAGAGTGCTAAGGCCGGTTGGTCTTCGCTGCCGGCGACGCCGCAGCGGAGGCGGCTGCTGGGATGTGGCGGAGAAGGGGAGGCAAAGGAGTACTCAAGCGAGACGGACGTGCGATGCCCACGGCGACGTGGGTGGAGGAGGCAGAGGATGGTGAGGGAGAGGTGGCTGGAGAGGGCGTGGGAGATGAGGAAGTGCAGAGCCATGGATGAGGAGATGGAGTGTGGGGATGGTGAGTGTTTGGTGGTGGCAAAGTCTAAAGATGGTGGGAGGTGTTTGAGCATGGATTGGGAAGAAGTGAAGGCATGCAGGGATCTTGGGTTCCAGCTGCAGAATGATTGGACGTTGGAGATTCCTAGCAGGATCTCCGGCTCAGCAATCGATACTGATAGTGGCGGAAACTCCCCCATTGCCAATTGGAGGATCTCAAGCCCTGGTAAGCTTTTACATGCCATTCCTCTGCTTGAAAGCATCAACTGTTTGATATAATGCTAGGCTTCACTGACTTTGGTCTTTTTAGTTCAATCTAATTCTCAAGTTCCAAACAGGCCTACTCTGTGAAAAGTTAAAATCCACAAGTCGACAGGTTTTGATTGAATCTACAGCAACTTAATAATGGCTTAATCCTGTTAATCTCCGTATTTGGCACTTCCGCTGTAATTCCAACCCGATAGATACGTGTATTGATGTATTCTGGAACATCATCCTATTTACGGTCCCAAAATGGCCCAATCTAGGCACAAAAAGGAGATCCGATGAATACAGTGCTTCAATTCCTTCCATTAAAGTCTTCTGGGTATTTCTCAGTTTCTAAGGGACTTTCTTGGACGCTTATCCCTACTGTAATCATGGAATTTGTTTTTGTTTGCCGATTCATACTAGGCAATTTTTGTTCGTACTTCTCTTTTGTCTGAAGTTGTTGCGTCTCCATAATAATCATTGCATGGTAGTTACAGAAGGTAATATATATTGCTGCATAACGAGCAGTCCTAGGATGAATCTGATCCATTTAGTCTGTCCACATAAGCTTCTTTCAGCACTATTTGGAATTTTCTACTAGGACTGAAAAACTTAATAGAACTCAGACTCCAAGCTAAATATAAAAGTAGAAAGAAAATCACGATGGTTTTGGATCACCAACAATGAATATCATTACAATTCAATTGTTTTCTGTGGAATCATCTTCAGGTCTGCGGTATTTTATATGTGTCTGCCAGCAGGGTTCTTTGGCATGTTCAACTAATCCAGATGCTTGACTTATCAGGTGATGATCCAAGAGATGTGAAAGCCCGGCTCAAGGTGTGGGCACAAGCAGTTGCACTTACTTCAGCCTCTCGCCTTAATGCCTGAATGTTTGTTTCAATGATACTTTTTATTGCCTGTCTGAGGTTTTCAAATTTCTGGGTCGGTCATTTTGATCTTTCCCTTTCACTTCTCTCTAGATGAGTAATGCGAGGTTGCATAGGAAGTCAGTCTGCATTTTTCTTTATTTCCACCTGTAAATATATAAATATATAGTCTATGGAAGAAGGAAATGGTTAAAAAAAGGATTATTCTACCTCAACACGAAAATGGTTGTCAATATCCTTCGACAATCAATAGCCACCATAGCTCTAATATTCTGCAGCACCGATCATACTAGGAATTGCAATTAAAGTGCAATTTAAGAGTCATCCCACTGCATTACTCAAATAACATATGTTATTTTTTATTCCTAACCAAAACATTGGTTGCAGTCCCCAAGCAGCTGAGGTCTTTTATCCCCCATTTCAGAAAATCCTTCTGGCATTGATGAGCATCACAGTACCCACTGCAATATTTCTGTTAAATACAAGATTGTGGCAAGGATGTGGACAGTCAGTTAAATTAATTCGATTACGGTTATAGTACCAGTCCCCGACAGCCTGAGCAATCGTCTACATAATTTTGTTGCCACTCTGCAGAAAACGCTGAGTGTGTCTCATCCTTCATCATTTGAGCTTTTGAATGTCCTGCTTAACAAGGAGAGGACCATAGTTCTTGTTGCCCACCAATTTTTTTATTTTTTTTATTTTTTTGTTTTCTTTCTTTCTTTCCAATGGTGACTAACTTTTGTAGATTCCAGTGAGGGAAAAACAAAAAGAATACATGTATGATTGTTTGGTTTCAAGGTTTCCATGAAAATAATGAAAAGAAATTGTGAATATTTCGTTGTCTTACAGTCAATTGTTTGAGTTTCATTTATGGAGAGGAAGAGGCAGCTGAAACAACTCCACGGTCCAGCTGTTGTAATTATAGAGTTAAAAGCTGCATCTTAAAAAGAACATTATCGCGATTCAAAAAAGGAAAAAAACATATTACGCGCAGAATGCTATTTCTTTTGTAAATTTATTGAAAGGACTAGATACCAGCCCGTATGAAATTTCAAAGTAATTTGTCTTCAATCGGGTTGCTTTTACTACTGCTTTGGTGGACCTTAGTTGATGGAAAGCAAACAACTGATTAAGGCCATATATGCCATTACTGACCTGGTTTTCCTCACCCATAAAGGATGCACGATTGCAGTAGCAAACCATGACTCTGTTCCATTTGCCGAAATCTGAGGGGAAGAAACAACACCAACTGAAATCAGAATGATCTCCAAACAAATGTTTCTTCAGCTTTTTTGCTCAAAATTCCAAAATAAAATCCAACTCAGAAGGAACACGGAGTGAGTACTGTCTCGATGGGGAGCCGACATGGTACTATTTTCCACGTGATCTGAGGGAACATGAGAAGAATTGCTGCTGAAAACACAAGATCCGACGCTGTTGCACCTCTTTGTCATTTAACTTGATACACAATTTTTTTAACCGGAAAAAAAAAAAAAAGTTGCCTCTCCAATATATAGCTGAAAGAGAATTCAACGGTACGGCTCCTATACTTAAAGAGATAAAAACAAAATGCTTCATTGAGGACCCATTTCAAACATAAATTTAAGAACAGGAGCTACTACATGAGAGATGAGACATGATTGGAAAGGACGTTATTTAAAAGAAGCAATACCCACAGGCTCCCTTTCTGGCAGCTCTCAGAATAAGAGTCCAAGCATATCTTAGTAGGCCCTCTGGCTTCAAAAACCTTTTATCAATGGAAGTCCTGTAAATGAATCAACAGCAGCCGACTCATTGAATTCGTAATACCATCGTCCATGTTGCGTCCAACAACAGGAGTGACAACACAGGAAGAGGATGAAACTTGCATAGAAACAGAGCCACTTGCAGGCATCAATTTGGCAGTGTTCAGCTCCCCATCCACTCAACTACTTGGAACAAACACAACTGACAAGAAAACCCGTGAAATCTCCCCCCTTTTTTCTCCCATAAATTCAAAGATTGATGCCAACATACCCGGAAATCAAAGGCAATTATTCCAATATGGTGGAAATCCAGACACCCAAATCTTTTAGTTGATTGTTCGTGAGTCCTATATCGTGAAAATCCAGACACTCAAACCTCTCGACAAACAGACGTTACCAGTTTTGGGGCCTGCAATTAGTTACTTACTAATATTGATCAATCTTTGTGTGGAAAGAAAATTTTTTGGTTGAGATTTTTTCCAAAAAAAAAAAAAAAAGGAACTCCTGTTGTCAACTATTTTATCTCCTCTAACAAACCTTGTAAAAATTATTTATTTTTTGTTCTTGTTATGATGAGCAACATATTTAATCTTATTAAAATTATCAATTACTTTTCTCCGTTAAAATTCATTGTCATATGTTAACGGGTCATGTCTGAATTATATAATAGCCTTCAATTCTCTCTATCCTCAGAAGCTCATGAAATTGAGCTTTATGAATTTTTCTCCAGTTATATCTCTAACAGAAGAAAAAGGGACCAGCCCACCGCCATAACAAACAGAGGAGTTGCTGCACCAAAGCTCTAATTTTCTGCAGCAATGGTCGTACACCAGTTGAAACAACCCAGACTAGAAAAATGAGAAGAGGAAGAAAAAAACACGATAGTGTTTCTAAGGTTGCAGTCTTCTCCAAGCAATTCAGAAATTGACAAAAAAAAAATCCTTTTCGCGTTGATGAGCTTCACACGGAAATAGTTCGTTCAAAGACAAGATTGTGGCAGGTTGGGTTGCAAGGATACGGACAGTCAATTAATTTAACTGGGCTAGTTCGGTCGAAGTACCAGTCTCCCACAGCATCAGCAATCGTCTGCAAAACCAGCAACAAGATAGGATTCATACGAGATGAAAACAATGGATTTCTGAGGACAAAAACAAAAGCATGGGGAATTTCACTATGGGATGTTAAGTGGTCTTTGTTTTCTTTTTCTTCTATTTATTTATAGAGGGAGAGAGATTTGAATTGGGACTTTACAATTTATTAGTCATCGATGAGACAAATCTTATCCTTAAATCAATGAGGAAATCGGATATAAGTTCAATGTTAAGGAATTGGTATTAGCATGCCACTTGAATAAAGATCAATTGATGTGCAGCAGCAAGGATTGAAAAACTTTGCTATTGGCATTTGGTAGATCATTAGAAATTTAGAGTATTATTGCAATTCAATTCAACATATATTACCCCTCGTTCCTTACCTTGTTTTTGACACGGGGTGCGCCGTTTCCATGCCACATGGTGGGTTTATCCGTCTGGCAATGAGCAAAACATGAATTTATATACAGACCGTTTTTTATGTTCGTCGAGAATACGAACAAATCATCGAGGGTTTCGAGCCTGAAACCTGTTTGAACAAAAGAAGAAGAACCACAAGCCATTCATACTTTGATCTGCGTTCAAACTGATAAAAGGAAGGGGGAACTCGATTGTACCGTGAAGAAACTCAAGCTGGGTCTCATTACAGTTTGCAATGTTCAGTATACAGCTCAACCAATGCCGTTTGTGATCAGATGATTTTGGTGCTAGACTATCCTGAATCTGAACAGGGGGTTTCAATAAATTTCATTGCATGATGACGTATTTCATGTAGCAAGCATGACTGTCAAGAGAAATCTAGCGAATCTGAAACAAATGAAAATATACCTGCCATGCATCATATGCTGTATTCACAAGAAAAAGTGGCGTTTTGACGTCGTCAATGATATACTGTGGGAAAAAGCACTGCGAAAGGTAGTAGTTCACCAAATTAATTTTGCTCATCTTCCAACTCATGAATGCAAGTGAGGAGGAGAAACAAGTTTGATGTCTACCAAAGATGGGTCCTCCATGACGGAAGTGCAATTCTGCGGCAAGTTATTTCCCACTCCCTGAGATAATTGTATGAATTTTCATTGGAAAGTAGCAACCGTGGATGAAGAAAAGGAAAAATAATTGATATGAAGATCATTAGAGGAAATCTTGATGATGTGACAGTAACTGCCAGTTAAGGATTAGTACTCGTGACCAACATCAGCTTAAAATTTGAGAAACCTCTGAAATTGAAACTTTTGATATGCACCTGCAACGTTACTGTGCCGTTATAGAGAGTTCTTAGTGTTCGTTTGCCTGCCACACTTTCCCTACAAATTCCAAATTAGATTGTAGCATAAGCAAACAAAGATCAAACAGATTACTGAATGACATACAACGTACAGCACATATCATCTTTGAATCAGGAAAGTTCCCAAATTTAACCGTACGCATCCACGAAAAATCCAGCATCACTAAGGCACTTGACTTTGGTTTCAACTGGGAACATTTCCCGGAATTCATCACAGTGATGAATAGTTGACAGGCCCCCAGCAGAGCATCCAGAAAGAAGAACCTGAAACAAACCAGGAATGATGTCTTACTCAAAAATGACATAGTAAATCAACAGTCGCAAGGGGAAAAAAAAAAAAAAAAAAATTTGTTCCGGGAGATAATAACCTGTGTGGCATTACTCATTCCTAGAGCCATTAATTCATCCATTGCAGCCAACCAGATGCGTTGCCCACGGAAAAACAGATGTGGGTCCTAGACAAAAGCAATCGTGAAGCTGATTAAGGCTTGTAAAAAGTAAATAAAATTCACCATTGATGAAAAAAGGTAGAAACAGCATTAGAAATGGTTGAAGATAACCCAATGAGATTTTGCATATTTACAGAACAGATAGAAGATAAAAGATGAGAATCTAGGGCTTTGCTTCTATCAAACCGAAATTGCTTAAGGCCATATAACCCAAGTACTGACCATATTTTCACCTTCTCCTCTAAAGGATGCACCATCGCAGTAGCGAACCCTGACTCTGTTCCAGTTGAAGAAATCTGAGAACAAAACGTTAAATTCTGGACTCAGGATGAACTCCAAATATATGTTTGAAATCTAGATTTCATTTACTCGGCAGGAAAGAAGGTTCAGCTACAGATGCTTCACACAAAAAGTAAACAAAGAACGTGGTTTGAGACACACCAGGATTTTCATTAGGATTGTTGCTCAGAATTCCAGTAAATAATATCGACTTCTGCATACGGTCTGAGGAACCGTGCCTAGAATTTTTGCGGAAGACGCAAGATTTTAGGTCGCTACACCATCCACCACCCTGTGATTTAACGTGACACTGGTTAATATCAACGGAATTCATCAAAAACAGGTTTTTGTTATTTTTGGTTGGGTTGAGTATGAAAACCCCACCCCCATCCATCACTTTTGCCACATCTATATAGCATGATAATCATGTGAGCCTAAAATAAAGAGAACGAAGGGGAAAAACTAGAAAAGTAAAGGGAGAATCCTTTGGAATGAGAAGCAAGAAAGGAGTCATTTATTACATCTATAGATTATTTGAAGTTCCAAAGCATCTTAGAATAGATGAAGTAATAAAAATAACAGCCATGACTTTCTATACTTTGAAATTGTCCCACCTCCAGATTAACAAGCCAAGAAGTTTCTCCTGGTCCAAATCCGTTATCGAAGTGGTAACCAGGTAAAGATCCATCCAGACAAACTGAGTGCAGAAAAAGAAGTCGTTAAAGAGATAAATTTATTCATCAGATGTCTCAGCTCAAAAAGAAAAAAAAAAAAGAAATAAAGAAATAAAACTACCACTGCAGAGAATATAGAATATAACAGAAAATGAATCGGAGGAGTAAAAATTCAGATGATTTTAAGAATTCCATGCTGTTCAAATTCCGAACATCGCGAATCCATTAAGACTGACAATTGAAAGTTTTGAGAGACCTTGTTAGAGGGAAAAAAAAAACAGTGTTTTGAGAGACAGCAGCCATGGCGCGCATCATGAAATGGACAATCTAAGTCAGAAATTTGTACTTTAGTTACTTTTATATACTCAGTTTGAAATGCTAATTATACAAACATTGAAATCCAATGGTATTAATCATGCAAGGAAGAAGATCATGAAGCAATATAAGAATATGCTGTAACAGGAATTCTAAGGTAGAGTCAATTCCTTGGTTTGGAGATTCTATGATTTTTGTACAAGCAAAGAGGGGTACTTTTAAATTCCCAAAACATACCCATCTGGGATTTGAGTACATTAGTAGAAAATTTTGATTTGTAAAGTTAAAAAAAGAATCAGAGGAAGCAGAGGAAAAAAAGATCTAATGAAAACCTTCTCAAATTCTATGCATATTACCATTATGAATGTGGTTTTCAGAGGAAAAAGTCAGATTTATCCATATGAAATATCATTAATTATGTCAGACACTGGTCAGGATTTTAATTCCAGATAATCTGTACATCACATAAGTTTATACCAGTTCAAATCATAAAACAAATGAAACCAAATGATGCAGCATTCAAATCCAATAATTATGTTGCTTTATATTTGAGAAGTGATCCTGTTAGCTTAAGCTGAGCAAATGTCTCACTTAACCTACCTCAAAAAAGTCATTTATAATTTTTTTTTTCATACACTTGTTTATCTAATTACATTTAACATATGAATTAATTTTTACCATTTTTTTAGAAATTTTTTTACCAAATTTAAATATGTGTATATTTTTTTTAGATTTTTAAAGATAGGGGTATTTTAAATATATACACCTAACTTTTTAAAAATTTAAAAAAATATATACACATATCCAAAAATAGTAAAACTTAGTTTATACGTTAAATACACTTTTATAAACAAGCATATGAAGAAAAAATAAAAATAGATATTGTAAATATCTTTTTTAAAGTAGGTTAAGTCAGATATTTGCTTAGCTCAGGCTAATAGTATTATTCATCTTTTTATTTATCCTTATAAATATAATAATTTTTCAAAATAAAAGATTGAAAAGAAAAAAATGAGAACAAATTTGCATTAAGAAGGAAGTCGTCTATCTGAGTTACAGCGGAAAGGAAAGTGAAGGCACAGGCAACTAAAATTCAAAGAAATTAAAATACATCATCTTTAGGGTTCCATATTTCAAACAGAATTTTAAGATCGGAAACTGCAAAGAAAACCACAAGAAATATGGCTGAAAGTGAACTTATTTGAAAGGACGCAATACCCACAGGCTCCTTTTCCAGCAGCTCCCCGCAGAAGAGTAAAGCCCACCATTGGAGGCCCTGTGGGGGCATCCATATCGAAACCTGCAACCAATGATTGTTGAACTGCCTGCTGAACATCTTGAGACACTGGACGTCCTGTAAATGAATCGATGGCTTCCGAATCGTCGAAGAAATCGAACAATAGATCAATGTCGACGCCCCCAGCCACAGGAGTGCTAGAGCTGGAAACTAAGGAGGATTGCATAGAACTGGCTTCACCGACATCGAATGTAACATAGCCGCTGCTAGCAGTCTGAGTGGATCCGCCTTCAACAGAAACAGAGCCACCGTTTACCAACGGAGTTGAGGATCCCTTCATAGAAACAGAGCCACCGTCTGTAATGGAGGGCTCTGTGCCACGAACAGAGCCACTGCTCGAAGATGGAACAGAGGAACCATTTGAAGTTTTCACATCCAACCAAATACTAAAAACAAACACCACTAACAGGAAAAACCATGAAATCTTCATCTTCTGCTTTTTTTAAAAAAAAAAAAAAAAAGAAAAAAGAAGAAAAAAGAAACTCGAAGGTGGAACCAATGTACCGAAACCCAATGGCAATAGTTCCTATATGGAAAAAATCAAGTCACCCAAATCCTTCTCGACATAACCCTACCACTTTTGGATCTCTCTCTGTTGCGAGTTACAGAGGATTTTCTGAGTTTAGTGCCATTACCAGGCATGGAAGAACCATGATTTTTTTTTTCTTGGCTAAATGGAGGGAGAGACAACAGAAAATGGATATTTATAGCAATGTCTATGAATGTCCATTTATCGCACCAGAGAAGATACAACGTAACGTTGAGATTTTTGGGAAATCTTATGTTCTCTTTTCATACATTTAAGATGTTCTGTTCCTTCATTTCCCACGAGACACGGTTTTTATCCTCACTGGAAAACCGTTCTATGGCCTTTTACATCCAAGTGTCAGTTTTCTGCCGTTGCGAAAATGGTGGTGGCTGGTATTAGAAAGGAAGCTTCCACGTAGCACTGCTTTAAGTAAATCCCGACCGTCCAAACGGATGCTAAAAGAAAAATATCTATTCGGAAATCGAATTGCTTTGCGCTATCACCATTTTATCGCCCTTCCGTTGATGGTTAGCCTGGTGCAGAACTAACACTACAGCTCGCTTTGCTGTCAATATTGCAATTTTGCGAGGCTACTATTACTTATCTCCACCACCTTGGATGTTTGTTTGGAAAGAAAATCTTTCACTTGAAGAAGTGCTTTAACTCCCATAATGTAAGATATATCTCCTTTTAAAATCCATATTTTTGTCAATAAAAGCTATACTTTTCCTTCATTCTTTTACTATTAACTCCATTTTTAATCTCGTTAAAACTTAGTTGTTATTTGAAAAATGGTCCCCATGTGCTAAAAATTGTAAGTTTATGTTGTTAAGGTTCCATCGCAACTAGTCAAACAAGTTGAAACTATATAGACTATGTTTTTCAGTCATTTTTTTTTCCCTTTTAAATACTATGAAAGATTGTTGCTAAAAGCTTCTTTCTCTTGTGCAAATGGAATAATGCCATGATTTGTAAGATTGTGTTTGGTAAGACATAAAAAATATAAGTAAAATTTTTCATTATCTGTAACTATGTTATTTTTTAATCATTTCTTCATATCTTCTTATACAATTATCTTATTTTTCGATCATTTCTACACAATTACATATACAACTAACCTATCTATTTTAACTTTATTTTCTTTACTTCTCACCATTACCCATATCATATCACATCATTTTCTTTTATTTTGACAATTTTTTATACAAAATTTTTATCATTTTCGAAACACACCCTAAATTCATTATTATGTTAGAACCCGACTGCTTATCGGAATATAATTAGCTTAAGGTCTTATTAAAGGGATACAATCTTCGTCCGTAGCATGGACAATTGGACATCGTGAAGAAGGATATGATTTTAGTGGTAGAAAATTATAGTTGCATTCTCTGTTTAATTTTCAGTTTCTTGTTTTTTTTAAAAAAAAAAAAAAAAATTCTTGCCGCGAAGGGAGCTCATGATATTTAGTGATAAAGTTGGGCTTGATTAGTTAAATTTTTTTTATGGGCGGGATTGATTAGTTAAATTATACGCATATATTATTAGCATAGGATTGAGTCATGACAAACAATATGTGGGCGAGTTATCTTATGATAAGGCTATTTTTGTCCTTTCATTTGGAAAAATAAAAGCTAATCGTCGCATAGGCAATAGGAGAAAACTAGTCTGACTTGGCCTTCAATTCTCTGATAGATTAATTCACGTAAGTAGGTGTTATTTGTCCAATCCGAGAGCTAGCCAATATTTTAGGCCCATTTAATCTCTCTCCAAAATTTTGGAAAATTTGTATTCTCTTAGTAAAAGCTTTCATCCAATATATTTCCAACATTTCGGATTTCTGTCTCTGCTGTACGTCATTTTGTTAATTAATAATTATAATAATAATTTTCATATAACTCGCCCCTTTAAACATAAGACCCACAAGTTTTTTATCATCACACATATCTGTAAAAGAATTGCATGAAAATTTAATGCTATTTTTGGATTAGTATACATTTATATCCATTTCATTTTCTATTACAATAAAACTGTGAGACATTTTTACAATTTACTTAGGAAGACTATAATGTGCACCTAACAACAAGGAGAACGAACTCCTACCAAATAAATGGGAAGACTATAACTGTCATTAACAGCACCCATGGGAATTTGACCCGAGGCCTGCAGCATGGCAAGCAACGCAACACTATTGCTAACTGGGGAACGGCTCGGCTGTAAAATTTAATAATATTTGGATAGATAGTTGGCCTTTGATTAAGGCGATTTCAAATTATTATGGTGATTTCGAAACAGAGGATGTTAATTATAATCATATGAGTGGACATATCCTTGATGCACCCAAAACGACAAAAAAAAAGGTCTTAACAGAGTGGTTGCATTTAGATTATTTCTTATTAATAAGAGTGAAATTGGAGTACTATGCCTTGAAATTGCAGCAAAGATTTTGTCCTCCCATCTATCTCTCCCCATCAATTTCAGCAAAAAAAAAAAAACTAGTGAAGCAAAATTAGCGAAGTAGCATAACCACAGCGCTGTGTGAGGCCTACTTCCACTTCCTGGTAGTACTACTCACCCACATGAAGGTATGAAGGTGAGTGTAGCACGTTATTTTTGGCGTGCTATAATGGGCCGCAAATGGGCCTAACAATATAAAATATAATCAATGCAAAATAAAAATAAATGCGTGCAAGACTGAAAAGTAAACGTGCACATGCAAGAGTAAAAAATGAATATGATATAAGGTATAGAAAAATTAAATATGCAATACAAGTTAGTGGCTTAGCTTGTTAGATATGATGCAAGCTAGATGTGAAAATTAAACGTGAAATAAAAAGATAAAGATTTAGAAAAGGGGTTTAAGATCATAGATGAGAATAAATATAAAATGTATATCTATAGAGGTTAAAGAAAGGAAATATAAACGTTAAAGCTTTTAAATGATGCAAATTATTAGAAAATTTTAGATGATGGAGTTAGTCAAACATGTACATGTATCTTAGTTAGGCTCAATTAGTAGTTAGTAAAATACATGCAAATGCAAAATTAGTCGAATAAGTACATTGATTAGTCTTTGTTAGAAGTTAGTAAAATGCATTAAGGAAACATGTAAAATAAAAGGGATAAAGTTATAGAAGAATAGTTCAAAATCAGAAATATAAATAAAGAGAAAAGATATAGACATGGGGTTAAAGAAGAGACATGCAAATGTTTAAACTTTTAAATGATGAAAGTTATTAAAAAACTTTAGATGATGTGAGTTAGTCAAATGCAAACACATATCTAAGTTAGGTGCAATCAGTATTTAGTAAAATACCTACAGTGCGTAAAGGTAGAATACCAAATTTTTTTAGAGTCTTCATGAACTTAATAACGGTGGTTAGTTCATATATAATAAGACACTCAAATTACAAAGATTATCTAGGCCAACTTACAACTAAAAAAATATAATCTTATTTTTTCTCTAGTACATTAGTCCTAGGAGTAGTGAAATAACATACATATTATGGAGGATTAAGGCAGAAATTTTATTCTCTGAGCCTTTTATGAAGCTGTAACTTAATCTTAAAGCGGGAGCAGGAATTTTATCCCCGTTGTTGTATAGGATGAATTTTCTATAATGATTTGATTGGATTTTTTTAATGATATATATTTCTTTGAAAGAGGTGGTATGCTAAAATAGTACAATGCTAGAAAAGATTTCTTTTTAAAGAAAAGTAAAAAAAAAAAGAAAAGAAATGCAAGATGCAGCAACGAATGATGTAATTCTAATAAATATTTTTTCCGTAAGTAAATAACGGGTAATGCAGGGTCTAAGAAATTGTGCCTTTTTTTTTTTATTAACTTCAAATGACGTGATGCAGGGCTGACTAAAAATAAAACAAAACAATGGTATGCATGCCGCTAATGCAAATGAGGATCGACTAGGATGCAGTTAGAGATGACGAACATATTGAAATAGTTAATGATAAAGGTTGAATGGTGACAAAGTGCTAGAGGGAAGCAAACAGAAATGACATTCTACAAGATGGCAGTGGAAACGGTGGAAAATAAGTGCGAAAGGTTTTTAGGGCGGAATGGCTGGGAAACGGAAGGGATTCTTGGGGTATGCTCGGCTGGATGGAAGGCAAATAGAAGCAAAGCAACAAAATGGAAATTTTAACGAGGGTGAAAGTGGGACAGAGATGGGGTCATGCTCCACAGTTCCAAAACGGAAAACAGGGACAGGGATTTTTGGAGATTTGAAAGCCTCGGTGGTGGAGGCAGCAGCTAAAGCAGGGATTTTATGGGATGAAAATTTTCAGTGGACCCGAAAGCATGAACAGAGAACAAAAGAATGGAGGAGATCATAGCAGAAATGCCATGTGGTTTCATGGTGATTTGGACGAAATCAAGACACCCAAGAGCCTCAAAACCAATCCCGCTGTCATCATCATGAGCAGCCAAATGCCATACAACGAAATGGAGATTTTAATGGGGAGCGAATTGGAACGGACTGCACAGCTTTTGGGGTCTAAAGCCTCTCCTTTATAGCATGATGGGTGGATGGAACAAGGGTGTATGATGAAGAAACTGAAGGCGTTTTTCTGGTGCGCGGATGGAAGACGACGCCCGGGGGTTTCAGGGGGTGAAAACAGGAAAATATGCGGGGTTAAAATTGGGTGCTCGACGGTGGCAAAAGGTGGGGATGACGCTAGTATTTTTTAGGTGGAATCGGTCTCAAAGTGAAGAGAATTAAAATATGGGAATTTTGGGGCATCATGGGTTGGAAGATGGAAGGCAGCAGAAGGGATTTTTCTAGTGTTATCGTCTGCTGAAAAAATGGAGGTCCGGCCCTTTTTGTCAAAATCAGCCCCCTGGAATGCAATCAGAAATGGCGTACAAGCAGTGGAAACGGAAGGAAATGGGTAGGGATGTCTTTTAGGTTGGAATAATCTTGGGCAGAGAAGTTTGGGAGTCCACTGCACTGGCAAAAAAAATGAGGCAGGTATTCAGAGATGACGCTAGGCCGCTAGAGCAGGGCGATGAATAATGGGACATAGGGACGGGACTTCTCTGGATGGAATATGGGCATGGAGAGATGAGTGGAACGGTGAGAAGAAAAATAAAACAGGGGAATATCTAGGCCTCCACTCGCTGATCCATGAGCAAACAGACGCTGCACCGCAAAATGGAAATTTTGATAAGGGGCGCAAAGTGCCGGTGACGGACAGCAGCAAATGAAGGTGTGTTGGTATTTTTCTAAAAAAAATGGCTGGCTAAAATGGAGGAGGATGCTTGATACCGGGCCCGGATGGAAAGAGAGATGAGGTAGCAATGGAAGTATGGCTTGTATAGCTAGGCAGTGGACAACCCAAGGCGATTAGGATATTAGGCTCCCAAGTGCATTATCTATTTTTTAATTTTTTTTTAATTTTTTTTACACAAATGTTAATTTAATATTTAACATGCGTATCAATTCTTATTATTTTTATATATTTTCTTCGAATTTTTAAAAATAAGTGGTATTTTAGTAATTTAAATTAAATTACTAAAATACCACTTATTTTTAAAAATTTAAAATAAAATCTAAAAACTCCAAAAATGATAAAAAAAAATGATACACATATTAGATACACTTAAATTAACAATTTTATAAAAAAATTTTAAAAAAAATATTAACATCTAGAAGTACGGAGGCTCAATGCTCCTAGGAGCATAGAATTGAACTCCATGCAATGCTCCAATTCGTTCCCTCCGAAATGGAGGAGAAGAGGCCTCCCTTTATAGTAGGGGTGGGAATCGGGGCGGGTCGACCCGTGACCCGCCCCGACCCGACCCTGTTTTATACCGGGGCGGGGCGGAGTATGTACCCGGCTGTGGCGGGGCGGGTCGCAGTGTTGAAAATGGTTAAAAAGAACGGGTCGGGGCGGACCTGGCGGATCCCGACCCGCTTATACCGCTGACCCGTCCCGACCCGCCCCGCCCCGCTGACTGTAGCAGCCTGCTTATTACTCTGCTCGAGTAGACGAGTACCCTGAGCAAAACCCTACCTTCAATCGTCTTCAATCGTCTCCCTGCTTAGCTGCTTGTCGCCGTCCCCTGCTTAGCTGCTTGTCGCCGTCCCTCCTTCCCATAGCGACCGCCGGCCCTTGTCGTCGTCCCCGCTCGAGGCCAGCGTCTGCCATCATCGTCGAGCAGAGCGTCTGCCATCATCGTCGAGCAGCATCTTCTCGCTGAGCAACACTGCAGCAGCGTCTTCCGCCACTCTTCCCTGTCGTCACCATTGTCGTTGCCGTGGACATTTCCAGCTTGTGCAGCAGCTGTCGCCGTCCCCTCTCGAGGCCAGCGTCTGCCATCGCCGTCGAGCAGCAGCTTCCGTCCACTCGAGCAGCGTCTTCTAGTTGAGCAGAAGCATCTGCCCTGTCGTCGTCGTGGCCATTCCGGCTCGAGCAGCAGCTGTCGCCTCTTGCATCTACCAGTGGTATGGCTGAAATGTTGAATGCCTGAATCGTCATTCCCATTTCCCTCCCGCCCGCATCTGCTACCTAATAAAATAATATTTTCAATTAAGGTGGAAATCTTGTTCTGCAAATTCAGATTATTGTATAATACTTGTCATTTTCAAAACAGACAGCTGTTTTCAAAATTCAGATTATTCCCTTCCGCCCGCATCCAAATCTTGTTATGCAAAATCTTGGATTTGGATTTCTGTTATGCAAATTCCCTAAATCTCCATTCCCTCTTCTGTTTGGTTGCATTTGGAATACATAATTGCGATTTGGTTGCATTTGGAATACATAATTGCAATATATTTATTAATAAAAATAGTTGCAGCATGATTAATTCATTAATTGGTTATTTCTGTTTGACATTGATATCATGCATTGTTTAACCCAATAGTTGCAGCATGATTAATTGGTTATTTCTGTTTGGCATTGATATCATGCATTGTTTAACCCAATAGAAGCAGCATGATTAATTGGTTATTTCTGTTTGGCATTGATATCATGCATTGTTTAACCCAATAGAAGCAGCATGATTAATTGAAAATATTTTTTGATTTTTTCCCAAAATGCAAATGATATGATTTGACATTTACAAAATACTTCTAGAAGCTTTCATTACAACACAAAAGTATTATCAACATTTTTTCTACTTTTCAGGTAAAACTGCTCTCCTGCTACATACTTAAACAGTTATCATTTTAATTCTAATTGTGACATTATTATTATTTTTGTTGAAGGTAAACAACAAAGGACATGGAATGAGTTCAAACAATTAGTGGTTCAATATTCAAATTGTAAACAAAATTTTGAATGAGGTATGTTTCATTAACTTGTTCTTATATAGGTGAATAAATACTCATGTTTTATTTAAGTATTTAGATTTTACTTTGACTAATTAGTAATAGATTTGAGCATATAGTAGTTAAATTTAATACAGATATGTCTTTAACTTGATGGGTTCATAAATTCGTAATAAATTTTTACTTGACCCGTAGTTTTTACCCGACCCGTCGTCCCGAAACCGACCCGTTCCCGACCCGAATTTTGTCCCAATATCGAGTGAAAAAAAGTAAGGGTCAAACCGACCTTGTCCCGACCCGAAAAAAAATAAGGGTCAAACCAGATTTTTGAAAGGTAGGGTCAGGGTTGGGCACACCCTGACCCGCCCCGACCCGCCCCGATTCCCACCCCTACTTTATAGGCTTTTGAATTGAAAAAATTGCACATCAATGAGTTGTTATAATATTTTGCATAAATCTATCTTGTCCATTGTGCAATACTCTAATTCAAGAGGTCCTTCTAGGTAATTTGATAATTAGTCTTGAAAAACCACTAATAGGCCCATAGTTTCCCGTGACTAATAAGTCAAACATTCATCGTCCATGGATCTTTCGCCTTTTCATTTTGCCTCAATCTTCACTTGATTTATGTTGATTTTTTTTTAAGGCCTTCACTTTTTTATGTCCATTAATTATTTTAATGGCTTGGATTTTCACTTGACGGCTTGGAATTTGTAGCTTTCATCCCTTGTTTGAAATTCTGCAAATCCACCTCCTTTCATTTGGTCAAGCTTATTTTCACCCTTTAGAATTTCATAAAATGTTGATAATTTATTTGATCTACACCGTTCATCATGTCGTGTTCGATCCATTTAGCCTGGGAAAGATATTCTTCACATTATCTTGAATACGAATTGATCTTAATCAATAATAGTGATTAATAACCCTTGCTTATAAAATGAGCTTGCATATAATGGGGACCATTCTTGAAGTGGATCTTGCACATTTTGGGCTTGCAAAAATGTGTTAAAATTCACAAAAAAAAGCCTTAAATGGGTGGGCCTAATAATACTAGACCCATTTGAAATTTAAATTTTCACATTTAAGCGGAGTGTCATCAGCCAGCATATGTGAAATTCTCCACTCCTTGTAGCATCCCCAGATTCCTCTGTTTTTTTTCTTCCGCCAGCAGATTTCTCTTTCAGCTCTTCATTCCACTTTAGCCACTGGAAGTCCTGTATATGAATCAATGGCAACCATCTCATTGAATACATCAAATAATCTATCATCAGCGATGCCGCTGGCCTTAGGATTGACATTGCCGGAGGAGCTAGAAGCATAGCCATGGCCTAAAGATGGAAGAGAGGAGCCTTGGACATAAACAGAGCCATCAGCAATGAGACTCAACACAAACTCAACTAACAAGAAAACCCATGAACTCTTCATCTTTCTTTCTTTTCCCCCCATAAGCAATGGAAAAGATCAACGGGAAGTCGGCAACGAGCCATATATGATGAAAATCCACATGTCCGAATCTCTCTCTCTCTCTCTCTCTCTCTGAATCCATTGCTAGTTATAGAGGATCTGGATTGCATCTGTTAATCCCATTATCGTATAGGAAGGAAGATTCATGCTTTTTTGTCTATGTGGGAGACAAGAGGAAACAGAAAATGGGTATTTCTAGCAATATCTATGAATAGAATGATTTTAAGCACCAGAAGAGATATAAGCAACGGTGAGGAAATGGTGTAAAGAAGCAGCACCGCCTAGTGCCGGAGTTCTCTAGAAAGTTCTAGAGAAGAATAGAGAAATCATGAAGGTGTCGGAGTTCTCTAGAAAGTTCTAGAGAAGAAGAGTGTGTAGAATTTTAGAACCTTCCTGACTTCTCTTGAATCCTCTAAGAGCTCCAAGAAGATCAAGACACTTCGGGAGAGTTCTAGGGAATTCCAAAGAGGAGGTGGGAAGATTCTAGAAAGCGATTCTAACCGTCCACTCAAGGACATGTGGCGAAATCCAGAGAGCTCCAAGGGGAGGGGAGAGCCTATAAAAGGGGACAACCCTTTCCCATGGAAAAGTAGTTTGGTGTGAGTGTGATGAGTGCTTGTTGTGTGCATGTGAGTTGGAGTGGGAGCTTATAAAGTGAGAGTGTCCAAATTATTTTGTGTGTAATATTTTTGTTATAAATAATATTTTATCTTAGAGTATCCATTCTTCAACATGGTGGTGGCTGGGATTGGGAAGGAAACTTCCACGTGGCTTTCTTTTCTTTTCTTTTTTTTTAAAAAAAGGAAATTGTGATCGTCCAAACAGAAGCTAACAGAAATATGACCATTTGAGGATACACTGCTTTGCGGTCATACAACTTTTATGGCCTTGATTTGATGGTAGGCACGGTGAAGATCTAACCTTCATTGCGAATTATCAGTTGAATAGAAAAACCTAAATTCAGTTTAAAAAATTACTAAAAATAATAAAATAAATAAATTGCAACGTTCTTTTGATTGTCCATTTATTTTAAACAGTGGCAGATGCAGGACCGTTAGTCAGTGTGGGGGTTGGGGGGGGGGCGCAATTTTACATGAAGGAATTATTTTATTATTTGAGAGTGGGCAGTCATGTTTAAATAAATGAAGTTTTAGAATAATTTTCAAATTTTTATGAAAAATTATGTAATTTCAGTGGAGGCAATTGCCACCACTGAACTGTGCGTAGATCCGCGAACGCTTTTTGCTGCCATGTGCACTGTTCCAATTTTTGTTAGGTACCCTAGCAAGTCGCGATTCCAATCTTTCGTCTCACATTAAAAGTCCTTAAATTTTAAATTATATATTAGCGAATGCCTCGTCATGGAATACAAGGCGCAAGGATGATCCAATATTCGTTCTCTTTTCTCACACTCATCCTATACAACCTTGTTAATTTCTGTGATACGATTTTCAAAACATAAAAATAAAATCCAACCAGCCAAGTGCTGACTAGATTAATGTTTTTCAAGCATCCATGTGACGGTTTTGAATAGAGAGATGAAGAAAGCTGCAGCTATTGTTTTGTCGTTGCAGGATCCCCTGCTTCCTCCCCTGATATAACTTGTTTTATTGGGTCCATAGGAATATCAACAGATTTCTCTTTCACCTCTTCATCTCCCCTCACTTCTTCCTTGTACTTGTACCAGTTGGCCCAGAAAAGATAGTTCAAGAAATTGAGGCAGCTGAGAATCGCCAAGAACCAGTAAAATAGCTCCAAATGGTTGGCATTCAGGTTATTACCATGAAGCCATCCTGTCTTGCTCTTGGAGGTTTTCTTAGTCACCTTGTTTATCACCTCCACAAAAACACTGCTCAAGAAATTCCCAAAGGACAGAGATAGCCAGGTGAAAGAGGTTGCGAGTGAGCGCATGCCGGCCGGCGCCTCACTGTAGAAGAATTCCAGCAGCCCCACCAGCGTGAACAAGTCGGCGATGCCAAAAATGCAGAACTGAAAGGAGAGCCAGAAGAGGCTGATCTGCATGAAATTGTGGTTGTAAGCATTCTTCCTCTTCACCTCCACAAAGCCAGCCACGGTCATGGAGATGACTGAGAGGACTAGGCCAATCCCAACCCTCTGGAGGTAGGTGATGCCGTTGGGGTGGCCAGTGATCTTGCGAGCATTGGGGACGAAGATGAAGTCGTAGATGGGGATGAGGATGGACATGAAGACGAGGGGAATGATGGGGATGGACGGTGCGGGGACCTTGAGCTTGCCGAGGTAGGGGTCCATGAAGTTGCCTTGGATGATGGAGAATGTCTGGAGCTGGGCCAGGCATGTGTTCATGATGATGGTGCTGCCTATGATGGGCAACATCCTGGTTAAGATCTTCACTTCCTCAACTTGTGTTACTGTGCACACCTTCCATGGCCGTGGATAGAAGCCTTCTGGCAGAATAGTTGCCTTGTCCAAGAACCTATTACCACGTAGAGATTAGAGAGAGAGAGAGAGAGAGAGAGAGAGAGGCAAGGTGCATTTTCTAAAAGCAGTTGAATTCTTCTCAAAGATTTTGTTAATGTGGAAATTAATGGGGGATGAAAATTTGTATTAACGAATAAAATATCCCTTCCCAGGTAGAAAAAAATGTCACCTGAACTGATCAGAATGCGCAATCTTTTCATGGATGACACATGCCTCCCCTTCGTCCTTATCATTAATTTCATATAAGTCATTGGAGTCCTCTGGCAATGGAAGTTTCCTGTTTTTAACAGCCGTCACTAGAACCTGGAAAAACAAACAATCAGAAGCTGATGCTCCCAAATGTACTACTTTATCTTCATCACTTGCGAGGGAGAGAGAGAGAGAGACCTGCAAGACTCTAATTATGGGAGCCTGGCCAGGCACTCTTCCACGGTAGAAAGGCTTTCCAAAAGCCAAAACGATAAAACCCACTAAAGCAGCGAGCATGGAGATGAAAAAACCGATGGCCCACCCCAAATGTTTATTTGTGCTAATAGAGGGAATGACAGTGACGCCGATTGAGGCCCCGATGGTGACACTCAGAAGAAGGAAGTTGAAGTAGCTGGCCATTTGCTTCCTTTCCGTGGGATCCTTCTGGTCGAACTGATCTGCCCCAAGAGCTGGGAGGGCTCCTCTGGTTCCCCCACACCCCAGAGCCAGAACTGCAAGGGTGCTGTAGAAGTAGGTGGCTTGGCGACCGTTCAAGCAATCGAAATTCAAGCAAGGCTTTGGTTGCAGCATCCTGTCATGTGCTTGCCTTGCCAGCATTCCCAAGCCCTGCGCGTATAATAATAATAATAAATAACCAAATTAGATTCTATAAATTTCCAATAAAAATTCAGTACTAGTTAATTTGTATAGAAGAATTAGAATTACTTACGACGACTTCCAGGACTCCAAAAACAAGGACTGTGTTAAGCCTAGTCATGAAGGCATCTGAGATGAAGCCACCAACGACAGAAAGCAAGAAGGCACAACCCACGAAGTTGGTAAGGGTTGTAGCTGCGCGAGACGTGGTGAAGAACAGAACTCCCTGGAAGTATAAAACCAGGCTCGCCAAGTTTGCAACAAAACCTAAGTTCTCCAGCGCCGCCATCACTACACATACGTTTTTCAAATCAATTTAGCAAGCAACTAAGAAAACTGAAATTCTTAGAGATGTTAGTTAGTATTAGGAAATGAAGAAAGCCCGTGCACGTTCCCCTGTTTTTGCATCTCTCTTTTTAATAACCTTTTTGTACATCTGCTTCTAATTCTATCCTCCATTTTGACAACTTTCAACTTCAACCAGTGTCTAGTTGACTTATAAAAGAAACGTTTCTTTTGCAATCAGTTTCCTTTTTTAATAAGATTCGGAAAAAATATAAATAAATTTCAACCATTGATACTTTAGATCTACTTGTTTATAGTATTCTAAATAAAATTTACAAATTTTCAAAATACATAATTTCAAAACATTATAACTGACAATGTTTCTGATGGTTGATAGTATAAGATAGCTTTCAAACATTATAATTTGACTAGATTTGATTGCAATTAACAAAAATTAGACATAATTAATAAGAATTTATGTATTTTCTCAGAAAAATGCATCATATATCTGAGCCATGTATTCAATTTTAACAGTCGATGATACATAAATGTTCCTTTAGAATCATTTTCATCTAGTTCTGTTGTGCTGCCTAGCTTGAGGTTGCTGTGGATAAAATGCTGAGATGTTTCTTTAGGTCATGATCTACATGTGTGCATGCAACCACACGTGAGAGAATTAATTAGGCTGTGAGCATGAGGCTAGCTAGGTTGGCAGTTAGCCGTCAGTGACACTTACCATAGATACACATGGTGGCCCTGAGTCCACCCTCTCGTCTGCTACATTTGGGTTGGGATTCCAGGCCAGTCTCTGACGCTTTCGTGTTCCCCTCCTACATCCATAAAATATAATTCATATAGAATAATACCCAGATGAGATATTACCTTTACTTGATCAAAGACAATTAAGAATACTCATTGTTTTACCATGGCAAAGGAGGAGCTTGAATGTATACGAGAGAGAGGGAGAGAGGGAGAGAGAGAGTTTTTTGGAAGCGGGTGTTGTAGCTAGCTGGGACATAAAAGCTTATGCAAAGCTTTGGATACTCCGGTTCCTAACATTAGAAGCAACGTCCTCGTCTCTTCTGTAATCTTGGACAGAATGCATGCGAAGTACGTTGTCATTTCTCTATCTAGATCATGAAGGTAACACGGAGAAATATTTGAATTCGGCTCATCTTGTCTTATTTTGCACAAACTAGAAACTGACGACGTCGAATCACAAACATTGGGACTTCAAAAAAAAAAAAATCTGGCTTAAAATTCGCTTAACATCTTGGTTATGAATGTAAGATCTTGAAATTATGCGTCCTTAGGAAAGCTGTAGTTAGTTAAGACGAATCTCGTAATCAAAAAAGGAGGAATAATATTGGTTAGGTATGAAATGAACTTTGTGTAATTTATAACTTATTGGTATTAATCAATTTGGACGTCTAATCTATTTATAAATGTATTATGATGTTTATAAATATATTATGATTGGGTCTTTTTAATAAATAGGTTTTGATTTGTCAACCTGACCGCACCGTTCAATTAAACTAAACGGTAACATGTTAGGTGTTTACAACCGGTCAAAGTGTTTAATGATTATTGATACCATGATCAACCCCTAAACTCATTAATATCCTGTTAAAGCTAGTACATGAGTCATTACTTATTACACAACTATTGATACTAAAGCATTTGTTTTCAAACTAATCAGTTATGTTTCTACTTTTTAAGTTGTTAACATGTGTCTTTTAGTTATCTAGTTTATTTCATATATTAATATTAGATAGAACTCCAAATTAGCTTACTTTCAGACCTTTTATAACTTAAATAAACAACCAGTTAACTAGTTAGTTAAAGGGTCTATAAACCCTTAAGGATTGGATTGTTTTATGAAAGGAGCTGGAATTTTTTAAATAGGTTAATAGATCAATTAAGGTTAAAACTTTTAAATAAATTAATAAACGAATTAGAATTAAGATTTTTCAAATGAATTAGGCTCCAATTCACCTAAATCTAACTGTTAAAACCCTTATTTTATTTTGAGAAATGATTTGACATACCTGAGTACACTTAGCTTTAATACAATTAGGGCAATGCATAATTTATTTTTATTTTAAAAAATTTTAGTACATTTTTGTACGCCCAAGCATGAATATCTCAAATATATAATTTTTACATATTTCGATTATTTTTAATATTTTATTTTGAATTTTAAAAATTAAAAATAAGACATTTTTTGAAATCTTTATTTTTAATTTAAAATTCAAAATAAAATATTTAAAAATATAAAAAATATACATGAGAAATTCATGCTTAGGCTCATATATGAATTTTTAAATTTTTTTAGAAAAAGTTATGCACCTGGGTGCACTAAAACTAAGTACACCCAAGTATATTAACCGCCGTTTTAAATTAGCCATATGAGCCTTGTGCTTATGACAGTTATGAACCTGGTTGATTTAATGCTTTCGTACCATAAATTTTGAATGGGTAACAATTCAATTCGATGAGCTGGTATAAGATAATAATATTTTTCTTCGTAGAGCTTCTCTTGAATATCGATGAAACTATAATTATCTAAGAGCATTCCCGACAATGAAAATGAAAGATCGCCGCCATCGAACAACTCTTGTGTTGTTCCCACTTCCTAAGATACCGTTTTGCGTAATTGTTTGCAAAACATCGAAACATTTGATTAATTTGTTTTGGAGACATCACGATATGCTTCTAAAATCTCATCCATTGATCATGTTCAGCACCATCAATTACCTAACCTTTAAAAAATTATTTAAATCAAATATTTTAATCGACAATAAAAGATTTAAACAACGCACGCGCTAATTTAATTTTCATCACAGCTAAAATTATAGATGAGAAGTTTTCTTATTTTATATCAAGGATTTGATGGTTGGTCGATATTCGAGAAATCTACGCTCGGTTGGCTTTTGCAATTACAGTAACATTGTAAGCAACCAGCTAAGAGATACCATTGCCATTGCCACGTTCGGCCATCCCTTATATATTTTACTTGAATTTAACCTTCATTACTAAAAATTTAATAAACATAATTATGAATGAAAATTTTATATTCCTTCAGCACGTCACCTACTGATGAATTTTTATCCCGCCCATCTTTCGAAAGGGTTCGAAGGCATCAGTGACTCCTATCAATCAAAATCGAACATATGATCCACGGGGCCAAGCGGGCCACATACGATGATACGAAGGCCATGGAACTCATGCGGCGAACTTTCTTCTTTTTGCCTTTTTTTTTTCAAAAAAAAAAAAGATAATGCGCCCATTCTTCGTTGGGAAAACATCAATATTCCTTAAGTAGTATATAATAAAAAGTAGCAAATAAGAATGCCAAAAAAAAAGTAGTAAATATGAAAGTTAAATCAAAATCCAATTTAAAACCCATAAACAGAAACTAGAATAGTAGTGGTATACTATACTCGAATTCTTTTTCTAGATGAAGATAATTTTCTTTTTCTGAGACATTTCTTCAAGCATCTGGCGTAAACGTGAAACCATTATCTGTCCAGCATCCTCCCTAAGAAAAATCTTTCCTACGCAATTTCTTCAAACATATTGATACAGCTTGCCACCTTAACCTTTTCTGGGACATTTCTTCACGCATATTGCCTGCTTATTTCGAATATCCCTTTTCTAAGACATTTCCTCAAGCACGTGGCCTGCTAATTTCAGATATTTTTTTTTGTCCGCGCATGGGACATTTCCTCGAGCACATAATGTGCACGCGTCATTCTGCTACCGTGTTCCCACATCCGATGCGCTATGCTTCTGCTAATGGGGGCGATCAGGTTGGGAGTCGTGGATGACGAGATTGATGCCGTGGGATTTGAGGGCGTTAATGATGGCCCAGACTTTGGTGCGGTTCTTGAAACCCTTCTTCTCGATCTCCTTGTCGACGTGGGCGTGAACTGCTCTTCCTCTGTCGGTTCCTTCTCCCCCTCGTAAGCCGATGCCCTCGACCTTGAGGCGCATGGCGAGAACCTCTCCGATGGCGGCGGCGGCCTTGGCGTTGCAAGAACGGCCGCACTCCATAGCTTCTTTGATGGCGTGCTCAACGGATGATGCAGAGACAACGACTCTGCCGTTGTTGCGGTCGACGACGTTGGCTGTTATGTGCTTGAGAGAGATGAAAAGCCGAAGCACGTACCTCCTCGTTCCCTCACTCATTTCTGCTTTCTCCCAACAATACCAAGGCTTTAGAGACGATAAACCAATTCAGTCATTCGTGTACGGGTTGAGGTTTACGCAGTCACAGGCATGTTAACGGTCACAGCCAAACCGGTTAATCTACTAATTCAATCCATTTATAAATGAGTTTGAATTAAAATTTTGAAATAAATAATTTATAATCTACCAACTAGACACCCTTACCTTGGGCCCAAATAAATATTACATACAAAAATAAAGAAAATATATGTATAGGTCAAAATCCAAGACTAGCAACCATGAGCAACCCAACAAAAGGCGGGCTTCACCAGTCACGGCTCAAAGGTCCACATGCCCAGCACCTCTATAACTAGAGAGGCATTCTAGCAGCAATATACAACAAGAGGAGGCATCCCAAGGGGAGGATGTGGGAATGCATCAGCCCCTTTCTCCAGCTCCGTTATTCCGTTCCAGCTCACTCTCTCTTTAGCTATCTCCCTCTCCACCTCTCTCTCTCTCCCCCTTCAGATTTCTGTTTTTTATTTTCTCCTTTCTATGCCCATGCAACAGCTTTGGATTAACGGATTTTTGCAATATCTGTCTTGATCCAAAGACCGGAATTCATTCTTTGTAAGACCAGAGTTTTTATTCAATGAAAAAAGCAGGCTGATCTCCCCTTAAAGATCAGTGGTGACTTCATCTAGATGTGCAAATCTCTTAGCTATTAAGTCTATTTATACGTGATTTATTTGATATGATACTAACACTTTTTACTGAATGGAAATTGCAGCAAGATCGGTTTATGTTGTCTAGCCGCTTCCAGCAATGTATGCAGTCATTATGCTGCTGAATCTATGAATAAATCCAGCAAGAACAATCCCTTTTTCAACAGAATAAGTTGTTGTCATCCATGGGTAAAATGCCTTCCTTTAAAATTATTTAAAGATCCATTCACTAACAGCTTGTATTGCCTACGGTTGCAGGATTCTAAAGCGCTTATTGCTGGCCTGGATGCTCAAGATCCCCATATCTCAACTATTCTTTGTAAATGTTTTATTTTCTAAAAAGAATACTAACCAATCTCTCATTTAATAAAAGTTACAAATTCAAGCCCGGATTTCACATGGCTAAAAGGACATCCTAGCCCATCGTAACACTCATTAGGGGTGCTACAGCACCAACCTATCCAACTATTTAAATAAATAAATAATTTATGTTTGAATTTTACAACTCATGACCCATTTGTAATCTATTTAACTCATTCAGTTTTTTAACCCGTTTACAATTTATTAAGAAAGGTATATAAATATTTACAATCTCCTTTTCTCTTCCTCTCTTTCTTGTTTTCCCTAATTGGTCTCTCTCCTTCCTTCTCTTTCTTCCTATCCATCTACCGTCCTTTCTTTCTCTCAATCTCTCATTCTACCCTTCCCCCTCTCTTTTTCTCTATTTTCTTCTCCTTCTCTCTCTTTGCTCTCTATTTCCTTCCTTTTATCTCTCTCTTCATCTAACATTCCTCCTGCACTGTGTTTTTAATTTATGTAATGTGTTATTATTATAAGTTATATAATTTTTGCGCTATGATATGTGCTTAATATATGCATAATCCATTTATAACCCGTTTACCCATTTATTAAATTGATTGTAAATGGGTTAGAATTGATGTTTTTAAATTAGTTAATAAATGGATTATGATTGAATTTTTTTAATTAATTAGAAATAGGATTTGACTCTAATATGTCCAACTTGATCCAGTTATACCTCTAAACCTAACCATGACCAACCTAAATTTTTAAATTACACATCTTTCTTAAAAAATAAAAAAAAAATTCATTCAAGTACAGATTGAGCGCTTAAGTTTGATTAACTCATAAACCCTTCTCGCTTTAAATATATTTCATTTATTGTATTTTTTTTGAAGTAGTATTTCATTCATTATATTTAACATTACTTACTCAGCTACATTTGCATAAAATGTATATTCATAAGTAAATTATGAAACTTGTTTAAATTAGTTAACACATGCATTACAATTTAATAATGTTTTATAAAATCATTTATCTATATAGTAATAATATATTAGACAATTTAAATATTCAAAATAAATTTTAAGATTGATGTTTAATATCAAACCATTGTTATCACATTAGCTTTTACACATTTATATATGAGGTCATGCTCAATAATACTAAATAAATAATAGAATTTTTATTACAAAATAGATTATACTAAGGGTGTGTTTGTTTTTTAATAAAACTCTTCACTATTCATAACTATCTAAATTTTTAATTATTTCTTCCTATTTTCCTATCCAAATTATCTTACTTTTTAATTATTTCTATATAACTATTCGTACAACTAACTTATATATTTTAATTTTATTCTTTTTATTCATCATCATTATATCTATCATATTATATATATTTTTTCTTATTTTAACAACTTTTACACTAAAAACATTTCATTTAAAATCTTATCACTTCTCAAACACATCATAAATATAATAAATAAAGTAAAATTTTCAGCAATCATACTGAATAAAAAAATAAATTAAGTGTAACTTAAATTGAGTTCTATAGCAGTGGAACGAAAATAATGATAGACACCAGCGATATACTGGCAGACTTACTTTCTTCAGTCTCACGATTGGTGGTTGGCTAGAGAAGTCAAAGACAGCAGATAGTAAGTTTACCAACACGTTAATCAACAAATAGAAGTGAATGCGGTTACGTGGGAAGTGATAACTTGCATATCCAATCCGCGGCTCACCGTTTTCCAGCCACAACAGATGCTTCCCCCACACATGAGGCACAGAACACAAGAAATTAAAGACCACCAATCACCACACAGCCCATTTTTAATTTAAAAGCATGGAACCAAGAGGTTCTTTCTCATGTGCCTGTATCAGGATAGTTCATGGATTGTTTCGCTGCGATAATCCTCTTACAAAGGGAGTATGCTACTTTGTAATGGGGTCATTGTCACTCTCTTTCCTTCACACAGCAAAACGAGTGGTAAAAATGAAAAAATAAAATAAAATAATAGATGATTCCAACTTCCAAGTACAATTCTACTGAGATTTAGGCAACTAATTAGCTGTTAAGCATATTAAAAATGTAAAAAAAAAAAATACGAAGCTGCTTAGCAATTTTTTGCGGTTAACAAAAGGAGTATGCAAAAAAAAGTTAATCATTCTTTTGTCGAGCTTTACTCTTCTCTTGTTTTTGGAATTTTAGGCACCCTTTAGCAATGCAGCTAATTGGGAATTTAAAAATAGGAAAGTGGGAAAGTAGAAAAGTAAGAGAGTAAAGTAAGGGGATTTTTGGAAATGAGTCAACTTAGGATGGCATGGGAAAGTATGACGTAAATGTTATCCTATAAATAATTTAACTACTCAACAATCCTATTTTTTCAAGTTTATCCCTATATTTTAAATATTTTTTTAAAACTATCCTATTTTTTCAACTTTATTCATATATTCCAAATATTTTTTAAAACTTTTCTATTTTTTCAATTTTACCTTTATATTCTAATTATTTATGCCTATATTCCAGCTATTTTTTAAAACTACTTTATTTTTTCAACTTTACTCTTATATTCTAATTATTTATGCCTGCTGTTGTTACCAAACCAGACCTTAAGTTGCATTTTTCTTTTTCTTTTTTTTTGAGGAGAACCTTAAGTTGCATGTTACTTTGGTATATTAGAAGTCTTAAGCACGCGGACATAAGACGCAGCGTTGGTACATCTTCAAGAAATTTTACAAAATCTTCCTCCAGTTAGCGTCAGGCAGCTTGGAAGTCACCAAACAACAGCTTGACCTAAATCCTCGACTACACCCTCTAAATGAGCCTCACCAGCCCATCCAACTTCAGCAAAATGCACGGGATGCGGATGATTCTCACAAAATCAATTTCCCACCCATTCCATTGGCCCATCCTATCCGTATTATAATCATAATAATAATAATAATTACAATTTCCTCAAGATCGCTAAACGGATCATTAATTGGTATTTTAATGTATTTAGTAATTCGTTGCATGAAACATGAGATTCCTGAAATAAAATTAAAATTAGTATTGGACAGGCCAACTAACACGTTCGACGGTCATTCTGCTGAAGTCATACGCGGGGATTTGACCCCGCCATGAAGTCTTTGTTGAATCACGGGCCCACAATCTAATCATGCATGTATAGAAATCATGCGGGTTAGATGAAATCATTTATTCAACGGTCTAATCATTTTTTGTAAAAATTCTAAATTATAAAACTAGGGTTTCCACGAAATTTCTTGTGTCCTGTTGGATTAGGGTTGATGAATTTAGCCTGCGTGTACTTACTTTTTTTTTTTTTTTAAGTTGTTAGTATATTTATACTAATTTTTAATTCATTGGTATAATCCAATTGTTATCCCGAAAAGATATGCGTGATGCAAATGTAAAGAATTCTTTCGAAAATGCTAAAAAAAATTTAATTTTCGAATTATATTCAGGAAGCTTCTACAGTTTAGATCATATATTCGAATTCCATACCGTTGGTTTTATTTGCCAGAAACCCTTCCCAAAAGCTTATGACTAGCGTATTTAATTAAAAAAATTGAACGACATATTGTTATTTTTATAAAAATTTTAAGACGTCGATGACAAAATAATTGCGAGTATTAAAGAAATAGATCACTAAAATGTCCCCATTTATTCCCTTAACAATATTCAACTGGTAAATTTTCAAGGCAATGCTTATATATAACGACTAGGGCCTTATCAAAAAAATTGCAGTACAATCTAACAAAATTAAATAACGTCGAAAGGTTGTCATGTTTCAAATACAAGCATAATCCCTGAGAATTCAATTATAATTATGGCTAATCAAAACCATCATCAATATTCTAGAAATACAGTTGTAGTTAAAACATATATGGATTCCCGAGCCTTCGTTGAACGAGTCTTGGCCGAAATTTTTTGACTATCTTGATTATTTAGAGTTTAGACTGGCATGGCCGTAATTAATTAATTAATTATTATTTTTATGAATGTGTAAACTCCTAAATTTTATTTCTATGAAATTTGATAATATTTTGAATTTATTTGATATTTTATTTTTATTTTTGAAAATAAAAAAAAATCAGCTACTTGTATCTCACGGACAAGGGAGGCCACCATAGGATAGCGATCCATTACTTTATTTTGACTTTTCATTAATTTAATGACCTTATCACTAACGTGGAAAACGGAAACAGCTTGGTTATGTGCTGGTTTTGGGTTTTTTATTTCTTAGCTAGGCCATTTTTTTTATATATATTTCATATGCAATTGTACAATTTACTTGGTATAAAGGACCGTTTGCGTTTTTCTTCCAATCTTTTCTACGATTTTGCTAATTTTACTTCATAAACATTGATATTTGCAAAGTGCCTATTGATTTTATTAATTATAATGAGGGGATATTGATTTTTATAGCCACGCTAGCACCCTCAGAAAATCCGATCACTACGAATATATTCTTATGATACGATGATTCCTAGCTATTCGGCCTGAAAAAGAAAACATCCATGATCCTCCCACCAAAAAAAGAACAAGAAAAGTTGTTTGTCGGATCTATCAGCAAATTGATTTTTTTTTCCTTTTAAGGTAGACATCTTCCCTGAATATCCGTGGGCATTGGATTCTAATTACTTGATGAAACTTCAGTTTGCTGCAAATCTACAAATCCACTTGCCTCTCAAAATAGACAGCTGCTTGTTAGGATTATCCGAGCAAATATGCCTTCCCACTTTTTTATGGATTTTTTTTTTAAGATCCACCAACCAAATATCCTCTTTAAGTGACCATGATTTATTATTTCACGTAATTTTTCTCGAAAATAAAGGACACTAAGTTGTATTATATATGTCAAACAAAAATAAACCTAAT
Source organism: Annona cherimola (assembly GCA_030490835.1). Lineage (NCBI taxonomy): Eukaryota > Viridiplantae > Streptophyta > Magnoliopsida > Magnoliales > Annonaceae > Annona > Annona cherimola. Next base: position 121,820,096 of record CM059972.1, on the reverse strand, counting down.
TATTGTATGGAACCAACAACATGATTAATTAAGCAACTCGCGTGGCTGGTGTTTCTGTTATGTGAGTGTGTGTATTGAAAAGATAGGAATGAAAAGAGAAATAGAGATTGGGAATGCAGAATTTTTTTCAAAAAAATGATAAAATATGAGAAATAAGGTACAAAGTAGTACCATATTGTTGGTCCTGAGTAATGGCTGACAAAACAAACTTTGCATACACAAAATTAATCACAACTATCAAATAAAATCAAACCATAAAAACAATGCAATTATAGCAATTTGGCATCCTTTAACCTGCTCCACTCTCCAACCACACAAGGCTTGAGTTTAACTAGTCAACTTAGCTTATACAAATAACTATCTTATGGACTTAAGACCTGACTCTAGGTGGCTGGTGAAGCAACCAACTTGTTGGTTTAATAGTCACTAATACAAAGGTAATACAAGAGAATAATTAATAACATAACAATTAAACAATCAAACCAATTCATTGCATCAGTTTGGATGAAATCTTCAAGCTTTTGTTGTCCATACTTCAACATTTATTTCTAGCTTTGCTTATCAATCTTAGCTTTTTACACACAAAGACTCGTCTTAAACCTTCATCATGAGCTCCTATTTATAATTATTTTCTTTCTTAAAAGATAGCTTAGGGTGTGTGTACAACTGAATGAAGCTTCTGTGTAGGACTTCCGTACTTTCAGAAAATAGTCAACATTTTTACTTGACAGAAGAAAATAGGTAACCTTTGCGTCTGTCATAAAAGTTAGAGCAATATAATTGAAGTCACCCTTCTTGATCAAACAATTGACCTTTACCTTGTTTTTCAAAAAACAAATTTTCCTCAATCTTGACGTCTATCCCCTTCATGATTATCTCAAGTATAATCAGTCATGATTAATCTCAATTAATGATATGCATAATCATATCCAATTACACTTGAAGATAGATTCAATCGCACAATTATATCTATGCACAATAAATAATAGAATCAATCGTATCCAATCACTATTAAAGATAAATTCAATTACAAAATTAATAATAAAATCAATCATATCCAATCATAATCACTTCACATTTATATTTGTATTCACAACTAACCATTGCCCGAATGAGAATTATCTAAATTAATTCTAGATCAATTAAGTATTTTATTATCAACAAAATCACGAAAAGGTAATTCATAAGTTGTGACATACCATAAAGATAAAATAATATAATAATTGTAAAAAATAATGTGGACGGAATTCTAGAAAAAACTAAAACTAACAACAAAGAAATAAAAATAATGATTATAAATACTTGTACTTGCAAAATAGAAATAATAATTGCGTTCTCAAAAGATTTCTGAATTATAGCAACATGGTTATCTATTTTGTATCATTCGATATCACTAAAATTGTCCAGTTCCTAGAATGGGATTCTTAGCTCATGACCCATTGGAATAATCGTCGATTTGCCCCAAAATGCAAACATCCACTTCCACCCCGAAAATAAAAAGGTTTGGTTGCTCAGATTCATGAATAAAATGGCCTCCCAGTTTCATATATGCTTGAAAAATGGCATTTGCTGATGCCACATACCCTCCACTTGCTTCGTCCAAGTGCTGTCCACACAGCCGTCCACATCTGTCCTAGGAAAGTGGGAAAGGAAATTGGCATTTTTTTAAAGTAAAAATATTCCCCCTGCCGCAAGCTATGACCCCAATGGTTTTTAACATAGTAAAGATGTGCCATGATGCAACTGCACGTGTCACATGCATGGCTAGTCACATTGAATACCGCTATTTGCATTTCTCAGCCGCATCTTTTTATAATTATGCAATTTCACCTAAACCACTCATGTTGCAAAAAACCCCACTAATCTTGTGAAAACACTCCTAATGTCGAATCTAATTTTTATAACCCACTAAAACATAAACATGATCAAAGCTATACAAGGATATCATAAGTATGGATTGTACTGGGATGGGATGGGATTTACCATTTCTATTTTTTTTTTAGTTTTCGACACAACTTTTCATTTTTAATAAATAACTTTCTTACATTTTACATTTCAAATATTATTTTTCTTATTTCTAATACATAACAATCTCTTCTTATTTCAACTTTTGTCCCATTCCTATTTTTCGTAACTTAGATCCCGGTTCAATGCACCTGAGTGTACTTCATCTATTTTTTATTTTTTATTAAAATTTTTTTTACAAAATCATCAATCTAAGTATATTTAACATGTCTATTAATTTTTACCATTTTTGGAGATTTTTAGATTTTTTTCAGATTTTTAAAAATTAGTTATATTTTTAGTAATTTTAACACTTATATTAATAATATTATGAAAAAAGTTTCAAAAAAATGGATGAAGTACACCTAGTGCATTGAACAGGGTTCCCTATAACCTTTGGCACTATTCTAAACACGCTCTAATCAATTTTAATGAAGACGATGGACCATAAAGGTGTTTTTGCCACACAAAAAAAGTAATAAGATTTTTTTTTTTAAAAAAATAATGATTCCACTCCAAGAAATCTATTGAATTTTCTGTTTAAACAGTTATTAGAGATAAACGAGATAAACCAATATTAATATTTATTTTATGCATTAAATAAAATGACATATAGTGAAGAGTTTTATAGGCTGCACATTCATTTTCAAAGCTTATAATGAACAAAAATTACATTAGTCCTAAAAGAAAAGTAGATAGAAAAATGCAAATAGTGATGATGAGGGTGGAAAAAGTAAAAGAAGTGAAGGGAAAGGAAGGAAAAAGGAAGATTTGAATCATTTGGGATGGCAAGACACATGGTGTGTTGAATGTGGTGTCTCCCGTGGCTGCAACTGCAACGTTCGAGTACAGAAAAATGGGGCCCACAGTAGCAGCATAAATAGCCTTTCGACCCAACTGTCGGGATTGTGCAGTTGGCACTGCAGGGCTTCTCCTCCTTTCCCTTCGGTTTTTTCGTGCATCGTGTTCTTGCGTAGGTTGGCCTTTGTTCTCTTTCATTTCTTTTGTTTTCTGTTTATTGCAATCGACTTCTCGTTTGTCTCTTCCATCAACTTTTTTTTTTTTTTTTTTTTTAATTTGAATCCATTTCCGTTGTTGTTATTTTGGTTTTGGAGCTGAATTTGGCTGATCGATCATGACATTTCATTATTGGCTTGCGCAATGAAATGCATCAGCATATGCTTTTTTATTTTTCTGTTGTTGGTAAGTTTAAAAGGGCATAGCCTTCTGTAATTTCCTCCTCTTAAGTAGGTTGGCTTCTGTTTTTGTTTGTATAAATTGATTTCTTTTTCACCTGGTTCGATAGATTTCCGTCGTTGTTTTGGCTACTTGGGATGCATTTGGTTCAACCGTAGTAGTATTACTCTTTGAATTGCTCACTCTCTTAAGAAGCCTGGCTTTTTTTATTTTTTTTTCCTTTTCTTTTTTCTTGGGTTTTTATTGGTTTTTGTTTTGTCATCATTTCCGTCCTTTTTTTACTTGAACAGAGTTTTCTCTTATGAATTTCTTCCTTTTCTCCTTATTTTCCTGAATTATTTTTTGATTGGTCTTATTTTCCTGATTTAGATTTCTAAACTTGGGAAACTATTGCTTCCATCTTTGTTTTTATTTTTTCCCCCAGATTGATTTCTAATTTTAAGAGATTTTGAAAATTCATAAAGCTTTCATCTATTTAATTTCTCTACTATTGCAATTCCTGCAGGTTAGGGTTGAGGAAATGGAAGCCATTAAGGGATCCAAAGAAGGGAAATACGATTGCCTTCTTTTTGGTATGTTTTGACCGGTTTTGGGGAGCTATATTGCAACCAATTTCCTCAAATACCACTAAAATCTTTACAAATCATTCCAACAGACCCCAAAATTTTCTAGATTTCTTTTTGACCTAATGCATCTTCAACTATTATATTTGTGCTCCTCTTCTTCTTCTTCTTCTTCTTCTTTTTTTTCCTTTTTTTTCAATTGAGATTTTTTAGAATGCTTGTGATTTTTATCTCAGATATGGATGACACCCTCTATCCCACGAGTTCGGGCCTTAACTTGGCTTGTCGCAAGAACATTGAAGGTATGTATTTCTTAGCGTGGGTGCATTTAATTTCATTATAAAATATGGAAAACGAAAGGGTGAAGTCGAAGATAAGGTTTCAGAATCAAACGCAAAATTCCCTCTTGGGCCTTTTTGCAAAATAGGTCCTGTAACGGTGTCTAATTGCAAATTAGGCCATGTGATTTGGGTATTTGCAAAATAGCCCCTCTTAACTTTTAAAAAGTTGCATAGTCGACTGGATAAAGATCAGGCTCCAAAGGAATCCAAAATTCTCATATGAAACTTCTTCCTTAAAAGCCCCCAATTTCTGATTTTTGTAGAAGTCAGCTGAGGAAATGCATCAATTTTCGCATTTGCAATTTCATGGCTACGAATTATATTCTTCAAAAAAGGGAAATTTAAATTTTTTTTTTTCCTGTTTTCGTGATCTAAATGAGGGGGCGAAGCAACGTATAGTGCTGATGTTAGTTAATGGTTCATGGCAGAATACATGGTGAATCATCTTCAGATTGAAGAGAGCGAGGTCACAAAGATGTGCTTGGAATTGTACAAAGAATATGGAACCACCATGGCTGGCCTCAAGGTATTCTTTCCCCTTCCCCCCCCCCCCCCCCCCCCCCCCGCCTTTTTTTTTTTGCATTTGAAATTCCTTCTTCCATTTTGAGCATTTACAGACAGAAAACTCATAGAAATGGATGGTTGATTTCAACATCTGCAGGCAACCGCCTACGAATTCGACAATGATGAATTTCATGCATTTGTTCATGGGCGATTGCCATATGAATTGCTAAAACCTGATCCAGTGCTGAGGAAACTTCTGCTCTCGGTGCCACAGCGAAAAATTGTACGTTGATCTTATTTTTTTTAATCATTAAGCGCGACTTAGAATAATGAAGTTATTGTTTCAAGAATTGCCGGGAAATTCCATCTCACCCATGCAGCGAATATCATTTGCAGATATTCACTGCCGACAGAACCCATGCAGCACAAGTACTCAGTACGCTGGGACTGGAAGATTGTTTTGAAGGGGTCATATGCTTTGAAACACTTAATCCGCCTAGCAGCAACAACAACAACAACATGGAGTGTGTTTCGAGTTTGTCCGATGAAAATCCAGCTGAAGATAAGCCTGCATTCTGCAATGTAAATGGTCCAGAGAAGGAAGCTGGAGAATGCATCCCAGAAAATTACGTCCAATCTAGGCAGCAAGTTCTCTGTAAACCCTCCATCGAGTCAATGGCAGCTGCTATCAGGATTGCAAACATTGACCCAAAGAAAACAGTAAGACATAAGCCAACTTCAACTCAAATTTATTCCCCTGTTTTCCCATCATTTTGAAAGTGGAATTCCTTCTTCCTCCAGGTTTTCTTTGACGACAGCACCCGAAACATAGCAGCAGGGAAGGAAGCAGGATTCCATACTGTCCTTGTAAGCACTTTCGATCTCATATTAACATAATGATCAGTTACAGTTACAGAAATTGTCTTACTTTCTATGATGCATGATGCAGGTCGGAAGCTCAGTACTGACACCAGGAGCAGATATTGCTCTCAATAGCATTCACAACATTAAAGAAGCGTTGCCAGAGATATGGGAAGGTGAAGAAGGGGAGCAGGTGGAAGCTACTCTGACTCCCACTGCGGTGGAGACTGTAGTCACTGCTTGAAGTACCCTAAATCCCAGCCCCTTCATCATGCATAAGTATTAAGGTTGCAATGGAGGGGGTCTGTAAAATCCTCTTATATGATTGGCCCCCTTGCAAAAGCTTTATGTTGCAATATGGGGCTTGTAATTTAACTAAAGTTAATAAATTTACAATCTCATGTTTAGCAGGAGGAAGAAAAGGATAAAAACTGCTTCACTAAAGAGCCCCTTGCAAATAGATTGTAATCTTTACTAAAGAAAATAAACAGCATTCAGTTCCTATATTGTCAGTTCACTGCAAATGATTTATAATCTCGCTTTTGACAACGAGAGAGAGAGAGAGAAGCATTCTAATGCACTTTTAACCAAGTCAATGAGTCAAAATTTCATCTAAACTTTAGTAGCATTTTCAAGAAGTTTGATGTAACCTAACACGGACGAAATCAATGCTAAAATTTCTTTCAGCAGCGCACACAGATAAATACAGCTTTTCTAGAGCAGAAAATGCACTTGGCTTGCAATATATTTCCAGGGTCTTAACAGTGGGTTCTACGAGCCAAGGAACCTTGACTAGTATTTTGTGGAACAAGAGACACAAAACAAGATTTCCTCAAACGATACACTTGGTCACTTATCTGGATAAGCCAATCAGCTGTCTAGTGGTAGCTCTCCACAGTTGACAATCCGGCAGGGTAACTTCGGTGTGTCTGTTCTGCTTGTTTCTTCAGATTCAAGCCTCCGCACAACATCCATTCCCTCTACCACATGTCCAAACACAACATGCCGCTTATCCAACCATGGCGTCTGTTTTGCATTCGCGCAGAGACATATGTTAATTATATTTTTCTCTATGACTATCGACAAATGAAAAATGCACGATACCCACATCCACCCTACTCCAATAAATGAAATATAATAAAATCTGTTAAGGAAATAAAGCAAGTGTAATTCATGTGTAAGGACAACCAACAATGCAGCTGTTAGCAGACAAGAAATGGGAAATGTCTGAAAAGATCATCTAGAGAATATACCAATAACAGAAACAAAGCACCCACTCATAAAAGGTAGTAGGAGAAGTTTGTTATTTAAACAAGGGGAGAAAGGAAGTAGCTAGCTCACCTTCATGGTGCATATGAAAAACTGGCTGCCGTTGGTATCAGGGCCCCTATTAGCCATGCTCAGCACACCAGGTCCAATATGTCTCACTGCCAACAAAAACAAAGTAATATTTTCCCAGTAGAACAAAATGTGGCAACCTAAGAAATAAGCTTTCTGGTTATAGAGAAATTGTGAAAAGCTGACACAGCTCATCTCTATACAATGTTAAATATTCCAAAATTTAATTCTCACATTCATCTTTTTATCGGTCACCATCCAAAACAATCACCACTAAATTGACCAGAGGAACTATCATAAATTACCATAAATATTAACATTTTGGCTTTAGAACGAAGTACACAGCGGAATCCAATAAAAAAGGCAACAACCTAAAAGTGTCTAATTCATTGAAATCAACCACAAGTGCCAGAAAGGCAATGTGATGGGTACATAGGTACTATTCTAACCATCGATTTACAAGGATGCAGTGATAGCTTACAGTAGAAGTTTTCATCTTTAAACTTTGGACCATAGATGCTCACTCCTCCAGTTCCCTGCAGTTAATTAGAATCATGGTATTATTGCATCAAGTGCACAACACATCATATCAGCAAACATGTAAACATTTTTCAGATTTGATTAATGTTTTAAAAAAAACAATATTGTCATTCAAACAACTGAACTCATACATGAAAAAGAAGGATATATGAATTCATTATCACCATCACCATGGTCCTCATCATCATTATAAGTCCCCACATTTCCAAGGTAGACGTATTTTGCTCACCTCTTATGCTACACAGAATCACCACTCCTGTTCACAAAAACAGGGAATTCTAGCTATGCTTGGTAAAGCTGATGACCAGGAAGGATATTTGACTAAGGAAATTCAAAGCAAACAGAGGTTTCTTAAGCCATCCTCTTTCTTCATTTTCCCCTCCTGACATCAATCCTCCTTTAACAAAGCCCAAATCTGCTCCTGAGAGCAACAACTTGAGCATAAACCATTTCATGGGGACTTTCGACTTCAAAATCTCTCAGTACAAAAAGTAAAATTGCCCGAGTCATATAGAAGAGCAAAAACTAGTACTTGCGATAATAGATGTCAACAATACAACACCATTTTTCTCATCTCTAGTGGAACAAACTTAGCATACTTTCAAGTTAGTAACTATAGAAAGAGTCAAATATGCAACAATGCAATCATATGTGACACCGATGTTTCAACGAACACATTGTTCTTCGAAGGTGAAACAACAATTCCAGTTTCAAACCTACATGGTAGCAGCGATTGCAAAATGGCAACCTTACTGGCATCATGCATGTTGCCAGGGCATGTTTTCTCTTATGATGAAGGAAAATTGGTTGTGCAGGCCCCTTGTGGGGAAGAACAAGAAGAAAGAACATTGATAAAATTTTGTCAGACTGCAAGTGCATTTTCATTATAAATAAGAATACAGGAAGGTTAAAAACTCACATTCCCTTCTTGAAAGTCACCACCCTGGATCATAAAATCTTTTATAATTCGGTGAAAGGAGCAACCTTTGTAACCAACTCCTTTCTCGCCTGGATGCAGATAGCATGAAGCTCAAATTCATTTGAATGCTAACGATGAAGTTTTAAATCAATCAGTCACCCCAAGCAAACAAATTTCCATGGAATGGCAGCTATCTGATAAGGCATCTTGCCTGTGCACAGAGCACGGAAGTTCTCAACAGTGACTGGAACCACCTCTCCAAAGAGACCCAGCACGATCCTTCCTACAGGTTCACCTCCAATTTCTACATCGAAGAAGCATTTTGTTGTTACTTTCCCCTGCAGCTCTAGACCCTAAATGTCATAAGCAAGTCAGCACGTTTAGAAGTAAGAGCCTTGTTGCAGTAGACCACAAAGGTCAAAGGAAAAAAAAAAAAAATTTCTCAGAACGAAGCAATACTCCGTGCTTCAGAATTAGGGTAAGTTTGGTAACAAACAAACAAACAAACAAAATTTCCACTCAAAACTTTTTCCCCTCCACTCATACCCTATTTTCCAATCATTTTTTCACATCTTTCTATATGAGTACCATATTTTTCAATTATTTTTCACATCTTTCCATACAACTAATCCATTTATTTTAACTTTATTATATTTACTCTTCATCATTATCCCTGTCATATCATATTGCTCTTTCACTTTCAAAAACTTCACCATTTTTCCAATCACTTCCCAAGACACCCTTAGTGCCAGTAGCTAGTAAAAAAATGCATTTATGACTTTCATATAACATATTGCTTCAAAGGTGAATAATACCCACTACAGATCCTAGAAAAAGCAAAAGGAAATGCAAAGGAGAGATATTAAAAGCATTGAGCAAGAGCATTTAGATGGTGCAATCTCAAACATACACCAACCTGTTTAGTCAAGAGACAAAGAACTCCTGACAATCTCACAATTAAATAGGATAACTTTAATTACAATAACAGTCCTAAATTTCAAAGCAAGTATACCAAAGGCTTACAGTTGAGAATTTAGCATCTCTGTTTTCTTAGTTTAAGACTAGCACACCCACAGCACTTGAAACTTGAAAATAGAAGTAAGATGGTAACCCAAGCAACGCAAGGCATCATGATAATCACCAGATGGTTTAGTTGCCCACAGCATTCATTTTCTTTAGAAATTCTTCTATGACAATTGAAACAGCCCTTTTTACTGAATTTGCCCCACTTAAAATCAATAACACATCCATCAAGGTGTCAAGTGTAAAAGTATATGAACCCAAAATGTATCTGTATGTTCCGAGAATGACATGACCGCATCAGCCTATATCAGCTATACACTAAATATGAAGACATATTGGCACTGACCCATATGATTATTATCTAGAAAGACTTTTAACTTTGATTCTAAGTTAAACCACCAGTAATTTATGATTCTATCATCCTGATACTATTTATTTGGATCCTTTCGGATAAGCTTTAACAAATTCAGAACAGGACATACCGGTGCCATAGAGCAGGTGCAAGCCATTCTCTTGTACCCCATTGACAGCTTATTTGAAACTCGTTTGACAGGAAAACAATCCAAATTCTTCATAGTTGACGACAGCTGTCCCCCAAGGCTGGTGAGATTTGGAGCACAAGCATATTTTTGGTGCAACTTTGCCACTGGAGAAAACCCACATTGCGTACTCGAAATCCCATATTGCCTGAAGCTGTCCTGAAAGAAATCAAGACAGCGACATTTCAGTAACCACAACTCCAAAACAATGATTCAGAGAAAGAAATACCAACAATGCACAGAAAGTTGCTCTCTCTTTGGCATCCTCTGCTACAACACCGCAAGGAGGAAGATTTGGATCATCCAATCAAATGATTGAATGAGACCACTGCCGATTCATTGAACATAAAATTTGAGTCATGGGTCTGGTCCTCTCAATCATTCCTTTCCACAAGGAGGAAGATTTGCATCATCCAATCAGCTAATTGTATGGGGCCCAACACAATTTCATTGAACATCAAGTTTGCATGGTATGCCTGCTTGTCTCAATCGTTCATTCCCACAAGGAGAAACACAAGCATCATGAAATCAGCACATTCTATGGGACCGCTACCAGTTGATTGACTATTAAATATTTAAATTTGAATCACGGTTTGGCTTGTGTCAATCATTCATTCCTTATGCACACGTACAACAACATATGCAGTGAGTCTCATCTGAAGTGCACATTCATCCAAACCAACTTCTAAAGCACTTCCATATCCCACAAAAAATCCAAACTCCCCGAAGAACACCAAAAAGCACATAAAAAAAATCCACTTTGTTCATCAGATTTCTTTTTCTCTGTTATAAAATATAAGCATCAGGTGCAAGAATTACTAAGCCCACGGCTAAGAAGAACCGCACCACAGTCAACAACACATATGGACTGCTAACCGACACGGACCTTTCGCCAAACACATCAAAACCCTCAACATGAGATTAAAGAAACAAAAACCACCATGACCCATAATTCAGGTGGGGCCGACGGAAGCAGAGGTCTCATCGGTGCTGCCAATGGCAAGGCTCATGAGGAGAACTATGTCATCTAACACTTCGCGTCTACGGTACAAATTCCTATTCAGGAGGGTACGGAGCTACAAATAAACTCAAATGCTACCATCAGTCTTTTTCCACGAACATTGAACAGAGGATTTCATGATACAAAGAAAGGAATTTTGCAAGCACAGCGTCATTTCAACCTGCGGAAGAGAGCGAGTGGGAGTTCCGAGACAGAATGCAGAAGCCATGGATGAAGTGGTGGGTGGACCGGGAAAGCTATATAGCATACGCAGCGCAGAGGAATGGAAGATGAGGCTTTTATAGACGGAGAAGCACACTCGTCTTATCGTGCGCCCTATGCGCATTCTAGCTGTCGGCCCTTCTTCGGTGAGCCCGACCAGGTGTGGAGATGTCCGCCCAGCAACGCTGCAACATACAAGGCAGAAAAGCTGCTCTGGATTTTGATATTTTTATATTTGATGGCACAAAATAAATTTTAGTTGTAGATTAAGGATAAAGGTCAAAATTCAATAATTACTGTAATTATAGATGTAATTGTGGATGGAAAGTTTTCGGTATAATGCCATTTAAAAGAAAAGAAGTGTGAAATAAATAAAGTTAAAATAAATATATAAGTTGTGTAGCGGTAGAAAAATAATTGAAAAATATAAAAGTTTTATAAAAATATCTGAAAAATTAATTAAAATAAGATACTTATGAAAAGTAAAAAATTTTAAATTTAAAAGTTTTTAGGTTGATAAGTTTTTTATGAGTAATGTTTTTACGATTAAAAAGGTAGAATATAATTAAAACTGAAAACTATTAAATAGGTAAAATACCGAATTCATTGAAGCTTAATTCGGCGTGGATTATTATGATGGTGGTTGTTGCTGTTCTCATCATCCGATTATACTTTTTCTTTTCAATTGGGCCCCATGTCATTTACTTTGTTTATCGGAGTTGTAGAGAAATATTTGCTTCGTGGGAAAATTGCATCATTGACCCTCTAACTATGCGTATTAGCATTTTAGATCCCGACATTTGCGTATTAGCATTTTAGACATCCGAAAGTTTTGACCTTTGTATTTTAACCCCTGCGCCCTCACTGCGTCAACAAAGCAGTATCTGACCGTCCGAAATGACGAAAAAAGATGGAAATACTCTCATGCCTATTGAAGCGCGCGGTGGAGCCTCCTGCAGTTAGGCTTCTTCGCTAACTTCAACTAAAATACATGCTAACTTCCAAAAATCTGACCACGCAATTCCAATTTAATCTAAGCCGTTCAATATAAAGCCACCATCCGGATTTTTTTAATGTCCAGAAGTGAAGAGATCGTCCATTCTGTGATGCTTCCGGCTACGCCGCCGAGAACGGACAGCCACCTGGGCTGACTGCGGTTGTCCCATATCAACCTGTATCATTTTTGGCTCCCCGACCACTTGCCATCGCAACACGAGAGAGAGAGAGAGAGAGAGAGAGAGAGAGAGAGGAATGGGTTGGAAAGGGATTTTGGGGTTCGAGACTGGCATCGTCCAGGCCCCTTTGGGTCCTGATATTTCGAGTCCTGAGCTTGTGGCAGCCGTCGCTAATGCCGGAGGCATCAGATTCCTGAGAGCTTCTGACTAGGTAACATTTCTCGCCTCGATCGAACTAGTTTTTCTATCCTTGAACTGCTGTCTGGTTTTTAATTCAATTACTCCTATAACTTTTTTCTTTTTCTTTCTTTTTTTTATCATGATTACTCCTCTAACTTGATACACCAACAGAATGCCCATTTTCTTTCTTGCTTGTTTTTAATCAAATCCAATTTCTGTTGTTTTGTTCATGGGTTACCAAAACAGACAAGGAGTCACTACGTGGTTTGGTTGGAAATCCAAATGCATCCTTGATGCTGTGGGGATCTTATTTCCCCCGCCTCAGGTTGTCGGGCTCCAATTTCCCAAACTGGTTCTCAAACTGTCCATGCAAGCAGCGTCTTAATTGCTGATTGAATCCCTCAACTGTTTGGCTAATTCCAATTTCTTGGACTATATTCAATTTTAGTACGATCACCTCAGTAACCCCATCAGATTTTTTTAATGTCCAGAAACTTCAATAGGCATGAGGGTATTTCCGTCTTTTTTCTCATTTCGGTCGGTCAGATGCTGTTTTGTTGACGCCGTGAGGGCGCAGGGGTTAAAATGCAAAGATCAAAACTTTCGGAGGTCTAAAATGCTAATACGCAAACGTCAGGGTCTAAAATACCAATACGCAAATGTCGGGGTCTACAATGCCAATACGCATAGGTAGAGGGTCAATGGCGCAATTTTCCCCTGCTTCGTCCGCTGCAATACTAAAACCAACTGAAAAACCAAACGAAGGACTACAATTTAGCCATGCACGTCTTCCAGCATTACACTCATTTCTCCCTTCCCAGTTTTTCGCACCCTCTTTTTTGCCGAAACCGCCCACCTGCCCTTCTTCTTCTTCTCCCCATCTCAAAATCCCTACCCTCTCCCTCCAAACCCCTTTCCTTCTCCAATCCCCTGCCGAATTCCTCTGGTTTTGATTCTCCGTCCTCTTCCGACGGAGATGGAGACGACTATGAAATCGAATCCGGGCCGTCCGCTTCGTCCAGCGATTGGGAATTCGGCATCGCGTCAAGCGAGGCGGCCGAGACCGTGGTCGAGAAGGTCGGGAAGAATTTGAGGAGGATCAGTTCCCGCATCCGCATCGATACCAGCCTCGACACTGTTTGGAATACTCTGACGGATTACGAGAGGCTTGCAGATTTCATCCCCGGACTTGTCGTGAGCCAGTTGCTCGAAAAGAAGGAGAATTTCGCTAAGATTTTCCAGGTGTTACTCTCTATTTCTCTGACTTTATACTCTGTTGTTCGGCGGATGACGGAAAGACATGTATGCGGAAATGATTGTTAGAATTTCTTATTTCTTTAATTGAACATGCCTGGAATGCAAACGTGGTTTGGGTGAAAGGGTTGTTTGCAGCTGAAGTTATTTTTGTCGTGAACCTGAATGGAATCGTGCATTTCAACTTTAGGATATATGGTCTGATCAAATGCGATCCGTAAGGCATAGGTCTTTTGGAATATTGATAAAAAAAAATCTCAACATTTGATATGAAAGTAAGCTCTATATTTTAACTTAGATCGAAGTGGGATTCTACCAGCTAGGGCTGTTAGGAAGTATCAGTCATTTTTAAAGAGATAAAAAATACTCATTTCCCTAGAGTGAAAGCTATCAAAATTGGAAATCACTGTATATTGTATCCTGAGGGGGCAAACTTATGGAATGCCGTTTGAGTTGGACTATCCTGATATGGTGTGAAACATAAGAATTTGTTCTAAAGTGGGTTTGGGAAGTGATAAAATTTTTGGATGAAAAGTTTTTAGTGTAAAATTTTTTGAATTTGAAAAGAATGATGTGATATAGTATGGGTAATGATAAAGAGTAAAAAGAATAAAGTTAAAATAGATAGGTTAGTTATATGGGTAGTTGTATAGAAATGATTAGAAAGTAGGATAATTATATAAGAAAATGTGAAAAAATGATTGAAAAATAGGATAATTATGGAGAGTAAAAAGTTTTGGATTGAAAAATTTTAGCTTAACATTTTTTTCTTATTGCCAAACACACCCCTAGTATGTTCATCAAAGCTTGAACCTTTTGAAATGGTAGTTATATCCTTAATGTATAGTAGAATCCTAGTGAACCTAACGTACGATATCGAATGTGTTGGGCTACTTTGGTGTAGAATAGAACACAATAGTTTGATTAGTGTATTCATCAAGCCTGGGTCTTTTGGAATAGAAGTCAAACTTTTACATTTGGTAATTTGGAGGCTTTATACTCTTAGGTTTAAATCTCGAAAAGTATTGACTTTTTGAATCTGCCTACCTAGAGTACACCACAACAAATTTTATCTTTGTCAGCAAAACTTGATGCAATCTTGTTGTCAATGTTACATCGAATATGCTAATCAACATTGCAATCGCTGCAATCTTGTTGTCAGTTGGTCTCTGCAACATAACGTTGGCAATGGGATTATATAAAATTCATTTCCAATCTTGTTGCCAAAAATAAATTTTATTGCAGTGGTAGGACATGGGTCATTTCTAAAGATAAAAAGTGCATCTGCCACAAGGTAAAAGTTACTAAATTTCTAAAGTTAAAAGGGCTGTCTGCCATAAGAGTAAAATTCACTAAGATTGGAAATCATTGATTATACTGTCCATTAAATCTGCTAAAATTGTGGTAATTTGTTAGAGGCCCTGTAGACCTAATCTATCTATGAGACACAGATTGGGTTATCTGATATGGTATGGAATATAAGAATTTGATATAGCATGCTCCTGAATTCTTGAGTCTTTGGAATACTAACGATATCTTGAACGTCTATTAGGATTCTAGTTGGGCCTAACCTATGGTATGGGACATGGGTTCCATTATTTTGTGTGAAATAAGACGAATTTGATTATTCCTCAAGGCTTTAGGTCTTTTGGTATACTGTTCATACTTCTAACATTTTAATATTGAAGCAAGTTGTGCACTTCAAATTTCAACCATGAGAAAGTTTACCTAATGAAAGCTACATAAGTAGAGTATGAGTCATCCAAATATAGCTGTTTGGATCAATGTGTGACTTGTAAGAGTACTAGCTATCTTGATTGAGAGTCACTGATGATGCTGTCTATGGAAATGTGGTGGCTTGTTAGAATCTTAACAGGCCTAAACTATGATATAGACTATGGTCAAGCTATTTCTGAATGGAAGGAATACACATCCGATTTGAATTTCTAGGTCTTTGGGATGCCAGTCAAATGCTTAACATTTTGATGCATTCTTGTGATGCAATTGTCTTTACTGCTAGGAAGTTGGCTATGTCTTCGTTTGTAATGAAGTTTGTGGTTTGGTTGTTGATCAAGATTGCAAATAAAGGATGGAGGTTCTGTAAAGCTGGCAACTGTCATGAAACTTTTGCCACTGCTTTTACCTTGAGGTTGAACCCTTAGCTGGTTTGGTTTTGATGGTATAATGATGTGGAAGACACAACCTTGGGGAAGCCTTTTTCTTATCCAATTATTGAAATATCTTGGATGGCTTTTTTTTACAAGTGAAAATGTTGTTATGAATTTAGGGTCCATTTGGCATTCGGTACAAAAATTTAAAAATAAATACCTCGTCTTACATGCCTATTGTTATGATTTGACATCTTAAGGGAAATTTGCATCATAAACCCTCTAACTTTGCGTATTAGCATTTTGGACCTCGAAGTTTGCATATTAGCATTTTGAACACTGTGAAGTTTTGATCTTTATATTTTAAACCCTCAACCCCAATGGTGTTAACAAACACTGTTAAACCCATGTGTAATGTCGAAAATATTATAACATTTGTATAAAAAACAAAACAGTCATGACCAAAAACCAACATTACCTTCCTTAATGACATAACCTCCTTAGAATCGTGAGACTCCATTGAGCAAATGTTGTTGGTTATTGGTCATGATTGTCTTGCTTCTCGTATAAATGTAAAGGTATTTTCGACATTACACATGGGTTTAATAGTATTTTTTAACGCCGTTAGGGCCTTAGGGGTAATAGTTTAAAATGCAAAGACCGAAACTTCACAGGGTCTAAATGCTAATACGTAAACTTTGAAATTCAAAATGCTAATACGCAAAGTTATAGAATTTATAAGGCAAAATCCCCTACATCTTAACTACCAAATAACCTACTTTTTCTATTATCATCTCTATATTTCAAATTTTTCTCATTTTCCACACAACAAACCTATCTTTTCTTTTTTATTCAATTTAGTCCTAATCATTGCCTCTATCACGTTATACTACCCTCTTGTTTTTTCAAAAATTTTCCCTATAATTTCCCATTATCAAACATGTCCTTAGGTACTATTTATTATATATTTATAACTATTATCTACTTACAAGTGCACAAATTCAAGTAAATGAGTTTGTTAAGGCACCCAAGCCTCAAGAAATATGTTGAATCAAATTCTGATTATGTATCCAAGACTAGCCCGATATATGGTTTATATCAGAGTTGGGATCACAGTTTCTGAATAGATTATCAGGCTTTTGAGGATAACATTCCACGTAGCTTTTACTTTAGTGAAAAGGGTCCTTTTCTAGCTTTAGGATGACTCATATTGTTCTCCGGGTAGCTTTCTCCTAGGTAGCCCTTCCTAGGTGACTTATATTTTAGTCTAAGTGGCCTTTTTGAGATTCAAACTCAAGTTATTGAGCCTATCCTAATACCAAGGGTTAAACTCTGATTAGTATTCTGGAAGATCCAGCTTTTGAACAGTATGCAAAATCAAATCCTTACATTTTCTTCCTTTTGGGAATAATTCAATTTATGTAATAGACTTGGTTGGACCCATGGGATTCTCACAGGTGTTGTGATTTGGCAGCATAGCAATATGTGTTAGATACTTACAGTAATGCTTAAAGCCACGAAAACTTGGTGTCGGAATCTCTTGGAGATATAAATATACCCGTTTTACATTTACTATCTCTGCTTGCTTCTATGCCACTTGCTCATGAGTTACGTTGTGTTATTCTGGGTCCTTCTAAGTGGAACTTTTGGTTTCTTTGAAACAGATTGGTCGGCAAAACTTGGCATTTGGGTTGAAATTTAATGCAAAAGGTGTAGTGGAATGTTATGAGAGAGACCTGGAGCATCTTTCTTTTGGTGTAAAGCGAGATATTGAATTCAAGATGGTTGAGGGAGACTTTCAAACCTTTGTGGGAAAATGGTCCTTAACACAGGTGAAAAACTGCCTTATCATTTACCTATCAGGCCATTGTTTAAGCTCTGTTATATCGTTATGCATATCTCCTTATCATGAGAAGAGATACTTCCTAGGTTCAGTGACAGGAACAATTGTCTGTTGTTAGTCTTCACTAGGACAATGCCAGGCTTTCTAGTCTATATATTTGTGTTCCTATCCAGCTTTCTATCATTTAGCTTCGCCAGCAATTGTGCAATAATGAAATGTTTCCTTGACCTGGTGATTGTAGCTACCCTTCTAGGTCACATGATGATCCTAGCTACCTTTCCTTGTCATGTGATTTGGGCACTTTCTTCTACTTTCTTGCCGCAATACTGCCAAACAAACTAGCTGGGTTCTTGGAGATCTACCAGTTACACAACGATACACCCTCAGGGACCTTATTCTCCAGTCTGTCAAGGATGCTTTTGTCCTTAGTCAAAAGCATTTGATGCATTTCTACTTGCTTGAGAATGTTATTAGATAGACCTTAAGAATGGCATCAACTAAGTAATATATGATGATAAAAATAATAATAATAATATATGAAGTGGATTTGATTTTGCTGTTAGTTTCTCAACTTGTTCATGCTACTGCCTCTGGGCCGAGTATTGGTCAATCAAGTTTGTGACGTACCTTTTCTGTATTCACCTTAGCAATTGTCTCTTTGGCAGACCGACGTAGGACACACTGAAGATGGTGGCCTCACCGAGGAGAGAGAATTTCAAACAGTTCTTCAATACATTGTGCATGTGGAACCAAAGCTGTGGTTGCCCGTCCGCCTGATTGAAGGAAGGCTCTGCAAAGAGATTGAAGTGAATCTCATCTGCATCAGAGAAGAAGCCCAGCGGCGACTGCTAAATGCTTTTCCAACTTCTTAAGAACATGAAGATTTCATCGCTGCTTCATACGCCCATGGCAAGTGCCAAATATTTTTTTATCTGTAATTTTTATTCCTTAGCTTTTTCATGTCTCCTCATCTTCTATTTTTATTACTTGTAAGTGTTAAATATCTATTTTTATTACTTGTAAGTGTTAAATATGAGTTACAAACTTATAATATTTGTCATTGGCTTCTAGTCATGCATTGCTTTCAGAATTCTCACCAACTAAACACCATGTTTGCCCTGACAGAGTAGAACCGCTAATTTACTCTGGCGGTATATGCAATTATGTACTAGCGAAGTTGGTTTTTCGCGTACATACATGCGGCCGCATAGCCACAATATTTTTTATGAAACTCTTCTCTTTTATACAGCTTCATCCATTTTTAAAATCTTAATAATTAATAGAAAATTTATTCTATCAATTATACTTAGCATCATTTATATTATCATAAAAACTATCTCTTTTATTTAATATCATTGTATATGAGACTCGTCTATAAATGTGTACAATCAATGTAATAAAATAATTTAATATTAAAAATAATTTTTAAATAATATTTTTAGCATTTAAACCATATAAAATATTATTATTATGTAGATAAATAATTGTATAAAATATTATTATATTTTAATACATATGGAGATATGATCTCATGTGGCAGGCCGCATAAAACTCCTCATCCATCTAGTGGTGGGATTCATTTATTTTTGTTTTTCTAATAAACATGTAGAGCTAGGTAACTCAAAAATTACAAAAAATGCGGCTGTATTTAAAAATAAAAAATATTTAAAAGTATTGAAAAATGGTAAAATTTAGTTTATGGATTAAATATACTTAGTTCTGCATGTTTATAAAAAAAATCACAAAAAAATATTTGTGGGGAGGTCTCACGGGCTAGCTGCATGGGATAACTCCTTAAACAATTTTTTCAAATTTATATATAAATATATACATTGTTTAGCAAATGTGAGCTACAGACATTTGATTTGAATGAAACTTTGTCTCTTACATTAATAAATAATGTTAAACATAATGAGTTGATTAGATTTTAAATCAATTAGCAACATCTTAAAAATTGAGGATATTACATAGTTCCATTTCTATATGATCGTTATATAAAAGTGGAGTCCTTTTTATATAAATGGGTTGCACCTCAAAGGAGCCATGGTTTCACGTTAATGATAAAATCAAAATTCAATTGTTCATAATATTATTATGATACCAAAACTCATTTCAATGCGGATATTGGGTGGGTTGCGATGAAGCCTGATTATATACACCATGACATATTTTAGGTGTAAAATATTTATTTTATTTTATTTATATTTTTTATAAATATATTTTCCTAAGTGTATTTAATCTATATACTAAAATTTGCCATTTTATAATACTTTTACATATTTATTTTTTATTTTTAAAAAATAATCAATTTCAAGGGCATTTAAGTCATTTTTCACCCCTTGAAAAATTTGATCTTTAAAAATAAAAAATAAACATGTAAAAGTATTGTAAATAGCAAAAACTTAATACAATAGATTAAATACACTTAGAAAAATATGTTTACAAACGAAAAAATTAAAAAATATAACTAATTATAAAAATAAAAATTGATTTTTAAAAATAAAAAATAAATATTTAAAAGTATTGTAAATGACAAAACTTAGTATATAGATTAAATACACTTAGAAAAATATATTTATAAGGAAAAAATTTTAAAATATAACTAATTATAAAATAATTAAATGTTGTATTTTAGGTTTTTAGTTTAAAACACATCATGATGTATATAATCGGGCTTCAGATTGCGATTGCTTAAATATATATAATATATGTAATTACAAAAGATACTTATATTCGGGCAAATGCAAGAAAACGTTAGAATAATTTATATGATCATTCGCAAATGAATAATATCTTAGACATTTTAAATATTGAATTAGCAATGTTGAAATTGTCAACACATGACTAGTAAAGTCAGCAAAGAGTTTAACCCAGGATGCAAGAGGTTTAGATTTCAAGTCTCAATAGGGAAATTTATCTCTTATTTTTTTCGAGCAATTTAAACCTATTTTGGCAAAATAAAGAACTATATTTTTTCAACAAAAGCTATATTTTTACTTTATTCTTTTTACAATCAACTCCAATTTTAATCTTCTTAAAATTTAGTGTTGTCTGAAATTGCGAATGGTCTCCAAATGATAAAAGTTGTAAATATATTCTATGTTGTTAAGCTTCCATTGCACTTCGTCAAAAATTTGAAAATACATAGAATATGATTTTTAGGCATCTTTTTCCCCTTTTGGATACCATAAAAAATTGTTGCTAAAAGTTTCTTTTAACCACAACTTGTTCATCAGTGTGCAAAGCACTTGAATGAGATACGAATGACATAAGACTTTTTATTATAAAATATTTTCCATCTTATATAATATTTTATTTTTTCAATACATAATAACTTTATTTTTTTCATTTTCATATTACTTTTCTCAATCTCAATTTGACTTCCTATTTCTCAAGACATATCAACATTTTCTCATTCTATCTTTTCATGTCATTCATATCCTATTACATCCTTTGTATACTTTAAAATAATCCACGATGTTTTCGTCAAAAGTTACTAGGGTTGTGTGTAATATGTAAAACAAAGAAATCCGCTGCCAGTATCACAGTATTTACAAATAGCCCAATTCGTACAGGTATAATAAAATGGTTGTTAGTTGAAATTCTAAAAGAAGTATAAAATGGAGTCCTGAGTTTCATAGCCCATACGAGACTGCCGCAGCAATCGGAAATTTTTTTCTTATGCAGACCGTATAATGCAATTTATTTGTAGATTGAATTGGACGTTATGTTAGAAACCGAATGCTTATGGGTTGTTTTTTGTTGCACCAAGGTCAATAACTCATTTTTTATATATTTTTTAAATTTTTTTATATAATTATTAATCTAAGTGTGTTTAACATATTATCAAGTTTTACTATTTTTGAAGATTTATAAATTTTTTAGAATTTTTAAAAATCAGTAGTATTTTCATAAAAATTAAAAAAATATATTTACAAATTTCTAAAAATGTTAAAACATGATACATATGTTAAATGTTTAGATGAACAATGGTATAAAAAAAATGTTTTAAATACATCTCCTTAAATTTTGATGTATTTCCATCTAAGTCCTCCCATTTCAGGGGAAATTGCGCCATAGACCCTCTAACTATGCGTATTGGCATTTTGGACCCCGATGTTTGCGTATTAGCATTTTAAACCCCCGAAAGTTTCGACCTTTGCATTTTACCCCCCGTACCCTCACGGCGTCAAAAAATCAGTGTCTGACAATCTGAAATGACGAGAATACCCATTGACTGTCTGTTTCCATCCATACAGTGGATGAGTCGTAGTTTGAAATTTTAGGCCCGTTTTATGAAATGACACTATTTGAAATTATATATGTGGTTTGGACTAATTGCAATTAAGGATGCATAATTGGGCCAGATCTACATTTGTGGAGGCTGTTATGGAATTATTAAACTGTCAATATATGATAATCAACGGCTGAGATTGCTTGTAAATGAGGTGCACGTATACAGATATTCATACGCTGTCGGAGCACTATAAAGTCATCTTCCCCAAACGCTCTCTCTCTCCACGACGGAAAGCCGTGGCTGCCACTTGTGATCTCCACCAGCAACCCCCGGACAGTTGATCGAAGCCGTTCACAAGGTCGGTAGCATGCATAACGTTATCCGTCTTCTTCGGCAAAGCCCTATTTTCCCATCCTTGGCAGATCCACTTTCACCGAGGTTACGCCCAAAACCCATTTCCTCCCATCTGTTGTTGCGTTCCCGCTCTCCTCTGCCTAGCCATGATCTGACCACACAAGAGAAGAAGAGGATCACACAGCAGCCTTCTGTCTTAGCCATCGCAGCAACTCTCCCACAAATTTGATCACTCATCTATCTCTACATAGTGGAGCTCTACTACTTAGGCACGAAGCACCCCACGAAAATCCATTTCCTCCCATAGTTGCGATTGCTGCGCCACCCTCATTTGTCTAGCCATGATTCGGCGACATAAGAGAAGAAGAGAATCCCGCACACACGGGCGTTCGGATTAAGCAGTTCTTGCGGTCGGTGATGTTGGCGTTGCTGTTGTTGATGGAGGCACATCGTCGGCTGCTGGATCGATGGGTGACGATGGCTGTTCGGTCGCCGCAGAGGAGTTTAATGGTCGCTGCGATCTCAGCCGATTGTTGCTTTGGATGATTGCGGACACGCATAACGGGGGTTTTTTTTACAGCTAATTTATCTGGCCGTAATTGCAAGCTGCTGCGATCGTATGAACTCTGCCGCCGGAGAAGATAGGTTTTTTGCCGGCGCGAATTCGTAGTTTGGCGGCCATAGCCGAATGCGGAAAATGGAGTTCGTCGACTGTGGTAGGAAGCGATTCCTGCGGTGATCTCTGACCATGGATTCCGGCCATATATGGAAGCAGACAACAGGAGAAGATAATGGAAGCTTCGAAGCTGCTGACTTTAATGTCCGTCGCCGCTCTCTTCACAGACAGTGAATGGGGAATCTAGAGAGACAGTCAATGGGTATTCTCGTCATTTCAGACTGTCAGACGCTGATTTTTTGACGCCGTGAGGGCGCGGGGGGTAAAATGCAAAGGTCGAAACTTTCGGAGGTTTAAAATGCTAATACGCAAATATCGGGGTCTGAAATGCCAATACGCATAGTTAGAGGGTCTATAGCGCAATTTTCCCCCCATTTCATCTGTAACTGTGGACTGAACGAAGAATTAAACAATAGCAAACCACCGTTGAACGAACGGTTTGCTCTCTAACCGGTGACCGCTTATTGGGAGTGTTTCGGCCTCGTGAGAAAAATCATAATTTCATACACTTGGTTAAAGATAAATTTGTTTCCCTGTGGCTTTGAGAATAAATGCTTAATTAATTCCCCAGCAAAATTTTAAAGCATCCAATTCTTTAACCGAGTCCGAAAAGTATATCACAGAAATATTTTGCATTGTGTTCCACATTCTGATTTTACATCTCCAACGAGAAAACCCTTGATTAAAAGAGCTGAATACAATGGTCCAAAAAAAAAAATGCTTAATAATAATGAAGTGCATAGAAGATCCTTCTACGTCTTTACAAGTGCACGAAAAATCGTGTCTAACAAAAATATAAAGATAAATGAGTACACTTCGCCCCGCGCCGTGACTCGAATGTGAGGTATATGACGCCACGCGCCATAACTTGAATATGAAGTACATGACGCCACGCGCCATGACTTAAATATGGGGTATATGACGCCACGCGCCATAATTTGAATATGAGGTACATGACGCCACGCGCCATGACATAAATATGAGTTTACGCTTAGCCCGTCGACCAGCGATGACTCGGTTTGGGAACTAGTGAGGGGCCCGTCGGCTACACTAGTGACCCTACACAGCAAACTAAGTGCGCTCTTAGCTTCTGGATTTACACAGCAGACCAGCGTGTCCCGCTTTCAGCTTCTGTACTTGTACAAGAAACCAGCGTCTCCCGCTTTCAGCCTCTGGATTGAATAATTGGGTGGTTTTACCAAGAAATGGATTTAACCGGGTTTAAAAGTATTTTTAGGTCAACTTTGACCATTAAAAAGGGTTTGAGCCCAACTGGGCTTGTTGGGGGATTTTTGAGCCATCTTGGGCTTTTTGGAGATTTTTGAGCTATCTCAAGCTTTTTGGAGGGTTGGTAGCCATCTTGGGCTTTTTGTAGAGTTTTGGGCCATTATGGGCTTTTTGAAGAGTTTTGAGCCAGCTTGGGCTTTTTTGAGGGTTTTTAGCCATCTTGGGCTTTTTGGAGGGTTTTTGGGCCTGCTTGGACTTTTTGGAGAATTTTGAGCCAGCTTGGGCTTTTTTGAGGAGTTTTTAGCCATCTTGGGCTTTTTTGGAAAATTTTGAGCCAGCTTGGGCTTTTTTGAGGAGTTTTTAGCCATCTTGGGCTTTTTGGAGATTTTTGGGCCAACTTGGGCTTTTTGGAGAATTTTCAGCCAGCTTGGGCTTTTTGGAGAATTTTTAGCCATCTTGGGCTTTTTGGAGATTTTTGGGCCAGCTTGGGCTTTTTGGAAAATTTTGAGCCAGCTTGGGCTTTTTTTGGAAAATTTTGAGCCAGCTTAGGCTTTTTAGAGATTTTTGGCTCGGATTGAGCGAAGAAGTCGTCATCATTTTTTTTTTTTTGATATATATATATATGTATATATATATTTATATAATCTTAGAAGTCAAAATCTTAATTTTTGGATGCCTTTGAATATATATGTATATTCTGATATATTTTTATAGAAAATACATATATATTTATTTTTATTTTCAAAAGAGGGAAAATATACTTAACCCGTGTGTCAATTCAACCCGCCAGTCGGGGAGTATCCACGTTGGGAAAAGTAGTTTTTGAAAATAATATATATGTATATATATATTTATATATAAATAATATACATATATATATTTTTATAGGAGAAAATATACTTAACCCGTGTGTCAATTCAACCCGCCAGTCGGGGAGTATCCACGTTGGGAAAAGTAGTTTTTTTTTGAAAATAATATATATGTATATATATATTTATATATAAATAATATATATATATATTTTTATAGGAGAAAATATACTTAACCCGTGTGTCAATTCAACCCGCCAGTCGGGGAGTATCCACGTTGGGAAAAGTAGTTTTTAAAAATAATATATATGTATATATCTATTTATATATAAATAATATACATATATATATTTTTATAGGAGAAAATATACTTAACCCGTGTGTCAATTCAACCCGCCAGTCGGGGAGTATCCACGTTGGGAAAAGTAGTTTTTTTAAAAATAATATATATGTATATATATATTTATATATAAATAATATACATATATATATTTTTATAGGAGAAAATATACTTAACCCGTGTGTCAATTCAACCCGCCAGTCGGGGAGTATCCACGTTGGGAAAAGTAGTTTTTGAAAATAATATATATGTATATATATATTTATATATAAATAATATACATATATATATTTTTATAGGAGAAAATATACTTAACCCGTGTGTCAATTCAACCCGCCAGTCGGGGAGTATCCACGTTGGGAAAAGTAGTTTTTGAAAATAATATATATGTATATATATATTTATATATAAATAATATACATATATATATTTTTATAGGAGAAAATATACTTAACCCGTGTGTCAATTCAACCCGCCAGTCGGGGAGTATCCACGTTAGGAAAAGTAGTTTTTGAAAATAATATATATGTATATATATATTTATATATAAATAATATACATATATATATTTTTATAGGAGAAAATATACTTAACCCGTGTGTCAATTCAACCCGCCAGTCGGGGAGTATCCACGCTGGGAAAAGTAGTTTTTGAAAATAATATATATGTATATATATATTTATATATAATATATATATATATATATATTAAAGAAACTCAAAAATATATATCTGAGAACTCACCTTCCCTCTTTTTTTTTTTTTTTTTGAGCGCGGGAGAGATCTCTCTTGCTCGTCCTCGCCCTCTCCTCGCTCTCTCTCTGTTTTTTTTTTTTTTTTTTTTTTCGCCGTCTCCTCCTCTCGTCGTTGTCGTTGTTTCCGTCCCCAAATGAGTAGCCGAGGGGCTATATTTATAGGCTTTTGGCCAAGCTTGGTGCGAGTTCCGCGGCTACTGCCGTTCCCGCGGAACTCACTTTCCCCGCGAAACTTCATCCCGCGGAACCACCTCTGCGCGGAACTCACTCTCCCCGCGGAACCAGCACATTCTGTCACGCGGAACCGGATTCACGCGGAACCTCTTCTCCGCGGAACTCAATTGGTCTTCATGCGCCTGCCGCGGAACTGCGTCCACGCGGAACCACGCTCCCGCGGAACTCTTTTCTGCGACATGCATTTCCGCGGAACTAGCACATTCCATCACGCGGAACCAGCACATTCTATCTCGCGGAACCTCGAGCTGGTGCCTGTTGGGACCGTTTTCACGCGGAACTCATGCATCCGCGGAACCTCGAGCTGGTGCAGTCATTCGCTTCCGCGGAACGATCGTTCAGTGACGGAATCCGACCGTTGATGCCCTGACATATCTTTTGCATGGAAACACGCTATCTCCTGCAACTTCAGAGCTGGTAGCCTGTAGTTGCCGATCGGTGGCAGCGTGATCAGCGGCCCGGCGCATGCGTGCTGTAGCTCTAGATTGATAGTCCTGCTATCTCCGTTTCCGCGAGAGCAATGCCGAAAACGGGCGAAAATCTTTAGGGACAGCGGAGGACGCCCGCTTCGCCTCAGCAGGCTTCCGTCCCAGAGTTGGTGGCGACCAAAAAGAACCAGCGACGAGGAAAAATCAGATTCGCAACAAATCAGTTTCTCATCCGATTCCCTTGGCTCTTCCTCCATCTCTCGCAGATGCTGATGTGAACCGATCGTGCGGCCCTGATAAGAGTACTTCTCGCCATGTTGCAATCCGTCATTGCATCTGACGAGGACGAAGCTATTCGGCGGATCATCTACACCTACGACACTGCTTTCCACGGCTTTGCAGCGCAGCTCGAGGAAGACGAAGCTAAGAGACTGGAGATCAGCCGCGGCGTGCTGGGGGTTTTCACCGAGACGGTTTGCATGCTACACACGACGCGGAGCCGCCACTTCCTGGGCCTCGAGCCTGTTGACAGCAGCAGCTCCTGGTCTGAGACGGCGCCCGACCACGACATCATCGTCGGGGTGCTCGACATCGGCATCTGGCCGGAGAGCCCAAGCTTCGACGACCACGGCATGGGCCCCGCCCCCTCCCGCTGGAAGGGCGTATGCGAGACGGGAAGGGGAACCAGGGGCTGCCCTCGTGGAATCTGATAAGAGAGGTTTGGAACAGGCGTCGCTCGGTCGAGGTGAACGTTGGGGGGATGCTGGTGCTGCCCCTGGTGGGGATCGACACGGAGGGTGACAGGTATCGGGTCAAGGCATGGAGGCCACGAGCAACAAGTCGGTGGTCGGCGTCGCCTGAAACCGAGGAAAGCTCGTAGAGAACAAAGAGGAGGTGCTGGACGCGCGAGAAGTTGCCAGCCGCCATTGCCACAGCGCAGGGGTTGAGCAGATGTTCCGCCCACCGCACGTCCTTATGCGCGGTGTTGTTGTGGGATTGATTGCCGTTCGTCCTGGAGAACGCCTTTCTCGTGGTGGCGACAGGTTTTCTCGTTGCTCCCTGTGCTTTGACGTCGTCGCCGTTATCTTCTTCGCCATCTGTCTCGATGTGGTTCCTGGGATGCCGTCGATTTGTTGTTTGCTGGAGGGAGCTGTGGGACGGTTTCCGTTTCTTCGGCTGTTCGGACGGCGTGAAGCAGGCTTTGTATGCATCCAAAATCTGCAGCTACGCGCAGGGGATGAATCAGCAGAACCGGTGGCTGGCGAACCTGCTGGTGGACCCGGAGTTTGCAAGGGAGATAGTGCAGCGGCAGGCGGCCTGGCGGCGGGCAGTGGGCGGTTTCGTTGTTTCGTCATCATTGGAGGCTATACCCGAAAGTTTTTGCTATCGATCACCATTCTCCATTGGCTTCGCCTTCGAGGGTTATGCCGAGATTGTCGTGAATCTGCGGCAGGAGATAAACCCACTGCGAGCTGCCGGCCTCGGCGGGCTCCAATGCCAGAAGGAACTCTTCCTTGGCCTCACCGTACTTTCCCAGGGCATAGAGGGAGTTGCCAGCCCGGAAATGCGGCCGGATGTCGGTCGGCTGCAATTCGCAGGCTCGCTTGAAGCTGCCGGATGCCTCCTTGAATAGCTGATGCTCGTCCAGCACCGGCAGATCGCAGCGTGTCTTCTCCGGCAGCAATGGACAGCGCCGTCGTCCTCGTCCAGATCGCCAGATGTCGCAGCTTGCCGCCGGCGCCCGTGTCCGCAGCGCCTCTCAGATTTTTTTTTTTTTTTTTTTTTTTTTTTTTTCTTTTCTTTTATATATATATGTATCACATCAAATGCCCCCTCAAGAATTATGCCGTTGTGGGCTACCTGTAAAGGCGTGATTCTTGATATGTTGTCTAGCAGGTCTCTTTTGACTCTTGGAGTAATGAGTTTTTTTTTTTTTTTTTTTTTTTTTTTTTTTTGACATGGGCCACATATATCACAATTCTCTCTCAGGCAAAACACAGAGAAGAAATTTAGGGACTCCTGGAAACTTTGACTGAATGATTTCGAACAACTTGTCGACCCTAACAGTAGGTGGAGCACGCCTAATTGAGGATTCTCTTCAAAGTAATCAAATGGTTCTGCAATGACAATGCCTTTCATCGCCCCACATTTGTGTAGATCACGAGCAAGAGACCGAACATCGTAGCGAGCAGAAAAGTTTACAATAGCCCATCTTCTTCTTTTTTTTTTTTGTATATTTAGGGTCCACAAGTTTCTTATTGTTGAAATTCCATCGACCATTTCTAGGAAAGAATTCATCATTGCCGACTTTTAACTTTGGTGCATTCAAGACACGGCCTTCTACTTGAGTGAAGTTACCATTGATCGAAACACCGTATGCCTTCAACATTTCATCAGCACCATAGTTGCTGCTTCTTAATGCATTATTTAAAGTTTGCATCCTTTCTTGTGGTTTCTGTCGTGATTTTTCAACCAGTGATGATCTTTGCAAAGTTGGTAGAGATTTAGTATACCTTTGCAATGAAACCAGAGAGCAGAGCTCGACAGGATAGTAAGTGGGGCGTTTTGGCTTTCCGGCGTTAATGCATGACATATTTGCAGAAAACCTTCAAATTCTTCAGGGTTCTCTTTGCTTTTCCCCAATCAATTTCATCATGATTTCTAATATTTTGATTAGCCATCAGAAATTCATCAACAAGGTCAGGCCTTATAATCATTGTAGTAGACACATCAATATTTAGAGAGAAGCCCCCTTGACTAGTTCGGAAGCTAGAATGAAAACCACGACAACCCAAAACTCCACCTTCAATGTCAAAAAGGTTACTAGGATCATTGTGAAAAAATGACTGCCGAACCAGAAGGCAACCCTGCTTTGCAGCATGCTGCCTTAGGATTATATCTAGAACCCTTAAGGCTTCTTGAGAACTCTAGGAATCGTGTCTTCGCAGAGCGTTTGCAATAACTTTCATTGGAATTTTGGCAGCAAAACGTATCTCAACTTTGAAAGTCTTGGTCTGATACGATCGCCTTTGCCTTTTCCGATCTCCCTCCCCGGGGCTGTTACTACCATGAGGGCTACTATTCCCACTAACTTTGTTTGAGGACACGTCTTCAAGCACAACACTGAATTCAAAATTCTATTGTGGAAGACCCCCCACTGTAAACAAGCTCTTCTCACCATCATAAGTGAAATATTTTCCCTGAAATCTGGTGAACTCTATCCATGATCTTTCTTTTGATACCTTTGCCATTAATAGGTTTACCATCTTCATAAGACAGAGAAACCTTTCCGCCCAGTGACAAACCTTGCCACTGGAACTCGATTCATTGAGTTTTTTTTTTTTTTTTTTTTTTTTTTTTGACAACTCCCTTAGTTGTCGAAATATCTGATGATGATGCTCATGGCGGGGAGAATTTGACATTGATAGAGCCGTTACCTGTTTCTCCTGCTGATGTAGTGAACTCCATTCGAGTTTTGAAGGAGTCTCTTCCTTCTATAAGAGAGGCTATAGAGATTCTTTTGATATATGACTTTCTTTGTAGTTTCATGGATAGTATCTTTTTAAGTAATTCCCATTCACGGTTGCTTTCATTTGATTTCCACAATTAACAACTTCATATGTGCCATTGCCATGGACCCTCTCAATGATGTAAGGCCCTTCCCATTTAGGCTCGAATTTGCCGGTAAGTTTGCCCCCGGCCATAAGCTCTGTGCGTAGCTTTAGCACCAAATCTCCTCTTTTGAATGAGCGATGCCTCACGACTTTATTGTACGCTTCGACCATTCGAGCTTGATAAAGTTCGATCCGTTGCCGTGCTTGAACTCGTTTCTCGTCTAGTGCCTCAAGTTCGTCGAAGCGAAGTTTGGCTTGTTGTTCAGTGGTTAACCCAGAATGAATGGCAACCCTCAAAGATGCTAACTGAATTTCCACTGGTAAAACCGCTTCCGTGCCAAAGAGCAATGAATATGGTGTTGCTCCCGTTGCAGTTCGATGTGTGGTTCTGTAGGCCCACAATGCTTCGGGTAACCTCTCGTGCCAATCACGCTTATTTTTCGCAGTGGTCCTTTTGAGGATTCGAATAATATTTTTGTTAAATGCCTCTGCTTGACCATTCCCTTGTGGGTAATAGGGCGATGAGAACACTTGTTTGATTCCAAACCTTCGGCATAACTGATTTACTTTATCGTTTTTGAATGGCGTGCCATTATCTGAGGTGATTTGATAGGGAACACCATAACGGTAGATGATTTTGTGCTTGATAAATTCAACCACCTCTTGCGCTCGGACTCTCTTGTAAGCTTTAGCTTCTGCCCATTTGGAGAAATAATCCGTAGCGGCTAAAATATGAAGGTGTCCTTTAGATGACGACGGGTTTATTGGACCGACAATATCAAAACCCCACCAAGAGAAAGGCCATGAAATAGGTGCTGGAGACATTACTGAAGCAGGAATATGATAAATATCTCCATGCATTTGGCAGGCTTCACAGGATTTTGCAAAATTGATGGAGTCTTGGACCATTGTGGGCCAATAATAGCCCAACGTTTTGATCCTATGATAAAGACGACGTCCAGATTGGTGGGCGCCGCATTCGCTGGAGTGCGTCTCTTGAAGAACTTGACAGATGTCATTTCCATCAATACAGTGAAGCCAAAGCCCATCAAAAGCAATCCGATACAAATCGTCTTGAAACACAGTATATCGCGAAACAGCCTTTCTCAGTGACTTCCTTGCACTTGGATCATCTGGTTCAATACCATATTTGAGGTAATTGATGATGGGGATACGCCAATCATCATTGTTTGTAGTTACCTCGGATACGCACCGTCCGATTTGATTTACTTGGAGCTCTTCATCATCTTCTAGTCTTTGTACTCGAATTGTCATGTCATCGAGCTCATTAAAGGCGAGAATACTGGCCAACTTTGATAGTGCATCAGCAACTATATTTTCTGATCGAGGAACATGCTCAACCGAAACCATTTCGAACTTTGCCAACAAAGTTTGAGCTTTGTCATAATATTTTCGCAAATGAGGCTGGTGTACTTCATATTGATTATTTAACTGTTTAATAACCAATTCAGAGTCCCCAAATATTCGCACAAATAAAATATCTGATTGCAGAAGAAGTTCCATGCCGATGAGTAAGGCCTCATACTCAGCTTCGTTATTTGTTGTACTTCTTCCAAGAAAGTAGGAGTGCGGGAATAAGTCTTTATGAGGGGAGACTACGACAATTCCAACACCAGCTCCGGATGGCTTTGAAGCGCCATCGAAATACATTTGCCACATTGGATCATCATTTGCATAGAAAACCTTCTCATCAGGTAGGTTTTCTAAGATGGGAAATTCTTCTTCAAGAGGATGGGCTGCTAGGAAATCTGCCAATACTTGCCCTTTTACTGCCTTTCGTGGCACATATTTGATATCAAACTCAGATAGCAGCAGTGACCATTTTGCTAGGCGTCCTGAAAGCATTGGTTTAGTGATCAGGAACTTGAGGGGATCGGCCTTCGATATAAGTATGATCTGATGCGCGAGGAAGTAATGTCTTAGCTTTTGTGCCACAAAAACCAATGCTAGACAAATCTTCTCGATCGAGGAATAATTGCATTCAGCTTGCAATAATCGTCGACTGAGATAATAGGCGGCTTGTTCTTTGCCTTGGGCATTTTCTTGTGCGAGCAATGCCCCCAGTGATTGTGGGCTGGCAGCAATATAGAGAATGAGTGACTTTCCTTTTACTGGAGTTGTCAAAACAGGAGGATTTTGCAGCAATTCTTTGATGGCTTCGAAGGCCTGTTGGCATTTCGCGTCCCACTGGAAAGTCGTATCTTTTTTCATCAACTTGTGAAAAGGCTGGCACCGGCCGGATAAGTTGGAGATGAAACGTCGGATATATGACAATTGGCCTTGTAGACTCCTAAGTTCTCTGAGATTTCGTGGAGGCGGCATATTTTGAATTGCTTCCGTTTTGAGTGGATCAACCTCGATTCCCCTTTGACGGATTATGAATCCGAGGAATTTTCCAGACGATACTCCAAATGCGCATTTGAGAGGATTCATCTTGAGATCATACTTTCTTAGGCGCAAGAATACCGATCTCAAATCATTTTTATGCTTATTGTGACATTCAGATCTTACGACCAGGTCATCGACATAGCACTCGACATGTTTGTGTAACATATCATGAAATATATTTTGCATGGCCCTTTGATAAGTTGCGCCAGCATTCTTAAGACCAAAAGGCATGACTTTGTAGCAAAAGACACCCATCGGTGTTCGAAATGCTGTTGCGGCTTCATCTGCTGGAGCCATCTTGATTTGATTATATCCCGAATATCCATCCATAAAGGAGAATGTGTCGTACAGAGCTGTGCTGTCGATTAGCAAATCAGTGAAAGGAAGAGGAAATTCATCTTTAGGGCATGCTTCGTTTAAATCTCGAAAATCTACGCAAATGCGGATCTGCCCGTTTTTCTTTTTGACAGGAACAATGCTAGAAATCCATTTTGGAAATTTGATTTCCCGAATGAATTCAGCATCAATGAGTTTTTCAACTTCCTTGATGATTTGTTCTTCGAGCTCTGGTCGAAATCTTCTCGGAGCTTGCTTGACTGGCTTTTTATCCCGCGTAATATGCAGATGGTGCATTGCAATCGTGGGGTTGAGACCTGGCATTTCAGAATACCCCCAAGCAAAAACATCTTTGAATTCACTTAAAAGCTGCCTCAATGCCACCTTTTCTTTTTCGGCCAGGTTTTTGGCGATAAAAATGGGTCTCGGGTCCTCCTCAGTCCCGAGATTGAACTCTTCAAGTACGTCAATAGTAGGCTGTCCTCCATCCTCAATCGCAGGTGGAGCATCCTCTGGTTCCATTAATGCCTCTTCATCATTGTTGGAGTCATCACTTGTGGAGACGCAGTAGGTGGTGGCGAAGTTGCCGTCTTCTTCTTCTTTATACCCAAGGCCGAGTCTTTTGTTACCCTTTTGAAAACCAGGGGGCCTTTCGGATAACGGGATAGGGATGTCGCTTCCGAGGCCTGATAGATGTGGTTCATCGGGATAGAATCCCATCAAATCCATAATTTTCTTGCTTTCTCTGCTATAGTGATGAAAATTCCATTTCTTGAGCTTAGCGGTGGGCAAACAAGAGGATTTGTTAGGGCTACCGTAAACCTTGCCATATTGCTTTATGAAATGTTTTTGGGCAAATTTTTCATCTTGAGGTTCCTGCACACATGGAGCAGATACATTAAACCCCACGAGCATTGCTAAAACCTCATCGAGCGTTTCCTTAGGTTTTTGATTTTGGTGAGCGGCCTCAGTGGCCATTCCGTCACTCTCATAGCAAAGTGACTTGGCTTCCTCATTGGCCTGATTCCGAAATCTCCGAAGAGCTTCCAGATCCACCTCAAACCTAGGAAAATTGGCTCGAGGCGGTTTAGCAACCTTTTTCAGGACTTCGAGATCCAAGTAGAACCGTGATCCTGCAGCAGTGTTGCTATAGCTGGTAGGAGGTGGTATGGTTGCCCCCTGTTGTTGTCGTGGTAGTGGATGTACTGGATCGAAGCTCATATTTTCAAATTTGGTTTGAAATTGAGCCCTTGGTTCTGTCGTTCCTCGTCCATGACCGCGCCCTCGACCACGACCTTGACTTTCCATCTTCTCACCCTTTGAGAATATGTTTGTGCTTACTGGGGCGGGGGGAGCCTGAGATACCTCCTGCTGACCTTCGCGTGTGGTCGCTTCAACTGCTTTCATTGATGTGTTGACAGCAGATGCCAAGTCATAATACTTAGCATCAGAGTAAAATGATTCTGCCGTTGTGAAAGGTTTATGGTCAGCAAAAATCCTTTTTTCGACTCCATCCTTGCAGTACTTGAAGCATTGATGCACCGTTGATGCGATTATCTTATTACTGTGGAGCCAAGGCCTTCCCAGCAGCAAGTTATATGAGGTCGGAGCATTAATCACAAAGCATGGGATTTCGGTGCAGAAATCTTCTATGCTTAGTTCCAACTCAATCAGGCTCATGGCCTTTTGAGTCCCTTGATTAAACCCGTGAATCACCACACTAGTGTCTTTTAACGCTGATGGAGAAATTCCGATCCTCCTGAGTGTTCGAAGGGGCAGGATATTAATTGCAGACCCGGCATCGATCATGATTCTGTTGACCAGTTCACCGCCCAGGTTGCCCGTAACATATAAAGGTCGATTGTGATTAATGTCTCCAAGCAACATATCCTCATCAGTGAATGAAATGACCTCATCACATTCAGCGGCGTCGACCAGGTAAGCAAGACGGACATTTTCATCTGTCAGAGCACTCACCAGTGCATCCCTGGCTTCTTGTGACAACTGCAAGGCATCGTAAATACTGAGTCGAGCAGGGAGTCGCTTCAAGTGTCCAAGGACATCATAGCTTACTGAGGATTTTCGATGATCGGCTGGTATGTGCTGCTCTGGCTGAGTACGATTTTCTTGCATTGGAGCTTTACCCTTGTTTTCTGGTGTGATTCGACCAGATCGAAGAATTGCAAGAACATCCTCTTCAACTTGTACCATATTGCAGGAGGCAGAGTCCTGAATATTCGTAGCCAATGTCCGTAGTACATCTGAGAAAAATGGTTGTATTTTTGGGATTTCAGGAAAATACCCACTCATTGACTTGATGCACTGATGAACCATGATTTCTTCTTTGTCGAATTTTTGGTTGATTATTCTGCAGTTTATCCATCTCAAGATGTAGTCATATTGAGACTCTCCTGATAGGGGATGCATCACTTCGATCATCTCTGGAGGGAACTCTGTTTCATATTCGTGGAATCTTAGGATAAACATATCGACGAACTCTTCCCAAGAACCAAATGCTTCTTCGGGGAGCGAGGAGATCCAGAGAAGGGCACAACTGTCATGGGCCAAGCTTAAAACAAAGTGCCCGAGTGCAAACTCTTCTGTTTGCCCCATTTGACAGACCGCCAATGAATAATCGAACAAGTGCGGCAATGCGTACTTATGATTCTCGTGGAATAACTGAATATGCGGCCAATCATAACTTAACTCCCTAGTTAAGAAAGGGAACACTCGAAGAATGGGCGCATCGTTTAACTGCAGCACATGCAGAACTTGGAGTTGATTTGTCCTCCCAAAACCTTCAGCGTCGCTAAAGATTGCCTCTTGTTTGAAGCCTTCATTGCCGACCCACCGGATTGCCTTTATGAAAGTTTTAGCTCCAAAGGTCTTGTACCCATTGTCAGCCGGAGGGCATACCGCATCCGAAAGGTACTTCGTGACCATTTCAGGTTCAGGCAACCATATGGCCAAGGGATCACTCCATGTACTGTCTCTGAGATAATTTACATAATGAGCAGTAGATTCTTGACTGTATTGTATTTCCCTCAAGTAATTACTAGGGAACTGCTCTCTTTGTCTTGACAGGAAGCGGACCAAGAACACATCTATCAAGATGACCCACTCGGTAATTTCTTCGATATGATTATCTTGGTACCAAGACATCATTGATTCCCCCAGTGAGTACCGAAAGTATTCCACTCTGGTTTCCCAAGATGCTGGCAAATGCCGAGATTCTCGCAAATACGTGATGATATGGTTTACCGGTGACATCCCAACTTCAAACTTGGTGTAGTTAGGGATGAGCACTGAGGCAGTTCTTCGCCGCTTTGCAGGCTTGGATGCAGACGCATTTATATGATAGCAAGTTTCGATTTCTCCGTTGTTGCTATCTTGGTCCCAAAACAGACCATTCTCACATGGAGTTGTATTTGGTAACTCCTCGAGAATGTATCTTTCTTTTTCTGGTCGAGGTGATCTTCCAGCAAGCCGTTGGTAGAATGGGAGTAGCAACTCGGGCTGCAAAAAGTCCATGATCATGAATGGTTGTACCCGTGAGGATTGCCTCAAATGCCTTGAGAAGAAAGGGAGAATGGCCTTATCCTTTATTCTTTTGTCTTTTCTGCATAAATCTTTGAGACATCTTTTTGTCCGTCTTAGGCTTGGTGGTTTTCGAACCACTTCCCAATCACCCTTTTCTGCTATCTCAATTGTCACGACATTTGATGAAGCTTGCGCTGGAGGACCGAGTTTTATAACCCCCTTGTCGATGTAATCTTGCAATATTGCTTGGAGATCCCAACACTTCTTAGTGGGGTGACCGACATATCGGTGGTAACTGCAATATCGCTGGTGAGAAGCGCGTCCAACTTCTTCTGGCCTTTTTGGGGTAGGCAACTCGAATAGCCCGGTCGACATGAGGTGCTGGAATAGCGTCTCTACGTCATCTTCCCCAAAGGCATATTGGATTTCCTCTCTTCGGAAGGGTCTTGCAGGCTGCTCATTTACAGGCGGCTTTGCTTTATCTGGCTGCTTCTTAACCTCCGTGGTGTTCGCAGAGGTCTCTCCAGTTTTCTTCTTCTTAAATGTAGTGGTTGTGGATGACTCCTTCTTCCAAGCTTTTTGTTGAGACAACAAATACTCTTTTCGACAAGCTTCTGTAGCTAGGGCCTGAAACGTACTTAGCTGTTCATTCATCAGCAACGAGATTTCCGTCTTGATGCCATTCCGGCAAAGATTGACCTTCATTGCTTGAGATAGGGGTGCTTGACATCGGTTAGCGGCCCTTTGCCACCTAGTGATGTAGTCTTCAACCGGCTCGTCCTTCTTTTGGGACAGGGTAGATAATTCCGATAGTTGTACTTCTCGTGTGGTATCAACGAATCGGGAGGTGAACATTTCTTTCATCTCTTCCCATGTTTGGACTGAGCCGATTGGGAGAGATATGTACCACTGGAAAGCATCACCGGAAAGAGTATTGGGAAACAAAAATTTGAATGGTGCGCCCAATTGCCCATGCCATAGTGGAATGATGCCAGGTGCTTTAACGCGCTCCCAGTCCCATCGAATTGGATTTTTGGTGGCTTCAAATCTCTAGGTAGGAGCTCTGCTTCAACCTCTGGGGGATAAGGCCTGTTGATTGTCGTTGTAGGGACCCCAGTGAGTTGAGGTGCCTGTCGACGAAGGCATTCGGCCACAAGCTGATGTACCATCTCCTTCTGTGCAATAAACCTGGGTGGAGACCCCATGGGTGTGTTTACCCGCGCGTCTTGCGTTCGAGGGGTATTGATACGTAGGTTATTGAACTGCAGAAAGCCTGGCTCCAATTCTGCATTTTCATCTTCCTCGGTCCGCTGCCTGACTGGTTTCTCGGGCTGATGGACCGATTGACGGTTCCTTGGTGATGGTGGTTGATGGGAACCTGATGTCTTGTTGCCTTGAGTTTCCATAGCCCGTTTCATACTCTTAATCTCCTCCCGGAGGTCATGAATGAGCTGAGACTTGGGTGTAAGAACCTCTTCTTCTTCGCCCACCATGTAAGAGGCTTCAAATTGACCTCTTGGGAGGGCGGCCCTGATCCCTTCAGGATGAGAGAGGCTACAGAATGGCGGTGTAATGGGCATTGCGGCTGCCCTTGACCGGGTTAACATATCCGACGCTTTGGAAGTGCTTGGCTGGGTGAGGTCCACCATGTTGACTTCCGTCGTCTGAAGGAGACGTCTCCTCCTTTTAGCTTCTCTCTTGGGGTGCGGCATCCGGTGCTCTTCTCGGAACGGGGCAACAGCAGGCGCATAAGTCATATCCTCCCTCAGTCTGATCAATGAGGCGAATTGATTTTTGTGTATGAAATCAGGGATCAGCCTAAGCACCGAACGTGGATACGTCGTATGGCGCCTCTGGGGATACTGCCACCTGCTAAAGAGTCTTGGCTTTTGAGGCGCTCTTAATTTGTGAGCGCTCTGCAGTGGCTTCTTTTGCGGCCTACCCCTTTGTCGGGGGTGTGAGAACAACATATACCTCGGTCCTGGTGGCAGTGGTGATGAAGCCTTCAAGTTTAACCGGGAAGTTGTTTTCCCGAATTGCTTTTTCTGCTGCGCTTTTCTCCTTTGTTTCCTTGATACGTGATGAGGAACCGTCACTATGTTGGTAGTATCATAGTGACCTGGAGATTTGACTCTAGCTTGTGAATTAGATGGAGTATCGGTTGACTGATGGGGCGAATGCGTCGGGTCAGGGATGACAAATCTCAAGGTGCCTAAACCGGATCGGACAACAATAGGTCCTTGCGGCTTGAATTGGTCATCCCCTCCATCGGCCAATGAAGCATCCAGCTGAGAAAACTTGGTCTGTTTTATTGACTCCTTCCGCTCTTGGGTGTCACTTTGGTTAAGTCGGGGGGCTAGGCCAACAACCCTTGAGGCAGCCCGACCAAATTGGCGAGTGATGGCGCATTGAACAGGATTTGGCACAGTTTTGCCCCCTTTTCGGGGAACATTGGCTTCTGGTTGGCCAGTTGGCGCTAGCCGAGTTGCAGTAGGTTGTCTCGCATACCTTTTCGTGGAATGGGGCCACAAGACAGGTTGTCCTGCAGGCTGTCGTGCTGCTGGTTGGGTTGATGCAGCAAACCGACGGGCGGACTTTTTGGCATAGTCCGACTGTCGAGCAGGCGGGCCCATTTGGATTGGCACCTGCAGAGACTTTGTTGGTTGAATGGGAGTGGTCTTCGAGCCTTGAGCAATAAGAGGCTCCTTGAGTAGTGCAGATCGGTCTCTTCTTTGCTTTATCGCTGCAGGAGAGTAATCGACGTGTCGATAGACACGGTGCTCCGGCTTCTCTGGTATGCGAATAAAGTGATGTGGGATAGCCGCATCCATGTGATCTGGCTCAGAAATAACAAAACCGCCATTAGGCAGGAATCCGAAAGCCATCGAATGCGCCATGAAATCTGCAAAGGAGCATTTCAAAGTGTTAACAGTGAAAAATTAAATAAGCATATGAAGACCATAGTTTTCAGCTCTTAAAGATGAAGGGAGAATGTTTCACGTCGGGTTCACCATTTGTTTCGGCCTCGTGAGAAAAATCATAATTTCATACACTTGGTTAAAGATAAATTTGTTTCCCTGTGGCTTTGAGAATAAATGCTTAATTAATTCCCCAGCAAAATTTTAAAGCATCCAATTCTTTAACCGAGTCCGAAAAGTATATCACAGAAATATTTTGCATTGTGTTCCACATTCTGATTTTACATCTCCAACGAGAAAACCCTTGATTAAAAGAGCTGAATACAATGGTCCAAAAAAAAAAATGCTTAATAATAATGAAGTGCATAGAAGATCCTTCTACGTCTTTACAAGTGCACGAAAAATCGTGTCTAACAAAAATATAAAGATAAATGAGTACACTTCGCCCCGCGCCGTGACTCGAATGTGAGGTATATGACGCCACGCGCCATAACTTGAATATGAAGTACATGACGCCACGCGCCATGACTTAAATATGGGGTATATGACGCCACGCGCCATAATTTGAATATGAGGTACATGACGCCACGCGCCATGACATAAATATGAGTTTACGCTTAGCCCGTCGACCAGCGATGACTCGGTTTGGGAACTAGTGAGGGGCCCGTCGGCTACACTAGTGACCCTACACAGCAAACTAAGTGCGCTCTTAGCTTCTGGATTTACACAGCAGACCAGCGTGTCCCGCTTTCAGCTTCTGTACTTGTACAAGAAACCAGCGTCTCCCGCTTTCAGCCTCTGGATTGAATAATTGGGTGGTTTTACCAAGAAATGGATTTAACCGGGTTTAAAAGTATTTTTAGGTCAACTTTGACCATTAAAAAGGGTTTGAGCCCAACTGGGCTTGTTGGGGGATTTTTGAGCCATCTTGGGCTTTTTGGAGATTTTTGAGCTATCTCAAGCTTTTTGGAGGGTTGGTAGCCATCTTGGGCTTTTTGTAGAGTTTTGGGCCATTATGGGCTTTTTGAAGAGTTTTGAGCCAGCTTGGGCTTTTTTGAGGGTTTTTAGCCATCTTGGGCTTTTTGGAGGGTTTTTGGGCCTGCTTGGACTTTTTGGAGAATTTTGAGCCAGCTTGGGCTTTTTTGAGGAGTTTTTAGCCATCTTGGGCTTTTTTGGAAAATTTTGAGCCAGCTTGGGCTTTTTTGAGGAGTTTTTAGCCATCTTGGGCTTTTTGGAGATTTTTGGGCCAACTTGGGCTTTTTGGAGAATTTTCAGCCAGCTTGGGCTTTTTGGAGAATTTTTAGCCATCTTGGGCTTTTTGGAGATTTTTGGGCCAGCTTGGGCTTTTTGGAAAATTTTGAGCCAGCTTGGGCTTTTTTGGAAAATTTTGAGCCAGCTTAGGCTTTTTAGAGATTTTTGGCTCGGATTGAGCGAAGAAGTCGTCATCATTTTTTTTTTTTTGATATATATATATATGTATATATATATTTATATAATCTTAGAAGTCAAAATCTTAATTTTTGGATGCCTTTGAATATATATGTATATTCTGATATATTTTTATAGAAAATACATATATATTTATTTTTATTTTCAAAAGAGGGAAAATATACTTAACCCGTGTGTCAATTCAACCCGCCAGTCGGGGAGTATCCACGTTGGGAAAAGTAGTTTTTGAAAATAATATATATGTATATATATATTTATATATAAATAATATACATATATATATTTTTATAGGAGAAAATATACTTAACCCGTGTGTCAATTCAACCCGCCAGTCGGGGAGTATCCACGTTGGGAAAAGTAGTTTTTTTTTGAAAATAATATATATGTATATATATATTTATATATAAATAATATATATATATATTTTTATAGGAGAAAATATACTTAACCCGTGTGTCAATTCAACCCGCCAGTCGGGGAGTATCCACGTTGGGAAAAGTAGTTTTTAAAAATAATATATATGTATATATCTATTTATATATAAATAATATACATATATATATTTTTATAGGAGAAAATATACTTAACCCGTGTGTCAATTCAACCCGCCAGTCGGGGAGTATCCACGTTGGGAAAAGTAGTTTTTTTAAAAATAATATATATGTATATATATATTTATATATAAATAATATACATATATATATTTTTATAGGAGAAAATATACTTAACCCGTGTGTCAATTCAACCCGCCAGTCGGGGAGTATCCACGTTGGGAAAAGTAGTTTTTGAAAATAATATATATGTATATATATATTTATATATAAATAATATACATATATATATTTTTATAGGAGAAAATATACTTAACCCGTGTGTCAATTCAACCCGCCAGTCGGGGAGTATCCACGTTGGGAAAAGTAGTTTTTGAAAATAATATATATATATATATATATTTATATATAAATAATATACATATATATATTTTTATAGGAGAAAATATACTTAACCCGTGTGTCAATTCAACCCGCCAGTCGGGGAGTATCCACGTTAGGAAAAGTAGTTTTTGAAAATAATATATATGTATATATATATTTATATATAAATAATATACATATATATATTTTTATAGGAGAAAATATACTTAACCCGTGTGTCAATTCAACCCGCCAGTCGGGGAGTATCCACGCTGGGAAAAGTAGTTTTTGAAAATAATATATATGTATATATATATTTATATATAATATATATATATATATATATTAAAGAAACTCAAAAATATATATCTGAGAACTCACCTTCCCTCTTTTTTTTTTTTTTTTTGAGCGCGGGAGAGATCTCTCTTGCTCGTCCTCGCCCTCTCCTCGCTCTCTCTCTGTTTTTTTTTTTTTTTTTTTTTCGCCGTCTCCTCCTCTCGTCGTTGTCGTTGTTTCCGTCCCCAAATGAGTAGCCGAGGGGCTATATTTATAGGCTTTTGGCCAAGCTTGGTGCGAGTTCCGCGGCTACTGCCGTTCCCGCGGAACTCACTTTCCCCGCGAAACTTCATCCCGCGGAACCACCTCTGCGCGGAACTCACTCTCCCCGCGGAACCAGCACATTCTGTCACGCGGAACCGGATTCACGCGGAACCTCTTCTCCGCGGAACTCAATTGGTCTTCATGCGCCTGCCGCGGAACTGCGTCCACGCGGAACCACGCTCCCGCGGAACTCTTTTCTGCGACATGCATTTCCGCGGAACTAGCACATTCCATCACGCGGAACCAGCACATTCTATCTCGCGGAACCTCGAGCTGGTGCCTGTTGGGACCGTTTTCACGCGGAACTCATGCATCCGCGGAACCTCGAGCTGGTGCAGTCATTCGCTTCCGCGGAACGATCGTTCAGTGACGGAATCCGACCGTTGATGCCCTGACATATCTTTTGCATGGAAACACGCTATCTCCTGCAACTTCAGAGCTGGTAGCCTGTAGTTGCCGATCGGTGGCAGCGTGATCAGCGGCCCGGCGCATGCGTGCTGTAGCTCTAGATTGATAGTCCTGCTATCTCCGTTTCCGCGAGAGCAATGCCGAAAACGGGCGAAAATCTTTAGGGACAGCGGAGGACGCCCGCTTCGCCTCAGCAGGCTTCCGTCCCAGAGTTGGTGGCGACCAAAAAGAACCAGCGACGAGGAAAAATCAGATTCGCAACAAATCAGTTTCTCATCCGATTCCCTTGGCTCTTCCTCCATCTCTCGCAGATGCTGATGTGAACCGATCGTGCGGCCCTGATAAGAGTACTTCTCGCCATGTTGCAATCCGTCATTGCATCTGACGAGGACGAAGCTATTCGGCGGATCATCTACACCTACGACACTGCTTTCCACGGCTTTGCAGCGCAGCTCGAGGAAGACGAAGCTAAGAGACTGGAGATCAGCCGCGGCGTGCTGGGGGTTTTCACCGAGACGGTTTGCATGCTACACACGACGCGGAGCCGCCACTTCCTGGGCCTCGAGCCTGTTGACAGCAGCAGCTCCTGGTCTGAGACGGCGCCCGACCACGACATCATCGTCGGGGTGCTCGACATCGGCATCTGGCCGGAGAGCCCAAGCTTCGACGACCACGGCATGGGCCCCGCCCCCTCCCGCTGGAAGGGCGTATGCGAGACGGGAAGGGGAACCAGGGGCTGCCCTCGTGGAATCTGATAAGAGAGGTTTGGAACAGGCGTCGCTCGGTCGAGGTGAACGTTGGGGGGATGCTGGTGCTGCCCCTGGTGGGGATCGACACGGAGGGTGACAGGTATCGGGTCAAGGCATGGAGGCCACGAGCAACAAGTCGGTGGTCGGCGTCGCCTGAAACCGAGGAAAGCTCGTAGAGAACAAAGAGGAGGTGCTGGACGCGCGAGAAGTTGCCAGCCGCCATTGCCACAGCGCAGGGGTTGAGCAGATGTTCCGCCCACCGCACGTCCTTATGCGCGGTGTTGTTGTGGGATTGATTGCCGTTCGTCCTGGAGAACGCCTTTCTCGTGGTGGCGACAGGTTTTCTCGTTGCTCCCTGTGCTTTGACGTCGTCGCCGTTATCTTCTTCGCCATCTGTCTCGATGTGGTTCCTGGGATGCCGTCGATTTGTTGTTTGCTGGAGGGAGCTGTGGGACGGTTTCCGTTTCTTCGGCTGTTCGGACGGCGTGAAGCAGGCTTTGTATGCATCCAAAATCTGCAGCTACGCGCAGGGGATGAATCAGCAGAACCGGTGGCTGGCGAACCTGCTGGTGGACCCGGAGTTTGCAAGGGAGATAGTGCAGCGGCAGGCGGCCTGGCGGCGGGCAGTGGGCGGTTTCGTTGTTTCGTCATCATTGGAGGCTATACCCGAAAGTTTTTGCTATCGATCACCATTCTCCATTGGCTTCGCCTTCGAGGGTTATGCCGAGATTGTCGTGAATCTGCGGCAGGAGATAAACCCACTGCGAGCTGCCGGCCTCGGCGGGCTCCAATGCCAGAAGGAACTCTTCCTTGGCCTCACCGTACTTTCCCAGGGCATAGAGGGAGTTGCCAGCCCGGAAATGCGGCCGGATGTCGGTCGGCTGCAATTCGCAGGCTCGCTTGAAGCTGCCGGATGCCTCCTTGAATAGCTGATGCTCGTCCAGCACCGGCAGATCGCAGCGTGTCTTCTCCGGCAGCAATGGACAGCGCCGTCGTCCTCGTCCAGATCGCCAGATGTCGCAGCTTGCCGCCGGCGCCCGTGTCCGCAGCGCCTCTCAGATTTTTTTTTTTTTTTTTTTTTTTTTTTTTTTCTTTTCTTTTATATATATATGTATCACATCAGGGAGCCTCAACTATTCAGACTTGAATCGGCTCATGATATATAATTAAAAAAG
The DNA here is from genome assembly GCA_030490835.1 of Annona cherimola. Lineage (NCBI taxonomy): Eukaryota > Viridiplantae > Streptophyta > Magnoliopsida > Magnoliales > Annonaceae > Annona > Annona cherimola. Next base: position 121,775,314 of record CM059972.1, on the reverse strand, counting down.
GGTGTTGTTATGCGTCTTAGGAATGACAAAAGTAGGTATGAAATTTTTTAAAAATTGGTTATTATTTTTTCAGCAATGAGAAAATGTTTTCAATAAAATGGAAGATTTCATCACATTTTCCTCTCATCTAAGCCGGACTCGTTTTTCAATTCTTTTACATATATATGTGAACTCAAAAAAGATAATTTTAAATATAAAATTCGGTACTTTTAGTGTTTTAATATTTTATTTTGAATTTAAAAATAAAATATTGCACATGAGAAATGCCTTGTTTTTTAATTTTCGAAATTCAGAATAAAATATTAAAAACATGACAAAATATATCTAAATTTATTCTTCTATAAAAAATTTAAAAAATGAATTTTGCACCCAAATACACTGAAATTTTAGTATACCTATGTGCACATAAATCACTTCTTACATTTTTTATGCCAGGAAGCCAGGAGCATAAGAGGGAAATGCTGTTGCTACGGGAAATAAGGTAAACAGCCTAGAAAATGTATAAGAATTCAATTTTATCGTTTGCATTTCTAATCGAGCGGTGACTAAGAATTTCATTTTTCTTATTATTTTATGGTCACGAGATAATCATAGAATTTCATTTTTTATTATTTTATGGTCATGAGAGAATTATGCGATATGATTATTAGATGATAATTATTAAATAATCTGAGATTAAATGCATGTCGCGATCCATGTCATTTTTACTTTTAAAAATAAATTAAAAAATCAAAATTTTAAAATATTAAATTTTGCGAAGGAGTGTGGTCTAGATGGGGCCCAAAAATTCAATAACAATTTTAAAAAATAAAAAAAACAATTTTTTTTTGCACGCTTTTGCATGGGATCGCAATGCCTCCTTTTCATCGTGCCATTAGAAATTTCAAGAGGGCTAATTATATAATTTTACGAGTGACTAAAAACTATATAGCTCACTTAGACTTTGCATTTGTAAAATTTGGTATTTTATGAGAAGTGATCTTATTAGCTTTGCACACCTCAAAAAATCTATTGAAATTTTTTTTAAACTTTTTTCCTCATAAACTGGTTAATATAGATGTATTTGACATACAAAACAAGTTTTATCATTTTTAGATATACGTATATGTTTTTAAAAGATGGATATCTTAACCATTTTCCATGTGCAATATCTCTATGTTTGAAAATCGTTAAGAAATATACACATATATTTTTAAATGGTAAAACTTTATTTATATATTAAATATACTTAGATAAACAAATATATGAAGAAAAAATAAAAAAATTATGAATAGATTTTTTATGGTAGACTAAGTAAGTCAAGGCTAATAAAATCATGTCGCTTTAAAATTTTGGGTGTATTTGTTATTAAGGAAAAGTTGTCAAGTTAAAATTTTTCAATCTAAAACTTTTCACTCTCCACAACTATCCTATTTTTTAATCATTTTTTCACATTTTTCTATACAACTACCTTACTTTTCAATCATTTTTATACAACTACCAACACAACTAACCTATCTATTTTAACTTTATCTTATTTATTCCTCATTATTACCCCTATCATATCACATCATTTGACAACTTCTACTTTCTACAACTTTTCATCAAAAGTTGTACTCATTCCCCAACACATCCTTTGTTTAAAATTTTTAATTTTTGGAAATAATGAGGGCAGATGGCCAAGTTTTAGGATTTATTTTGTATTTTTTACGTTTGAAATAAAAAAGTGGCGTATATATCCATGTGTTTTTTATTTTTAAAATATCAAATAAATTTTGAAATTACTAAATTTCATGGGGATAAGACCTAAAATTTATTAATAACGAAAATATCGGTTGATGATATTAAATTTAAAATTTAACCAGCTGTTATATTAAAATCCTTTATTTAAATATAACAGTGATGAGGATCATAAAATATAAGTAGTGTATAGTACATACTCTTATTACCAAAAGCTGTGTTTCCAGCGGTTTCGATCATCATCTTTCGGTTTTTGGAGGATATATATATGAATATGTTATCGAAATATTTTTATTAATAACAAAAAGATAATTATAGTGGCGAGGAATATGCTAAAACTATTATGTATGGAAATTAAAAGTGATGTTAAGATGTCTTCTTTGCAATGAATTGAAGGTTATTGTGAAAGTTTATGTTATGATTTAAAAGTTAAAATTGATGAGTACAGAGTTGAGAGATTTGAATGGGATACATCGTATGACAAAATGATTATAGAAAAAGACAAATTATAGAATATAAAAATATCTGAAGTCAATAGGTATGCCCGTAATTCTTCTTCAAAATATATCCTTTCTTTTTGGTGTCGTAGATTAATTATAGAATTCTAATAATCAACTTAAGATGCTCTCATTGAATCATCGTAGTTAAAATGTATTTGGGAAGTGGTAAAGCTTTTGGATGAAAAATTTTTTGTGTAAAAATTATTAAATTAATAGAAAATAATGTGATATGATAAGAGTAATGATAAGATATAAAGAGAATAAATTTAAAATAGATACAACAGTTATATTCCTAGTTGTATAAAAATTATTAGAAAATAGGGTAGTCGTCGTATAGAAAAATATAAAAAATAATTTTAAAATATAGTAATTATGGAGAATTAAAAAATTTTAGTTTAACATTTTCTTTTGCCAAATACACTAACAAGAAAAAGTGATGAAGTAATTTTCAAGACTACAATGAGTAAAAAGTTTCATTTATTGTCTTATTAAAAAAAATAAGTTTCATTTATTAGCCAAAATAAAGTCTAGTCTACCAAACTTTTCTTGCACTTTTTTTGATTCATTTTATAAACATCAAATCATCTAATATTACATGTCAGTATATACATAATCCTCGCAATATAAAGAAAATTTTAGGGAGAATGTTTCAATGCACCTTGATGCATTGAAACATTGCCCAAATTTTATAACACTCGATCACTACGGAGAATTTAATACCTGCGCTGTAAGGGAGGATGAGATTCGAATCGGAGTTCACCTGGCCTTTATGAGAGCCGTGGAAGCAACTTTTCTTGCACTGGATAGCAATCAATTGTGCATTTTTGAACATAAAAAGTTGGTTTTTGAAAAGTTTGTGCTGGACAATTCAATGGAGATTTGGAAAAGCAAGAAATACAAGTTGATTAGATTGCTGGAAAAAAAATTAATGATCAAGCTGAGATACCCAAAATAAAAGGCTCATTCATTAGTATATAACTCTATTATTGTGGGCGAAAAATCAATTCAACGTTGAGGTGGAGATTGAAAAAATAAATATATTGCAAAGGGTAGAGATAAAGAAGTTATTTATTCTTGTAATATCAAGGGAAAAGAAGGTTGATTTGATTCATTATTTAAATTCAAGATATGCGCGTATGTAAGAAAAAGAGTGCGCGTGGCTACGATGCGTTATCGTCAAAAGAAAAGAGAGAGAGAGAGAGAATCCGTGGGTATAGAATCAGAATCTTACTGTTGTCCACGGAATACTATTCTAGAAGGGTAGGCAGACTATTTTAAGTCCTTTTTTAGCTTTCATTAAAAAAAGAAGAAAAAGAAACCTCAATTGGGCGCCTGCCAACCCTTGTTCCATATTCAATTTAATTGCGCCTCATCTGGCTTGGCTGCACATTTCCTACGTCACTGAGAGAGATTATAATTTCTTTTATTTGTTGTCCCTTGTTTCTTTTATGGGTTTGAGTTTCCCCACACATCGTGTCAAAGTCTCTCTTCTCGTCCTTACTTAATTTATTATGTTTATTTATGTTTGGGAGGAGGAGAAAATTCTAGAAAAAAATTTCGAAACTTTTCCTCTATTTTGTAAGTTTATATATGCTTTTCTATATAATATAATATTTTAATTATCTAATTATTCTTCTTTTCAATCATTTATTTAAATTTTTCATACAGCTATCTATTTATTTTAACTTTTTTTTTTTACTTATAATTATTATGTCATATCATATCACATTACTCTCTTACTTTTTTCCTTTACATTTTTTTGCAAGTTGTTTCCTCATACTTTTTGCCTTTTTGTTCTTTCAAGTTGGGTCTTTTTGGTTCAAGGGAAAAACGTTGTAAAAAATAGGAAAAATTAAAGAAGCATAAAAGTGGATATGATTATGTCAACTGTAAAGAGAAGGTATCTACTGATTTTACCCATTTACTAAATAAAGATGAATTAAATAGTTTTTAAAACAAAAACAAAATAATTATTAATTTTTATTTGTTAAGATGTGTTTGAGAAGTGACAAACACTTTTCGATAAAAAGTTTTTAGAGTAAAAGTTTTTTAAATGAAAAAAAATAATGCGGTATAATAAATATAATAATAAAAGTAAAGAGAATTAAGTTAGAATAGATAAGTTAGTTGTATAAAAATAATTAAAAAGTATGATGATTATGTAAGACAATACGAAAAAGATTAATAATAAGATAATTGTAGACAGTGAAAAGTCTTAAACTAAAAAATTTAAGCTTGAAAAGTTTTATTATTACACAAACATACCATTCATATATAATGCCCATGCACGATAGGTAGAAAAAAGGAATGGCTCTTCTAACAAATATGCGTTTTCACCACAAAAAGTGTAAAAGGAGATATTGGAAAGCTAGCATGATAGAGGATGAATTTCATTATATTTAAGACAAAATAAAGAAGACAACTAATGGTGTAAAAGGATGGGCTTTTTCATGCGTAGTTAAATGCGATAAAAAGTCAAATCAAGTTAGGTGGGAACGAGATTGTGCACTTCCTTGTGTTGTTTTGAAGTTTTTTGTTCCCATTTTATCTTGAAGCAGACACACCCACCTAGTTTTTCACTATTCGTGAATACACGTACGATTTTTAACTACCAAAAGGATATGATTGATAGAAGTAGGTAAATGTCTTAAGCATCCTTTTTCTGCTATTCAAACAGGCCGCAGCTTTTGACCATTTGATTCTTGGCAATTTCTATTGGAACGGACATTCAATCTCTTACACATCATCCCATCATCCCAGCTTTGATCAGGATAAAAGAAATGGATTGTCTTTTAACTACTTTTTATCTTGGCATGGGAGCAGTTCAATGCCAGAGAATCGCGTTCTCTAAAAACAGTTCTCAAGGGAAGCTGAACTTGGGAAGTGATCTATTGTGGGCTTTTTGTCTTAAAGCTCTTTGCTCATGTCATTCGTCTCCTTTAAAAAAAAAAAAAAAAAAAAATCTTTTTCATGATGTTCTGTTTGTTGCTGCTTTCGAGATGATTCCTTGTCTCTGCTTTTTCTATGAAGTTTGGTATAATCTTTCAAGAAAAAGAAAGATCACCATCATTATTACCACCACCAATGCTATCATAGTCTTAAGAAAACATCGCCCCCCATGCATTATGCCCACGCTTATCTCCATCCTCAATTTAGGCCGTCTGATAGTTGATCTTTTCTTTTCCATCTTCTCCTTTTAATGTAAATTATTGTGGGTCACTGTCATCATCATCATTCTCATCTCCAATAGTTTCACAAGCTATAACCTTATCTACGTCCTTATCTAAAACTAGTTTAGCTCTAAGTGCATTTCTCAACATCTTAAAATTGTCGCGCGGACCTTTTATTTCGGTAGTTTCTTTTTTTTTTTTTTTACAATTAACTACCTCAGAAATCTTAGAAACCAGCTTAATTTTTTCCCCTTATCAGACCATATTTCAATCACTTTCATTACTTGTTTGACGAAAAGCTTACATCATCATCTTATACATTTTTATTGCACTACTCTTCTGTTACATTCATTTGAATGAGTATATTTTATTTTATTTTTTCGTCCTTTGTTGACATTAATACTGTTTTGCAAACTAACCCTATATATTTACAAATGGATGGTTAACCGTTGTTTTAGATTTTGAATTCTAGTGTGGTAGCAACTATCATTCAATATTGATGGTGAGTGAGGTTATATATATATATATTGATAGTGAGGTGGGTAACCAATCGTCTGACTATATATATTATAAGTTACAACTAGCCAGTACTGTCTGCAACTTACGGTCATGCATGAATCATGAGGTAGCTAGAGAAATTGGTGTAGGGTCACGCACTTTATTCGAATATAGCTGGGAGAATCCACCTGAATTAGAAATGGATTTCATAAGTTTTTGACGATGATCCTAAATTAGGGAATGAATCTAGCTAACTGCCGTGTTTTGTATATGTTTGCAGCGGTGCTAATATGTGTGCGTATATATATTTTTTGATTGCGATGCTAATATTTATTGATAGGACTTGTTTTTGATAACTATTGGGAGAAGAAATGGAAAAGTGAAAATGATGACCCGTAAAATGGATAAAAATAATACAAAAGTATCCGGATTTTAATCATTTCATTGAAATTTTCGCCTTGGACACGATTGTTTGATGGTCTGGGTTATCATAAATATATATTTTTAAGTGATCTGGCTATCCTATTTACCACTATCCAAAAACTAGAAATTAATAGTCTCCATAAATAACTTGGGAGGGTCATAAATTAAAATAATTCAATGATAGATGCGCGACATTCAGAATTATCGCCCGACAATCAGTCTTGTGCATATAGTTGATCGGACAAGCAAACTTCTAAAAGTCTTCCTCCACGGATATATAATCATACAAAATTTTATAGTAGTTTAATAGCTAAAATGGATCTGCCCCAGTAGCTCTTGTTCATATTTGTGATTAACTTTAGATATTTCCATTCCAAATTGAGGAGTAGATAAATTGAAAAGGGTTTTTGAAGATAATTAAGTATTATATGAAATCATGGGAATGGATCTTGAAAACTTGATTTTAGAGTCCCTAGCTCGGACCAAACTGGCCAAAGGGTTCTCGATATATGATTAAAAAAGAAACTGCAAAAAGCTGAAAACATGTCGTGCGATGTATATGTGCTGTGATCATGTGCATGGATTGCAATGCATGGTTCTTGTAAAGCTTGGTTTGTCACCTTCTTCTCAAACCCTTGGTGTCGTCACCATCACAGACATGTATTTTTCAGGAAAGTTACACATATATTATGACTAGTTTTTATGGATCTCAGCTGGCCTCAATTGGAATCTTGACATATTGAGCCAATACAAACAGAAACTGCCATTTCTAATGACTGAAGCCGCCAGTGGACAACTCATATGAAATCTGTCCCTTGTTTTTGCACATTGCATGTGGGTTTCGGGACCTGACAGCTGCTCTCATGGCTCAACCATCCAATTCCAAACCTTTCATCATGTATAAGGACTATCCAACTAAATGGGGAATTAAATATTAATGGATCACACCATTCGTCAGCATCTCAACTATATTTTTTCAGAAAGGAAAAAATGATTCACATATGGAAAGTGTCAAAAAGATCAATGAATATTGAGTCAAATATTTCATGTCCGTTTTTTTTCAAAAAAAAAAAGTATTTCATGTCCATGCTGCAAATAATTTCAAATTATATTACGTACTTTATTGGAAAGTAATATCGCAAATTAAATGATGATATTTGAGGATATATGGACCAATGATTGAAAAAGTGATGGAATTGATAAAATTTTAACAAAAATATTAGATAATCAGAAGATTAGCTAATTTTAACAGAAGTTGTAGAATATTCTTAGATAATTTTAAAATAACATATTTGTAAGATGGATATATTGATTGAGTGATAAAATAAAAATTATAGGATCCAAGATTATAATCAATGACAATAAAACAATTAAAATTATACTGCGATGATTTAATTACATTAAATGAAAATTCAAAGACAAAAATTTTTGCATCAAGTGGGTGTGTGAATTTATTTAAGTAAAATAAATAAAAGAATAAAAGCAAGGAAAAAGTTAATGGTTATAAAAAAATATATATGCAAAAAAATATTCTTGAATATTATCCATAGAAGAGGAATTAATAATCCACACACAAAATATATATCTTAGCACCAGACAACAAAAATAAGAGTTGTACATTGATATATAGCTCTTTTGGCGAGTTAGTTATATTTTAATTTGGATTGTACATTAAAATAAAATTAGGTGTTGTTGTTGTTAGAGAATTACTTAGAAATCATGTAGTAAGCTAAATTATTGGCTTCATTCATATTCAAAGCAGAATTATGAGCTTTTTGCAATGGACTACTTGCATGTGACTTCTGAGTCTGATGAATAATACCTAATATTTTCATGAGTATAAGACAAGAGATGACAACTTCACATTTGTATAAAATATTGTTTAGTGAATATTAAGCCTTAATTGATAAAGATTACCGTATCGAATTCATTAAATTTATAAAGAAGATAATTGAGTAACATGCTAGTTAGCAAAATTTATTTATTTTTGTAGTTGGTATATAATGTTACATTTCATCTTAGTACAATGAAGTTCAATAAATTGCATAAAAGATAATAAACTCCTATCTATTTATAAAGGTGATAATATGCTTTCATTTACCTCTACTTTTACCTCTACTTATGCTCCACTATAAATATTACTCCTACCGTGACGCGAGTCGAACCCAAGCATGTCGGACATTTTCCAGCGCCTTAGACCAATGGGATGATTCCCATTGGTAGCAAAATTTATTATTTTTTATTGACCTTTGGGGGCCAGTAAACTTTTAGGGACTACAGTAGCTATTTGGGGGTGTGTTAGGCCATTGATAGAAAATGTTAAATTAAAATTTTTTAATCTAAAACTTTTTACTTTCTACTACTATTATATTTTTTTATTCATTTTTTATATTTTCCTATATAACTACTATACTTTTCAATCGTTTTTACACAACTATCCACATAACTAACTTATTTATTTTAACTTTATCCTTTTTACTATTCATTATTACTCCTATCATATAACACAACTTTTACTTTTTAAAATTTTTCATCAAAAATTTTATTCATTACCAAACACATTTTTATGAAGTTTTATTTGATGGCGGAAGAGGAATTTACTAGTATACACTTGCATTAGATAATTCTGATTCTTCTTTGGAATGATGTTCCGGGCATTACCCTCCCTTTAAATAAGAAAAAAAAAATAGACCTAGCTTATTTGCAAATAGCATGTCATGCTGATAGTGGGCGGTTTTTTTTTCTTTTTTCTGAGAAACAGGTGGCAGCAGTTTTTGAATATTGAATTTTCAAGGAAGTATTTTTTGCATATGGATGGTAAATGACTCGTGAGTGGGCAATTATGCAGGCACAAAAAGGCAATCATTGCGTTCTTAGTATTTTACCATGCTTTTAGCCTTTTACCCATTCTCCGAGCCTCCTAATCTGTCATGGTCAAAACTACACCCAAAAACCCTTTTTCATGACATGGCCGGTATGATTGCTAACTGTCGTGAAACGTTCAGCCATTTTATGAATGATCCGAACCGTTCAAAAGCATAATATGTGCATCAAATCTAATGAAGCTGGAAAAATACGCCACGTACGTAAGATCACCATTTAAATCGTACAAAACTCTTTGTCATTTTTCAATTACCACATCAAATTAGATATCTAAAATAATATTTTAATTTTCATAAAACATAAATAATTATTATTAATTAATTTCAATAGACCGGATTACAATATACTGGCTTGAGTTTGAAGACTTGGAGATGCAGGTATATTTTATCAAGAGCAAGACGGGGTGCGCGGTACCAGGCGACGATTCTTTTTCTCTCCTCCCAACCTTTGACTCCTTTCAGCTGCTCTGTCTTTTACCCTCTTTAGGCCATTTGAAAAAACCGAGAAAGAGACTTCTCCGTGTTGAACTCTCTCTCTCTCTCTCTCTCTCTCTCTCTCTCAGCTTTTTACCACCCAAGTATTGATTTTTACCCATCACTGCATGGTTTTCTCGCTTGGATTTCCTCCCACTCCACAAATCTCACCTCATTTTTACCTTCTTCTCTTCGCTGCAAGCACTCCATGGATCTGATCAGCTCCACAAATGCTCCAAGGTTCCCTAGAAAGGTCAGATGTTGACTATCCCTTTTCCCAGCCGCTTGCATTCATGTGCTGCATCTGCATCAACTATCAATCACTAGAACATCCTTCTTTAATTGGAATACTAGAGATTAGTGATGTGTGGTTACAGAAAACGCCGTTCCATTGACGAGTTTATGGAGTCCGTGTGTTTGGAATCTTCTCTTTCTTTAGGTTCAGACCCTTGTTGCAGAATTACAGAACCCTGCTTTTTATTAGGCATTTTAATGGAACAAGAGTCTGGCTTGTTGTAGTTTGAGCTGCTATGGGGAACAGGACTTCACGTGTGATAGAATGCTTTGTGCCAATGCAAAATGGCAAAGGTCGTGTTGATTTGGATTTCCTCGAGCCTCTAGATGAAGGATTGGGGCATTCTTTCTGTTATGTTAGGCCTGTGATCACTGATTCGCCAATCATTACCCCATCGAACTCTGAGAGGTTTACAGTTGATTCAAGCACATTGGATTCAGAAACACAGAGTGGGTCGTTCCGACGGGAGATTGTCGAATATTCTCTGGGGTTGCAGAGAGTCAACAAGAATTCTGCTGAAACCACCTTCAAGACGATATCAGGTGCTTCTGTGAGTGCCAATGTGCTGACTGCTAGGTCTGGTAATCTGAGTGCGGCCTTGGCTGGTGATGTGCAGGAGCCTGCAGCTGCATTTGAGAGCACTTCCTCATTTGCAGCTATCCCTTTGCAGCCAGTGCCACGGGGTTCTGGACCACTGAATGGATTCATGTCAGGGCCTCTGGAGAGAGGGCTGGCTTCAGGGCCTTTGGATGTAGGTGCTAGTTTCATGTCTGGACCAATAGAGAGAGGGACTTTCATGTCTGGCCCTCTTGATAGTACAGATAAAACAAACTTCTCAGCTCCACTTGCGTACAGCAGGAGAAAGGCTGGTTTGGGGCAGGCAGTGAGGAGTATGAGTAAACCTGTGCGGAGCATGCTATCACGAACTTTGGTGAGGCATTCCTCAGGATCTGGTTGGATTCAGCGGTTCTTTTCACATCCAGTGTCCCGGTTAATGTGGCATCCCAAAGAGGGGAAATTTCAATCCGATGTTCCCCTGAGCTGTTTTGAGGATGGACCACCACTTGGTGAGTACAGAAAAACTCGCAACTTACAATGGGCTCATGGCAAGGCAGGGGAAGACAGGATTCATGTTGTGCTATCTGCAGAGCAGGGATGGCTATTTGTTGGAATTTATGATGGATTTAGTGGCCCTGATGCACCCGACTACCTTATGAGGAATCTCTATAGAGCTATAGATAAAGAACTCGAAGGATTGCTATGGGATTCTGAAGGAAAGTTGGGAGCAAATGCAACCGGCCTGGGGCTCACTGAAAATGATGACATTAGAATGATAGATTGTGGAAAAGTGCATTCTGCTATGGAAATGACAGACATTAAGATGAATGAAGATGGAAATGATAAACAGTCTAGAATAGATGAGGCTGTTGCCAATGCAATGGTGGAAGTCAGTGAAGAAGCTGAAGATTGTCGTAAAGCACAGTCAGATGATAGAAATGATGAGCACCTTAGCACAAATACAGGTATCAGAAATACAGAGACAGCAGGGCCCAGTAGCATCTCAAAGCAGGTCACTTTCAGTGTTTCAACCACACAGTTGGCTGGCAATGGCAGGAAAAGCAAATGTCTTTATGAGCTGCTGGGCTTGGAAGACTGGATTGTAAAGGATTTAACTTCGGTATCCAAGAATGACTGTGTGGGAAGGAAAAGGACTTCATCGGATTCAGAAGCAAATGGTGTGGACTTAAATTCTGGTGAAAAACTTCAAGAATCACAGCCTATGTCAAGCTCACTGAGCACGAGAGGAGACAAATCTTGCCATCTGAAAGAAGATGTTGGTCCACGAGAAAATGGGGGGGTTTTGGGGGAGGAATACAAAGCTGGAATTGCAGCATCATTTCCCATTTCAGTGCAAAAGCAGATGAAAAGATCTCTTATTGGATCAAAGCTGAGAAATGTGTGCAGGAAGCAGAAGTCCCTCCATAAAAAGTTCTTTCCATGGAATTATGATTGGCACAGATACGAGTCCCATGATGACAAGACTGTCGTTGACTCATCAGTGCCTCCTAGGAGATGCAAGTTGGAGCTGGTTGATCCTGCAACAATCATGACTGCTATGTCTCAGGCACTTAACAAGACTGAGGAGGCTTACATGGAGATGGTGGAGCAGACACTGGAGCAAAATCCAGAACTTGCACTGATGGGATCATGTGTTCTAGTGATGTTAATGAAAGATCAAGATGTGTATGTCATGAATCTAGGAGATAGCCGGGTTATCTTGGCCCAAGAGGGGACAGATATTTGCCACATTAATCCCGCTCTTGCAAATGAGGAATTTGGGCACCCAAAAAAGTTCCGGGAGTCTCTATCTCGTGTTGAACTGGACAAGATATCAGAGTCATCTCCAATGCACAGTCAGATCAGTGAAGTGAACAATAGCAGCAGCAAAATCAAGAACATTTCTTGCAGACAAAACCTAAGGGCAGTCCAGCTGTCTACTGACCACAACACAAGCATTAAGGAGGTTAGTGATAAAACAAAAATGTACTTTTTTCTTCTCTGAGAAAATCAATTATTTCATTCCTTTAATCATTGTGGAATGCATACAACAATGAATGAAGAATGACAATTGTGCAGTGGATAAAATTGATGGAGCTCTACTTCTACGAAGCCACTCTTCTACGTAACTCCACCTATTTTTCTCACCTTGATCATCAATGTAAAATTTACTTCATCCATTGTTTTTAGCATTATTTGTGTTATCATGGAAACCACATCATTATCTAGTATCATTGTGCATGGTTCCCATCTAAAAATGTATAAAATCAATGTGATGAAATGGTTTGGTGCTAATTGTTAATTTTAAAGTTGTATTTTCAACATCTAAACTGTCTAAAATATCATTATTATGTAGATAAATAATTCTAGGTGTGTTTGTGATAAAACTTTTGAATGAAAAGTTTTTGGTTTAAAAATTTTTAAATTTGGAGAAAATGACATGATATGATAGGGGTAATAATGAGAAGTAAATAAAATAAAGTTAAAATAGATAAGTTAGTTGTATGGGTAGTTGTATATAAATAATTAAAAGGTAGGGTAATTGTATAGGAAAATGTAAAAAAAAAAAAAAAAAAAAAAAAAAAAAAAATATGGTAATCGTGGAGAGTGAAAAATTTTAGAGTTAAACAAACATGCCCTCTATAAAGTATTGTTACATTATTAATGAATCCAAGTATTTTCATAATTTATATGTGAATATATATTTTTAAGCAAATATGGCCCTCACACCTTTGATTTAGATGAACCTTGCCCTTCTAGCCAACTAATGATGCTAAATACAACAGATGGAGTGAATTTTTCCATCAATCATTAAGATGAGAAAAATGGATGAGATTACATGATACCACTTCCATATAATCAATATGTAACTTGGTTACATAGAAGTGAGATTTAAACTGATATTGGTGTATTTGATGACCCACTTCTAAGCTAGAATGTGAATTTTGCTTGAAAAATTGGTAAAATGACTTACTTAACTAGTTATTTCCTACAGGAAGTTTTGAGGATCAGATCCGAACATGCAGATGATAATCAAGCCATAGTGAATGATAGAGTGAAGGGACAATTGAAAGTCACTCGAGCTTTTGGTGCTGGGTTCCTCAAGAAGGTCGGTTAGTGCATGGTTCTAATGTATGTGGCCTGGTGTATCACTGACAGTTAAGCTTTCCTCTTTTTGCTTCTTGATTGCATGTGCAGTGCAAATTCCTTCATACACATGTATGGGGCGATCCAGGCTTAGGTGTCAGGTTACGAGCCTATCAAGCATGCATAAATAAGCAATCTAATGGCAGGAATTAGTTGCATAAAAACTTGTTGCATGATACTTCTAGTCAATATTATTGTTCCTGCTTTTGCATTCTCATCTGTTCTGCTTGGATTTTGGCAGAGATGCCCCTGAGATGCATCCATATCAGTGGTGTAGATTGGATGTTTTAGGAAGGCATCTTTCATATTAGAAGTTAGAACCTGTGATGTGGCTACTTTTATTTTGAAGGATCAGCTTGGCTTTTTAGATTTTTCCCTCCAACTTTCTTTTTTTTTTTCTGTTTAAATATTTATCCAGTATCTTTTACTCCTTTGTCGTGCAGCCAACATGCAATGAGGCTTTGCTTGAGATGTTCCGTATTGATTACATCGGGACCTCTCCATATCTCAGCTGCATTCCTTCTGTTCAACATCACAGGCTTAGCTCAAATGACCGGTTCCTGGTCCTTTCTTCTGACGGACTCTACCAATACTTCAGCAATGAAGAGGTGGTTTCACATGTTGCCAGGTTTATGGAAGATGTCCCTGATGGTGACCCCGCCCAGAACCTTATTGCAGAACTTCTTTCTCGTGCTGCCAAGAAAAATGGTTGGTTTGTGGCACATGTGCTTTGTTTTTCCTTCTTCTTTCACATTTCATGCTGTTCAACTAAAATAGGTCTGCTGGTGGTGGCTGCTTGATTTTTTGGTTTCACCATATTAACTTCTTAAGCTTTGGCTTGCAAAGAATAAATGACACTTCTGCTCTTTTCATGAGCCAAAAGGCAACTTGGCTAATTTATTTTTGCGTATCTTCAATTGTGTTAGCCATTTGAAACCATAAACAATTTTCCATTCTCTGGGGTACAACACCTACTGAAAAAACCTGTTTCAATTCCTTCCTAGGCAGGCTGATTTTCATTTTTTCTTTCTTAGGGATGGATTTTCATGAGCTATTGGACATCCCTCAAGGTGATAGGCGAAAATATCATGACGATGTCTCGGTGATGGTGATTTCTCTTGAAGGGAGGATTTGGAGATCTTCTGGGTGATGGTTTTGCCCTTACAACATAATTCTCTAGTCATACAACAATTTTCATTGAAAGGCTTCTTTCCTCTCAGTGCTTTTGGCAACTTTCTTCTGTTGCTTGTTCTTCCCCCTTTGTAATTTTTGCATGTTTCCCGAAATGAGTTTTTGCTTCTCCTTGTATCTTTCTTCACTTTTTTTGTTATCTATTTGTAAGTTCCTTAAAGAGAATTCAGTTAGTTGCTAGAAATAGCTAGTTCAATGTTTGATTCATTTATTCCCAATCACTTGAATGGAGATTGATATTTTTATCATTGGCCTTTATAATCTAAAGAAGTACAGAAACTAGTTGATGTGTTCCATGGTAGGAAAAGATTCTTGAACCTTTTTTTTTTTCTGACACTTTGAGACCTTGAATGGTTGAATATTAATCTATTTGAGGCAATTTGCAAAATAAACTTTTTCCGACTTTCCTTAGTTTAAGTTTTGCGCTGTGGTTTGGTTATTCGCCGTATGAGTTCTCTAAATTGAAAAAAGTGGCAGAATAAATCCCAAAGTCAATATGTGCGAGACAATTTTATATGAAAATGGATTAAATGTAATCCGATAAATAGATATTAGTAGTTTACTAAAAATACAGATGATTGATGGAGCACTAATAAAGTGAATAAAGGCTACATTTGGTAATCAAATCTAAGGGTTTCCCATAGTTTCTTCTCTTCCCCTCATACCCCCATAAATGATTTGATGTGTAAATTATCTAAGAAGCCTATTTCTTCCAACTTTATTTCTGTAATTTAATCATTTTTCTTACAACTATCATATTTATTCCAATGTTATTCCTATAATATCATTATAAATATTAGATCGTTCACACAAGTTTTAAAATATTCATTTCCAGACTTCCTACATTTTTCAACTGTCCCGTCATATTCTATATTACCGAAGATAGCCAAAGTTAAAATGGATAGAGGATAATAAAAAGAAAAAAATTATGACGGTTTGTTTCCAACATTCCATGGTACGAAATCGAAATCCGTTCCAATATTCAGTTCTAAAGGAGTCATATATGTATATATAGACCTGTTCCGGTGCAGCGTCACTGCACCGGAACAGCCGTGCAGTGGCCCCAAAATGGGGTCCACATGATCATGAAATCATGATCTACTCCACCCATTGTATTTAGAATAATGTATTCTATTACCGTATCAATTTTCATCCCAATCGGATATGTATATTGGCCCCATCTGAAAACGGTACAAATCCAACGTAATAAAATAGTTTAATGTAAATAACAACTTTAAAGTATCTAATTGGGATGAAAATTGGTATGGTAATAGAATACATTATTCTAAACGCAATGGGTGGAGTAGATCATGATTTGATGATCATGTGGGGCCCATTACAGCGATGCTGCACCGTCGCTGCACCTGAATATTTTCCATATATATATTTTTTAAAAAAGATGATTTGATTAAAAACATACATTGCTGTGCAATGAGTCAAGCTTCTTTTACGATCGCCTGTAAATCAACAATTTACCGGTGGCCTAAAAATTAAATTTTATTTTATTTTTTAAGTTTTGTTGTATCGGGCCCCATTTAGATCTTGTCCACAGTTAAATTCGGCAACTTTTAAAATTTGTTTAGTATTTTTTGGATCATTTTGTTGGTTTTCAAAATTTTTAAAAATATAGATTTTCAAATATTTATTATTAAATTCCACTAGAGCAAAAATTTAGATAAATCAGGCATTTGCGGGCAAAGTCCCCGAGCTTGTACAAGTTTGTCCTATACTGTAAAAATATAAATTTCTTACAACTACGTTCTTTATAGGGTAATTTGCAAAAGTTTGCCCATTTATGATTTTAATCCATGTGTATAAGACATCCATTACTGGCAGCAAGCAGCAACTCATCTACAAGATGATAGACATTGATCATTTTCAATCTGCAGCAGTCATCCACTACGCGTCTGTCCACGCAGGAAACCATTTACAAACACCCTTAATTGAGTTCAGACCACCACATTTCAACACCATTCTCAAAGCAAGGCCTCGTATTCAGTTTTAATTTCTTCAGCCATTTTTTAAGTCCAGCTGATACATGTTAATCCTTTTCTGTTGTGTAAGATCAACCCATTCAAGGAACTTGCAATCCAGCTCGCTACCCTGACATAAGAAAGTTCAGAAAATGAGAGAAGGACAGTCACAACAATCTAAAAAATGCAAAGAAAAAATACATACATCAAGATAAGGACATCAGGAAAGAGTCTCCAGGATTTTGCAATGATTTAGAAGCTAGTAGAAGAGCAAATCTTCCACAGTAACAAATCTATTAGGCAATGTCATTTACTTCCTGGAAGGGATTCCACCTGTGAAACCATAAAAAAAATAAAAAAAAAAGTTAATGAAATATATCAAATATAGTGCAAAAAATGGACAAAAATAAAAAATGGTTAGTGACCTACCTCTTCTTTCCCAATCCCTACCTCTACCTTTCGCCCTTACTGCCTTATTTAAATTAATATCTTGAGTGCTCTCTCTCTTTGTTCAAGTGCAGATTTATATCTTTTATTTGTTTGAGCTTTTGTTGGGAAGATGTCACATCTAGCATTTCAAGAGTTCGTGAACTGTGTGTAGCCAAGATGCCATGCGTTGCACCACTAGGAGTAAGCATGACATTCGCTCATATATGCACCTGTTGGCAACTGAGCTTTAATTCTAAGATCCTTCTCTTCAGGCCCATCCACTATCTCATCATTTGGTAGATCTAATATAGCAGCGATTGCTTTTTCCAGATGCTCCTTAACAATTACAACTGCTGACGCGCTTTAGTGCTTCGCTCCTAAGATACAACCGTTGCTCTGTTAACTTATGGCAACGGAAAAGTGGCGAATCCTCGAGTTGGCTTGAAGAGGAACAAGTGGTAATCGAAGGCCGCTTCTAATTTGCAAACCGTGTCCATCGTTTCATAGCCTTAACAGGGTCTCAACTTGTGATTAATTATGGGTCTCTACATCATTATCGTTTAATCCATCAATACATGGACTATGGATCCATTAACGAAAACCAACAAATCCTACGAAAAGAAAAAAGGAGCAAGTAAAAGCATCAACAGAGAAAGATACACGCATGCACAAAGGGTTCTATTCTTATTATCGTCATCTTAATTGACCAAAGCATATGCAATAAAATCCAACAGGAAGTGTTTGGCATTTTCAACAGCTATAGTTGCATATCATCGGATGACAATTATAGTTCATGGGTATAGGCTAGTGTCACCCAATCCCAAGTTTTGTCTGCGTTAATGCATTAAAATCACAAAGCTGAACGGAAAAGGGAGAAACGAGGAGTCGACTACAGCAATATCACCTTTGATGTTTTTCCCACCAGTCTGCAGATCACAAATCACAAGAGAAGAGGAATCAGCTCCTGTAACCTTTGTGGGTTATCTCCCAGCAAAAATCACAAAACCTGCTCTATTTGGAAACGGGGTTGGGTTTACGGATGGAGAATGCAACGAAAAAGGTGATGATTTCACCCCTTCTTCAGAAGCGGCAGCAGCCGGCTGGTCGGTTTCACATTTCTTTCTTCTTTGACAGGTTTTTGGAGGAAACGAGCGGGCCCGGCCCGCCGAACCCGATTTTGAACGGGTTGAAACTTACTTTTTCATAACCCGAATCCGAATAACCTGAGCCCGATTTCCTATTTAATATTTATTATAAAATATATTATATACATACTATTTAAATAATATTTCTTTATATTCTTTATATTTTATATTATTATATCTATATTTGAATACATATTTGACATATTGTAATTTTATTGTAAATAAAGTATATTATTTCATTTATATTTATCTTTTATTTCTATCATTCACTTTTACACTTATTAATTTTTTCATTTATCTTAGTTTTGTTGTTAAATTTTTTCTAGAAATATTCTTTATATTACTATTTTCAAAAAAAATATTAGTTTGATTATATATTATTATGTTTACCTACATGATTTATTATTATTATTTATTTATATGAAATTCTAAACTTATCATTTTTAAATAAAATGTAAACTCGTCAACATAAATTCCAACCCGAAACTCAATCCGAATTCGATTTTCAAAAATAGGGTTAAGGTTCAGATTTTACAAATAGGATTAGAATTAGGGTTGATGTTTTATACATAGGGTTAGGGTTAGGATCGAAATGAACCAAGTTTTATGAACCCGAGTTCCACCCCTACCTCCGATCCGCGCCTTGCTCATCCAACGACAATATCTCTTCCGCATGCTTCGCCAGTTGGATTGAATGCCTTAAGTGCAACCGGTTGTGTTTAATCCAAACCAGACCAAATTTCTCAAAAACCCGAATAATGCCTAGCAACATTTTATTTTATTTTATGGTAAGCTCCGCCTCAATGTTTTGCCTCGTGAGATTTGTCAGTTTCTTACGTTGTTTATTTATTTATTTATTTGATGAGAGTTTCTTACGTTATTTGGTATAACGCATGTGTTCATATCTTATTTTAAAAATTAAGATAAAATATTAAATAAATCCAATATTTTTTCAGATTTTGTAGAGTTGAAGATCATTTAATACAATCGCTTTTATTTTATAAAATCTTTTTTATTTTTTAACATCCAACTCATCATTATATTTAAAATTATTTATTTAACCTATGTACAAAGTGAAGTAAATTAAAAATTCTTATAATTAATAATATTAAAAAATATAATTATAAACAACTTCATGCATTTATACTTATTATGAATTTTATACAACTCTAAATAATATGATTTTTCATATAATACAAATATTAATGAAGTAAAATATGACAGGCTGCTTGAATTTTAAAAGTAATATAAATATAAAATATGAAAATTTGTCAACCTTTATAATCTCTCTCAGTATATCTGTATATGCGCGCAAAATGGTTACTTGCTCTTGACCGTAAGATATGAGCTCCCGCGAGGGAGGTGCAGCACAAGGCAAACTTATGTTTTCGCATTTGGATGATAAAATAAAAATTTGCCGTTTACGTTATTAAACATCATTTATTTTATTATAAAACTTTAAATTATCTTAGTTAGAGTTGACAGGCGACATTTGCTTAAAAATATTTTTGTGCATAAATTATGAAAAATTTAAATTTATTCATAACAAATCAGTATGTAATAATACATATAGCAATTTATGTATATAGGAAAATATTACAGTTAATTTAGATATTGAAAATAATGCTTCAAAAATTGATAAATAAATTGTCATTATACTATATTTATTTTGTACATTTTTAGACATGACTATGCATATACTTGATTTAGAAAAGACTTTGTTACTATAACTAAATAAATGATTATCAATGTAATTAACGGAATAGATTTTGTGAGATCATTAAGATTAGCCAAAATAAATGATATTATGGGCATATTTGTTTCACAGTAACATTTTTCATTTTAAAAGTTTCGGCTTTTATAATTATCTTATTTTTAATTAATTTTTCATATTTTCCTATATAATTATCTAATATTTTATTTGTTTTTACACGAATACACATATAACTAATATATTTATTTTAAATTTGTTTTCTTTACTCATTATCATTATCTATATTATATTTTATATAAAAAATTTATCATATAAAAATTTTACTATTTTCCAAACACATCCTGCATGAAAAATTTTAATATAAGTTAATTACATGGAAGAGAGCCCTGTGTTAATCATTCGAGTCAGTAAAATAAATCACCAATTCTTTCTGTAGAAGCTTATTTTTCTCGTTTTTACAAAGCATGATAAGATTTTTTAAATAATAGAAGAAGAAATTGAGGTTACTTCCTCTATTGTATTAAGAAAGTGAATTGTTTGTTAGATGGATCTCTAATCTCTACCGTCTATGTTGTATGTCCTGTTTTTCTATCACTCCATCCGAGCCATTGAAAAGGCAAAGGAGTAGGACTTCTCCTTTCCATAACAACTGGCACTTCCAGAATCGGGCGGCTGAGGTGTCCATCCCTTATTCGCTCTTGTGCAGAGGTGGAGCCCACGAGCTTTTGAATGAGGCGGACAACACAACGGTTTCTTTTACTTTCTTGGTGCTGATAAGGTGTCCTCGGGAGCACTGAGGTGCATACACTTGTTATTTTTTATTTTTTAAAAAATATTTTTATGAATTTGTTAATCTAACTGTATTTAATCTATGCATCAAATTTTACTATTTTTGGAGATTTTTGAATATTTATTTCGAATTTTTAAAAATCAGCGGCATTTTAGTAATTTATTGATTTTTAAAAATCCGAAATAAATATCTACAAATCTCCAAAAATTGTAAAAATTGATACATACGTTAAATACACTTAGATTAACAAGTTTATGAAAAATTTTTGAAAAAAATAAAAAACAATAGGTGTATGCGCTCGGGAGCATTGAATGCTCCCGGGTGCATCTGATCAGCACCCCGTTTTGAAGAAATACCCGCTTTGTAGGCATATCTGCACTGTTTTAACTTTCACCTTTATAAAAAAAATTAAAATTTTTTTTGATCCACTTGGAAAATATATTATCTTTATTTAATTTATTTTAAACCATTATTTTGCTATCTAATCATATACCCTATTTATTAGAAAAATAAGAGAAAAACATTTTTGTTTCAATTTTGCTATCATTATTATTCATTTAGGTGCATCCTTTGTCAATTGTCTGATAATCCAAAAGTATAGCTAAATAATCTTTTCCTCCTTCACATAGATTTTTTATATAATTTTACTTCCTACTTTATACGCAATGAACCTTTTGAGAGAGATAAAAATTATGCATGTGAAACGTCATCATTCTTACAACTATTATGATAACATCATAATAATTTATGGAATCATTAGACTTGTTAATCTAAACTTTTAAGCGTAAAATATTTTTTTCTTCACAATTATCTTATTTTCTAATTATTTTCTTATGACTATTTTACTTTTCAATTAGTCTCCATAAGTAATTGTTCAAATACTCTGTTTATTTTAACTTTTTTCTCTTTATTTCTCATTAATACTAATTCAAAAATTTTTACATTAAAAATTTTTCATCCAAAAATTTTATCACCTCCAAAAGACACCCTTACATAAAAAACTTTTTAGTAAAAATTTTACCAAATACCAAACACAACCATAATTTAAATAGGCTTAACTAAGAGATTATAAAAAAAAGTTCTTCTTTTGATTTACTTGTATAATTATAATATTTGTGTTTCTTATACACCTATCATGGTTAAAATAGAACATAGATAAATTTTATTGGAAAAATTCCTTTTATAGCTATAACATTTTATCTAATTCATAATATATCGATAATATTTCACTAATTTCTTTTATGCTTATAACATTTTATCTTAAATTTATATTACAACTATACCGTTAACACAACTGTTATTTACCCATTGAAAAAATGATTATGCCTCTTTAAAATTCTCCTAATTAAAATAATTCAACTTTAATATAAATGCAATATATTGATGATTTATTGTAATCAACTGAGTCACGTTAAGGTTAAATTGTCTCAATTATGAAATTTCAAATGGGTAAATTTGACTTTTCATTATGGTAAATAACAGTTTCATTGATGGCGAGAGCCTGAAAAAAATTTAAGATAAAATGTTATGAGTAGAAATTTTTTTTATAAAACATTGCAACTCTATAAGGAATTAATGACTAATGTTACTGTCACAAAACGAATTTTTTTTCTTTATTTCACTTTATAATATGGATAAGGAAGGACACATCGGCATGAAATTTACTTATGCCGTCAACCATTCAGCCAATTGGAAGGCTTTCCCTTCCGCTGGAATAATAAGATTTGGCATGGGTGTTTTTATTTTTTATTTTTATCGAGAAAATTAATAAAGATATGTATTAAACTATTAATCTTTTTTATAGTAATTTTACATATTTACTGCAGCGCGGTGCGCAGCGCAGCGTGGTGCAGGATTCTCTTTCTTCATCTCTCTCTCTCTACGTCTCCCTCCGCGCTGCGACTTCTCCCACCAGCACCCAAGAAGAAAACGAGGATACAAAAATACCAAAATTTGCCGAATTTCTTACTTCCACCACCTGAAAACCATCTCCCGCAAATTCAACTCCAAGCCGAATTGCATATTTGCATTTCCGCGTCATCCAAACGCAACGCGGACGTGCGGTTTTTTCCTTTTTTTTTTTTTTTGGGTACTATTATTTTCGAGATTTTCTCGCGTTGGATCGACGCTATTCGGTTGCGTGGATCGAAGGCAGCGGGAACTGCAACATAAAGACGGGAGAGGAATGCTCGACGACCACCACTTCCTCGAACTCTCTTTGCTTTGATTCTGTCTCTGCAGAATCTCCACCTCGCTGCCTGTTCAGAATCGGAGCCATGTTCGGTATCGGTTCTTCGACTCGTACGTTCTTTCCCTCCTCTCTCTTTATCTTTCTTTTCCGTCTTTAGACTGAATATTCAGTCTTGGATTCTCTTCTTGAATGCAAGCTTGTAAGGTTCCTACTCAAAACCCTTTCATTCTCTTCTTGAATGTTATTGTCAACTTAAGTTGCTGAAGTTGTCAACTTTGTGTGCCTTTTCGAGCTCGAGTTGTTGCGTTCAACGTGATGACATTCTGGGTTTGTGGTTTTGGTTTTGGTTTTCTCTTGAGCTGCTTTATTCGAAACTTTGAATTTCGGTTTTCCTTTTGTGTGGAGTTGCTTTATTGAAGCTATGAAAATTGGCTTCTCTTTTTGGCTGAAATTGGCTATAGATTCTAAAAGCATGGAATTGGTTTTTGACAAATCGGCCGTAGGCTTGGGCGGTGAGAATCATTAAAGTTGGGTCCAATCTTGTGAACTTGTTGGTTTCAAAGGCATGAATTCAAGGCTTCTTCAATAGGCTTCGTTTCAAGGTCGGAATTTTAGTCTTGAACAAATGCAGTAAAAAGCATCGGTTTTGGATTAGGGAGTGAAAATTTCTCCTGGGTTTAGAATCTCGTCTTGTCCCTAGTGCGGTGTGTCAATAATTTGTATTCAAGATTTCTTGAATAACCTTGTGGTAATGGTTTGAGTTCTGTTAGTGAGAGGCTTGCTGAAGTATTGAGAAATATGGGAGCTGCATAAATCATTGCCTTTTCCCATTTTTTCCCCTTCTTGGTTTTGTTTATAGGGTGGATGTTCTATATATGAGCCGTTCAGGTGGGACAGGACCTTTTTTGCATATTATGATCAATGATTATTGGTATGGAATTTCTACATTTTTTTGTGCTTGCTGCTAGCGTTGAATCCAGCCTCTAAGAACATCAATCTCGTAATTTCATGTTTCCAGTTCCATTTTTTTTTCTATTTAATTATTTATTAGATTCTTGAAGAAATAAGCTTACTTGGCTGCCAAGAAATTTCCTGTCTTTCACTTAGTTGTGTTGGTTTTTTTCGTTTTTAGGATTTCGGATCAAGAGGTCATTATCTTTTTGAAGTTTATGAGTGTGTTTGGGAAGTGATAAAACTTCCGATGAAAAGTTTATGAAGTGAGAGAAAATAATGTGATATGATAGGGGTAATGATGAAGAGTAAAGAGAATAAAGTTAAAATAAATAGGTTAGATATATGAGTAGTTGTTTAGAAATGATTAAAACATAGGATAGTTGTATAGGAGGAAGTGAAGAACAATTAAAAAATAGGGTAGTTATGGAGACGGAAAAGTTTTATATTGAAAAGTTTTTGGTGTTAACAAATACCCCCTATGTCTTTTCCAATCATATTTCATTTCTTTCCTCACCTTTTTCTTTCTTATTTAAAAAAAAAAAAAATTCCTTGTTTGATATCCAAATTACATGAAATTATACTGCTTGATCTATTAACCCTTTGTTCAAATGGATCGAGATGTGATTCTTAAATTGTTAGATTGAGTTATAAGTAAGTTAAGCAAGGTCTGCATTATTTTCAATTTTAGGACCATACCAATCTCCTTAGTGCTTTTACCTTTCTTCTTTAGAATAGAGTTGTAAGTAGTCGTTGGAATGAAGTAAACAGAGTTTTCTGATTTGATGAGGATTCGGCATGGGATTTTGGTAATCTAACAATTGTTAGTAGATTCTAGGAATACTGCCTGGAATATGTTGCACCTTTCTTTGATTCAAGTGCATTGCTTGCTGGATTTCTTATGTATCTTTCCTTGACTTACATATTCCCTTTTAGTGATGAGGAGTATCAATGTTACTTGTTTGTTTTGTTTCTTCAGCATTTGGGCAGTCTTCCAGTAGCCCATTTGGGACCCAGTCAATTTTTGGGCATGCAAATAATGTTGTCAGCAATCCTTTTGCTTCCAAGCCCTTTAGCAGCGGTTCTTTTGGATCTCCCACAGGTAGTTCCATTTCAGGTGATACATCAACTGGAGTATTTGGATCAACACAATCATTGTCACTTTTATCTTCTACACCTGCTTTTGGTGCTTCATCCCCACCTGCTTTTGGAAGCTCAATGCCTGCTTTCAGTGCATCCTCAACTCCTGCATTTGGTAGCAGTTCGTCCTCCCTCGGGGGTAAGAAAAGTGGACGTTGCATTCTGCAATTATTTTGTCTTTTAATGAATAGCAGCATTTGGTGTTCTGTTTACAGTCTAGCAGCATAGATCAAATTCTCCAGATCACTTGCTAGAAGTTAATCTTTAGAAAGAGCTAGTTTTAAAAACAGTCTCGAGGGCCCTTTTTGTCTTAAAATTTTCATGATTAATAAAGTGGGCATTTTGCATTGGCAGTAACATTTATGGTGATCCCACCAACAGCATATTTCAGACTTCCTACAACTGACCTTGTATCATCGTCGTGATCATCATTATTTTTCTTCATCTGGATGGAGGCTAATGCACCAGTCTGTTTTGACCTTTGGACCTCTTACGTAGGGATACACTCACACACATTGGTGTCAACCACCTGGTCATTAGATGATCATTATCATTATTGGAGAGGCTTATATGATGATTTTTAGCAAATTCTGACCATTAACTTTTTTCCATGGGGATTCATCAGTCTTTTTTCAGCCACATTTGTGAAAAGATTCTGCAATCTTTTTGGCTTTCTTCTATGTCTTCCTTTTGTTTCTCCTGGATTTCCTCATTGCTTGGCCAGGGTATTCCAGGGGTCGTAAAGATCTCAAGGATCTATGGCAGGTCTGTGTGACAATGGTTCTTTAGGAAACATGCACAGATTGTAACGACCTTCAGGTTTTGAATAAGTGCTGTGGATATATTGAATTCTTAAGTTTATAACTCTTACTGCAGCAGGGCAAGCTAATTAATGGATTGCAAATGATAGGTTTACCATTAGTTGAGGACTCTCCAGTGACATAAAAATGCCATAATTGATGGTACTGTGCATGTGATGCTTATCTAACTAAACTGTCTGGGAGGATTCTCAAACCTGGGCTGCATTTTAGACCTCTCTGAAATTATTCTTTGTTGTTGCCAGCAAATATGTTAAACTCTGGCTTCCAGCTCTATACACTTATGCAGATAGAGTGATTCTGTTGCATAAAAAGTTGTAAGTCTTCGAAGTGTTCAACACCTGTAAAATGGTAAAAGATTGAGGGTCTTGGCTTACCTTTGATAGTAATACCTGCAGACCATACATGTTAAGGCAAAAAACCTTTCTGGTTTAATATTCAGACTTTTCGAGCATTCAAATTATTTCCTTTTGTTGTTCAACATTGAAAATTTGTAAAATATGCATGAGCATCCACTGATGCGTCCTAAGATTCTTCCTTCTGGCCTATATTGTGATTTTTGCTTCTAAACTTGTGACATAACATAAATGTAGAATGACCTTATTTATCTTCAACTTTTAATTATAACATAACTGGTCATGGTTATGTGGATCTGCTTTGCATTTAGATGGTGGGTTAATTCTTTTCAGCACCTTTTTTATCGTTACCATCCAGTTTCTTTTCCTTATATTTTTATCTGGTTGCTATTTTTCTTCAGGGTCATCTCATTTTGGGCAGAAACCTGCATTTGGAAGCTTTGGATCGACTTCTACTCAATCAAATCCCTTTGGCAGTGGATTTCAACCAACACAACCTGCATTTGGGAGCAGCCTATTTGGCACTACCCCAGCCTTTGGAGCTGCTAGCACCCCTGCCTTTGGCACCACCACTAGTCTAGCTTTTGGTGCGACAAGCAGCCCTGCCTTTGGCACCACAACTACCCCAGCATTTGGCTCTACAAGCACCCCAGCTTTTGGGTCTACCCCAACAATAGTGTTTGGTAGCATGGGTGCTGGTTTTGGATTCTCTAGCATACCAGCATTTGGTGCTTCTAGTAGCCCTCCTTTTGGTTCTTCAAGCATTCCTACATTCGGTTCTTTGAGTAATCCTCCATTTGGTTCTACAAGTACCCCCATATTTGGATCCTCTAGCCTTTTTGGTTCCTCAAGTTTGCCTTCATTTAGCTTTGGCACCTCAAGTTCTTCTTTTAGCTTTGGCTCTGCTCCTGCCTCTGGTCAATCTTCTTCTGCATTTGGTAGCAGCAGCCCATTTGGATCTACTTTTTCTTTTGGTGCCCAGAGTTCTCCTTTTGGTGAGTATTTATCTCAGAGCTTCTGTGGAGATAAGTTGCATGCCTTTACTGACATGAGAGGATATGTTTCCCTGGTTCAAAGAACTTCTTTGCTAACTTTCTTCCTTGGTATTGTCAATTTTTTTCTTCCTTCTGCAGGATCTCAAACAACAACACCAACTTTTGGCAGCCCTGGCTTTGGCCAATCATCTTTTAGCAGCCAGCATGGGGGAAGTAGGATTTCAGCTTACACTCCAACCACTGAGGTGGAAAGCAGCAGTAGTACACAGCCTGCTGGAAAGCTTGAATCAATATCAGCTATGCTTGCATACAAAGAAAAGAGCCATGAGGTGTTGAGATGGGAGGATTATCAACATGGAGATAAAGGTGTGGATTCTGAAGCTTAACTTCTTTTCAGAGCTGACTTCGTTTTGTCGCCTTTCTATTACAACATTGTGCAATTTTCTTGTGCCTAGAGCTAATTTCAGCCACGTTACGTCAGTTTCTTGCAATTAAAATTATGGTGAGATTATTCTCTTTCTTTCTAGTGGTGGGAAATGTGAATTTTGAGCGTATTTTTCTCAGTTGCCTATCATGCCTTATTCACTTTCTTGGATTGTTTTGATGTTTTAGTGTCTTCTTCTTCTTCTGGTTTTGTGAAAGGGGATGTTCTAGTGTCTTCTTGAGATAATCATGTGGTTATTGGTAAATTGTATTTTGTGAAGCTAACTGCTGATTGATTGAGGGGAGCAATTGCTTGAGGGAATTTTGTTTATGTTGATATACTGGAAATTTAGAATTTCTGTGGGGATTGTTTATCATTCAAGCCTATTGTGTTATATATGTTGGTCCAGCTATATAAAATGCAGCATACATATGGCTCTTGCATAATTTTTCCAACATGTAATTGTGATTTGCATTTGTGATCGGTCACATGAATGTATTTGTAATTCTGCTATCTACCAATTACTAACTATTCTCCCCACCTCCATTTTATTAAATTTCAGGAGGGCGGAGTGCTTCTAGTCAGCCTGCAGTTGGGATTTTCTCTGCACCAACTCAGCCAAACCTTTTTGGGCCTACAGGCGCATTTGGTCAACCAGCTGCAAACCCCTTTTCCACCTCTGCCTCTTCTAATCTATTTACTCCAAAAACATCTACGTTTGTCCCATCAGGATTTGGTGGGTCATCCAGGCCAGCATTAAACTCACCGTTTGGCATGTCTTTTGCACCATCTACACCATCTACACCGTTTGGCATGCCTACTTTCAGCTCCTTATTACCGTCTAGTTCTGCACCAGTGCCTGGAACAAATCCATTTGGCTCCACCTTCAGCACCCAGTCCTCTGGAGTGTTCCAATCTTCTATTCCTCCCCTTGGACAGACATCTGGTTTTGGATCAACACAACTCTTTGGTTCAACAAACCTTTTCAATATGCCATCAACTGGCTTCAGCGGGAATTTGTTCACAAGCAATTCATCACCATCCATATTTGGTACCAGGAATCCTTTGGGTTTTGGAACAACTGTAAGTCAGTAGATTCTGACTTCTGTAGTTAATATATTTTCCACTGGGCTCTGATTTTGTTAACCTGGGCTAACAAAAGCACCTGTTACCCTGAGCCAATTTATATATTAAATTTTTTTCCATAAAAATGGTGGCGTAGGTGTATTTAATTCACATGTGAAGTCTTACAATTTTTGATTTGTGTATATATTTGAATTTCAAAAATCAACAATTTTGGGTGGTATTTGAGTCATTTTTACCTTTAAAAACTATTGATTTTTGCAATTAAGAATATGTTTGAGAAGTGGTAAAATTTTTTATTCTTTTGATTGGGATGTGACTTATATCCATTTTCAGCTGGACTCCAAATTGGGGGACAATTTTTTCCCTGCACCCCCAAACTGCAGGACAAAATTTTCCTACACCTCCCTACTGGGGGACAAATTCTCTACATTCCCATGAAGGGGAGGATTCGAACACAGACATGCTAGCTGACAGCCAGTGTTCGTGACCAGCATGGTACATCCTCGCTAGCAGGAATTGATAAAACTTTTAAATCAAAAGTTTTTGGTGTAAAAGTTTTTAAATTAAAAGAAGTTATGTGATATGATAGGGGTAATAATGAGGAGTAAAGAGTATAAAGTTAAAATAGATAAGTTAGTTGTATAGAAATGATTAAAAAGTAGAGAACCTGCATAGGAAGAAGTAAAAAAAAATAAAAAATAAAACAAATAGAGAACTCGTGAAGAATGAAAAGTTGTAGATTTGAAAGTTTTGGTTGTA
This sequence comes from Annona cherimola, assembly GCA_030490835.1. Taxonomy (NCBI): domain Eukaryota; kingdom Viridiplantae; phylum Streptophyta; class Magnoliopsida; order Magnoliales; family Annonaceae; genus Annona; species Annona cherimola. Next base: position 121,745,686 of record CM059972.1, on the reverse strand, counting down.
GCCGAACATACTCTAAAAAAACCATATTTACATCCAATAATTATAAAATTTGGTAGGTGAATTAAATATTCTTGGGCCCACTTTTTCATGAAAAAACAAAATAAAATAAATACACCTATTAGTCCAAGCTAACAAAATCAGAGCCCCTTTCTACCTACTTCCTGAAACTTTAGTCTGGTTATTGCAATATTTTACCTGTAGATTTGCTATGGAATTCATTTTTATGGATATTTTACTGGAAATTTATATACTTTTCTCTGGTGCATTGCAGCCTACTCTTTGTAGTGCTTTCCAACCAGTCGCTCCTCCTCACCTCATCCTGCCAATGGCTGGTACTTGAATTTTAAATAACTCTCTTGTTCTTCAATCTCATAGTTAGCAAGTTTTTCCTTCTGGTACTTGAATTTTAAATAACTCTCTTGTTCTTCAATATCATAGTTAGCAAGTTTTTCCTTTTCTGACTGTTATTGGTGTAATTTTCAGCACCTTCAGGTGGGACATCAAATGTTTCTGGTCTTGCTTACTTTGGGCAACCGTAAGTTGCGTCTTTTGCTTCAATTTTTCTTGTTTTACAGCAGCCAACTAGAAATGTGCTTGTTGATTGCAACAATATCTGATACTAAATTGTAACAGCCTGATTCCTATGGTGTAATATTGTCCGCTTTGGCTGCTAGCTGCGTGGCTTTGTACACCAATGTTATCCCTAACCCCACATTTAAACCACCAGGAACACTATCCCATTTTCAATATGGGATTGGTTCGTCCCTATGTCCCTTGCCAAAAGCCTGCTACGTCCTCGATCAGGAGGCACAGTTTTTTGAGGCACCCCATCCCCTTTGCTTTGATACCAATTGTAATAGCCTGAGTTCCACAATATGATATTGTCAGCTTTGACTGCCCAGATAGTTGCACGGCTTTAAAACGTGCCACGCTAATATTATCCCGAACCCTGTATTTAAATTGCCTTATGGTATCACACAAACATATTAATCTTGAAAATCTTGGCTTCAGAGAGTGATAGATCCACTTTGCATAGACCCTAATAACCGCTCTCCATGTAATTGTTTAGGTAATTTTTATGGACATATTGTTCTTGATTTTTTTCTTGACTACATGATGTTATGGTTTCTGACTGTTGTTATTGTTATTATTAGTTTTCAAGGTATCCATCAATTACTTCGAACTGCAGTTCAACTCTTTGACTCTTGTTTTTAGCAGTTCTGCCAAACAAAACAATGGAGGAGTCCAATTGCTTCCAGTTACGAACCCTTTCGGAACACTTCCTGCAATGCCTCAACTGTTCATAGGTCATGGTGTCTCTTCTTCATCTGTGCAACACGGGGTTGCTAGCATGCCTGTAAGTCTAATGCACTACAAGTCCGGATTTGAGATCCAGCTAAAGAGTTTTTTTTTTTTTTTTTTTCATGCTTTCATTTTTAGTAAATTTTTTCTACTATCAAGCTTTTCAACAAAATAATGCTGGAAACTCACTACTGAGTCTGATCATTGCCAGGTTCTTCTTGCCATTACATTTTGTATTATTGTTCAGGGAAGCTTTATTGGTCAATGACTTCTTCATTGAACTAGACTTTGGTGATGGATCAAATAATTTATTCAAGCCTGTGATTCTTGAAAATGAATATCTAAAAATAAAGTTGGAGATCCAGGCTTTTATTAAGCAATGATAAATTGTACACATCGCAAGTCAATAAACTGTTAAATTTCACTCAAACCTTTCCGGTTGACATTGTTTTGGATCAGGTTGGTGATAAGCCCACACTTAGAGTTTCATCCTTGTTCAAACCTAGACACTTTTCTCAGAGAAGGATTACTAGAGTTTCAAAATACCATCCTAAAGATTTTCTCAAGGTGAGATCAACTCTCTTGCTGAAATATATAACAAAAGAAATATATATATTTTTTGGTGAATGTTACATAATAATATTTATGAAAGATAAATTAGACTGACTGGTCTTTGAGGACGTTGTTTTGACAATTGTTTGAAGTGTTTCTTCTTTTATGCAAAGGCTTCATTTTACTCTGAGTATGAAGAAATACCAAGTATGCCAAATGTGGGTGCATTATTTGTCCCTCGGGAGAACCCACGAGCTCTAGTTATTCTTCCAGTGGACCAGTGGCCCCAAAGATCCAGCACAGAAAAGCAGACACCATTGAAGGAAAAAGATCAATCAGCTCAAACAAATGGCAAGTTTGTGTTTTGCTCCTGGATTAAGTTGATTTCCTTTTTTTTTTTTCAAGAAGAATGTGATTTTTTAAAAAATATTTTTGTCCATGCAATTAAACTGCCACTACAGCTGGTTGCTCAAAGAAATGTCTAATCCAGACTTAGTTGAGATTGAAAGACAGAGACCATATCCATGGTCTGACTGTGAATCTGATGCAATTGATAGTCATCTTGAAGCATTTGTCCTTTTAAAGGACACTCTGTGTTATCAGTGTCCACAGAATTTAGGGGAACTACAGTTTGGATGCTTTAATTTGCTTATGAACTATTGATAATGTACACTTTAAAATTTCAAAAAAAAAATAAAATAATAGATGGAACTAGTGAATGTTGAAGCTGTTATATTGATGTGAAATTGATCTTCAATAAGCCCATGCAATGAGCTTTTTTAAATAGGCCCAAGACCGACAATTTCAATACTCAATTATTCTGTTCTTTTCCATGGAAGGACCACTAGCCCTAGGAAATTCTATCATTATTTATCATTAAGTATAACGTTATTCAGCATCCAATTGTCCATACGATGCTCATGTTTTTGAATATGCTTAGTGTACTGATGATGAATAAGAATCATCTAGTCTGATTTCCTTGGGTTGTGATAATTGACATGGGTTTGAGTCTGTGGTTTTTGTCCTTATTCCATCCTCCTTGGACACCAAAAATGCTCTTCCTAACTTGATTCTCTATGTCTAGAAATTCTCTCTCTTTGCTTTTGACATTAGCAAGTGGATCATCTAATTCCGACTACAACTGGAATGTTTTTGCTCTGAGGCTGCTTTGAAGATGCCATCTGTTGTGCAACTTACAATGAGAAATAAAATAATCAGTCTTTCTTTTTAAAGTACAATTAGCAAATCATATTAAACAGAGTTTGGATTATCATCTGCTGCTGACTGCTGTGCTAGTTAGGTTTTCATAATTGCTGAAGTTGAACCTTTTGTATGCCATGGGACAGATTCTCTTGTTAAATAGTTGACTCCGTCATGACCCAAACTACCATGCATATTCGAGTATCATAATTTTAAACTGCATAGACTTTACTTTGGCTGTTCTTTTTACGTAATGCTTTTTCTCAGGACAAACCTCTGGAGAGGCATCCTCACCTAATCAAAATGGCTTCTCTCAGAATCAGGAACGTAAGGCTATCTTATGAAACCTTCGTTTTTGCTTGTTTCTTTCTTTCAGTATTTGCTTAGCCTGTCGTGGCAAACAGCAAGCCAAATCCCGACTGAGGCATGCCATGCCAACTTCCAAAGTTTATATGGATCTTCTTTCTGTCCTTGTTTGACTAACTGTTGAGTAAGTGAAATAATATGTTCAGAGGATGAGTAAGTGGAAGTAGGGTGTTGACATTATGATGGAGAAAGAATGTTTGGGTTTTGAGATAATTGAAAGTAGGACGTTGAGATGGAGATGAAATATGAGGAATTATAATGATACTTTGAAAGTAAACAACAAAAAGTAGTGTTAAGTTGCTTAACTTGCATGACGTCAATGGCAAATATGCAGTTCATCCTCCTAGCAGGCTCTAAGAGGGCAGCACTTTTTGTAAAAAAATCCTAATTAAGGTGGATGGAGTTAGCTGAGCAAAGACTATCAAAACCTTTCATTGTCTGAGTGAATTTGTATTTCTACCATCTACCTTAAAGCTCCTAATGATGAACTTAACTGCAGATATCCCAGGCAATGAAGCCAACTCTCTAACCAACCTCTTGAATTTACCCCCGCAGAGAATCAATCAGAAAAGGTCTTTAATGAAAAGAAGGGAAATGCTTCTTTGGTAAAACCTGTGCCAAAGGCAAATGCAACTCATGAAGATCATACTTGCAACTTGGATTCATTCATCACTGTTGCTGGCCGCAGAGCTGACGAATCTACAGTAGCGTATGAGTTTGGAGCTGATATTAACGCACTTATGCCAAAGATACGTCACTCAGACTACTACACAGAGCCGCAGATTCAGGAAGTTGCTGCCAAGGAACGAGCTGAGCCAGGCTCCTGCTGCCGGGTGAAGAATTTTGTGGTCGGGCGGCATGGGTATGGGAGTATAAAATTCTTTGGTGAGACTGATATTCGTCGCCTTGATCTAGAGTCTCTTGTTCAGTTCAACAACCGTGAGGTGACTGTATACATGGATGAAAACAAGAAGCCACCCATTGGGCAAGGCCTCAACAAGCCTGCAGAAGTGACTTTGCTGAACGTCAAGTGCATAAACAAGAAGACAGGAGAGCAGTATACAGATGGGCCCAAGGTTGAACGGTACAAGGACATGCTAATGAAGAAAACTCAAGAACAAGGTGCCAAGTTTGTTTCTTTTAACGCAGTCAAAGGTGAGTGGAAATTCAAGGTCGACCACTTCAGCCTCTATGAACTCGCTGACAATCCATGAGGTTCATACTTTTTGTTTCGCTTCATATGACACCTCATGTCTTTGGAGCGTTGCAGTCCGCAAGAATGCTTTGCATTGCAGGAAGTAGAGATGCTAGGTGTCATAATTCATCCTTTATTTTTTGGTAATTTTGGTAGTTCAGGAATTTCGGGTAGTTGGTTTTCTGTACAGGGTTTGCATGGGCGTGTTTCTCTGGTGGTGGGCAGCATGTATAGGGCATTGCTATAGTCTTTTTCATGAAATTTGTTTGTATAGATGAATGCATCCTGGGCTTGAAATGCAATTCGCTTGTATAGCTCGTCTTGTCAATCTTGTTACATTTCCCCTTGTATCTCGAGTTTCACTTTAAGCAGGGTATTCTCTGAAGGGGAGAATTTGAGGAAATCTGTGTGCCCCCTTGTGCTAAGCGGCTAGCTCTTGAACGGAGTTGAGAAATTGTAATAATTAGGGGTGTCAAACGGATCGGGTTGGACAAGTTGGAGTCTAATCCTAATCCTAACACATTTAAAATATCTTAATCCTAATTCGTTTATTAACTCATTTAAAAAATCTCAATCCTAACCCATTTACAACATATTTAATAAACGGGTTGGTGGGTTGATAACGGGTTGTATAACAAATAACCTAACAGCCTAAACTCTAGTAGATGATCTCGCAGGGAGAGACGAGAGGGTGTTTTTGGCGTTGGAGAAATAAAAATAGGACAGTAATGGAAAAATGGAATTAAGGCGTGGAAAAATGAAAAATTAGGTAACTTGAGGAAGACTTAGAGAAGGAAAATGATCAAAAGGTTTTTCATGCAGCACCGCTGAAATGGGCCCCACATGATCATGAAATCATAATCTACTCCACCCATTGTATTTAGAATAATGTATTCTATTATCATATCAATTTTCATCCCAATCAGATACTTTAAAGTTGTTATTTACATCAAATTATTTTATTACATTGGATTTGTACCATTTTCAGATGGGGCCAATATACATATCTGATTGGGATGAAAATTGGTATGGTAATAGAATACATTATTCTAAATACAATGAGTGGAGTAGATCATGATTTCTTGATCATGTGGGGCCCATTTTTGGGCAACTGTACTGCTGTTCTGGTGCGAAAACGAGGTAGCCCCAAATATCCTCCTTCACGTTTTGAAAAATGTCTCCTCCTTAGGAAATATATTGTTTTTAATATTTTATTTTAAATTTTAAAATAAAAAATAAGGCATATGAGAAATGGCTTACTTTTATTTTTAAAATTTAAAAATATAATATTTTAAAAATATCAAATTGTAAAAAAAATATATGGGACATTCATGCTTTGACCCAAGTAAACATAAAAAAATTTGAAAAATAAAAATAAATTGTGTATTGCACTCTTTAGTACATCCAGGTGCACTGGATTAAATTCCTCTATCTAGAAAGATAAAATATGTAGTTTTGTTGTAAAATAGAAATAACAGGATGTAAAGATTGTGATAGAAAGAAAGCTGTTGTACGTCTGTTGTATAAAATGGGCAGCCTGGAGCATTAAGTTCCTGCATTTGTAGTGACTGCCCATGACTTCTAGGTCACATGGCTGACAGCTTTTACCGTTGCGCTAAGGCTCCCCTTCTTTTTACGCTCTTTGTATATAATAGGCTTTGTCATCCTTCTGCATTTAAACATTAGGTGTAGATTTCTTGAATCATTTGGCCTTGCTAAAAGGTAACAAACAGGCTGATGTAGTCCTGACGTTCTCCATCTCTGCACCCATCAAGCCGATACTTCCCTCTCGGCATCCTAAATCTGACTTTCTTCTCTTATTCTCTCGTCTGGATGCATACGCACAGCAACTGCTATATACATGGTTTTTTTTGTTTATTACAATAGGTAGCTAGTTGTTGGGGGAATCTGCATTGCGATGGACTAGCAAATTGATTAGTCAGCTGCTCAATAAAGAAAAATAATGATCAAGCAAACGATTAGAATAAAGTGAGAAATGTTTAAACATGTGCCACTTTTTTTTCTTTTTTTTTTTAAAAAATTGTGGAAAGCTACCCATGGTCCATGTAGTAGGTAGGCTATGAGAATCTTAATTTCAAAGGGATTAAGTAGGCGAATAAAATACAGTTTCGATTACAATAAGTGGTATTAGGCAGGAGCTAGGCTTTATTTGGACGCAGTCTACACAGGGAAGCGCGGTTTCACTACTACATTTGAAAACAAAATAGTGAACAAGTAGGGACCATAGCTTTTTAGCCTAATAATATCACATCCGAGAGTGAGTCCTCAGAAGTTTGGGGTTCGAAGCTCTGTGACAAATAGGTTCAGAGCTATAAACCCTGCAACACCATTAAAAAAAAAAAAAATTGAATAAGTAAATATTGTCTTAATGAATCTTATACATCAAATAATCTATAAAAATTGTATTAAAGAAAACAATTTAAAATTGTTTTTTCTACAATGGACCTAGTTTAGAACGAGTGGAACTGCTCGTTTGGAACAATTCACACCCCGTGTGATGATGAGACGCACCTATGCGAGTGGACTACGAAGGGATACAAGCATATGGATATGTGTCTGTTTACTCTACTAAACTTGCAGAGTGCTAAGCATACCGCTCGGCCAAACGAAGTTTGAATCGTTCTGGTAATAAATATGATTGGGAAACCACTTTTCTACCTTTCCTTCCATCAATTTCTAAAAAAATAATTTAATTTAAGGCTCGTTGGAAAGGATACAAGAAGCATGAATGAGATGATAATGTATATTGGGAATGGAAAAAATTATCCTTAAAATGTAAAAATTTATCACCTTCAAAAATGAAAAATCCTAATGTACTCACAATGTTTTACAAATTTCTCTTATAATCATAATATTTCATCCTAAATTCATATTGTACTCATGTCGTTAATGCTACCGTTATCTATTCCATTCAAAAGACGATTACGTTCTTTTAAAAAAAATTCTAATGAAAATAATTCGATTTTGATATAACTCTTGAATTATTTAATATCATATATTAATAATTTACTATTATCAATTGAGTCATGTTAATCCCATAAAAAAATGAGTCATGTTAAGGTCAAATTGTCTAAATTAGAAAATTTTAAATAGACAAAATTGCATATTTAATAAGATAGATTATGGTTGTATTGACGGCATGGATTGAAAGGAATTTAGGGTAACATGTTACGCGTATAGGAGAAATTTATGAAATATTATGGATAATAAGGAAGTAGGGGCAAATGTTATGAGCATGGGAGGAATTTTTCTTATTAAAAATTGAAAAAAGTTGTCTTAGGAATGAAAATTCTCGCACATTTCCCATTCAAGATACTAAGATCCTTTGGAACACTAATTACCTAACCTTTTCCATTTCTATCTTTCTATTTTTATTATTTTCTCACATAACTACCTTATTTATTCTCGCTTTATCTTTATTATATTACTTTATTTTTATAATTTTCAAAAAATTCTCTTTCTCGCTTCTTCCATATTCACCCTTCCCGTTTATCTGACTTTTAAGTTTTTATATATACTGACTTTTCAATTTTTATTGGATCCTAGCCATTGTATCTAACTTCAACTTGCTTTGACTTGTGGGGTAGACATTCAAGATCAAAAGCACGTTTGGTAATCACATATCATGGTTTTTTTTTTTTTAATAGTTTTCGCTCTTCTACAAATCTGCCATAAATTATTTCAGAATCCAACAATCTTATTTTTTCATCTTTATTTCTATGCTCCAATCATTTTTTCTTACTATTATTGTATTTATTCAAATTTTAACTCTATCATTTTATATCATTCATATATTTTTTAAAATATTTTCTTTTTCATTTTCCGCATCATCCCAAAATCCTACTAAAATAGAAGAATAATCTTGTTAAGCCGACTAAGTAAATGACTTGCTTTACCCACCTCAAAAAATCCATTTAAAATACTTTTTTTTTCCTTTTTCTTCTTCATACACTTATTTATCTAAGTGTATTTAACATATAAACTAAATTTTGCCTTTTTGGATATGTTTATATATTTTTTTGATATTTTTAAACATTAAAAAACTTAGTTTATATGTTAAACACACTAAGATAAACAAGTACATAAAGAAACAAAAAAATATTTTAAATAATTTTTTTAAGATAAACAAAGTAAGCTATTTAGTTAACCTGGACTACCAGATCACTTCGCACTAAAATATACATTCCCAAGTGGCACCCAAAGTCACTGATAATGGGTGCGCAATCACTGCATAGGAAAGAGAATATGTGTCAAGGAAAAGTCAGACTGCCCTAAAATTCTCTAGAAATTAATGATGATGCGTTGCCAACAAGTAATATTCCTCCACCACTAATTAGATCCAACACATTTAATTGGGTATTGTGAAACTTTTTCATTTTAGGTTAGATTGGAAGAAGTCCAATCTGTCAATCATATTTTACTATCTATTTAGTTAAAAATATTTAAATAGTTTTTATTTGGTATTTGTGGAGTCTAGGCTGTTTGAATAGGCATTACAACCCAAATAAGAAAATATTTAGATTTATTCATTCAAGTATTAACATTTCTTAAGATTTTATAATCCATTTATCTGAATGAATGGAAGACTAGGAAGATATATTTCTTAATTTTTATCTAGCTATTAAATAGTTTAATAGTTGCAAAGTCGAGATTATATTTAACATCAATATATTTTTTATCATTCAAAATGCATAATAAATATATATACACATTTTTGAAAAATGATAAAAATTGATTTATAGGTTAAACATACATATATTAACAGTTGCATAAAAATTTAAAAAATAAAATTTCTTTTTGCCAGATTGCAAATGATGAGGCGGCATATAAAAGCCAATCTTATGATTTACTTTTTTATGAAAAGGCGACCCCTAACCCAACACCTGTGGTTTTCAAAATTGGGCAGAGGGGAGGGGATAGGGTGATTAAGAAATTTCATCATTAAAAAATTATCTATATATAATATCTCCAAGAGAAAAAAAAAACAGGTGGATTGTCCCACCATTCCTGTTCAAGACGAATGCCATGGGAGGCAAAGTCAGCCAAGACATGAGCAATAGCGTTTCTCAAATGTAAAACATGATGAAAGGAATAAGAGTGAATGCCCGAGGTGAGGTGAGAGATTTTATCTGAGAAACCACCGTTTTTACTTAAGAAAAGATTAGCCTGTTAGAGTTCATAAAATCAGTGAGGAGTAAGGAATTAGACTCCAACTCAAAGTGATGCAGTTAAGTGTCAAAGGCCTACAGACTCCCAAAGAGCAATGGAATGGCTTTCATAAGCGATAGTTGCATTAGTCTAGGCCAATTCCATCCCTTTGCTGCTTGCCTTACCGTCCACATTAATTTTGAATTTGTTTTTCCCATGGTTTAGTCCATCTTGCCTTTAAAGGTTGTTTTGGAATACTGAGTCATGTTTCTTTTATTTTGTTGGTGCCTTTTGTATCTCAGTAACCAGTTGAGAGAGGAAGGTATTTAACCCAAATTCAAGGAAATCCTACAATGGTGCACTGACTTTCGGAATCAGCAAATGAAATCTTATGATTTACTTGGATATAAAGAAAATATTATTTTTAATTTCAAAATGAAATGGTGCGGACAACCGGTTGTAAAGACTAATCAAGTTGGATTTATCTCATCTAATTAATGCCATAATTTCATTTTGGTAGTTCATCAAGTTGTAGCCTTACTGGGTGGGTATGTGGTCCAGATTAGAAAATACAAACACGATATGAAAAGGAAACTCACAAAGACTCATCAACTCCACCATTTTATTAATAGGGACGGTCCGGATCAGTGTTCGCAGTTTGATCTTGTTAGCCCCACTCAAAAAACTTATTTTTTAATTTTTTCTTTTGTTATAAATTTATTAATTTAAATGTATTTAATATGTAAATCAAGATTTACTATTTTTTGGATTTTTAAACATAGATATATTTTATTTTAGCTATTTTTAATGTTTAAAAATTAACAAAATAACTCTTTTTTTAGAATCCAAAAGAATATAATAAATACATCTAGACTAATAAGTTTATAAAGAAAAAGCAAAAAACCTTCTAAATAAGTTTTTCGGTGTAAAATAAACCATTACTTAGCCTACCCTAATAAGATTATGTCTCCAATTTAATTAACTAAAAGGAGAAATTTCGTTAAGACTAAAAAGAGAAAATTTTGTTAATATGGAAGAAATTATTAACAATTTCGCCTGACTATTTCCCTAAATATAGAATTTTTAGAATAAAAGCTACAAAATCTTTTAATGAACCTTTGAATAAATAATAATTATAACTAATTTACTTTAATAAATCTTCTAAGAAGTATATTCCTAATTAAACCTTTTAAATAATTTTAAAACGAAATAAAGCTTTTATGTTATTTTAATTCTATCGATAATTTTATTCCTAAATATTATTATTACAGCACACCAATTATATCCCCTTTTTCTGGGATAAAAAAAAAACATATCCCCTTTTCTAAGCAATAGTACAAAAATTTTAATATTTTTTTTATAATTTCAAAACAGAAAATTTTCAAATCACTTTTTTAGCATTATAGCTTATTAATTATCTAGGATATACATACATATAGGTAATTGAGATTTTGCTGACGACGGTCCAGATTACTGAAAATACAAGCGGGCCAGGCTATGAAAAGGAAACTTACCTGAATCATTAGTTTTTTGTTATCGACTCCATTTTTAATTGACTTAAGTAATCATTGAATGAAGTAAGAACATTTATAAAGGAAACATTTTGTTTATAAGTGTGGGTTAGTGAGTCAGCCGAATAAAAAGGACAAATGTATTTCTGGTTGTGAATGGAACTTTTTGTGGTCCAATTGGGTGCATTGGACGGCTCGTTCCCATTAATTCCTACTCCCTTTTTTCGGGGGGAAAAAAACCTCTTTTCTCGATGACAGTCTGTGGTCATTTTTAAAGCCATACATTGATCTGGAGGCCATTAAAAAAATGCATCAGCCACCTTAAAGTTCAGATAAACCTGTTCGGTTCCAAGAGCACTTGATCAGCTCACTGATTTTGAATTTAATCATCTTATTTATCTTAGATGACCTGACGAAGGTGTAGTCTAAGGTTAAGGTAAGAGACCACTGTCTTTATTCAACATTTGATGAAAATTAGGACGGGTTAATATGTGTCTAACTTTGACCCTGTTTTTAAGAAATCCCGTCAAACCTTACTTTTTATATCGATCGAGATAAGGTCAGTGTCACCCTTACTTTTCTGTAATAGATCTGAAGACAAATTCCAAATTGATTTTGGAATAACAAGTTGGGTTAAAAAGCGAGTCAAAATATGATAATTTAAAAAATTATATATATCAATATAAAGTCACATTCATGATAAATTCAAAGGTTAAATATTTCAATATTTTACAATTTAGTGGAGCAAAACACAATTACTATGTGTTGATAAAATTTTTTTATAATTTTATTTGCAATTTGACCTCGATAAATATGTGTATCGATATTCAATAAAAATAACATAAATGTAAAATTTTAAATTACAGTTAAAATTGCTAAATTGCAAGAACAATAATATTCATTCTTAAAAGGTATAAACAACATTAACAATATTTTTTATTTCATTGATTAATCATGTGAAGGATATAACTTGAAAAACATATATACAATGAAAAAAGTAAAAATTTATTCACATAAATAAATTATACAGTTAAACGCACATATACAGAAATCATATTTGCATCAATAAGTCATAAAGTTAAACATATCTATCATATAAGTAAGTTATGTAGTTTATAAAATAATTTACACATTGCAAGGCGAGACGGGGAAATCAAGGCAGGTCGAGACATGTTTGACTTGCCCCACCCCAAGAATTGAAGAACAGGTACTAAATCTTGATCAATCCACCTGGCTCTACCCGATGGAAATCCCTACCCGACCCTATATAAAATTGGGCAAGTTGACTTAACCTATTTTTACCCCTAACGCATACTATTCTACACACACCTGCGTCAATTGCTTGGATGACATTAGCTCCCATCTTTGTTTTGTTGGCTTTGTTTGTGCCTTTAGCTCCATTTCAACTTGTGAAATTTGAACCACCCATGAATGCTATTATACGATCATCATTATCATCATAAGCTGTCTAATTAATCAAGGCCAGCTACATAAATTCTGTTGCTACATTCCTGATGACTATCTACAGCAAGGAAAACATCATTTATACATGCAAGTTCCAAGATACAGTAAGAACACATGTATTTTATTAACAAGCATTCGTGCAAGCTCCACTTAAAGGTGTGCCGTTTACAGAATAGTGCAAATGCCTCCCTCGTCGTAGACGTAGGCAACTGGGATAAGCTTACAGTCTTTGCAACATGGAGGGAGATTCTGCTTTTTATCACCATCCTTTTTTGGTTCAGTTTTCTTATCCTGGTCAGCAGGCTTGGCAGGTCCAACACTCACTATCTCTTGGTACTTCCCTGTCTTCTTCACTTGACATACAATTTGCATTGGATCAGCATCCCCCACCACAGTTAGTGTCCCCTTCTCAGCATCCATCAATATTTCTTTTATGCCTAAAAATCAATTCATAATGTCTAATTACATTCACCAACAGCTGATGTTTCTAATTTAAAAGCTCAAAAAACTGGGCAATTAAGTTGGGGTGACTTGTTCTGACTTATCCATTGCAACTCACCCAACTTGGCTGAAAGCCTTCGCCGTTCCTCACAGCTGGCCCGCTAGAACATGACTTGGGTAACCATACACAATTTCATATAAAAAATCCAAATACAATCCCACCTGTAAGTTTAGCTACAGCTTTGAAGATTTGTACCCTGCACTTGACGCAGTAGATAGCCACTTTGATAACTGTTTTCTGCAGTGAAACAGTGATCTTGGAATGAGGGGGAAAAAGCATATAGAGAGCAGCACAATCAAGAAGGATTTGCAGAAAGATATGCGACAAGATGTTGAGATTATGATCAGCATTCTAAAAGTGTCAGGCCTTCAGCTGTTGTCTAGACAAAAGTTCTTACATTCTGTTCCATATTACAACAGAACTCACAGCCCACGCCACAGACTGGGTCTACTAAGATCCTAACACAAAAAAATGCTACTTACCTTCATGGTGCCACAGAAAAGAAACAAGGCTTGGGGGATCTGGGTACTAACATAGGGATTGGAAATTGGAGCTTTATAGGATTGTCTGACATATGAGGGAGAGAGAGGGGGGCTGTGGGGCGGCGGGGGCAGAGTTGGTGTGGATTCTACTGCTAGAATAAGATTATTACCTTCAGATTTTGTATGTTGCGTCTCTTCTTCCATTGATCCAGTCATGTCTGTCGTAATGCCTGTGGTAACAATGTGAAGGGAGCATTCTTTCATCTTGGGTTTCAAATTCTATCCACCAGTATTAATATAGTTTCACCAGGTTATGTAGATATCTTTTGATGGCATGGGCCAGTTACATGGACCAAAACAGAAATGCCAATTGTGGATGAAGGTGGGGCCCTACTTGTTAAAAATATAGAATTCCTATGTTAGTCCACTGATAATTATATGGGATACACAGCAGATTCTAGTCAGTCCTCTAGTCAGTAATTCATGTAGAGACCACCAAGACCTTTGAATAATTCAACCATCCTTGCATGAATTTATTTGAGAACTGAGTTCATGACCCAGTTGGTGGCTTTGTACACAATCATGAAATTTCTCAAGAGGACATCAACCGTTTTCTAGTTTGATGACCTATGATCCAAAAATGGGGCTATTTGCATTAGCATATTTTTGAGAAAATGCCCTATTTATGAAATTTATTTGCAAAAAAACCTCTTTTATCAAATTTACAAATAACATGTCTCATGTGATCTTAATAAGTAATAACAAGTGAGTCAATTTTGAGTGACGGTAGAAACTTCAAGCAACTAGGGTGTTAACAGATCAGGTTGAATGAGTTGAAGCCTAATTCTAACTCTAACTCATTTAAAATATTCCAACTCTAATTCATTTATTAACCTATTTAAAATTTTTCAAACTTAACCTATTTATAACTCATTTATTAAACGAGTTGGTGGGTTATTAATGAATTATACAACAAATGACCTCAACGTTTAGACTCTGGCAGTTGATGATCTCGCAGAAAAAAGCAAGAAAGTATTTTCCATACAAGGGAAATGGAAATAAGAAAATGATGGGAAAATGAAATTATAACAGTAGTAAAAAATGAAAATTAGATGAATGAAAGAAGACTTAGCAAAATAATATAACCAAAAGAGTTTACATATATATATATATAACTTTAATGAGTTAAATGAATTAAATGATTTAAACTGATTAAATAAGTTAAATAAGTTACTAAACGGGTTGACGGGTCATAAAATCCCAATCATATTCTGTTTATTTAATTAAATGATTTAATGAGTTGACAGATCATAACTCATATAACACCCCCACATGCAACAAGTGCTGTCGACTAGGCAAGTAGGAGAGCCTCTAGTTCACCGGAACAAATTACAAGATCACAAAAAGACGGAATAATTGCATAGAACCCTAAAAAAAAGTTTCGAGTCCGCAAAAATCCTATCACGACACTCCAGCAATGTAGTTCCTAAGGAGTAACCATTGGGTATTTCGCCCTACCACAAAAAGGAAGGATATTGTCTCGGATGATAGCATTTAAAATGAGTTAAAAACTTGGATGGACGGTTCAGATCAATATCCTACAATGTAGAAATCAGCAAATGGTGCTAGTTCTACTACAACTTCCAGTGCTCGAAGAGCACTAGAGATTTCCAGTCCGAGGAGTTTAAACACAGTTGACTCAGATAGTTTAAGCTATTAAGGCCCAACTTGCACTAGGTTTTTAAATAGCTATGATAGTTTCAGGCCTCCCTCGCATCTGCTTTTTAACTGTAGGTGTGCAACTTGCTAGCTGGGTGAACCCGAACCATGCCAGTTGAACTCCATAAATATTATTGTCTCGGATTTTTGTTTTAAGTAATGATACGGTTAGATCGGGCTAAACAAATATTTCACTTAATTCACCTTAAAGAATCCATTTATAACGACTTTTTTGATTTTTTTCATACACTTGTTTATCTCAAAAAATATGAAGAATCCATTTAACGTATGAAACAAATTTTACCGTTTTTGGATATGTGTATATATATTTTTTAAATTTTTAAAGATAAGAGTATTTTAAATACATGTATAGATATAGATTTTTAAAAATCTCAAAAAATATATACACATATCTAAAAATAGAAAAACTTGGTCTATAAATTAAATATAATTAGATAAACAAATGAACAAAGAAAAAAGTAAAAAAAAAAATTTGTCGTAAATGATTTTTTTAAAGTGGGCTAAGCGAGACATTTGTTTAGCCAGGGCTAACAGGATAACTCCTCTTTTGCTTCACGGCAGTTTATGCTATAATAAAGCATGTGGTCCTAATTTCCTTTCGTTGAATGTTCGACCCTTGTCCCCCTCATTGGTGGGGGTATTAATTTTTCCCAGTAGTTGAGGTATTATTTGGTGCCTCCGTGTTGTGAGAATTATGCATGTACTAATTTGTAATATCAATGACTTATTTGTATATATACTATATAGTTGAATCAAAAAAATGTTTGGGACTTTGTTATAAAAAAGATTCAAAAATGGAGGAATACAATTTGGAAATAAGGTTAGGGCAATCAAATCACACTCATATCCGATTTCTCTTATTTATATTTGGGCTCAGCTTCCATTAAATCCTTTTTCTTTTTTAATATTTTGATGTTTAATGAAAAATTTATTTTATCTATCATATTTAACATTATTTTTATTATCATAGAAATCTTTTTGTTTTTAAGTATCAAATTAAGCGAGTTCCATCTACAAATATGTAGTCTAATACTAAATATCAATTTTAGAATTTTATTTTTGATAGCTAAATCATCTAAAATATCATTACCATATTGATAAATGATTTCATTAAATATTATTATATTTTAATACATATATAAATACATTGAAGCATTTTTCATAATTCACACACACATACATATATATATATATATTGCAATTGTAGTCTAGGCACATATTTGATTGGAATGTCTAGTTAATTTGGATGAAAATTGATATCCTTGTTAAACAATTGATATTCAATTGAATATAATAAATGAAGTGAATTTTCATAAAATATTAAAATATTAAGAACGGAGTTAACATAACTACTTCTATGTGGTCGATATGGGAGACGAACCGTTTGTATTTAATATAAACCAGAATGATTCACCCCCGCATTATTTTAAAAAATTTATTTATTACATTTTTGAGCTCTACTTTGACGGTTTTATGTAATTTTTCAGATTTTTTGACTTATCTAAATATATTTATTTGAATTTTTTAAATAAAAATTGAATTTCACATGCACTAAGCCCACAAACATGTTAAAAATTTTAAAAAATATTATGCGGGTGATCCACCGAGCAACTGCATGGCGGCCCCTCCCCACGTGGTTAACCGCGTTCATTTCCCCAATATAAAATATATCATGTAAAACACCTAAACAATATGCCTGTCACATTTATGTATTTTATATGATTTAGATTTATGTTTAAATACTGTTTGCTATTTTAAAATATCTTCTATGTAAATTATATTATTTTCATTTTCATTTATCATTATATTTATATTATAGTTATTTACATTTACATCGTTAGTTTTCTTCTTTTATATTTCATAAATTTAAATTTTTCTAGAAATATATTGTATTACTATATTTTTTAAATTTTAATTATGATATTATTATTTTCGCTTTCTTGATTTATTAGTTATTATATATTCACATGCAAAATTTGAACTTATTACTTTTGGAGCGGATTTATTGGTTACTATATATTCAAATAAAAATTCGCCGACTCATATTTCAACATACACCTAGGGGTACCAACTAGGTTAGGAGCAACCACTCGTCTGAAGCAGAATAGAGTTAAGATCCTTAAACCCAGTTACTGATTTAGATGACTCATTTAACTCGTTCAAATAAAAATAGATGGGTCATAGGTGGAACCTTTTTGTCTAACCCGTCAACCCAATTGTTCAACTCATTTACTTTCATTAAATTTTTTTTTTTTTACGTATTTATACTATACTAAGTGGGAAAGTGTTAGAGTTAATCTTATAAGGTGGCTCTTTTAAATGAACATTAGCAATCTTAATGAAGTATTAGTGCTTTTCTAGTAGGAATTATGTGTTCTGTGTTAATAGGAAAAGCTACACGGAGGTTTCATCCGCCGGGGATGCTTCTATGAAATTCCATTTCTTTATCATTCCTTTTATTTTCAATATTTAGATGGTTGATGAAAAATTCATTCAATCTACTGTGTTTCGCATTTTTTATATTATTATGGAAACTCATTCACTTGTCTAATATCACTGTATATAGGTCTCATCTATGAACATGCAAAATCAACGTAGTAAAATGATTTAATGCTAAATATCAATTTTTAAGAAGTATTTTCAATGTCTAAACCATCTAAAATATTATTACTACATGGATAAATGATTAGATAAAGTATTATCACATTTCAATACATATGTGAATGGATATAAGCATTTTCTCTAATTTACACATAAATATACCTATTTTTGAGCAAATGTGACCTATGCAATGATTTGGATGAAATTTGATCTTATAACTAAACGAATGATGTTAAATTATAATGAATATATTTAATTTTTCATCAAATATTAAAATTTTAAAATTTGAGGGGATTACATAAAAATGTAACCACTTCTATGTAACCCAAATACATATAAGCAAACCCTTTCATCTACTTGCGAACCATAAGATGACACATGTTGACTTCTAGGGCCACATATATAAATCCAATTGTCAGAATCAATTTAAAATGACTTCAACATTTCACACATGATTATTCTAGCACGACTTGGTGAATAAAAAAAACGAAATATTTTCAGACGACCACCCTCCTGATCAAAATCCAGGCTGTTAAAATAACAGATTATGGCAGCTTAGAGCTATTAATGCACCTAATCATGATACAAAATCACTCCAAATTGCACTTGGCTACTATAGATGCAGCATGTGGGGCCGCTTGTTCTAGGACTTCTGCGTGATTATTCGGCTTGAAAGGGCAGTTATCCCCATAGCTCTTGTTTCAGCAATACTGAAACAGATCTGGACATTACAAGCTGCATGCATTTTGTACTGTGTATGTGCTAAAACTTCGACCATTCATGAAATTTTACTTTTTCCACCTTAATGATATTTACTTACTTCCTGTAGCCATCACTACACAGTTGATCGTTGATATTCTTTTTCATCCACTTTCAATTTAAATTCTTTATTTTCTCATTGTCCAAAATCCAAATAAAGATGACCTATGAATTATTCCCATGAAATAATTATGTGGGTGCGTGTGTAGAATGAAAAAATCATCTTGAGAACGGGTCATTAAGTTGTACGCCATAGAAAAATTGGGAAAAATGGTGTACAGAATTAGTAAATGAAGTAGAAGTTGCGGTCTGTAAGGAAATAAAAACGGCCCGGAAGAAACTACCAGTGCTACAGAAAAACATGAATAAACCACCGGGTTCCCCAGTTCAAGTACATAAATATGAAGAAGACTTATAATGCTGGAATAGGCTTTGCTCTGTAGTCATGATTCGAACATTGTGTCCTGATCTTGGCTAGACGGTTATATGGGGCTGAACAGACAAATAATGGCAACGGGATTGGCGCTGATAAGACTGTACGCATCCGAAGACCTTCCATTTGAATCTTCAGGCAAACAAGACCTGATAAGCCCGCCTCCGAGCCCACCAAAACCACATCTCAGGGCTGCAGATAGAACAATAAAATCAGATTTGATTCATTCCTTGATGGAAGCACAAGCTAGGACTGCACCACATAACTGAGTCCGTCTTGTAGCTCTCCAGCTCAATTTTGGAGCAGCAACATTGCAAAACCTCACCAAATCCAACTTCACAATATCAAATCTAAGGCGGGATTCATTCCACTTGAGAACCATCCCCCCCAGAACATACAAATCACTTCCTAGTCCACTAAGACTATAACCAAAACACTCCAACGTCCGTGAGTGATCGGGAAGTACCACAGGAGGGATTTTGCCTAAAGTCTTCCACTCATCTTCATCTTTCATTCTGGTCAACACAGAATTCCCTTCGCCTTCATCAACAGCGAAGAAGCGCTCTCCCACAGCCATGGTAGGAAAAGGCATTACTGTCGTGCATGCATGTTTCCATCTTTTATCCAGTGGTTCAAAAACTCGGCAATTGACCCTTTGTGCCCGATGCTTCTTCCTCCGGATGACATGAAAGTGACCTTCATATGAGACACCAAAACAGTCCTTGCGCAACATAGGCAGTGGTGGCAAATCCTCCCATCTGCAATTGCTAATCATTCAGGAACAGAAACAGTAACATCCCAAACTTTAACCAAATTTCTGCCATTTTGGGGCTTAGATGCCCAATTCAACAATGCTTGCAATGCTCCTGATGGTGATAAAAAAGAGAAAGGCCTTCATTCTTTTTCTTTTCTTCAGTGTTGGAAAAGGATAGAATGGAAGCCAGCAAGAAACCCAGAAACTGGCTATGAAGCAAATGAGATTATGGCTAACGCTACTAGAGTATTATACTTATATGTGAAGAAGTAAGCCAAAGATATGAAAAGTAAGCCAAAGAACTCTGTAATTTACCATGTCACTGGAAAGAGGTGTGCAATTGAGTATGCATGAGTATGCCAATCAAGAGAGGCATTTACAAAAAAAGTACGCACCTGTCCTCCAATGGATCATATACCTCTGCAACATCAAGTTGCAAAGAACTAGAGTTCCATCCTCCACCAACATAGACCTTCCCACAAACAACAGCACATGCAAAGTCAGCCCTTTCGGTCCGCATGCTGGCAACTTTGTTCCATTGCTTGGTAAATGGATCAAATTGCATGACTGCATTTGTCACTGTAGCCATGTAACGCAGGATATGGCGGCCATTAGGTGCATGGTAGCCACCAATTACTAGCAATCTATTATTTACACTAACACATGAGAAACCAAGATGGCTGTAACCACGACGGGCATTGGGGTAGCAGGGCAGAGGATGCCATCTATCAACTTCAGGATCATATGCATTCCACTGGGAGTCCTCCTGGTTATCAGTTAAAATAAATAACCAGTCCCCACACCATCCTTTTTGGGATTTTATGCGAGCATAGTCCAAACTTCTCACAGCATCTCTCCATCTCTTCGAAACACATTCAAGCAATCCATGATACCCATGAGATATCCTTGCCAAACAACTCAAAGCTAAATCATCTGGTAATCCCGGAATTATAGCAGCAGGTGCAGACTCTCTATCAGGAGATGATAGAGAGACCCATGGATAAATGATTGAAGAAAACATGAACAGAGGAAAAGGTTAGGAAACAAGCCTTCGGAAACAATGTTTCTAAAAATACAGTAGCATTACAACAAAATCAGGTTGGTACTTCAAAAGTATAACCCACACATTAGAGAAAATTTTTGATGTGGAAACAATCAATGAAAGAATCAACTGGATTGCAAGAACAACAGGCAAATAACTATGCATCATTACTTAAACTCTCTTGCAAGAACTTGCGAGAATGAAAAATAGCAAAATAAGTAGTCAGTTCACCATGATTGAGGTTGGTTGGAAGCAAAGAAGAGCTCAAAGATCTAAACCAATTAGCACTAGCAAAACCAAAATACTCATGTCATGTCATCATCATTGTCACCATATGCTGTTTCCCATCTAAATGTAGTTGGCCATGAATCATATTTTTATATTCCTGTTGCTCTTGGTTATCTTGTTAGTCAGCTGAAGTACTTTTGCATCTTCGCTAATGACCTTTTAACTCCATATTTTGTTGTTTTCTTTTTTTAATGTTTATGCACGTGTATACTTCTCCCTTGCTTTCTTATGGCCTTAGATAAACACAATCTTCCTAATAGATATAGTTCTGAGCCTTCATCAAACACATTAAGCTTGAAACTCAACTTCTCTGCCAACCTTCATCTGAGGCCTTGGAAGAACTTTTTTTTTTTTTTTTGGTCGGCCATTCGAAGAACATGTATTGAGATAGGTTAACATGCACCTAAAACGCCTGGTTACCAGTGGCAGCAATGAAAAATAAACTGTCTTGCCGCCATATACACAGGTTTAGTTCTAGTAGTTCTGAAAATCTAAGATTTTAGATTGTTCTGCTATTTTTTCCAACCTTAATTATATTTTCTTGTTCTCATCCATCAAAGCCTGGTGGTCTGAAGACTGCATGCATCAAGGCATCAGTGTTGGAAAATAATGTAAATTAAACTCGTTTACAGCCAAAGTAACTGATAATAATTTTTCCCTCTTTTAACGACCTTAAGATAGTATATGAAAGTATTCTGCTAGTTTGGGATAGTATCTACAATTCTGGTGGCAAGATTTTAAAAAAAAAAAAAATCATGTTGTTATTCATACATCCCACTGAAAATAACTAATAAATTAAGTTGATTATGCTAAAGTTATCAACCAAGAGCATCCCATAACATTCCACCATTATGCCTTCATATCAGTCAATACCATTCAAACCAACAAATCATGAGTTGCTATTGCCACACAACAAGTACTTATTGACAAAGGCATGCCAATGCTACCAGTGCAAAAATTCGAGTCTGATGAGCTTGCAATGGATAAGTTCTCGTCTCAAATCCTATGACCATGAAAAGTCTGGTTTGCATGTTTCAATAAACTCACTCATTATACACTTCCAAGTACCATCCAGCACAAAAAGGAATCACGATTTTATACACAACATATTAGAAGCAAAAGCCCAACAATGAAATTTCTAAAGCAGTTAAGATCCCACCATTCTCCAGACAAGAACTTGTCAAAATCAGGAGCTCAGTATACTTCCCATTTACTACAAGGGGCAACATTCACCACCACCAACAAACAACAACTCATTTACCATGGTTTTTTTTATTCTCATCAACACAATTGCATGGAAAACGCCTTTTTCAAATCCAACTACCCAAAAATTATCCTACTGGGGAAGAACTACGATTGGAAATTCTCAAGAGAATTTTGGACAGATTTCACAAACAATGAACATAATCACCAAAATCCCCATGACTCCAATTCACCAGACATTCCCAGCTGGGTTCTGGAACTATGGATCACAAACGGATTTCTAGAACTACGAAAACTAATGAATTTCTAGAAGTACCCGAATTAGTTTCTAATCCAAAACGGATTTATGTTCTTCCGTTGTCTCTTTCTTCAAATAATTCCACTCACCCAAATTCATACAGAGAGAGAGAGAGAGAGAGACCCAAATCACGCTGCAGTTGCAAAATCGTCAAAAAAACGCAAATGAATTTCAAGCTGGTTTAGATGAGGAATTCCCCTCAAAATGAACAGGAATTTCCGCAAAAAACGGTGAGATGAGGAAATTTCTTGCTATAGGTTTGACCATATTAAAAGATTTCAAACAGAGAGAAAACCCTCGAAAGCAAACTTACAGAGATTTTTCCATTTTCTAGTTGTAGCAGCAAGGGAGGGCAGGTGGGAACCCGAATTTTGGGCTTCTCGGCTTTTCATCCTTGGAGGAAAGGAGCGAACTTTCTTTCCCGCGACGGAGCATTTCCAGCAGTCGCGGTAGAAATTTCGCTTGCCTCGGTCAACACTCAACAAAGACATACGGGGTACCGTTTGCAAGTCGGTAAAAAAGAAGGGGCCCAGGAAAAAAAAAAAAAAAAAAACCACACCGCTGTTTACATTTTTAA
The DNA here is from genome assembly GCA_030490835.1 of Annona cherimola. NCBI lineage: Eukaryota > Viridiplantae > Streptophyta > Magnoliopsida > Magnoliales > Annonaceae > Annona > Annona cherimola. The sequence continues at coordinate 121,722,248 of CM059972.1, read as the reverse complement.
ATTAACAACTTTATTAATTTTTTAAAATTAATCGTTTTCGTATTTTAATCATTATTAGCTGTTGTTTTTTACTATTTGTTTTTTAATTTTTTGTCTTTTTACTCATAATAATTATCTTTAAGTTAAAGCTAGGGAAAATTCCATATATACTAACGATTTTTATCCTTAATTTTATTTGTATTATAAATTTAGTGAAATTAATAAATTTTCAAAAATTTCACATATGCATGTATATTTTGTCTAAAATTTCACTTATACCCAAGATGTTAGAAATCTGTTAAAGAAATCATTAGCAGCCCTATAAAATAATATATATGTCCAAATACTAATATAATTTAAGATTAGTTTGATCAAAATTAAAAATTTACATTGAAATAATATATGATTTTATAACTGTAAAAGTGCTAAAAGTTCATTTAAATATAAATTTTTAGCAATAAAGTCATTATTAAAAATGAACATTCTTATCATTTTCAAAAGTATTAATAGGCTCTTTAATAGATCCTTAACATCATATGTATAAGTATAATTTTAAGCAAAATCATAAGTATATCTAGTGTTTTTGAAAATTTATAAGTATATGTGAAATTATGAATTAAATTCGGAGGTATATATGAGATTTACCCTAAACAATTTTATATAGCTAACTGTTTAGTGACACGTAATGTATATTTGACTGTCTTAATGTAATTGACTATAATTTATTATTTAGCTACAAATAATTAGTTGCTTTTGAGTGATGATATTTGTTAAATGTAACTTTTATATTAAATACAGCTAAAATTAATATTTAAAAATCTTTTGTGGTGGTAGTACATCCTCTTTTTTAAATATATATATATTGCATAATTTCTCTTTTTTTCTATTCATCAGCAAATGCACCTGGATTTCTATAGAGGGCCTCGCCCATTAACACACCCGAATTTTTGCAAAGGGTCCGGCCCGGCCCATCAAATGATATCATTTCAATTTTGGCCTTCCTTGGTGATAAAATGAAAATTCAAGCGTTAACATCATCAATTTGGTAGAGAACGCTCTCAAAAACCATTTAATACTATTTTAATGGAGAAAAGACTATAAAAATAATTTCACGAAAATAAATTTGATTAAATTTATTTCATGAAATCAATTCCACTGTGTATAGGATTGGGTTTGACGTCTATTCATAAAAACTAGAGTTAGTAATTGAAATACTCAATGACGCATTATATAAATTCTATAACCATGAAAATTAGGAGATTGAGTACAATTGAAATGAATGATGTAACTTATTTTAAAAAGTATAAAAAATAGGTTCGATTAAGAAGAAGAGACGCGAGAAAGAGAACATAAAAAGTAACCAAAGAGAAATCTATCGAGAAGTAATGATTAACATACACTAAATAAAAATTTTCATTTCGTGAATAAGAAATAATACAAAGTTAAAATATAAAAATTATCACTGTTAAATAGTAAAATCACATGCAAATATATATATGTAAGAAAAAAAAACATCTGCTCTAACGATTGGACAAACAACAATCCACATAAAGGTAATTTCAAGATTAAGAATCCCTTCTTCCTAATTGCTATCAGATGATTCATCCGGGTATCCCCAGTAACAAATTAGCCTGCAAGGATATATAGAACAAATATATATTTTTATATGATCAGATGATGAGCCATCCATTCCTGTTGGAAATGTCTCTTATTTTCCATGTGATCTATAATAAAATGCAAACAGAATCTCCCTTCTCGATCACATGGCCTAATAATATTCATTGTGGGATAGTTGTTATCTTTTTCACCCAGGACTGTAACAGCTCCCAATGTTTCTTCCCTTCATCCCAAATATACAACCCATGGTCATTGGCCTTGAAAGCGCACCGATGCTCGTTACTATTGCACCTCTTGTGGTCTCTGTGATAGTTGTACAGGGTGAACTGCGGCCGATGGGGATATTCCCAGGTGCCAGTGCACATCGACGGGAAGAACTCCCGAGGCAGCGCGAGGACGCCCCACGAAGCATTTCCTCCGTCAGGGATCGTGTGCCGGCTGCGATGGTCGACGGCCGACTGGCAGTAGACACTAAGGCTCACTCCATTTCCAATCCTATTGAGGACAAGAAGGTTGTCAGCCGTTCCGAGGTGGCAAAAGGACAAGAAGAAGAAGATCACGACGATGATGGCAACATTGGTGGCGGAGAAAGCCAAATTCATGGCTGGTGGTGCTTGCTTTTTAATTACCAAAAGGAAGAACTTAATCTTCTTTCTCATGTGTTTTCTTAGATTGCTGAAGTGGCTGCTTTTTATACAGACGTTTGTGGGAAGCTTAAAGGTTGAACATGCAAACGCATGTATTAATTGGGAAACGCTTCTTTGAATTGTCGACCGGAGCGTTTGAGTACACGTGCGCACTTAATAATATATCGATGGAAAATGCCTCTTTGAACTAATTAATATATACACGGATTGATCTTGAGAGACCCGCCTAAAATAAGCTTATAGCCCGGCCTAATATACCCATTAATTTTATTTTTTGTTTTTTTCATGAAACGGTTTTTCAAACTGTATTAAACTCATATAGTAAAATTTACCACTTTTGCATGTATATGTATATATTTTTATTTTTAAAAATTATTATTTTTAAGGGATTAAATGAATTAAATACCCCAAAATAATGATTGTGAAAAATAAAAATATATATACATATATAAAATTATGAATTTAGTATATAAATTAAATAGACTTTGAAAAAATAATTTCGTGAAAAAATAATTTAGTATAATGGGTGTATTATTATTATTATTATTTCGTTATATTAAATTGTAATGGAGACTATTCTTTTGCTATAATTAGAAATTGGGATTAACACATGCATTTTGGATGTCATATTACTAGATTGTACCTTAGTTGACAATAATAGGTGTATTAGGTAGGATTTAATAACAATAATAGGTGTATTAGGTAGGATTTAATACGTTTGTGTTATGCCGAGTTAATAGAATCACCTTCATATACACACGCAAATCTTTAACATTTAATTACTTAGACGTTATAAGTATATTAAGATTTATCAACGAAACCATTCATTATTGAGATGTAGAAACAAAATCCATGCACTACTAAAAGTTATAATTTCATTATTAAATAATTAATTTTACATTCATATATGTTCATTGTCAATTCATATTAAAGTAGCAAAAGGGCTTCTTTAGGATTATACAATGAGGTGAAATTTAGATGAGAAAATTGATTATAAGAAAGGGTTGTTGTGTGTTGTGAATGAAAAATGAAAAATAAAAAATTGTATTGTCAAATAAAAGCAATATTTAAAATGGAAACAATAAGTTGTTACTTATTGGAAAATGAAATTTTGTATTGGAAAAAATTTTGAAAACAGAAAATCCCATCTCATATTCTCGTTGGATAGTTCTGAACAGGCCCAAGTGGATTTAGCAGCAAAAAAAAATACTTTGTTGCTAAACATGAATTTTTATCCATGAAAATGTAAATTGCAACGATATGAAACATCGTTGCTAAAAGAAACCGTTATACTACGTTTAAGGCTAACGTTCGCAGTTCTTGTATTTCATTGAGTATACTTTGTCGAAAAATGTTTTTATTTTTATTTTTTTGAAAAATGGTTTTTAATTTTAACCTTTCCTGAACATTAATTTGTTTACCTGTCTTTAATCACTATTACTTCCTAGTGCGGCTAATAAACATAATATTGTCTTTAACAAAAATTAATAATTATTGGTAAAAAAGTTATAAAATCCTAGAAATAAGAGAATGCAGTGTGAATACTCTTGATTTTATGGTTGGTACTTGATATCATTATTTTCTTTTAGATTTTTCCCCCACTTAAACATTTGTTGTCGTTCCCTTTCTTCTTTTTTTTTTTTTTTTTGCATTTCTAAGCATCCAAATACACACTTATAGACAGCAGCTTGGATAAGTCATTTATATGTTGTTGTGCTTGGGTTCGAATCCTACCGGATGGGAATTTTGGCCACTTATGGTTTGGTAACGGGAACAAAAATGTATACATATTTCACATAGAAATAATAAACAAATATTACTTACGAACCTATATATCATTCATGTTAATTCTATATTTTCTCATGATCTTCATACAATCTGATTTCTAACCCACTTTTTTCTGTTTTTTTCTCTCTCCTCAAAATCCAGCTATATTGATCAATGGCTTTGTCTGCAAAAATTTGTCGGAAGTCCAAGCCTACGATTTCTTCTTCGCCGGCCTGGCTATGCCAGGGAAGACAAACAACTCCATGGTCATGGTGGCCTGAACACCCTCGGCGTGTCCATGGCTCGCGTCGACTATGCCCCCGGCGACCTCAACCCCCCTCACACCCACCCCCGCGGCACTGAGATCATCTTCCTCCTCTATGGCGAGCTCGAAGTGGGGTTCATCACCACGGCCAACGTCTTCATCTCCAAAAAAATCAAGCAGGGGGAGATCTTCGTCTGCCCACGAGGTCTGGTCCATTTCGAGAATAACAACGGCCATGTTCCGGCGGCGGTGATAGCAAGATTCAATAGGTGATCGCCACGACCCTCTTCGCATCGTCGCCGCCAGTGCCCGACGACGTGCTGAGCAAGGCCTTCCAAGTGAGTGTGGAAGAAGTGGAGAAGATTAAAGCTGGATTAGCACCTAAGATATGAAAGCAGCTTGAGAAAGATTGGTGGAACACATGCATTTCTATATAATATATGTACACTTGCCTATAAATCTATTCTAATCCGTATATGATGGTTTGTGTGATCTGTATACATCGGTTGTTACTTAATTAGTTAAGTAACGAACTCTCTTATCTTATATCATATATATGTGTATGTGTGAGTTTTACTTTGTAGTACTACATATCATGTGTTCATGATAAATAAGGTTAATTTTGTTAAGATATTAAGAAATAAGAACATGTGGATCTTCACTGTCTCTTCTGCTCGGGGGCGATCGAGGACGCTCATCACTTATTCCTGAATTGTGCCAGTATTGCAAGTATATCTAGACAAGTTGTTCCTGCACGTCATTCGGAGTCCTCGGTGCAGGAAATCATGTGTCTCCTAGCATCAAAAAATAGGTGTGATGAGTTGGCCCTTTTCATCGTGTTCTGCTGGCGAATCTGGTTTATGCGAAACAAACTGAAGGCTGAAGGGGCCCAACCTGTGCTAGCTGACATCCTCCCGTGGTGCAAGGAATACATCAAGCAATTGAGGCGAGTATAGCTCCTTGATCAAGCGAACGCTCTGGATATTCCCCTTGCACCCGGATGGACCAAACCACCAGAGGGAGTCTTCAAGATCAACGTGGATGCCCGATGTTTAGCGGATCGGGGAGTCTCGGGGGCACTTTATTGCTGCTTGTGGATGGAGACAGAAGGGCAGGGGGAGCCTCTTATAATGGAAGCAAACGCTTTTCATCTCGGTATTCTGTGGGCCCTCCACCTCAAGCTCCGCACTGTCCAGATTGAGTCTGACTCGCTTCTTCTATGCACATACTTGACCAGTGACAGTCACATCTTCTCACCTGTGGGTCACATTATCGCTGAGATTAGATCAACTCTCAAAGCCAATGCTCATCTCTCGGTCCACCATGTCCTGAGACAGGAGAACACGGTGGCTCATGCTTTTGCGGACCTGATTTCTGTTTCTGCAATGGAATATATGTCCTGGTGGGGAAACCCCCCACAAGCTATTGTAGAGAAAATTTGTGCAGACAATTTTTTGGCAATGAACTCCGTGGATTACTCTATCCCGAACCCTTTTCAAAATATGAGGGGGTCGGGGTAGAGTTATTCCTTTCATCAAAAAAAAAAAGAACATATACTTCAAAATAAGAAACCATCACTCGATTTAAGTGGTAGATAAAAATTATTTATATATTATTTGATGTCTAAAAATAACCTGCAAATTAAACAAAGGGAAGAAACTATAAAACAGAGCAGCTGTAAAAGCTATACTTCCAAATCTCGATTGTTTGCCTTGAATGATTTTTTAAAAAATTATGAGGGTTTATATTAGGGTGTACAGTGCATCAGAGAATATATTAAATATGTAAGTGCATATTTAAAAGACTTGGATCACTGAGAAAATAGATGTCAATAAACAGAATGAAAAAAATACCATTCAATTAAAAGCAAAAATAACATGAAATAAATAAATAATATGCCTCTGTAGCACCCGCCGTGAGCGCTACGGTGGGCTCGGAATGGTTTCTCGGGCCTTGAAAATGTGGATAGTGTTGAAAAGCAACGTGGGCTTAGATTTCCTGCATTCACATGAGGTAAAACGCATTAGGCTTCACATCTTTCAGGAAAGTTAGCGTATGGGCGTTTTCTCGTGATTTCGGCAGCGTAACGGCTAAGACGGGGCTTTCCGTACACGGGTCAAGTCACAAATCCGGCAGCATAACGGCAGCGTATTATGCTGGAATCCGTGGACCCACGTGCACCCACCTTGCCGGGGTGTTAACTCAAACACGCATACACAAAATAAAGAAAAACGGAGTCGCCACTGATCTTTAAAGGGAGATCAGCCCCTCTTTGATGAAATAAGGCACTAGTAGTACAGAGTCTGGGTTCCGGCCTTCGGGTTGAAGCAAATATGGAGAAATCTGCCAACCCGAGGCGGTTTACACGGCGTGAAAGGGGGGAAATAAAAAGATTCGAGAGAATGGGAGAAATGGAAAGGGGAAAATGGGGAAGAGAGGCTCGTTGCTTGAAAGCGTGAAAATCGGGACGCCGGGGTGTTGCTGCAGACTCCCGTCCTCCCCTTGGGATGCCTCTCTTCAAGTCCCCTCAAATGAGAGGGGTGCCTCTCCTTTTATAGATGCAGAAGTGGGCTTTGGGCTCTCTTGAGTCATGGACTTGGTCCATGGGCTTGGACTTGTGTTGGGATCGTGGGCTTTTGGGCCCTCTTGAGGTCATGGACTTGGTCCATGGGCTTGGGCTTCTTGAAGAGTTGGACTTGATCCACATTCTTGAGTTGGCCCCTTCGAAGGCTTGGACTTGGTCCATATACTTGAGTTTGGTGGACTTGAGCTTGGCTTAAGCCCATTTGCTTTGGATGGGCCGTTGTAGGGGCCCAGAATTGTAGGAAAGCCTGCTTCTGAGGCTTGGGCTGCATTGTGGAGCCAGTTGAGGTGGCCTGTAGGAGCTTCGCTCTTTTGTGGGCCTGGTCTGGTTGTTGAAAAGCCTTCTTCGAGGCTCGGTGGAGCTTCGCTCCTGTGGGTTGAGTGCCAAATGGCCCGCTTAGCTGGCTTGAACTTCCTTTTGTATCTTGAATTTGCTTGGACTTGTAATCCATTTCAATTTATCCATATTTGGGCCCAACGGTGGGGTGTCAACAGCTGCCCCCCTTTGCCAGAGGCGTCTTGACGGTGAATGTCAAAGTACTTTGACATCCCTTTTGGCATTGACCTGGACACTTTCTTTTCTCGTTCTTTTTCTCTCCCTTTTTCTTTCGTTCTTTCTTTCTCTTTCTCTTTTTTTTTGTTTTTGTTTTTTTTTTGTCTTTTTTTTTGTTTTGTTTTGTTCTTGTTTTTGTTTTTGCTTTTGTTTTTTTGTTTTTTTTTGGGCACTTCGTAATTTCTGCAAACTCACGAAGTTCCTTCTGGGGAGTGGTCCTTTTTGAAAATTTGTGGATTTGCTAGCTTGTTTTGCATTAGTCTTGAATCCAGACGATTTCGCAATTCCTGTAGATGACGGGGAGCTTTCTACAATTTTACCAAATTTTAGGGTCTCCGATGGGGGCCCTATTCTCCTATTTTCTCTTTTCTCCTTTCTCCGGCTTTTGTGTCCGCGACGCCATTGTGGTCCGGTTACGCCGTCACTTGGTCGCCGTTGCTTTCTGGTTGCCGTCGGGCTTTTGGCTCCGGTGCTAATCGGGACGCTGCCGCTGCCTTTCATTTGCTGTGCCGGTGGTGCCGTTCGATCGGGGTGCTGCCAAACCGTGATTCACGCTGCCAAAATCGTACTTTTCAGATTTTGTACGATTTTGTCCATACTTTCAAGATTTTGCACGATTTTTTGATTTTCTTGTCCATCCGGCTCAAAATTTCTTCCCCATATTTTCTGCACTTGTCCTTCAAGGCTACGGGATTGTTACGGGTGTCTGGAAGTTTGCCTTGCGAGCGGCGCTGTGGAACCATTTCCTCATGTAGCTTTGTCTCCCGGGTCCCAAACTTTGTTTGTTGTAGGACGGAACATGATATAAAAGTAATTTGTATCATTTTTTTAGAACCACATGCCCCCATGCTTCGGGATGATGTAGATGTATTTTTCTCCACCTTTTCCTCTTCAGCCTTCGTTTGTAATTTTTTCTTTGTATCTTGAACTTAATGCTTCTCTGGCATGCGGCTTTGGTAGGCTGTCCCCATGCTTCTCCGACATGCCCCCAGTCTTTTGCTTTTTGTGCACTTTTTGCCCCCCGTGAAATATTGTCTTCACTGATAGTTGGCATTTTTCCTGCCAAGCTTGATGGAAAGACTATCTGGTAGCCATTTTGAAATATCCCTTGTGGATGTGTTGACGGAGATGTATTTGTGACGGTGGGTTGATAGATGATGGTTGTGTGCCCTGCGCATTCTGCGGCTTCCGGGGCTAACATTGTTGGCTGTTAGACTTCGTCGACATTGCCTGTGTTGATGGTAGTTTGTTGAGGCTTTTTAGATGTCTCTGCTTGATTGTTTATATGAGGGATAACTTCATTTGTGACTTGTAGATGGTCTTTTCCATTTTGCTTTTCTTGTGCAGGAATTTCCTGAGATTTGTGCTCCTTGGCTAGCGTTTCCTCTTCTAAGGTGCTTGTCTGCTTTGTTAATAAGATTAATATTTCACCTTCCGTGGCCGGGCATGGTTGTGTAGAAGATGATAACAATGACTGCTTTAGAGGAATGCTAGGAGTAGAGGTGTAAGGAGCTTTGGGGTTCTCTTCTGCATTTCTGGACTGTGGGCATGTTGTTTGGTTAACTTGGATGAAGATATTTTCTGGGGAAAAGTGAGGCAAAGTGGGTTGACTCACTACTTTGGGTGGAGCTCCCGGGTTTGTAAGAAAAGTATTTGAGGATGTTCTTTGGACAATAGGAGGTTTATGCAACATAGGATTCTCTTACGTAGGCATGACGGGTTTTCCCACTAAAATGACCGGCTCAACACATCTTCTTTGAAGGACAACGGAGTTGGCATTTCGGCCTTGTAAAATGATAGGAGCATTATGGGGTTGAGCTTTTGTTATGAAAATAGAAGGGTTGAAGGTTTTGGCATTACCCTTCACAAAATTGACTTCCATGCCAATGTCCGCTATTTGAGGTGTCTGGCTTGCCTGTTCAAGATGAATTGCATTTCCTTGTTGTGGCCATGGGGAGATGGTGCCATGTCTTATTCCCGCCTCCACTTGGTCTCCGGCTTGGAGGAGCTGAGTGAAGTTGACATATGGGTGAGAGATGAGGTAGCCCGAGATGCTCGGGTACGTTGAGTTGATGATGATGGAGATTTGCTCATCCAACGGCAACGGGCTTTTCATCTTTGCCGCCATGGCACGCCATCTAGCCACGTACTCTGAGAACGGTTCATCATCTTCTTGCTTGAGTGTTTCGAGATCGGCCCTTTTGGAAGCCGTGTTTAGCATGTAGGAAAATCGATCCATGAAAGTGAGAGATAGATGCTCCCATGTTTTGATTTGCTTGCAGTCGAGCGACGTATACCATTCAATGGCGTCTCCTCTCAAGCTATGTTGAAATAGCATGATCAAAATTTTCTCCGTTTTTACCAAAGGGTATAAAATACTGCAAAAGGCCTTGATATGGGCGTGTGGGCATGAGTTTCCTTCATAGATAGGGAGGGTTGGCATTTTGAAATTTTCAGGTAATTGTGCATTTGGAAATGGGCATAAGTCTTCAATTTTTACCAAATGAAGGTCCTCCTCTTGCTGTGGCTCAATTTTTCTTTGTAACTCTTGGAGTTGGCTTTGAAATTGTATCTTGACCTCTTCTATTTCGCCTTGCACTTTCGCTAGGCCATGTGATCTTTGAACTGGGATGGATTGTGAGCTCGAACTCGTCGTTTGCTGATGTTGTGATGAAGATGTTGTTGTTTTGCCATTGTTTGACGTTGCTCTATTAATTTGTAGAGCATGTCCTCCATCCGTCGCATTCGCTGCATCATCCGATCCCATTTTTCAAATGAAAATGTATTATTTTCCTTTGAAAGATGGTTTGTCGGCTCCATGTATGCGATCTTCAGCTTGAAGGCAACTAGAACTTTAAGATATATAATTTCTTCACTTTTTTTTTAACTTTTTTTTTTTGCTTTTTCTTTTAACTTTTTTCTTTTTTTTTGCTTTTTTTTTTAACTTTTTTTTAAAAGTAGGAAGTCAAAGTAAAATTATGGAAACATGATATGATGCCCCCCCGGTTTCAGAACCAAGGGTAGAAAAGTTGATTAATCATCTTCGAACTTAAAAAGTCATTGCTAGCTTACTGCCGCGTCGCCGTGATGCCTCTGGACGTTGCCGGACCTTCATGTCACGTCAGTGCCTTTTCCGTACTGGTCTTGTCAGTGCCTTTTGTCACATCAACGGTCATTTCAGCGCCTTTATGTCATGTCAATTGTCTTGTCAGCATACTTCTTGGGTCAACAGTTGACTTCTAGGCATGTAAGCTTTATGTCACATCAATGATCTTGTCAGCACCTTTATGTCATGTCAGTGGTCTTATCAGCACCTTTATGTCATGTCAATTGTCTTGTCAGCATACTTTTTGGGTCAACAGTTGACTTCTAGGCATGTAAGCTTTATGTCACATCAATGGTCTTGTCAGCACCTTTATGTCATGTCAGTGGTCTTATCAGCACCTTTATGTCATGTCAATTATCTTGTCAGCAGTTTTCAGCACCTGTCACATCAGTGATTGACTTGCTTTGCCTTCGAGATATGGTGAAAAACCTGAGCAATCAATGAAAAATTGTTAGCACTTGTAAACAGATACTAAAAAAAAGCCAACCTTTGGATGGATACTTGCAAGTCCGGGTCCTTTTGTATTTTTTGAGATTTTATTTGTTTTAAGTTCCACGCGTGAGAATGTTCGAGGTCCACAGATTTGGGTTTGCCTGAGGCGTCTCTGGAAAAGTGACCAGTTCGCTTAAAGCGTGTCTGGAGAAGGACCAGTTCTCTTGAAGCGTGTCTGGAGAATGACCAGTTCTCTTGAAGTGTGTCTGGAAGAATGACCAGTTCGCTTGAAGAGTGTTTGGAAGAATGACCAGTTCGCTTGAAGAGTGTCTGGAAGGAAGACCAGTTCGCTTGAAGCGTTTCTGGAAGTGTGACCAGAAAACACTTAGGTTATGAAAAAGAAGTATTTTTATGCAGATTTTTTTTTATGTTAATTGATTTTGGATTTGCCGGAGCCCCTTGCTGTAGGCTCGTTTTACGTGTCTGGACGGTTACGAGGCGGTGTGCAATAGTTCTTCACGAGTTCTTTGCTGTTTTGTGTGCTGAACGCCTCTGGATCTAAAAACTTTTTAGGTTTCTGCGCGATTTGGGCAGAAACTTCAGAAACTCGCTGCCGGGAGACGGGATTTCCTCTGCAACTTGCTGTCCGGCAAGAGAAGAGCTCTAATCTTCCAGTTTCTGACCCCCTTGCGCCAATGTAGACCTGCAACGCCGTCCCCAGTGGAGTCGCCAAGCTGTAGCACCCGCCGTGAGCGCTACGGTGGGCTCGGAATGGTTTCCCGGGCCTTGAAAATGTGGATCGTGTTGAAAAGCAACGTGGGCTTAGATTTCCTACATTCACATGGGGTAAAACGCATTATGCTTCACATCTTTCAGGAAAGTTAGCGTATGGGCGTTTTCTCGTGATTTCGGCAGCGTAACGGCTAAGACGGGGCTTTCCGTACACGGGTCAAATCACAAATCCGGCAGCATAACGGCAGCGTATTATGCTGGAATCCGTGGACCCACGTGCACCCACCTTGCCGGGGCGTTAACTCAAACACGCATACACAAAATAAAGAAAAACGGAGTCGCCACTGATCTTTAAAGGGAGATCAGCCCCTCTTTGATGAAATAAGGCACTAGTAGTACAGAGTCTGGGTTCCGGCCTTCGGGTTGAAGCAAATATGGAGAAATCTGCCAACCCGAGGCGGTTTACATGGCGTGAAAGGGGGGAAATAAAAAGATTCGAGAGAATGGGAGAAATGGAAAGGGGAAAATGGGGAAGAGAGGCTCGTTGCTTGAAAGCGTGAAAATCGGGACGCCGGGGTGTTGCTGCAGACTCCCGTCCTCCCCTTGGGATGCCTCTCTTCAAGTCCCCTCAAATGAGAGGGGTGCCTCTCCTTTTATAGATGCAGAAGTGGGCTTTGGGCTCTCTTGAGTCATGGACTTGGTCCATGGGCTTGGACTTGTGTTGGGATCGTGGGCTTTTGGGCCCTCTTGAGGTCATGGACTTGGTCCATGGGCTTGGGCTTCTTGAAGAGTTGGACTTGATCCACATTCTTGAGTTGGCCCCTTCGAAGGCTTGGACTTGGTCCATATACTTGAGTTTGGTGGACTTGAGCTTGGCTTAAGCCCGTTTGCTTTGGATGGGCCGTTGTAGGGGCCCAGAATTGTAGGAAAGCCTGCTTCTGAGGCTTGGGCTGCATTGTGGAGCCAGTTGAGGTGGCCTGTAGGAGCTTCGCTCTTTTGTGGGCCTGGTCTGGTTGTTGAAAAGCCTTCTTCGAGGCTCGGTGGAGCTTCGCTCCTGTGGGTTGAGTGCCGAATGGCCCGCTTAGCTGGCTTGAACTTCCTTTTGTATCTTGAATTTGCTTGGACTTGTAATCCATTTCAATTTATCCATATTTGGGCCCAACGGTGGGGTGTCAACAGCCTCTTTCTAGGTTCATTGACTTCAATAAATTTCACCAAAAATATAAAAACTCAGGATGTTAAAAATGAATTGTTCTAGTCAGAATCCTACTCTACAACATTTCATTTTTTTTACATCTAATTTTTTTTTATATAAATCAAGCTCATAAATCCTTACAATTTCTTATAAATTTCCTTGCATTAGAAGGGAAGAGACCAAAGCTCCTCGTACAAGAGACCACAACTCCCATTAAAAATTGTATACTTTCCAATGGAACACAAACCAAGTATTTTAGTCGGGCATAAGTTTGACTATTCCCTTCCTCATTTAGGTCCTTTGATAGAGATATTTGTAGTTTTTCTCCTTGTGTGGGTTGTTATTGAAAATTTCTCTTTTTTGTAAGAGTTATTAATGTGCTTGAATGTAATGTGAGTTGTTATAGTGTATATAAATATCCATTAAAAAAACCAATCATTTTGTCCACTGTCCATAATTATGACCTTGAAAACGGTTTTATTTAACATCAGCCTTCTATTAAAAATAGATAAATTTGCTAATAATTAATAAGACAGAAAGCTGCTGGCATTTTAACATTCTATACTTCTCTATTAATTTGCTTATATCAGATTCTGTTAATTTCCTATGCTAGAAATGTCGGCCCATCTATGGTTTAACTGCCCCCGGGAAAGTATTGTCTCACAAACAAGACTAAAACCCAAGGCCCAAATCATTTGGCTGTGCGAAATTTGTTATTTGTGTACAATAATACATGTTGAAGAACAAATGGAATGCAAATTTTATTTTGATTTCGTCCTACTGTATAAAATGTGTAACATATAATTTATTTATTTACGTAAAAATCATTGGAATAGGGCGGATTGGAGCAAATATAAAAAAGGAAAACTCAAATTGGTCTTATTACGAATATTCTATATTGGAATTATTGCCAGTTAACTGTATAGTAAAACATACGCTTTAAAAGTTTGGATTATACATGTATGTGTAGCATGATACAATAATGTAGTAAAACAATCGTAACAAAATTATTATTTTTGTGGTTCTTTTTTTGTTTTGTAATCATCAAGAATGATTCGATGAAATCAAATTTAACTATCATGCTAGGCATTATCTATTTGGATAAAATACTTATTATTAGTTCATTTAAATTATATACTTGTGACTTATTTAAATGTAAAATCACTTAGAAATTAAAATGCAAACAAATTTTAATCAATCTATCTAATTACGTTTGGAATGATTCAGGATGTGTCTTAAAATTGGGGTGGGGGGGTGGACTTCTACCAGCCTATTAATCATTATACATGCACTATATAACCTCATGATTCAAAAATAATTTCAATTAGAAAGCATCTCGATCTCTTCATCATTTCTTTAATGGAGCCTACTCAAATACCTACCTATGGCAAAAATACAGTAAATTGAAACATATTTATTGCATCTATTTCTTCAGAAACCACGGGATCAATTAATTGGGTGACCACCATCCACTATGATCGACCATTTCATTAGGGAAAATCCCAGATACACTTACAAATTTTTTATCATAATTCTTAATATACTTATGCCATTTTCAGTAATTTCTCTCGTATCTATTAAGTTTCCTACAATCCTTTTTTACTTATGTTGTTAGCTTACCAATATCCACTGAATGAAATTACTATTTTGCTCATTAGTTATCCACTGAATGCATGAGCTACCCACTGATTTTTCTTGGGGATGTTGGATTTGAGAGGATGCAATGCTAAATTTAGAGAAGAAAACAGTTATTATAGGCTGGATTTTTATGACTGCCTCTCTAAGTAATGCTGAAGACATAGGCACGTAGCTATTGATTTGGGGTATCAAATCAACTAACACGTAAAAAAATAGGAGCTGCTATCAGTCGAGAAGAGGGGATGTATTATATGAGGTGTTAATGGTCATTGTCAACTCATCCACTCACTCGTTTAACTCATTTATAAATAAATTTAAGTTTTAATTTTTGAATAAGTAGGTCATGATCCGCCAATCCGTTTAACCATTTAACTAAATAAATGGATAGGGTTGAGATTTTATAACATGTAAATATGTTTAGTGACTTATTTAACTCATATAACGTATTTAACTTATTTAACTCATTTAACTCATTAAAGTTTTATATGTATAAATATAAATTCCTTGGTTATTCTCCCTCTAAGTTTTCCTCTCACTACTTAAATTTCATTTTTTCACTGCTACTCTAATTCTATTTTCCTGTTACTATCCTATTTCTATTTTCCCTGTGTCAAAAATACTCTCTCGCTTCTCCTTGTGAAATCATTATCTGCTAGAGTGTAGGCCTTTAGGTCATCCGTCATTCAACTCATTAACAACCCGCCAATCCATTTATTAAATAAGTTAATAAACATATTAGGATTGAGATATTTTAAATGAGTTAGGATTAAGATTATCTTCGACCCATCCAACATGATTCGTTAACACTCCTAATATTATCTATTAGTTCATTTAAAACTTAAATTGAATTAATAAATTTATGATATTTTGGGAAGTGATAAAATTTTTAGATATATTTTTTTTAAAATGCGAAAAATAATATGATAAGTTTAGGGGTAATAATAAAGAATAAAGAAAATAAAGCTAAAATAAATGAGGAATAATTCTGTTAGCCCGGATTAATCAAATGGCTTACTTAGCCCACTTCAAAAAATTTATTTAAAGCATTTTTTATTTTTTCTTCATACACTTGTTTTCTAAGTGTATTTAATATATAAACCAGATTCTACCGTTTTTGGATATGTGCATATATTTTTTTAATTTTTAAACATATGAGTATTTTAAATACATATATACACATAGATGTTTAAAAATCTCAAAAAAAAATACGCACATCCAAAAAGGTAAATTTTGGTTTATATGTTAAATACACTTAGATAAACTAGTGTATGAACAAAAAATAAAAATAATTTTTTAAATGACTTTTTGATGTGGATAAAGCGAGTCATTTGCTTAACTCTGACTAACAAGATCACTTCTCAAAATAAATATATTAGCTATGTGGATAACTAAGTAAAAATGATTGAAAAATAGTTGTGTAGAAAAATGTGCAAAAATGATTAAAAAATAGTGTAATTATAGATAGTGAAAAGTTTTAAATTGAAAAAGTTTTAGTAGTTGTCATATACTCCCTTAATTGATATATCATAAGGACATGAGTATCAAATGAATTTTGAAAAAATTTTATGAGTGTGGAAGAAATTATTAAAAATGAGCAGGCATATTCAAAATTAGGGTAAAAAATCACCAATATATTTGTTGCTTTCCATTTAATTTATCGTATTGAATCTTAGTATTATAGAAGTGGGCCCACGTTTAGTTGGAATTGACGTTTGACTTGCTATTTGGATTTTTAATTTTTTTTGCAATTTATTCCATAAATTAAAATCACTGAATATTTAATTATAACATTGTTTAAGAATCTAATTAAATTCAATCGTAAAATTGGCTTGAAAAATCCACTTTCCCATATTTATGTTTCTTAGTCTTTGAAAAAACACAATTAATCTCGCTGTCAACTAACTCAATCATCTGCATCATCATGTAAAACGTTGCCCACCAAATCGACACAATTCACCAAATCTTTCAGATGTTCCTCACGCATGCGTTTCATTCAACTGGGCCCAGGCCTCAGGGTAGACTGCTCTGTTGCTTCTCCAGACCCCGCATGAAATGAAAGCATGACATCGCCGAGATCCAGGTTAAAGCACTTTAAAAATTTATATATAAATTTTTTTAATATTTTAACCATTGATTACACTCTAGCTCAAATTTAACACGATAAAATAAATTTTGATTATTTATATATTTTTGAAGAATCAAATTTATTAAAATATGTATTATTAGTCATTAGAGTGATAATAGTACCATAAAATATTATATTAATCTAATTTTTTCTATAATTACATTTTATTATGTTGAACATAATGTGTGGATATGATTTGAAAAGATTAATTGTTATTATTATAAAAGGCAGTGTATGTGACCATTCCTAGATGCTAATTATAATTGATTATACACCAATCCAATAAATTTAATTTTCTATCCCGATTTTAATATAGAAATCATGACTAATGAATGGTTAATAACTTCATATGTTTTATACGCATCACGAAAAGTCATTTTTAAAAGTACTTCATAGGGAATAATTCTCAGGTTTCATTAAAAGGAAATTTTGGCCTTCTTAGCTTCTTACATGAGTACACCTAAAATTTTCTCCCCATTTAGTATACATAACTGGGATGCTTCTATACAATCCTTTTTATTTTCAACATCAAGGGGTGGATTAAAAAATCTACTTCATTTATCATATTTAGCATCACTTATATTATTATAGCAACTTTTTCATTTGTCTAATATCATTAAATATAGACATTGTGTATAAACATGCAAAATCAACGTAATAAAATGAGTTGATGCTACGTATCAATTTTTAAGTAGTATTTACAATATCTAAACCATCTAAAATATTATTATTAAACGGATAAATGATTCTATATAGTATTACCACATTCCGATATATATGTAAATAGATCTAAGTATTTTTCTTAATTTACACATGAATATATCTATTTTTAAGCAAATGTAGCCTATGCATATATTGAATTTGGATGAAACTCATTTTATAACTAAACAAATAATGTTAAATACAATGAATGGATTGAATTTTCTATCAAACATAAAAATTCTAAAATTTAAAGGGTTACATAGAATCATTTCTAATAACTTCTATATAACCCAATTACATAGAAGCAACCTCCAACATATCGGTATTTGATTCTATGCACTCGGGTGCAAAAACTCATTTTTTATAATTTTTTTGAAAATTTTTTATATAACTATTACTCTAGTGCATTTAACATGTGTATCAAGTTTTACCATTTTTTAATATTTATAAATTTTTTTAGATATTTCAAATTTAGTGGCATGTTCATTATTTTGAATTACGAAAATGCCACTGATTTTGAAAAATCCAAAAAAAAATTTACAAATTTCTAAAAATGATAAAATTTGATACACTTGTTAAATACACTTAGATTAACAGTCATATAAAAAATTTCAAAAAAATAATAAAAAATTAAGATTTTTCACCCGGATGCACCGAAGCTTAGTACACCCAGGTGCACCAGATAAGGTCCCCTATATATAATACATACATATGTACATAGCTTCTATAAATACTGGTATTTTGAACTTGTAGATAGATTTGCATGTATCTTAGAAATTGGAACTACTTAGAGTTGGACTGATTTCTTCTTAGAAAAGGTTGAGTACACCTAAAAATAATCTGAGTTTTGTTTGATGTTTTCAAATTTCAATGCACTCGGATTAAGAATCTTGTTTAAATTTTTTTATAAAACTGTTAATTTAGCTGTATTTAACTTACATATTAAGTTTTGTCCTTTTTTGAAGACGTATATAAATATTTATTTATTTTTCTAAAAGCATGAATATTTTACTCATTTAAAAAGCTAAATCCTCCTTATTTTTAAAAATAAAAAATATATACACATATCTAAAAATGATAAAACTTAGTTTATATATTAAATACACATAGGTTAACATTTTATTTTAAAAATTTTAAAAAATAAAAAATTGAGTTTTGCTCGTGCATTGAGAGGATATGCACCCTTCCTGCCAGAAATGTATAACAGCCTGTAAGAGCTGTGCTAGAGTGTAGATGGGGGCAGAACATATAAAAATAATTCCATTATTATATTAATTTTTAAATAATGCAAAATAATAAATTCGATATCTTATTCAATATTTTAATGTAGAAACTAGGAGAATTAAGGGCGCAGCAGCCCCACAGGGGAGCAGGTACGTGGGAGTTGAGGTAGTGTTTTTTCTTTCCGTCTTGGCTTGGCCGGAACTGTGTGGTGTACGTGGTCCAGGAAACAGCGACGTAACTGTACGTACAAGGCAAACCTTCGAATTGATTCTGTGTCCAAAGACACACAACAAATTAAAAAGAATTCTTTAAGAAGCCCTCCCCCAAATACGCGGAGTAATAATGCCCCCATTAATACGCCTGTTGCTCAAACTTGATGCACGGGCTCCGGGGATTAGATTTTTTATATATACATTGTGACATTTTAATATTAAAAATCAAACACAATTACAACCCTCATCATCAAAAACATCCTGTAAATACCCTCCCTCTATAATTATAAATAATCCAAATTGGGACAAATTTTTTTTTTCCTCCCACCAGTAGGAGGATTCTAACCCTCCATTTAAGCATGCAACTGGGGATTGGATTTTAATTGTGAAATAATCATTAAAAAAACAAAATCCATAACTTTTTCCTATCCCCATAAAAACTAGGTCTTACTTTAACAAAATTGAACTAATTATGTGGAATTATGAATCTCAAAGGCTCCGAGAAGTTACAAACAATTGTAACGAAGATCCGTATTTCCATGCATGCACCCCAAAATAGCATCATAGTCATGCAATCCCAACGATTGTATAGCTCCATGAGTACACAAAAAAATTAATAGTTCTGACTAGAGGTATTAATGGTCATGGTCAACTCGTCAACTCGCTCGTCCAACCCATTTATAAATGAATTTGGGTTGGGATTTTCGAATAAATGAGTTATGATTCACCAACCTGTTTAACCATTTAATTAAATAAATAGATTAGGGTTGAGATTTTATAACTCGTCAACCCGTTTAGTAACCCATTTAACCTGTTCAACCCGTTTAATTCATTTAACATATTTAACTCGCTTAACTCATTAAAGTTGTATATATATATATATATACATGTAAACCTCTTGGTTATTTTCTCCTCTTGGTTATTTTCTCTCTCTGAGTCTTCCTCCAGTCACCTAATTTTCATTTTTCTACTGTTATCTTAATTTCATTTTTCCATTGCTGCCCTATTTCCATTTTTCCTACGCCGAAAATACTTTTTTGTCTCTCCTGTGAGATCATTATTTACCAGAGTCTAGACTTTTAGGTTATTTGCTATACAATCCGTTACCAATCCACCAACCCGTTTATTAAATGGGTTGAAAATAAGTTAGGGTCGAGGTTTTTTAAACAAGTTAATAAACGGATTAGGGTTAAGATGTTTTAAATACTTTAAGATTATGATTAGGCTCTAACCCGTTCAACTCGATCCGTTAACACCCCTAGTTCAGACACAACGGGCTGGAGTATATCCACCCACCAAAAAAGTTGTCGATGCTGAGCTGTGTAAAGGTAATTAATATAGGCTGTTGAATTAGGTGGACCACCCTTTTCAATGACCACAAAAGAAAGCTGGTTGAAGAGGATTATTTGCACACATGGCCCAAAGTTTACTGATATTTGTGTATTTCTCTCTTTTATTTCTGAATTTTTAGTTCCACCCTTGTAAACTTTTGAATAGTTGAAAAATGCAGTGGTGGTTAAAGAAAAATATTATTGAAGACTGCACTTGGGCGGAATTATCTCATCAGAGTATTGGGTATCATTATGCCTTCTTAACCTAAAAAAAAAAAAACTAACTCTCGGGCTGAGGCTTTCACGTATGCTTGTAAATAATCACTCGGTCGATTCAGTAACTGTTGTGGAATAACCCAACAAATTTATCATTCCAAAATCAACTTCAAGATGACATTGAAAATCCAGAAAAAGAAAAAGATTAGTACTGAAGATAAGTTTAAATTAAGATTCCTAAAAATTAGTATCCAGACGAGATCATTATTATTACTTTCATAGTATCAGTTTACAACACCGTGTCTGACTCCCTTGCCTTGCCACATCTAGACGTATGTTTTTATTAATGATTAGGTATAACATCTAATCAACATCTTTTACTCAATGAAATTTTGGGACCTCGAAACATTGCTTTATTTTTTCGTACATGTTTGGACCATCTCAATAGATTTTTTTATTGTCGCTGAAGATTGAGAAAAGGGCCAAAATAAAGATGTAAAAAATAAGGAGATGCCAAGACACGGTGAAGACGCCGGTCACATGAGGATGTCTTAATCCCCCGATGTTTCCTCTGCTCAAATTGCTTCAGTTTCACACTTTCTAGCCTCTGTACTCTTTATAAATCCCAACCTCTCTGGTCCCAAACTGCAATTTCTCTCTCTCTCTCTCTCTCTCTCTCTCTCTCTAACAGGAACATGGCATCTGCTTTAGCCTTCATGGTTCTGATATCAGCTATCCTGACTGGCACAGCCAAATCAGACCCAGACCTGCTTCAGGACATCTGTGTAGCTGACCTTGCTGCAGGTAATCCCTCTTTTCCTTCTCTTTCTTGAGACTTACACCCAATATACTGATGAGCAAAAGCCGCCCATATTTTCTACAACTGAATCATATATGACATACATGATTCCTGTTGATTTTTTGTTGAAGTATCTTTTCAGCTAATTGATTGCTAGTTTGGAAGGAGGAAAAAAAATAGAAGGGATAGGGATTTGGATTTTGGCCTTTGTAAGCTCTGTTTTGTAGTAGAAGAAAAGACAGGGGTCTATGGCATGGATTTTTCTTTCCTAAAATTACTTTTTTTTTCCTTAAAGAATCTTTCCTAAAATTACATTTCGATGAGTGTTTGTGCAGCCTAAATCCTAACCCACTCATTTTGTTTTCTCAAAATTCAGGAGTTAAGGTCAATGGATTCGCCTGCAAAAACATCTCTGCTGTCAATGCGGCCGATTTCTTCTTCAAAGGCTTAGCTAAGCCAGGGAGCACCAATAACACCTACGGATCTCTGGTGACCGGAGCGAATGTGGAGAAGATACCAGGCCTGAACACGCTCGGCGTGTCGATGTCTCGCATCGACTATGCCCCCGGCGGCCTCAACCCACCTCACACCCATCCCCGCGCCACCGAGATGGTGTTTGTTCTCTACGGTGAATTGGAGGTTGGATTCATCACGACGGGCAACGTCCTCATCTCCAAAAAGATAAAGAAGGGAGAGAACTTCGCGTTCCCCAAAGGTCTAGTCCATTTTCAGAAGAACAACGGCGATGTTCCAGCGGCGGTGATCGCAGCATTCAACAGCCAGCTCCCAGGGACGCAGTCGATCGCCGTAACGCTGTTCGCATCCACGCCGCCGGTGCCCGACAACGTTCTCACCAAGGCCTTCCAAGTAGGCACCAAAGAAGTGGAAAAGATCAAGTCCAGGTTAGCACCCAAGAAGTAAAAATCAAAGAGATTCATGCAGGTTAGCTCTGCTCTTTCACCAGTCACCAGCGGAGGGTGGGCTCTTTTTTTAATTATTTACTGTGGATGATGGTCAAGGATGGGTTGTTTGATAGTGACATGTTGAGACTGTACTGAGAATGATTTTGTTTGTAGCATTCAAGCAACCATAATAACTCAATCATACATCTTATTACTGCTTTCAATGATTTTAAAAAAAGCTTCATGCAATTCTCTTTTCTTTTCCTTTCTCTCTGTAATGCAACAGCAATTGTATCTTTTACTGTTCCGATTTCATTCCTGAAATGGGCCATCTCAATCAATAGTGGAGAATGTATTTGCCTATCGGAAAGTGTGTGGATGATTGGCCTAGTTACATGGATATATTGTTGGCATTACTTGGCAACATAAGATGAAGCAGACAAATGTGAGTTTCATTGAGTTCTCCAAACCAGGGTGATTCACGTGGGTAACCCTTAGAAAAATCAAAGGGCCATGCTACGATTTTCTATTCTAGTCTTTCGTTGCACGAGGCGAGGAATCGCAGACTCGCGGCCATTCTTCGAGGGCTTTTTTTTTTAATTTAACAAAAAAAAAAAAGCACAGCGGTCTTTTTGGCCCCTACTTTCCTAGTGTATTGGTGAGGATGAGATTTTGAAAACCAACAAAATAAAAAGTTCGAAGCGATATCTTAAGCACGCGGAAAGAAAAGACTGACCATGAGTTGCGCAAGAAAAATGGTAATAAATGCAAAATAGACCTCGTCATTTTGCATTATCGGGTACTGACTATATGCGACGATCCTGCTGTACTTATAGGCATTTTAATACATTCGTTACTTTTTAAAAATTTTTTGGTTTTGTTTTTACGCTGGCTCACGTATAATCTTTAAATATATGCCAAAATTTACCATTTTAATTATATATATTTTTATAGTTTCAAAAATCAACAACTTTCAACCTCATTTCACAGTTATGTTTTGCATTTCAAACCTTTAACTGTTGTCTTACCCAGCCTTTAATTTGTTTCCACCTAAAGCTTTAAATTTTGGGTCCCACCTAAGCTTTAGAACTGTGAGTTCCAAATGAAGTTTGATAGGCAAATAGGAGTCTCTGTCAGTCTGCCACGGAAGTCATGACTCGAGATCATCTTTTGGAAAAGAGGGCTATCTTTCAAGAAAGATATAGACAAGTGTGATAAGGAGAATCTTTTCCACCACACTCGAGGAATGAATGGGTAGGATCTATTTTGATATTGAGCCCATGCATGCAGCAAACAAGATGTGAAGATGAAATCATATTCGTGAGCTGCGTTTGGTGGGGGGAATGGGGTTAGTTATGAGATGATGGCCCCAAATGCCCACCAGCCTATCATAACTCTCCTCTTTACTCTATCGCTTGGCTTTAACACACAGCAATCTTCTTATCAATGCTGGCTGCTTTCATTTTTCATGACATTTCATCATTTCAGCCGTAACCAGGTTTTAAAAGCACAGCGGTCACACCAGACCAGAGCCATTAGAATCAGCTCATGTTTATTTACTGAATTCATATGGGGCTCACCAAAAAATCCAATTAACTTAGATTTTCCTCAGAGCTGATTTGTTTGGAAATTTGTAAATGTTTGGATGAATATTTGCAGTTGAACGATTGGAAATTAAAAATATATGTACATACAGACACTGAGCTCTACTTCTGTATGACTAGATTATATAAAAGTAGTTTCACGTAATCTCTCTTCAATTTCAATATGTTGATATGTTTAAAAAATTAAATTCATGAATTATTTTTAACATAATTTATCTAGCAAGAAGACCAAGTTTCATCTAAATCAAATATGTGCATGGGCTATATTTATTTAAAAATAAATATATTTTTATAAAAATAAATATATTTTTATAAAAATATTTAGATCTATTTATATAGATATATTAAAATGTAATAATACTTTATAAAATCATTTATTCACAGAGTTATGATATTTTAAAAAGTTTAGATGATGAAAATATTACTTTATAATTGATGTTTAGCATTAAACCCTTTTATTATGTCAAATTGACACATTTGCAAATAAGGACTATGTATAGTGGAGAAAATTTTCATGATAATATAAATGATCTTAATATAATAGATAGAACGGATTTTTAATCAATTGTTAAGATATTTAAAATGAAGGAAATTACATAGAAGAAGTAGTTTATAAAAAGCATAATCTATATGTGGCTCCAGTCATAAAAGTGATTTCATGTAATCCCTTTTAATTTCAAAATGTCGATACTTGATGAAAATCAAATCTATTTATTATATTTAGCATAACTTATTCAACCATGGGACCAAATTTCATCCAAATTAAATATTTGCATGAGATTAAAAATAAAGAAATTATATAGAAGAAGAGTTTCGTAGAAGTGTAGCCCCTATATATATGTGTGTGTACATATATATATGAGAAGTGCTCTTATAGGTTCTTGAGAGCAAAGAATAGTCTTAGACTTAGTTTTGAAAGAATGGAGAAATGGTAAAACTTAATTTGTATATTCAATACATATAACTCAACAATTTTGCAAAGAAAAACTGAAAAAAATACTAAAAATATGTTTTTTAGGCAGACTTGAATTTGTACCATTTTTAAATAGGGTCCATATACATATCTGATTGAGATGAAAATTGGTATAATAATATAATACATTATTTTAAATACAATGGGTGGAGTAGATTATGATTTGATGGTCATGTGAAGCCCATTTCAGCGATGCTGCATTGAAAATTCCGGTGCAGCATGTTGCAGTTGAATATTTCTGTGTGTGTGTGCGTGTAGGAGATTGGGATGGGCGTAGACTATGCCAAGACTGGATTTTATACCTATTTAGCATTCATCTATCATGCATATGTACAATTATGTCTTTATTTCAATATTAATTTGATTAATTTCTTTTAGTCCTAACCATTAAAATTCAAAAAAAATTGATGATTAAGAGTCACAAAAATTCATAATTTAATAAAGCAAAAACAATAACTAAAACTCAAATCTATTAATTGGTATGCTTCATTTAATCAAGATCCGGGTTGAATTACCACCAGGCTTGCTACTGTCGTGGTAACTCATTTACCACCTGGCATGAGTTCAAATGGCAATTGGGGTATTTTATGCTCATTTTATTATTTAAAAGTTGTTTTTTCCTATTTTTTTCGTAGAATTGTGTCTTTAAATTTAGAAGAATGTCTTAAAAATTCAATGTAATAGATCTTGAGATGTATTTAAACATACTAATAAAAAAATCGTATTGAATTGAAGCTGAAAGAAATTGAATTAAGATTGAATTAATACGCACCCAATGAACAGATGATAAATCCTCCACAATCTAGATCCCAAACCTAATCTTCTCAAGATAGGAATCGGTTTCCACATCGGTCATTATCATTAACTTAATTAAGCATATGCTAACCAGATGATCATCAGCTCAATATCTTTGGTGGCCCCACTTGGACTTACTCCTCATCCCAAATAAATGCTCGGCCGATCGTCTTAGGTGGGGGCCCACTTTCATAGACGTGTCCACCGTGTGCTTCATTTATATCATGCAGGGATGTTGTATTGAAAGAGTCAGCAGCCCATGGTCCATTCCGACGGCGCCCAGAAGGCTCTAGAATTTTATTATTGTTTTTTTTTATTTTTATTTAAGGATAAGTATCTCTTGCTCTAGATTACCATATAGAATTGAAATTTCTATAGAAAGTAGAAACCTCAATTGGCAATTCCTTACTGTGTCTAGTTCTCCGGGGGCCAATCTAGGACCTTCGACGAGTGGGCTAATTTCGTGTGAAGGGTTATATTATTATTTTAGTGGTGTAATTAATAATTATATCAAAATAAGCTATATTTTAAAATATTTTTTAAATATTAAAGTAAAATTGTAAAAAAATTTAAATTTCAGTGGGCACAACCAATGAGCTCTGCGTAGATGCACCTATGCTAGTGCCCAGATCGCCATGAAAATGAGAACATCGTGTTCCTTAATCCATCTTGGAATAAAGGACCCGGGTAGTAGTATATTGGCAGAATTTCAAATTTCCATCCAAAATAGTAGAAGAATATTGTCGGCAGGCAGGATATGGGAGGTCGACAAATGCCCAGGTTTGCCGTCCACTTATAAAAGGATGCATGGATAAGTCAAGAATTTTGGGTAAAATCAAGATGACGTGGAAAAGAGAACTGCCATATTTTTTTGAAGGGCGCGCTTAGGCCTTATAGGAGTAATAATTCAATAAATATATATGCACGACATATCATTTGATTATTATTATTATTATTATTATTATTATTATTATTATGTGTCTACCTGGGAAATCTTTTGAAGACTCGAAGCCCAATTACTGAACATGGTTGTGCATTTTGCTTCTCTTAAAGCGGGCCCAACAGCGTTGTAGAGTGTGCATGGTTGAAACGGATCGCTACACGGGTGCATTTAGCTTCAGTACACTTAGGTAAACTCATTTTAACTTATTTTTTTATTTTTTTTGAAATTTTTTATGCAAGTATTAATCTAAGCGTATTTAACACGTGTATTAATTTTTACCATTTTTGAAATATTTTGAATATTTATTTTTTATTTTTGAAAATCAAAAATAGTAAAAATTGATGCGTATGTTAAATATACTTAGATTAACACTTGTATAAAAAAATAAAAAATAAATAAATAAAAAGTTCCGAGTGCTTTTTTTTTATTAATTATTATTTGTTTGTTTGAAGCTATTCATGAGTACTTAGGGTCCATTTGTTATTGCGTTTCAACAGGACTCACGCACTTTTTCATGCCTCTCAACAATAAAGTAAATTAAAAGAGGTGCTTGGGTAAGGCGGAATTTCAAACTCTTTGCTTTCTTATTTTTAAGAGAGAATTACATCAAAGAAATGCATATCGCAAAAGCACAAAATATCACTTTTCCAATAAGCACTCAATTAATTTTTTATAGTATATTTAGGAAGTGAATAAAAAAATAAAGTTAAAATAGATAGGTTGATTGTATAGATAATTACATAAAAATAATTGACAAAAATAGAATAATTATATAAAAAATACGAAGAAATAGTTAAAAATGAGATAATTATGAAAAGTAAAAATTTTTTATTCGAAAATTTTTTTTTAGCCAAACACGCCTTTGAACAGAAACTATCCACCAAACAAAGACCCAAAGCCCAAACAGATTTTTACCGTGAATGCTTTACACTTTTACTTGCATGAGGGCTACTTGGGGCTACAAGAGTCGTCCGGAGCTTATCTGAAAGGGCGCTTTTTATATCTTTCCAATAGCTTTTTAAGCTGAATCGATAAATGGTGCCAAACGTATCTAAGAGCAGAAAAATTTTAGTGCTGATTTCTCCTAATAAAAAGCTGGCCACGTGGACCTCTTTCTTTTCTTTTTGTTTTCTGAAAAATATATATATAACTTGGTGACACTTCTTGTGTGATAGCAAATGGACATAAAAGTGCAAGTTCTAAACCTCACCCAATAAGGGAATCCAGGACTTGTTATATGGGTCAATTGGATATTATTAATAAGGCTTCGTAATAAGAATTATGAGCTCATACAATCTTACCCATGTACTAATTTTTTATTTTTCAAACTCTAGTTTTATTTACAGTTACTTTATAGTTTATACCAATATTGTCAAAACCAAACCCGACCAGCCGGTAGAACCAGTTTGACTGCGAATCACCCGCCACGCCAGTCCGGTCCACCTCGGCTTCCAATTAAAATTATTTAACCAGTAGAAAAAAGTTAATGATTTGATTACATTTTGAATCGGCCAGTTAAACCGAGTTTTCCAAAACCGTTATCGCTGCATCCAAAAACTCTTTGGAAATTATTATTTAGATGTGATTGAATGCACCTGGGTGCACCTAAGCTCGGTCCACTCGAGTGTATTTAACCTATTTATTATTATTTTTAAAATTTTTTTTTATACAACTCTTAATCTAATTGTATTTAACATGTGCATTCAGTTTTATCACTTTTGGAGATTTGTAGATATTTTTTGAATTTTCTAAAATTGATGGCATTGTCATAATTTAAAATTACTAAAATGCTACTAATTTTAAAAAAATTTAAACATTATCTACAAATTTCCAAAAATAGTAAACTTGGTACGTATGTTAAATATAATTAAATTAATAATTTTATAAAAAATTTCAAAAAAATTAAAAAATAAATTTTTATACCTAAGTGCACCGAAGCTAAATGCATCCGGATGTGTAGAAACATGGCTCATTATTATCACCCAATACATCTAAAAACTCATTGCTAAGAGAGGGACTACATCTAAAAACTCATTGCTAAGGGAGGGAGATGTTGCAAGCTAAAGTGGAGAAGATGATTTGCAAAACAAAACAAAAAGAAAAAAGAGAGAAGGGATAATTATATGATGAGATGACAAGACTGCAAAGAGGGGAAAAAGGCAGTGCTACGAATGGACAAATGAGAGAAATGATGGGTGGAAAGTTGCCTGGAGTAACTAAGAATGCAAGTCCAAATCTTTTGATTAGTCTGGCACATTTATTGCACCTGCATTGCTTTGGACTTTTTAAATGTTTGATATCTACCATACCGTTAAAATATACGACTTTATCTTATATTTAATATTTTCATTTTTGTACTTCACTTTTTCTAATAACTATACATTTTATAAAAAATTATAAATTATTATATTTTATATAAGATTAAAAATTGTTAACATACTAGTTTAATCTGATTTTCATAAACAGTTGGACTAGAAACAATCCCATTATCAGTTGGATTTTGACAATATTGCTCTATATTGAAAAAATTCATTAAGTCATGTACGTGTGGCTAATGGATTTTTGTGAGATGGGTATCACTCAAAAGGAATTGGAAGGATAAAGAATGCTCTTCTTGCATTGACATTTGATAGTGCAGTGGCAACAATCCTAAATCAGAAAGAGGCTGGGAAGATTTCGTAGATGATCATCCATCCAGATGACAGACAGATAGCTCTGTGGAATGCTTGTGTGAATTTTGGATTCATTCCCGTAGTCTAGCTGGCTGACCAGGCTGGGTTCAACAAGAACTTGGGTTCTTTGTATCAAAAATTTGAGATATTAAATTGAACTCAATTTGATTTGCATTGAGTTGGATTAAGTGATGGCGATGCAAAGCGATGACTTTATAGTTATCCTTATTTTTGTTAAACTACGGCAACGATGATTCTATAATTTTCATGCTTTCTTCTGCAAACACGTAGAAAACTAAGAGACTCCATCAACAGCTGTTTTAATTTGTTAGAGTTAATTAAACTAACTCTAATATGTAAAAGGAAAGAAGACGATACAAGCATTACAACGAAGTTATAACATAAGTGATTTTTGAAGAAAGAAAACCTTCGCCCCCGCCCCCGCCCCCCCTCCACCCCCTACAAACCCCTTTTTTTTTGGGTGCCCCAAAAGCTTGGTAATCAAACAGAGGAAACCCGTGGAATTAGAAGAAAGTGAAAACCCATCATTCAATTTCTGTTCTTATTCACATGACACAAGCTTCATGAAAGCAAACAGAGAACGAAAAACAACTCATGATTTGTTCTCCAACCCCAACATAGGCTCAAGAACGCATGATCTTGGATTCACCATTGGTGGGCCCTTCTCCCTCCTCTCAAGCTCATCCAGCCTAAAAGTGATAAGCCTATCCCAATTCCCACCCTCAAACAGCACTCCTGCCTTCCCATCAGTAATTCTCTGAATAATTCCACAGTACATGTAATAAGCATTCTTGGGATTCTTCACAATGACAATCATACCTGGCAGCAAGAGTGGTAGATCCGGCGGCCTCGGCTTCGAGCTCAGCTGCGCGAGTTCTGTTTCGCTCGCCTTCATCAGCGGCGGTGGGTTCTCCTCAATGAATTTCTGCAGCCCCTTCTCACCACCCGGGAAGCCCCCAGTGAGGCCTGAGAGCTCCTTCTCAAAAGAAGCCTCGCCGGCAACGAAAGGCGGTGGGCCGTCACTGCTATCAGGGCCGTCCTTGCTTTGCTCTGCCGGAGGATTCGGGGGGTTTTGGATGGTTTTCTGGAGTTCTTTTTGGACGCCTTCTTCTCCCCCGCATAGGCCTCTGCCTCCCATGATCTCGAAGAGATTGAACTTGGCTGATGGTTTGACGACGAGGGAAGAGTTGGGCTTTTGTGGGGTTCTCAGGGAGACATTAAATGGAACTGGGGATCCAAGAAAAGTAGATTTCTGGAGATTGGGAAGAACCAATGGAGATGAAGAAGCAGTGGCAGCCATGGATTTGGACTCAAGAGTAGAACCAAAAGCCGTCCTGCTTCTTATTTGCCGGGAGGACAGAAAACGTCTTACGACTCTTACCACGATATCGTTTTACGCGTGGCAGAGTTGGATCCCCAAATGCCACGTCAGCCATTGGGTAGTCGAAATAATTTTAAGAAATGCAGCTCCGCATAAAAATATTATCATTCACTTACTTGACTAAATTTTATTAAAGCCAACAGGTTCTGCTCAATCGGCCACTCGTAATTTGATCTTCACCTTATAAAATGCAGTAATTTTTAAACATTTTGTCAAATGTCTTTGGTGGAAGATTTAGGTATCGCCTATGTATATAATATATTCGGGCGCATTGCATAAAAAAAAAGACCCTTGTATTTAAAAAAAAATTAATTAGCCTATTTGTTGCGTCACAGCTTGTGTTTGCAGCAGGGGAAACTTTGCTTATTTTTATTTTAAATTTTAAGATTTTTATATTAACATTTTAAATTTTATGAAGTTTGGTTTTTTATATTTTAGACCTTCGGCTCTTATAGAGTTAAAAATATTATTAAAATATTATAAAATATCTAAAATATCTTTTGCAGTTGAATTTTCATTTCAAATCCTATAACTTTGTGGATTTGCATTTTAACCTTCAAGGTATAACAGTAGCATTTTAAATTATATAAAGTTTGATTCTTTGTATTTTAAACTCTTAGATCCTCACAACGTCAAAAAAATACAATTAAAATCTTGTAAAATCTTGTTTGCATTTTAACTTCCCTAATGTTACATATTTGCATTTTAGAAGGATAGAAATTAAATTGTACAAATAATTAGATTTCATATTGCAAAAATTGACTTACATGTGCACGAAGTGTAGGAGATACTAAACTATAAGAAATTTTAACCTTTTTCTTCATTAATAGAATTGACAATGACTACCAAGGAATTAAAAAAAAATCCATTACTCTTTTTCTACTTCAAAGATCGTCGTATCAAGTAACAAAAAAAGCTTCAACAAGCAGATTTCAGCTACTGTGCCTTCTCTAGTTTTAGGCAACAACAAGTTATGAAAATTACCTAATCCAACAACTATTATTATTATTTTACAAATTTCAACTATACAATCTGAGCATCTATATATGCATCACCCATACTCAAAACATCAAGTTGTTCATGGCAAGTAATTGCGCAACAACATCTTCACATCCATGGCAACAAAGGGCCATTAAAAATCAACAAATGTAGGTATCAGATATCCACAAAATTAAAAGCAATCGTCTAGATTGTCTATCTAAGGTTTCTAGTTGTTCGCCACCAAATTCACGCCCAATCATTAACTTTGGCCTACCTTCAAATTCATCAATCGTAGAACCATGTGGTCTATCTATCTAAAAAAGTCATAAATTATAACCGTCCATCTGGTCCATCCATGGCTAATTGCCTCAGACGTTCAAAAGCATGTGTGAGAAATGCAAAGAACATTTCAAACATTTTGCAAGATTTTGACAGTATTTTTTAATGTCGCGAGGGTTAAGGATATAAAATGTAAAGGATTAAACTACAGAGGTTTTAAAAT
This sequence comes from Annona cherimola, assembly GCA_030490835.1. Taxonomy (NCBI): domain Eukaryota; kingdom Viridiplantae; phylum Streptophyta; class Magnoliopsida; order Magnoliales; family Annonaceae; genus Annona; species Annona cherimola. Next base: position 121,690,351 of record CM059972.1, on the reverse strand, counting down.
GCCAATACATAAACCTTAAAGTTTAAAATACAAATAAGCAAAGGTAGAAAGTCTAAAATTCAAATTCCCTTGCAAAGGATGTTTTAGATATTTTACAATGTAAGGGTCAAGGATCTTAAATACAAAGAACTAAAATTTATAAAATTGAAAATGTTAATATGCAAACTTAGGAATTTAAAATGCAAATTCTTTATTTAATTTACAGCACGAAAAGCATTTTTTAGATGCAACTTAATGGTGATGGCCGCTGATTTGGTGTGGACAAGTATCATGAGGTTTGATTCGGAGATACTTTCTTCATTTTTTTTGCATAGCTTTGCTATCATTAGTTAATTCCTATCTCTTTGGGTGAGATTGAAGCAATTTATTGGGTGTCTAATTTGCATGGTCAAAAAGAATAGAATAAGGGACAATTTACTTGGGTATACAACTTGCGTAGTAAAAAAGGATATGGTATAGATAGTTTATGATGATGGATGTGTTTGGAATGTGATTTTTTTTTTTTTTTTAATTTCGATATAAAAGTTTTCGAAACAAAGAAAATAGTATGACATGATTACAATAATAATTGAAAAATGAAATGGTTGCATGAAAAGTTGTGAAGCTATAATTAAAAATTAGTGTAGTTATATAGAAAAATATAAGAGCGAATTTCTTATATACCCACGAATTTTATCGATAATTCAATTTATACCATGAATTTTCAAAAATTTCTCTTATACTCATAAATTTTGATGATAATTCCACTTATACCCACGCCATTAGGGCCGTTAACTCTTTGAAAATGACTAATATGTCCATCTCTAATTATAATTTCATAGTAATTCTACAACTATAAAATCATATATTATTTAAATATAAATGTTTAACTTTAAGCAAAATCACCTTAAATACATTAGAGCTAGGGCATATTCGTCATTTTATAAGGGAGCTAACAGCTTATTTAACGGATCCCTAACAACTTGAATATAATTGAAATTATGATGAAACTTTGTTGGTATGAGGGGACTTTTCGAAAATTCGTAGGTATAAATGGAATTAGGAGTAAAATATATGGGTATATATGAAATTTTCCCAAAATATAATAAAATAATTGAAAAATAGGACAATTATAGAAAAGAAAAATTTTAAGTTGAAATTTTTTTAATTTAAGAAGTATTGACAATCTAAAAGAAGTATTGGGTGGGTGTAAATAACGCACCTAATAGTTAGTTATATTTTTCGTTAGCTTTATTAATATGGTACTTTTCAATCACTTTTTTGCTTATGTTTTTTTAAGATGTTCTTCTTATTTGTATTAGAAGGTATGTTTCTTAATAATCAACTATAGTATTAAGGGTGTCATTAAGAAGTGATAAAACTTTTCAGAGAAAAAATTTTAGTATAAAACTTTTAGAATAAAAAAATGATGTGATATAGTAAGGGTAATGATTGAAAAATCAGATAATAATGTGAAAAATTATGAAGAAACGATTAAAAAGTATGATATTTTTATAGAAAAATATAATGAAATGATTGAGAAGTAGGAAAGTTAAGAAGATTTTAAAATTTTATATGGAAAATTTTTAGTTTAAGAAATTTTATGTGTAAACAAACACATCTTAAATTTTTTTTAATCGTAGCATTTAAGCGTTAATTCTTTTAAATATTATATTAAAAGATACCGGTCGAGTACGAAGGGGAAATGAAGGGCGAGTAGAAAATGTCCCGAGACAAGGATTAGGGCGAAAGCGGTTGCATCGGAGAAGAAGAGAAGACGGAAAAGAAACTGCTCGACAGCGATGCCGGCGACAAAAAACTACAGAAAAAGAAGAAGTTTCGAAGGAGGTGAAGAAAATGAACAAAATTCCAATTCCGATAACGAAGAACAAAGCAGGCAGGCAGCTTTCTCTCTCGTTGTTGTTCTTCTTCTGTTTCGTATAAGCTGGGGATTTTGATTTTTGAATTTGGATTTTTTAGATTGGCATTAGAGGAAGTGAAATTCCTCCAGAAGCAGCGGGAGAGGAAGTCGGGCATTCCGGCGTTTCCGACCGTCCAAGCGGCGGTCGGCGGCTTAGCGCTGAAGGCGGGGGAGAAGGGAGAGGGAGGAGATGGGGAGAAGGATGATTTGGTGCTGCAGGATACGTTTGCTCAGGAGACGGCGGTCACAATCGAAGATCCCAACATGTAAAATTCTAAGTATTCTGCTCTTTATTAGGTTTTTGTTTTTGGATGTGGTAATTGGTATAGCTTTGCAAACTTTTCTGGAAAAACTGATCAGGGCGAGCTGAAAATGAGCGGATGGAAGATAGATCGATGGCGGGTTCTTTCGATTTTCGCTTTGGCTGTGGCTATTGGAATAAAGATGCGATCTTTTAATGCAAATGTGATTTGGATTAGTTGAAAAGAGTTGATGGTTTCGGTTTTTGCTTTGGATGTGGCAATTAGAACAAAGTGCGGTGTTTTGTTACAGTACTGGTTAGTTCGAGTTCAAATGAGCTGATAGGAGAACGATTATCGCTTTACGTAGGAGGATTTGGGAATTCACATGTCATTGTAGCGTGATCATCCTTGTGGTTGTCCTTGATCCATAAATATGCAAATCATGAGACATTGGCATGTGATTTTCGTTGCATGTTAGGTTCAACTGAAACTGCTTTCAAATCCTCCACTCAGCTTTTTTCTTTTTAATTTAGTTTTCCCTCCTTTCGTTGGGTAATTCATGTTGCTGCAGAAAAATCAGAATCAACCAGTGAACATCTTGGGCTGGCTCAATTTTTTGCTATTTCCAATAAATCGAAAATTCAAGGGATTTAATTGCACTGTGGGGCTTGGTCACTTAATGTGAAAATTTCCATTTTATGAGACTGAAAATTTAAAATTGTCAATACAATAATTTACAGGGTTATCTATTTACCCTTTTACATTTATTGACAAAATTAGAAAGGATATAAATCAATGAGAGTGTAGCATATGCAAATCTTTAACTGTGTTCTATGTTTTATGCAAATAGGTTGAAGTACATCGAACAAGAATTGGCAAAGAAGAGAGGCAAGACCATTGATTCTGCAAACCAAGTTGAGAATGATTTAAAAAGTGCAGACGATGAGTTGTATGCTATTCCAGAACATCTCAAGGTTTGTTGCTGATGATTGAAAAGTTATTCTTTTGTAAGAATGGATCCACACAGCTCCATCATCCATATATGCCATTTCCAGTGGACATTCTTTGTTCTGTTTACTTCGAATCTTTTTAGATACTGTTATTATTCCAGTACTATTGTGCTAATATGTTGATATGTTCCTGTTATGCTATTATGCCATTATGTTTTTATTTTTTGTTGTTGTTTGAACATTTTAGTTAAGCTTCTCCAATTTCAAAGGCCATTAATTTTCCTTCAAGTGTGTGTTGTTTATGTTCTTGCAACCATATCTTCTTTGTGATGTCATCCTCTCTCCACTGATTTCAGATGCAAACGTCTTTTGTCAGGTTAAGAGAAGAAACTCTGAAGAAAGTTCAACTCAGTGGACGACTGGAATTGCAGAAGTTCAGCTTCCTATCGAGTATGGCAGTGCATTTATTGATAGTTTGTTTCTGTTAATCTTAAGCCCTTCTGTGGTCATTAAAAAGAAAAATCAACAAGACTGTTTAAGACTTTCAGGTTGACCATCTACAAACTTGGGCAGCAAAACTAGTGAAGCCATCCTTGGTGTACCTTGTCTTTCAGCTTCAGCATGTATAGATATTGTATGTAAAATTTAGATCTTGAAAATTTTATTTTTATTGTTTGTTAGTTGGATAGGAGTACAGTACCATCACAATGATGGATTTCCAGTGCAAATAAATAGGTTAAAAACTTAAAAGACTCTTAAATGTTATGATAGTGATAATTTCCTTGCTGAGTTGTTCAGGGAACTATCCAGCTTTTATTCATAAGTAGCTTATTGACCAGGTCTTTGTGAAGTACAAAAGCAACTATTATTGATGGTCATAGCATGTGGGGTGAAGGATCCTATAAGGTCAGCTTCATTGGTAAGGTTGAGTTGTCAAACATGGTTCATACAAAAAATCCATGCCATTCATTGAGCAACCTATCTTAGGTTGCTAAAAATTTATGTCAACCTGTAACTTGCATGGGCCAGAGCAAGTGAAGGAATTAAGACTTTATAAACATCGTTTACAGCATCTTTTCACCAAATGTTCATGCAGGAGCTTAATTTGCCGGCTTCCAGTATTCATGATAGTCTAGGCATCATTTCTTTCTCTAAGAGAGTGTACTGAGGGAATAGTAAATTTTCCATTCCATAGATATATCTGCCAAAACTAATTGGAGGGGAGCTCAATTGCAAATTTTCTGTCACATATGAAATTAACTCCTGTGTATGGTGTTTCTGGCGACAAAAGGGACAGACTTTTAGCTTATTCTGCTTCAGTTTGGTGAGCAATGTTATGAATCAAAACAAATTTGCTGTTGGAATTTCTTAAGATTCCAAAATCATTTTCTGTTTCTTATTGAGGAATGCCTTACAAGGGCATTAAAGAAAAGTTTGTATGGGATCCTCAATGAATTTAACTGGAATGCATCCTGGAGAATTCAACTTAGATGGTAAACATTGTCAACCTATGAGGTCACCAGTAAGCAGTAATCATGGAAAAGATGTGATGGCTTTTGTCTTTGACAACCTCTTCCCTTTTTGCAGATCCAAAAAGTCTCCACTTGTAGAAATTTCTAAGCTAATCTTGCAATTTCACAGCTGCTGAATAACCAAGAATGGGTCTGTTGTTTTAGATGGTTTTTCTTTTGTGAATTTTGCTTTCTTTCATTCACATTCAGATATTTGTTTGATGCAGATACAAGTTAAAGAATATCGAAGAAACAGAAGCTGCCAAAAAGCTCTTGCAAGAAAAGAGGCTTGCTGGACGGACAAAGACAGAGCTTAGCATCCCATCAAGTTACAGTGCAGATTTTTTCCAACGTGGCCGGGATTATGCAGAGAGGCTAAGGAGAGGTTGGTCACTAGCTATATATTGCATGAGACTGACTCTACTTTGAAACTGCTCTGTGTGAGTTCTTCTTCTTCTTTGGTGGTGGTTTTCCCCCCCTGTTGTTGGGTCTTTGAAAGAAAAATCCCAAAGAGTGAGATTGTTCACTGTAGAAATAAGCTGCATAGCATTCGCAAGTCTGAAGCATATTACTTGGAACATATTAGTAGTTTGATACAGTTCAGAAGACTGAGGCTTAGAAGTGATAATGTGTTTTCAAATGGCTTCCTAAAAACCACAATGATAGCTCAGACCACTTTGACTAGTTTGCATGATTAATAAGAGAACAAGCTATTCGTGAGAACTGAGGTATTTTCTAGTGAGATATTTTCCACAATGCGTTGTGAACTTTGAGATACAACAACATGATATGTGGATTGATTTTCAAATGGAGGAAATGTTCCAACACAGTTAATCTTATTTTAGATGAAAAAAGCATTAAAAAAAAAAGGAAAATCTAATTTCACAGTAGCTCAGTCTGTAGAATTCTTTTCTTTTGGATGTTTCCCAGTCTTACAGATTACTGTTTATCAAGGGGCTGTTTGTTTACATTAAAAATTTTTCAATCTAAAACTTTTCGCTCTTCACACCTATCCTATTTTTTAATTATTTCCTCACTTCTTACTATACTACTACCTCCTTTTCAGTCATTTCTACATAACTACCCATATGTCTAACCTATTTATTTTAACTTCATTCTCTTTACGCCTAATCATTATCCTTATGATATTACATCATTTTCTCCCATTTGAAGAACTTTTGCATCAAAAATTTTATCACTTCACCTATAAAAAAAAATATAAAAATAAAAATTTATCACTTCCCAAAGACCCTAAATATCCACTGGGGCTCTGTTTATTACACGATGCAAATCAATAAAAATTGTTCCAGCCTATAGGCCTATGGCTTCAGTCATTTGTTTTCTCATTAAGAAATGAACTTTTTTGTGGGCTAGCAAAGTGAAAATATATATGTATATATAATTTTTTCCTGCTTTTCTAATGGAGAATAAATGTTTTACAGAGCATCCTGAGCTGTACAAGGACAGAGCTATTCAAGACAACAGTGGAGGGCCAAAATCATCAGACACCACTAATGCAGAAGCTCCAGGAAGGAGGCAAGCTGCCACTGATGAGTTCATGCTTGAGCGTTTCCGGAAGCGAGAGCGTAATCGTGTGATGCGCAGATAGCACATATAAAGCTCTTATCCCCCACCATCGAAATTGAAGCCCCACATGGGAATTCGGGTCTCAACTGTTTCACACAATTCTTAGAAGGTTGCTGTCAATGCCATCTATATGAGTAGCACCGACATAGTTGCTTGGTTCCTTGATTTGAACCATTGAATGGGTCAATCTCTGCATCCAGTGAATGGCAGTTCTGGGGTCATCAAAAGGTGTAATTCTGGTGGTTCATGTATTTTTAGAGAACTAGATACTGGAAGTTAAACTTTCATGAAGGAAAATGCTGGCATCTGCTTATCACTCTGTTGTTCAAAGCAATTGGAACAATCCCTTTTTATCCTTTGCAAAGCCTAAAAAGCATATGTTCTTTGGAATCTCCAGTACAAGTCAGCCTCCACTATGTAAAAAGGAAAGCTGGCAGACTATATAGTCTAAACTAGGTATAAAGTTCACAGAACAATCTCCCTTTCCCACCCACGAAAATTAGCTTTACACATTCAGCTTAATAATTGCAAAACTAGCGATGCAGGACAATCTTCTTCTCTTGCTAAGAGCCCTTAACGCCTGCTTCAAAGCTGTTGTATTTGCTTCACTTTTTTCTTGTTTAATGATATTGGCTGTTATGCTATGCCTCCCTGTTTTGGATGTCATATGGCATTTTTCTCCTCCTCTGTTCTCTGCTGGGATGTGCTTTACAGCAATCTGCCTTTTCATGGTGTTGGACGACTTTCAGGGAGATGGATTTCTGCTTGCCCAGGATGCCAGGGATGGAAAATGGAGACAGGTTGAACTGTCTACTAGAAGTGCAGAATGTTGTATTGATATTGATGTTGATGAGGTTGGCTCCTTGCAGGTGGTAAACCTGAGTGGTCAAATGATCGAGGGTGGATGGAAAGAACATGAGGGTGCTTGTGTAGCGAAGAAGCTAAGCTACAATGAAGGTGAAGGTGGTTATCTGTCTGAGAAGCGAGGGATAGAAGACCAAATTTGCTCTGGCGATGATTATGAGTCTTACCTCCAGATTGATAGACTGGCTGAGGGTCTGTGGGATTGCTTCTTTGGAAGGTATTCAAGGTGGAATTACAAGGACTTGACATGCATGGATGGTGAGCAGCTTCCTTAGAAAAAAGTCCCGCCTAAAAAAAGGGTATTTTCTTGCTTCTGCTAACTTCTCTTAGGATAGATGTGGTTTGGTTCAGGTGTTGGGTAGATATTTGTCATGTCAATGAAAATTTCAACTGTGTTTATTGGTGTACCAATTAAGCACCTCGATTTTCCATGGAACCATGTCTAATCAGCATTCCCAAGTTATGGTTCTCACTGCTCATTGCCTTTATAAATTTACACGGCATTGTAATGGGCAATCATGGCATTTACTGTGAGTCTCATTCCTGGAAGGATTCAGTACTTATTGTGGTTATTCAGCTTGATTTTCTTATGCACTGAATATTCTTCCCAAAGTTCCAGGTATTGTGCTACTGAAATTGTAATTGGAAAATTTAGGCACGGCGAGTTCACCTCGCCCATGAATCCTAGTTTGAAAACTAAGGGCAACAGAATTTGATTTTTGACACAAAAAAATAGCATCTTCGGCATCTCCCCGATGCAGGTTGCACCATCGGGGGTGATAAAGCGAATTGAAACACGATGGCTAAAGAACAAATTTGCAGTTTGGATCTCAGGACAATCAGATAATTCAAGCAAAGTATACTTATCTGGATTTCTAGGTCCCTAATACAGTGCACCTGGGTGCTTTAACCACTCCCGGTATTTCTGTAACTCTCCAACAAGAACAGCGATTGCAAGCAAAAAGAGCGATTCTAGGGAGATGATCACAAGCAGGTCCAAACGTATCGAGCTCCATTTTCGTATCTTCTCAAAATTCAACAGACTACGATTGAAGATCGAAGGCATAGCCAAAAACAAGAAAAAAGCGGAGTACATTGCATAGTTGGATGCTATGTCAATTAGAAGGGCAGGAAAATGAGAAAAAAAAAAAAATCGTCCTTTCTCGTTGTCAAGCAACATTGGGAAAGACAAATTTTAGATCATTCAAAAGTTTTAACCCATTCCAAACGCGCCCTAAATGTAAACAAAATACACTGACGGCCTATGTGGTTTGATTTTGCGAATGATGCTAGAATTAGCCTGTTGGACGGCTTAGATCTCTTGAAAAATTGAAATGCGAAGAGGATTTTCCAATGGCATTCTTTTTCCTGTGCCTTTTGATTCATATTACAATCGGGGCACTGTTAAAGAAGTGGGCTACATATTTTAAGATTGTTGCGAGATTTTATACGGCCTGATTTATGGGAAGCTCTAATTTATATATATAAGCCCACCCTAACTAGATCTTCTCCAGAAAATTTTAGCAATTTCTCAAATTTATATAATATTTTATTTCAATTTTTGAAAATGGATCAAAGGGCATGGCACATGTATCTATGCACATTTTATCTATTTTTAAAAATCTAATTAAATAAAAAAAATTCAATTGTGAAATTCCACTCTGGGAAGATCTAAGTGTGGCCATATATATAAAAAAAATTTAAAAAAAATAATTTTTTGGTTCGCCCGCCCATATACCGACCCAGTTAGACTTGAATGTGATGTCTATCCAGAATGTCTAAAACATTATTTATAATGTCTGAATTACAGTTTATGTAGCTGCTCATACAAATGTAAAATACAGCTCTATATTCATACATGGTCCTGCTTCCATGTAATCTCGTTATATAGAAGCAGAGTCGATATTACATGGACACACACGTTGCATATTTTCTTGTCGGTTGAAAGATTGTTGTTCTGGTCAATATGCAGGGCTGGACTTTCTGCACAAAACCCGTTCAACCATGCATTTGGATTGGAGGTGTATGCATACGGGAACCAACCATGCATTTGGATTGGAGGTGGATGCATACGGGAAGGTGAGGGGTGTGTACATATGTAAGAGAGAGGGATTGCTTCTCTCCCACCTGCTTCGTGTCTCTGATTAGCACTCCTATCGAGATCAGCAGGTGAGGAAGAGAGCACAATTTCGAAAGATGGCAAAGCTTCAGTCTTTCTCTCTCCTCGCTTCTCTCTGCTTTCTCTCTGTCATTGCTATTGCCACTGCCTCGAAAACCCCTGATCAATTCCTCATCCAGGGCAAGGTTTACTGCGACAATTGCCGGCTAGGCTTTGTCACCAGAGCCTCCCGCTACATCCAAGGTATACATACATATATATATATATATATATATTATATTCTCACTCTCATTACATGGTTACCGTATAGATTGATTTTATTAAATATTGCTAAGACTCCAAATTCTATTCGGTTTTACAAAAGAAATCCTTGATGTTTTCTCAAAATTAATCCACAGAGACCACCATGCTTTCTAATCAAATACTACCCATATGATAATTATCTCAATAATCAAATAAATACAACCCCATCTGATAGATGGGCCATTTTTGAAATTTGAAAATGACCCAATTGAAATTCATTGATAAGAAAATTAATAGCAGTGAAAATTAAGAGTGAGAGAGATGCATGCATGTATATGCAGGAGCCAAGGTGATGATACAGTGTCAGAACTGGACAAGCACAGAGAAGACATTCTCAGCAGTGGGTGTCACGGACAAGAGTGGGATGTACAGCGTGGGGGTGCCGGACCATCACTTCGATGAGGACTGCACGGTGACGCTGATGAGCAGCCCAAACATCGACTGCAAGGAACGCAAGGCCGGTGCCGAAGCCGATGCGGTCAGCATCTTGCTCACCGACGACAACGTCTCCGGCAAGATCAGGCATGCCAACCCGCTGGGCTTCCTCAGGGCCAAACCTCTGCAGATCTGCAGTCAAGTGCTTCTTGAGTTGTCTGGTGATTATTGATATCATTCGTTGTTCACTCGACAAAATTCGCAGCTACAGCCCATATAAATTGACTGCTGATTTGTTATTATTACTATTCAATTAATACAAGTATAAGCAGTTTCCATGTCATTTTTCTTTTTGGTTCATTTTTGGGATTAATTTTATTTTTTGAAAAAAAGGATGTTATTGGCTAGAATCAAAACTGTTATCATATTGATAAAACTTGTGGAGGGCCACCAGAAATTCAGCTTATGAGTAAAAATAAAAATACGCATGAATCGATTAATGCGAGTATTATTGGAAGAACATTGACCCACCAACTTGCAAGCGGAGTGCGTGGAAATAGAGTTGGAAAATCGAAAGGAAAATAGCAGCTCTCGCATGGACAGGTATGAATCGCAGAACGTAAACATAAAAATCATTCAGTCAACCATAAGCAATGGAGTCAAATGATCTAACCCGATGCTTAAAATGATAGCACTGTAAGGTTTTATAACTTTTGAAGTGTAGAACATGGTTGTGCTTTCATCTGCCGATGCCATGTACGATGCACTTGGTAACCCTGTTTTGAATCATCCGTGAAATCCACCCTCTGATACGCGGCATATGCCATATGAATATGGGGGTTGGATTGCAACCCGATTTGAAATTTGGATTGGAAAAATAAGTTGAATACAAGCCAGTGTTTAAATTGCATTGATTAGGGTTGGAAGCAACAAAACCCACAATTTCCCGCTCAGGAAATCAAAATTCTAGTTACATATGAATGCTTAATATTTTTTCTCTTGAGGGAATATAAAAATTTTAAAAATATTCTCTTGAGCACGATCAGGGTTCTTCATGCTTGCCAAATACTTTTTTTTTTTTCCTTGCCTGTATTCGTATAATTAGAACGTCTATGAGAATGTGTTGACTCATCGTGGGCTAAACTTGAAATTGTTTTGTTTATTACCATTCTTAACGTAATTTAAGTCGAATTGTTAATCCGCAATCCAATCCAATCCAATCCAATCTTAGAAAAACCAACGAGTTGAAGTTGGTGCTAACTGACGAAGAAGAAAAACATCCCTGTAAATTTGCAAGTCGAGAAGACAATGTACGCCCAGCGATCTTCTACGGTTTTCCGTGACTCTTTTCTGTCATAGAATGATGTATGGCAAATCGTATATGTGTATGCCAGTCCTACACACGGTTTTTATATGAATATGGATCCATTTTATTTCTTTTTTCTTTCTTGGCTAAGGATGATGAAAAATCATCATGTCACATTCGCTCCAGGGATGAATTCATAAAAAATCCATCCATCCCAATAACGAAGAAATCTAAGTTGAATAAACCTCAATTAAAAGCTAAATTGGCTACAAGAACGGGCACAATTATTATAGAGAACCAATGTGACGATCTTTTATATATTTTTTCCATAATCAATTTAGTTACTAGTACATGTATAAAATGGTCGATCCTTTGCAACTCTTTTAGAAATATTGTGGAATAGAACTTTTTTCCCATATTTCAAATCCTTCATACAACACCCTGAGAAATTGGATGTTCTTTTAATGTTTCAGTCCCAATCTTAGAGAACGTTAATAAATTCCAAACCCATTTTGCCATCTGATAGCTGCAATAGTATTTTTAGTCGACATTGTAGTAGCTCATTGTTTGAGTATTTTTTTTTTATTAGTATATATTTTACATACATCTCAACACATATTATACCGAAGACATTGTTTAAGTATTGGAGCAACATTACTGATTAAGAAATCTCTAACTTAAGTCCTCTCGATTTAACGATCGAATATAAAAGGTATGCATCTAATTGAAAGATTAAACTATTAGAATTGGAAAATAAAATATGGGATCAACTCAAAAGCACTTTTAATTTTTATTAGAGTAGACAGAATTTCTTTCATCCAATTCAGAACTCTCCGGTGCATCTTTACTCTCTCTGTCGTACAAACATGCCAAAGTAATAAGAAAACAAAACATCCTTCAATAAAAAGTATTTGTTTACATCAAAAACTTTTCAACATAATACAATTTTTCACTTTCCACAACTATTCTTTTTTTTAATTATTTATTCACTTCTTCTAATATAATTATCTTATTTTTCAATCATTTTTACACCTCTATTTATACATCTAACCTATCTATTTTAAAATTACTTTTTATTCTTCATCATTACTTCTATTATATTATATCATTTTATCTTATTTCAAAAAATTTACACAAAAAACTTTTCATCAGAAGTTTTTTCACTTTCCAAACACACCCTAAATAAATTCAAAAATTTCTAAAATTTCATAGCATAAAAGATTTAAATGAGGCCCACGTATGTATCAAAAGAAATTTAAAATACAAAAAATTATTTTTCCCAATTTCTCGTAAATTGCCCGATGTGAGGTAGACCATATATGATCGCACCCCCAATTTTAATAATGTATCATCCTCGCGTATTGCATTCCTGAAGTCTGACGATTTTAATCAACTACTGCTAATCGCCCTGCATTGGGAGATCAGGACAATGCAGGAAACGGTCGTCTGCATGAGAATGACAGAGATTAACAGAATCGTAGCAGAACGTCATGAAACCATCGAAGCCTACAGAACAGAGAGCAGATTCAATACCCAATCATCGAACTGCAATGCAAATAGCCCAAACTAAAATCTCAACTTACGTTCATAAATTCATCGATCTTAGCCACTCCGAGACAGAAGTTGCCTATTTTCTATGCTCAGATGGCAAGAACAGCATGCATGCAGTGCGGATGCTCTACCAAGCTCACGAACAACTACTGTCGATACACAAGATATGCATGCCAGTTTGAAGTTCAACAAGCAGCCAGAAGACAGAGGCGGCAGAAAAACTAAAATCAAGGTAACACATTCGAGGGCAGCAGTACACAACACTACGCAGCAAAATCATAAGGTTGTAGCGTGAAAAATAACACAACAACAAAAAAAAGTCTTTTTTAAGTCCATAAATGGAAGAAAAATCCAAACTTAGGATGTTAAACAAGATGAAAATGCCGATAAAAACCTGATGTCAATGCTATACTCCTTGAGCTCCAAAAACAAAATGCCAGAACCAGCTCTCTCTCCCTCTCCTCTCTTCTCTTCTCTTCTCTCTAAACACGACCTGCCTTGCTGAGACTAACCATTCGAGCAGGTGATTCCATCTGTGATCCGGTCACAGACGAACCTGTTTGATAGGCACTTCTTCCAGCACTTCCATATGCATCTTGATAGCGTGCACTTGGATATCCAGCTAAATATCCACTGGAACCACGTGGCCCCTGCCCACTCCTGTCTTTGAAAAATCCTCCTCCCAACATCTGACTACCACCAGAGAGCCTTGTGCCTGTGGAATAGCTGGAACGCCCACCTTGCCTGCCTTGAGAGGAGAAGTTGTCTTGCCATTTGTTGGCTGCAGCACTTGCAAAGTCCTGGCCTTCCCTTCGCCTAGGTGGAAGCCCATCCAATCCTCCACCTGTTTTGGCTTCAAAAGCCCGTTCATTGGCATCTGCAAGAACTGAAAGCTTCTCAGCCAGCTGGAATGCGAGCGCTTGTAACCTAGTGTGCTCCACATTGTGGAAAACAATGCACCGTGTTGGCTGGTCCCAACTAGCATGTAGCTCTTCCATGATCATCATCTTGCTCACAATGCTGTGGACATGAGCTTCAGAAAGGTCAAACATAGCAGTGAGCTGGTCCAGGCTAACTGAATCGTAGCAAGAGGAAAATGTGAACAGATATGTCCTGAGAGCCTCTTCCTTGATCTTTGACTTCAGCATCTCCAACACATTTTCCCGGTTCCTCACAAGTTTCCAAACATCAAGGGACTTTAACACATCAAAAGCCTTCTGATAATCGCCCTTGGAAAGTGCCCTGGTTGCTGCCATGACATGGTCCCGCACATTCTCTGGAGGGCCAACAAATGTCTGCCGCTCACTCACCTCCAGCAACCTCCGGAAGGTCTTGCTTATGACTTTGCGTTTCGCATCATGTGCAGCTGCAGCCATGTTTGGGACCTCCAAAAGCATAGCACAAATCAAATGAACAGACTCTAGCAGCTCCAGGTTAATGTGCATGTGGTATGGCATTTGCCGACGCCTTTCCAGTTTTTCCTGCAAAATAGAAGATTCTATTATTGAACTGTAACAGAAAGAAGCTAGTATAGGAATAATTTAGCAGCAAACTCAACCAGATACTAACTCCAATGGTGAAAAATGAGGTCCGGAATCAAAGCTATTGAAGATATTGAGCAGAAAAACTCACCTAGGGACATTCTTTAGGAGTAATATGAAGTGCCATATCGCAAGCATCAAAAACGCAATTTTCTATATTTAAAAATAGGTCATCAAATTATCAACTTGGGATAGAATCAAGCTCAACAAATGGGTGTACCATCATATAGATTTATATTAGTGTTTGGGATCGCAACCTTACCACCATCGGCAGTGCATCTCTGCCCGAAACTGAACAACAGCTATAGGTGATAACAATTAGCAATGACACCACCACCCCACGCCCACACACAAATTGATAAAAACATCATGTTTCAAAACTCATATTGCATATTATTGATCCTTCTATCTACATTTGAAAGGCTGTCTCTCTCAAACTTCTCCTAAAGAAGATAATGGATGTCATCCTGCAAAGAATCTATGAGAGCTGCACGTGCTTCTCCATTATTTCAATTGTTGGAAAGCAGCAAGTCATTACGTTACTGATTTTAACACCGTCTAGGAAGGAACCAGCCTACTGAAGGTAAGTTACATCAACTAATATCCATAATAACCTACTACATGAGTTCCTTTTAACATACTGGGAATCAAACACTTCATCATAAGCCTATAATGATTTGAAGTTAGACAAGAATCATAAAACTTGATTAAGTAACAATGTGGAAATAAAAATAATTTTGAACATCAAATACACAGATACAACTCTAATGTTATAGGCTGGCTTATAAAATTTGGAGATCTTTGTACCATAAGTTCCAGTAATTGACTTATTATCAAATAAAAACCATTACGTCATATGATACTGGCACAAAGAGAACTACATTAAAGACTTTGGATAAACAGCAAATGAACATAATGGCCAACCTCGTCCTGAAGGACTTTCAGTACAGTAGACCCACCTAATTATAGTTTTGATCCTAGAAATCCAGATAAGTATTATTTGACTTACACAGCATTTACTTAAGAGAAAACAGAGAGAAAAGAATTCACAAATTAAAAGTGACTTAGCACAACATTTCAGATATCTTTGATAAATGCAACATAATGCTTTCCACAAGGCTGCATGCCTGGCGAACTCACTTACTAAAGACTCCAAGAGATCGAGCATATGTTTCTCACCCTCCATTACATAGCACCTTTCATTACCCAAATCAAACAAGGAATTCATTATATTCTAAATTCCTTTCTCTTTCATCATCATCTTATGCTTAAATCGTTGTCTCTACCATTCCAATTCATGTCCTATTTTTTCTAAAAAGATCCTATTCAAACCAATTATACTACACTCTTTCAAACAATAAAAATGCTACATCTTTCCGATGACACGTTCTGTAATTCCACTGCACAACAATTGGGTTCTGCAACACATCCATCCAAACAAACCCATACAGAAACCAAAAAAGTGCAGTTGATGAAAAATACTATTTATAAAAAAAATCCAAAAGATTCCTCACTGTATCATCATCATCATCATCATAAGCCATTTCCCACCTATGTGGGGTCGGCTGCATGGATTCTGTTACGCCATTCTTGGCGATTTAAGACTAAATTTTCAGTAATTTGTAATTTTTTAAAATCTTGTTTAATTACTTCCATTCATGTTTTTTTGGGTCTTCCTCTCATTCTCCTACCACCTTCTACTTGGATAAACTCTGTTTTCCTAACCAGTGCGACTTCAGGCCTCCTTTTAACATGACCAAACCATCTTAATCTATTTTCTCTCATTTTATCATAAATTGGTCTCACTTTTAAGTTTTCTCGAATTATTTCATTCCTAATTTTATCTTTTCTTATTTTACCACTCATCCACCTTAACATTCTCATTTCCGCTACGCTCATTTTTTGTATATGTTGCTCTTTAACTGCCCAACATTCTGCCCCATAAAGCATAGCAGGTCTAATCGCAGTCTTATAAAATTTTCCTTTTAATTTGACTGAGACTCGACGGTCACATAAAATTCCTGACGCACTTCTCCATTTCTTCCATCCTGCTTGAATTCTATGTATTATATCTTTCTCGATTTCCCCATTCTCTTGAACTATTGATCCTAAGTACCGAAAGTGATTAGTTCTTGTTACTGCTTGATCTAAAATCTTAATTGGTTCCTCATCCGGGTTCTCACTATTATTAAAATTGTATTTCATATATTCAGTTTTTGTGCGACTAATTCTAAAACCATTAGATTCTAAAGCATCTACCCACCTATTCAATTTTAAATTTAGTCCTTCTTTAGTTTCATCTATTAGAACAATGTCATCAGCAAATAACATACACCAAGGTACTTCTTCTTGGAGATGTCTAGTAATTTCATCTATTACTAAAGTAAAAATGTAAG
Organism: Annona cherimola; assembly: GCA_030490835.1. Classification (NCBI taxonomy): domain Eukaryota; kingdom Viridiplantae; phylum Streptophyta; class Magnoliopsida; order Magnoliales; family Annonaceae; genus Annona; species Annona cherimola. Next base: position 121,673,706 of record CM059972.1, on the reverse strand, counting down.
AACTCAAGGTTCAGCCTTGATGTAAACCTATTTTAACTGGGAAGACATTAGTATCTCCACTAATGGTTCTCACATTTGTAACAGCCCCCTCATACATATCTTTAATAATATCAATGTATCTGTCATTAATTCCTTTTTTTCTCATCACTTGTCATATTAACTTCCTTGGTACTCGATCATAAGCTTTTTCTAAATCAATAAAAATCATGTATAAGTTCTTTTTCTTCTCCCTATACTTTTCAAATAGTTGTCTAAGTAAGAAAATAGCTTCAATAGTTGATCTTCCTGGCATAAAACCAAATTGATTTTCAGATATATTAGTTTCCCGTCTTAGTCTATGTTCAATTACTCTTTCCCATAATTTCATAGTATGACTCATTAATTTATTCCACGATAATTTGCACAATTTTGAATATCTCCTTTATTTTTATAAATTGGAACTATAATGTTTTTCCTCCATTCACTTGGCATTAACTTCGTTTTTATAATCTTATTAAAAAAATTTGTTAACCATGTTGCACCTACATCTCCCATGCACTTCCATGCCTCAATTGGTATATTATCTGGGCCTAAAACTTTTCCTGTTTTCATTTTCCTTAAAGCTTCCTTTACTTCAGATATTCGAATTTTTGTGAAATAACTGATATTCCTATTTTCTTCCCTATTTAGACTAACATCTAATGTTAATTGTTCGTGTGGGGTATCATTTAGTAAACTATAAAAATAAGTTTTCCATCTTTCCTTAATATTATCATCTTTGACTAGAACTCTTTGGTCCTCAATTTTAATACATCTAATATGTGTTAAATCTTTGCCCTTATTTTCTCTTAATTTAGCCAACTTAAAAATATCCTTTTCACCTTGTCTAGTTCCTAATCTGTTATATAGGTTCTCATAAGCTTTGTGTTTAGCATCACTAATAATCTTTTTAGTAGCTTTTTTTGATAGTTTGTATTGTTGTAAGTTTGTATCATTTTTATTTTCCTGCCATGTTTTAAACTTTTCTTGTTTATCATTTATAGCTTTTTGAACATCTTCATTCCACGACCAAGTTTCTCTATGTGAGGATCTACGATTTTTATATACACCTACAATACTTTGTCCTACTTCTTTTATGTTAGTTGCCATTTTATCCCACATCGATTCTACTCCATCTTCTTGTGTGTCCCATTTTACTTCTTCTATCATTCTTTTTCTAAAAAGTTCTATGTTGTTTCCTTTTAAATTTTACCATTTAATTTTTGGAATTACATTGCCTTTAGTTTTTGTTGACTCTTTTTGTGTATATATATCTATCACTAATAATCTATGTTGCATAGCTAAGCTCTCACCTGGGATAACTTTACAATTTATACAAAGGGATCTATCCAATTTTCTTATAAGAAAGAAATCTATTTGGCTAGAATTGGTCCCACTCTTAAAAGTTATTAAGTGTTCATCTCGTTTTTGAAATAAGGTATTTGCTATAACCAAATCATATGCTATAGCAAAGTCCAAAATGGCATTCCCCATTTTGTTCCTTATTCCAAAGCCGAAGCCTCCATGACTTCTCTCATATCCTACCTTATCTTTTCCTACATGTCCATTTAAATCTCCACCTATCACAACTTTTTCTTAGTTAGATGTTCTTTGCATAATACTATCTAAGTCATCCCACAATTGTTTCTTAATTCTATCATCTAATCCTACTTGTGGTGCATAAGCACTAATCACATTTAAAACCTCTACACCTAATACAAGTTTTATTTGAATAATTCTATCATTTACTCTATTGACATCTACAACTTTATTTATGAAATTATTATCTACTATTATCCCTACACCATTTCTATTATCATCCTTTCCTATATACCATAATTTGAATCCATTAATCTCTTTAGCCTTCTCTCCTTTCCACCTAGTCTCTTGAAGGCATGCTATATTAATTTTTCTCCTTCTCATAACATCTACTACTTCCATACTTTTCCTTGAAAGATTCCTCACTGTATAAATAATATAAATTTCGAATCAAAACCTCCCTTGTCTTGTTAGGAACAAAAACTTCATCTAAACAAGTTTCTGCAAATAAATTTTATTGAAAAGAGCTCCTTCATGTGAAGTTATTTTTGGAAAGCAACTTCCTAAAAGGCTCTTTTCTGAAAGCAATCACAAACACAGCCTTAAATTAAGCAAACCCAACTCATTTAAAAGATTATCTCATGCACTAGCGAATGAATATATGGAATTAGTAATTCCTTTGCAGATGCATATTTTTTGCATGACAATAACATCATCATTGTAGCATTTCCCGACATATGTTGGTTAATGTACTTGGAAAACATCAAGAAGATCAGGACGCAGCACAATTTTATCTAATCATCGCACAATAATGCATAACGGTAATCAAGGTTTACAAAAAGCATAAACAAGTAGGCCAATCATAAGGTGGCATAAAAGACATTAAGACCAACATGTTTTGTTTATGATCTTAGTAAACATTTTTCAAGATAAAGAAACAGCAAGATGTGAAGTAAAATATTTTTCCGACAATGGGAAGTAGTAGAGGTGAGGTTAAAAAAATAATAAAAAGAAAGCTCCTCAGTTAAAAAAGGATGGTCTTTATAGGTGCTTGGGAAAGGACAAAGGGAAAAAAGATGGAAATTTTGAGGGAACATATGCAAGCTAAAGTTAATGCTTCGTACCTTCCTTATAATAATAAGCAGTACTTGCTCAAAATTCCAAAACCTGTAATCCTAAACATATTTACTCTCGGATGTTGCAAAGCATTTCCCCCATAGTTTAAACTGCTACATAACACCACATCCATCATAATCACCACATTTTAATTTTAGTATTGTAAGCAATACAACATGTTCCATGATAAAACAGGCTCAACTATTGCTAACCTAATATCACCTCATTCACATTACACTGTCGAGGCCAATGAAACAAACATAAATAAAGGAAAATGAATAACAAGCAACCCACAGATGTTATTGCTCTGAGACTATGTCATATATTTGCAAAAGTAGCATTCAATTATATAGATATGTAAAATGAAAGTTACCTGCTCTGGGGTCTTCTCATGGTAGCGACTTTGTGAGACACCTTGTGCAAGTAATTCTCTTACCCTTCCTCCTGAGTAAAGTTCAGAAAGGCAACCATGCGCCTCTGATATAAGAGAGACCCTAAATGCACACAGACCTAGTTGGGCCATCGCCCTGTTGAAAAGGATCTGGGTAGAGATGTCCATGTGCTGAACACCATCTTGCAAGTGGCTCATCAACAATAAGTCACGGGCAGTTGAGAACTCATCTGATATAGCATGGTGATATATGTCACAAAGCATTGCACGAGCTTTAGTTCTCTCATCCCCATACTTATATATCAGAGAGACAAGCGCGTCCATCATTGTCCTACTATTGTCTGGAAGGGTAGGCTTTCGAGGAACCAGCTCCGGAGTCGTCACAAATGCTGGGGGGCCTCTAACTTCCTCAACTGCATGTCGTTCCTCATCTCCATCTGCATCCCCATGTCCTTCGCCCCCTTCACCATCCTGCTCCACCATCTTCCTCATTGCATCATACACTTCTTGAGGCTTATAATACACAACCTCAACACGTCTCAACGCCACCTTTGATGCTCCCTTGAAATCACTCACACGCTCTAAGTAACCCTGCACATTTTGTGCAAGCACAAAGAGCATGGGCTCATCCCGAAGCCTTTCAACATAATCTCGAGTATATGGATCAGTGCACTGCAAACTCTTAAAGAATTCAATATCCAGGCGTTCAAGAAAAGCAACCACATTTCCCCACACACGGATAGTTCCCCTATAATCAACACCCTTCTGTGTCTCCTTCTCCTCGGGCTCAACAGAATCGTCCACCACAATGTTCGGGTGCTGCTCAAGGATGTCAAGTACAATGAGCATGTTATCCACACACTTCTTCCAAACGTTTATGGGCATGTGACCACTCAGGCTTGGATTGACATCAAATTGTGCCGAGACAACATGGAAAAGGATTTCGAGCTTCTGTGCAGGAGTCTTGGCAACTTTTGTCAAGAAGGTCAGCTGCTCCACTTGTTCAACCCTTCCTGTACCCTTCCGACCCCTCGCAGCAACTATCTCTTTGAGCTTTTTGTCTACTAAATCCCATGAGATCTCGCTCGGATCCTTCATGAACTGCTTATCCAAAAGCTTATCTTTCTTGCTCATCTTCTTCTCCCACCCGACCCCGCCTTCAGCCTGGCCATCCCCACCCTCCTCATCATCATCCTCATCGCCCTCCTCAGAATCTGACATAATTGTTGGGTCCTCTATGAACTCTGTCTCATCATCATCCTCATCCTCGTCCTCGTCCTCCTCATCCCCTTCCTCTTCGCTCTCAGGCTTCTCCCTGTACTTGTTGATCAGATCCTCAAACTGCTTGTTATTCTTCTTCAGCTTCTGCTTCATGGAATTGAGCGCCTTGGCGTTGCTGCTGCTCATCTTCTTCTTCGCCTCCTTGTTGGCGAGCGCCTGCGCCAGGAAATCCTCGAGCATGACAAGCGCCTTGATATAGAGCCTCGGCACCTGGTCCGTCTCCGTCACGCGGATGACCTTCTCCAGCTGCTTGTTGAGCTTGTCGAAGCACTCCTGGAGGCTCACCCAATCGTTGATCTTCATGGCGTTCTTCGCCTGATCGACGGTGGAGGACATCTCCTCGAAGCGCTTGTCCTTGGCGGAGCGGACGACGCGGCGCTGGCCGTCCGAGTCGTCGCTGTCGCTGGCGTTGGCCTGCAGGTATCTACTTCCAGCGGCTGCCGGAGCAGAGGAATCACCCGGGCCGCCCTCGGCTTCAGAGCCGGAGCCATAGTCGCTCTCCTCCTCTTCTTCGGTGTCGCTGTTGCCCTGAGTCCAGAAACGAGAAGCCATCTTTCTCTTCTTCCTACCCTAGAGAAGTGATTTCAGAAAACGTAAACCCTCGAAGGCAGAAGGAGAAGGTGTGAAGAAGGCGAAGAGAGGGCGTGTAGGGTTTTATATCGGTGCGGAATGCGGACGATGACGATAGGCAAACGTGAGGACTTTGCGTAGAGCCGAAGATGCTGTGAACCGGACAGGGTTCCACGAGCTGCCACGGTCGAACCAACGGTTCGTTCTGGATAATTTCAAATACCGCCAGTAAACCGGTTCTCCTCAGTTCCGCCGGTCTGGTCCGTTTTCAAAACGCTGGTTTCCAACACTACCGGCGTGCGATTATTATTACTCTTGTTGTGTTCTTTTGGGGACGTTTGGTAACAGCCTGCGGGAAAATCGGGGTGGGAAACTGTGGGGTTACGGATTTTAAGGTACTTTATTAATCAATCAATTATCGTAATTTTTTAATTTTATTTCTATATCCTAATCATTTTTTCTATCAATTACCTTCCAATAAACTTATTTATTCTAAATTTACTCATATTATTTTATATCAACTACACAATTTTCAAAATATTTCATTTTCTACTCTCACCAAATACCACATTTCTCACAACTTTTACATTCCCAAACGTCCCCTTACACAAGCATGCACCAGCCAATAGACACGCAGCCAAAAACCACACTGCATAGAACTTCTAAAAAAATAAAAAAAATGCACTAGATATTTAATTCCGACACCCAATATATAAAATAATTTTGTTTAATTTATATTTTGTTGCTAACATTTCAGTTTATGTTTATAGAGTATGATAATACACGATTGCTTAATATTTAAATAAATTTAGAATGAATTACAAGTTAACCGTTTATAGTTTTTTTTTTTTTATGATGAACAATAGTTTATAGTTATATACCAAAACAGGTTGAACCGGTTGTACTAAAAACGTACATAAAAACATTTCTAGTGTTTATTTACTTAAAAACTTTTCCATTTAAACTTTTCATTCTTCATATTTATTCTATTTTTAATTATTTTTTTACTTTTTCATATACGATTATTTTATTTTTAATTATTTTTATACAACTATTCATACATCTAACTTATCCATTTTAACTTTATCTATTTATTTTTCATTATTATTCACATCATACTACATCATTTTCTCTCATTTTTAAAACTCTAGCACAAAAAAATTTTCATAAAATTTTTTTACACTTTTCAAACACACTCATGATTACAAACTACTACGGTCCATGTAAAATTAGCTAATAATATGAACTAAGGATATTTTATTGATAACATCTTATATTGTAAATGATATTCATAATATAGTTTATATAATTTGAAACATTATACATGTTTTCTAATTAGATGTATCTTTAAAGAGAAATAATTGAATACTTATGTAAGCATGTAATCTTTATACTTACTCTTGATTTTTACATTTTAAAATATATTTCTTAAAATCTAAATCATTAGTCATGTTTAACACATATTGTTTCATCAGTCTATCGAAAATAATTTTCATTGGAAATTGATTTCTTGTAAATAATGATATTTTTTTAGAGTGAACATGTAAGCACACAAAAAAAATTGAAAAACGTGTGTTATAAATATGATATATGAAGTTTGTAACGTATGTAATTTTTAAAATCATAAATAAATATACATGGATAAACATGTTGAATGGTTTAAAATTTTCAAAATTCATTTTAAAATTAAAAAATATGTATATACTTACGTAAGTGTAGCACCCGCCGCGAGCGCTACGATGGGCTCGGAATCATTTTTCCGCGCCTTGGAAATCTGGGCCGTGCCAGATGGGTTTGAGCCAGTCTTTCAACGCCTCCAAGCAGCGACGCGGGCTCGGTTTCCCTACATTCACATGAAGTAAAACGTGTTAGGATTCACAGTTTTTAGATTGTTTGACATATGGGCGTTTTCTCGTGGATTCGGCAGCATAACGGCTAAGACGGAGCTTTTCCGTACATGAATCAAGTCACAAATTCGGCAGCATAACGACAACGTATTATGCTGGAATCCATGGACCCGCGTGCGCCCGCCTCGCCAGAACGTTAACTTAAACAAGCGCACAAAAATAAAGAAAATGGAGTCGCCACTGATCTTTAAAGGGAGATCAGTCCCTGTTTTTAATGAAATAAGGCACTAGTCGTACAGAGTTCGGGTTCCGACCTTCGGATTGAAGCAAATATGGTGAAATCTGCCAACCCGAGGCGATTTACACGAGCATGAAAAAGAAAAAATGAAAGATTTGAGAGAATGGGAGAGAACGGAAAGGGGAAAGTGGGAGAGAGGCTTGGAGCTTGAGGAGCGAAAAAACCGGGACGTCGGGACTTTGCTGCAGACTCTCGTCCTCCCCTCTGTGATGCCTCTCCAAGTGTGTGGCTTGAGGAGGGAGACACCTCCTTTTATAAGTAAGAGCATGGGCCTTGGGCTACTTGAGTTGTTGGACTTAGTCCATGGGCTTGAGCTTGGTGAACTTCTTCCATAGTGGACTGGAACTTGGTGGGCTAGAGCTTGGCTAAGCCTGTTGCTTTGGGTGGGTCGTTGTGGAGGCCTAATGGGTTGTTGTAGAGAAGCCTGCTTTTGAGGCTTGGTGGGCTGGATCTGGTGGGCTGCATTGTGGAGCCCGTTGGGTGGCCTGTAGGAGTTTTGCTCTTGTGGGCCGGATCTGGTGGGCTGCATTGTAGAGCCCGTTGGTTGTGTCTGGTGAGCTAGATCTAGTGGTTGAAGGGCCTGCTTTTGAGGCCTGACGGACTTGTTGTAGAAAAGTCTGCTTTTGAGGCTTGGTAGAGCTTTGCTCCTGTGGGCTGAGATTGGACGGACCCGTTTGCTAGAGTCTAGCTTGGTTTTGCTTGAATCCACTTCGGCTTGCTTTGGAGTGGGCCATGGGTTTTAAGCCCATTAGTGATTGCTCTTGAGTTATTTGTCTTCTTTGGGTTTGGATCTCATTCTCATTTATCATCTTTGGGCCCAAGGGTGGGGTGTCAATAGTAAGTATTGAATCATTCCTCATCTTTAAGAATTGTATATTGTTAAAATCATAAATTATATACTGTTAAAATCAGTAGATATGATTTTTATGTGATAGGTGTATAATACTTATTTATTAAAAATCATCAATTTATGATTTGTGCGATTTTCATTATCAATGATTAAAATTATATTTTAAATATAATATACGAAAATATCTTTAATATATTACGCATATGAGGCGTACATTGGAGAGCTAAGATCGGATGTGCATCTCAAGTGCGGGTGAGATGAATTGCTAGAACCGAAGTGCGTAAGCTATTTGCACATTGCTGTACGATTTGATGCTTTGGGATTTTCGTTTCCGCTGGATGAATGAACGGGATTGCCGTTGATTGTGCTGCTGAATTGCTCAATATCTGCTGAGGAACGGCCTAGATTATGCATCTATCTACGCACACATACACCGCTTAACTACTGCCCTCTTTTGATTGCGGACGAATTAGCTGCCACGTGTTACAGCACATCTCGGCCGTCTAATGGCTACAGCCTACATGTGTGACTTGTAAAGTCACGTACGACTTTCCTTCAAAGCCACATACATGAATTACCTAATCATTCACCAAACATCTCCCTCTCCATCCCCCTCTTACCTCCCTTCATCACTGCAAAAATCAATTTATAAACAAGACGACGATGCTGCATACATCAATCTTATGTTCGGGGTGTAGACTGGGTTTGTCTTAACTTTAACCCAATCCATCCAACTTGATTAATAATAAAGTTGAATTAGACATTTTTAAAAGAGGTGCATCAATTTATAAGCACTAATTAGACATTATTGCCCATTGCTTCGACGTAAAATTAGTTGGCAATTGTGCTGCCATATAACTTATAGATTGAAAGGTAGTCCGATAAAAAAAATAATTATTTTTTTATTTATATATTATTAATATTTTTAATTAATTTAATTAAAGACAAATTTTAAATATTACATATTTATTAACGTGATTTGTAACCCACCGAAACTGAACTAATTCTATAGGTTTTGTTTAAGGTTAAGTTGAAGTTTGAAAAAATAAGATTGAGATAAAATTTTACAAATAACATTAAGGTTAAGAACAACCCATTCTATATTTACGCTCTTAAATTCTTAGTCACTTTTTATTTTCGAAAACTCTTACTTGTTCTATTTTAAGTTTAGTTGGTTGGAAGTTTACTGTACTTTATTTTTTTTTAAGTTAAGTCAATTTAATAATTTATAATTTTAAAACGTATTAACTAAATTAAACAATTTTTTAAAAACAGATATAGTGTACACCTCAAATATGTAAGATACTTTATAAAAGATCTTTTGAATATATATCAATGTTATCAGAACCGGACCGGACCGGCCGGTACGACCGGTTCGATCGGGAATCGGTCCCGTTTCCAGTTCGATACTGCCCGGTTCGGTTCAATTATAGAAAACCGTCCGAACCGGCGAACCAGCGGTCAAACCGGGATATGCGGTCGAACCGCGTTCGACCGGTCGGACGATTTTATATATATAAAAAAAACCAAATGAAACCGCTCGCATTTCCCCCTCTCCTGTCGTCGTTTCCGAAATCTGAACCCTAACGCCGGCATCGTCTTGTCGCAGTGGCAGCGCCCCCCATCATCGACATTGTGTCCTCGGCCCTTGCAGCGCCTGCCGGCTGCACAGCACCGGCCGCCCGCAGCTCCCGTCGTCTTCTCCATCCTTGTCGCGTCCCCGCCCGTCGCACCCTCACGGGCAGATTCCGCTGCCCATAGCTTCTGTCGTCCGCGCCGTCTTCGTCGCGTCCCCGCCCGCAGCGCCCGCCGCCCGCAGTCATCTTCTCCATCCTTGTTGCGTCCCCGCCCGCCGCGCCCTCACGCGTAGAGCTCGCTGCCCATAGCTCCCGTCTTCGTCGCGTCCCCGCACGCAGCGCCCGCAGTCATCTTCTCCATCCTTGTTGCGTCCCCGCCCGCCGCGCCCTCACGCGTAGAGCTCGCTGCCCATAGCTCCCGTCTTCGTCGCGTCCCCGCACGCAGCGCCCGCAGTCATCTTCTCCATCCTTGTTGCGTCCCCGCCCGCCGCGCCCTCACGCGTAGAGCTCGCTGCCCATAGCTCCCGTCTTCGTCGCGTCCCCGCACGCAGCGCCCACAGTCATCTTCTCCATCCTTGTTGCGTCCCCGCCCGCCGCGCCCTCACGCGTAGAGCTCGCTGCCCATAGCTCCCGTCTTCGTCGCGTCCCCGCACGCAGCGCCCGTCGCCGAGTCCCCGCACCGTCATCGCCTTCTACTCTATCATCACCTTCTGCTCCGTCATTGCCACGCGTGCCATCCTCGCTACGCGTGCCGATCGCAGTCTCGCCGTCCCCGGTCGTTGCTCGCTGGTCGCTGCCGGCAACTCACCGTCTCGTTTGTGTTGTTATCGCTGCTGGCATCTTCTCAAGTGATCCGGCGATGTTGAGTTTCAGTGTTGCGGATCACTTGGGCTTTCCAATCAGTCCATCTGGACGGTCCATCTGGTAGGCCTGGTTCGGAATAGCAGAAGCTGCAGTAATTATTTTTATGTGTAATCTGAAAGTTTATTTTTAATATTTTATTTATTTCATAAAATTTGAGTACCCCTTAAATGTCGTTAGATGCTGTTGGACGCTGTTAGGTACTTAGATTAAGGTGTATTTCATTAAATCATATTATCTGAGTTTTAAGTTCTATAATTAAGGTATAAATGACCTTATAAGAAACTGAGGATCATGTTACAGATGTCGTTAGATTCGGTTAGATGCTGTTAGATGCTGTTAGATCCGGTTAAATGCCGTTAAATGCTATTAGACGCTGTTAGATAAGGTAGATTTCATTATGTCCTATTATCTGGGTTTCAAATTCTGTAATTAAGGTATAAATGGTTTATAAAGGGCTCAAAATCATATTACAGGTGTTAAATTAGGATTAACTTATCAATATATTTACTTAAAATTTAAAAATAATTTAATATTTATGACATCATAAATATATCATGCTGACGTCATCGGTTCGAACCGGTTCATTTAACCGGTCAAACCGGTTGGAACCAGACCAGTTCCTTTACCGGTTCAATCACCGGTTCGGTTCTGACAACACTGATATATATTAATAGGATTATAAGTATTTAGACCTTAAAATTTATTCTACCTTACTCGAATGGGTATTTTTTATTTAAAAAATCCATCTTATCTTAAGGGTAAAAAAAAAATAGCAGCTTACCCACCCATTTAAAACTAATTTAGGGTGTGTTTGGTTGGGGTTAAAACTTTTGATGAAAAGTTTTTGAAATAGAAATTGTCACATTGATAGAAAATGACATGATATAATAGGAGTAATGATGAGAAGTAAAGAGAATAAAGTTAAAATGGATAGGTTAGTTGTATAGATAGTTGTGTAGAAATGATTGAAAAGTAAGGTATTGTATAGGAAAATGTGAAAAAATAATTAAAAAATAAAGTAGTTATGGATAGTGAAAATTTTTAGATTGAAAAGTTTTGGTTGACATGTTTATATCCCAAACAAACACACCCTTAAATAGAAACATCAATAGTAAGTTTTATTTTATAAATATCTAAATATAGGAACTAATTTGAAAATAAGAAAACACACAGTGCCTAATTTGCAAAAACCTCAATCGAAAATGGTGGATAAGGTGAAGAAAGAGAAGAAGGCGAAGAAAGGCAGAGAGAGGAAGAGAGAGGCAGACATGGCAGTGATTCCTTCTTCATCTCTTTCATTCCTTGGAAGCAACAGTGGATTCTCTTCTTCTCGTGAGCTCTTCTTCCGCCACAATATCGCCGCGTCGAAACTTCTTCCCTCTCCGTTGAAAATCGAATCGAAAGCTGCCACCCGGCAAGTAAACAGAACCGCTCGCCATACTCGCATTCGTAAGAAGGTGTAGCAAGTTACCCATCTCCCATCTTCATTGCAAACGGTCTCTTCAATCCCACCCCAATGGTGGTGTGGTGGAATTTTAGCAATTTGGGGTGATTTCCATTTTGCGTTTTTTGCCCCAGCATCTGAACTCCTGGAATTTGGAAATTCTCTGTTGCTCCATCTTTGGTCATCTGGCGGATTGCTGCTGCTAATATACTTGCTAGCTATTTGTGAACAGTATATATTTTTTATTGGTTTAAATCATAAAATTACATTCATCTTTAAATGTTCAAGCCTTATGGTTTGGGGCATTTTTAAAATTTTTTATAGTTTGTTTCTACTCTTAATAGCTTGAATTGGTCATGTTTATAAGATTTTAGAATTAGTTTATGGACAGTCATTTTCATCTCCTTGTTCTTGAAGCAGTCGTTTCTCTATTATCTTCTCATCTTGATTGTATGGCTTGTTTTTGGTTTTGGACTGGTGTTTTGCAGGTTGAGGGGACTCCAGAGAGACCGAGGTTGTGTGTTTACCGTTCCAACAAGCACATGTATGTCCAAGTGATCGATGATACTAAGATGCATACGCTTGCTTCCGCTTCAACCATGCAGAAACCTATTTCAGAGGAGTTCGATATATCTTCTGGACCTACTACTGTAAGTTCTTGGATATGTTGAAAGGATGAGCATGATAACATTTGCAAAGGATTCAGGGACAGCCAATCTCCCTAGGGGACTTTTTTTTTTTAATTTGTTATTTTTATGTCTTCTTCTCATCAATTAACTGCTTGATGAGTTCACTATCTAGTTGAAGTTCGAGACAATGCTAATTAACGAATATACTAACAGAGATTTAAGGTTTGTATGGGACTTTGGAATGACGAAATTGATGTTGTCATCGATGAAGTCTAACCCTTCAAGCATACAAAATAGATAGGAAAAACAAAAACTGAGATGTGAACATCATACAGATGCTAGCCCAACTAACCAGGACTCGAATGTGACTCTTGTTCTTCTGTCCACCTTTGCATGCCAATACTTGCTTACTCTTGTTCTTCTGTTCATCTTTGCAGGCTACTATTTGCTGACTCTTGTTCTTCCGTTCACCATTGCAGGCCAATATTTGCTGTTAAACCATAAGCCACTATGTTCTTTTCTTGACATGTTTCCTTTTGGCTGTTAGCCTGTTACAGCTTTTCATTGCATAGTTTGCAATCCAAACTTGTTAATTGCTCAACATTGATCCTTTACACATGTGACTTGCATCTTATTGGTTGAAAGTTGATTAACATCAGGGACTTGCATCTTATTGATTTGGGGGCATCAGAAAGAATGTTTCATGACAAAAATATAGTTCGATACATTATACAGCACAAGGAAGAAGGAAAAGGCTTATAATAAGTCTATGTTCCACCAGAACTGGTGCTGGAATTTTTTTTTCTTCTTTGGTTCTTAAGTGGGAAGAGTCAATCTTCCTTTCTTCACTCACTTGTCCATATTTACCATTGCCATCACTATCACTGCCACCACCACCACTGTTATCAAAGCTCCCAACTAATGGGGGCACTAGATTTCAACAGCTTATTTCTAACTCACGCTCGCTGTTTTGTTGGATGTTAGCCCAAACTGATGCTCACTTCTCTGAGTTTATGTCATCAGGAGGTTGCAAAGAGGATAGGGGAAGTCATAGCCAGGGTTTGTTTAGAAAAAGGAATCTCTAAAGTAGCATTTGACCGAGGAGGCTACGCCTACCATGGACGTGTTGAAGCTCTCGCAGATGCTGCACGGGAACATGGCCTTCAGTTCTGATTTGGATGTGCTAGCCTCATCAATTTTTTGTACCTTGTTGGATTTTCTTGGTATCTTATTCTAGGAGAGTCTTCTTATCCATGAGCCAAAACTTAACTGAATGGGATCTGTTCATTCTTGTCCAGTTTACTGTTTTGCACTACCAGTTTTACGGCCATCTTTTCCATTGCTAGTCAGTCAGGGAAATGTGAATTGATATTTTAAATGGTTGCTAATCTGCCAACTGCTTTCAACAGCTTTCTGTCCGAAGCCAGATTCAGTTTTACTTGGAAGATGCTGGGGACTTCTGGCACTATATCATCATAAGATTCATAACACCCACCAATCTTCTAGGTTTAGTGTTTGGTCACAAGCTAGAATCTCTGAATGGACTGTCCTAGCTGCAAGAACAGCTTTGCAGAATGATATTCTAACAAGCACTTGGCCACGATCTGCATTAACAAGGACCAATCTCCTTCCATGCCTTGGATTTTTTACCTCTTCCAATGGGTTCTGTTCACATATTCTTCAGGTCTACTTTCGACCCCACAGACAGCAAACTTGGCCATTTCCGATTGGGATCGGCAAATTCAGTCAACCAGGAGAAGGTCCAAAACAGTGAAAACTAGAAATCATGACTTGGGGATATTTAACAAGTTTGTTATTCTCAATATGGACACAAATCCTCTGGCTCTCAGTCATATGGATCATTAACCATAGCCTTACGCAAAATATCAAATCCTAAGTACCTTGTAGTACTAAGAAGTTAAATATTCAACTCAAGCAACGGAACTTCGACAATTTTTCATGTTTTATTGTTCGACTGGTTTGAGAGTTTTCATTCTAACCAAATAGTACACATCAACAGGCGCGTTCTAGCTATAAAAAGAAAGTTTGGGATGGAACTTAATTCACCCGTAGCCGTATCACGTAGTTCCCTTTCTTCTACTCCATGACTAGATAATGAAAAAAACATTCAAACTTGAGTCTAATAAAAGAAAACCAGTAGATCATGCGTACTTGATAAGATGAAAGTGCCTTGCTTGGATGCGTAAGGATATACATATTTATAGAGTTTTAATTCAGCATCCTATGTACCATTGTTTATTTAGCTAAAATTCAGAAAATTAGCCCAAATAAAACTTACGTGGATCACAAAATTTATCTCATTGTTTTTTTAATGATTTATTTTTACAATATCCTTCGTTTTGTTACAATTCACATCTGATTCACATTATACGTATGAGGGACACAAATGGGGATTGAAATCTCGACTATTTAAACACAAGCTGAAGACTTTACCAGAGTAGATATATGTATGTTATGCTTGTGTTGGCAAATTTATTTCATTTTTGAGTAGATATATATATATATATATATATGTGCATGTACAAAAATTTTCTCATGACTCATGATATACCCAAATCTTTAATTACGATATTTTTTGACTTACGGTGCGTTTGGTTGGAGGTAAAACTTTTCAGAGTAAAAGTTGTCAAGTTGATAGAAAATGATGTGATATGATAGGGGTAATAATGAGGTGTAAAGAGAATAAAGTTAAAATAGATAGGGTAGTTGTATAAGTATTTGTGTGGAAATGATTGAAAAGTAGGGTTGTTTATATAGGAAAATGTGAAAAAATAATTAAAAAATAAGATAGTTATGAGGAGTGAAAAGTTTTCATTGACATGTTTTGTGTGTAAATGTGCATGTACAAAATCGTACTGAAAATGACGATGGATTTATTCTATAAATATTTTTCTATAGCTTTGAACAACAATTTTTTAATGTAACTAACAAGGAAACATTTGCAGCCTATGTTAAGAAACTACTGGCGTACCTCATTTATGAACCTTGAATAGATTCTGTAACCTCGGTTAGATATGATTAGAATCATGTAAGGAAATCCTTAAATAGTTCCACGCTTGATCTTGATGGCCAGTAGGTTCAATTTAACCATTAAAATTTTGATTTCCACCGCAAATCTAAAATTGAAATTGATTGGGAGTGTTTTTGCGAGCAATGTTCATGAGCACAGATATCCTCATAAATCAAGACATACACGAGGTAAAAATCGGAAAAGAGGGGGCAAATGCAAAACTCTATTATATGGATAATGTAGCAGAACATGTATATTATTTTCACGGAGTCTTCTTATATTTGCAGCCAAACACCTCATAGTGTTAGGTGGGTTCCTCCCACGTGAAGTCCATGTGGGGGCCCCACCCATTTCGTCTTCATTTGGAAATTTCCTCACCTGCTCTCTTTGTTTTGGTCTCCTGCTTTCGGCGCTCTCTTTCGGCGCGGGAGAAATAAAAGCGAGAGAGAGGGAGAGATAGAAAATAATGGGCTTTCTCCTCTCGGCAGAATTCCGTCGTCGTTATTCTCTTCAGAGAAGCAGCAGCAGCAGCAGCTCCGACGGAGGAGGATTCAATCCACTTCTACGGCAGTTATTTCTTTCAGCCATCAAGCGATAAAATTCTGCCGTCATCTCAATTCGGTGAGATCCATCCGTGATTAATTTCTATGTTGAAATCCATCCATATCGTGATGATGAAATCCTCTAGATTTAACTAGAGAAGACATTGCTTTGTAATCCCATTATTTTATAGTGGAAGTTTTGCCTGGACTGGGTCCCGTGGTTTTTCCCCTTTATTAAAGAAGGGGTTTTCCACGTAAAATTGTGGTGTGTTTTTCTGTGGGTTTGGTTATTTATTATTTGTGATATTTGTTGTCTGAGATAAATTATTCCTGTTTAATCTACACAAAAGGGGATAGCCTAAAATCCCAACAAGTGGTATCAGAGCCTGGTCTGTTTTTGCATAATTTCTTGTGTGGATTAGATGGAAGAAACTTCATTCACAATGGTCAAACTCACATCATCAAATTACTCAATATGGAAAACAAGGATGGAAGATATTTTGTATTGCAAAGAACTTTACCTGCCTATTAAAGTGAAAGGAGTGAAGCCCGTGGATAAAACTCAAGATGATTGGGATGTGCTAAATAGAAAAGTTGTTGGGCATATCCGCCAATGGGTTGATCAGAGTGTTTTTCACCATGTTGCAAAGGAAACTGATGCATTCAAGTTATGGGAAACATTAGAAAGCCTATATGAACGCAAATCAGCTGTAAATAAGGCTTTTCTAATTAAAAGGCTTGTTAATATGAAGTATAAAGATGGACAAAAAGTTGCTGAGCATTTGAGCAATTTCCAAGAAGCTTTAAATGATTTATCCAGCATGAAAATTATATTTGCTGATGAAGTGCAGGCATTACTTTTGTTGAGTTCCTTGCCAGACAGTTGGGAAACCTTGGTAATTTCACTCAGTAACTCTGCTCCTAATGGTGTTGTGTCAATGGATGTGGTGAAAGACAGCATGTTTAATGAAGAGGCAAGACGGAGAGAACAAAGTACATCCGTCAATTCTGAAGCACTAGTTACAGAAAACAGAGGGAGAAATCAGCACAGATATTCTCGCAATAATGATCGTGACAAGTCTAAATGGAATCGTGATCAATCGAGAAGGAGATCAAAGTCAAAAGGAGTCAAATGCTATCATTGTGGTAAGCCTGGACATGTAATTAGAGAATGCAGAAAGTTGAAAAGAGAGGAAGAATATAAAAAGAAAAATGAAGAAAAGAAAGATGACACAGAAAAAGCAGCGGTTGCATTCGAAGATGATGTTGTCATAGCTTGTGATGTTGATTGTTTTGCCAATAATGTGCCTACATGGATAATAGATTCTGCAGCTTCTTCACACGTTACTCCATGTAAAGAGTTCTTCTCATCTTACACTAGCGGAGATTTTGGCTATGTAAGGATGGGAAATGATGGCAGATGCAAGATTCAAGGTATTGGTGATGTTTGGCTAGAGACAGACATGGGATGCAAACTGATGTTGAAAAGTGTCAAGCATGTTCCAGAACTTCGATTCAATTTAATCTCTGCAGGACAGTTAGACAATGATGGATACTGTCATCAATTTGGTGGTAGTAAATGGAAACTGACGAAAGGTTCTCTTATTTTCGCTAAGGGAAATAAGACTGACACTCTTTACAGATCTTATATGAAGATTGCTAAGGGAGAAGTGAATGCGGTGGAGCATGAATCCTCCTCAGAGCTATGGCACAAGCGACTTGGCCACATGAGCGAGAAAGGTTTGAATATTCTTGCTAAAAAGCAATATTTGCCTAAAGGTTTACCTCTGAAATCATGTATTGATTGTTTAGTTGGAAAACAACATAGAGTTGCATTTCATAAATACCCTCCACATAGAAAGCATGATATACTTGATCTGGTGCATACTGATGTGTGTTCTATGGGTGATAGAACTCTTGGTGGTGCTATATACTTTGTTACTTTCATTGATGATCATTCCAGGAAAGTATGGGCTTATGCAATAAAGGCCAAAGATGAGGTTCTAAGTATCTTCAAGCACTTCCAAACTACTGTTGAAAGAGAAACAGGAAAAAGATTAAAATGCGTTCGTGCCGACAATGGTGGTGAATACAGAGGACCGTTTGAAAGATACTGCAGTGAACGTGGTATCAGACTTGAGAAGACAGTTCCCAAGACGCCTCAACAGAACGGTGTGGCAGAGAGAATGAACAGAAGTATTTGCGAAAGAGTCAGGTGTATGCTCTCTCATGCAAAATTATCAAAGTCCTTCTGGGGTGAGGCAATGAGAACTGCAGTTGATTTGATTAACCTGTCTCCTTCAGCTCCTTTGGACGGTGAGATTCCAGAAAAGGTATGGAAAGGAAAAGATATTTCTTATGAACACTTACGGGTATTTGGTTGCAGGGCATTTGTTCACATTTCTAAGGATGAAAGATCCAAGTTGGACAGTAAAACTAAACAGTGTATCTTCCTCGGCTATGCACATGAAGAATTTGGTTATAGATTATGGGATCTTATTGACAAGAAGATTATCAGAAGCAGAGATATAATCTTCTTTGAAGATCAAACAATCGAAGACTTTGAGAAAATTGAAAAGGCAAAGTCTCCAGAAGAAGGCCCAGTTGATTTGAGGTCGTGTACTCCACCTGTTGTGCATACAGGAAATGGGGGAGATATACCAAATGCTACACCAGAGCAACCAGATGAGCAAGCTGCTTCACATCCATCAGTTGAAAATCAATTGAGAAGGTCTGTAAGACAACGTCGGCCATCAGAAAAGTATCCTCCTCATGAATATGTGATGCTTACTGATGAAGGTGAACCTCAAAGTTATCAGGAGGCAGTGTCCCATGAATGCAGTGAAGAATGGATGGACGCCATGCAAGAAGAGATGAATTCCTTGCATGAAAACCATACGTATGATTTAGTAAGGTTACCTGCAGGCAAAAGAGCACTTAAGAACAAGTGGGTTTTCAGATTGAAAACAGATGAAAATAGCTCACGGCCAAAATACAAGGCAAGATTGGTTGTGAAGGGATTTGGTCAAACAAAAGGTATTGACTTTCATGAGATCTTCTCACCCGTGGTGAAGATGAATTCAATTAGAGTTGTTCTAAGCTTGGCAGCTAGCTTGGATCTGGAGATTGAGCAGCTTGATGTAAAGACAGCATTTCTTCATGGTGATTTGGAGGAAGAGGTATATATGGAGCAACCTGAAGGTTACAAGGTCAAAGGAAAGGAGGATTTTGTGTGTAAATTAACAAAGAGCCTATATGGACTGAAGCAGGCACCAAGACAGTGGTACACAAAATTTCAGTTCTTTATGAGACAGCACGGGTACAGTAAAAGTATGTCTGATCCATGTGTATTTATCAGAAAATTCTCCACTAATGATTTTATTATTCTTCTGTTATATGTGGATGATATGTTGATTGTTGGTCATGATACTAACAAGATTCAGAGATTAAAACTGCAGTTGAATAAATCCTTTGCTATGAAGGATTTGGGACCGGCTAACAGAATACTTGGCATGAAAATTGTTCGTGATAGGAAGAACAAAAGGCTTTGGCTATCACAAGAAAGCTATATTAAAAAGGTGTTAGAAAGGTTCAACATGGGCGAGGCGAAACCTGTTTGTACTCCACTTGCAGGTCATTTCAAATTAGGCTCTCATCAATGTCCTACAAGTGAAGAAGAGAAGGAACAGATGAAAATAATTCCTTATTCATCTGCTGTCGGTAGCTTAATGTATGCAATGGTGTGCACAAGACCAGACATCGCCTTCGCAGTTGGAGTAGTAAGTCGGTTTCTTTCAAATCCAGGAAAAGAGCATTGGGAAGCAGTGAAGTGGATCCTCAGATATCTTAAAGGTACCTCCAAAGCCTGTCTATGTTTTGGTACTGATAGACCTGAACTTAAAATTTACACAGATGCGGACTGGGCTGGTGATGTAGATACCAGAAAGTCCACTTCAGGTTACTTGGTAACATTTGCAGGGGGAGCAGTGTCATGGCAATCAAAATTGCAGAAGTGTGTTGCATTGTCTACTACTGAGGCAGAGTATATTGCTATAACAGAAGCAAGCAAAGAGCTTCTATGGATGAAGAAATTTCTCAAAGAATTGGGAATGACTCAGGAAAAGTACATCATATACTGTGACAGTCAGAGTGCTATTCATCTCAGCAAGAATCCTACTTTTCATTCAAGATCTAAGCATATTCAGGTGCGTTATTGTTGGATTCGTGATATCTTAGAGTTGAAGATGTTGCAACTTGAGAAAATTCACACAGATGACAACGGATCAGATATGATGACAAAAACTGTAACTAGCGAAAAGCTAAGGGTATGCAGAGAGATGGCAAGTTTGCTAGAACCCTCCACGTAGTCGGAAGGGGGAGATTTGTTAGGTGGGTTCCTCCCACGTGAAGTCCATGTGGGGGCCCCACCCATTTCGTCTTCATTTGGAAATTTCCTCACCTGCTCTCTTTGTTTTGGTCTCCTGCTTTCGGCGCTCTCTTTCGGCGCGGGAGAAATAAAAGCGAGAGAGAGGGAGAGATAGAAAATAATGGGCTTTCTCCTCTCGGCAGAATTCCGTCGTCGTTATTCTCTTCAGAGAAGCAGCAACAGCAGCAGCTCCGACGGAGGAGGATTCAATCCACTTCTACGGCAGTTATTTCTTTCAGCCATCAAGCGATAAAATTCTGCCGTCATCTCAATTCGGTGAGATCCATCCGTGATTAATTTCTATGTTGAAATCCATCCATATCGTGATGATGAAATCCTCTAGATTTAACTAGAGAAGACATTGCTTTGTAATCCCATTATTTTATAGTGGAAGTTTTGCCTGGACTGGGTCCCGTGGTTTTTCCCCTTTATTAAAGAAGGGGTTTTCCACGTAAAATTGTGGTGTGTTTTTCTGTGGGTTTGGTTATTTATTATTTGTGATATTTGTTGTCTGAGATAAATTATTCCTGTTTAATCTACACAAAAGGGGATAGCCTAAAATCCCAACACATAGTAACGATTTGAATCATGGGAGCATATATAGCAAACTCACAGCACGAGGTGCATGCATGCAGCAGTCTCAAACCCCCACTGAAAACAAAACCGACGAAACCGATGGTTTTGGGCCTTTTGGCGTTATTGCTCTGCACCAATCACAGCAACATGGCAGATGAGGAGAAGGGAAGCTGCAAGAATCCCAACTAACAAGCAGATTGCATAGCTGTAAACAAGACTGCAACCTCTGCAAGTTTTTAATGCTTGAGATTCTGACTCGATGCTCTAGCCCACTTTCTTATAAGGAGCTACAGCTGCTGCTGCTATGTATCAAAGATATGATGACGGCTTCGGGAAAAGCATTGTTCTGTTTCCTCTTCTCTGGTTTGTTGCTGTTATCATCAGAAGCAGCCAAGCATAAAGAGAATACAACTTCTCAGCTACCCGATTGCAAATTCCCAGCCATCTTCAACTTTGGTGATTCCAACTCAGATACTGGTGGCATCTCTGCAGCGTTCTTTCCCACTCCACCCCCAAATGGTGAAACCTTCTTTCAAAAGCCCGCCGGGAGGGCATGCGATGGCCGACTTGTCATAGATTTCATTGGTAAAAATCGTCTGATTCATGTTCCTTAATTTCTTTTGATGTGGGTATGATGCATATTTCTCTTGATTTCGGTATAGTGCATGCATCTAAAATTAGTTTGAGAATCTACTTGGTAATGTTTCTTCATCGAGAGCAAAAACTTCATAATTGTTGAATTGAGGTGTCTTTTTTCTCTATTTGATTTAGCAAATGCTATATCGAATACCCATCTCAAAATAAAGTGGCCCGCTTTAATTAGATAGAATTTATTCATAATTAAATGTTTTGCTCATCAATTTTAGAGTGTGTTTGGGAAGTGATTGAACTTTTGTACAAAAAGTTCTTTTTTTATATAAAAATTTTTAAAATGAGAGAAAATGATTTGATAGGATGATGAGTAAAGAAAATAAAATTAAAATAATAGGTTAGTAGTAAAGGTAGTTGTATAGAAAAAATTAAAAATTACAGTAGTTGTATAAGAAGATATGAAGAAAAAATTAAAAATAGAACAGTCGTGAAAAATGAAAAGTTTTAGATTAAAAAGTTTTAGTTTAAAAAATTTTAGATGTTATTGAAAATACACTCAAAATGCTCATAAGGACTTTTTTATGACTTCCCTGTCTGAATCTGCAAAACGGCGGGCCTTGATGCAATGTTAAGGATGATTCTGAGTTCTCTCCCTGGTTCTTTTAATGGGCGAGAGCTCTGTATGCATTAGGTTGACCTTTTTTACATGTCTGATGGCTGCTAGCTCTGTAAGGCTCACATATGTGAGACGCCCAATACCAATTTGGTCTTTTAAATTTTTTTTTTAAATGAATGTCCACTTGAGACTCCACTTGGCATCTAAGGCTCTGGACCGAATCATGACAATAAACAAGTTATTTTAAAAGTTTCCATGAAATCAGACCATTTCATTGTTTCTATAATAGATCGAAAATTGGAAAGAATAAGTTGTTTATGGTGGTGGCCAGTACCTTTTGCATTGCATCTTGAGAGAGCCATTCATGTTAAACTTCCATTCTCAGCTAATGTTTCAAATCCATCCAAAGTGGGAAAAAATACATCAATCAAATGAGAGATAGAAAGAATATCCTAAACTCTTTTTTTTTTTTTTTTTTTTTTTTTTGAAGAGGCTATCCTAAACTCTTAGTTGATAACACTCGTGATTTTTTATTGTCTTCTTATAATTACAACCTATGAAATTGGCTCAGTCTTCTTGCAACTACAATTTATGAAATTTGCAGCTGAGAGATTGGGAAGGCGATATCTGAGTGCATATTTGGATTCGGTGGGGTCATGTTTCCAGGATGGAGCGAATTTTGCAACTGGAGGATCGACCATTCGCCCTCAGAACCTGAGCTTGTTTGAAGGAGGCATCAGCCCTTTTTCCCTCGATATTCAAGTTGTGCAATTCGCACAATTCAAAGCGCGCACTACTGAACTCTACCGCAGAGGTTGGACTATTTGCGGAATTCAGAATTCAGTGAAAAACTATCGCTTCGGTGTCATAATCAAAATTTCTTTGTGTTGTAGCTTTTGGAGGAAAAAGAAGAAGCCCATATAACCTTCCAAAACCTAAGTATTTCTCCAAGGGTCTGTACACTTTTGACATTGGACAGAATGACCTTTCAGCTGGTTTGAAGTCGATGTCAAATAACCAGGTTCTGGCATCCATTCCAGACATTATCAATCAGCTCTATCAAGCTGTACAGGTAAGTAAAAATGTCAATTTTCTTTTTACTTGGTTTTCTAATCAATTTCTCTGCATTTTCTTGTCATTACTAACATGCAAAATGAAAATGTCACTAACTTTTCATAATCAGGAGAGTTACGCAATTCTCATGAAAAATGATCCATGTAATCTCCCATTGATAATGTGTAACTGTGATCTGCCTGAAGAAACTCCAAATGATCAATCAGAATTAACAAAATAGTTCGTGTAAATTTTGCCCATTGAATAAAGTTTTTCGTTGAGTATTGGATGAAACAAAGGTGGTAGATTCTGATTGAAGGTTCACCGAATTCTGGAAACTGCAATCTCTCCTCACACAACTGATGATTGCATTCATAATGAAAGATTAATCTTCTTGCCTTGTATTTTTCTTTCAGCAACTCTATTTGTTGGGGGCAAGAACATTCTGGATACACAACACCGGGCCGTTGGGTTGCTTGCCATTTTCTGTCATCTTCTGCAAGGGCTGCGACCTTGATGAAAAGGGGTGTGTGAAGCCTAAGAATGCCATAGCTGAGGAGTTCAATAGGCAGCTTAAGGATAAAGTCATTCAGATGAGAAAACTATTACCAAAAGCTGCATTCATCTATGTTGATATTTATTCCGCTAAATATGAACTCATCAGCATTGCTAAGAAGAATTCCAAGAAGAAGCATGGACTACCTGGTGAGTGTCAGATTTTGTATGAGTGACTTGGGCTTAGTCAGTTCAATCTAGCTTTTCGCATGAGCGAACGTCATCAAATTCCCGCTCAGATTGTATTCACTGACAGTTAGGTTCATGGTCTGGTTTGTGACCAGTTGTGGGAACATCTGGCAAACAAATGCAACCAATCCTTAGTTTTGTCTAACTAACTTGAATTTGGATTGCAGGGGCGTATATGGACCCATTGAAGTACTGTTGTGGGCGCCATGAGGAAGGCCACTATCATGTGAACTGCGGAGAGAAGGCGATTGTGAATGGAACAGTGCTTTATGGAGGTTCTTGTGACAAACCATCAGCCTATGTCAGCTGGGATGGTGTACACTACTCTCATGCTGCTAATCAATGGATCTCGGAGCACATCTTAAACGGAAAATTTTCAGATCCCCCTATGCCAATTACCCATGCTTGTCATGGATCTTCCTCCCAGTGATACTTCAGTCAGGCAACAATCTCCTGTATGGGCTTTCTTTATTGAGCTAATAACCTAATAAACATGAAATAGGAAGTCTAGGTTAGACTATGCCAGTTCTTGTATTTCTATTTGATATGTTGTGGATGGCACATAAATATCTGTCATTATGGTGACAGCATTTGCCATTCGAGCTTCAGCAAAGTACGGAATCTTTCTATTTGATATGTTGTGGATGGCACATAAATATCTGTCATTATGGTCACAGCATTTGCCATTCGAGCTTCAGCAAAGTACGGAATCACTGAGAAACAATTATGGAACAGGAAGGATTGATGGGATAAGTGGATAATAACTGCAGTCACCATTTTTTTTTTTTTTCTGATATTAACTGCAGTCACCATTTTAAACCGCTTCCAAGAAGGCCTCCACTTGGACTGAAGGAATTTGGTGGAAAACCAGATGCCAGTCATGGAGAGGGATAAATGGGCTGATGTTTATGACCTATTCAGTTTAAATGAGCCTAAATCTCAATCTTCTTTTTTGGGAATTATCCATTAACGCAACTTCTTTTTCCGAGTGTTCTTGGTTCTATGCAATACTACTAGGAAGAACACCCTAGGACATTCTTGAGCTGTCATTAATTTTCCATACGTTTAGCACTATTTACAGTCCGTTTGATGACGGGGTAAAAGAAAATTTCTTTTCATGTGTTTTTCATATTTTTTCTTATAATTACTTCATCTATTTCAAAATTTTCTTTTTACATCATCACGGTGTTCTTCACAAGATTACAAGGGTTATGAACTCGTTAGCTTGGGTTAAAAGGTTATTATTTAGGGTTTGTTTGGCAATTGGTGGAAAATGTCTAAGTTAAAATTTTTAATCTAAAACTGTTCACTTTTCATAATTATCAAATATTTTTAATCAATTTTTCACATTTTCTTATACAACTACCCAACTTTTCAATTATTTTTACACAACTATCCATACAATTAACCTATCTATTTTAACTTTATTTTCTTTACTTCTCATCATTACTCTTATCATATCACATCATTTGGAAACTTTTACTCTCCAAAATTTTTCATCAAAAGTTTTATCCATTCCAAAACACACTCTTAATATTTTGTGTTTTTCCGTGAAAATATTTATCAAGCATATTTAATTCATTTATCAAATTTTATAATTTTTAGATATATATATTTATTTTCAAAAATCAAAATTGGGAAAATTTTAAAACACACATATCTAAAAAATTTAAAATTTAGTATATGGACTAAATATAATTTGAAAAGTATTTTTATGTAAAAATAAAAATATATTAATTATCCTAAACCGTGAGCTTATATTAGCCTAGACTAATAACATCTCAACGCGTAATTAAATATCAAACCAATATCAAAACAGAAGTGAACCGGAGACTGACTGTCTAGTACAGCGCCCTGATATGATTGCTGATTGCAAGCCAAAACGAAGTCCTAATTTTAATCAACCCTAGATTCCATGCACCCTCTTGCTATTTTAATTTAAAATTTTAAAAAATCTAATTAATTTATTATCTTTATTATATGGATTTATTTATAATGTAAAAAATCATTTTAAAAGTTAAAATTATAAAATAAATATATAATATAAAATAGTTTTCAATACATGTAATTTTTGACTTCAAAACATACGTACATAGATGAATGTTATAAATTAATGGTTTACGTTTTTTTAAAAAATTTAAATTAAATGACCAAAGGGTGCATGGTCATATGGTTGCATTAGATGGTAACTTTTCATATACTGTCTTTAATGAATCACGATATTACCTTCTTTATTTATCACTTTGCTAATATCATTTTCAATTTTTATCGACATCATAGATTCTTAGCATCTAGGAAAATGTTGTTCGGCATCTAGCAAAACAGCCTTTGTGCCGTTTCTACGTCTTTTTATCTACCTACAAGCCAATCAAAATTGGAATGAGTGGTTCAAGTATATAATGTTCTAAGATTCTAATTTGGGGCATGGGCACTTCAACGCAACCTTTTTTTATTTTGAAAAATTTTAATCTAGATTTTATTATTTTCATTAGTATGCATTTATTTATGATGCAACTTAAATTAAAAATTAACATTTTTTGTAATAAATATATAGAGTGTATTTGACAATAGGTATAAAATGTGCTTTTCAATTTAAAACTTTTCATCTCCACAACTATTATATTTTTTAATTATTTTTTTAATACAACTACCTTACTTTTCAATTATTTCTACACAACTACTCGTAAAACTAACTTATCTATTTTAACTTTATCCTTTTTACTTTTTTATCATTACCCTAATCATATTATATCATTTGACAATTTTTACTCTTTAAAACTTTTCATTAAAAGTTTTATCTATTCTCAAACACACTCATAATTTTTAAAAATTTCAAATAAATATATAGTATATAAATGTATTTAGATATGCATGATTTTTAGAATAGAAATAAATACATGTGATTCTTACGGGTTCACAATTATTTCATGTGATTCTCATTCTATTCTATGCAATGAAAGTTACGAAATACAAGTTTCGATTTAGTGCACTTGTGTTCATAACCCGAATTGGGCCTAAGTATGAATATCATGTATATATAGTTTTTATATTTTATAATGTTTTTAAATTTTATTCCAGGATATTGAAGCTGATGTTGCCTACATATTTTCGATAGCGAGATTACGTAAATAGCGTGGCGCTGCATGCATTGCTTCTCCGTAGACAAATGACTTCGGGCGTTAAGGTGCAACCTCATGTCGAATCTAAAATATTAATATTATTAATATTTATGCCAATAAAAAAATTAAATTACTTTTATCTATATCAACGATTTTAAAATTCTTTTATCCATGCTAATATTTTTCAATTAATTTAATAAATGCTAATATTAATGATTTCTAAGTTAAATTGGTCATAAATTAACAAAAGTGCTCCGGTTGTTAAGACTAACTATATTGGGGGCAATTTCGTTAAATTGATAACTTATTTAGAGTGTGTTTAGTTGAAGATAAAATTATTTAATGAAAAGTTTTTGGGGATAAAAATTCTTAAATTGATAGAAAATAATGTAATATGACTGAAATAATGGTTAAATATAAATGTGATAAAGTTAAAATACATAAATTAGTTGTATAAGTATTTACGTGGAAATAATTAAAAAATAGGATAATTTGTACAAGAAAATATGAAAAATAAATAAAAATAAGATGCTTATGAACAGTAAAAATTTTTGAACACACCCTTAATTTAAAATTTTAACAGGCTTGGTATGAATAAAATTAATTTAAAAAATATTGGCATTGATAAAAATTTTAAAATGGTTAATATAGATTAAAATAATTTAATTTTTTATTAATATAAATTATTATTAATATTTGTTCCAGCCGGAGCCATGCCCGGGCCCATTGCCAGCTCAGATGACACTCCCTCAAAAGCTCACAAGGTTCCAAAAATTTTGAAAATGTCAGTGGCAGCTCTGGCAATTTCTCGCCGATTTCAAGGGCGGCTTCCAAGCACTGATAGTGCATGAGTGTCAGTGGAAAAGAGAGCGCTCTTTCCCTCCTCTTCCCTTCTATTCTCTCCTCCGCCTTCTTCTTCTCTCTCTCTTTCTCTCTCTCATGCCCCAAAACCCTCCTCCCCTCCTCCCCTCCTCCCTCCTCAATATCTAGCCCCTTCAAAATGCCCAAATTCCCAAAGCTCCCATTCTCCCTTGCCATCCTCTTCTGCCTTTCCCTCACCATTTCTTCTTCAGCCAAAGAATCCTCATTTTCTGACAGAAGAGCGCTTCTTCGCTTCAAATCCTCCATCACAGAAGACCATTTGGGCCTTCTTTCGGATTGGAATCCCAGAGACCGCAGCCCCTGTTCTTGGAATGGCGTTGCATGCGATCCCCGTTCCAGGAGAGTCGTCGCGCTAGTCCTCGCTGCCAACCGCAGCTGCCTTCCTGCAATTTCTGCTGCTTCAGGTAACTACAGCCCTCACCCAACTCCTGATTTCTCTGCCTGTTATGGGGTCCTCGGGCGGGAGCGGAATGGCACTGCTTTGCTGAGAGGCCGTCTTTCGCCGGCTGTTGGCGAGCTCACGGAACTTAGAGTTTTGGCACTTGTTTTTTGCGGGTTCTTCGGGGAGATACCTCAGGAGGTTGGAAAGTTGCGATCTTTGCAGCTTCTGGATCTCGGGTTCAATGAATTTGAAGGCGGGTTGCCACCGTCACTCGCAGGATGTGTTCAATTGCAGGCTGTTAATCTGGCAGGGAACCAGCTGAACGGCACTTTGCCGGTGGTCTTCGCAGGGTTCCAGAATCTGACCTTTCTTTCTCTGTCTTACAATTTGTTTGAAGGCTGGATTCCAGCAGAGTTTGGAGAGAGTTGTGGGAGGCTTGAGCATTTGCATCTTGCAGGGAATGAGCTCTCGGGGTCCATTCCATCGAATTTGGGCAACTGCAGCAAGCTCAGGTCTTTGGTGCTGTCCGCGAATCACTTGGAGAATGGGATTCCATCGGATCTGGGGAAGCTTCAGTCGCTTGAAGCTCTCGACTTGTCACGGAATTTTTTGAGTGGGGACATACCACCTGAGCTGGGTAACTGCAAACAGTTGGAAGTGCTTGTTTTGAAGAGCAATTTCAATGTGTTGTTGTTGGGAGGTGGTATGGATAATATCAAGTATGTTGATGACTTCAATTATTTTGAGGGAGAAATGCCTGAATCAGTAGTGAAACTCCCCAAGCTTCAAATCCTTTGGGCTCCAAATGCAAATTTGGAGGGAAACTTTCCACAAGACTGGGGGCCTTGTGGCAGTTTGGAGATTGTCAATTTAGCTCAGAACTACTTTGTTGGTGTGATTCCTTCATCCTTGGGTCAGTGCAAGAACTTGCATTATCTTGATGTGAGCTCCAATCAGCTGAGTGGAGGTTTGACGGTGGACTTCCCGGTTCCATGCATGGATGTGTTTAACATCAGCAGGAATTTCTTTTCAGGCAACATTCCAAATTTTGCTAAAAATGGGTGCAGTGTAATCAATACGACAGATGACAGAAGGGGGTTGACTAATTTTTATTCTTCTCTCATCTATTCCACTGCCCTTGCCAGCATTTCTATGTTTTTATTGCCTATACCTCAAGATGGCTTAGCCATTCTTCATGATTTCAGTGAGAACCGGTTCACAGGTCCTCTTCCAGCATTGCTGTTTGCTTCCAATCCATCAGTGGTCCAGCCAGTGTATGCTTTTGTTTTAAGCAACAATAATCTTGAGGGGAACTTGTCAGCATATCCATTTGACGCGTGTGCCAATCTGGCTAGCTCGATAATTGATATCAGCGGAAATCAAATGTCTGGTGAACTTCCTTCAGATATGGGTAAGCACTGTGAAAGCTTGAGATATTTGGATGTGGCAGGGAATACATTTGTTGGATCACTACCTTCGACTTTCGCTAACCTGAATTCTCTGGTTTATCTCGATGTCAGTCACAACAAGCTGCAAGGACAGATTCCATCGTATTTAAGGCATATGAAGGATATGAAGCATATATCATTATCATCTAATAATTTCACTGGGAAGATACCACCAGGCTTAGCCCAATTGGCATCATTGGAGTTCCTGGATCTTTCTTCAAATTCTTTCTCAGGGGAGATACCAGCGGTACTTGCAAAGCTACAGCACCTTTCTGTTCTCTTGCTTGATAAAAATAATCTTTCTGGGCAGATTCCTGGAGGCTTGAGTAACGTGACTTCTCTCTCAGTTTTCAATGCTTCTTTCAACAATCTCTCTGGATCTCTTCCTGCCAACTCAAGTTGGATGAAATGTGAAAGTGTGCAAGGGAATCCCAACCTTCAGCCTTGTCGTGCACCCCCTTCGCCACCTTCCTCATTTGATCCAAACTCTAGTGTTCCTCTAACTGATGCAGTTCCTCCTTCTGGGAGCATGACTCAGAACAGCAACAGGCTGACCCCTCTAGAGATTGCAGCAGTTATATCATCCGCTATCATAGTTTCTGTGCTGGTAGCCCTTCTCTTTATCCTTGTTTGTGTGAGGAAGTGTGTTTCGAAGACTGCTAGGCAAAAGGTTGGGAAGAAAGAGGTGATAACTTTCAATAACATTGGTGTTCAGCTCACTTATGAAAATGTGGTGAAGGGTACCGGATACTTCAATGTACAAAACCTAATTGGAAATGGAGGCTTTGGAGCCACATACAAGGCTGAAATAGTTCCTGGTGTGGCAGTGGCAGTCAAGCGTCTATCGATTGGGCGATTTCAGGGAGTGCAGCAGTTTTCTGCTGAGATTAGGACTCTTGGGAGGGTGCAGCATCCTAACCTTGTAACCTTGATTGGCTACCATGTTAGTGAGGCAGAGATGTTTCTTATCTACAACTATTTGCCTGGTGGTAATCTGGAAAGATTCATTCAGGACAGGATAAAGAGAGCTGTTGATTGGAGCATGCTCCATAAGATTGCTCTTGATATTGCCCGAGCACTTGCATACTTGCATGATGAATGTGTTCCAAGAGTACTTCACCGGGATATCAAACCAAGCAACATATTGCTGGACAACAACTTCAATGCCTATCTCTCCGATTTTGGCCTAGCTAGGATTCTGGGCAACTCCGAGACCCATGCCACGACAGATGTAGCTGGGACTTTTGGATATGTAGCTCCGGAATATGCCATGACATGCCGGGTTTCTGATAAGGCAGATGTTTATAGCTATGGAATTGTTCTTCTAGAGCTGCTATCAGATAAGAAGGCACTGGATCCTTCATTTTCTTCTTTTGGTAATGGTTTCAATATAGCAGGTTGGGCCAACATGCTACTCAAAGAAGGGCGAGCACAGGAGTTCTTTACAGCAGGTTTGTGGGATGTGGGGCCACAACATGATCTCATTGAAACGCTTCATTTGGGTGTTATGTGTACAGTTGAGTCCCTGTCCACTAGGCCTTCTATGAAGCAGGTTGCCCAGCGGCTGAAACGGATTCAGCCCCCAACATGTTAGCAAAATTTTCATATGTATACAACTGCTGTCAGCTGACATTATTAAGCTAATTCATTGTGATTCAACAACACTGATGTGTAATTGTTTCTCAGTTAAATGTCACGTAAAACAAGCAGAGCTCTCATTGTAACATATTGAACCCATTTTTCAAATAGTTAAATCTTCTTTTGAAGTGGGAAATTAGTAATTGAAGATCAAAAATGGGTTTGCTGCCTGCTGATAACTCTAGCAAAGTTGAGAAGATTTTTCAGTATAAATTCTTCATTTTGCTGATCTGCTAATGACTTCTCATTTCCCTTACCCAGTCGAAGTGGGAAATTACTAACTGAAGATCGAAATGGTGCTTGCAGTTTGCTGATGATTCTATCAAAGTTGTTAAAATTTCAGTATAAATTCTTCATTTTGCTTATCTGCTAACAAAAATAGGGCTAATGAGCCAAGGGTTCTGCATGTGCGTGAAATGTTTATGCTTGATCTGTGAAAGCTTGGAAAACTTAACGTGGATCTGCTTAGTTCTGTTCCTTGAACCTAAATCATATGTAACATTGACTTAATTTAATTGCAATGGTGTCTGACTTGGCTGATCAAAGGTTGCTATTCCTTGGATTAATGGTTCTTGGATGGCTTCAGTACTCTGTTGTAATATTTTTATTATCTTCTAATCGTTTTAAAGTGTTTTTTTTTCTAACTAGCATCAGCTATTTTGTATTTTTTTTTGATTGACCGTGATTTTGTACTTCTTTTTTGATTGACAGTGATTTTGTACTTATTCGCAGTTTGGATCATATGGATGTGTCTAATCTGCTTCATCTCTCTCTTTAATGGTTATATTTTTCAATGTTATTTGAGGTAATTATTCATTATCTCCAATGCCTCCCATTCACATGCTTGGATGCGTCTGCAATGATTATTCATTACCAGATAATTTCATCTAATCTGCTTTCCTCCTCTCTCTCTTTGATATGCAAATGACTGATGTTCTCTATTTGTGTTACATTGCTGTCAAAAGAAATCATGAAAGGAGCAAGTAGTGAAGAGTGTATATATGATAAAGCCTGGAAATGATTGGTCCACTAAAGCTAAGGCATTCTGCTAAAACTACCTTATGCAGACAAACATATATTTATATTTTCGTCCCCCATCTTCTTGCAGCTCCTGTTCTTATGACTCATCTTTTTTTTTTTTTTTTCCCTCTAATATGATGGTGGTGTTGATATACAAAATTATTTTCTTGACATATAATGAGTGGACAAATTATACAGTCGAATACATATAGGTTTAGATATTCACATCAATTTAAAAAATATTTACATGTGATTAAGTTTTATACATATTATATTAATTAAGTAGCATGATATGTGGTTAAAGATTTCATGATATTCGCATCAGCATGATTTTATACTACTTTCTACCATGTCATATTACATAGCGTAGCCATTCTCATCGCCACATGCTGTCCTAGGCGTGGCTAGGAGTTATAGTAACTCTCACCACGTCCCAAACCGCGATTGTAGTGGTTATCCTGAAGCCGACAATTACAAAAGTGGTGATTTGAAGCTCAAAGGGGGCAAAAAAAAAAAAAAAATAATAATAAAAAATTGAAATTAAGTCCATGCTTTGCTGAAGAAATATCAGAATTTTTTTTCATTTAGAAGAATTTCACATGCATCGAAGAGAAGACTGTAGATTAAATTGTTATATTTCCATTATAAACAACTGAACTAGAGTGTGTGCAAGTTTCTAGATTCCAATGCAAGGGAGATTTTCAAATTTTCTTTGATGAGAATTTAGAGAAAGTAGGATCGAAAATGTTGTCAAATTTTCTGCTGCACAGGTGGGTCAGTTGCAGGTTTGGATACGTTCAGCCTGACGGCATCATCAGTTGGTTATGCAGAATGAGTTGGAAAAAATGGGCACAAAAGTCAGAGGCTTGGACTTTTTAAAAGACCATCAGACATGTATCAGGTATCTTTTTGTGAATGACATCCCTTTTCATCATGCTTTTGCTGCTTTCCAATCGTTGCAGCTTAGACTTTACTGCTGCTTTCAACTTCTCTTATCTTAATAAGTGGTTGCATTGCTTTAATTCAAGAAGAATCATTCCTTCAAAGGGCCCCACAATTTAGAACACAGCCTTCGATCGTGTTGTTAAAGGAGGTGGGAGAGCATCTCATCTCCTGCCGTTGCCACGTGGGCCGTGGCCACACCATTCTCATGATGTCGAGCATGCTCATGATGCTGTTGACGACGAAAGGTGAAGAGTTCAACATGTGTCTGTAGTTCAATTCATGTTTGGGAAATCCCATGTCTGCTTTCTCTTCATTCGTCTATTTCGCCTTGCTTTCTCTAGAAACTTGCCAGCAGATATTTTCTGAAGAGGTGCGGGTTGCAGGCCCTTTCGAGTCGAGCAACCCTTGGCATCCCAAAGCGAACATGCAGTTCTTGATGAAGTTGGTGGTCTTCAAGGATCATTGGATAAAATTCAATCCATTTAATATGCTTGAAAATATGCATCTTTAGCAAGCAATCTAGGCCGCAAATCAATTATTTTTTTTTGTTTTTATAAACCTGTTAATCTAGTCTACAAGTAAATTTTACCATTTTGAAAATGTGAATATATTTTCATTGAATTGTTAAACACGCCTCCGTGTTTAAAAATATAAAAAATTATATATCCATGCTTTCAAAAATGGTAAAATTTGGATCTTAAATTAAATATTTCTAGATTATTCGGTTGTCTAAGTAGCTGGCCCGTCACTTAGTCCGCATGTTATCATTGGCCTAGAAAAAGTTCTCGAGAGGCATGATACTGAAATCGTTTAAGAGTATATTATTCCAAGGGACGTGACACAGTGCAAAAATTTATTTTTAAAATTTTTTATACAACTGTTAATTTAGGTATATTTAACATATGTAACAATTTTTTTACCATTTTTAGATTTTTGTTTTTGATTTTTTAAAATAGTGCTAATTTTAAAAAATCAAAAACAAATATCTAAAAATCTTCAAAAATAGTAAAAATTGTACTCATGTTAAATAAACTTGGATTAACAACTGTATTAACAAATTTTCAAAAAAATAAAAATAAAAAGGTAAAGGTCACCCCCGTTATTCTAAAGGGTGCATGTTCATTTGCGAAAGATTTTAGTTTTATAACCCAACAAACTCTTTTTATTGAAATAACATCTGCTGAGCTAGGTAAAGATACGTTTTTAAACACACAAGATGGATTGCATTTACCGCAATCATTCCTTAATATCCAAAAACTAGAAGGTCCATGGAACTGGTTGTTCAATTGGAAATTCGTTTGCAGACCATCTTAAATATCTGCTTGATGCTTTTCGAAAAAGTTGAAAAAAATAACAAATAACATGACAAGGCAGGAAATAACAACTATAATAATGTGAAGAAGCAAAAAAATCGGCGATGATTTGTTGGGGCTATTTGCGTTCGCGCTTCCCTTTTTCACGATTTTGCAATTCTACCGATCACTATTGGTTTTGCAATACTGCTGCTATTTATAATCTTTGTTTGCAAAAATGCCTTTGTAATTAACTTTGACGAACTTTCATGGCCTATTTATACAGTATCAGAGCCATGTACCCTTGAGTTGCAACTCGATCATCGGGCATAAACTCAATGGATTTTGTTAGTGTTGGAGTTTTTGCAAATAAAGTCAGTAAAATATGACGTTTGTCAAAATTAATGGCTGTTTGAATGTATAAAATTTGGAAAATCCATAAAATATGGGGAGGAAACTGTAAAGATTCCTTTTCTATGGAAGTTTGTTTGATAAACGGAAAAAAGTTGCGAGATGATGCAAGATCTTAACTGTTTAACTATTTTATTTTTATTATATCTATTTGAACTTTTATTTTTAATTATTATCCTTCTCATGGCTTTATCAATTTTTAAAAAAACTTTCCTCTTTTTTGGCAAATGACAGACGCACCCAGAGAATAAATCGGTGGAGGTTTGGTAAATGTCACATCAATTAAAAGATAGCTGGCAAAAAAAGAAAAAAGAAAAAAAGATTTTTGTGCCTTTTCCTTGTTGCCGAAAGGATAGATGCTAAACGACGGTACTAAAAGGGTATGGAAAGAGAGCTGCTGGTGGAGAGAACAAGATGCTGTGCTTGTCACCCGAATCATATGACATTAGCTAGGATTTCATACCATATTACCATGATAGATTGTTCTGGATGATATAATCTGCCTTTCTACTAAGACAGGATGACATGGTCCATCAAAAAAAAAAAAAAGAAAAAGAAAAAAAAGACAGGATGACATGGGAGCTTGAATTGCGCAAAAAGTTCTCATCCGGGATGCTTTTGTTTGTTTTTGAGTAGTAGATGCTGCTATTGCTTTACTATAAACAATTTTTATGGAGAAAAAAGTAACCCATCTCAGCAATTGGCCAGATTGGCCGTACAAGGCCTGTATCATTCCGTTTCTAGAGAAAGAAACAGCTGTGTTTCCATTGAAAGAAGAAAAAAAAGAAAAAGAACAAAAGAAAGGAAACTTGCAACCATCATCAATTTCCCAAATGGAAAAGCCAAAGAAAAACGCCCAATTTTTTGTTTTCTTGAAAAAGAAAGAGAGGAAAGGTGAGAAAAGAAGTGCCTGCTGATTCTCCTTCCTTCCTCTCATTCTCTCTTTCACTATCAGTTTGGCCAACCATACATAAACTCCCACAAACCCGTGTCATCATTCATACCATAAACACCCTCCCTTGCTACCAACCACAGGCACCGCGATGAGCACCTCCTCCGGTCTCTGCCGGCCGAGAAGGCATCGAAGTGGAAGTCGCTTATGTTCCCCCACCCCAAATCACAATAGAAGAGTGTGGTTCCGATTGCATTGACTTTGAAATCCCAGCTGAATTCCTCCCCTTCGGCGACGGTGTGCTCGCCGAGATCGTTGTCCTTGGATTGGCAGTGGATGTTCATGCTCTGTCCACCGCCTAACCTGTTCATCAAACTGACATGCACCTCGTTTAAAACAGCAGAGCTGCCCAAGGATATCAATGCAGCAGCCACAACAAGCACACAACTCAAAGCCCTCATCTTGGCTTGGTTGTTTTCTCCTGCTCAATGCGATTGGAATGAAATTGATTGACTTTTATTTGGAGTTTGAGAATCGGAAGGAAAATCCAAACGTTAGCGACAATATGCCACGCAACGAAAAAATAATTGGTATGTGTGCGTGAAGTGCTGTGATTTGGGGTGTGCTTGACAATTGGCAAAATATGCATAGCTATCATATTTTTTAATCATTTTTTTACATTTTCCTATATAACTACCCTACTTTTCAATCATTTCTACACAAGTATACATACAACTAATCTATCTATTTTAACTTTATCCTTTTTACTACTCATCATTACCCCTATCATAGACTCTATCGTAAGTTTCAATGAATCCTTTTTTAACTTTTTTGAAATTTGAAAACAGGTCATTTTTCATTTCCAAAATTCAAAAAATTGAATAAATTTTTTTTTAAAAATAGAAATCTTACGCAAGAACCCACGGATGAATGCTAAAAAAATAAAAATAATTACCACGACTAATGCAAGTGGCAGGGGCTTTTGTCCAATTACTGGCCAACTCGGTTTCGAGGCTTGGAGGGCTGCGTCCCCTTGCGAGTTTTGTATTCTTATTTCGGATTGGGGCTTTGCCTCCTAGTTTTAGAGAGGGGCTTATGTACGTCTTTCAAATTGACAGGTGAAGCTTGTTAATGTTTCAAATTACAACATAAGTTGAGATATAGTGCATATATACCAATAAAAAAAATAAAAACAATTAAAATTGTATTGGATCAGCACTCTTTTTATCTTAGTGGCCATCATAATGCTTCTTATGATAGCTAAGTGGGACATTCGTCTTTAATTCTATCGTTTTAGATTCATCTTTATGATTGCCAGAAGATCATCTAAATAAAGAGCTGAAATGATCCCAAAATGGACGTTATTTTAGAGTGATATTGCTTTTTCAGTAACAAGGTTCACGTTCACAATTATGTAATCAAACATCAGCGCCTCTTAAAATGTTCTTCTCACATGAGTAAATCATTGCATCAATTTTAATGACACTTCAGTATATGCGTTTAAATAAATTAATCTAAGAGATTTTGGTCTTGTTACTTTCTTATAAATTTCCAATTGGTGGGATCTACATAGATTTTTTTTTTTTTTTTTTTTTTGATGGGAGGATCTACATAGATTTTTGATTGAAGTGATTTTACGTTTTTCACTTGAACAGCTAATGTTTGAATTGATGGTCCACTTTGATCTAATCAAAATATCATATTAAACTCAAAAAAAGAAAAAAAAGAAGAAGATTTGGTGAAACCTATACATCAAGAAATGACAACCCATGTATAAAAAATGTTTGGTAATCGCAGGAAGTTATCTATTACTAGTCAAGTGGACAGCTCATCACCTGCTCTCATCAAGCGAGTAGCAGTAAGCATCAGTAACCGCACTTACTGGATTATTTTGCATAGGCAACACCTGAGTCTTTGAAACGTTGCATCTAATTAATGCAGCAGTCTATGCAAGCCACAAAAATTCGGAGTGCAATCCTATGCACCCGGGTGTACTACACCTAATTTTTTTTTGAATTTTTTTAAATTTTTTTCATGAAGCTATTAATAGAGGTTTATTTAACATATGTATCAATTTTTAATATTTTTGGAGATTTTTAAACATCTAAAAAATATATCTAAAAATCTCCGAAAATAGTAAAAATTGATATATATGTTAAATAAGCTTAGATTAACCGTTATGTAAAAATATTTTCAAAAAAAAATTTAAAAAAATAGGTGTAGTACACCCGGGGGCATAGGATTGCACTCCCAAAAATTCAGTTAATTTGGACAGTAGGACTGCAGTACTGATTTTGCACAATAAAAAGTTAGGGGGGGGGGGGGGGGTAGGAATTTGCTAAATCCCACACAAATGGGGGAGGCAAATGCTAGAAGCCGGACAATAGTGTGACAAAAATGATCAACGATGGTTTAAAAAAAAAGAAAAAGTTCATCAAAAAAAAAAAAAAAAAAAGAAGAAGAAAATTGGGGGCGGCGTCACCAAGCATGCATTTTGTTGAATAGATCGCCGACATGAGAAAGAAATAGGTGGTGAATTAAAGCACGGGGAGTACTCTTTAACTTGTTTACAATTGGGGTGTAATGCGTAACCGGACGGGGAGATGATATTGGAATATAAGGTATCGTGGAATGGAACAAGGAAATGGGATGAAAAATTGTCGTATTTTATTAAAATTTGTTGAAAAGGTACGCTGAGAATAATAAAAAGTTGTATAAAAATGAAAAAATAAATATAAAAATTAACAAAATTGTTTTTTTTTTATCAATAGAACAACTTTTTTTTTTTTTTGAAAGAATAGAAAAGCTACTTTTTAGAAATGAAAAATTCTATCTAATAATATTAACAGGCACAGAAGTTTCTCTCTTTTGTCTTTTTTTTTTCCCCCTATTGTTGTGGTGGTGGTGCTCACACACCAGAAGATTTGGCAGAAAGCAAACGAGGGCTAGCGCGAGAGATTTCACAAGCTTGTCGTGGGAAATCGCTTGCGTGCCGCCGCAAAAGCTCTACCTCCTCAGGATTTTTTTTTTTAAAAAATAAAATTCAAAGAGATTAGTGTAGAATTATTATTTATTTATTTTTCGTGGTTACTATATGTCTAGATTTTTCCTAGTGAAACATTTTGACTCTGCTTTGTAGCCGGTATTATCTTTATCTTGCTCATTCACCATAATGTTTTGATGTGATAGATTCGATCCAGTCTTGACGGCTGATTGTATGCGGTTAACTGCCCATATTTTTTCTTTTATATTTTGTGGGCTCTATTTAGATAAACCTTGGAAAAAAATTTCGAAAATTTTGAATATCTATATATATTATATTTTTTTATTTTTCAAAATAAAAGGGGGAGATTTAACCACTTGTTTTAATTTTGAAAAATACAGAACTAATTTTTTAAAAATTTTGCCAACATCTAGATGACATTGTGTGAGTGTGTGCTTATATAATTGGTTGGGGGTTTGACTAGGCATTAGTTTCCATCCAGACTAAAAAAATTAAAAAATTTACCTAAACTAAATGAGGTCTATTCTGGTGGTAACCTGGCCTATTTTAGTGATGTTGAGTGTTCGATCTCCGGCATGCACGTTCAGGTGTTTATTTTTTTATTTCTCTCTTATTTTTTAGAAGTTTTACTTTTCCTTTTTGGTATGAGTTTAATTAATGGGAGTTTATTGTTTCTTTTAGAAAATTATAAAAATGTTTTAGGGCTTAAATGTAATATAAATTGAAATGGTTGTAAATATATAAATAAATAAAAAATTTCTTTTTAAAAAAACGTGCACATCTCCTTGACGTTTCGCATGAATTAATGTCTCTGATGCTATGTAACTAATCACATATGGCAATCCACATGGTCAACTATTGCCATCATTGATTATTTTAAAATATTTTATTTTAATTTTATTCTCTCTACTTCTCATTATTATTCTTATCGTATTATATTATTTTTTTATTTAAAAATTTTTTACACAGAAATTTCATTAAAAATCTTATCACATGTGAAATACACTCTGAAACAAACAGCGATACAAGTGGGTTTCAGGTACGGATCACTATCAGAGTATTTCTTGACTGGCTTGAAGATGAACTGTGAAGGGTATAACTCCATCTTCGCCCATCCATCGGAGAGGCATTCCTAACATTGATGGAGCCCTTTACCAGAACAAGAGGTGGTGGTGGTGCGTAGCGATAGGGTCGTTGGAGGTGACCTGCTCCAAATACTGCTCCCTGTGCCGTGGCTGCATATATATATATATATATATATGGAGGGTGATTTTTTCCGGCCGGGCTAAAATGCCATTTCCTGCGTCCGGGCTTCTGTAGCCGTTCGATGTCGCGCGTCGCGTCCCGACCGTCGGATTCGAATAACCGAAGTTTTGCAATTTGGTCCCCGCGACGAGCAGCCTTGCAGGATTTCCACCAGGCGCCTTTCCACGAGCATTTCTCCTCTCAACTTCGCCTCTGCTCTCTCCAGCCTTTCCACGAGCATCCCCGCCTCCCCGCCTCGCCCGAGCTCCCCGTCCGGCCTCCATTCCTGCCCGAGCTCTTCCGGTCTCTCCTCTCCGCAACCCCTTCGCCTCTGCTCTCTCCTGTTCCAGCACGCCTCGTCTCCTCGCCTCGCCTGAGCCCCCTCGCGTCGCCCGAGCTCCCGCCCATCTTCCTCCCGTCCTCGCCCAAGCTCCCGCAACGAAATCCTCGTCCGAGCTCTCCCTTTCCTCTCCGCAACCCCTCGCCCGAGTTCTCCCCTCAACCAGCACGCCCCGTCTCCCTGCCTCGCCCGAGCTCCTCGTCCGCCTCCATTCCATCACGCGGAAAGCACGAGCGAGCTCTTCCTCCATTCCAGCACGGGCCTAGCACGCCTCGCCCGAGCTCCCGCCCAAGCTCCTGCAAGGAAATCCTCGTCCGAGCTCTCCCTTTCTGTTGGACGGCATGTGACATTTTCCTCCTCTCATCTCCGATCTCTCTTCGCCTGCTGCTCTAGGCTTGCTTGGATGGCCAAATATCAATCCCATGTCGACTCAAGATGAGAGGCTTGGTTGATTCCGACGAAGTATGGAGTTTCTATGCAGGACCTTCCACCAACAGTTGTTCAGCTGATGTTGATTCAGCTGCTCCAGTGGATTGAGATATAGCTGGCTTCGGATGCGTCTCTTTCTTCCCCAGTAGATTCAATAGTCATAGTTCATGATGCATATTCAGAGGGAGTTAATGAATTGAAGGAAAATAGTCATGAAGTCTGTTGTTGCTGTGATTATGATATTGTAATTGATTTGGGAAGTTGAAATCCCATCCTATTCCTTAGTGAATGCAT
The DNA here is from genome assembly GCA_030490835.1 of Annona cherimola. Classification (NCBI taxonomy): domain Eukaryota; kingdom Viridiplantae; phylum Streptophyta; class Magnoliopsida; order Magnoliales; family Annonaceae; genus Annona; species Annona cherimola. Next base: position 121,632,362 of record CM059972.1, on the reverse strand, counting down.
CATTCTCACAAATGTTTCCCACTTGTTTGGATGATTGTCATTAATCTGATTTTGTACTGCACAAGTTGATCCCAAAAACTGCGATCTATCAATGAGCATCTGCTGTTTGTTATCTTTTTGAATTCAGTAATCATATACGACTATGATTACATGGCACTGCGATCTATCAAAGATGGCTTGTTGGGAGTTGGGAGTTGTTAAATCTGTTCCATGGCACTTGCTGAAATGGTTTCGAAATTCCTTAAAATGCTTGGAAGTTATTGAAAATGCTGAATTTTGAAGTGGGTTTCAGATTGTTTCAGGCCGCAGAGATGTGAATGGCTTGTTGGGAGTTGGGAGTTGTTAAATCTATTCCATTGCTAAGAGATCACTATCTTGTTTCTGCATGTCATGGTTCTGTTGAATCTGTTTCAGTTTTTAATTGGTAATCATTTGGGATTGAATTTTGAGTTTAAATCCGAAATGTGAAGTTGAAAATGATTGCCACTTGCTGAAATGGTTTCGAAATTGCTTAAAATGAGTTTAAATCTAAAATGTGCAGTTGACAATGATTGGAAATGGGCAGTCGAAATTCCTTCAAATACCTGGAAATTATTGAAAATGCTGAATTTTGAAATGGGGTTCAGATTGTTTCAGCCTGCAGATATGTGAATCAGATGTTAAGAATTTCAAACGTCTGAATTTGAATCAGTTTTTGAGAATGACAAGTATTGAGATTTTTCTCTTTTAGGTTGCCGTCTCAACTTGCTTTTGTTGAACCGTGAAATATTGATGAAACGATTTGAGTTATAACTCATTCTTAACATAATGAGAAATCAAAACCGGAGAAAACCCAAACAAGTAAATATTTACAAGCAACACAGTTTAAGGGATTAAAACCCAACAGTTACCTCAAAAAAATGCACAATTCATAGACAAGTTCCAAATTATGGGCTTAAAGTCCCAATTCGAGACCCAGTTCAAGAATCAATTGTACAACGTTAGCATTCCAAATTAAAACAAACCACATGCAATTTCTTTTACATTTGAATCCAAGCAACCTGTACCATTGGGCTTAAAGTCCCAATTCGACATTTTGTCAGTTGTGAAAAAACTCCACCTCCATCTATTGAAGGGAAAACCCAGAGGGCATCATCCAACCATTAAATATAAATAACATTCGACATTTCATTCATACATGATTCAAGCAAAACATATAACATTTCATTCCTACATGATTCAAGCTAAATAAGTCCAAATCCAAACTATTTGTGTCAGCATACTCCATACATAAGATCTCTCATTCTATTTCTGTTTTACAATGCTAGGTAAATAACAATGACAAGAACAAGACCACATAGAGTAATCAATAGGATTTCATTTCTCTTCACGTTGTTAGCCAGCTCCAACTCTCTCTTGTCTCTCCTTTCATTTGCCTCCCTCATGACGAGGTCTTTCGTCTCTATTATTTGCTTCAACTGACGTATGTCTGTCATATGCCGCTCCCTCAAATCTTCAACACAGTGGATTAGTTCTCCCATATCCACCACTATTTGGTCGTGATTGATTGCTGTGACTGGGGATTGGAATTGGGAACAACCACCTACTTCATTCATCATAAAGTCAATGGATCTGGCCACACCAACTCCGGATGCTTTTAAAGATGCAATTAAATCTAGATCAACCTCTGTCAACTTCTTGTGTGACCGCAATTTACGGGTCTTCGTAGGAGTGCAAAGTGCATGATTATGAGACTCTATGAATTGTGATACATAATATATATTCTTCTCCACATTCAAATTAACATATAGCTTAGCATGGCATGAGCAACGACTTATTAGAGAAGTCTTTTGTTTACTTGAATCTTGATTTCTATTTTTTCTGGATACAATACCGGCTTTAGAGCACCTGAAAACACGCCTTGAAATGGCACCGGACTTCAACTTACGAGTACTATCCTTTCTAACACTAAATCCACAATGCCAAGCATAAGTGTTATAAAATTTGAAAGCCTCTTCTAGCGATACAAACTCCGTTCCAATTTTTGGCTTTAGTTCAGATGCAACATCAGCTATAAACAACCCATCTGTATTACTTTGGGTACCACTTGGTTTGTCTTCTTCTTCACTAGATGCTCCCTTCTCATCTGACACATCCACCAAACCACCACTACAATCGACATCATCTTCATCTGCATGATCTACTAATGTGACACCAAAAGAAGCTTTGACTTCCACACTCATAGGGTTGCGTCCATTTTCCCCCTTCTGCTCTTCCATACTAAACTTTTTTCGGACACCAACTAACAATTTCAAAGAAATATTTAATGATGAATAGGCAAGCAACAATGTTGGATAAAAAAATGAAATACTTCTGAATAAAATTCAACTCCTGCATTAGGATAAAAAAATGTCAGATTTTTACCTTACTCCAGTAGATCTGATGTCCAGGGAACAGAGGGATTTGCCGGATGAGCTGTCTGATGAGCTGCCGGAGGAGACGCGGAATGGATCTGGGTGTAAATGGTGTGCTTTCAGATCTGGAGAGTAAATGGACGCAAGGAGAAGGGCTCGGGCGAGGCGTGCTAGGCCCGTGCTGGAATGGAGGAAGAGCTCGCTCGTGCTTTCCGCGTGATGGAATGGAGGCGGACGAGGAGCTCGGGCGAGGCAGGGAGACGGGGCGTGCTGGTTGAGGGGAGAACTCGGGCGAGGGGTTGCGGAGAGGAAAGGGAGAGCTCGGACGAGGATTTCGTTGCGGGAGCTTGGGCGAGGACGGGAGGAAGATGGGCGGGAGCTCGGGCGACGCGAGGGGGCTCAGGCGAGGCGAGGAGACGAGGCGTGCTGGAACAGGAGAGAGCAGAGGCGAAGGGGTTGCGGAGAGGAGAGACCGGAAGAGCTCGGGCAGGAATGGAGGCCGGACGGGGAGCTCGGGCGAGGCGGGGAGGCGGGGATGCTCGTGGAAAGGCTGGAGAGAGCAGAGGCGAAGTTGAGAGGAGAAATGCTCGTGGAAAGGCGCCTGGTGGAAATCCTGCAAGGCTGCTCGTCGCGGGGACCAAATTGCAAAACTTCGGTTATTCGAATCCGACGGTCGGGACGCGACGCGCGACATCGAACGGCTACAGAAGCCCGGACGCAGGAAATGGCATTTTAGCCCGGCCGGAAAAAATCACCCTCCTATATATATATATATATATATATATATAGGGAACCGATCCTGTGCATTCCGCTGTAAAATGGACCCCACACATATTAGATTGTAATGAAACTTGATACACTCATTTATTCATATATAAATCATACTTTAGACGGTTTAGATGTTGATAAAACCACTTTAAACTTGATATTTACATTAAACTATTTTATTACGTTGATTTTGCACCATTTTAAGATGGAGATTACACACATGTTGGATTTGGATGAAAATTGGTATGATAATAAAGTGAACAATTCTAAATACAATGGGTGGGGTGGATTTATGGGAAATGATCATGTGGGCCCCACAGTGCATGGACTGCACGGTACAGTCGCATGCACTGGATCATTTCCCATATATATATATATATATATTTCCTTTTCTCAATTATAAATGCTATATTTAATCTTAATTACAAATATTCTCAATAGTGTTTTCAAAATTCAAAATATACTCAGCTTTTGTCTTTAATCCCAAAACACTAAAATTTTATAAATGCCCTTGTTGTAAAATAATAAAAGATGAAATAAATAAAAAGAAAATGATATTAGGGCTCTCCAAATTTAGAGCTCATATGTAAGGAGCCTGATTATATACACCATGATATATTTTAGGCTAAAATACAACATTCATTTATTTTCGCAATTAGTTACATTTTTTTATTTTTTTACTCATAAACATATTTTTCTAAGTGTATTAAATCTATATACTAAGTTTAGCTATTTTACAATACTTTTATATATTTATTTTTAATTTTTTAAAAATCAAGTTCTGTTTTATGGTAAAAAATAAGTTCCTTAGGAGGTGAAAAATGACATAGATGCCTCTAAAATATAGGGGTGGGAATCGGGGCGGGTTGACCTGTGACCCGCCCCGACTCGACTCTTTTTAAAACTAGGGCGGGTCGGGATTATTTACCCGGCGGGGCGGGCCAAGCATTTTATTTTTCTTCAAAAGTTCGGGTCGGGGTGGACCAGCCTCACTGACTCGCAGACCCGCACCTCTTTAAACCCTAAAACTAACTCTGTTTTCCGCTCACGCCCTCCCGCAGCAGTGCTGCTTCAGTGCTTCCTCCCTTCCAGCCTCCACTCCAGGCTTCTAGCGCCCAGCTCGGCAGCTCCCTCGTTCGCCTTCCACCCCACACGTGCCCAAACATTGCCGGTCTTCCCTTCCAGCTCCCAGCTCCCCCGCCGCTCCTCCCTTCCAGGCTTCCGGTGCCCAGCACCCCCGCTCGCCTCCCATCCCACACTCATCGTCCAGCGCCCCAGTGCCCATCGTCTCCAATCTCTGTTCTTCTCCCTTTGGTTCTTCTCCCATTGTCCAGCGCCCATCGCCTCCCACGCCACACTCATCGGCCCCAGTGCCCCAGTGCCCATCGTCCAGCACCCATCGCCTCGCACCCCACACTCATCTTCCGCTTGTTGCTGAGATTTGCTTGGAATGGACACGTGTAACGCCCCATTCATAAAAATACTTAATAACTAATCAACGGCGCTACACAATCATAGAAAAATTCGGCAGCATCTCCCCATAACATACAAGGGGTAATATGGAATACATGACCTGATATTCATTACATTTCCATCTGTAACATTCAATCCTATTTATATACTTGCATCTTCATATAATAAGAACATTCATATAGAAGAAAATCATTACATATTTTCCTTACACAACAAACAGATATAATAGTCATGCATATGTGCATCAACAAGGATTATAATCCAATCTGAAATACCAAATACATTATAGTTGTCAAAACGAATCCGCCTAAGTAATTGTCTACATATATGATTATCAAAAGAGCACAAGTCTAAAAGAACTGGAATCAACATATTGTGCTAGGGTCTCTCATGTTTGATCTTCAACTTGTCCCATCCTTAAGTTCCCCTTCTGACCTGCGATCTAAAACCACAATAACAATGATATGAGTCTAAATAGACCCAGTAAGTAGATAGTGGTTAGCACAAAGTGCAAATAAGCATAATGATGGATACTCATACAGTGATGAAGCTAATACACATGGGTCCAATACCCACTCCCAAGATCGTATACATATAACCATACACACAAATTGACCAACACAACCAATCATCTACTCATGTCCATCAAGGGCCATGAACAACCCTCTCCTCATGTCAATCAGGGGTCATGAACAACCCTTACAACCAACTATTTGAGATAACGCATCATACATAACAGACAATGAAACACATCGCAAACCACGCATACAACATCAACACAATTCAGATACAACACGTAGATCTGTCACACAAGCATTTTATCAAACACATGATAGGTGCGAAATGAAAGAACCTTCAATTCATACTCTCGATTGGGGCAAATCAATTCACGTCACATTTCAACAATATAACAACTGCTAAGAAGTCTTTTACATCATAGAAATCACGCATTCAAAGTAAATTCACCATGAACCCTAACTGTTACGAACTCTACGCCTAATACCATGGAGTCGTTAGAAGCTATACATTCCCTCTAGCCTCGTATCGCGTTTAGCGTAAAATTTCATCACTAAATCGAGAAGGGGCGACATCTACTTACCTTGACCGTGATCCCTCCCAAGACAGCGACCCTAGATGTGGACTGCAGAAATTCGGAGCCTTGGAGCTTCCTGAACTCGGATCTATGACCTTCAAGGTAGTTGGTATAGTTCCCCTCAAGCGATCACGGGTGGTTCGAACTGAATGGAAGAGAAAGTAGAAGAGGAACGAAGAACCAGAAGGGAAGGAGAAGAGAACGCGGTCGGGCGCGAAATGGGAATGAAACCCTAGAGCGCGGGTCGCTTATGTTAATAGAATCATTTGAGTCGGGTCGGGGCTCGGGTCGGGTCCAGTCGCAATTAGTCATAGTGCCCATCAATGGAACGCTAATCATACATGCACATATGCACTATACATCTCCTAGATGTCGTGTCCATGTATGTTATGTATCCATTAATATCGTAAAATTCTTACTAGCATGTTCATAAGTTACCTCATAAATAGAGAAAAGTTATAATAAAAATAGAATAAAAATACCTGGTCCTCACAACACGCATACAGGCACAGCAGGCTGAAGCTCCCCCGCCCAATTTATTTTTCGCGTTAGCAAAAGTGCTGCCGACTGCCGAACCTTGGTCTTGGCCAGTTCCGGCTACTCCTCCTCTCACTCTACCGCCCGCGAAGTCCTCTGCTCCAGGCAGCCCCTCCAAAGTACGCAGTAGCTGACATTGACGAATCCGAAGATCTTGAATAATTATTCGAAATTTGGAATTGGTCTGCCTCTGCTCCGGCAATAGTTGGTATATGTTATTTTCCATTACATTTTTTCCATTTAATCTAACATATTTAAGCTGGTAAAATGGCACATATATTAAAAATTTATATTCAAATAAATTTTTTGTACCTTTACAATTATAAAATCATATATTATTTAAATATAAATTTTTAACTTTGAACAAACTAACCTTAAATTATATTAGGGTTTGAGCATATTGCTCATTTTACACACAAGTGTTAACGGCACCCCTCATGACGTAGTTATAAATGAAATTTTAGGCAAAATATATAAGCATATTAAAATTTTTTAAAATTCATGAATATGTGTAACATTTGCCCTGAAAAAAATTATACGCTTGCAACGAGCGGGGAAATTTGTGCCAAAAACCCTATAAATATGCGTATTAGCATTTTAAACCTGGATGTTTGCGTGTCTGCTTATTAGCGTTCTAGACACCGTGAAATCTGACGATGTCACAGACGCGCTCCGTATTGCATGCTTAAAATTTTTAAAATGACGAATCTAACCTCATATTGCATACTGCTATGCTTTTAAGAGTAAGAGGATGAGGAGGAAAGTTTGTGCTTCCATCGTCAGAAGAGAAAGAAGAGCACGCTGCTTGTTTGGAGCCGATTGAACCCCAAAAAAAATCATCCTACTCCAAAGAAGGCCTCCTGCATTACCGCTACCCATCTCTGTTTCTTTTCTCCAGCACCATCTTGAGAAACCCTTTTTTATTTCACTTTCACTTACACCTGGTCCGGCACGCTTTCTCCATACGTCTTTGTTTTTTTTCAGCACGCCATTTTCGTACGTCACAACTGTTCGCATATATTCATTTTTTTTCTTTTTTTTATCATATCACGTCACACATCTTGCATTTTTTTTTTTTAAAAAAGATTTTCGTCTGCATCGAATTCGTCTTTATTATAACATTTTTTTCTTTAAAAAACAACAACAATGGTATTAGATCATTTGCCGTTGACAAAAAGCAAAAAAATCAATCTCTTTTTTTGCATCTCGTCCAGCACGCCATTGCATCTCTTTTTAATTTTTTTTTTATTTGCGCCCAAAGGGTCATTACTTCCAGCGTTTTTCTTTTTAAAAAAAAAAATCAACATGCATGAGTCATGATACAGTGCACTCAGCTTCAGGCCGACTAGGGGTGCAACTTGGTACCGGGTCGGTCCGAACCCGCCCGACCCGACTCGGTATCAAAACCAAAAAAGAGTTTTATTTTTAAGATTTTTTTCAAAATAGACCCGGTTTCAACCCGACCCGTAAAAACCCGAAACCAAAACCGGGTTCGCACCAACCCGGTACCAAAACCCGACCCGGTCCGAACCGATGTAGTTTATATAATTTTTTCATCAATTATACATGCTTTTTTGTAATATTAATATATATATATATACATGTTTTAGGCATTACTAACTCTAATTCAGATAAATCACCTCTTTCTTCATTATCAAAGCATACTTGAGGTAACTTAATTTCTAGGATGATTTTTTATAATTATTATCTTCTTATTATTAACAGTTGCATGTATTTTTTCGTCTCAGTTGATGCATATTATTTTCAAATATGTAAATCGAGGAGGAAGAACTTGACATTAGAAATATAGATGAAAATCAAGGGAGAAATTACTTGGAAGTCTTCGAATAGTTTTTTAGTTTTTTTGGAAACTTTGGAGACATGAACTCATTTGAAATTTGAATTTGTTTAAAAGTAGATATAAACTTATTTAAACTTGAGATTTGTTTATATTGTCATTTTAAATTTGGATTGCACTTAAATTAGATTGGAATGTTGAACCATTATGCTTAATGTAGTTAGATTTAGTTACTTTGAATAACTGTTATGTGGATTATATTTTAATTTGAGTTGACATGATAAATCTATTTCATATTATGCTTTCTATTAGTACGAGAAATCTGTTAATTTGAATTTCAGATTGTAGTATAAATTTGATTCATATTTTAAGTTTATTGGTATGACAAGTGGTCAATTTTTACTTTAGCAATTTGTATGATAAATATTCAGTTTGAATTCAATTTCAGCAATTTGTACGATAATGTTTAGTTTCAACTACAAAGTTGGTATGATATGTTCATTTTCTATTTTGTATACTTGAGTAATTTCCGTTAGCTATTAAATAAAAATGACCAACTAGTCATAAAACTAACTAATTTGTCATTTATTTGTGTCTATAGGGTGTTGAAAAATTGCTTGCAGAGTTCATTCAAAGAATATTGCAGAATTTAGCATGATGTTGCAGAATTCTTTGAAAGTATCTTGTAGAATTCAGCGTGAGGCTTGACTTCATAAACACATGTATGTATATTTCAATAATTTTCTTTTAGATTACAACTGAATTTGGAAAAAAAATAGTTTATTGGTAACCCGAATTCAAACCCGAAACCAAACCAAAACCAATGCGAACCCGACCCGAACCCGGTCCGAACCCGAATTACATTCTTAGGGTTTGGGTTTACTCCAACCCGGTTGGCTTAGGGTTTGGGTTCACTCAAACCCGGTATAACCCGACCCGAGTTGCACCCCTAAGGCCGACTGGTTGCAAAAACTCATTTTATTTGAAAATTTTTTTATACAATTGTTAACCTAGGTGCATTTAATATGTGTATAAATAAAAAACAAATATCTAAAAGTCTCCAAAAATGGTAAAAATTTATACACATGTTAAATACACTTAAATTAACAATTGTATAAAAAAACATTTCAAATAAAATATTAAAAAATGAGTGAAATGCATCCGAGTGCATGCAGTCAGCCCCGAACATATATTGAAATCAAGCCATGCTTTTTGGACTGGAGATTTAGGAAAATTTTTCAGGAAAATCGCTCACCATGGGAGGGAGATGGAACAAGGCAAGAGAGATATCTTCTAACCTTTGATACGATCTGAATCAAAGAGAAATGTCTCACCAGCTTTACTACCAAAGAAGCTAGCAAGCACATATGCATAAGATAAACCATGGGTTCCAGTAAATTACGGTGGTTTTTTTTCCATAAATTGAGAACAAAATGGGACAGACGAAAGAGGGTTGGGAAGAGGGAATATCAAACTGGCTATTTTCTGAAGCATAAAACTAAAAATCCGTGGACAAACAAACAGACTGCAAAGCACATAGGAATAAAGAAACATGGGTAGGGAAAAGAAATGAAGAATTGTTCCCATTATAAGACAGGAAGACAGGGTTGAACATGCAAAGAACAAAGAATAGAAAGTGCAAATATGCTAACGAGCTGCAATCTTAGTGACAGAGCATTGCGCGGTGGAGGAATGCCTCAAAGCTTCTAAAAATATGTTTAAAGGCTTATGCGCAAAAAGGAGTCATTTACATGGCTAATATAATTATGAACTAGCTTCACAAATATCAGAATCCAAACAATAACAAAAATGCAAAAAATCAAGAATGGTGTTGGCTTGCAATATTCACAGTTTCACCACCCCCACCATTTGCATTAACATTGCATTGCATTTTTTATCAAACTCAAAGCCCAGATTGGCAATACCCAAAAAAACATTTTTGAAATAGTAAGAGGTTGCTTCTGTTTGTTTGGGGTAGCATTTTCAAAATAGGGCATGCGATTTCATTTCCATTCATGGGTATGTTTGTCATTACACATGACCTAACAGAGAATCTGTGACGCTATAAGTACTCAGGATCCAAAAAGCACTTCGTGGGGTCTAAAATACTAATACTCAAACTCCGAGGTCCAAAATACTAATAAGCATACTTATAGGGCTTGTGGTGCAAATTTCCCAACATGAGGTATACCTAGTGGAATATTTACAGCTTTGGTCGCTCTATAAAATTAGATAAGCCCAAAAGCAAGTTGCTTACGGCCATCTATCAAAAATCCAAAATAGGCAAATAAGTTCCCTTCAGCAGTGCAATTAATTAGAGAAGACTAACGTATGAAGACTCATATCATTTTCACGAAATTAGCTGTGAGCACCAATATAATTTGAATCAAACAAGCCCTCAATCTAACTTTAGAAAAAATGTCGAGTGAAATTTCAAATGCATGAGTTCTTTAAATAACAGTGAGGAAATTCATTCTCAAATAAATCTTAAAACGTAACCGGTATTCAACAAAGGAAAATTTCTTGTTTGATATTTCCGTCAAATAGATGTAAAAGAAACAATATTACTGGACTTGCCTTGTTATTGTGGGGTTCCTTACAAAGGAAACGATGAGTAACAATGATAATTGATGGCACAGCAATCTCGGTAGATGCATAGATTGGTTAAAAAAAGAAAAATCTAGTAGAGGAGGTTACCAGCATGAAAGATACGTTATTATTTTTTTTCTCTAATCTATTCCAACCTGCACCATGCGGATTATACCTTGACATTTTGGCTGCTTCCAGCCCTGTTACTGTTAACTGGTGCATCTCTCTAGATGACAGTTCTATCAGCAATTGTTGAATTCTTCATTATCACTGTGATCCCAGAGCGAATATAGAAGCCTTCAGAAGGTCTTTCTGCTTCTGCGATATTCTGAATGAATAAACAAAACTTCCCATGAGGATGCTGCAAATTCAAGGAAACAACAATTCGTACAGGTCTGCTATTTTTCACTAATATCTGTTCACTCAGGTAGGTGGGCTCCACGATGGAAGATGTGGCTCAATAGAAGGACAAACATCATAGTGAGATGGATCGAGTGGAAGGACAAAATCATGCGCCCACGAACAACATGCACAATGAACACATAAAGTGAATGAGGCATGTTCTTCAACAAGACAACCCAAGAATCCTTAGGGCTGACACAGCCCATAGAGTTTTCATACATTGCAAGGTCTGGAGAGGGGTGTCTGTGTACTCTGTATGCAGCCTTCCCTCAACTAAATATACTACTCCAACGGCAAAAGCGCTAACTTTTGCAGTTCCGCCAACGCCAAGTATCATTTTAAGAAGAAAGTGGAGCAAAATGCACCAACACGAGTGGATAATGCAGTATAAGAAGTAATTAACAGAAGATTCAAGTTTGTCACGAGATGGGCACTTGTCAGGAGTGTCTTACATCTTTATTTGCAATGACCACATCATTTCCAATTTTTGCATTCTTGTCAATGATACATTTCCTGTGAGAAAGACAACTATGTCACATTGGAGACAAGGACAACTTGAAATCTAGCTACACATTCTCAGAGTTTTAAGTCAACAAACCTAATTTTGGTGTTTCTCCCAACACCAACTGGAACCTTTCCCTCAGCCAGCACAGATATTCTCTCCGCCTCCGTTTGATAATAGTCAGCACCCATCATCATGGTATCCTACATGTTACCAAACAGCTTAGAGAATCTTGAAGTAGATAATCTTGTCATATGATGGCTTTTACGAAGAAATAATATCTTTCAAGCTATCCAGACAGTGTCGTGCATTTGCCTATTTAAACACAAGATGTATCTGTCTATCGTTAGTTAGGAAGTTTAGCACCTTATTAAAATAAAAAATTTTTTGAAACAGGAGCTAACAACTGAAAGTTGGAGTTAATTTGTTGCAACTATTCAAAGAACTGTTCTATCAATGTTCATGATGATTTGGTTGGTAAAGTGCAACTGTTCTATCCAACTGTAGCTGCTCCAAAAATCTTTGATGAGCATAATGATTAACTAGAACATCAGACATAGTCAACAATGGTCATTTGCTATACCTAATTTCTAACTAGAAAATTTTAATTATGTTATTAATCAGTAGATATGCTTCAACAATTTGTGTTCTGGTGAAAGACTAGTAGTTGGACGGGATTGTGATTTGTGATGCCCAGGATCTGAAAGTTTATGGTGCTCCATTGGCAGAAAAAAAATCATACAATTATTAGGAATATGCTAAACCAATTCAGAAGAGTTAACTGTGTCATTGACAGTTAGAACAAGTCGAAAGACTTGTTCTTTATCTACTTGAGAATGAAACATGATCGGATCAGGTTGCTGATAATACAGAGGACTGGAAGATTCATCTAAATGCAGTATGGACTAAAAGAAGCACAACAGAAGAAAAAAAAAAAAAACAAATGCAGTATGTTTGAAAAGCATAGACTTGGGAATAATTCTTTTAATTGTAATTTTTTTCCATTTTTGGTTTTAGGCTAAATGGGTAAAAGACCCCTTGTGAAAAAAGAGGTTAAAGCCATTATCCATCCTTTCACATACTCATGTAACATATGCATATCTGGCACACTTTCTTATATTATTAGTTACTTTTTTTTTCCAACAAGCTCTATGTTGTTTTATTCGTTTTATTGAATGACACAAGTCCTTACACCACTGATATATCACCCAACTTTTCTCACCTCTTTTACCTTGAACCAAACAGAACTTCTATATTTATAAAAATTAAAAAAAAGAAGAAGAACTTCTACGTGAAAGGAGCTGTTTGAAAACATAAAATTCCATTTTGAGCTGTAGGATGTCCAGATCTGATTAATAGAATTTTGGCACCTCTATTCTTAAGGTTTCCATTATCGTGACCGGTGGTCTATGTTCTTTGATAAAACCCTTATGTGATTTCGATAAATATTCGTGATGAGGATGTGATGTTGAAAGAGAATAGTTTGATCTAAAATAGGATGGTGAAGGCTTTGAAAACGAGGGAAAAGAAGAGAGAATTAGGAACAAACAGAGGATGGGAAGAATTAGAGAAAAGAGACTAGAAAAGCATAGAAATGTGGAACTTGGGCTCAATTTAAACACATAAAATAGAAAGTCCTAATCATATGTAGTTATTATAAAAAATCGTAAATAAAATAATAAAAATAAAATTGAATTCTTAATCTAAATCAACCATCAGTAGACTTATAATTTAATTATTTGAGACCTTGATATTAAATAAATAAAATTCGAAAGTCAAAATGCATACCCATAAGCAACCCAATCCTTTGGCTTTTATCAATTTTGATGCTTTACGCAATATTTCCTATGGATCTCTGCATTTACAACAGACTAGTATGTCCTAACAAAAGATTGTCATGCCAGTGCATTGTGAAATAGGTACCTTCAGTTCAGCCCCATACTCCAGTCTTGAACGTACACCAACTACCGAGTGCTCAATAGTGCATTCCCTTAGGATACATCCATGTGAAACTATGGAGTCTAAGACCTAAGAAGATAAGGTAGACATGATAATAAGTCTATTAAAGAAGTTAAAATATTAAAAACGACAATATTATACATTTATACCTTGCATCCTTCTATCTTTGAAGGTGGCAGAAACCTAGGAGATGTGAAGATTGGCTTTGCTGGATCATAAAAATGAAATCTGGGAGGCTTCGAAAGATCACGAAAAGCTTCAGTTTGTGAAGATTTGAAAATTTTAAAGTGGTTCAATATGTCAACAGTTGGCACAGAGAGATACCTGATCTACAAGAGACAGGTTAGCATCAAAAAAGGATTTGATAGTCCCGATATCCTCCCAGTAATCATTGAATAGGTATGCCTGCCAGGGAATGAACAGAGCAACTTCTTAGAAATTAATACCCAAATCACTTTCAGAGAGAACTGCTCACGGCAAATATCAAAGCATACTTTTTGGAATCCATTACCTGAACATTGTATTTTGCGGCTGCCATCGGGATGATTTCTGATCCAAAATCATTGGCTGTCGGATATTGATATCTGAGATTAACCAAAATAATAATAATAATAATAAATTTTTTGAAATTTTTTTTGGGGTAAAATTGCTGGTTTCAAACTCATTCTTTATTTGTTGCAGAAAAATTCCAGACCAGTGAATCAGGCTCAATATTGTAATCACTACAGTATTTTGATTCACTGCTTATCTTGCTTTTTCTTTCAGTCTGATACATTACCGGAACAGATATTTAACGAGGGTTATTCATCATATCACATTGAAGGGTAGAATGTTATTGAGGACAAGGTTGGTCACTAGTGACGATTGCTTAACATCTTCAACCAAGGCATGTGATTAAATGAGGTGGAGTTCACTAAAATATTAGTGGAGCTTTTTTTTAATTTGGAACTACACGATGGTTTTATAAGATCAAGCTAAAAATTTCCTTTAACAACATCTGCTTAACTTGAAGCATAGAGAAATTTAAATGGGCACAAAAATGGCGTCATTTGGGATTAAAAATGAATCCATTAAAATTCCTGCTTAACTGTTCGACCGAGAAGTATCTAATCAAACATCTGTCTTTCAAAGTATTCTTTTAATACAAATGAATATCTGTGACAATTTTTATAATATATGCAATTTAAATGAAATAATGCAAGTGATTTTCTTCTTTTATGCTTGATTTTTTACATATTCATATGGTGTGATCCAAATGGATCTTTGATTAAAAATGAATCTGAACATTTTGATTAAATACATAATCCTTAAGTTGATAATTAGCCTAGGTCTAATCAAAACATTCTGATAGGCACAAGGCATAAAGGCTCCACTAAGATTTCAGTAGGGCCCACCTTCAGAAATCCTCAAAGCATATGAGTTCAACAGATCTTCCATTTAGCAATTGACAACAATGAACGGGGCTTATTAATGACATAATCTTGCTATCCATGTTCAAAACCTCAATTAGCTATTTATTTTCTTATACAATCAAATAACTAGGAAATGGAAATCTAACATGTGTCCTTTCTTCCAATGACTCGTCATGGCTGCACTCTACCACTAAACACTAATGCAAATTTTGTTGAATGAATAAATTGAGAAGAAAATTGACATGCAATCTATTGTGTGCATGTGCCTATTCAAGTTTTTATCATATTGTTATACTTCGCAAAATCCTGAGTGAGTTGAATATTGGCATGCAACCTTTTTTTTTTTATTTGTTGGCATGCAACTTAATATTGTTATACTTTGTTAAATGGATTGCTTGAGATGAATATTGGCATGCAACATAATATCTGTGTGCCTGTTCAAGCTTCAGTTGTATGATTATTGCCACACTTTGACCAAATACACACTGGATTGGATTATGTAAAAAAAAAAAAAAAAAAAAAAAAAACCCTAAGCCACTGTCTGATGTCAGCATTTGTGTCTGAAATCAAGAAGCATGGAGAACATTCAAATTCAGCACCAATCAACAATGAAAGCTCAAATAAGTAATTTGACAAGTAAGGATTTGCTAAAAGAATTGAAAATGATGTGCTCCTGCATCCTGATCATTGTGATTTGAGCTTGAAAATCAGATTTGCAAGTTCCTGCAGAGTCCCAGCCCTGGTCAGCTGCATGAGAGTGATGTTTTGTGCAAGTAGCTAGGGTGAGCCTAGCCACAAGGTCACGTCCCATAATCAGATTATCCACATGTTTTAAAGCTCTGATTGAAAAAAAAAGCTAATATGGAATTTAGGATGGACCATTTGATCCTTTATATTGCTCTTCACCCAAGAAAAGTGAAATTAATTGGTTTGAACTCAAAATATAAAACCTATTGTTTCCTTAAAAAAATCAAGTGTATGAGTCCAATTATTAATTGCTACATTTTGTGGCCCACATGATTCATGTGCTGAACTTTGGAGAATCATATTGATTGTAAGTGTCATGGCGATGCATCTAATAGATTGATTTAAATATGGATGCAGCATTATTGGCCATGCCACAGCCACCTGCCTTGCACGCAACATATAGAATTGAAGTAGCAACAAGCTTTCTCATGACAGGAATAAGCATGGTGGAGACTTACCTCAAGAGATGGAGAAGAACTTCTGTCCTGAAAAAGTAAATTCCCATTGATGCAATATATGGAAATTTCTTTGCTTCCTCAGAGGGCAATCCCAGAACTGTTGTGTCTACTCGCTGCAATAACATTTTAGTTAGCAACTGCATTAACTTGTTTCAGTTAACAAACAGCCTCAAATTTTACGTAAATCAATAGCTGAGAATACAAATAAAAAAATAAAAGAAATTGAAAGGGACAGGAGCATCCGTACCATGGATTTCAGAGTTTCACCCTTGGGTTTTTCATTGAACTCAGAGATACGGCCAGTTTGGTCAATCTTCACTAATCCATAATCAGAAGCACGACTTCAAAACAGGAGAAAAGTCTTTGCTGTATTATTGTTAATAAAATCATGAAACACTGCAGAGTTAAAGAAATCGTCATATCCTGATCAATACAGCACATGCGAAGTATGGTTTTATTTGATTTCTCAAACGCTATAATCTAAACTTTCAACCATGCAAAGGATCTTTGGTTTGCCAAAGGGAATACTAAAATTCTCAACCTCAAGGTACTGCTCAATTGGTGAGAGGCATAGATTCGTAATCAGTAAAACCTTGAGGTATAGGGGGACAAGTATCGCCCATGGGAAACCAAAGGGATAACTGTTTTCCATGCACTGTATTGAGCTGTCTTTGGAAACTAGTCCTCTAATGAGAAGCAACATAAGAGAGATGGGAATGCCTACCTATCGTCCACAGGGATGCAAGAAACAGAAATGTCGGCACCAGAATCAAGGTGCTTCTGCATGTTTTATTGAAGTCCAAAATGAGAGGTGGTGCAAATTACAGAAAATAGTTGTCAGATAATATCAAAAGATAAAACTGAACCTGTAAAAAGTCCATATAATCCATTCTGTAGAGGTGATCACCGGATAAAATCAACAGATTCTCTATACGTCTGTTCTTCAAATCCTGCAGTCTCCAGCATCAATATTAATAAACTCAGTGAACCGATGCGTATAATAAACTATAGTCAGGCAAATGCAATGAAGGCATCTACGGCATACTGTTTGACTACACAGTGTAAGTAGAAATAGTGGTATACGACTTATTATACCCACCTCAAAGAGCCATATGAATTGCCTTACAGCATCCGCTGTTCCTTGAAACCACTTCTTCCCAGATTCACCAGCCCTCTGAGTAGCTGCTAATACCTATTGGAGACAAGCACGTGGGTATCGAAGAAATGTTAACCATCCAATGCTGCTTAGCCAATGCATCTAGCGAAATAGCACTAGTCTTTTAATGATAGTAGCTCCAAATGCAAAAATATTCACATTCTTAATTGGTTACCATTGTCAGAATGAAATAAACATACCTCAACAAATCCATCACCGAAGTTAACACCATTACCAAATGTATAGGTCCGAGCAAGATGACGATTGAGAGATTGAGAATTAAATTGAGTCAGAATGAAAACTTTGTTTATTCCACTGTTGATGCAGTTGCTCATAGGAACATCAATAAGCCTGTAACAGCCGCCAATTGGTACCTAGGTAACAGAGAGAGGAACGTTATAAGGAAACAGAGTCCAATTATTATATACAAATCATCTCTCAAATAATATAGCAATTATATCACAAATAGAATAAAAAGAAAAAATGCCAATTTACATCTACACACAACTTGATCAACGACATAAGTTTCATGACAGAACAAACAGACAGTACTAAATTACAGAAGGCAAAAAAAACATGTATAATGAACAACATATGACTTGGATGAACATCCCAGAAGGATAATCTTTTCACTAAAGGGAAGAAGTGAGAAGAGGGACTGCAGGTGACTCCCTCCAGCTTCTACTGATTCTCAATGGAACCTTGAGGACTTATTTTAGAACATGAAACAAATAAAAGGAATAGAGATTGGTCTCAGCTATACAAGGAACTTTATACAATTCAGAGATATTTTCACAAAATTAAGATAATATAGAAAACTTTGACTGTTTCAGATAAACTTTCTTCGACATTGAACAAAGAAAAAGGAGGGTGTAAATTCTTTGCCAATAGCTAGCCTTCCTTCCTCACCTCTCTGATAAAATAGCTTGTACAAGTGCTGGAGCAACAAAATAAACAGTTCCATAATGCAATTAAAAAAGAAATCCTTTCTTATCATTCTTGACCGTAGCAACAAAAGACGTCATTAATTGCGATTTTGCTTACAGCTGGTTTGGCTCTTCTTCGAGTCAGTGGGAAAAGTCGCTTTCCAGCTCCTCCACCTAATATGATTGAAGCAACAGATTTTGGATCTGCTTCCTCTTTCAAATATTTGGCTTTATTGAACTCCTGTTTATCAATTTTGCATGGAAATGTAAGAATTCTGGCATCTAAAACTAATAAAGGATAATAAAAAGACTTCTCGACTACCATCTTGACCAAAGTTTGAAATCCATATAATTTTTGCATCAAAGGCTGCCGAAAAAATCAAATATAGGAAGAAAGTACGTCAATAGTAAAAGACAGAGATATACACAAAAGAAAGTTTGAAATTGACAAAAACGAAAGGCGTATTTAAAGTATTAAATGCTACGTCAGTAAATAGCAATCTCAATTACCATTTAATAACACACGAACGACCTTGAATAATGTATCCACTTAAAAAGCACGAACAACCGTTAGGAATGGTATCAGCAAAACTCCACATATGGCTTGATCTATCATCACGACCTAGCAAGAATTGCAGATGAAGGGGAGATACATGGAAAAATCGAATGGGAGTATCTGTTCTTATCACCTGGAAAAAAAGGTGATCGAGGGGCAATCTGGCCACACTTCATGGTGACCAGTGCAGTTGAAACCTTTACAAATAATATTCAAGGGCAGTCAAAAGACTTCGTATTTCAGGATAGCCCACATATGAGTAAATGTTTCAGGATGTGCTCAGATAGTCAGATAAGGGTTGCATTCTGATAAAGGGTGCATTGGCCAATCCTTTTCTTCAAGGCGATATTCTAAACACACCTTATACAAACACAAACAAGACATTTTTTTATATAAGACTCACTGAAAATTTTCATCGACAAAAAAAAAAAAAAAAAATCTCACCGAAAATTAGCTAGGCATCTACGTTCAATTTCTTTAGGCCTGACCGAGGACACGAATGCCATGTTCTGGAGGCCTCCTTTCATTTCTATTTCTCCGTGCTGTCAATATCTTTTGGATTATAGCTCTGTTTGGGAACAGATGCAAGGAAATTTTTTTTTTCAAAAAAAAAATGTCGCACTCCTTCCTGCATGCCTGATTTTGCATCTTAACTACTCAAAAGACCTACATTTTTATTATTACCTTTAACATTTCAATCATTTTTTACATCTTTTTATCCAGCTATCTTGTCTATTTTAACTTTATTTATTTTAATCCTGAGTATTTTACTTTTACATCCTCTACGCGGGGAGAGACTAGAAAAGGAGAATGGGATGGATTAGTTAAAACTGGCATGGCGACCTGACCAAAATAAATAATAAAAAAAAGGAATGCTCCCTACCAAAAAATCTGCTGTAAGGTCGTTAACGAGGGAGTTCTTTATACAGGTTTTCACCACAGCATTTCTTCCTGTCACTTTGTTCCTGGTGACGTGGTCGTCTGCTGAAATTCGAACGCCGAAGAAAGATGACGATCGAACAGAGATGGATGCCGCGTCTTGGAGCGGCCGGATCTTCAACGACGGATCTCGCAACCGGAGAACCATCGAAGGTTGATGCAATGTGCTCGTCATTCCTAACAGAAAGACAGAGGAGGAAAAAATGGAAATTTTAAAAAGGATTGCTCTATAATTTTCCCTCCAAAATATAAAAAGGATATCCTGATAAAATTGAGTCTGCTTCGAATTCTTCCAGATTCGGGCCCAATAAGACTCCAGTTTCAAGAAACACTCGCCATCAAAGCGAGATAGCAAAAGCAAACAGAAAAAAAAAACGAAAGAAATCGAAATTCTAAAAAACAAGATCGATGTTTCCTCGGGGTTTAGATTTCTACTTCAACTCAAGCCGAATAGAACAGCATGAAAATTCCAGCATTTTCAATTTTGAAAGAAAAACGAAAAAAAAAATATCCAAAATGCTGATAGCTAATAATCGAACGTCACTCAAACCAGTAGCGACGCTACACTGCCGCGAGTTCGAGTGGAATGGGAGGAAAACAAACAACCTTTTTCTCTCCGCAGACGAGGAATCCACCCCGAGATTCTCAGACAATTGCAATGCGCAAAAGCAATCCACGGATGGGATTCGTACTCGTATCTGTCTTAGTGCAACGAACACAAACGCAGCGAAATCGTTCGCAGAAATACGGGTGAGAGAGGGAGGTGGTAGAAAGAAGAAGGACGACTTGGTTTGAGTTGGGGACATGCAGCAGAGCGCCACGAACGCAACCGACGAACCGCCGAAGTTGAGCAGGTCAAAGAAGGACGCGGAGGCGTGGTGTAGTGGATTTTCTAGAGCAACGAAGCTATGTCCATCCAAGTATATGGAAATCATCAATGGCGTTTATGTTATTAAATCACCTTTTAATCTTTTATGTTGAAAATAAAGGTTATATCTTTCTTTTTTATCAGAATTATCAAAAATCATACACTCAGACAAATGGGTGATCTAAAAAGATAAAAGTATTTTAACCATTAAAATCATTTCAAGGCTAAGAATGAACTATCAATTAAATATATTATCTAGTAAATATTATTTTGACCATTAAGTATAATATAATAAGATTTCAACAAATAAATTCTATTTTGAATTCTGAATTTCTTACCTTTATGATATGACAATATTTTAGATATATTATATAAAGCTGAGTTAGATGGTACAAAAGCCTCGTAGATATATCTTGCTCTTCAATATGAGTTACCGAAAACTTTCATATTACCTGGATAAAATATAACATTTTATTGTTCAAGGCATATAGCACATTATATGTTAAATGAGGGTCAATAAAACATAAAAATGACGTAAATACAAAAAAATATAATTGATCGACCATAGAAATTATTTTAAGATTATAAACGATTTATATTATGTTGCATGAATATCTAAATTGTTAAATATATATTTCATGGTTAAATAACTAAGTTAACAATAAGAAATATTTGCCATCGCACCGCTGTGGTACATGGTCTGGCCCCATAGCTAGCAACCATGGATCAAAGCATGGCGGCAGCAAAGCCTTGTGGTTTGAAGCGGCCGTGGTGACAGCAGTCTCCCCAATTTAAGAATATCTTTGGGCTTAATTGAAATATTATAATTGTAAATACCTATAAAAATAATAACATATCTTTTTAGAGGAATTAAAATAATAATTATTAAATTATATAAGTAATATTTTAATTTTTATTAGTTTTATTTATTGTACTTATCTTTTCGGGCTAACTTAGCTGTAAGGGAACTTTTCATTTTTATTATTATTTTTTTATAACAAAGCTTTCATATTAACCAACAAAACCTATGTACAACTGGTTAACAATTTCAGCAAGTGGTTCCCACCTCAATATTACGATTCTACATTCATATAAGCTGCAAGTCTAACTAATTAGTATGCAACACCATTTCCAGAACGAAAAACCGTCGTGGTTGATCTGATACGGTTGATAAAATTGGAAGGTCCTTGTTTAAGCTGCTAGTAAGAATGAGTGAATCACTTTCAACCTCCAGGTGTTTGATGCCCAAATTCTATTGTCCAAGTCACCCAAAAAAAACTGTCAAACCCTCCATGGTGACGCCCAGCCCTTCAACCGGCTAGTATTTTGCTGCAATAAACCTACCCTCAGGCCCATGCATTCCCCTTTTACATGTCTGCCATCATCCACATTCACTTTCAGATGCTTGTGGGCTAGCCTCCTCCGTCTTGAGATCAAAACTTTGTTTGCTATATCTGCTGTCGAGATGACGTTCGATCTTTTGAACTCTTCCTTGAAGTTTCGACACCATTCCAGGATCTTGTCGAACTTCGGTTTGATTTCCATCTCTCTTATTTGGTTTCGGAGATACCGAATCCTCCGGTTGAGCAACATGAAAAGCTCCCAAGGACTCCCCGTTTCCTCTCCATGCAAGCTGGTGAAGAATGCGTCTAACTGCATCCCTCGGGGTCCACAAGTTTCTGTCTTGCACAAGGATCTCCCTGACTCCCCGGATCATCTTGCGGAAGACAAAGAGATGTTATGTATCTTCTGGGAATCTGACACACAACTCATATAGAGAGTTAATAGGAATACCTTTGTTATCAAATTCTTCTTTGTTGGCAGAGCATTTCTAAGCAGCCTTCAAGTGAAAATCTTAACTTTGCTGGGCAACATAATCCTCCACAGCCTCCGCTATATTTCCTGGTTAGTGGAATAATTTAACGATTTTGATTAGTGGAAGTTTGGTAAATACCGAGTAGTAATATAATTTTGTTTCCGTTGAGGGTAATCCCAGCCAGGCAATTCAAATTAAACCAATTTAACTTGATCCAAATAAATTGAAATATCAAAATATTTTAAATTAAATACTGAGCTGACTTAACTATTTTGCACATAAAAAATCTAAAATTGAAAGCTAACACTAAATTTCAATAAGCTAAATCTAAAAAAGGATATTTAAAATTCGAATTGTTTGGTTAATTTGGTTTCAAGTTAATTAGCAGAATCGACCTCTGCCTCTGGTAACAGTAAATAAAAACAGGCAAGGAAAGTTAAAATATTCACTAATTCAATTTAACAAAATCTGCTTTTATATCACGAAATGTAATATTATTCATTTAGTTACATTGCATCTGTGCAACAATAGTTTGAGCGACATTATACACCCATCTTTTAGTTTTATAAAATTGCAAAAACACCTTTCATGTCTGTATGAAATTATAAGTCGGTCCCTTTCGTTAGGATTTTATGCATGATAGTTAAATTTCTTTTTTATAAAATAACAAAATGCCCTTTCAATACATAGTATAATACAATTTATTGTCTATAATTATTTTATTGTAATTTTTGTAAAAATGGTTTAAATAATAATATATCACAAACCAATATTTTATAATAAAAATAATAAAAACAATAATTAATTTATTCATAATGGAGGCATTTTTATCATTTCATCAAAAAGTTTAACAATCTTTCATGAAAGGCTAATGGAAGAGACGCCTTCAATTTCATTCGAAATTTATAGAGTATTTTGTAATTTAAAAAAACCAAGTGAGAAATTAGCAATTTCACTTAAACTATATAAGGCAAAAACTCTATCTATTTATCATAAAATATGCTTTTAAAATAAATTATATAATAGTATAAATTATCTAGAAGAGCGACAGATTTCATGCAATGACTCAGAAACTGGTTCCTTTTTTTTTTTAAAAAAAAATACTTTAAATACAAAGTATGATAATGAATACCAATAAATGCTATTATATGTTGGAGTTTGATTTCATGCACCCGAGCACACTTAGGCTTAATGCACTCAAGTGCAAATACTCATTTTTAAAATTTTTAAAAATTTTTTTACTCAACATTATCTAAGTGTATTTAACATATATATTAATTTTTATCATTTTGGAGATTTTTAGATTTTTTTGGATTTTTTAAAATTAGTGGCATTTTATTAATTTAAAATTTCTAAAATTGCACTGATTTTACAAAATTCAAAATATATAAAAATTTCTGAAATGGTAAAAATTGATACAAATGTTAAATACACTTAGATTAACAATTGTGTAAAAAAATTTTAACCAAAATTTAAAAACGGGTTAAATGCATGGAGTCCAGATGCATTTAGGCTTAACTGTTATATGTTTGGCTAAATTAAATGACTTTTCTTAAATATACCTATTATATTTTATTATAATTCTAAATATATCTACTATATGCCTATGCTTCCAAATTTTCAGATATATTTATTATGTTTGCAGATAATTATTGATATTTAACACTAATACGAGAAAATAGTGTTATAAAATGAGTTAAGGAAATTTTTTTCCCATGCCCATAACATGTGCCTCTAATTTTTTATATACGTTTAATAGTTCATAAATTTCTCTTATATTTATAATATTTTATCTTAAATTCCTCCCATGGCTATGTGTCAATACAATTATTATCCACCTTATTGAAAAGACAGTTTTATCCATTTAAATTTTTTCAATTAAGACAATTTAACTTTGACATAATTCAATTAATAATAGTAAATCATTATTATATGATATTAAATAATCTAAGAGTAATATTAAGATTGAGTTACTTTAATTAGAAAATTTTTAAAAAGCAAAAATATTTTTCAATGAGATTGATAACAGTTGCGTTAACGACGTGTGTATAATATAAATTTAATGTGAAATATTATGAATATAAAAAAATTTTATGAAGCAATATAGGCCTGTATATTAAAAATTAGGTCCAAAAATTAGGTCCAATGTTAGGAGTATATAAGAAACTGTTAATAAGATGGCTATGAAGGTTGGGGTGAGCCGAAAGTGGCCAACGACTGATCGGACGCAACCAAAATTCCAAAATTCGGCTGCTACCGAAAATCCCGAACTTACCTCGTTAACGAAATTCCTAGTTTCTTTCCGACTCCATCTTCGTCTCTGGCTCAGAGCGGGCACTCTCAATTGCAGCGCAAGCCATTTGGTGGAGTTCACCTCAACGAGCCAGCAAAGGGAGGTAATTCCCGCCCATTGCTCTCAGCCATCTGCGTGCAGCCCACCGCCTTCTTCAAGAGATTGGAATGGCCATTGCCACCCCGAGATTGACGAACCGCCACCAGCACGACTCAACGGCACTGGCCAAAAGCATCTCCTTGGCTTCCTCTCCTCTCCAGCGGCATTACCACAATCAGACATCCAAGCAAATCTGAAGAGATCTGCGGACCCCCAAAGCCCATTCCGGCAAAGCACCTATTGTGTACCAATCTGCCACACCAACGACGACAATCGAGCTGGCAGCAATGACAAAAAATTTCTTCCACCCAAATGCCAATCATCAGCTTTTATACATGAGGGGTGATCATATGCGATATATATATATGGATTCTGTTCCGGTGCAGCGTCACTGCACCGGAACAGCGGTGCAGTGGGCCCAAAATGGGCCCCAAATGATCATGAAATCATGATCTACTCCACCCATTGTATTTAGAATAATGTATTCTATTATCATACCAATTTTCATCCCAATCAGATACTTTAAAGTTGTTATTTACATCAAATTATTTTATTACGTTGGATTTGTACCATTTTCAGATGGGGCTCATATACATATCTGATTGGGATGAAAATTGGTATGGTAGTAGAATACATTATTCTAAATACAATGGGTGGAGTAGATCATGATTTCATGATCACGTGAGCCCCATTTTGGGGCCACTGTACCGCTGTATCACTGCACCGGAACAGCTCTCTCTATATATAGAACCGATCCTGTGTAGTCGGACTGCACCGTAACTGTAAAATGGACCCCACACATATTAGATTGTAATGAAACTTTATACACTTATTTATCTATATATAAATCATACTTTAGACAGTTTACATGTTGAAAAAACCACTTTAAACTTGATATTTATATTAAATTATTTTATTACGTTGATTTTGCACCATTTTAAGATAGGAACTGCACACATGTTTGATTTGGATGACAATTAGCATGCTAATAAAGTGAACAATTCTAAATACAATGGATGGGGTAGATTTTCCATTTATGATCAGGTGGGGTCCATAGTGCATGGACTGCACGGTACAGCCACATGCACTGGATTATTTCCTATATATATATATATAAATGGAAAATCCACTCCACCCATTATATTTAGAATTGTTCACTTTAATAGCATACCAATTTTCAACCAAATCCAACATGTGTGCAGTCCCCATCTTAAAATGGTGCAAAATCAACGTAATAAAATAGTTTAATGTAAATATCAAGTTTAAAGTAGTTTTTTCAACATCTAAACCATCTAAAGTATGATTTATATATGGATAAATAAGTGTATAAAGTTTCATTACAATCTAACATGCGTGGGGTCCATTTTACAGCGGACTGCACCGTAATTAGTCCGACTGCAAACGATCGGATCTCATATATATATATATATATATATATGCCAACCATCAGCAGCAGCAACCACCTGAATCTCCCTGGTCATGTTGCACAAAGCCGCCGATGGAATGGAGAATGCCAACAAAAGATGCATGGCCAATGGCTAGCCCCTTCTTTTTTATATATAACCCACCTTCTCCGATTAGGAGGATCCTGCTGAGAAAGAGCTTAACCCTGGACAAAATTTGCTGCTCTGATCCGAGATTCTGTACGAGCAATTGAGCCTCCGCACATTGACGACATCATCCCCGTCTCCGCCACCAACAACACCATGTCCCAAGAAATATTGAATGAATCCCTCCGATAGAGCAGCCATGGCTGCCGGCAACATAGCATTTTACCAAAATTTTAAATTCGGTTTGCTTTCTTCTAGCGTTATTTTCAGTTGGGTAAGTTTTTTCTGATCCCCGTAAGTCTTCGATGGCAAGTGATGGTTTCTGCCGAAGATGGAGAAGTGCAGCAGAGATGGATTTTCATGGGATAAGGGTGGCTTCCGGATCTGTCGTTGTCGACCAGCCAAATTTTGGAAAAAGGAGGACCGGACCAGTTGATGCAAGGATCGGGGATGGCAGCCATGGGTTAGTTGGGCTTGGGACGATGGAGCACCATATATTAGTGGAATTCGGTGTTCCGACGGTGCATTCGTCTTCATTCACTAGAGGTATTTTATGTATTTAAAAAAAATTAAATCTGGAATATGTTAGAAGTTTCGTTAAGTTAATTGACGGACAGTGATGAAGTAGTTATATTTGGCATTATGTGCAACAATAACGGATATATCTGGAATTTTGAAATTTAGTAGATATATTTGGAATTATGTTTAAACATAAAATGTATATTTAGAAGAATACTAAATATAAAACAAAGGACCATGATGATTCTCCTGCTCAAAAACTTATCTTTTAATTTTTTACAAAATTATTAATGTATATTATAAAAGGTGTTATTCTCTGCCTTTTTAATTTATAATCTAAGTTTCAATATTTTTTGAAAATGTGTTATTTTTTTTAGATTTTTAAACACATGGATATTTTAGTCATTTTAAAGAGTAAAAAAAAACTAAACTACCCTTAGGTTTAAAAATTCAAAAATATATAAATATCATCAAATTTTAGTTTATAGATTAGATATACATAAATTAATAATTTTATAAAAATAAAAAATACATTTGTTACTAGACCACTAATGGGATGATCACTGGGTAAAATAAATTTGGTGATAAATACCTATTTGGTAGCAATATTTGGCTGCAAATACATAGTTAAGGGTGGTGGTCTATGATTAAATGAAATTAATTTTCTTATTACTTGGAGCCGAAGTTTACATTCCTTTTAATTAAGAGAAAGAACTTAGTGATGAAGGTGATCATGCTTTAATGTAAAACTTTGTGGGATTTTGGGATGGGGAGGAAAGTGAAAAATGGAATATTTTAAAAGTTGTGTAATTGATGGAAATTGATAGGAATAAAAGTTGAAATAATTAGGGTTATTGAAAGGAAAAATGAATAAAATATAAAGTTAAAAGTGAAAAGGATATATAACAAGTTTTGCACTCAGTTGCATTAAAATGTTACTCCATAAAAAAGAGATAAAATTTAAGCATAATAAGTAACACTCTAAGAGATAAAACTTGAAAGGGAAGAAATGATTGAAGCCATAACTTTATGGTATTTAACATCATTCCTTTATTTCATATAAAAAACATCATTCGTTTATCTAAAACACCAAGTCTTATCTAAATCTAATATATCTGTAGACCACGTTTGCTAAAAAAATCGATACATTTATGTGTAAATTAAGAAAAATGATTAGATTTATTCATATATATTAAAATAGTAATACTTTATATAATCATTTATCTACACAGTAATGATATTTTAGAATGTTAAATGTTTAACATACTACTTAAAAATTGATGTTTAGTATTAAATTATTTTATTATATTAATTTTATATATTTATAGATAGCGATCATATATCGTTATACTAGACAAATGAAGGGTGGTTTCCATGACAATATAAATAACGTTGAATATAACCGATGCAGTTGATTTTTATCTAAAATGTTAGAAATGAAGAAAGTTAAATAAACGTATCCCCCAAAAAATCTAAAGAAGGAAGTGAAGTTAATGGGAGATACTTATATAAAATTCTTCTTCTACAAAACCATCTCTATTTTTAACATCTAGATTGTTAATATAAAATTTACTACATCTATTATATTTAATATTTTTTATATTATTATAGAAATCCTTTCGTTTATCCAGTATTACGGTATATGAGTTCCATTTACAAACATGTAAAACCAACATAATAAAATGATTTGATACTAAATATTAAATTTTTAAGTAGTATCTTCAACATCTAAACTATCCAAAATATCAGTACTTTATGGATGATAATTTTATAAAGTATTACTTTATTCTAATGCATATAAGAATGGATTTAAATATTTTTCCTAATTTTCACACACACATATATATTTGTGCAAATACGACTTACATATATTGGATGCCAATAAAACTTCATCTCCTAATCAAATAAATCACATGAATGAATTGAATATTACATCAATAATCGAATCTCAAAAATGAAAAAAGTTCTACGAAACCCAGTCTCGTGCAAGCACCCTGAGGTTAACAACCTAAACGGGGTGTGCCTGTCGCATATAGAAGGAAAGGAAGTTAATAGCCTATCGAGGGGTGTGCTGTCACTATATATATCACATGTATCATCCCAAGGCAATGTTAGAAGTACATATATATTTCCGTTTTCGATTTTTTCCCTCTAATTCTTTTCCTCTCGACTTTGCATCACACCACCAATGCATGATATCGACGATGAAACAATCAATACAAAGATCAGTCGACGAGTACCATCTTTTTTTGCGTTTACGTGGTCTGTATTTTAAGCGCAATTGCTTGGCTTGCAATGAAAGAATTCAGTGATTAAAATGACGAAGCTGCCACGCAGATCGATGCCTTATGTTTCTTTAGTTTTTCTCTTCCTCCCTCTTCTTTTATGAGTGGTTTGATGGTCTAAAATAGCCAAGCATTTCTTCCCTTTTCACACAGTTTCAAACTTTCCCCTAAATATAGCACTTATTGTCAAAGTCCACTCTATTTTTTAGGAGGAAAAAGAAGAGGCACTACACATGCATTGCAACCCTTGTTTCTCTCCAAAAAACACACATCAATTCACATCTCTTTCTCTTTCTCCCGCCCTCTCCAATTCCATCTAGCCATTACAATTTTCTTGTGGGTGTTTGTCACTTGATGGTCAGAGAAAATGGCGACCACCAACAATACCTGTCCACAGCCGATGAAAGCAACATCAAATGGGTCTTGGCAAGGCGATAATCCCTTGAATTTTGCTGTTCCTTTGGTCATTGTGCAGATCTGCCTGGTTGTGGTATTGACGAGGACACTAGCATTCCTTCTCAAGCCCCTTTGGCAGCCGAGAGTCATTGCAGAGATTATTGTGAGTTCAGTCCCTTATCCTTTTTTTTAATATAACAATTCAATCCTTTATCTTTAAAACTATATACGTACGCTTAATTTTGATTTTCTCACCTTCTTCAAGCTGAAATTAATTAATACATTAACTTTTTAAAATAAGGGCAGCTATATGTGAAAAATTGAAGTCGTGTGTAAATTAAAGGCCGGTACCCGTAGGTGGTTCCGAAAATCAGGTGGGAGAATTAGCTAGTGCTAGCCACAACATACATAAAGGCAACATAAAGCAAAAGAAATCAAAAGGAAGTAACTCATCTAGTTATTTCTGCTAGAAATTTACCACCATGCATGTCGTATTATGTATTTCCATTTTCTTTCAACTAACCAAATAGCAATAACTTATAACTTTCATTATCCCAAATAAAAAAAATTTTATGCAACAAACAAAAAGATATTTTATATAATACTGTAAGAAGTAAACGTTTATTTATTTTTTTGATCGTTTAAGTAAACATTCATTGTATATAGTTTTAGATGCAACAAAAAAGCATTTGCTGTATACAATACTATGTGTAACTAATGCATAACCTATTTCATCATCGACTTATTTTGCCCATGATCCATAAAATCTAAATGTCATGATCATGAACCAAACTCACTTACTGCAGCAAAAGAAAAGTAAAAAATAATTATCCTAAATGTTAAAAAATCAATAAAAAGAAATTTAGTTTTTACTGTTTCATAACGACTTAATCTAATAGCTCACTAATATTTGAATTAATTATATTATATTATAATTTATATTTTAATAAAATGATCTTTATTTAAAATAAGATTTTTTGCTTGTAGCAATAATTAGGTAGCATCAGTACGTATACTGGCCGCTAAGCACCAAGCAATCTCAAGTGAAATCCACCTTCAAAACCTGGTTTTTATTTTGAGCTTTTAAAAATTAAGCGTATTCATTACAAAAAAATTATTTTCGGCTAAAGAAATTAAATGAAAACAAATTTTATTACCACTAACATTGCATCCTATCGTCATTCCTACAAAAAAAAGTTGCAATTCTTTTTTTGAAAAAAAAAGTTGCATTCTTATTGCACATTTAAAATGGAGATTTTCGTCTTCTAAAGTGAAATATCCGATACAACTGTAACAAAATTTTGTTGCTAATTTTTTTTTTTTTTTTTTGTGATTTATACTAGCTAGAAGCCAATTATGATAAAATGTTATAAATATTAATGAAAATTTCAGGCGCAACCCTAAAAATTACATCAAATGAATGCGAGTATCATTTACCTCCCCTTCAATAACATTTCGATTGAAAAAAAAAAAAAAATCCTTTCAGCTCTCCTCTTTTTAGCTACATGTATACTCAGTAGAACTAGCTAGCTCGTACCACTGGCATTCAAACTGGGGGCACAGGAAATTAATTAATTTAGAAAAACCAAACGGTTAAATTTTAAAATTTAAAATGTAAAAATTTTAATATACAATTATATTTAAATATTTAAACGAAAAAGAAAAAAATTGCGTAAAACAAAAGAAGGCGTATTATTTTAGCCAAATGATCATTTCATAGCGTCCAAAAATATATATTTTTAATTTTTTTAAAAAAATTTTGCAAGACAATTAATTTAGTTATCTCTAATCTATAAACTAATTTTTACAAAATTTGAAGATATATATATTTATTTAAAATTTTTTAAACCTAAAATATTTCAATCATGTTTCAACATTTTAAACCGACCAAAATACTCTTATGTTTAAAAATAAAAAATAAATATATATACATCTTTAAATTGGTAAAAATTAGTTTATAAATTAAATATAACTAGAATAATAGTTTTAAAAAAAGAAAAAAATGGGTTTCAGTCGGGCCTCATTATTTTATTTGATACGCATGCATGTACAGATAATAAATATGTATTTGTGTTGTTGCTGCCCTGCATGCAGGGCGGCATCCTTCTGGGGCCGTCGGCGGCCGGACGGAGCAAGCGATTCCAGCACGCGGTATTCCCACCGCGGAGCCTAACGGTGCTAGACACCCTCGCCAACCTCGGACTCATCTTCTTCCTCTTCCTCGTCGGCCTCGAGTTGGACGTACGCGCCATCCGCCGCAGCAGCAAGAAGGCCCTAGCTATCGCCGTCATCGGCATCTCCGTCCCCTTCCTCCTCGGCATCGGTACCTCCGTCGTCTTCCGCAACTCCATCTCCCGCGGCGTCCGCCACGCCCCTTTCCTCGTCTTCATCGGCGTCGCCCTCTCCATCACGGCCTTTCCGGTCCTCGCCCGCATCCTTGCCGAGCTCAAGCTTCTCACCACCGACCTCGGCCGCATCGCCATGGCTGCGGCCGCCGTCAATGACGTGGTCGCCTGGATCCTCCTCGCTCTCGCCATCGCCCTCTCCAGCACGGCGGCCACCTCGCCGCTGGTCTCCCTCTGGGTCCTCCTCTCGGCAGCCGCCTTCGTGTGCTTCGCCGTCTTCACCCTCCGCCCGCTGCTCGGCTTCATGGCGAGGCGGTCGGCGGAGGGGGAGCCAGTTAAGGAGGTGTACGTGTGCATGACGCTGACGATGGTGCTGGCGGCGGGATTCACGACGGACATCATCGGGATACACGCGCTGTTCGGGGCATTCGTGGTGGGGATGGTGATGCCTAAGGAGGGGCCGTTCGCGGGGGCGATGACGGAGAAGGTGGAGGACTTGATGTCGGCGTTGTTTCTGCCGCTCTATTTCGTCTCGAGCGGGCTAAAGACGGACGTGGCAACAATCCAAGGGGGGCAATCGTGGTTGCTGTTGCTGCTGGTGGCGGCGACGGCGTGCGTGGGGAAGATAGGGGGGACAGTGGCGGTGTCGATGGCTTGCAAGATGCCGATTCGGGAGGCGCTGGCTCTGGGATTCCTGATGAATACCAAGGGGCTAGTGGAGCTGATCGTTCTCAACATCGGGAAAGATAGACAAGTTCTGAACGACCAGACGTTTGCAATCCTAGTTTTGATGGCTCTATTCACTACGTTCATCACGACGCCGCTGATGACTCTCGTGTATAAGCCTGCACGTGGCAAGAGCATGCTCCGGCACACGTACAAGCACCGGTGCATCCAGCGGAACAGCTGGGACACTGAGCTGCGCATCCTCGCCTGCTTCCACACCAACCGCAGCATCCCCACCCTCATCAACCTCATCGAATCCTCCCGCGGCACCCGCCGAAGCGGCATCACCGTCTACGCCATGCACCTCATGGAGATCTCCGAACGCTCCTCCGCCATCTCTATGGTCCACAAGGCCCGCCGCAACGGCCTGCCTTTCTGGAACAAGAAGCACCTCGTCGTCGCCTTCGAAGCCTACCGCCAGCTCTCCTCTGTCACCATACGCCCCATGACCGCTATCTCCAACTACGCCTCCATCCACGATGACGTCTGCACCAGCGCCCGCCAGAAGCGTGCCGCCCTCATCATCCTCCCCTTCCACAAGTACCAGCGCTTCGACGGCGCCATGGACTCTCTCGGCCCCGACTTCCACAATATCAACCGCCGCGTACTCCTCCACTCCCCTTGCTCAGTCGCTGTCCTCATCGACCGCGGCCTTGGCGGAACCACTCAGGTCCCCGCCAGCAACGTCTCCTTCTCCGCCGTCGTTCTCTTCTTCGGCGGCCCCGATGACCGCGAGGCGGTCGCGTACGGCTCCCGCGTCGCCGAGCACCCGGGCATCTCCCTCACCGTCTTGCGCTTCGTCCCGCCGCCGGGTCAGACGCTCATGTGGAGCAAGGGCGAGAACGTCGCCGTCGAAGTGGACGACGGCAACCACGAGGGCAAGAAGGCCGACGACAATTGCATAGCCGACTACAAGGGTTGCAGCAGCTGCGGGCCCACTAGGTCGATGCTGTTTGAGGAGAGGGAGGTGGGGAGCAAGGACGAAGTGATCGCCGCCGTCAAAGCCCTGCATCGCTGCAACATTTTCCTAGTGGGGCGGAGACCGCCGACGGCGCCGCTCGTCACGAGGACCGACTGCCCGGAACTGGGCCCTGTCGGAAGCTATTTGGCATTGTCGGAATTCTCGACGATGGCGTCAGTGCTAGTCATCCAGCAGTACAATCCGTCGGCGGCGGAAGAGGATTCTCTAGTCAGCGAGGAGATGGCGGAGGTGCAATATTCCCCGGACAGCCCCACACCGTCTGAGTCGTAGACAGCAGTTTTTCAAAATAGACCCTATAACTTTGCGTGATTGTAAATTAGCCTGACATGTTTCATGAATTTGCAAAATAGACTCTCTAAGATTCAGAATGTTTCAAAACTAAAATACCTCAAAACACGTG
Source organism: Annona cherimola (assembly GCA_030490835.1). Taxonomy (NCBI): domain Eukaryota; kingdom Viridiplantae; phylum Streptophyta; class Magnoliopsida; order Magnoliales; family Annonaceae; genus Annona; species Annona cherimola. The sequence continues at coordinate 121,598,375 of CM059972.1, read as the reverse complement.
CTAATTTGCGGTTGTGGAAACCTATAGGGTCTATTTTGTAAATACTCGTCACAGCGTAGTTGGGTTGCATTGCCAGTGGCTTGTGTAATCTGGCTGGTGGGTGCATTCCAAGGTTGGTGGCTTGTGGAAGAAGCTAGCTAGCATGGCATTGCTAAGCATTCATTCAATTCCTCGTGGATAAGGAGCCATTGGCTGCCATGCACAATGATTTTCATGTACTTTTGTAGATTTTCATGTCTATTTTCAATTAGATTTATATTTTGCGTATTTTTGTAGAATATGGGAAGAGTAGAACTAGAAGAGGAATGCTATTTTGAAGGCTTTAACGCAATTGCACTTGGAGAACGATAGCTAGCCGGATATGGACTACACTATATATATTATAAACGAGGGAGATAATAAATAAAAAGTCAAGATCGATAATGAGCTGGGTGCACCAAAAAACCCGTTTTTTATATTTTTTAAATTTTTTTTATAAAATTATTAATCTAAATGTATTTAATATGTGTATCAATTTTTATCATTTTTGAAAACTTTAAGATATTTATTTTTAATTTTTTAAAATCAGTGACACTTTTGTAAAAGTCTCAAAAAATGATAAAAATTCATACACATGTTAAATACACATAGATTAACATTTGTATAAAAAATTTCAAAAAAAATTAAAACAATAAATGAAATACACCAGGGTGCATTTAGTCACTTACCATAGATAATAACAACTAAAAAAGAGATAATTATAATTGGAGGAATATTTAAATATCAAATTTAAAAGTTCCAAAAAACTGATGTTCAAAAGGAAAAAAGATATTACTAGTAAATTGAGTTGGATTTAACCCAATTTATGAAACTTTAACTTAACCTTGTATTCGAATTTATTTTTAAACTTCAACACAATTCTATATCAAATATTTAGAAATTGGTTTGATTTTGATTACAGATCAGATTAATCAATAATTATAAGAAGAGAGAATAATAAATTTAGTTTAAATATTTTTATGCCTATACCTTGTCTTCACTTAGCGTACATGATTTTATATCAATAGATATAAGTATTAAATATTTATACTTAATTAAATTAATACTAAAAATAAAAATTAATTCTTTTTATATGAATAATTTCAAATTTAAGCATTATATAACAACACAATTATGAAGTAATTTTTTTTGCAAAGCAATAATAGCTAATTAATACTTGTACATGCATCATATAATTATTTATATTAATCTTACAATAATAGTTAATATGGTTAGTCTTCCTCCTTTGTTTGAGGGTGATAAATGTTAGGGGCGCAATTTGGTACAAAGTCGGTCCGAATTCGCTCAACTTGACGCGGTTTCAAAATCAAGTTTGAGTTTTATTTTTGAAATTTTTTCAAATTAGATTCAGTTTCACCCTGACGTGGAAAAACTTAAAACCAATACTGAGTTTGCATCAATCCGGTACCAAAACCCGACCCAGTCTAAACTTTTTATTCTCTCTAAATTATTAAAATAATTATGTTTATTTATGCGCTAAGTATTTAATTATAATTGAAATAAAAGCTATCCCATATAATCATAATGTAATTAAATCATAAAATATTTATTCTAAAACCTAAATGATGTATACATTTGTCAATAAAAGTTGAATATATTACATATACATTAACTTTATTTATAAATAATTATAAATATATCAATTCTTTAAAATTATTGCATAGAGACTAATTAATTATGAGATATATGAGTCTCACTTTTATAAAATTTTATATAGTAATTTCATGTAATTTTATTTATTTTTCTTACCTTGATTGTTTTTTCATAATATTACCTTGATTGTTATGTGAAAATTCATTAAGTTCATTGTATTTAGAATTATCTTTTAATTAAAAGATTAATTTTCATCAAAACCAAAAATATCATATCATACATAAATATATTCACATGTAAATCATTTACATATTAATGCAATAATATTTTAAAAATATTTTATCGTTAGCGGTAATTTCAATTTCGATTAATTTGAGAGTAACCTGAACTTCAACCCAAAACATCAAATCCGGTACAATCCGATTCCATTGAAAAAAACATTTGTAGTCAAATAATGAAGCTAAAATACATCTAATGCACCCTAATATACAAGTTTTCTGTGCAACTGAAAATTAGCTACATTCAATGGATGGAATGGATCGCATAAAAATAGTGGAAATGGGCCCCTATTCGAACCTTTTACATATTAACTCATCGTGAAATCTGGAGCGAGTACCCCTGTTATTTTTAGGACATATGATTCATGTGTTGCCCTGCCCATTGATTCCATTGTGGGTTAAATTTCGTCTCTTAAGTAAGCCCACCAGTCTTTTATGATTTCTTAAAATTTAAGGGAAAAAAAAAACTTTTTTATACGTATACAAGTTACCCCTAACTTTTTCCACGATGTGAAGTAAATATCTTATTTTAATTTTCTAAAATTCCGGTGCATGAATTGAGGTGCTACTTTTTATTTTTGAAAAAAAATAAAATACTTAATAAATTTAAAAATCATACATGATAGAAGATCTAAGAGGAGCTAATAGATGTAAAATAAATTTTTAAAAACGTGTTTTTCATTCACTGGAGACTGTGTAGAAGATCGCAGTCCCTTAAGTAATTAATGACATCCTTAAAGCTATAATAACTCGAAGAATTTTAATGTCCGTGCATGAAAATATCGATCGCTGATAAATAATGATTTATAAAAATAAATCAAAGATGAAAATTTTAAACACATCCTAACAAATACAGTCTCGAAACAACGAAAATATGAAAAATAGGAAAACAAATCTAGTCATTAATATTATTAATTAATGCATTGGTAAATGAAAAAAATCCTTACTCGTAACCAACCGAGCCGTGCTCGGTTGGTCACCAGCTGGCCGTCAGCCTCGTTGGTAGGCGCTGGTGCGGGTTCGAATCCCGTTTCGGGATTTCGACTGCAAATAATGAGGTGTAGTGGGAGTAGTTGTCTCCCGGTAGATTGTTGGAAGCTGTGTCTTCCTATTTCTTCGGTGGAGCTGTGTCTCCAAATTTCTTTGTGAGAGTTGTGTGTATCCCCAGCTTTGTAAGAATGTTTCAGATCTTCAAGTATAGTATGTGTTGAGATATATGTAAAATATGTACCAATAAAAAAAAAAAATCCTTACTCGTAAGGAAATAATAGGTAAGTACCAATGAAAATACGCTATTAATCAATAAAATATGCTTATTGTTATTCCTCTTTATTATCTATTAATCAGAGGCGAAGGTGTTTCAGAACCAAAAGAGAAAACAGAGCATCCGTGGTTAGGCCCGCAACGTGTGGAGCTTCGATGGAAGGACATTCTAGTAATTTCAAGAAGAAGATTTTCTTTTCGGTTTCTCTTGCTTTTTCTTCCTTAAAAACATAAATAATAAAATAAAAACTTTTTTCTTCCAGAGTCCCCTGTACCGCATTGGCCCTTCCTCCATCATTTTCCAATCTCTCTTTCTCAAGTGGGATCGCTATGGGAAAGGTAACGGCTCTTTTCTCTTTCTCTGCTTTCAATTTGTTGTTGTTGTTATTATTATTATTATTATTATTATTATTTTGGTTTTGGGGTGGGGGTGGTGGGGGGCTCTATGATATGATTTTATTGAAACAACGTAGCAACTTGAGAATTGTGTTTTTTCTGCTGTTTAGTTTTGTGAATTCCCCATTAATTCTGCTTCTACGCCAAAATCTGCTACATGGGTAATTTCGTTTTCTTTCCTTTATGTTAGTATTTCTGTTATTTGTGGATGAGTCTTCTAGATGGTGCATTTCTGCACGCAGTGTCTTCGTGTGATTGTCTTTACAAAGGAAACACATTGAAAGGCTGACAGAAGAAAGGGAAAAAATTGGAACTTCAACAATAAAGGGGTTCATAGGTGGTAATTGCATTCTGTTTTTGGAGATCTGTCCAAAATTTTAAAGATTGACATGTCCAATTCCACCGATTTTGGACTTCTATTTAGATGTGGGGTCTGTATCCTCCTCCTCTGCTTCCATGTAAGTGGAGATTTTTCTGGATCAGTTGGGCCTATTCTTCTGACCTTTGCTATTTTTTGCTTGCCTTTTGACCTTGTTTGAAATGCTGCAGAGCGTGGAAAAGATATCTAGAACATTGGAAGAGCTAAAAAAGCTGCACCTAAAGTCTACGGAACAGAGGAAAGAGGATGATGAATGTTCAAGATTTGTCCTTGCAAATGAAGCTGGAACAGCTGAAGTTGACACCTTACAAACTGGAGTAAACTTAAAAAGTAAATCATTCAGATGGTGGATGAAGGCCTTGCTCAGTTTTCTGGTTTTGGCATTAATCACACTTGCTTTTCTTAAATGGGGAGTCCCATTTTGCATTGAAAAGGTACTAGACATACTCCTTCGCTGATGTTGCCTACCTTGAATCATCTGTGAAATCCAATCTTAAAAATAAAACAAGTGTCTTTCTTCTACATATGTTTTCTTATAAATCAACATAAATATTCTTATGGTGGCCCATATAACATAAAACATTACCTCTTTCGGAGGAGAGGGAAGAAGATAAGGGGCATTACCATTAGCCTTCCAGCACGGGACTTCTGAGAGACTGAAAAAGTTGAAAGGCCATGGTCGCTGGGGCCTTGTTGGGTTCTGGAAAGTATGACCGCATAACCAACCCAAAATTCACCTCCAATCATATTATAAAGGACCAAAGCAATGATGATAGGTGTGGCCTTTCTTCTTTGTCAAGTGAATCTATGTAAGAATAAATCTTCATGGCAAGTCTTCAGATGGAGACCAAAATTTTTTGGGTGCATTCATGTAGCTCCCTGATAGAAAGCTTAAATCCGACAGATGTGTTACAATGGAGCATAGGTTCTGATATGCGAGACATAAAGTTTGAGATTTCCATGAAATAGAATGATAAGCAATGGCAGTGGAAAAAGTGTATTTGTCTTTTTTCAATAAATATTTTTGACGTGTTTGAGTCTGGACTGCAACTTATAAAATCGATTTCCTTTTATTATTTGTTGAAAGACATTGTAAACTTTTTAGTCCTGAAGCATTGCCTATCTCGTTTTTTACGACCAATTGTATTCTGGTGTAGGTTCTCATGCCAATCATGAAATGGGAAGCAACTGCTTTTGGACGGCCTGTTCTTGCTCTTGTGCTTGTTGCCTCGTTATCTTTCTTCCCCATCTTCTTAATTCCTTCTGGACCCTCAATGTGGCTTGCAGGAATGATATTTGGATATGGTCTTGGGTTTTTGATAATCATGGCTGGGAGTACTGTTGGCATGATTGGGCCTTATTTAATTGGGTCACTGTTTCGTGATCGTGTCCATGTAAGGCAGTTTGGCTTTCGGCTTAGAGATTTCTGTTATCTAACTGCTTAATCTGAATTTATTACAGGCTTCTCTATTTTGACATTTTGCATTGGATCATAGAAATGGATGAAGAGATGGCCCCAGAAATTATCTATGGTTAGACTGGCTGCAGAAGGTAGTTGGTCCCATCAGTTCTGGGTGGTTGCACTCTTTAGGGTGTCTCCATTTCCATATACAATTTTTAACTATGCTGTGGTGGTGACTGATATAAAATTTAGTCCATACATATGTGGATCGGTTGCTGGAATGGTACCAGAAGCTTTCGTTTTCATCTACAGGTCAGTAATTTCAGAAGACCATATTGAGTCGATTTTGAAAGTCTTTTCTTGGTTCTTCCTGGTTTCATTCAGATTCTGTACATAAGCTGTTTGACTAAGACTGCGTTAGTTTCTTGGCTTCCGATATTGTGCGCAGTGGCCGGTTAATTAGGAAACTGGTAGATGTTAAATATGGCAACCACCACATGACAAAAGTGGAGATTGTGTACAATGTCCTCTCTTTCGTCGTCACAATCGTTGCTGTTGTTGCCTTCACCATCTATGCTAGAAGAGCTCTACAGAGACTTGAGAATATGGAAGGAAATCGTATGGAAGAAGATGCTATTAATCACCATGTTGAAATGGAGAGCCTTCCACTTGGAAGACCAGAAGAAGACTCATCCCTCCCTTCATGACATACAGTGCTCAAGATACAATGATGTAATACCCTGATGTTTATGTGAGGTTTCTAATCTGTCTCATATCCTCATGATTTCTATTTTTGGAACAAGAGATCAAAGTAAATGCAAATCAAAACGAGAACCATACTCGGAAGAGAATTTGATCCGTTTTTTCCTCCTCTTGAGTCACCACCAACAGTCATCTGATTAAAATTTTTATCTGCTGGATTCCCGTAAAATATCATCCGATGAAATATACTAGTCAACCCAAACATGGTTCCAATCACAGTTAGGAAATCCAAAATTTTGTAGCAAGCAAACCATCTTATTACTTTCTAAAATCAAGGATCCCTGGATCTCACTATACCAATGATGTAAGTTTGGTATTAATGCTGGCAGCTTGGCTTTCCAATTTCTGTAACAATCATATATCACCCAGTAAAATCCCACCCTTGTATTAAAATCCTCTCACCACTTTCTACATTGGCATCTGAATCCTTATTTTGGTATCGCCAAACCAGGGCTTGATTCGTCCAGGGTGACATAATCATTGAATCACATAAAAACAACATCCACTGGCAAATTTCCAAAAGCCAGCATCAATCAGTGACTTTAGAAAATGGCTAGATCCATAAAAACTCCTCGCACAACCCTCTTACAAAACTTCTTCATGTCTGTTCTTCTCATGCAAGGAACCAAAGAGTGATTCATCCTGCTCATATTGCTTCATGTACGCTGCATTCCTTCGCATAAAAAATGTTTTGCTCAATTAATGATTTCAAATTATCATAACTTACCTCTAGGTTGGTGGGGTTGTTTGGCTCAGATCTAGGCTTAGCATCTGATGAAATGTAGCGCAGAAAACAACCCTTGCCAGGATCAGTTGATGAAGATGTTCTCTTCTGATGCAGTTTCTTGGAGTATTCATCTGGAACTAACACTATTTCCTTCGCTCTTTTAAGTCTTCCAGCCCATTTCCCATTTTTCATGCTTGTTGCTTTGGTCTTCCTTTCCGATAAAGAGTCCATCCAGGCTACTTGAAAGTCTCCTTAAAAAGTATATTTAAAAATAAAGAATAAAAAAAAAAAAATCCTTTGAGAGGATTCTCGAGAAGCAAAATACGTTTAAGAGACAACATTCAGAGGACCCATTTACAGATATGGGAGAATATTTGATTTCTGGGCAGAAACAGCTTCTCTTACAGGCAATTTTACTTTTTGGATTTGGTGGACAAAGAAGCCTACCTTGTTCTTCTAACTCTTCTTTATCAGGCTGGAACACTCTTAATTAGCCAATGGCAGAGGCATGCATCAGTACCATGAAAATCGGAGAGCTATTGAGACTTGTGAGATGTTCCATGATTTTGGATAAAGTGCCAGTTGCAGAGATGGAAGTTAATATTGAGACATAAACATCCGCGGTAAAGTGTCCTGAGATGCTTGGTGGTGTTCTTTGTATTTCTATGAAGAAACTAGGAGTCAACGACCACAGAATCTGTCCTGTTTCTCTTTTTCAACCATGGTTTATAGATGTAACCTAGGAAACAATATGGCTGTCCAAAGAAGCTAACTCCAATGCGTGTCTTTGGAATTCACAAGAACGTTTCTGTAACTATCAGCCAATTGCTTGTTTGGTTCTACCCTCATGTTCGGTGAAACTTCTTTGATGATAACCAAGATCATGTTGATTCATTTTTTGAAGGAAAATGCCAAATTTCAAGCGATTTGAAGAATCCGACTCGAAGAAACAGTTTCACTTTTATGTTGAACTTGTGATTTGAAAACTACCCCACATAGTAATTTATATATAGAGAGAGAGATGACTAATTACAGCGTCTCTGTAATCATTTATCTCATCTTTCCTAATTTCAGATATGTAATCTTTTTCCTCTTCGTTTAATTTTACCCGTTTTTTATTTTTTGAATTTTGACCTCTATGTGGGCGTGATATTTTACGAGTGGGATTAAAATTGATATGATAATAGAATACATTATTCTAAATAGAATATGTTGAGTTGCACTTGAATATTCCTCTCTCTATATATATAGTTTTTACATTTTTTGACATTTTTAAATATTTTTTTAAATTTTAAAAAATAAAAAAAAGTCATTTCTTATGTGTCAGTTGGCTCCAATAATCATAATTAAGCCAATCCAATCCACGGTCCTCTCCAGGATTTTTTCCGAATAAAAATTACCAAGCACACTTCAACTCAATTCAATTCACTAGTTGAACTATTCCGAACCCACGCCATCAATCATATAAATTACAGTTTATGCATATAAAAATCTTAATATTTTTTCCTTTTTTATTTCTTACATCTTTTTTGTTCCCTATTTATTTCTTATATCTCTTTTCTTTAAGATGTTGAATTGGTTCAATAGGCTGGTTGCTTTGACTCTTATAAAAATGAAAATGACCACTTCAAATATCTTCAATCCCTAATTAAACACGGAGATTAAACAGTTCGACTAACTTCTTAGGAATTTAGAAAGATTGGCTGGTTGAACACTTCAAATAGGCCCAGTCAACCTAAAAGAAGAAGGGAAAAAAAAAAAAAAAAAAAAAGCACGCAAGTAGAGAACTTGGGAGATTTTTTGAAACAGTAAGAGGCCAGCAGCTGGCTACGCTCGTTGGTGTAGTTTCACCTACTTTCATCACATCTTGGCGAAATCTTCGACTGAATATCCAACCTCTGTTCATGAAATTTTATCTTACACGTGCATGGTGGAATCGATGGAGGAGAAATCAATCAGGAAACGCTGATGAGACGAATCGGTAAAAAAAAATGAAATATGAACTGAAAATAGCTACAGAAATAGAAATTTTCCTTTTGAATTTCTATAAACGATTTCCTCATTTCACATCGGCAGAAGTTATGCGATTTCAAGTTCAGTATTCTTGACTGCAGAAGCTCAGCAGAACTCGTAAAAATCACCCGTCTAATTTGGAGATCTATGACAAGAGTCTCCTCGTTTACGAGTTTTAACAACTTTTTGCAATTATTCAAGAAGCTCTCAGAGCAATGGGTCCGCAACTTTATATTAATTTAATAAGCAATTCAGAATTTAAGACAACCAACTCAAATTATAATGCTTTCCTTGTGAAGCCAAATTAATGAATTCCACCTATTCAAGTACATTTGCATTTATCGTTTTAAAATTAATTTATAATCCCAGGCTCGATTATACTGTTTGTCATATCGACAAGCAAAATAACAAGAAGATCTTAGTGCAACAAAGCAAGCCCTCGATATATATTAGTAGATGTCACCCATAATTGTGCTCAAGATTCAATGAATGAAACATGATCTCATTTATTAATCAACTCAGTGTGCAACTATTTTCCATATCAATGCCTTCCTACTTCCAATCCACCTTTCTCATTCCTTTTAACCACTAATGTGATTTATGTAAACTACTTAAAAATAAAAGAAAACTCAAAAAGGCCTTTTCGCCCATCTAATATGCTGCCAAACTAATAAGTCTGACTAAACATAGGATAAAAATTATCTGCTTTAGGTCCATTAAGGAGTTTTCTGGCAAGTTGAGAATGAAATGGAAAACACGAAAAGTCAACATCATTAATTACCTACCCATCGTAACTTTTTTCCATTTTTACCGCTGTGCCGCAATCGTCCTGTTTTTTTCTTTTTTTTTAAAAAGAAACTTTATTCCTATTTTACACATGTAATATACTTTCCCTCATTCTCAACTTACCAAATAATTTCACTGACACACAAAGCTCGCATGGGCAGGACCCGTGTGTAGTTGCCATCCATCAGATACGCTCATTTGTTTCCGTGGGTTGAAGGAATCAGTAAGCTTTTGATGAAGCATTAAAGAATGCCCATTTGATTAGAAGATTAGCAATAAATTAACAGGCACACCATCATATCCTCCCTGTAAAGGAGCTTTGTCTAACCACTCAATCCCCGAGTAGCACTGCATAGTGCATACAAGAAGCTTCAGAAACCCTTGTTTTTTTTTTTTTTTGGCCTTTGAAACATTCCACCGCGGATTATCAACCTATTTAAGGTACCCCAGTCATTCCTATACCATACACCAAACTCACATACATTCCCACGGAGAGTTCAAAAAATCTCAAGTTCTGTTTCTTCTTCTGGGAGTGTAGCAGAGAAATATGAAGAGGAAGGGATCCAAATTGAGGTGGATGGTGCCTTGTTCAAGCAAGAAATGTCTCAGGACGGATTCCAACAAAGACATACAAGAGATACTGAAGTGCAAACTTGCAACGATCATCGAAGAAGAGCCAGAGATGCTTGACGAGTGTGAAATACCAGCCATGGTGGATTGTGTTGGGCCGAAGAGGGAGGCTGAGGTAAAGAGAGGAAGACGCAAGACGAAATATCGATTTAGCAGTATAGGAGAAACATATATTCGCTTCATGGTTGGATTTGCCTCCAGAGGCGGCTTGGCAACATTGACAAGCTACTAGAGACCAGTGTGATCGGACGGTTGATGATGGGTTGCAAGCAAATTAATGCTGGAAGCGACTTATGACCGAGCTTTTCATCTTATTAACATGTTCTGTTCTTTTTTTCAAATTTTTTTAACCCTCCGATGTCCATTTTCTGGTTTGGAGATTGAAAATAAAGCATTGTATATATTTTCCTAATCATTTTTGTTGATTTGTGGAAGAGGGGGATTGCCAATTAACATTGAGGGGGTGGGATCAGTTAATGTGTGCTTGTTTCTCTGTCTTCTCCTGAATTTCTTAATACGAGCTTTGATTGATTATTATTCATGAATGCCAAAGAATGGTTCTGATATGACCCAAAGCCAGAAGAAACGTTAAAGAGGTTTTCGGTATCTGGTTTTCGTATTTGATTCTTATGTTCTAAGCTCTCGATGTCTACAGTTTGCAAAGAGATGTGATGACCATAATCCTGCAATTAGATGTATCAAAAACGCTCAGCTGCAGACCTAAAGACATGACTGTGTGCAGAGATCAATCCATTTATTCAGCATAACAATGCGAGAATTCTGTGAATGAGAAGAAAATTCATAGGCAACTTCTTGAATATCTTTCTTTGAGACAGTTGTGAGCATCATGTTTAGAACTTCACTGGGACCAGTTCCTTTCTCTAGTTTACACCGTCTCTTCTGCTTTTTACCAATAAAGCACATAAAAACTCCAAATCTATACCTTCAAAGCTATGTCGGCTGCATGCTGCTTGGCATGATATGATTAGATCCAAAAATAAAAGGAAAAAAAATGTATTTAAGTGTCACGCAATAGGCACTATTTTGAAGGACCAAGGATGATAAAGTATTCTATAAATTTTTTTTATGGGTATTATTACAATCATCTCAATATGTATTTTTCCAACTTAGTGTGTGTTTGATAATGAGTAAAGCTTTTGATGAAAAGTTTTAGAAAGTAAAAATTGTCAAATGATGTGATACGATAGGGGTAATGATGAATAGTAAAGAGGATAAAGTTAAAATAGATAGGTTAATTGTATAGATAGTTGTGTAGAAATGATTGAAAAGTAGGATAGTTGTATAGTAAGGGCGTGTTTGATTGAAAAATTGCCAAAAATTTTACCTCCAACCAAACACACCCTTGATGAAAAGTTGTTGGAGTAGAAGTTGTCAAATCAATAGAAAGTAATGTGATATAATATGAGTAATGATGAGGAGTAAAGAGAATAAAGTTAAAATAGATAGGTTAGTTGTATAGGTAGTTGTGTAGAAATGATTGAAAAGTAGGGTAGTTTGTATAAAAAAATGTGAAAAAATAATTAAAAAATAGAGTAATTATGAAAAGTGAAAAGTTTTAGATTGAAAAGTTTTAGTTGACACTTTTTTATCCTAGACAAACACACCCTAAAATGTGAAAAAATGATTAAAAATATAATAGTTGTGGAAAATGAAAAGTTTTAGATTAAAAAGTTTTAACTTGACATTTTCTATCAATTTCCAAACACACCCTTAACTCTGAGATATTTTTATAAATTTCTTACAGTATTCCAATATACAACCAACAATATCTTTTTAATATCTTAATGCCACCAACTTTTTTTCTTTGCTATTCACGCCACCTTCAAATGTTGCTGCCTTTCGCTACTTCCTTTATCGCCAATGTAGCTGATGCGTTTCGAAACCGCGCGAGCTCCCAGCTCCACGGGTATTCTATAAATTTTGAAGTACCCCTTTCCGTGCCTTCCTCACGAATAATATTCTTGGAGATGTGCCATCATTGTTGTCTGCTGTCGTTTCCTTTCTTTTATATTTCTAATACGGAATGACATGCTGGCACTAAGTTTTCAAACATGATGCATCACATCTAAATCATTTTGGGTGTGTTTGGTAATGAATAAAACTTTTGATGAAAAGTTTTGAAGAATAAAAGTTGTCAAATGATGTGATATGATAGGGGTAATGATAAGTAGTAAGGAGGATAAAGTTAAAATAGATAGGTTATTTGTATGGATAGTTGTGTAGAAATGATTGAAAAGTAAGGTAGTTGTATAGGAAAATGGGAAAAAATAATTTAAAAATATAATAGTGATGGAGAGTGAAAAGTTTTAGATTGAAAAGTTTTAAGTTGACATTTTTTATGGTTTGCCAAACGCACCCTTTTTAAGTTATGGATGAAAAAAATTTTGAGAGCAGAGCATTACGAAAACTAAGGCTCTTTATCTGCATCTTTGGTCGCCAAAATTATAGAGACGCTGCCTTCCTCAGACCTGCATTAGCAAAAGCCTTTCCCGGACAAAATTTCAGCTGGTGATTTGGTGGAATCTAATGCTGGATTGGAACCCAGCAAATCTGCCCAAGTAAAAGGGCTATAACTTTATTCCTACTCAATTCCTTGTCTTCATAACAAGCTGTAAAAGGTTTCAATGGTAATTAGACCAATCAAAACCACTCCCCCTTCTCTCCTTTCCTTGCTTTAAGCCTAGAACAGGGCGCTTTCATCCAAGATTTCAGTCACCCCCAGGTCAGGAAATTTCTTCTCCCAGTACAGATCTTCTACGACCGGTCGGTATATATATATATATTTTTAAAAATAATTTTATAAACATGTTAATCTAGTTATATTTAATCTATAAATCAAATTTTATCATTTTTAGATATGTATATATATTTATTTTGGATTTTTAAATACATGGGTATTTAAGTCATTTTAAGAATCTTTAAAATGACTTAAATACTCCTATATTTAAGAATTCAAATAAATATATATACATGTCCAAAAATGGTAAAAATTGATTTATAGATTAAATATAACGAGATTAACATGTTTATAAAATTATTTTTCAAAAAAAATAAAAATATATATATTTTTTGACCGGTCGGAAATCACCGGATTTCCGACCGGTCGTAAATGATCATTCGGCTTCTTCTCCTGCTAAAACTTTATGCATCATGAACCGAGTTCTAGGTACTTGGACTCATTACTAGATTTTAAAAGCCAAACTAGAAAATGCCATGCATAAAATTTAGCTCCTTGCATCGGAAAAGTACAGGCATGTTCTCTCTCTCTCTGTATATATTACAATGTTTAGCAGTGCAATTTTATCTGAATGGTTTCTTTTTTTGACCACATTACTTGGGATAATTCTGCATAATCACCATGCACTGATTTGAGGATGCCATGAGATTTAAACTCATGTAGTTTAACTTCATCAAATTAAGATCAATGTGTCGATTTATAACATCATAGATTCAGGTAATTTAATTTCTTGAAAAAAAAGAAAAGAAAATCCCCATTAAATGGCTAGATAAAGAAGAGTAGCTTTCACCATCGAGGTCGGGGGGGGGAAGACTAGCTTTCGTTCTATGGCGAAATTCAGTCCCTTACCCCACAAGTGGCTTTCACTTCACCATTCTGCCTTCATCATTTCCTTATGCGAGTAATCGCTCATCACATTTGTCTTGAAGCAAAAAAGGAATGTTTCTTAGGTGAAGGAATCTTGCAACAGTATGTTGAAAAATGAATGAAGTAATAATTTCTTGCATTTCCTTTGTCGATGGCAAATGATTCATTAAGAAGCTCCTAAAACATTAACACGTATCCTCTGTTTCATGGTCTAAGGGATTAACATGCAAATCAAGCTCTCCCTACCATCTTTATGTATTCCATATAGAATTAGCATCCAATTCAACTTCACGCCAATAATATATGATCTCTTCTGAATCATGCATGAGTTGGATCTCACATGGAAAATGCAAGTAAAAGCTAAGCAAGAAAGTTAATTAATCAGCTCCATGCAACAAGCTATATAATCACCAATCAACAGCAGAGCATTTTACAGATATTATTTGTGTTTTTATTTCTTGCCGCTGCGCCCAGCAACAGGAATAGGAATAAAGAAAGTATAAAATAAAAAAAAATGCTAAAAGCTCTTGGCCAATTCTTCCAGCTTTATTGACTCTGCAGATCCACCTTTGGATATGTATGGCACATATCCCCAATTCTTTTAGTTATATGTTTGGAAGCTATAAAAGAAAAGAAAATCTAATTTAAAATTAGACTAAAAGGCATGATGAAATCACCTCATTACTCGTTTTTAATTGGACCCTCTTCCTATCACACTTTATCCAGACAAATCTAGATAACAAAATCATTTTTCTTTAATATGACATATGGCAAGACAACTCTATATTAACCCTAGCTAAAATCATGTTTCAAAAATGCTGAATTGTCTTAGCTTAAAGAGTTCGAATAGCTAAATGTTTTGTTAAAACATAATTTACAGATAGGATTATTTTTGCGAAATTAAATTTTTTGGGGGAACACAAATTGCTGCTTCCTTTGGAACACCAATTCTAATAGCTAGCTCCTGCCGTGGTGGCAAAAAGTACCCCTTTTATAATTAGAAAAAAGAAAAGAAAATAAATTTATCCAAACAAATGAAGAAAATAAAATAAATTTTTTTAAATGTGACATATACCTAGACAACTCTATGTTAACCCTAGCTTACTAGCGAAATGTTTGTATGGGGGTTTTTTGTTAAACTTAGTTTATAAATAGATTTTTTTTTTTTTTTTTGCAGAATTAAAAATTTTAGGGGGAACACAAATTGCTGCTTCCTTTGGAACACTAATTATGATAGCTAGCTCATGCGGTGTGTTTTGCATTAGATAAAATTTTCTAAAGAAAATTAAAACTTTTTGAAATTAGAGTAGTGATATAGTATGACAGGGATAATAATAAAGAGTAAAAAAATTAAAATTAAAATAGATAGGTAGTTATATAAGTAATTGTGAAAAAATTATTAAAAATTAAGATAGATGAAATATCTGAATAAATAATTAAAAATAGAATAATTGAGAAAAATAAGCATTTTTTCGAAAACGGGTGTTTATCAAACTTCAACAAGCAGCAAATGGGCCCAAGCCAAGAAATACTACATTAAATTGTGGCTATTATTCTCTTCTTACTATGTCGGTTGATTTACGCGCTGTTTTGTTACGATAATATGAGATGGATCACTGTTTGGCATACAGGAAGCAAAAATCTTGCCGTAAATATAGTTTTACATTTTTTGTCCATATGAAATACCTTTCCATTAAGCACTATTGCGCTTTGTGAGTGAAAAATTCGGGGTAATCTACAATATATAGACAGTAATTGCAAAATATTCATATAATTTCATAAATTTGCAAATTGCCCTCAATAGTTTGATTATAATTGCAAATACATGATATCATATAGTGCAGATATCTTTGCAAATATATGCAAATTATGTAAATATATTTGAAAATTCGGAAATTAAATGGATATATTTAGTTTTGTGCAAATATATTCACTTGTGATAGTGATGATGTATTTATAATTATGGTAAAATTATTTAAGAGTTATTTGTAATTTTTAAAAATAATATGAGTATCTTTGCCGTTATAATCAAACTGTGTGAATATATTTCTAAATTACCTAAAAACTCAAGATCCCGTACAGCCGTTTGTATACTTATCTACAAAAAAATAAATAAAATAATCGCTTAAGACTGAATATATATATATATATATATATATAAATTATCTAAGTTTTTTCAGAAAATAATTATCATATGATGATGAAAGGGATAGATTTTGTACGATCTTTGAGATAGGCCCAAAATTAACTTAGTTGCCTGGAAATTGAATCACTGCCATTCTGATATTTGATATATTGATAGTAATATGTTTGACGCCGAATGAAGATGTATGGGAGTTGGGTTAGGTCAGATTTGGGCGTGATATGATTGTGAGCCCGAGCAAAACAAGATCAGATTAAGACCCAACACTGCCGAGTCTATCAGTGCATGATTTTGATTTTAGAGACATTGAATAAAGATAGAAAAAGCAAAAGCCTTTCTACCCTTGCTTTTGAGCCTTATTTGACTTCTGGGAATTGAATGTGCGTTCAACTTTCCTAGACCACCTACTGAGGATTCAATATTAAAATGCCAACCATATTTAATTATTTATATATATTTCAGCACCATCGCTGCAGGAAATAGGAATCAGGTCGAGGAGAGTATATATATATAGACTCACTCATGTGCACTGAGGTTCAGTCCAGAGTAAATTAAGCTCCACACATATTAGATTGTAATAAAATTTTATACGATTATTTATCCACATAAAAATTATATTTTAAATGGTTTAAATATTGAAAATACCACTTTAAATTTAATATTTATATTAAACTATTTTATTATCATTTTAAGATGTGAACCACACACATATTGAATTTAGCTAAAAATTTGTATGATGATAAAGTGAACAATTCTAAATATAACGGACCGAGTGGATTTCTCATTCATGATTATGTGGGGCTCATAGTGCATGAACTACACAGTGTAGTTGCATGCACTATATCATTTTTCATATACATCTGCTGCATGTGGAAAATTTTATAAGATGAACTATTTTAAAAACAATTTAAATTTTTTAGGGGATTAAAATTATATTCTGGGCAACACTTTTCTTATAAGAATTATTTGTAAAACAAAAAGATATTTATATTAATTTTAGTCAAACTAATTCTTATGAGGACTATATTTGCAATATTTTTAGTTAACTTTTTTTTTTATTATGGGCGTGTTTGTTAAAATTAAAAATTTTCACTTTTTATAACATTCTACTTTTTAATTATTTATTTATATTTTTTCATATAATTAATCTACTTTTTAATTATTTATACACAATTATCAATGCAAACTAATCCATTATTTTCTTTTATTTTAAAAAATTTTAAGCTAAAAATTTACCAACATATCCTATATAGGGATAGTTGGCTCCAACTAAGAGGAGAAATTTTTTCTAAATTCTAAACTAAAAGTAATAAGAGTTTTAATGAAAAATTTTAGAAATTAAAATTTGTAAAATTATGTGATATAAAAGAGAACTCAAACATAAATATACTCACAAGAAAATAATGTGTGGGACCAGCTGGCCAACACCTGTTGCGAACCCCTTTTAAATTTAAAATCGAGACCTTAATCGCACAAACACAATATCATACTCTTGATACGAGTGGCGTCACTCTTCTTGATTTTGTGGGAACGTCCACCAGGTGGAAATTAAGAAAAATTGAGAATAGTGTAAATCTAGGTAGAATATTTTTAGAAAATTATTAGAATGTCTCAAAGCCCTATTGTAACACAATTTTAAGATGATTCTAACGTGAGAATACCCATAAAAAAAAAATATATCATCCTCCGGTAAGATATGCCCCGGGTGAAGTTTCCCGCATAGCTTATTCACATTAGGACAGGGACTTACAAAAGGCAAGATAAAGTTTAATTAGAAAATAACTGTAAAATAATTACGTAACTTAAACACTAAGGGTTCGTTATAATAATAGAAAAGAGTGGGAAAATATTTCTAAAATTTTAACACTTTACATAGCCAGATGGTTCGTCGATTCGGGAGACCAATAGCCTCCGTCCACCTCAAAAAATAAATAAATAAATAAATAAATAATTCAAACCATAATTAAATGCTTGGAAACGAACGTTAATGTCGTCAAAATACCGTATGATGCAGCATATTTTAGCAATATTCGGAACGGTAATTTCTGAAATTGACCGACGGTGAGGATTGTGACAGGTGGATCCAGCGGAACCAACGGAAAAATACCCTAACGTCTGCAAACAGGGAAAGCCATAAAAGGCGAACTAGGCGTGCAAGACCCAGTACCAAAAAAGCGAGGGTGACATTGTAAATTATGGAAAAATGGTAGTTCCGGTCAACAGACGGCTTCCGTTGAATCTCCGGATACTTGAACGTAAACGTAGACTTTTGGTTGTCCACCACGCCATGCTTTATTCCATGCCCACAACGAAAGAGTGAGGTGGAAGGAAGCTTTATCGCATGAGAATTTCGAATTTGAGAATTCCATATACTCACTATAATTGCAGTAATATAATAATAATAACAACAATAACAGCAAATTAAACTTCGATTTTGAAATGATAATAAATAATAGTAATAATAATAACAATAACAATAAATTAGTTAGAATGGAAATAAATAAAATTAAATAATCTATACTATAAAAATAACATGGTTATAAAATAATTAAGATTAAATAGACAAAATAATTGAAAATAAAGATAAGATTTATGCAATAGAGTAAAAGTGCAAAGAGGCGAATCAAATTCATTCCAAACAAATTGATTCTAGGATATTGATATGCCCTAATATTGCCTATAATTCAAGCGATAAACTCATTTGACCAATTCACCGAGGAAAGTCAACATGATACCCGCAACTTAATTACAGATTGAATGGGAAAAATAGGTAACTGGTTTGTTAATGCCAAAAGTAATATAAATAATAATGAAAATAAAATTATTTATCATAAATATATACACCGAAACCTTCCTAAAAATTAGAACTCCGGGTCCACTTCCCTTCTCCCAGCCAAACAAGTTTGCATGCACTAAAAAAATGCAATTTTCCTGGGAGAGAGTGAGGGCCCCACTTTCCTGAGTAAGCTAATCAAGTGCGAGCCGTCTGAGTTTGAACTTTGAACATAGACCTTTTGGGTGGCCGTTCTCTACCGCTACTGCACTCACTCTATTCAACGAGACGTGCGTGTGAAACTACCCCTGCTTTTTACCTAATTAATTAAAGGAAAATAAATAAAAAGAATACGAAAATTAAATATTCTGATCAAATCATAATTCCCAAAAAAAATACATAAGTTACTAATAATCAAAGACTAATCCATTCATCCGAAAAGACAATCCGCCACCGATAACGATAACACTAATGAAAATTTTACAGCGAATTTTTTTTTTTTTTAAAAAAAAAAGCAGAGAAAGGAAAAAAACGAAGTAAAGGAAAAAGAAAAGGGGGAAATGGGGGTTTAGCAGCAGGAAGACAAGGACCAATACGGGGCGTTGGATCGGGAAACGAGGCGGTGGAACTTTCTGCGGGCTGCGGCGTGGCGAAGCCTTAACCAGACGAGGCGGCGGAGCTTTCGGACGGAGCGCAGCTTGAGCCAGACGAGCCGCTTGGCGCGGACGAGTGAGTGCTTGATCCTCTCTACCACCGTCTTCTTCCGGCTGAACTGATAGCTCCGGAGGAAGAGCTGCCGCTTTTCCATGTAGCTAGAGTCTGAGAAGGTGAATTCCGGCCTCAGCATCTGCTGCCCAGCTAAACTCATTTCGAATTCCTTCACTTCACCAGAAATATAAAACGGATCAGAGGGACAGTGAGAACGGTGGGATTTTGTGTTGGAAGAGAGAGGAACTTTTGTGTAGAAGATTGTGGGGGAGTTTCGGATCAGAGAGAAAGAGAAATAGTGAGGATTTTGTTGGGATAGAGAGGAGCTTTTGTATAGAAGAAAGCTGGGTACTTGTGATCACAGAGAGATTTGTGTGGGCTTTTCCTTGACGGGGAGGCGAAGAGTAGGAAAGAAGGATAAGGGGAGAAGAAGCGTGGAAGAGAAGGAGACGGAGCCTCTCTCTCTCTCTCTCTCTCTCTCTCTCTCTCTGTACAGCTTGAAAGAGTGAAGAGCAGAGAAGGCGTTATGTTCGACAGCTCTGTAAAAGTGGAGTTAATGTTTTCGCAGGGTTTCCGGTCCGGATGGGTTTTTTGCACAATAGAACCTACAACTTTGTTCAATTATAAATTGGCTGCTCTGTTTAAATATTTGTAAAATGGGCCCTCTAAATTTCAAAAATATTACAGAATCAACTCTGATGCTCATGCATATTTTGTGGCTAGAGCTTTGTCTCCACAGTTGATAAGTGGGAGTTTCGTCTTCCTAATTAATAGATGAGAGTTTGTAATCTTCTTAAAAAGACTGATGAGAACTTGTGATCTCCATTGAGCTTGATTATACTATGTTATAACATTTACACAGCAATCCAAAAAAAGCTTTAATGCCGTGGGTTTATTTGTAACATTTCTAGGATCGGAGGTCCATTTTCTATGCATTTGTATTTGCAATTAGGCGAAGTTACATGGTCACGCAGTGACAGTGATCGACATCCAGCTGAATACACTCCGGCCTTAGACACAAATGTGTATTGTCAACTGTCTAGATCTGCCGTATATGTGGTGGAATCCTGGCCGCGCGGTACATCGCGGTAGTAGATCGTTTTGACGTCTTAGATCATCAAGACGAGGATTCCTTCATTTGGACGGTATGGATCTATTTTGGATGGATGCTTTGGGTTCAGGCTGGTGATGGTCGA
Source organism: Annona cherimola (assembly GCA_030490835.1). Classification (NCBI taxonomy): domain Eukaryota; kingdom Viridiplantae; phylum Streptophyta; class Magnoliopsida; order Magnoliales; family Annonaceae; genus Annona; species Annona cherimola. The sequence continues at coordinate 121,577,662 of CM059972.1, read as the reverse complement.
AGTCCGTCCAGCTGCGCTGTACACGGCTGCGGGCGCTAATCCAAATGCATGACTTAAAGAAGAAAGCCAGGGAGTTTTGGTGCTCTGTGCATGCACTTAGCTGCTCTCGCACCATTTCCTTTCTTGAGTTGCCGTTCAATACATGCATATTTTTCCACGCGTTTTCGTGTATTTATCTTATATTAAAATTTATTTTTTAAAGTGTCTGATTTATAGTATCAGATGTCATAATATATATCATACCACTCAAAATAGTTTTTTTTCCCTAAAATTTTCATATTTTAAAAATTTATCTCCTTAACCATGGGTGCAACCTGGGCAGGGTACCCATTTATACTTACCCACTCAATCCTAAATTGACTAGGATACGATAGAAAATTTTATCCATAGTATGATAAAAAAATTTATTCATGAATACAAGTAAAATAGAAATTATTACCCAATTCTCAAAATAGGATAAGGATAAAATATACACACTGAGTACCCGGAATCCACCCATACAGGTATCCTAATAATAAATAACTATGAATATATATATATATATGTGTGTGTGTGTATAATAGTTTCTTTCTCTTATTCACCAACAAATTATTGTTGGTTTAATTTTTGAATAGGGTTTGTATTTATAATAATGGATGATCATAACATGAATGTGGATGATGATGTTAATATAATTATTAATATGGATAATGAGGCTATGGAGAATATGAAAATAGATGTAAATGACAACGAAATGAAATTAATTATAAAGTATAAAGTCTAAAATGTAAATGAGTATTGTTTTATATTATTTAAAACAATACAAAAAATATTTTTTTCCTATGACATCATTGGTTATTGTAGGAACTAATTTGGAACTAGAATCAGAACAAAAACCAACCCTATGGGTAATAGGTAGGGTAAGGTAAGTAGGAATTGACCTTCTAAGTGCGTAAAGTAAGGTATATTTTTTGAAATTAGGGTATGGTTAAGGTAAACTACTACTAGAACTGAATCAACCTGAAATTTTCATAAAAGGGAGTATGTGTGTGTATGAGGAGTAATCAAGTGCAGCGTCACTACACCATAATTGTAGTGCAGTGGCGTTGAAATGGGTCCCACATGATGATCAAATAATAATTTAATCCACCTATTGTATTTAGACTAATGTATTCTATATTGTATCAATTTTCATCCCAATTGAATTTGTGTATGAACCCCATCTGAAAATGGTATAAATTCAACGTAATAAATTAATTTGATATAAATAACAAATTTAAAGTAGTTTTTTCAACATCTAGACTGTCTAAAATATAATTTATATATAAACAATTGCGCCGAAATAGTAGTGCAGTTACCCAAAAATGGACCTCACGCATATTAAAATACAATGAAACTTTACACAATTGTTTATTCATATATAAATCATACTTTAAATGGTTTAGATGTTGAAAAAATCACTTTAAAGTTGTTATTTGCATCAAACTATTTTATTACGTTGAATTCGTACTATTTTTAGATGGGGTTCATACACATATCCGATTGGGATGAAAATTGATATGGTAATAGAACATATTATTTTAAATACAATAGGTGGTGTGGATTATGATTTTATCATTATGTGGGGCCCATTTCAGTGTCACTGCACAATAATTTCGGTGCAACAGTGCTACACTCGAATATTTTTCATATATATATATAAGAACTTCTTTTATGCAGTGAAGCTACACCATAATTAACGGTGCATTTGGCCTAAAATGATTTCCTCATGTATTTAAATGTATTGGTATTTTATACAATTATTTATTCATATATAAATTTTATAACAAATAGATTATATGTTGAAAAAGCAACTTTAAAATTATTATTTACATCAAACTACTTTATTACGTTGAATTTGTATTATTTTTAAATGAGGTCCATATACATATCCAATTGAGATAAAAATTGGTATAGTAATAAAATACATAATTTTAAATACAATAGTGGAAGTATATTATAATTTTATAATCATATGAGGTCCGTTTTAAGATAACTGCACTGTAATTGTGGTACTGTCAAGTTGTACTTGAATATTTCTCCATCTATATAAAGGCATGCAAATTTGAGACTTTTTGATTGTTATATCTTTACATTATCTTCTTCAAGTAATTATAATTTACTCTATTAAGAATAAACAAATGCTACTCATAGAAGATCAAGAATGTGAAATACCAAACAAAGCCCTCATCACTATATGTTGAGAAATTTTTTTTAACTCAAGTATATATTTAGTCTTAAACTCCAAGAGTGTAAATTTAGCAATATTGCTTATAAAGTAATTATGAAAATATTGCTCTAGAAAATGAAAAATAAATTTCCTTTGACAAAACTTAAGTCTGAACCTTTTTAAATTAGACAGGACTATATGTTAAGATATATGTATATAATGAACCGGAATTCAGCCTATTCATTTGTATATATAACATATTTATCTTAATTAAAATAACCGAAAATATCATTTTCTACTAAAAGAATTAATTGAAAATTGGAACTTTTTAAATTCAAATTCATGTAAAAACTCAAAAGCGTCAACCTTAGATTCCTATAATTCAAGCGATTTACAATAACTTTATCACCGAGCTGCATCACATTCTCAATGATTCACGTTGTTTATAGTAGAAACATATTTATTACCGTCTTAAAATCTTAAAATATAATAAATCATTTATTTGGCTAATCACAGAAAGTCGGGAACATGAACTAACTATGCTAAGTGGTAGTCTCTACATGTTGAAACATACGTATATACTGAATTGGAATTCAGGCCATTCATTTATAAATATAACATATTTATCTTAATTAAAATCATAATATTTTCTACTAAAAATAATTGAAAATTATAAACTTTTTAAATTAAGTTTTAGTAAAAACTCAAAACCATCAATCTTAGATTCCATAATTCAAGTTACCCACCAAGTTCTGTTGTATCCTCAAGGCTCAGATCAGGTGTGGTGAAAATTATAAAATCGTTGCCACCCAGCAAATGCCTAGGTGGTAACTTCTAGAGTCCAATGGACGGACGAAAATTTGAGTCATAGGGGAATGGTTTCCCTTCATATGTGGGAGCGTTCCTCGCGGTGCTCCATGAAGTAGGTCACTATCGTCTCCCTCATGAAAAAAATAAAAAATTGTAAGAAAATATAAGAAAATTGTTAGAATATTTAGAACTTTGTTGCAGTAGAAATTAAAATAGATATAAAATATCGAAAAAATTATAAAATCGTTATGCCTTAAAATAATTTTTGTTGTTTATGACATACATGTATTTATACGGCCTTAAAATCATAAAATACATTAACCTGGTTGATTTGGTTATCCTGATAGGTTTAACCTCCTAGGCCCGATTTTAATAAAATTTTTATATTTATCTATTGTCTTTTACCACCATTCTCAATTAATCCGACATTAATATTGATAGTAATTAATGGAATAAAATATTATCAATTTAAAAAATGATTTGTTTATTTTTCTGTCGAAGCTGGTGGTCACGTGCTGCGCGTGACTTTCTACTCTTTAGAAGCTTGCTTCCGCAGCCATTCGATCTATTCACACGTCTTTTCGCATCGGATCTTATCGTCCACGCGATCCGCAATACTTCCATTATTCTTTTCGCGCCGTTTCATTTTCTTGCCTTGCTTCAATTCATCGCCAGCTCAACAGCCGAATCTGGAACGCGAGATCTGCATTTCCTTAAATTCCCAACCTATGCACGCGTAAAATCTTTACACACGTAGGGTGTGTTTGGGTAAAATCTTTGCACACGTAGGGTGTCTGGGGCAAAACAAATAACAATTAAAAATTTTCAATTTAAAACTTTTTATTTTTTGCAATATTCTATTTTTAATTATTTTTTCATATTTTTATATACAAACTACCCTACTTTTCAATTATTTCTATACAATTACCCATACAACTATTTTATCCATTTTAACATTATTTTCTTTACTTTTCATCATTACCCCTATTATATCAAATCATTTTTTATCTATTTATTAACTTTTATCTCTGCAAACTTTTCATCAAAAATTTTACCCCTAAACAAATACACCTTTAATTTATCTTGTGAAGCTCTTTTTTTTAATAATTACTTTTAAGAAATTAGCATCATACTACTAAATAATTAGACTGTGAAAATGCCCAACTCCAATATTTCAGCAAAAAACTTTCTAACTAATAGATTTTTGGTGAAATTTTTTTACTTTTGTAGGATCAAAAAAATATATATTTAATCAAGATTTGGATAGAGTAGAAACATTCATCTTAGCACATGTTACGCGCTTTTGCACCTATTTCTCAAAAAGTACAAACGCGTATACACGTAGAAAACCATATGGTTTCAGGTGGTGCGCAGACAAATGGTGTTCTAGCCGTACACATCCTTTTGCTTTCCACGAAAGGGAGCCCAATTCAGTGCACCCGGGTGCACTCAGCCTCAACGAACCCAGGTGCACTGCACCTATTTTTTTTTATTTTTTTTATAAAATTTTTGTATACAATGGTTAATCTAGGTTTATTTAACATATATATCAATTTTTACTATTTTTGGAGACTTTTAGATATTTTTTTTAGATTTTTAAAAATCAGTGACATTTTCGGTAATTTAAAATTACGAAAAATGCCACTGATTTTAAAAAATCTAAAAAAAATATCTAAAAATCTCTAAAAATAGTAAAAATTGATATATATATGTTAAATAAACCTATATTAACAGCTTCATGAAAAAATTTTAAAAAAAAATAAAAAAAATAGGTACAGTGCACCCGGGTGCGTTGAGGCTGAATGCACCCGGGTTCACTGAATTGAGTTCCCACGAAAGAAGGTGATGTCTAGGCCGAAGTGTGCACAGACAAAGAAATGGTCCTCGGGCGTGTGCCGAAACAAGTCCCAACTCTCTTTTTTTTTTTCTGTTTTTTTTTTTTTGTTTTTTCGCTTTTGGGCATGTGAGGAAAGTGATAAAATTTTTAGAAAATTTTTTTTTAAGTGTCAAAGAATAATGTTATATGATAAGGGATAATAATAAAGAATAAAGATAATAAAATTAAAATAGATAGACTTATTGTACGGGTACATATATGAAAATGAATTAAAAGTAAAATAGTTGTATGGAAATATGTAAAAATATTAAAAATATGATAAATGTAGGAAGTGAAAAATTTTGGATTAAAAAGTTTTTTAGTGTATTTGTAAACTAATAGAACTTTTGAATAAAAAATTTTTAAAAAGATTTTTAAATGGAAATAATGATGCAATAAAATAAGGGTAATAGTGAAAAGTAAATAGAATAAAATTCAAATAGATAGATTTGTTGTATAAGTCATTTTGTGAAAATGATTAAAAAGTGGGGTAGTTGTTTAGAAAAATATAAATGAATAATTTAAAAAATAACGCGATTATAGAAAATAAAAAATTTTAAATTAAAAAGTTTTAATTTGAAAAGTTTTTGCTATATATAAACATACCCTTGTTTGAAAACTTTAGGTGCATTGGAACACACCTACAAATGTTTGGATATTTATATTTTATATAATGTTTATAATAAATTTATTTTTTATGATATTTATATTGTTTTTTAAATGAGTACTCTTTGGTAAGATTCAAACAAAATATCCTAATTATTTTCGTATATTTACTTTTATCTCACAAATCAACTTTATTGAAAAAATATTCCTAAAAACTTTTCATAAAAAAAAATCATAAGTTAAAGCGAAAAGCAACTATGTATAAGATTATCTAGAAATAATGGATTTGAATTTTAAAGCATTCATTAATTTCTTTTACTAAAAAGATTATGATAGATAAAAACTAAAAGGAGAATATAGTTTATCAGAGTATTGATCAATATTTTCCATCTATACTAAATTTAAAATTTTAACTATAAAACTTATAAAATTATTTTACAATGGGTGCCTTCGACAATATGAAAAAAATGTCAAGATAAAACTTTTTACTCTTCGTAATTATTTTTAAATTTTTTTATAATTTCTTGTATAATTATCCTACTTTTCAATCATTTTTATACAACTATACAAATGAACTAATATATCTATTTTAAGTTTATTCTTTTACTCTTTATTATTACATTTATCGTATTATATCATTTTTTTCAAATTAAAAAATTTTTATACTACAAATTATTTATTCAAAAATTTTATCACTTTCCAAACGAAGCTAGTGTGTAAAACTATTAAAACTTTTATATCTTCTATATATACTAATTATACATAGAAGATCTATAGCATACACGTGGGCAAATGTCTCATGAAAAAAATAATAATGAAAAGCTATAACTGTTAGAGAGCAAGAAGATATAATTACAAAGTAGGGAAATGTCAATGTGATTTGTTATAGCTATAATTTTATTAGCCCGGTATAGGTATAATTTTAGTAGCCTAGGCTACAAAATATATTTTAATATTTTTGAAAATTATAAAATTATTAATCTAAATTTGTTTAATCTACAAACCAAGTTTTATCATTTTAATAAATGTATATATATTGTTTGAATTATTAAACATGGGTATTTTAGTTATTTTTAGCGGTTAAAAATTATTAACATACTCATGTATTTAAAAATTAAAAAAATACATCTCTTGAATATAGTAAAAACTTGATTTATAGATTGCATATACATACATTAACAGTTCTATAAAAATTTTAAAAAATTAAAAAATATATTTTATGACGTGGGCTAAGAGTTGCATCAAGATCAGACCTCAATTTATTATATATCTAAATAAATTAATTCGCGGACCTGGCCTTTTAGCTTCACCCAAACGCACCATTAATATATATGGTTCAACTAACAAGAGGGAATGGATAACCATCGATCCACATTTACGTGGGCTTTTAAGTGGCAAATTATGGGAGCAACATACAACATAAATTGCTAGCTAATGCAGTCGATCAGCAGTAATGGCCGGGGGGGTACGGCCTAAAAGTGATGAATATCATCCCCACTTGACACCCAAATAATGCTGGCTGATGGTGCAATCGATTTTGAAATATGATGCACATGCTATCTCTGTAGTGATTAATTAGATAAACAGTTTGGATTTAAATACAACACCATCTGGTCACTAGATGGGCCACTTGCTTTTCTGTCTCATTCATCTGTTGGGCCACAGTTACAGCGACAAGAGAGAGAGATGAATTCATGTGGATACAACTAAAAAACTGGGCAACAATAACTACAGGGCATTAAAAGTGGACCCTATTGTAGAATTATATTTTATTTTGTAATTAATTTAATTGAATAAATTTTAATTCGATATCTGTCGATTTTATTTTTGACATCAGCTTTTACTCTCCTGAAATTATTTCAAAACCATGATTCATATTTCATACGACTTTCATTTTTCGCTGTATTGAGTCCTTGCATTGTCTATCGTGTAATTCGTTTTGTGTGAGTGTGTGGGATCCTGGGATCGGATTCTGTTCTTGTAATTTTTTTTAAAAAAAACTTGCCATGCACTTGATTGAAATTGACATGGGTTCTATTGTAATTAGTAGAAAGAATTAATTACTCCGAAATTTTTGTTCAGAAAACAGATATATAAAACTAACACTGTTAATAAAAATCAAGATAAGTAAACATCGTGTGGAACAACTGAATTTTTTAATTGGATGAGATTTCGACGTACTTCGACACAGTTACCCAAAACCAACGGATCGATTCGGATTATATTATACGGGGAAAAAGGTGGACCCTCTTATTTTAATTTCTGTACTGTTCTGTTACACTGTTTTATTTTCCTAACTTGGTCCCTTTTTTTCTACCAAAAAGAAAAACTTTGTCCGTTTTATTTATTTTTACATCCTGAAATTCATGTGGAAGGCTGGAAGCTTGATTTATTGTTGTCGGGCGCATGAGGGTATCCCTGCACCCGGCCAACAAATATATATATATATATATATGGGAAATAATCTAGTGCATACGATTGCACCGTCCAATCCATGCACTATGGGCCCCACCTTATCATAAATAGAAAATCAATACCACCCATTGTATTTAAAATTGTTCACTTCATTGGCATACCAATTTTCATCCAAATCCAACATGTGTGTTGCCCTCATATTAAAATGGTGCAAAATTAACGTAATAAAATAGTTTAATGTAAATATCAAGTTTAAAGTAGTTTTTTTAACATCTAAATCGTTTAAAGCATGATTTATATATGGATAAATAAGTGTGTAGAGTTTCATTACAACCTAATATGTGTGTAGTCCACTTTACAGCGGACTGCACCGTAATCACAGTGCAGTCCGACTGCACAAGATCGGATATATATATATATATATATTATTTTTTGTCAGAGACATGCAAAATTATGTGTATTTAATCTATAAACTAAGTTTTATCATTTTTGAATATTTTTAAGTATTTATTTTTTATTTTTAAACACAGTAACATTGCCATAATTTTCTGTGTTTAAAAATAAAAAATAAATACTTAAAAATATCTAAAAATAGTAAAATTTAATTTATAGATTAAATACATCTAACTTTGCACGTACATGAAAAAAAACCAAAAAAAAAATATTTTTTGGCCGCATCCTCCATGCACTCAGTCACAAAAAATTAAGCCTCATTTATCTATTCCATTTGGTTTATTGGCTTCCCCCTTCCCCCTAACCAAAACATTAAGTTCTAGTGTTAAGAATTAACTCGGGCCCAAATTTCGGCAGCTTGTGGGCAAAAATGAAGAACAAATGATTAATTGGACGACTGACGTTGACTTGACCCAATAACAGAATTTCGTGCAAGTTTTAGTAAGGGGCGACAGGGTGTTTAGCTCATCTGTATCTCTAAGCTACACACATCCCTAATTGCAAGTTAAACCATCATCACACGCACCCAAAAAAAATCCAAACATGAAAATGGCTTTTAATATTTGTTAATTACTACTAACTATTTTTTTCAACAATGTCAACGAGCTTAGCATCGTTAGAAAAATCAGGTGGATCGAATCCGTGGCAGAGCATGACTAAATATGGAAAGGACACATCCCAACTTTGCATTGCACGTGGCATGATTAAGGAGTGCTTATGTTGTTTCTACTTATTGATCAAGATTAATCTTAATCGAGAGTAACAATGTGATAATAAAATCGACGTGAACCTGATCCATTTACAATTTTCGTCAAATTGTAAATTGGTTGTGGCATATATATATATATATATTTATTTAAAAATAAAAATTAGCTATTCTGAGATGGGTGGAAAAAAATTGCACACTTAAAAATTCTATTATACAAAACCTCCACTTCAGCACATGAATGCATATGCAAGAACCATGCAGAGAAAGAAAGTAATAAAGAAAAAAGAGGCCATTCTCTAAAATTCAGTGCGTAGCCGCCATCACGGACTGCACTATTAAGTATTAATTTACGCTTTCTCAGCTGTCACATGCTTTCACAGAGGCAAAAAGCTTGTTTGGACGGGTGGAAACTAAGGAAAATGAATGAAAAGGAATAGAAATTCAAGAAACTGCAGATATATGTTGACAACATATAGAAGAGATTAATCAATGTTGTTAGCAGTGCACGTAACAAGGATTGGGTTATAAGAATAATATTTTAATATCCTACCGTTCAAGTATTCACAAAACTTATGTGCGCTGTCCTTCTTACAATTCATTTAACTTTGAATGCCACGGCTTCAACTTGATCTTTATCGACCTAATCCTCCCAACGCAGAGTTGGTGGGGGTTGGGTCAGAATTATATGATCTTTTCAGACTAGTTTCAAAAATATATTTTTACATTTTTTTATATATAAATATGTTAATCTAGTTGTATTTAATTTATAAATCAAGTTTTATTATTTTTTGAATACGTGTATACATTTATTTTAGATTTTTAAAAACAAAAATATTTAAGTCATTTTAAATTATAAAATATAAAAAAAAATTTGGCTGGTCTGTAATTGCCGAATTTCAAACCGGTTTGGAAAAATCGGTTCTCCGCATTAATTACTTAATCATATTCAAAATATCATTTGATCTTCCTCATAGTTGTATAGCTGGTTTATGTTAATTGAATTATAAAGTGGGATTGTGGGGAGTAGGAAAAAAAACAATGAAATCTATATATGTGTGGTTTTATTATGTGATTATGCAAATTAGCTAAGTGGTGTGTCTTTATGCTGATTTAATTTATTAATGTTTAGAAATTAAAATAAAATATCAAACTTATTTAAAATTTTATCTAATTTCATAAAGACTAAGTATTTTTCATAATGCCACTGAGGTCGTGCCTCAGTGGTGTAGGACATGGCCTCACAAGTAGGTGGTCCTGAGTTCAAATATCCCCAGAAGCATTTCTGAAGTGGTGGCGTTGCAAGTCTCCTCAAGTTTGTGGGAGCCGTCCACCGATGGGAAAGTTTAGAAGTAATAGATAATTGTTACTAAATTGTAAGAATGTCTCAGAATTTAATTGTAATACCAGTTGAGATTGTAATGTATGAATACTCATAAAAAAAAAGTATTTTTCATAATATATTTTTTGAAGCAGCTGAGGCTCATCCAAATTTACCATTGAATTAATGATTTAAGATCACATAATAAAATAAATAATATTAAACAACGTGATCTATCAAATTTTTATTTAAACAATAAAATAAGTCTCCATCCATCCATCCATGAGGTTACCATAACATTTTGGGAAGAGCTTCGATGGGTTTCATCAAATAGGGATCCACTATTGATGTGGACTGAAAATTAAATGATGAAAAGAAGAAATAATCATAATAAACAGCTCTTTAATTTTTGGATAAGTGGCTATCATGCATGATCCAGCAACGTTAACCTCTAATCCCAGAAATTGACCCCCTGCCAACTGCCAACGTTAAGCTCCGCGCACGCCCCAAAAATGAACCCGTCCACGCTTGTCAAACTCTTAAGTGTCACCACTTTGTCCACACGGCAACTATGTAATTGTGCCCAAAATCAACCTACAACTATTAAACTTCCATTGTTTGAAAAATTAACAATAAAATGTAATGCATGAAATATAGGGCGTGTTTGGACGTACATTAATATGATAGGAAGCAGATGCAAATAGCCATTAGTGTATATGGGTCTATTTTTTACATTAATAATTTTATAAATAAATTTTCAAAAAAATATAAAAAATGGGTGAAATGCACCCGGTTGCACCGAAGCTAAGTGCACCTAAGTTCATTGGATCATGTTATTGTAGTAGTGTTCGGACGAATTTTAAATTTTAAAATTTTTATTATTACGTATTTAACTTTTATTTAAAAAAAATATATTTTTTGTTTCATCTTAACGGATATTTAACCCAACAATAAAAGACGATACCTCTAATATAAATAGGAGACATAAATTCTCTTTAAATAAATGAGAGATAGATGTTTTTTTATTCCAAATTCAATACCTAGTTAGTTAGCTTACTTAAAGCCAAAGGTGTGAACTATCAAACCTACCCTCCTAATCACAAATTTCCAATTATTTTTAATTACTTTAGTAACTTTGAAATCTAGTATACTCACTCAAATTGGTCTTAAAAAATGTATTCTTAATTTAAGATATATGTTAGCTAAAACTAAAACTTTTCGATCTAAAATTTTTCACTTTTTATAATTATCTTATTTTTTAAATTATTTTCATATCTTTGTGTTAAACTAACGTAGTTTTTAATCATTTCTACACAATTACCCGTACAATTAATATATCTATGTTAATTTTATTCTTTTTACTTTTCATTATTACTCCTGTTATATTACACAACGTAAAAAAAAAGTTAAGCATTGGACATACACATCAAAGGCCATCTACATGTGAGACTGAAAAGAGGGAATGGACATTTAAACCAAGCCAAACACAAGATCTTACGACACCTGTGCTAATGATGATTGTATAATTTCTTGAAGGTCACATAGAAAGAATATACAAGATATACAATGCCCACATTTGGTTGTGACATTGATAAAAATGGAAAACGTGGCACTAGTCCATGGCTGCTACAAGACGGGGAAGTTTGGAACGGGAGATTTTGAGTCCAACAAGTAAGACCTATTTGGATTTTGGATGAATGTGTTGAGCTTAGGAGTTAGGTGGCGTTTTAACCACTCCCACTGATTAGTCTTTACGGAGTCGATTTTGCAAATACCCTTAATTTGTTCTTTGGTTTTCAAAAATAGAAGGCACATATGCATATCGGGCCTGCGTCTTCCAAGTAACTCCTTCAAATTTTATAATTTAAATTTTGGATAAAAAATTCAATTTATTCATTATATATAATATTATTTTTTTAACTAAGAGATAAAATTTCATCTAAATGGGTCATGTTTGCTGAAAAATATCTATTCATGTGTAGATTATAAAAAATGGTAAGATTTATTTATATATATTAGAATATGATAATACTTTATAGAATTATTTATCCACATATAAATGATATTTTAGATAGTTTAGATTTTGAAAATACAATTTTAAAATTGATATTTAACATTAAATTATTTTATTATATTAATTTTATACGTTTATAGATAGATCCCACGTACAATAATATTAGACAAATGAAAGAGTGTTTAAGATACTATAAATTATGCTAAATATAATAAATTGAGTGAATTCTCTATCATGGATCGAGATATTAAAAATAAAATTTGTTATATAAAAAAAGGTTTCATCAAAGTATTTCCGCATAAATATGGTATTCTTATTATAAAATAATTAATGGAGGGAGAAATACCAAAAAAAAATGCAAAATTATTTTATACAGGGAGATATGATTAGGTGTTCGAAATATCGAGTACTGGATGGGAAACATGCAGATGCCAATCTTTAGCCGTTCTAGCAAAAATAAATTATTTTCATTTTTGTTACCCGCACACGCTGACACACATCACCATATGAAATAACAGGCTGGAATGGGCTGAGACGCCGAGTATTATACATATAACTTGATGTTTGGCCTGGAAATAAGAAGCTCATGGACTGCTAGGCCTAGGCCCATATAGGCCTAACAAATATCATGGACCACCTGTAGGCTTTGACGACAATCTGATTTCTACTCGTGTGTCGTGTGCTTTCCTTCTAAGAGGCCGTGCGCATAATGTTCCTAGTTTTGATCAGATTGGAGGTTTTGATGGGCAAATTGATCAATGTTCATATTAAAGAATTTTAGTTGCAGTTTTGGGGTGAAAGGCATCATTTACAAATGGGTAAAATGACAAGCTATTTGCTTAAGTTCATATAGATGTACAATAATATTGGACAAATGAAGTGTTTAAGATACTATAAATTATGCTAAATATAATAAATGACATGAATTTTCTATCATGCATCAAGATATTAAAAATAGAAGTTGTTATATAAAAAAAGGTTTCACAAAAGTATTTCCGTGCAAATATAGTTTTCTTATTATAAAATAATTAATGGAGGGAGAAATACCAAAAAAATGCATGATTATTTTATACAGGGAGATATGATTAGATGTTCGAAATATCGAGTATTGGATGGGAAACATGCAGATGCCAATCTTTAGCCGTTCTAGCAAAAATAAATTATTTTCATTTTTGTTACCCGCACACGCTGACACATCACCATATGAAATAACAAGCAGGAATGGGCTGAGACGCCGAGTATTATACATATAACTTGATTATTGGCCTGAAAAAAAGAAGCTCATGGATTTCTAGGCCTAGGCCCAAATAGGCCTAACAAATATCATGGACCACCTGTAGGCTTTGACAACAATCTGATTTCTACTCGTGTATCGTGTGCTTTCCTTCTAAAATTGTTATATAATGTTCCTAGTTTTGATTAGATTGGAGGTTTTGATGGGCAAATTGATCAATGTTCATATTTAAGAATTTTAGTTGCAGTTTTTTTTTTGGTATTTTAGTTGCAGTTTTGGGGTGAAAGGAACCATTTACAAATGGGTAAAATGACAAGCTATTTGCTTAAATTGGTAGATTTGATTAGCTAATTTTAGGGTTTTTTTTTTCCATAACGGGCTCTAACAATTTTAGGATGCAGGTAATTTGTTAAATTGATGTATTGTTGTTGGCTCAAAAAGAGCATGGCAGTATGATTGGGATGAAAATAAAACTGAATGCAATAATAATGCTGTTAGCAATATAAAGAAGGGATATGAACCTTCTTATTTTTTTCATTGGAAGGCTATGATCCTATTAGCGTCGGTTAACATGTGTTTCTTTCTGCCGTGGTTAAAAGGCATTTTTTTTAAGATATCATTTTAATTATTTTAACTCGTATATTAGAGAGGATGAACTAAGCCAATGTTTCGCTTAGCCTACCTTAAAAAATTCATTTACATCAATTTTTTATTTTTCATATACTTATTTATTTAATTATATTTAACATATAAACCAAGTTCTACCATTTTTAGATATATTTATATTTTTTTGAGATGCTTAAATATCTATGTGTGTATATCAATGTTGTCAGAACCAAACCGGTGATTGAATCGGTAAATGAATTGGTCTGGTTTGAACAGGTTTGAACCAGTGAAGTCAGCATGACATATTTATGATGTCATAAATATTAAAATTTTTTAATTCTAAATAAATATATTGATAAAATTATATTTTTGAAAATCCTAAATATATATGTTAGATTTTAAGGACCACAATTTAAGTACAAAACATGTAGGAAAAAATTAATAGCAAGTTTTAAAAAATCTTTAAGCATGAATTTTAGAAAAATTAACTACATTAACTAACTTGAAAATTGAAAAACTTTAATTTGTAATAAGTCATGACCGTTGTTGCTTGGTTATTGGTTCTTGAATTCTTCCTTTTTATCTTGGTACCTTGATGAATTGTTATAAACATACTTGACAAAATAAGAAATAAAACAAATCAGTAAGTATTGAAATTTTGAACAATCAAATAACTTATAATAATATAAAAATTAAGAATATCTCTTATGTTCAGCAAAAAATGAAAATGTAGTTATTCATGCAACTCTGACGGAGTTGGAACGAATGACATTTTTACTTTGCAAATTGTCTGCTGCTTTTCATGGAGGAATTCCTTCCAAGTTGTCTTATTAATTTGCAATGCATGCCATATGTCCATGCATCTTCAAATACTCATATTCCTTTGTGGTTGGGAGTTGGGACCCACGCACCTTTGCCCGACCTTGCTACTGCCTTCAAGCAGATGGCATCTCTGTTTGGATCCATTGTAGCTGCTGATTTGCTCTATGCAGCCCATGAATTGCAAAATTATCACAACATCAGCACGGGCAGTCGCGCGACGGCGTTGAAGACGAAGCGCGGGCGCGGGGGGCACGTGCCAGGGCTGAGGATGAGGCGCGAGCGACAGCGTGGATGAGGTGCTACGAGCGAGTGGGTGAGGCGTGCCGGCGACGGCAGGTTTCCCGTTTCAAACGATGGCGGGACTCAGGAGCAGTTTTGAAATGTTTCGTGAAGGGAGAAATGAGGACTGAGGAGGGCGAGTGGGCGATTTGAGTATTCGATGGATTTTTTTGCTCGTTTTTTTAATATATATTATTAGGTCCCGCCTGTTCAACCGTCGGTTCGCCAGTTTGGATGGTTTTCCGTATATGAACCGAATCGCACCGAATTAAACCAGAAACTAGACCAGTTCTTAGCCGGTTCGGTTTGATTCTAGCAACACTGGTATATATATATTTAAAATACACATATCCAAAAATGGTAAATTTAGTTTAATATTAAATACATTTAGATAAACAAGTGTATGAATGAAAAACAAAAAAATTATTGCAAATAAATTTTTAAAACTAAATTGTGTAGATTATATTTGTTTAAATTATATATAACTATAATTAACATTTAATAATATAAATATATGACTTTTTGGTACTGGTTTAATAATTAAGTTTTTTAAATGTTTAATTAACAAAATAATGGTTTAGACAATAAATATATATGACCTTTTAGGAATTGTTCAATTATATTTCCCAAATTGTAATTTAAACTATCCTGGAACTTAGATTGGTAGAAAATACTTAATTTAAATGATTATTTAATTATATGTCCTAATTTCAACAATTGAGTATAATAAAGATTTAATTATATGTCCCAAAATTATAATTTATATTTAAATAATCTAAATAAATATATATGCCTTTTTGGGATAAATTTAATAAATAATAATAGTAATATTATTATTTTTATTTACAAAAATATCTGCGCTATTTTAACCATCCACATAATTATTTCTATTTATAATTTAATTAGTTGAATTTTTCCAATCTAAACCGTCTACATGATTTAGAGCATCTCAAAAGATAGAAAATGACTCTTGAATCACCCTCCACAGCAAATCCGAACCCTACCCGCCGTCGCCGCCGCAGCTGCTCCTACCCACTGGCTATCGGCCGTTAGATCTCTGATCGGAACCGGTCGATGACTCGCCGCCAGCATCCTAACTTCGATTCCCAACTTGCTTAACCAAATCTATTCTCCAATCGCATGAATCTAAAAAAAATGCTATTGCAGGTGTTCTTCTTCGTTGCCAGTCAGTGCCACCATCCGCCGCTCAAACCTACCGACTTTATTATCGCTGGTCTCTCTCTATAGGCCGCTTGCTTCTTCCATTTTTGGAGAGAAGAAAACCCACCAACCTCTTGTCGTCTTCTTCTTCCTTGTTGTCGCCATTGCCACTCATCAATCGAAGTTGTGCACTCGCTGGAGAGGGAAGAGAAAATGGCATCGAAGGAAGAGGAGAGTGCTTGAGAAGAGAGGCGTGGTTGCCAGCAACCGACGGCTAGGGCATGAAGCTAGGAGAGGGAGAAGGAAGGGCAAGTGAAATGAGCTGTTGACCGATGCCCCCATTACGATTTTTTTATTCCAAAAATGCCCCTAAGAATCTGATCCGTCCAACAAAAATAGATGGTGGAGATTAGGGTTCCCATGAGAAAAGAGTAGGAAACGCTTCATATGAGTTGGGCCTCATAAAAAATTCAACCCACAAGAGTGACAGCCCTTCAAGGACAACGATGGCCAGAGGCAAGCCTCCCACTTGCTTAATCTCTCTTTTCGAAGCTGTTATGAACCCAAGGGGAAATTGGCTTCGTGGCCCAAGAATGCTTTTCCTACGAGTAGTCCCCGCTCTCTTCATTGTTTAGGAGTCTCAATTTATGAGGTCTACTGCAAGGCTACATGGCCCACATCCTCGTTGCCTGCAGTGAGCAATACTCTTCTCCCATTTTTTATTTTGGAAATGCATCCTTTCAGATCATCCCAGGCTTCATGACTCCATATATCATCCAGTCCGACCAAATATCTCTTCTCTTTCAGCAAGTTCATGGCCAGCTCATCAGGTTCCATGTTGCCATCTGTAGTGTTGCCCCTGCATTTTTTAAGTGAACCTCTTGCAGAATTTCTGCCACCTCTTGGACTTGTGAAACAGAAATCCAAATGCATGGATGAAAATGGCTTTGAATAGCATGATTTTGGCGGTCTTGCCTTCTCCTCCCATCCCAACTATTGAGATGGCGGTGCGCCGCTGCTGCAGCTCCCACGCTTGCCAATGGGTCTTGTTGGAAACAAACAAAATCTGACTCCTCCACATAAGGAGAAAGAAGCCAATCAAACTTATATGGTCTAAAATGAAAAAACTTGAAATTTATTATATAAAATTAAATAAAGCTTAGTGAGCATTATGTTTAAAATAAAATAAATGAAGAAACTTGATTTTAATATTATGTAAAATAAGAATTTGCAAAATCTAAAGACACCAAAAATGATTTATCTATGAAAAATAAAAGTGATTTATTTAACTGGAGGAAATAATTTAGATAATTTTTCTTATGTAAGGTATTTTCCTATGTTTTTGTATAATAATGAAAATTAAAATTTTAATACTCTTTATTATCACAATTAATAAATCTAATAAGCAAAAATTGATCGATTTAATTTGAGGACTAATTTTTATTTTAAAGATATTTTATTTTGGAACGATTATATGAAACCCATTTTCTATAAAACTCTATTCATTTCAATTGATAAAAAATCAACTTCATCTATTGTATTTAACATTATTTATAGTATTCTGGAATTCCTTTTATTTTTTTTTAATTTCACTATGTATGGGTTACATCTATAAATTTGTAAAATTAATGTAATAAAATAGTTTAATATTAAAATATTAACTTTAAGTAGTTTTTTAACATCTAAACCATCTTAATTATGAATAATAGTAGATAAATGATCCTATAAAGTATTGTTATACTCTAATACATTTGCGAATGGATCTAAGCATTTTTCATAATTTACACATAAATGCACCTACTTTTTAGCAAATGTGGCCTGTCAACAAATTGGATTATGATGAAGTTTAGTCTTCTAGCTAAACAAATAGTGTAAAATACTATGAATAAATTGAATTTTCAATTAAGTATCAACATTCAAAAAAGAAAAGAGGTTCATGGAATTACTTTTATCCTGGTTTTACAGAAGTATTCCCCATTTTATTATATTTTTATAAGTGTAATGATCTTAAAAATGGCTGGTTGCATATCCGTCGATTTGCATCAACCAATAACACAACTTTTTATTTTTATATTGTTTCATGGATACGCCAGCCTTACCTAAATTGGGCAGTTTTCCAGGAATAAAAATGCACATAAATATGCAAATATTTGTGTTTTTTTAAAGTTTTCTGTGTTTTGGATTTTTATGTTAGCTAGCTTCGACCTTAGTTGCAAATGATTTTTCTTTTTTCATTTTTTTTTTCTTTTGAAAAATTTCTAGTTTTGTGTATGTAAGTGCGTTTGTGCACAAGTATCTATTTACTGCTGGATTCTTGTCAAAGTAAAACAAATGACCATAATATCTCAGCGCACATAAATTTAACAGATCGTTCCTCAAAAAAAAAAAAAAAAAAGAAAAAAAAAGAAAAAAAATTAAACAGATAAATGTAGACCCATTCGAAAGGCATCACCGCATATTTCGACTAATTCCAGATAAATGTGTGGCGCAGGTGAGCCGCCCTTCAGTTATTTGGATCAATCACCACCTGGAACCGTTATTTGGATTCATGCAAAAAATGACTAACATCAAATATCGACACTTAACGAATTTTAGTTTAAAAGATATTCTAACTACGGTTTCACGTGACCATTTAAGCACTAATTTTTAAGGAATACTGCTTCTATGAAACCCCAGTTTTATATAACTTTTTTCTTTTCTACTTTAATTCTTGACAAATTTACTTAATTCATTATAATTTTAATTTTATAGAATTTCATTTTTTCTACTTTAATGATTGATAAAATATTTACCTAATTCATTATATTTTACCTCAGTGGTACAACGTCTCTCCTCACTTCGCTGAAGACACTGGATCGACGCATACAAGCAGCAATTTCACGTAGGATTCCTCGAAGTTTATGTGGGAGCCATCGCGGGTTTAGGAAAATTGGAATAATAATTATAATACTAGTTGAAATCATATAATATGTAAATATCCATAAAAAAATCTTAACGTTGTTGACAAATGAATAGTTGATAGGCATGCAGCAACCCAGTGGATCCACTAATGGATTAGGTCTTATTCTCTACGTGCTATAAAATGCAACAGGGTTGGGGAGTGAGGCCATTTTTTTTAAACTGTACTTTATTTACTTTTGCCTACGATTGTTATATGCAAATGAAATATTTATTTAATTGATGAAAATAAATTTATATTTGTTCTTGTATTATCACTTTATTACATTTTTTATCATTGTAGTAAAATATTTTTAATTAAATTACTCACAAAATCCGCTACAAGAAAAGGTAAAATTAGTCACTGAATATTTTCATTAACTATATATGTATTGTATTATATATTTCTCACTGTGATGTAACAAAAGTTTTTCAGGGAAGTGGAAAAAGCTTTAGCCGCAACGCAAATTTTGGAGAAATTTATGAGGATCTATAAAAAGCTCATAGTCTTCGTAAAAAGTGAGGTACTAGGTATATGTAAATTTTTCCTTTTAGAAAGTTTAAGTAATTGCAACGTGACTTCTTCAGGGAATTGTTTTGTTAAAAGACAAAATTCAAGTGCAGATGACAATTGATTGCTTACTCAGCAAAAAATTTCTAGGCTTTTGATATTATTAAAAATATATAATCCGAATATCAAAAAAATATAATCCAAAGTTGATTAATCGAAAATATTCGTAAAGAATATTTAGCTAGTGGAATATATGAAAGCAAGATGTTACTGGAAAATAGTAGATGAAAAAGATTTGAGAAGTGGATGAAAAGGAGATCAAGAAGACTCGGTATGAGAAGACATGAAAACGACTTGGGAAGTATTCGATCGATGAAAAGGAGAGGGGAAGACTTGGGTAGCATGGGCTGATAATTAAACTTAAGAGATGGATGTAAAAGACTAGGAAATTATAGGTCTATGGCTGATAGCCCACATCTATATTTGTTGATGGTCCTGTCTTTCAAAAGATTTATGGTTGTGTGAAGTATATAACCATATTTTTTCAAAATTCAAAAGAAAAATAATATTACAAAAAAAAAAATCAGTGATGCATACAAAACATGTCTTTTTCTTTGATAATAAAATTACTATAAATGTAGAAAATGATTTACAATGTTACCACCAACGTGTATCTCATTTGCAATGATAATATTGCGTGCCACAAAAATGTAAAAGCATCACTATCATTTCAACTTGGAGTATTACTGTCATAAAGACTATTCTTCATATAGAAACAAACACACACGCAAATAATTAATTACATTTTAGTGCAAGGCCAAACGTATCCAAATCGTAGACGGGCCTAGTTGGTTGAATTTTCTTGTGCGATTAATTAATTCTGGTCCATATGGCATGCATTCCCATGGAATATTTAGCAATATGTTTAGCC
This sequence comes from Annona cherimola, assembly GCA_030490835.1. Classification (NCBI taxonomy): domain Eukaryota; kingdom Viridiplantae; phylum Streptophyta; class Magnoliopsida; order Magnoliales; family Annonaceae; genus Annona; species Annona cherimola. The sequence continues at coordinate 121,556,792 of CM059972.1, read as the reverse complement.
CGTTTATATATTGTTTCATGGATTCGCCAGCCTTACCTAAATTGGGCAGCGTTCCAGGAATAAAAATGCACATAAATATGCAAATATTTGTGTTTGTTTTTTGTGTTTTGGAATTTTCTGTTAGCCAGCTTCGACCTTAGTTGCAAACGATTTTTCTTTTTTCATTTTTTTCTATTGAAAAATTTCTAGTTTTGTGTATGTAAGTGTGTTTGTGCACAAGTATCTATTTACTGCTGGATTTTTGTGAAAGTAAAACAAATGACCATAATATCTCAGTAAAACAAATGACCATAATATCTCAGTGCACATAAATTAAAACAGATCTTCCCTCAAAAAAAAAAAATAAACAGATAAATGTAGACCCATCGCAAGTCATCGCCGCATATTTCAACTAATGCCAGATAATATGTGGCGCAGGTGAGCCACCCTTCAGCTATTTGGATCAATCACCGCCTGGAACCGTGATAAGCACCATCCAAATCCGTGGATTCATGCAAAAAATGACTGACATCAAATATCGACACTTCCCGAATTTCAGTTTAAAAGATATTCTAACTACGGTTTCATATGACCATCTAAGCACTAATTTTTAAGGAATACTGCTGCTATGAAACCCCAATTTTATATAACTTTTTTCTTTTCTGCTTTAATGATTGATGACATATTAACTTCATTCATTATATTTTTATTTTTATATAATTTCATTTCTTTTCTACTTTAATGATTGATAAAATATTTACCTAATTCGTTATATTTTACCTCAGCGGTGCAAAGTCTCTCCTCACTTTGCTGAAGACACTGGATCGACGCACACAAGCAGCAATTTCACGCAGGAGCAAATGGTGGCGTTTTTTCCTCGATGTTTCTGGGGAAGCCACCACGGGTGTAGGGAAATTGGGATAATATCTTAGGGCCTAATTATAATATTAATTGAAATGATATAATATGTAAATATCCAAAAAAAAATCTTAATGTTGTTGAGAAATAAATATCTTTTCTGCTTTAATGATTGATGACATATTTACTTCATTCATTATATTTTATTTTTATATAATTTCATTTCTTTTCTACTTTAATGATAGATAAAATATTGACTTAATTCGTTATAGTTTACCTCAGTGGTACAACGTCTCTTCTGACTTTGCTAAAGACACTGGATCGACGCACACAAGTAGCAATTTCACGTAGGAGCAAACGGTAGCGTTTTCTCCTCAAGTTTTTGTGGGAGCCGTCACGGGTTTAGAAAAATTGGAATAACATCTTAGGGCCTAATTATAATACTAGTTGAAATGATATAATATGTAAATATCCATTAAAAAAATCTTAACGTTATTGAAAAATGAATAGTTGATAGGCAACCCACTGGACCCGCTAATGGGTTGGGTCTTATTCGCTACGTGATATAAAACGAAGTGGGGTTGGGGTGTGGGGCCATTTTTTTTTCAAACTGTACTTTATTTACTGTTGCCTACGATTGCTTTACGCAAATGAAATATTTATTTAATTGACGAAAATAAATTTATATTTGTTCTTGTATTATCACTTTATTAAATTTTTTATCATTTAAAAAAATATTTTTAATTAAATTATTCCCAAATCCGCTACAATAAAATGTAAAATTAGTCAATGAATATTTTCATTAACTATATTTGTATTATATATTTATCACTGTGATGTCTTAAAAGTTTGTTAGTGAAGTGGAAAGAGCTTTAGCCGCATCAATAATTTTGGACCAATTTACGAGGATATATAAAAAGCTCATAGTCTTCGTGAAAAGTGAGTTAATATGTATATGTATATGTAAATTTTTCTTTTTAAAAAGTTTAAGCCATTGCACCGAGACTCTTCAGGGAATTGTTTTCGGAAAAGACAAAATTCAAGTGCAGCTAACAATTGATTGCTTACTCAGTAAAAAATTCGTAAGCTTTTTATATTATTAAAAATATATAATCCAAATATCAAAAAAAATATAATCCAAAGTGGATTGATCAAATATATTCGTAAGGAATATTTAGTTAGTGGAATATATGAAAACAAGATGTTATTGGAAAATAGTAGATGAAAAAGACTTGAGAGGTGGATGAAAGGGAGATCAAGAAGACTTGATATAAGAAGACATGGAAACGACTTGGGAAGTCTTTGGTGGATGAAAAGAGAGGGGAAGACTTGGGTAGCATAGGCTAATAATTAAAATTCAGAGATGGATATAAAAGACTTGGAAATTATAAGTCTACGGCTGAGAGCCTACATCTATGTATGTTGATGCTGTTGCCTTTCAAGAGATTTATGGTTGCATTAAGTATATAACCATTAAAGAGCTACTTTTTCAAAATTCAAAAAAATAATATTACAAAAAAATATCGGTGATGCATACAAAACATATCTTTTTCTTTGATAATAAAATTACTATAAAATGTAAAAAGATAATTTACAATGTTACCACCAACATGTATCTCATTTGCAATGACAATATTGCCTTCCACAAAAATGTGAAAGCATCACTATCATTTCAAATTGAAGTATCACTGTCATAAAGACTATTCTTCATATAGAAACAAACACACACGCAAATAATTAATTACATTTTAGTGCAAGGCCAAATGCATCCAAATCGTAGACGGGCCACATGGCATGCATTCCCGTAGAATATTTAGCAATATATTTAGCAAGTAATTAGCAAGCACCGAATATTATATATAGATAGCTTAGCATGCTTTCTTTTCCCATGCCATTCCAATCCAAAACATCTCGTCCTTTATTCCGAAAAATGGCCTTCGTCACTTCCTCAAAATCTTTTCTTCCTCTCATCTTCTTTCTAATTGCATCCTCCTATGATCATAGCTATCAGGCTTTGCCATCCTCATTCTTAGTTCAAAATACACCCCAAACACAATGCATTTATCAACATTCCTCTGCCCTGCTTGAGTTGAAGGCTAGCCTTGCCTTTGATTACTATGAAGGAAAGGATTATTATCATAGCAAAAGTAATCTGTCATCTTGGAATCCTGAAAACAGGGATTGCTGCACTTGGGAAGGCATCACGTGCGGTAATACCAGTGGGCATGTGACCAGTCTCAATCTCAGCAATTTGCACATATCTGGTAATTTCAAATTTGAAAGTCTATTTGGCATTAGGGGTCTTCGGATCCTTGACCTCTCTTCCAACCACTTCTTTCCTTCTCTAATCCCTTCTGTGATTGCCAACCTCACCAGTTTAGCCCACCTTGACCTCTCGCATAACTGGTTTTCAGGTCAAATCCCACTAGAAATGTCGAATTTGACCAGATTAGTTTATCTTGACCTTTCTCATAATGGCTATTTTAATAATAGTTTGAACTATTATGATACTGATTATAATTTTATCCCATTGAAGTTAAGGAGCTATAAAGCATTATTTCAAAACATGTCTAGCTTGATAGATCTCGCTCTTGACGATGTGGACCTCTCCGTGGAGGAAGGTAGTCATTGGGGTCAGGCAATATCCTCTTTTGCTCTCCCTACTACTCTCCGTTATTTAAGCATGCGCAGTTGCAATCTCTCTGGAACCATCCATTGGCCCTCAAACCTCACAAGCATAGAATACTTGGATCTTTCCGAGAATAACCTTAGAGGGACCATTCCATCTTCCCTATTTACTACACTTCTGTCACTGCGTACTTTCGTCCTTCGAGGTAATCAACTTGGCGGTCAACTAACAGAATTCCAAAATTTCTCCTCTTCACTCACAAAACTGGAACACTTGTCTCTTTCCTTTAATACCTTTACTGGGGTCATTCCGTCTTGTTTATTCACACTCCCATCATTGCGAACTCTCACTCTAGGGCATAACTATTTTGATGGTCAACTAAGTGAATTCCCTAATGCCTCCTCTTCATCACTGGAGGCGGTTTTTTTAGCTAAGAACCAATTACAAGGGATGATTCCTAGGTCCATTTTTCAACTTAAGAACCTTAATTCGCTTGTCCTTTCCATTAACAATTTCAGTGGTGTTCTAGATCCACATATATTAAAAGACCTAAAAAATCTTTCCATTCTCACACTTGGGCATAATCAACTGGAAGGTTCAATCCCGGCATCAATCTGTAATGTTTCTTCTCTAAAATTTTTTTCTATTTCTAGAAACAAGTTCAGTGGTCATATTCCACCATGTTTTGGCCAAATGAGTAATCGCCTAGGTAGAGAGGCATATTGTTCCCTAGAGAGACTTGATTTGAGTGAAAATCATTTAGAAGGTAAATTGCCAGTATCACTTGCGAATTGCAAATATTTAATCAGGTTTGACCTTAGTAACAATAAATTACAGGATTCATTTCCTTCATGGATTTTTGGTTTTACCTACTTGCGCTTCTTCCTCCTTAGCTCCAACAATTTTTATGGCCCAATTCAACCTCCAGCGAGCTACCAACATTTCTCTCAGTTGCAGCTCCTCGATCTCTCCTCTAACAATTTCAGTGGTAGTTTACCACCAGCCCTGTTCTGTGAATGGAAGGAGATGACAGTGGAAAACAGATCCCAACCGGATTACATTAGAACAAACCTAATCACAGGCATTGTCGTCTTTGATGCTGTAAAGATAAGAAACAAACAACTGGAAATGAATTTGTCGAGGATCTCCACTACGGTTAGATTTATTGATCTCTCAAGAAATCGATTTCAAGGGCAAATTCCAGAATCTATCGGGGCTCTCAAGTTATTGTGGGTGCTCAACATGTCGCATAATGATTTTACGGGCCAAATTCCAAGGTCGTTTCAAAACCTGACAACGCTGGAGTCGTTAGATCTCTCGCACAACCAACTCTCTGAAAGCATTCCCCAAGAGTTGTCAGAGTTAACATTCCTCGAGGTGCTTGATCTTTCACAAAATCAACTCAATGGCAGCATACCAGTTGGTAAACAATTCTCAACATTCACAAATGAATCATTCCAAGGAAACCCCGAACTATGTGGGCCGCCGCTTTCAAAATTGTGTGAAAGCAATGCTAGTAATGGTGCACCGTCATTAAGCTCTGAAGACGATACTCATCATCACTTGAACTCTGAAAGTGAATATGACTGGAAGATGATAGCAGCGGGATTTCCAGTTGGATATGGAGTGGGATTTGCGGTATTTTGTTGGACTTTGGTGCTATGGACAAGGGGGAGGAGAGCATACAATAAATTTGTGTACAGGGCACTTTTGCTAATTTTTCCATCTGGAGCATATTAGTGAAGTTTTTCTTTTTTTTTTTCTGTTTTTTAGTTGCATGTGTATGTATAAGTGTTTTTATGTATATGTATTTATCGGCTTCCACTTCTTTAAAATTTCAATTAGTTTGGAGTGAAGTTTGATTATTTATTTTTGTCCCATTTCTTGTCTTATTATCTTATTATTAATGTTGGGGTGTATTCTGCCTATATTCATAAATTTATTCCTAATTCTATTTATACATATGAACTTTTAAAATTTTCAAGTATACTCATATATTTTATTTAAAATTTAAATTGTACTCATGCCCTGTATGAAATGATTAATATACTTTAACTCTAGTTATAATTTTAAGCTAAAATTCATATTCTAACAAATATTTAGTACTTCCATGACCATATAATCATACTTTTACCACTATAGATTCATATATCACTCGAGCAATTTTTTTTATAAATTTATAATTAGGTATTGAGCATATTGTTATTTCAAGTATGGGTGTGGGCACAAATGTAATTTTGGATAAAATATATGAATATATTTAGAATTTTTACAAATTTGTGAGCACAAGTGCAATTAGAACAAAACTTTATGACTATATATGAAATTTTGCTTTAATATTATTAATTTTATCATGCACATGGAATATGTTAAAGCATATTTAATCCATGGTGGGCACATAGAATACATTAAATAAAAATTAATCAATGACCATCAATGAGAAAGTGTCTCTATGGAAATTAATACCCAATGAGAGAGTTGGTAAATGGTAATATCTGGCAATGAAAGTGAGAATTTACAAATATGCTTACATAGTTTTTTCATAATTTTAAATATACTTACCTAGCTTTAGAAATTACAAATAATATTATATAATTTGATTATAATTATAAATGTATTCATGCCATAATGGCTTTGTTATGATGCCATATGACATTAAATATATTTGCTAATTTATACAAAATTATATGGGCATATTCTTAAAATGATATAGGATAAATTGCAAAACATACTCAAATAATTTGTATATATTTGCAGGAGGCTTGATCATTTCAAATTGGTCTGAATGTCTAAAACATATATTTTTTATTTTTTCAATTTTTTTATGAAATTATTATTCTAGCTATGTTTAATCTATAAACTAATTTTTGTGCAGGACATATGGTGATATGGACAAGGGGGAAGAAAACATACAACAAATTTTTGTAAAGGGCACTTTTGCTAATTTTTCCATGTGAAGTATATTAGCGAAAGTTTTTCTTTTTGGTTTTTCTGTTTTTTAGATGCATGTGTATGCATATGTGTCTTTATGTACCTGTATTTATTGGCCTCTACTTCTTTAAAATTTCAACTAGTTTGGAGTGAAATTTGATGATTTATTTTTGTCTCTTTTCTTGTTCTATTATCTCATTATTAACATTGGAGTTCTACCTACATTCACAAATTTTATACCTAATTCTATTTATATGTTCAAACTTTTAAATACTTTACCTAAAATTTAGTTTATACTCATACCTCTAAGTGAAATGATAATGTATTTAAACTCTAATTACAATTCTAAGCTAAAATTCATATTCTAACAAATATTTAATACTACTATGATTATATAATCATACTTTTATCACTATAGATTCATATATCACTTGAATGTAAATTTTTTTATAAATTCATAATTAAGTTTTGAGCATATTTATCATTTTAAGCGTGGATACGAATGTAATTTTAGGAAAATATATGAATATATTTAGATTTTAGAATTCGCAAGTACGTTTGCAATGGAAATAAAATTCATGAGGAAATATGGAATTTGCCTTAATATTATTAATTTTATCATGCACATGGAATATGTTAAAACTACTTAATCTTTGGTGCACGCATTGATCACGTTAAATAATAATTAGTTAACAAATATCAATGATAGAGCTTTCTCAATGAAAATTAAGACCAACTGAGAGTTGGTAAATGGTAATATCTGACCTTTAAAGTGAGAATTTATAAATATTCCCATATAGTTTGTTTATAATTGTAGATATACTTACTTAGTTTAAGGAATTATAAATAATTTTACACAATTTGAACATAATTATAAATATAGTCACACCATCATAGCTTGATTACAATGCCATTTAACATTTTCTTGTGGTTGGTTGAATTTTCTTGTGCAATTAATTATGCTGGTCCACATGGCATGCATTCCCATGGAATATTTAGCGATATGTTTAGCAAGTAATTAGCAAGTACCGAATATTATATATAGATAGCTTAGCATGCTTTCTTTTCCCACGTCATTCCAATCCAAAACATGTCCTCCTTTACTTTGAAAAATGGCCTTCCTCACTTCCTCAATCCCTATTCTTCCTCTCATCTTCTTTCTACTCGCATCCTCCTATGAAAACCTAACTTCGAATCGAAACCAAAACAGATGCGAAAAAATAATCACACTAGAATCCGAAGAAAAATGGACGCAAACAGAAACAAAATGACTAGAAAAAAAAAACCAGGCGAAGAATAAAATAAAAAAAGAAAAGGAAAAAACCAAACAGAAAAAAAGAAAACAACCGGGCAAAGAAAATATTAAAAAGAAAAAGAAAAACAATAGAAAAAAGGGAAAAAGCAACCGGACAAACAACATTTAAAAGTTAAAAAAACAGAAAATGCAAATAGTAAAAACACGGAACAAACCGGGCAACGCAAGAAATCAGGAAAACAGAAAAAGCAAACACAAAAAAGCAGGGAAAAAATAACTCGGCAAACAAAGAATTTTAAATAAAAAGATCAAAGCACACGGAAAATAAAAACTCTAAAAACAAAACAACTGGGAAAATAAAAAATTAAAAAGATACATATAAATAAACAAAAAGAAAAAACCAGGTATGATTTATATATAAACAATTGCGCCGAAATAGCGGTGCAGTTACCCAAAAATGAACCTCACACATATTAAAATACAATGGAACTCTACACAATCGTTTATTCATATATAAATTATACTTTAGATGGTTTAGATGTTGAAAAAATCACTTCAAAGTTGTTATTTGCATCAAACTATTTTATTACATTGAATTCGTACTATTTTTAGATGGGGTTCATACACATATCCGAGTGGGATGAAAATTGATATGGTAATAGAACATATTATTTTAAATACAATAGGTGGTATAGATTATGATTTTATCATTATGTGGGGCCCATTTTAGTGTCACTGCACAGTAATTTCAGTGCAATGGTGCTACACTCGAATATTTTTCATATATATATAAATAAGAACTTTTTTTGTACAGTGAAGTTGCATCATAATTAACGGTGCATTTGGTTCAAAATGGGTTCCACATGTATTTAGATATATTGGTATTTTATACAATTATTTATTCATATATAAATTTTATAACAAATAGTTTATATGTTGAAAAAACAACTTTAAATTTATTATTTACATCAAACTACTTTATTACATTGAATTTGTAATATTTTTAAATGAGGTTCATACACATATCCAATTTGGATGAAAATTGGTATGGAAATAAAATACATAAATTAAAATACAATAGGCAAAGTAGATTATAATTTTATAATCATATGAAGTCCGTTTTAAGATAACTGCACTGTAATTGTGGTACTGTCAAGTTGTACTTGAATATTTCTCCATCTATATAAAGGCATGCAAATTTGAGACTTTTTTATTATTATATCTTTACATTATCTTCTTCAACTAATTATAATTTACTCTATTAAGAATAAACAAATGCTACTCATAGAAGATCAAGAATGTGAAATACCTGACAAAGCCCTCATCACTATATGTTGAGACATTTTTTTTAACTCAAGTATATATTTAGTCTTTAACTCCAAGAGTGTAAATCAAGTAATATTTCTTATAAAGTAACTATGAAAATATTGCTCCAGAAAATGAAAAATAAATTTCCTTTGACAAAACTTAAGTCTGAACCTTTTAAATTAGACAGGACTATATGTTGAGATATATGTATATAATGAACCGGAATTCAGCCTATTCATTTGTATATATAGCATATTTATCTTAATTAAAATAACCGAAAAATATCATTTTCTACTAAAAAGAATTAATTGAAAATTGGAACTTTTTAAATTCAAATTCATGTAAAAACTCAAAAGCGTCAACCTTAGATTCCTATAATTCAAGTGATTCACAATAACTTTATCACCGAGCTGTATTACATTCTCAAGGCTCAAATCAGGTATGGTTTTAATCATAAAATTGTTATGCCTTAGAATGATTCACGTTGTTTGTAGTAGAAACATATTTATATCTTCTTAAAATCTTAAAATATAATAAATCATTTATTTGGCTAATCACAGAAAGTCGGGAACACGAACTAACTATGCTAAGTGGTAGTCTCTACATGTTGAGACATATGTATATACTGAATCGGAATTCAGGCCATTCATTTATAAATATAACATATTTATCTTAATTAAAATCATAATATTTTCTACTAAAAATAGTTGAAAATTAGAACGTTTTAAATTAAATTTTAGTAAAAACTCAAAACCATCAATCTTAGATTCCATAATTCAAGTGATTCAAAATAACTTTACCCACCAAGTTCTGTTGTATCCTCAAGGCTCAGATCAGGTATGGTTAAAATTATAAAATCCAGCCAATACCTAGGTGGTAACTCCTAGAGTCCAATGGACGGACGAAAATTTGAGTCATAGGGGCATGGTTTCCCTTTATATGTGGGAGCGTTCCTCACGGTGCTCCATGAAGTAGGCCACTATTGTCTCTCTCATGAGAAAAATAAAAAATTGTAAGAAAGTATAAGAAAATTGTTAGAACGTTTAGAACTTTGTTGTAATAGAAATTAAAATAGATATTAAAAATATCAAAAAAATTATAAAATCGTTATGCCTTAAAATAATTTGTGTTGTTTGCGACATAAATGTATTTATACGGCCTTAAAATCATAAAATACATTAACCTGGTTGATTTGGTTATCCTGATAGGTTTAACCTCCTAAGCCTGATTTTAATAAAGTTTTTATATTTATCTATTGTCTTTTACCACCATTCTCAATTAATCCGACATTAATATTGAAAGTAATTCATGGAATAAAATATTATCAATTTAAAAAATGATTTGTTTATCTTTTTTCGAAGCTGGTGGTCACGTGCAGCACGTGACTTTCTACTCTTTAGAAGCTTGCTTCCGCAGCCATTTGTTCTATTTAGGGGTGGGGAATCGGGGCGGGTCGACCCGTGACCCGCCCCGCCCCGACCCTGTTTTATACCGGGGCGGGGCGGATTATGTACCCGCTCGAGGCGGGTCGGGGCGGACCTAGCGAATCCCGGTTCGCTTATACCCCTGACCTGTCCCGACCCGCTGACCCGTTGCTATGCTTGAACTCATATACGTAAGATCTGAAACCCAGAAACCCTAACTCCATTCGTTCCCATCTCAGCTTCCCCCACAGTAGCCCCTCCCTCTGCTGTCACCGTCGACATCCCCTCACCGTCTAACGTCTGTCGTCGCCATTCCTGCTCCAGCCTTAGTATCAACGTAACTCTCCCCCCTCCGGACATTAGCTGCCAGGAGCTTAGCGACGCCGATCAGCTGCGCTCCGAAGACGTCATTGTCCTTGACGTGGAACTCGATCCTCTTGCGGGGTGGGCGTGGGCTATCAAGAAGCTCTCGTCCCAAACGAGATCATGGGAGTTGGGGCAGATGTGCGTGCGGGCGACAGTGGCGCCAGAGAGGCAGACCTTCACGTAGGGGTCGCTGGTGACGATTTTGTGGCGATGTTGCGGTTGGTGCTTGAGACGACGGCTGTTCCTGGCGGCGTCTATGGCGGTGCAACAGGGGGCGAAGCAGCAGTGGAGGTGCTCGTGACCCTGTCTATGTTGGGGAGGCGGTGGGCCTCGATAATCCGGAGGTCGAGATCACCGTGGAGAGAAAGCAGAGAAGAAGAATAAGAGGAGGATTCCTTTGGCTTGCGAGTCGAGTCTGTCTCTATCTCTCTCCCTCTTTTTCGCTTCTCCGCATGGATTCTTTCTTAGCAGCTTGTACAAGAAACAGAGCGATGTGATGCGCTTGCCAGAGAGTACTCTTATTCATACAGTTTTTACATTCCAATCCAACCTCAACTCAGATTGCACTTCCAAGCGCAAGAGTGCAGGCCTGCACGAGTTTAATTTATAGCTACTAATCTAAATTGGATCACGTTTTTTTAAACTGATCAAGGCGTTTAATTTTTATCGATGATATATTTCGGTCGTTAACATGTATCCACCAATGTCGTGCATGATTGTCCTTCCACTATCTGAATATGTGTATATATATATTTATAAAAAAGATGATAGCCAACTGGAACCTTCTAGTCGATGCCCGTTTGTATTTTAATTTGACGGCTTGTTTGTTTTTTGATAATTGCAGGCTCTTCTCATGGAGCGGTATTGTGGACTCCTGCATCCCGAACGTTAGCTGCCCCGTCGTGGTCGTCAAGGGTCAGAGAAACTCTGCAATTAATTGCTTGTAAATCCCAGGCAACGGCTTTTCTACCCCTTTTTTCACCTATTGGGTACTGAAGATTTGGCTGCAAGGAAAGACTTTCTGAAAAGGAAGGTAAGAGATTTTCTGAAAAAGGCTATTAAAGAATAAGATATAAAGATGTTTCAGAAAGAACGACGAATTTATGAAGTACTCAGAAAGTCTTCATGGAAAGTAGAACCCAATAAATAAGATGTTTCCCATACAAGAAAACCGAACTCCACCGGTAATTCCACTACTAGGTTAAACTTCAATTAAAATTCTATCCATTTCCCACCAAATTCAATTCACTTGCACCTACTGCTATGGAAAACTTCAGTTTGGATGTAGATGAGAATGTCAAGAAAGATATGGTGGAAAATGTGAAAGAAAAATAAGTGGTTGATGTGGATATAGAAAATGTTACATCTACTGCTAATGAAAAAACTGCAAATGGTGAAAAAACTGTTGTCGTACTACATACTTAAATAATTGTCATTTTTAATTCTAAATGTGAAACCATTATTATTTTCGTTGAAGTTAAACAACAAAAGACATAGAATGAATTCAAACAATTAGTGGTTCAATATTCAAATTGTGAACAGAATGTTGAACGAGATATGTTTCATTCACTTGTTCTTATATAGGTAAATAAATATTCACGTTTTATTTAAGTACTTATGTTTTACTTTGATTGATTGGTAATAGATTGCAGTATATAGTAGTTAAATTTAATATAGATTTATCTTTATACTTGATAGGTTCATGTGATTCTTAAAAATTTCTTACTTGACCCGTAGTTTAACCCAACCCGTTGTCCCGATACCGACCCGAATTTTATCCCAAAACCTAGTAAAAAAAATAAGGGTCAAACCGATCTTGTCCCGACTCGGATAAAAATAAGGGTCAAACCATATTTTCGAAATGTAAGGTCAGGGTTGGGCACACCCTGACCCGTCCCGACCCGCCCCGATTCCCACCCCTAGTTCTATTCCCATGTCTTTTCGCATCGGATCTTATCGTCCACGCGATCCGCAATGCCTCGATTATTCTTTTCGCGCCGCTTCATTTTCTCACCTTGCTTCAATTCATCACCAGTTCAACAGCCGAATCTGGAACGCGAGATCTGCATTTCCTTAAATTCCCAGCCTATGCACGCGTAAAATCTTTGCACATGTAGAGTGTGTTTGTCTGGGCAAAAAAATATTAATTAAAATTTTTCAATCCAAATTTTTTTGCTTTTCATAATTATTTTATTTTTTAATTTTTTCTATACAAACTCTTCTACTTTTCAATCATTTTTGCACAATTACCAATACAACTAATCTATTTATTTTAATTTTATTATCTTTACTTCTCATTATTATCTTGATTACATCATATCATTTTTCATCTGTTTGTCAACTTTTACCTTAAAAAATTTTTCATCGAAAATTTTACCCCTAATTTTCCCCTAAACAAACACGCCCTTAATTTATCTTGTGAGGCTCTTTTTTTTAATAATTACTTTTAAGAAATTAGCTTCATAATACTAAATAATGAAAGTGTGAAAATGCCCAACTCCAATATTTCAGCACAAAACTTTCTAACTAATAGATTTTTGGTGAAAATTTTTTACTTTTATAGGATGAAAAAAAAATATATATATATTTAGTCAAGATTTGGATCTAGTAGAAACATTCATCTGAGCACATGTTACGCGCTTTTGCACCTGTTTTATAAAAAGTACAAACGCGTATGCACGTAGAAAACCATGTGGTTTCGGTGGTGCGCAGACAAATGGTTTTCTGGCCGTACACATCCTTCTGCTTTCCACGAAAGAAGGCTGGGCCGAAGTGTGCACAAAGACAGACATGGCCCTCGGGCGTGTGCTGAAACAAGTCCCAACTTTTCTTTTCTTGTTTTTCTTCTTCTTCTTTTTTTTTTTTTTTTTTTTTTTGTGCTTTTGGGCATGTGAGAAAAGTGATAAAATTTATAGAAATTTTTTTTAAGTGGTAAAGAATAATGTTATATGATAAGGGACAATAATAAAGAATAAAGATAATAAAATTAAAATAGATAGAGTAATTGTATGGGTAGATAAATAAAAATGAATCAAAAATGAAATAATTATATAAAAAATGTAAAAAATATTAACAATATGATAAATGTAGAAAGTGAAAAAATTTTGGATTGAAAAGTTTTTCAGTGTATTTGTAAAATAATAAAACTTTTGAATAAAAAATTTTTAAAAAAGTTTTTAAATGTAAATAAATGACGCAATAAAATAAGGGTAATGGTGAAAAGTAAAGAGAATAAAGTTTAAATAGATAGATTTATTATGTAAGTCGTTTTGTGGAAATAATTAAAAGTAGGGTAATTGTATAAAAAATATAAATGAATAATTTAAAAAATAAGGTGATTATAGAAAGTAAAAAATTTTAAATTGAAAAGTTTTTGCTATATATAAACATATCCTTGTTTGAAAACTTTAGGTGTATTGGAACACACCTGAAAATGTTTGGATATTTATATATTTTATATAATGTTCATAATGAATTTATTTTTTTTAATGATATTTACATTGTTTTTTAAATGAGAACCCTTTGGTAAGATTCAAACAAAATATCCTAATTATTCTCGTATATTTACCTTTATCTCACAAATCAGCTTTATTGAAAAAATATTCCTAAAAAATTTTCATCCAAAAAATCATAAGTTAAAGCGAAAAGCAACTATGTATAAGATTATCTAGAAATAATGGATTTGAAAATTAAAGCATTCATTAATTTCTTTTACTGAAAAGATTATAATAGATAAAAGCCAACGGGAGAATATAGTTTATCCAAGTATTGATCAATATTTTCCATCTATAAATGTCTCACATGTTTATAAAAATGTTGGACTGTGTCACGTAAAGCTGTTTTATAAAGTTTAAACCAACCAACGTATTTAATGAATTCTATTTATTTACTAAATTTAAAATTTTAAGGACAAAATACTTATAAATTCATTTTACTGTAGGTGCGTTCGACAGTACGCAAAAGATGTCAACATAAAACTTTTTACTCTTCATAATTATCTTTTTTTAATTTTTTTATATTTTTCACTATAATTATTTTAGTTTTCAATCATTTCCATATTACTATACAAACGAACTAATATATCTATTTTAACTTTATTTTTTACTTTTTATTATTACTTTTATTGTATAACATCATTTTCTTCAAATTTAAATGCTTTTACACTAAAAATTGTTTATTAAAAATTTTTATCACTTTCCAAATGAAGCTAGTGTGTAAAACTATTAAAATTTTTATATTTTCAATATATATACAAAGTACACATAGAAGATCTACAGTGTACACATTGGCAAATGTCTCATGAAAAAAGTAACAATTGAAAGCTATAATGTTAGAGAGTAAGAAGATGAAAAATATATAATTACAAAGTAGGGAAATGTTAATGTAATTTGTTATAGCTATAATTTTATTAGCCCGGGCTAACAAATACAATTAGTAGCCTAGGCTACAAAATATATTTTAATATTTTTGAAAATTATAATACTATTAATCTACAAACCAAGTTTTATCATTTTAATAAATGTATATGTATTTTCGGAATGACTAAACATGGATATTTTAGTTATTTTTAACAGTTGAAAATGATTAACATACTCATGTATAAAAATTAAAAAATATACATCTCCTGCATATAGTAAAAACTAGATTTATAGATTGCATATACATACATTAACCGTTCTATAAAAAATTTAAAAAATTTAAAAATATATTTTATAACGTGGGCTAGGAGTTGCATCAAGATCAGACCTCAATTTATTATATATATCTAAATGCATTAATTCGCGGACCAGGCCTTTTTGGCTAACGCACCATTAATATAGATGGTTCAACTGACAAGAGGGAATGGTTAACCATCGATCCACATTTACGGGGCTTTTAAGTGGCAAATTATGGGAGCAACATACAACATAAATTGCTAGCTAGTGCAGTCGATCAGCAGTAATGGCTGGAAATGCTCAGGTCCGGTGGGGTACGGCCTAAAAGTGATGAATGTCATCCTCACTTGACACCCAAATAATGCTGGCTGATGGTGCAGTCGATTTCGAAATGCGATGCACATGCTATCTCTGTAGTGATTAATTAGATAAACGGTTTGGATTTAAATACAACACCATTTGGTCGACTAGATGGGCCACCTGCTTGTCTGTCTTATTCATCGATTGGGCCACAGTTACAGTGACAAGGGAGAGAGGAATTCAAGTGGATACAACTAAAAAACTGGGCAACAATAACTACAGGGCATTAAAAGTGGACCCTATTGTAGAATTATATTTTACTTTGTAATTAATTTAACCGAATAAATTTTAATTCGATATCTGTCGATTTTACTTTTGACATCAGCTTTTACTCTCATTATTTCAAAACCATGATTGATATTTCATACGACTCTCATTTTTCGCTGTATCGAGTCCTTGCATTGTCTATCGTGTATTTCGTTTTATGTGAGTGTGTGGGATCCTGGGATCCGATTCTGTTCTTGTAATTTTTTTTTTTTTTTAAAATTGAGTTTTATTTTTTGCTATACATGCACTTGATTGAAATCGACATCGGTTCTATTGTAATTAGTAGAAAGAATTAATTACTCAAAAATTTTGTTCAGAAAACAGATATTTAAAACTAACACTGTTAATAAAAATCAAGATACGCAAACATCGTGTGGCACAACTGAATTGTTTAATGTACTTTGGCACAGTTACCCAAAACCAACGGATCGATTCGGATTATATTATACGGGGAAAAAGGGGGACCCTCTTATTTTAATTTCTGTACTGTTCTGTTACAGTATTTTATTTTACCTAACTTTGTCCCTTTTTTTCGACCAAAAAGAAAAACTTTGTCCGTTTTATTTATTTTTACGTCCTCCCTCAAATTCATGTGGACGCTTGATTTCTTGCTGTGGGGCTTATGAGGATATCCATGCAGCCGGCCAAAAAAACATACATATTTTTTATTTTTTTATGGACATGTGAAACTATATGTATTTAATCTATAAACCAAGTTTATCATTTTATAAATTTTTAAATATTTATTTTTTATTTTTAAATACGGTGACATTTCCATAATTTTCCGTGTTTAAAAATAAAAAATAAATATTTAAAAATATCTAAAAATGTTAAAATTTAATTTATAGATTAAATACATCTAACTTTGCATGTCCACGAAAAAAATCAAAAAAAATATTTTTTTTTCCGCGTCCTCCATGCACTCAGTCACAAAAAATCAAGCCTCATTATCTATTCCATTTTTGGTTTATTCCCTTCTCCCCTTCCGCCAACCAAAACATTAAGTTCTAGTGTTAAGAATTAACTCGGGCCCAAATTTTAGCAGCTTTTGGGCAAAAATTAAGAACGAATGGTAAATTGGACGACTGACGTTGACTTGACCCAAAAACAGAATTTCGTGCAAGTTTTAGTGAGAGGCGACAGGGTTTTTAGCTCATCTGTATCTCTAAGCTACACACATCCCTAATTGCAAGTTAAACCATCATCACACGCACCCAAAAAAAATCCAAACATGAAAATGGCTTTTAATATTTGTTAATTACTAATAACTATTTTTTTTCAACAATGTCAACGAGCTTAGCATCGTTAGAAAAATCAGGTGGATCGAACCGGTGGCAGAGCATGACTAAATCTGGAAAGGACACATCCCAACTTTGCATTGCACGTGGCATGATTAAGGACTGCTTATGTTGTTTCTACTTATTGATCAAGATTAATCTTAATCGAGAGTAACAATGTGATAATAAAATCGACGTGAACCTGATCCATTTACAATTTTCGTCAAATTGTAAATTGGTTGGGGCATATTATTATTATTATTTGTTTTAAAAAAAGAAAAATTAGCTATTCTGAGATGGGTGAAAAAAAAATGCACACTTAAAAATTCTATCATACAAAACCTCCACTTCAGCACATGAATGCATATGCAAGAACCATGCGGAGAAAGAAAGTAATAAAGGAAAAAGAGGCCATTCTTTAAAATTCAGTGCGTAGCCGCCATCACGGACTGCACTATTAACTTACGCTTTCTCAGCTGTCACATACTTTCACAGACGCAAAAAGCTTGTTTTGGACGGGTGGAAAGTAAGGAAAATGAATGAAAAGGAATAGAAATTCAAGAAACTGCAGATATATGTTGACAACATATAGAAGAGATTAATCAATGATGTTAGCGGTACACGTAACAAGGATTGGGTTATAAGGATAATATTTTAATATCCTACCGTTCAAATATTCAAAAACTTATGCGCGCTGTCCTTCTTAAAATTCATTTAACTTTGATTGCCACGGCTTAACTTGATCTTTATCAACCGAATCCTCCCGACGCAGAGTTGGTGGGGTTGGGTCAGAATACACACACACACCAATTGTATACCTGGTAATATAAAATATACAGAGATATTATTCTAATAGATATTTTAGGATTTCTTGTCGTTGTTTTATAGCAAATGAAACTCTATTGAAATTTTCTTTTAGTTATTTATAGAGATCACTATAGACTTGATGGGGCAGTAACTTTCTTAATCGATTTTCAATTTCAATTATTTGTTCTCTTAATGCTTTTAATTCTCTATTTATTTGATGAATTTGTTTTGTCATTAATAACAGACATATGATTAGGCAGCTAATATGGATAATATTTGTTCCAATTCTTGTTTATCTTCTTCTAAGCTGGAGATCATAAAGTGTCGAACCAGTGAGGGTGTCAACTCTGTCTTTCTTTCAATATTTCTAAGAATTTTGTAATAAATTTATGTCTTTGAATTTGTTCTTGTATTAAGGGAAGATGTTCTGGGAGAACTCCCCATAAGGCTACTTCGTCATTAATGTTATCATCAAGGTTTTGAAATAAGATTTGTAAGTTTAAAGCCATCTGGCTATAATGACATGCATGTAAAGTAGTAAAGAAAAAGAAAATACAGACAAACAACGATTCAATTAAATAACAAAGTTTACAACATAAGTTTGAAGTCTATCTTCAAAAGTAACTTATAAGTTTTGAGACCAAATCAAGCGCTGAGTCAACAACTTTGTTTCTTCAAGCAAGCTTTGAAATCGTCTTACAACAGAGGTTTTTGTTTAGAGTGCAGGAGTGGTCACAGATTGAGAGAGAGAGAGAGAGAGAGAGAGTGTGTGTGTGTGAGAGAGAGAGAGAGGCGCGAGAGGAGTCTTTGGCAATTGCTATGAGGAGAGGAGAGGATTTCTTGAAATGTTTTTCCGATGTCCTCTCATCAACTCCAGCTCCTTGTTTATAGTTGTTTGGAGATGCTTTTAGATGACCATTGATGGCTTGGAATGACCGCTACAGTTGACAGATGTGCTAGACATGTCAGAGATTCCTGATGAGCTGCTGGAATCTTGTCAGAGATTCCTGATTTTGACAAGCACTATTGATGCCAGGGATTCCTGACAAGCACTGTTGATGTCAAAGATTCCTGATGGATACTGTTGATGCCAGGGATTCCCGACGAACACTGTTGATGCTAGAGATTCCTGACAGGCACTTGTTGCTTGTAAGAAGTTTTGTTCGTTTGTGGAGCTGGTGACGTCATGCAGGCAGAGATGAAATGGCAAGAGAAAACTTTGAATAAGAGTTGCAGGCGACGGCTTGTGGCACATTTTTTTTAAGTATAGGAATGCAATTGATATTGGGACTCAGTGAGTCCCCATACATCTTCATTCTGGTAAGCCAGGTCAGCTTCATTTGAACCAGTGGCAGAGTGTTGGTCTTCTTCAAGTTTAGCGGTTGACTGTACATACGATTGAGGGCTGAGTTGTGTCTGTATTTCTTGAAGTAGTTTAACGAAATCTTCTTGGGTTGATGCAGAGTGAGTTTGGATTGGACCATAGGCTTTTGAGACAAGAACTGCAGTTCTTATTTGGATGAAGTTTCTAGTGCCTGGAGTTGTTGTCTGTTTATTCATTCAAGGACCTGTTGAGGCTCAACATGGGTCTATATAAAAGGGTCCCACCATTTTACCTTGAAAATTCTTCCAAGGGAAAATGGTTTGGGTTTTGGGTTTTCAAGAAAAGCATACTCTCATTGGCAAATCTAGGCTAGCGAAAATTTTGAACAAAAATTTAACGTTTGAGAAAAACGGTTTTCATAGTTCGAAAGATGAGCATATTTGCAAAAAGGTTTGGAAACCTTGATTTACTAACGGTAGAAATATTTTAGGGATTGATCCGAAGTGGTCCCACCATTGAACAAACCAGTAAGGGAAAATATAGTTTGTGTTTCGTTTAAAATAAAATATCCAGGAATTATTTCCTGATTCGTTTTTGTATCAAAAGGCTTTATACCAGACTAATTGATAGTCCCAATATGTAAATGTTTGAGGATTAAAAGTAATGGAGAGTTTTTTTGATTTTTTTATTGATTTAGAATCCGATGGCATTAAAACTTTCATAATTTGAATACTTGAATGGGTAATTTCTGTTGGATCATCTTTGTCGGATTTCTGAAAAAGTTCATGTCTTTTATAACTAACCATTCAGATTTGAATGAATTGTTTTAAAAGATCTTTCTGAAGTTTTATCTACAGATCTTCTAGGGTTAAAAGAAGACAACTTTCTGAAAGAGTTCATGTCTATTATTACATTTCCTTCTTCATCATCACTTATTTCCCTAATTTCAGAGTTTTTTACTTGAGGAGATAGAACCTCAGTTTGGAGTTCCCAATGAGATGAAAAAGTAATTTGGTCCCATTTCATGGTTTTGGGTACCATTACATTTGCTTTTCTTATATCAATTTGTAGCAATACATATTTAGTTCCAACCATGAATGCATTATTTAGAAACTTTAGCTCTAAATCAAGCAGTAGCCGGGTTAATGTATTAAATTCGGAAGAAATCAATATAGATAATCTAGAAAAAGATTTAAATGATTGGAAAATAATTGATATCTCAGACAGTCAAATATACAAAAAGGGGTCATTCCAACTGTTAACAAACTACACAATAAAACAGTCGAGCAAACTATTTATTTATTTAATAAACATGAAACTATTCCCCTTCTAAATAGAAGATTAATTGAGCAACATCGACAAAAATATAATTATATATATAAAAGAAATATTTTCGTGCAGCATCACTGAAATGGGCCCCACATGATCATTAAATCATAATCTACTCCACCCATTGTATTTAGAATTATGTATTCTATTATCATACCAATTTTTATTCCAATCAGATATGTATATGGGCCCCATCTGAAAATAGTATAAATTCAACATAATGAAATAGTTTGATATAAATAACAATTTAAAAGTGATTTTTTAACATCTAAACCATCTAAAATATAATTTATATATAGATAATTGATTGTATAAAGTTTTATTTCATTTTAATATTTGTGGGGCCTATTTTTTGGGTAACTGCATCGCTGTTCCGGTGCAGTGACGTTGCACCGGGACAGCTCTCGCTCTATATATATATTTGATGAAAGAATTTTATAATTAGGTTAAGTGATCTTTCGAAATCGATAAGGGACACATTAATGCCCATTGATCTTTTTGGACTAGCTCCAAAAACATATTTTAAAATTTTTTATAAATATGTTAATCTAGTTGTATTTAATTTATAAATTAAGTTTTATTATTTTTTGAATATGCATATATATTTATTTTAGATTTTTAAAAATAAAGATATTTAAGTCATTTTAAATAATAAAATATAAAAAAAATTTGGCTGGTCTGGAATTGACGAATTTCAAACGGGATTGAAAAAATTGGTGCTCTGCATTAATTACTTAATCATATTCAAAATATCATTTGATCCTCCTCCTAGTTGTATAGCTGGTTTATGTTAATTAATTTATAAAGTGGGACTATGGGGAGTAGGAAAAAAGCAATGAAACCTATATATGTGTGGTTTTATTATGTGATTATGCAACTTAGCTAAGTGGGGTGTGTATTTATGCGGATTTAATTTATTAATGTTTAGAAATTAAAATAAAATATAAAACTAGTTTAAAAATATACCTAATTTCATAAAGAGTAAGTATTTTTCATAATATATTTTTTTAAAGCAGCTGAGGCTCATCCAAATTTACCATTGAATTAATGGTTTTTGTTCACATAATAAAATAAATAATATTAAACAACGTGATCTATTAAATTTTGATTTAAACCATAAGATAAGTCTCCATCCATCCATGAGGCAACCCACTATTCATGTGAACTAAAAATTACATGACGAAAAGAAGAAATAATCATAATAAACAACTCTTTAATTTTTGGATAAGTGGCTATTATGCATGATCCCCCAACATTAACCTCCAATCCTATAAATTGACCCCGTGCCAACTGCCAACATTAACCTCCATGCACGGCCAAAGACTGGACCCGTCCATGCTTGTCAAAGCCAAGTGTCACCACTTTGTCCACACGACAACTATGTGATTGTGCCCAAAGTCAACCTAAAACTATTAAACTTCCATTGTTTGAAAAATTAACAATAAAATTTAATGCATGAAATATAAGGTGTGGTTAGATGGACATTAATATGACAGGAAGCAAATGCAAGTAGTCATCCTTTTGTAACTGAGACAGGCTAGGTGCATTTAGACTCAGTGCTCCTGGTTTCATTTTATATATTATTAGTTTTGTAAAAAAGTTTTCAAAAAATACAAAAAAGGGGTGGAATGCACTTAGTTGTACTGAAGCTAAGTGTACTCAGGTGCGCTATACCATATTCTTTTTGTAACACTGTTCTGAAGAATTTTAAATTTTTTATTGTTACGTATTTAAATTTTATTTAAAAGTATATATTTTTTATTTCATCTCAACGGATATTTAACCCAACAATAAAGACAATACCTCTAATATCAATGAGAAACATAAATTCTCTTTAAATAAATAAAAGATGTTTTTTAGTCCAAATTCAATATCTAGTTAGTTAGCTTACTTAAAGCCAAATGTGTGAACTATCCACCTACAATTCTAGTCACAAATTTCTAATTATTTTTAATTACTTTAGTAACTTTGAAATCTACTATACTCATTCAAATTGGTCTTAAAAAATGTATCCTTGATTTAAGATATATGTGTTTGATTAAAATCAAAATTTTTCAATCCAAAATTTTTTACTTTTTATATTTTTAGTTATTTTTTATATCTTTCTATTAAACTAACTTATTTTTCAATTATTTCTACATAATTATCCATATAATTAATATATCTATTTTAATTTTATTCTCTTTACTCTTTATTATTACTCTTATTATATTACATTACATCAAAAATGCCAAAATAGTTAAGCATTGGACGTACACATCAAAGGCCATCTACATGTGAGACTGAAAAGAGAGAATGGACATTTAAACAAAGCCAAACACAAGAACTTACTACACCTGTGCTAATGATGATTATATACAAGATATACGATGCACACATTTGGTCGAGACATTGATAAAAATGGAAACGTGGCACTAGTCCATGGCTGCTACAAGACGGGGAAGTTTGGAACGGGAGTTTTTGAGTCAGACAAGTAAGGCCTATTTGGATTTTGGATGAATGTGCGGAGCTTAGGAGTTAGGTGGCGTTTTAACCACACCCACTCAGTAGTTATTACGGAGTCGATTTTGCAAATACCCTTAATTTGTTCTTTGGTTTTCAAAAATAGAAGGCATATATGCATTTCGGGCCCGCGTCTTCCACGTAACCTCTTCAAATTTTATAATTTAGATTTTTGATAAAAAAAAATTCAATCTATTTACTATGTATAATATTATTTTTTAACTAAGAGATAGAATTTCATATGAATGGGTCATATTTACTAAAAAATATCTATTCACGTGTAGATTATAAAAAATGCTAAGATTTATTTATATGTATTAGAATATAATAATACTTTATAAAATTATTTATCCACATATAAATAATATTTTAGATAATTTATATTTTGAAAATATAATTTTAAAATTAATATTTAACATTAAATTATTTCATTATATTAATTTTATACTGTTATAGATGGAGCGCGTGTACAATAATACTAGACAAATGAAAGAGTACTTAAGATACTATAAATAATGCTAAATATAATAAATTGGGTGAATTTTCTATCATGCATCAAGATATTAAAAATAAAAATTTTTATATAAAAAAAGTTTCGTAAAAGCATTTGCGTGCAAATATAGTTTTCTTATTATAAAATAATTAATGGAGGAAGAAATACCAAAAAAATGCATGATTATTTTATACAGGGAGATGTGATTAGATGTTCGAAATATCGAGTATTGGATGGGAAAAATGCAGATGCCAATCTTTAGCCGTTCTAGCAAAAATAAATTATTTTCATTTTTGTTACCCACACACGCTGACACACATCACCATATGAAATAACAGGCTGGAATGGGCTGAGACGCCATGTATTATACATCTAACTTGATTTTTGGCCTGAAAATAAGAAGCTCATGGATTTCTAGGCCTAGGCCCAGATACGCCTAACGAATATCATGGACCACCTGTGGGCTTTGATGCTTTCCTTCTAAAAGGCCGTGATGTTCCTAGTTTTAAGTAGATTGGAGGTTTTGATGGGCAAATTGATCAATGTTCATATTTAAGAATTTTAGTTGCAGCTTTTTTTTTTTTTTTTTTTTGTATTTTAGTTGCAGTTTTGGGGTGAAAGGCACCATTTACGAATGGGTAAAATGACAAGCTATTTGCTTAAATTGATAGATTTGATTAGCCAATTTTAGTGTTTTTTGTTCCATAGCGAGCTCTAACAATTTTAGGATGCAGGTAATTTGTTAAATTGATGTATTGTTGTTGGCTAAAAAGAGCATGGCAGTATGAATGGGATGAACATGTGTTTGTTTATGCCTGGGCTAAAAGGCATTTTTTTTAAAGATATCATTTTAATTATTTTAACTCGTATATTAAAGAGGACGATCATGTTAGTTCGAACTAAGTAAATGTTTCGCTTAGCCCACCTTAAAAAATTCATTTGCAGCAATTTTTTTAATTTTTTATATACTTATTTATTTAAGTGTATTTAACATATAAACCAAGTTTTATCATTTTTAGATATATTTATATATTTTTTTGAGATTTTTAAATATCTATGTATATATATATATATTTAAAATACACATTTCCAAAAATGGTAAATTTAGTTTATATTAAATACATTTAGATAAACAAGTGTATGAATAAAAAAAATTATTGCAAAAAAATTTTTAAAAATAAAATTGTATAAATTATATATAACTATAATTAACATTTAATAATATAAATATATATGACTTTTTGGTATTAGTTTAATAATTAAGTATTTTTAAATGTTTAATTAACAAAATAATGGTTTAGACAATAAATATATATGACCTTTTAGGAATGGTTCAATTATATATCTCAAATTTTTAATTTAAACTGTTATGGAACTTAGATTGGAAGAAAATACTTAATTTAAATGATTATTTAATTATATGTCCTAAATTCAATAATTAAGTATAATAAAGGTTTAATTATAGATCCCAAAATTATAATTTATATTTAAATAATCTAAATAAATATATATGCCTTTTAGGGATAGATTTAATAAATAATAATAATTACATTATTTTTATTTACATTTAAATAAAAATATTTGCACTATTTTAATTGTCTACATAATTATTTCTATTTATAATTTAATTAGCTGAATTTTTCCAATTTAAAACGGTCTACATGATCCGGAGCATCTCAAAAGATAAAAAATGACTCTTAAATCACCCAAATCAGATAACGGGAGTATTAGATCTAAACTAAACAAAATCTACTGAAATTTAATCCGAATTTTTGTCCGTCGCGACAAATACTCATAGTGCATCACCCTTCGTAGCAAAGCCGAACCCTAAACGTCGTCACCATTGCCACAGCTGCTCCTACCCACTTGCCATCGGCCATTGGATCTCTAATCAGAATTGGTTGATGACTCATCGCTGGCATCCTAACTTCGATTCCCAACTCGCTGGACCAGATCTATCCTTCAATCGCATGAATCTGAAAAAAAATATTGTTGCAGGTTTTCTTCTTCGTTGCTAGTCGGTGCCACCAATTGCCGCTCAAACCCACCGGCTTTATTGCCACCGATCTCTCTCTACCAGCTGCTTGCTTCTTCCATTTTCGGAGAGAAGAAAACCCACTAGCCTCTTGCCGTCTTCTTCTTCCTTGCTGTTGCCATCGCCGCACATCAATTGAAGCTGTGCACTCGCTGGAGAGGGAAGAGAAAATGGCATCGGAGAAAGAGGAGAGTGCTTGCGAAGAGAGGTGTGGTTGTTAGCAACCGACGACTAGGGCATGAAGCTGGGAGAGGGAGAAAGGAAGGGCGGGTGAAAGGAGCTATCGACCGATGTCTCCTTTACGATTTTTCGATTCCAAAAATGCCCCAAAGAATCTGATCTGCCAATGAAAATAGGTGGTGGAGATTAGGGTTCCCATGAGAAAAACGTAGGAAACGCATCCTATGGGTTGGGCCTCATCCAAAATTCAACGCATAAGAGTAACAGCCCTTCAAGGACAACGATGGCCAGAGGCAAGCCTCCCACTTGCTCAATCTCTCTTTTCGAAGCTGTTGTGAACCAAAGGGGAAATTGGCTTCGTGGCCCAAGAATGCTTTTCCTGCAAGTAGTCCCTGCTCTCTGCTCTCTTCATTGTTTCAGAGTCTCAATTTATGAGGTCTAATGCAAGGCTACATGGCCCACATCCTCGTTGCCTGCAGTGAGCAATACTCTTCTCCCATTTCTTATATTGGAAATGCATCCTTTCAGATCATCCCAGGCTTCATGACTCCATATATCATCCAGTCCGACCAAATATCTCTTCTCTTTCAGCAAGTTCATCGCCAGCTCATCAGGTTCCATGTTGCCATCTGTAGTGTTGCCCCTGCATTTTTTGAGTGAACAGATCGCACAATTTCTGCCACCTCTTGGACTTGTGAAACAGAAATCCAAAGGCATGGATGTAAATGGCTCTGAATAGCATGATTTTGGCGGTCTTGCCTTCTCCTCCCATCCCAACTATCGAGATGACGGTGCGCCGCTGCTGCAGCTCCCCCGCTTGCCCATGGGTCCTGTTGGAAACCAACAATATCTGGCTCCTCCACATAAGGAGAAAGAAGCCAATCAAACTTACATGGTCTAAAATGGTCTAAAATGAAAAAACTTAAAATTTATTATATAAAATTAAATAAAGCTTAGTGAGGATTATGTTTAAAATAAAATAAATGAAGAAAATTGATTTTAATATTATGTAAAATAAGAATTTGCAAAATCTAAAGACACCAAAAATGATTTACCTATGAAAAATTTTAAAATAAAAATGATTTATTTAACTGGAGGAAATAATTTAGATAATTTTTCATATGTTAAGGTATTTTCCTATGTTTTTGTATAATAATGAAAATTAAAATTTTAATACTCTTTATTATCAAAATTAATAAATCTAATAAGCAGAAATTGATCTATTTAATTTGAGAAATAATTTTTATTTTAAAGATATTTTATTTTGAAACGCTTCTATGAAACCTCTTTTTTATGAAACTCTCTTGATTTTAAAAACTTGATAGTTGATAGAAAATCAACTCCATCTATTGTATTTAGCATCATTTATAGTATTTTGGAAACCTTTTTATTTTTTTAATTTCACTGCATATAGGTCTCATCTATAAATGCGTAAAATCAACATAATATAATAGTTTAATATTAAAATATCAACTTTAAAGTAGTTTTTTAACATCTAAATCATCTTAAATATCAACAATATATAGATAAATGATCATATAAATTATTATTACACTCTAATACATGTGTTAATGGATCTAAGCATTTTTTATAATTTGCATATAAATGTACCCATTTTTGTGCAAATGTGGCCTGCCAATAAATTGGACTAGGATGAAACTTAGTCTCCTAATTAAACAAATGGTGTAAAGTATTATGAACGAATTGAATTTTATCAACATTTCAAAAACGAAAAGAAATTCATGGAATTACTTTTATCCCGATTTTACAGAAGTATTCCCAAGTTTATTATGTTTTCACGAGTGTATTGATCTTAAAAATGGCTGGTTGCATATCCGTCGATTTGCATCAACCAATAACACAACTTTTTATTTTTATATTGTTTCATGGATACGCTAGCCTTACCTAAATTGGGCAGTTTTCCAGGAATAAAAATGCACATAAATATGCAAATATTTGTGTTTTTTTTTTTTTTTTTTGTAAGTTTTTTGTGTTTTGGATTTTTCTGTCAGCCAGCTTCGACCTTAGTTGCAAATGATTTTTCTTTTTGCTTTTTTTTTTCTTTTGAAAAATTTCTAGTTTTGTATATGGAAGTGTGTTTGTGCACAAGTATCTATTTACTGCTGGATTCTTGTGAAAGTAAAACAAATGACCATAATATCTCAGCGCACATAAATTAAAACAGATCGGCCTTCAAAAAAAAAAAATTTAAATTAAACAGATAAATGTAGACCCATTCGCAAGGCATCACCGCATATTTCAACTAATGCCAGATAATGTGTGGCGCAGGTGAGCCACCCTTCAGCTATTTGGATCAATCACCACCTGCAACCGTGATAAGCACCATCCAAATCCGTGGATTCATGCAAAAAATGACTGACATCAAATATCGACACTTACCGAATTTTAGTTTAAAAGATATTCTAACTACGGTTTCACATGACCATCTAAGCACTAATTTTTAAGGAATACTGCTCTTCTATGAAAACCCAATTTTATATAAATTTTTTCTTTTCTGCTTTAATGATTGATGACATATTAACTTCATTCATTATATTTTTATTTTTATATAATTTCATTTCTTGTCTACTTTAATGATTGATAAAATATTTACCTAATTCGTTATATTTTACCTCAGTGGTGCAACGTCTCCTCTCACTGTGCTAAAGACACTGGATCGACGCACACAAGCAGCAATTTCACGCAGGAGCAAATGGTGGCGTTTTTTCCTCGATGTTTCTGGGGAAGCCACCACGAGTGTAGGAAAATTGGGATAAAATGAAGCGGGGTTGGGGTGTGGGGCCATTTTTTTTTCAAACTGTACTTTATTTACTGTTGCCTACGATTGCTTTATGCAAATGAAATATTTATTTAATTGATGAAAATAAATTTATATTTGTTCTTGTATTATCACTTTATTAAATTTTTTATCATTTAAAAAAATATTTTTAATTAAATTACTCCCAAATCCGCTACAATAAAATGTAAAATTAGTCACTGAATATTTTCATTAACTATATATGTATTATATATTTATCACTGTGATGTCTTAAAAGTCTATTAGTGAAGTGGAAAGAGCTTTGGCCACAACAATAATTTTGGACCAATTTACGAGGATATATAAAAAGCTCGTAATCTTCGTAAAAAGTGAGTTAATATGTATATGTATATGTAAATTTTTCTTTTTAAAAAGTTTAAGCCATTGCACCGAGACTCTTCAGCGAATTGTTTTGGGAAAAGACAAAATTCAAGTGCAGCTGACAATTCATTGCTTACTCAGTAAAAAATTCGTAAGCTTTTTATATTATTAAAAATATATAATCCAAATATCAAAAAAAATATAATTCAAAGTGTACTGATCAAATATATTCGTAAGGAATATTTAGTTAGTGGAATATATGAAAACAAGATGTTTTTGGAAAATAGTAGATGAAAAAGACTTGAGAGGTGAATAAAAAGGAGATCAAGAAGACTCGATATAAAAAGACATGGAAATGACTTGGGAAGTCTTTGGTTGATGAAAAGAGAGGGGAAGACTTGGGTAGCATAGGCTAATAATTAAAATTAAGATATGGATGTAAAAGACTTGGAAATTATAAGTCTACGGCTGAGAGCTTACATCTATGTATGTTGATGTTGTTGCCTTTCAAGAGATTTATGGTTGCGTTAAGTATATAACCATTAAAGATCTACTTTTTCAAAATTTTAAAAAATAATATTACAAACAAATATCGTGATGCATACAAAACATATCTTTTTCTTTGATAATGAAATTACTATAAAATGTAAAAAAATGATTTACAATGTTACCACCAACATGTATCTCATTTGCAATGACAATATTGCCTTCCACAAAAATGTGAAAGCATCACTATCATTTCAACTTGGAGTATCACTGTCACGAAGACTATTCTTCATATAGAAACAAACACTCACGCAAATAATTAATTACATTTTAGTGCAAGGCCAAACGCATCCAAATTGTAGATAGGCCACATGGCATGCATTCCCATGGAATATTTAGCAATATGTTTAGCAAGTAATTAGCAAGCACCGAATATTATATATAAATATCTTAGCATGCTTTCTTTTCCCACGCCATTCCAATCAAAACATCTCGTCCTTTACTCTGAAAATGGCCTTCCTCACAACCTCAAAATCTGTTCTTCCTCTCATCTTCTTTCTAATTGCACCCTCCTATGATCATAGCTGTCAAGCTTTGCCATCCTCATCCTCAATTCAAAATCCACCCCAAACACAATGCATTTATCAGCATTTCTCTGCCCTGCTGGAGTTGAAGTCTGGCCTTGCCTTTGATTACTATGAAGGAAAGGATTATTATCATAGCAAAAGTAATCTGTCTTCTTGGAATCCTGAAAATAGGGATTGCTGCACTTGGGAAGGCATCACTTGCGGTAACGCCACTGGGCACGTGACCAGCCTCGACCTCAGCAATTTGTACATATCTGGTAATTTCAAATTTGAAAGTCTATCTTGCATTAGGGGTCTTAGAATCCTTGACCTCTCTTCCAACCACTTCTTTCCCTCTCTAATCCCTTCTGCGATTGCCAATCTCACTAGTTTAGCCTACCTTGACCTCGCGGATAACTGGTTTTCTGGTCATATCCCACTAGAAATGTCGAATTTGACCAGATTAGTGTATCTTGACCTTTCTAATAATGGCTATTTTAATAATAGTTTGAACCATTATGATACTAATTATAATTTGATCCCATTGAAGTTAAGGAGCTATAGAACATTCTTTCAAAACATGTTTAGCTTGATAGATCTGCGTCTTGACTATGTGGACCTCTCCGTGGAGGAAGGTAGTCATTGGGGTCAGGCAATATCCTTTTTCGCTCTCCCTACTACTCTCTATCATTTAAGCATGTGCGGTTGCAATCTTTCTGGAACCATCCATGGGCCCTCAAACCTCACAAGCATAGAATACTTGGATCTTTCCTATAATAACCTTAGAGGGACCATTCCATCTTCATTATTCACACTCCCATCATTGCGAGCTCGCATTCTATAGCCAAACTATTTTGATGGTCAACTAAGTGAATTTCCCAATGCCTCCTCTTCATTATTGGAGACTTTTTTTTTGCCTGGCAACCAATTGCAAGGGATGATTCCTAGGTCCATTTTTCAACTTTAGAACCTTAATTTGCTTGCCCTTTCCTTTAACAATTTTAGTGGTGTTCTAGATCCACATATATTAAAAGACCTAAAAAAAACTTTCCATTCTCGCACTTGGGAACAATCAGCTGTAAGGTTCAATCCCCGTATCAATCTGTAATGTTTCTTCTCTAAAATTTTTTTCTATTGCCGGTAACAAGTTCAGTGGTCATATTCCACCGTGTTTTGGCCAAATGAGTAATTGCCTAGCTAGAGAGTCATATTGTTCCCTAGAGAGACTTGATTTGAGTGGAAATCGTTTAGAAGGTAAATTGCCAATATCACTTGCGAATTGCAAAAATTTAATTAGGTTTGACCTTAGTAACAATAAATTACAAGATTCATTTCCTTCATGAATTTTTGGTTTTACCTACTTGCGCATCTTCCTCCTGAGCTCCAACAATTTTTATGGCCCAATTCAACCTCCAGCGAGCCGCCAACATTTCTCTCAATTGCAGCTCCTTGATCTCTCCTCCAACAATTTCGGCGGTAGTTTACCACCGGCCCTGTTCTGTGGATGGAAGGAGATGACAGTGGAAAATAGATTCCAACTGGATTACCTCAGAACAAATCTAAGCGTAGGCGTTGTCGCCTTTGATGCTGTAAAGATAAGAAACGAACGATTAAAAATGAATTTGTCAAGGATCTCCGTTGCGGTTAGATGTATCGATCTCTCAAGAAATCGATTTCAAGGGCAAATTCCAGAATCAATTGGGGCTCTTAAGTTACTGTGGGTGCTCAACATGTCACATAATGATTTTACGGGCCAAATTCCAAGGTCATTTCAAAACCTGACAATGCTGGATTCGTTAGATCTCTCGCACAACCAGCTCTCCAGAAGTATTCCCCAAGAGTTCTCAAAGCTAACATTCCTCTAGGTGCTTGATCTTTCACAAAATCAACTCAATGGCAGCATACCAGTTGGTAAACAATTCTCGATATTCACAAATGAATCATTCCAAGGAAACCCCAGACTATGTGGGCCACCACTTTCAAAACTGTGTGAAAGCAATGCCAGTAATGGTGCACCGTCATCAAGCTCTGATGAAGATACTCATCATCACTTGAACTCTGAAAGTGAATATGATGGAAGACGATAGCAGAGGGATTTGCAATTGGATATGGAGTGGGATTTGGGATATTTTGTTGGACTTTGGTGATATGGACAAAGGTGTGGAACCCCGAACTTTGAGATGTGTATAAAACCCTAAGATTGTAAACCCTAGGTAATATATTTGGAAAATATATATTCATAAATATGAAATATGTGAAAATGGAGATTAAAATAATTATGTATGAAATTCGGATGAATAGTTCACGTAAATAGTGCACGTGAATAGTGAACGTGGGATTAAGGAATATGTTAAGTTAATCATTTTGGATTAATTTAATCATGAAAGACGAAAAAGGAAACTTCCCACAAAAGGACAAAATAGCCACTTTTTGGATTTTTTAATATTTTCGGATTTAATGGTGATTTTTGAGAGAAAATGAAGAAAATTTCATATCTTGCAATCCGGACATCGGATCAAGATGAAATTTTTTATGGGTGGCCAAGATATGATGATGGATATGATTAATAGTCCAAGATTAATCAAGAATTATGAATTAAGGGTCAAGATTAAATGTCATTTGAAAATGGAAAAAGTAACTTTACTTTTTCATTAATGGTGTTTGACTTTGATTAATTTTAATTAAATAAAATTAAATGCAAAGCCTGCAATTGCTGCTGGAACATGGACTTTTGGGGCATGATCCAATGGCCCATGATCATCCTCATCAAAGATCAATGGCTAAGATTTAATTAGCCTAAATTAAATAATTTTAATAAATAGAAAACCAAGGAAAATAGGGCTGCCATAGGGGGAGGCGTGAACAGTAGTAGGGTGGCTGCACAAGGCTCCATGCACCTTTTAAAATTAGAAAAAAACACGTTTGCAAATTTACACCTCAAGCAAGGGGGGTAAATTGCAAATATGTAAAAAATACATGCCTATAAAAGGGGAACATGGGGTGAACGTCCAAGCACTCCAAATCCCAGCTCCAAGTGAGCAAAATCAAGCCAAAGCCTTGCCCCACACGTTTTAGTCTTGAAGAGAAAGAAGAAGAGAAGGTTAGAGAGAGAAAGGGCAAGTAGAAGGAGGATATCTTCACTTGAGGCAAGTGAATTCTCCTCAAACTTATTTTGAATGTTAAGTAGGGTAAAAACATTCTTAGATAATGCCTAAGCATGAGAAAATAAGTATGGATAGAATGCTTAAATGGAATTATGTCAAAACATCAAAAATTTGGAGCGAATATAGGGTATTCGGCAAGATATCATATGATATGTGAAAATAATGCTCCAAAATTTATAAATGATGATTTGGGATGTATGATTATGATAAATATGATGTTCGAATGATGATATATTAATTTCGTGATTTTTGGAATTAAGGATTATGCTTAAGTGAATTTATGATGATTTTTAGTATATGGAGAAAATGATTTTTTTGGCCAAGTAAATGATGATAAATTCAAAATATAAGAAATATTCAATGATATACTAGGCATAAAGTATGTCATGGTATTTTTTATTTTTGGAAAAAATATCAATTTTTGAAACCCATGAACAGTAACCACGTTGCTGTGAACAGTAACCACGGATGAACAGTGATTTTGCTACAGTTATTTGCTACAGTAAACAGCGTGATTTTGGGAAAAAATTGAGATTTATTTTTATATATTTATGAGGATATATGGATGGAATTTTTAAAGAGTTTATGGATAAATATCCATATAAAGAGATAAGGACCAATTAATAAGATTAACCTCTAAACAAATGAGGTAATGAATATAAAGCATATATGGAAAATAAATTAAGACATGAAAAGATATAAATAAAATATCATTTTTTCATGTATAGGAAAAGGAAAGGAAATGATGGAGGACACGGACTAAGGAGGTAAGTAAGCACAACTTTGAAAATATGATTTTATTCTCAAGTATTTATGAAATGTGTTTTAAGGATGGCCATTCCTATAACGTTTTCAAATGATGATTGTTTATAAGTTTTTATGGAAAGTCATGCCGGCATATTGATATCATGTTATGTTCATGGACATATGCACATGTATGATGCATGATGTATGAAGAAGAGGCTTTAGTGGAGAAAGTAGGATCAGGGATCCCTCTCCACTATTGCCGAGTCGTATGGGCTGTGTGCCGACGGCGTCCTCCCGAGAGGTGGAGGCAAAGGAAAAGTTATGTGTGAAGGAATGTATGTGTGAATGAATGCATTGCATTTTCATACATGGACTGAAAAGCATGAATTTAAAATGATGATTTTAAGGGATGGTGCAAATAATTCTCTACATGAGAATGACAAGTTACCTGGTGTAAGAGGTATATAATG
The DNA here is from genome assembly GCA_030490835.1 of Annona cherimola. Classification (NCBI taxonomy): domain Eukaryota; kingdom Viridiplantae; phylum Streptophyta; class Magnoliopsida; order Magnoliales; family Annonaceae; genus Annona; species Annona cherimola. Next base: position 121,522,241 of record CM059972.1, on the reverse strand, counting down.
CCGGGAAATCAAAAGTCATGCATGTAGGAACCATGTAGGCGTCAAGAGGAAGAGAGGTTCCCTTGATGAGGCCAAGTTGGAGACAGCCGGCGCATTGGACCATGCCGTGTGAGATGTTCCCTGGGCAAGCGTACCCGCACACAATAGTTCATGTCAGGAACTGAAAGGAAGCATTTGCACATCCAACGGTTTATGAAAAGGTTTTTGTTTCGTTGGTAGTTGATCACTTGGTAAGTGTCTTCTATCAAACGGAGAGGAATGCATTTAAAATGAAAAATGCTTGCTTATTGAGTTTCGACTCATGTTTTGTTTTCCTAACCTCAGACAGGTGTAGGGAAAGCCAAGAAATGAAGGGCATGTGTTGCTAAAGGAAAAGAGGAACCTACAAAGGTTAGTAGATTTTTGTATGAATAGATTCCCTAATGGGATATGATGAAAAAGGACATAGGTTGTATGAAATTGTGAAGTTATGAATAATATGAGAAATTGATGATTTATAATGTTATAGATAAGTCCATTATGAATGATGATGATATATGTTTGTGTGATAAAAGAAAAGAAAAAGAAATGAAAAAAAAATTGGACGAGATCCAATTAAGAACTCGCCGTGTGATCAGGGCAACAATCCTGAGTCACGTTTACCAATCAAAACGATCCCGGAGTAAGGCTTCTAGGCACCTCGGTTCGGGGCGCCACAAAAGGGGAGGCGAGCATACAATAAATTTGTGTATAGGACACTTTTGCTAATTTTTCCATCTGGAGCATATTAGTGAATGTTTTTCTTTTTCATTTTTCTATTTTTTAGATGCATGTGTGTGTATACCTGTCTTTGTCTTTATGTACTTGTGTTTACTGGCCTTCACTTCTTTAAAATTTCAACTAGCTTGGAGTGAAATTTGATGATTTATTTTTGTCCCATTTCTTATCCTATTATCTCATTATATTGGAGTTCTACCTACATCCACAAATTTATAACTTGTTCTATTTATACATTCAAACTTTTAAAATATTTTGCCTAACATTTAATTTACACTCATGCCTCTATGTGAAATGATTAATATATTTAAACTCTACTTACAATTCTAAGCTAAAATTCATATTCTAACAAATATTTAGTACTTTTATGATTATATAATCATACCTTTATCACTATAGATTCATATATCACTTGAATGTAAATTTTTTATAAATTCATAAATTCATATATCACTTAAAATATTATTAGCAACAAATTTTAAAAGCAAATGAAATCAATTTTTTTTTAAAAAAGGTGAAAAATCAATATTATTATACTCCACAAAAGATACATATATTGTAAGAAAATTTGATTTAGTAATGGTAATTAGCAATCAAGATATAACTCTCAAGAAAATTCAATGTTAGTAACAATAGTTAGCAATAAAAAAATATAACTCCACCTTATCAATATATATGGATAATAGTTAGGTGCAGCGTTACAACACTGTTAACAATGCAGTAGCATTAAATAGCCCCATATGATGATAAAATTATAATTCACTTCACCTATTATATTTATATTATTAAAAATATAATCCAAAGTGGATTGATGGAATATATTCATAAAGAATATTTAGCTAGTGGAATATATGAAAACAAGATGTTATTGAAAAATAGCAGATGAAAAAGACTTGAGAGGTGAATAAAAAGGAAATCAAGAAGACTCGATATAAGAAGACATGGAAACAACTTGGGAAGTCTTTGGTCGATGAAAAGGAGAGGTAAAGACTTGGGTAGCATGAGCTGATAATTAAAATTAAGAGATAAATGTAAAAGACTCGGAAATTATAGATCTACGGCTGAGAGCCTACATCTATGTATGTTGATGGTCTTGCCTTTCAAGAGATTTATGGTTGCGTTAAGTATATAACCATTAAAGAGCTACTTTTTCAAAATTCAAAACAATAATATTACAAAAAAATATCAGTGATGCATACAAAACATATCTTTTTCTTTGATAATAAAATTACTATAAAATGTAAAAAAATGATTTACAATGTTACCACCAACATGTATCTCATTTGCAATGATAATATGGCCTTCTACAAAAATGTGAAAGCATCACTATCATTTCAACTTGGAGTATCAATGTCATAAAGACTATTCTTCATATAGAAACAAACACACACAAATAATTAATTACATTTTAGTGCAAGGCCAAACGCATCCAAATCGTAGACTGGCCACATGGCATGCATTCCCATGGAATATTTAGCAATATGTTTAGCAAGTAATTAGCAAGCACCGAATATTATATATAGATATCTTAGCATGCTTTCTTTTCCCACGCCATTCCAATCAAAACATCTCGTCCTTTACTCTGAAAATGGCCTTCCTCACAACCTCAAAATCTGTTCTTCCTCTCATCTTCTTTCTAATTGCACCCTCCTATGATCATAGCTGTCAAGCTTTTCCATCCTCATCCTTAGTTCAAAATCCACCCCAAACACAATGCATTTATTAGCATTTCTCTGCCCTGCTTGAGTTGAAGCCTAGCCTTGCTTTTGATTACTACGAAGGAAAGGATTATTATCATAGCAAAAGTAAGTTGTCTTATTGAAATCTTAAAAATAGGGATTGTTGCATTTGGGAATGCATAACTTGCACTAACGCCACCGGGCACGTGACCAACCTCAACCTTGGCAATTTGCACATATCTAGTAATTTCAAATTTGAAAGTCTATCTGGCATTAGGGGTCTTCAGATCCTTGATCTCTCTTCCAACCACTTCTTTCCCTCTCCAATCCCTTCTGTGATTGCCAACCTCACTAGTGTAGCCCACCTTGACCTTTCATAACTAGTTTTCTGGTCAAATCCCACTAGAAATGTCGAATTTGACCAGATTAGTTTATCTTGACCTTTCTCATAATGGCTATTTTAATAATAGTTTGAACTATTATGATACTGATTAAAATTGGATCCCATTGAAGTTAAGGAGATGTAGAGCATTCTTTCAAAACATGTCTAGCTTGATGGATCTCGATCTTGACCATGTGAACCTCTCTGTGGAGGAAGGTAGTCATTGGGTTCAAGCAACATCCTCTTTTGCTCTCGCTGAATGGTTACGTTGAATCATCTTTGGTCATTAATAGCTGCCTAAGATAAGGTCTAAAATAGAACAAACAAAAATGTCATAAAATTTAAAATGTAAATACAAATGTTTCAACTTTAATTTGCACTTAACAAACTTATATGGTCTAAAATGTAAAAAACTTAAAATTTATTGTATAAAATTAAATAACGCTTAGTGAGCATTATGTTTAAAATAAAATAAATGAAGAAGATTGATTTTAATATTATGTAAAATAAGAATTTGCAAAATCTAAAGACACCAAAAATGATTTATCTATGAAAATTTTTAAAATAAAAGCTATTTATTTAACTGGAGGAAATAATTTAGATAATTTTTCATATGTTAAAGTATTTTCCTATGTTTTTGTATAATAATGAAAATTAAAATTTTAATAATCTTTATTATCACAATTTATAAATCTAATAAACAGAAATTGATCTATTTAATTTGAGGAATAATTTTTATTTTAAAGGTATTTTATTTTGGAACGCTTTTATGAAACTCCTTTTCTATTAAACCCTCTTCATTTTAAAAACTTGATAGTTGATAAAAAATCAACTCAATGTACTATATTTAGCATCATTTATAGTATTCTGAAAACTCTTTTATTTTTATTAATTTCATTGCATATAAGTGTCATCTATAAATGTGTAAAATCAACGTAATAAAATAATTTAATATTAAAATATCAACTTTAAAGTAGTTTTTTAACATCTAAACTATCTTAAATATCAAAAATATATAGATAAATGATCCTATGAAGTATTGTTACACTCTAATACACGTGTGAATGGATTTAAATGTTTTTCATAATTTACACATAAATACACTTATTTTTTAGCAAATGTGGTCTATCAATAAATTAGATTAGGATGAAACTTAGTCTCCTAGCTAAACAAATGGTGTAAAATACTATGAATGGATTGAATTTTCGATTAAGGATTAACATTTCAAAAATGAAAAGAGTTTCGTGAAATTACTTTTATCCCGGTTTTACAGAAGTATTTCCTATTTTATTATACTTTTATAAGTCTATTGATCTTAAAAATGGCCGGTTGCATGTCCGTCGATTTGCATCAACCAATATAAAAAAAAATTTATTTTTATATTGTTTCATGGATACACCAGCCTTACCCAAATTAGGCAGCGTTCCAGGAATAAAAATGCACATAAATATGCAAATATTTGTGTTTTTTTTTTTTGTAAGTTTTTTGTGTTTTGGATTTTTCTATTAGCCAGCTCCGACCTTAGTTGCAAATGGTTTTTCTTTTTTCATTTTTTTTTTCTTTTGAAAAATTTCTAGTTTTGTATATGTAAGTGTGTTTGTGCACAAGTATCTATTTACTGCTGGATTCTTGTGAAAGTAAAACGAATGACCATAATATCTCAGCGCACATAAATTAAAACAGATAGGCCCTCAAAAAAAAAAAAAAAACAGATAAATGTAGACCCATTCGAAAGGCATCACCGCATATTTCGACTAATGCCAGATAATGTGTGGCGCAGGTGAGCCACCCTTCAGCTATTTGGATCAATCACCACCTGCAACCGTGATAAGCACCATCCAAATCCGTGGATTCATGCAAAGAATGACTGACATCAGATATCGACACTTACCTAATTTTAGTTTAAAAGATATTCTAACTACGGTTTCACATGACCATCTAAGCAATAATTTTTATGGAATACTGCTTATGTGAAATCCAATTTTATGACTTTTTCCTTTTCTACTTTAATGATCGGTGACATATTTACTTCATTCATTATATTTTATTTTTATATAATTTCATTTCTTTTCTACTTTAATGATTGATAAAATATTGACTTAATTCCTTATATTTTACCTCAGTGGGACAACGTCTCTCCTCACTTTGGTGAAGACACTAGATCGACGCACACAAGCAGCAATTTCACACGAATTTAGGAAAATTGGAATAACATCTTAGGGCCTAATTATAATACTGGTTGAAATGATATAATATGTAAATATTCATAAAAAAATCTTAACTTTGTTGAGAAATGAATAGTTGATAGGTATGCAGCAACCCACTAGACCCACTAATGGATTGAGTCTTGTTCGCTGTGTGTCATAAAATGCAGCAAGGTTGGGGAGTGGGGCCATTTTTCTAGCGCAAGTCGCCAACCATCTCTTGAGTCTTAACACGCAGCCCTACAAAGAACCGAGGGGGCCCCCTGGCAGTTCCAACAAAAAAAAATTCAAACTGCACATTATCTACTTTGCCTATGATTGCTATATGCAAATGAAATATTTATTTAATTGATGAAAATAAATTTATATTTGTTCTTGTATTATCGATTTATTAAATTTTTTTTATCATTTTAGTAAAATATTTTTAATTAAATTACTCACAAAATCCGCTACAAGAAAATCTTAAACTAGTCACTGAATATTTTCATTAACTATATATGTAGGGAAGTGGAAAAAGCTTTAGCCACAATGATAATTTTAGAGAAATTTATGAGGATATATAAAAAGCTCATAATCTTCGTAAAAAGTGAGGTAATAGGTATATGTATATATAAGTTTTTCTTTTTAAAAGATTTAAGCAATTGAACCATAACTTCTTCAGGGAATTGTTTTGGTAAAAGACAAAATTCAAATGCACCAGACAACTGATTACTTAGTCAGCAAAAAGTTCATAAGCTTTTTATATTATTAAAAATATATAACCAAATAGAAAAAAATATAATACAAAGCGGATTAATCAAATACATTCGTAAAGAATATTTAGCCAGTGGAATATATGAAAGTAAGATGTTACTAGAAGATGGAAAGGACTTGAGAAGTGGATTCAAAGGAGATCAAGAAGACTGGATAAAGGAAGACATGGAAACGATGGAAACGACGTGGGAAGTCTACGGTAAAGGAGAGGGGAAGACTTGGGCAGCACGGACTCCACCAAAAGGAGAGGGGTTGTGCAATTAATTAATACTGGTCCACATGCCATTCATTCTCCACCAAAAGGAGAGGGGTTGTGCAATTAATTAATGCCGGTCCACATCGCATTCATTCTCCACCAAAAGGAGAGTGGTTGTGCAATTAATTAATGCTGGTCCACATGGCATTCATTCCCGTGGAATTTTCAGCAGTATGTTTAGCAAGTAATTAGCAAGCACAAAATATTATATATAGATACCTTAGCATGCTTTCTTTTCCCACGCCATTCCAACCCAAAACATCTCGTCCTTTACTCTGAAAAATGGCCTTCCTCACTTCCTCAAAATCTGTTCTTCATCTCATCTTCTTTCTAATTGCATCCTCTTATGATCATAGCTGTCAGGCTTTGCCATCCTCATCCTCAATTCAAAATCCACCCCAAACACAATGCATTTATCAGCATTTCTCTGCCCTGCTTGAGTTGAAGGCTGGCCTTGCCTTTGACTACCATGAAGGAAAGGATTATTATCATAGCAAAAGTAATCTATCTTCTTGGAATCCAGAAAACAGGGATTGCTGCACTTGGGAAGGCATCACGTGCGGTAATGCCACTGGGCACGTGACCAGCCTCGACCTCAGCAATTTGGAGATATCTGGTAATTTCACATTTGAAAGTCTATCTAGCATTAGGAGTCTTCGGATCCTTGACCTCTCTTCCAACCACTTCTTTCCCTCTCCAATCCCTTCTGCGATTGCCAACCTCACCAGTTTAGCCCACCTTGACCTCTCGCATAACTGGTTTTCTGGTCAAATCCCACTAGAAATGTCGAATTTGACCAGATTAGTTTATCTTGACCTTTCTAATAATGGCTATTTTCATAATAGTTTGAACTACTATTATACTGATTATAATCGGATCCCATTGAAGTTGAGCTGTAGAGCATTCTTTCAAAACATGTCTAGCTTGATAGATCTCCGTCTTGGCGATGTGGACCTCTCCGTGGAAGAAGGTAGTCATTGGGGTCAGGCAATATCCTCTTTCGCTCTCCCTACTACTCTCCGTGAGTTAAGCATGTACCGTTGCAATCTTTCTGGAACCATCCATTGGCCCTCAAACCTCACAAGCATAGAATACTTGGATCTTTCCCATAATAACCTTACAGGGACCATTCCATCTTCTTTATTTACCCTTCCGTCACTGCGTACCCTCATCCTTCGAGGTAATCACTTTGGCGGTCAACTAACAGAATTCCAAAATTCCTCCTTTTCACTCACAAAACTGGAACGCTTGGATCTTCGTGGTAATAACTTTACCGGGGCCATTCCATCTTGTTTATTCACACTCCCATCATTGCGAACTCTCATGCTATGGCATAACTATTTTGACGGTCAATTAAGTGAATTCCCCAATGCCTCCTCTTCATTACTGGAGATGGTTGTTTTGGCTAAGAACCAATTGCAAGGGATGATTCCTAGGTCCATTTTTCAACTTAAGAACCTTAATGTGCTTGTCCTTTCCTTTAACAATTTCAGTGGTCTTCTAGATACACATATATTAAAAGACCAAAAAAATCTTTCCATTCTCAGACTTGGGAACAATCAGCTGGAAGGTTCAATCCCCATATCAATTTGTAATGTTTCTTCTCTAAAATTATTTTCTATTTTCGGTAACAAGTTCAGTAGTCATATTCCACGGTGTTTTGGCCAAATGAGTTCCCTAGAGAGACTTGATCTGAGTGAAAATCATTTAGAAGGTAAATTGCCTGTATCACTTGCAAATTGCAAAAATTTAATCAGCTTTGACCTTAGTAACAATAAATTACAAGATTCATTTCCTTCATGGATTTTTGGTTTTACCTCCTTGCGCATCTTCCTCTTGAGCTCCAACAATTTTTATGGCCCAATTCAGCCCTTAGCGAGCTGCCAAAATTTCTCTCAATTGCTGATCTTAGATCTCTCCTCCAACAATTTCAGTGGTAGTTTACCATCGGCCTTGTTCTGTGGATGGAAGGAGATGACAGTGGAAAACAGATCCCAACTAGGTTACCTTGGAACAAATCCAGTCAGAGGCTTTGGCGTCTTTGATAGTGCAAAGATAAGGCACAAACGATTGGAAATGAATTTGTCGAGGATGTCCGCTGCGAATACATATATCGATCTCTCAAGAAATCGATTTCAAGGGCAAATTCCAGAATCTATTGCGGCTCTCAAGTTATTGCGGGGGCTCAACATGTCGCATAATGATTTTACGGGCCAAATTCCAAGGTCATTCCAAAACCTAACGACGCTGGAGTCGTTAGATCTCTCGCACAACCAGCTCTCCAGAAGCATTCCCCAAGAGTTGTCAGAGCTAACATTCCTCGAGGTGCTTGATCTTTCACAAAATCAACTCAATGGCAGCATACCAGTTGGTAAACAATTCTCGACATTCACAAATGGATCATTCCAAGGAAACCCCGGACTATGTGGGCCATCGCTTTCAAAATTGTGTGAAAGCAATGCTAGTAATGGTGCACTATTATCAAGCTCTGAAGATGATAGTCATCATCACTTGAACTCTGAAAGTGAATATGACTGGAAGATGATAGCAGCGGGATTTGCAATTGGATATGGAGTGGGATTTGGGGTATTTTGTTGGACTTTGGTGATATGGACAAGGGGGAGGAGAGCATACAATAAATTTGTGTACAACGCACTTTTGTTAATTTTTCCATGTGGAGCATATTGGTGAAGGTTTTCTTTTTCTATTTTCTGTTTTTTAGATGCATGTGTATATATAAGTGTTTTTATGTACATGTATTTATTAGCTTCCACTTCTTTAAAGTTTCAATTAGTTTGGAGTGAACTTTGATGATTTATTTTTGTCCCATTTCTTGTCTTATTATATCATTATTAATGTTGGGGCGAATTCTACCTATATTTACAAATTTTATTTCTAATTCTATTTATACATACGAACCTTTAAAAATTTCAAGTATACTCATATATTTTACCTAAAATTTAAATTATACTCATGCCCCTATATGAAATGATTAATATACTTAAACACTAATTATAATTCTACGCTAAAATTCATATTCTAACAAATACCTAGTACTTCTATGACCATATAATCATACTTTACCGCTATAGATTCATATATCACTTGAGCAAATTTTTTTTTATAAATTTATAATTAGGTTTTGAGTATATTTGTTATTTTAAGTAAGGGTGTGAGTACGAATGTAAGTTTGGATAAAATATAGGAATATATTGAGAATTTTTAAAAATTCGCGAGCATAAAATAAAATTTATGAGTATATATGAAATTTGCTTTAATATTATTAATTTTATCATGCACATGGAATATGTTAAAGAATATTTAATCCACGGTGCGCACATAGAATACATTAAATAATAATTAATCGACAACTATCAATGAGAAAGCGTCTTTGTGGAAATTAATACCCAACGAGAGTTGGTAAACGGTAATATCTGATAATGAAAGTGAGAATTTACAAATATGCTTATGGCTTCAGAAATTACAAATAACAGTATATAATTTGATTATAATTATAAATGTATTCGCTCCATAATGGCTTTATTACGACGCCATATGACATTAACATATTTGCTCATTTATACAAAATTATATGGGCATATTCTTAAAATGATATAGGATAAATTGCAAAACATACTCATATAATTTGCATATATTTGCAAGAGGCTTGATCATTTCAAACCGGTCAATATCTAAAACATATATTTTTTATTTTTGAAAATTTTTTTTACAAAATTATTATTCTAGTTATGTTTAATCTATAAACTAATTTTTGTGCAGGACATACAGTGATATGGACAAGGGAGAGGAAAGCGTACAACAAATTTTTGTATAAGGCACTTTTGCTAATTTTTCCATCTGAAGCATATTAGCGAAAGTTTTTCTTTTTTGTTTTTCTATTTTTTAGATGCTTGTGTATGTATACGTGTCTTTATGCACATGTAGTTACTCTACTTCTTTAAAATTTCAACTAGTTTGGAGTTAAATTTGATGATTTATTTTTGTCCCATTTCTTGTCCTATTATCTCATTATTAACATTGGAGTTCTACCTACATCCACAAATTTTATACCTAATTCTATTTATACATTCAAACTTTTAAAAATTTTGCCTAAAATTTAATTTATACTCATGCCTCTATGTGAAATGATTAATATATTTAAACTCTAATTACAATTCTAAGCTAAAATTCATATTCTAACAAATATTGTGTACTTCTATGATTATATAATCATACTTTTATCACTATAAATTCATATATCACTTGAATGTAAATTTTTTTATAAATTAATAATTAAGTTTTGAGCATATTTATCATTTTAAGCGTGGATACGAATGTATTTTTGGGAATATATATGAATATATTTAGATTTTAGAAATCGCGAGTACATGTGCAATTGAAATAAAATTTATGAGGAGATATGGAATTTGCCTTAATATCATTAATTTTATCATGCACATGGAATATGTTAAAACTACTTAATTTTCGGTGTGTATATGGATCACATTAAATAATAATTAGTTGACAAATATCAATGATAGAGCTTCTCAGTGGAAATTAATACCTACTGAGAGTTGGTAAATGGTAATATCTGACCTTGAAATTGAGAATTTATAAATATGCCCACATATTTTGTTTATAATTATAGATATCCTTACTTAGTTTAAGAAATTATAAATAATCTTACATAATTTGAATATAATTATAAATATATCCACACCATCATAGCTTGGTTACAATGCCATTTGACATTGAAATATTTGCAAATTATGATAAAAAAATGTAAAAGTTATTTGTAATTTCTGAAATTAAGTGTGTATAATAACAAAAAATGTGTTTTTTTGTAAATTACCTTGAATTTTATCAGGAAAACAATTTCACATTTGCAAAGATGAGGCAACTAAACCTAAATAATTTGGCGAGTTTAAGAATGAAACTAGGGAGAAACATATCTGACCTTGGATCTATTGTAATGCACTACAGTCAATCTCACATATCCAATAATCTACTCTATTGAAGGGACACCGCAAAAAAGAAAAAAAAAATCCATCAATGGCCAACGAAAAATCCAATTATTTGATTTTTGTACCCTAAAAATTTAGTCGGGTAAAATCTAACATTCTTGCAACAGCTTTGTTGCAAATACTGTTTTGTATCTTTTGGCAAAAAAATGCCCTTTTTCTTTAAAATATTGTTAGCAACAAATTTTAAAAGCGAATGAAATCATTTTTTTAAGAAAGGTTAAAAATCAATATTATTGTACTCCACAAAAAATACATATATTGTAAGAAAATTCAATGTTAGTAACAATAGTTAGCAATAAAAAATTTATAATTCCATATTATCAATATATATGGATAATAGTCAAGTGCAGCGTCACAACACTATTAACGGTATGGTAGCATTAAAATAGTCCTATATGATGATAAAATTATAATCTACTCCATCTATTGTATTTAGAATAATATATTCTGTTACCATATCAATTTTCATTCTAATTGAATATGTGCATTGACCTTATTCAAAAATGGTACAAATTCAATGTAATAATATAGTTTGATATAAATAACAATTTTAAAATAATTTTTTAACATGTAAACCATTTACTATAAAATATATATATAAATGATTATATAAAGTTTCGTTGCATCTAATATGTGTGGAGTAGGGGTGTAAATAGGGTTGGCTTCAACCCGAGACCTCATCAACCCAGACCAATTTATCCATGGTTGGGTTGAGGTTTTGGAAATTCGAGTTTTGCAAATTGGGTTCAACCCGACCCGATTTTAAGAATCGATTTGAGCTGGGTTAGGGGTTGGTCAACCCAACCCGACTTGCCCCGTCAAATCAATCATTCGATTCAAACCTAAACCCCTACACAGCTACACCGACAAAACAGAATCGATCCTAGCATCTTTGGCTCTCTACTACTCTGCCGCCTGAAGTGATAATCGCGCTCGAGAGGAGGAGAAGAAGAAACCAACCTTTAGCGATCCCCACTCCCATCGCCCTGATTCCCATTCTCCATCTCCGGTGTCCTCTTCTTCCGTTTCTCTTGTTGCCGCAAAACCGTCCGCCAGAAGCAGGACCTAAATCTGGATTCCGGCCCTCCTCCCACCCAATAGCTGCCACCCTGTGCCATTACCTTGCACTACTCCCGGTTGCTGTCATGTGCCCCAACCTCGATCAGCCACCCTGCGCTGCTCTCATCGCCCTAATTCCCATTCTCCATCTCGAGCATCCTCTTCTTCCGCTTCTCTTGCTGCCGCAAAATCGTCCACCAGAATTAGGACCTAAATCCGAATTCTGGTGCTCCTCCTACCCAACGGCTGCCGCCCTGTGCCGTTTCCTTGCGCTGCTCCCGGCTACCGCCTTGTGCCCCAAACTCGATTGGCCACCCTGCGCTGCTCCCAGCTGCCGCCCCCGTGCCATTGCTCGATTAGCCAGACAACCACCCTGTTGGCGTCTACACAATCGGCGTCTACTGCCAGATAGCCAGACCTCTGCACGATCGGCATCTACTGCCGACTCTACTTTCCTCTTGTACCATTTTCTTCTTTAGTTCTTTGTGCTAATATGTATCAATGATCAATCTACTCAAACTTGCCTGCCATGGAAAGCATCTAACTCCTTACCTGCTTCCAAACATTTTGAAAATAGACAAATAACAATGTTTGGGGTGTTTTATTAGTATATGCAGTTTTACTTGACCGCAAAATTGAGAAGAGATAAGATTCCAAAATTAGCTTGCAACATGGTGGCCATATATATTAAATTAACCCACTTGATCACATCTCAATGGGTTTTACTCATAAATATCATATTACACTAACCTTTTCAATTTTTTTTCATTTTTACTTCTTTTCTACAATGTTATAGAATTTGTGCATTAATTGGAATGGAAGATGATAATGTTATAGAAGTGCATGCCAACACACCATCATCAACACCATCTGTAGCATCTGAAGCTACATCCAACAAACCACAAAAACTAAAATATAAAGCAATATCGAGTGTGTGGGAATTTTTTGAAGAAGTTTATGCACCTGGAGCTTCAAAAGCGCAAATCTGTGTATCTAAAAAATGCAAAACACAATATAGATGTGAGAGCAATATTGGCACAAGTACACTTAGAAGACATGCAGAAAAATGTTATAAAGGTGGTGATGGGACCTCACAACAAATCTTGTAATTCACTAGTCAAGAAAGTGGAGAGACTGCACTAGGCAATTGGAAGTTTGATCAACTTGCTGTTAGAAATGCTATTGCCAAGATGATTGTGATTGATAAAATGCCTTTTAGCACTATTGAGCGTGTTGGCTTTAGAGGATTAATACAAGGAGGCATGCCACAGTTTAACTATGTCACTTGTCAAACAATTACCAAGACTGTCTAAAAATTTATCAAACAGAGAAGAGAAAGTTAAAAAAATTATTGAGAGAAAAGGTGCAAACTGTTTACTTGACTACTGATATGTGGACCTTAATTCAAAATGTTAGTTATCTTTGTCTCAAAGCATATTTTATTGATACAAGTTGGTATTTGCATAAGAAAATTATTAGCTTTTCTCTTCTTCCTTGTGCACACACTGGTGAAGCAATCGCATCTACAATAGATCAAAGTTTAAGGGAATGGAAAATTTCAAGTGTTTGCACAATGACAGTTGATAATGCTAGTTCCAATGATGTTGCAATTTTCCATTTGAAACATTGCATTGGAAATAGAAATGGTTTGTTATTTGATGGAGAATTTTTTAATGTAAGATGTGCTGCTCGTATTCTAAATCTGATTGTCAAAGATGGACTTAAAGAAATTGGTGATGCAATTGCACGTATTAGAGCAGCTATTCGGTATGTAAGATGCTCTCCTTCAAGGCTGAGGTTGTTTAAGGAATGCATCAAAAAAATGTTTCATTATAGATGAGGGTGCATTGGTTTTAGATGTGCCCACTAGATGGAATTCTACATACCTTATGTTAAAAAGTGCTTTGAGATTCAGAAGAGCATTTGAGCAGATAGAGCTAGAAAATGTTTCCTTTATTAGCGAAGATCCTCCAACATATAAAGATTGGAATAAGGCAACTCAGTTGATTGCTGTTTTAAAACAATTTCATAAGGTAACTCAAATTTTGTTAGGGTCTTCATATGTTACTGCAAATTTATATTTTGTTGAAGTTTGCAAAACACAAAGGTTGTTAAGGGATTTTTTAACCAACCATGACCCCCTCATTATTGATATGTGCAAAAGAATGAAAGAGAAGTTTGACAAGTATTGGGGAGATATTGACAAGATCAATATGATTTTGGTTATTGCAGTTGTTTTGGATCCAAGGTATAAGCTAAAATATCTTCGATTCCAATATTCTTTATTGTATAATGCAGAAAAAGTTAGTAAAATTTTGATAAAATTTCAGTAAAAAATTCAAGAGGTATTCAAAAGTTACCAAGCGAAGTATACTCCAATGACAGTATCTCAAGAGGTGAAGGAAACTAGTGATGAGAATGAAAAACTTGTTGAGTCTTCTCGTTCAAGTGGAGATGCTTCATATAAGGATTTTTTAAAGAAAGAGGTAGGTCTTGATGTGAGCAATGAATTGGATCGATACTTGAAAGACCTTGTAGAAATAGATGATGATGATGATGATAATTCTTTTGATATTTTAGCATGGCGGGCTTCTTCAAGATATCGAGCTTTATCACACATGGCTTGAGATATTCTTGTCATTCATGTTTCTACAGTTGCTTCAGAGTTTGCCTTTAGTACAGGAGGTTGTATGTTTGATCATTTTAGGAGTTCTTGCTATCTCATGTTGTTGAGGCTTTGATATGTGCTCAAGATTGGCTACGGTCTTCAGCGAATCTTCAAATGAAAGGAGAAGATTTGGTTAAAATTGGTGAGCCTATTGAAGGTAATTTGAATCTATAATTATATATTTATAATTTGACTACTTGCAACTAATAGTATAACTGATTTCTTCTATTTTACAACTACTCAAGGTGATGTAGAATCTGGAACTTCTAGCCATGCATGAATTTCCACTCAAATGATCCAGGCACTTATATTTTTAATTTGTTTTTATAGAAATATAACTATATATTCATACTTACTTTGATAATTGTTTGTTTCAGAAGGAAAACCATACATACTAGTCACAAAGAGGGCATAAGATTTGATTTGAAGAGAAAAGTTGTGTTAACTTTTTAATGAGTCATGTTGTGGACATGTTATTTAAAACAGATTATTTAGATATGATTATGTTTCATAAGATATGTATTTAGATATGTTTATGAGAGTGTATTTCATTCATGTTGTTTGGATATTTAAATACAATTGTGTGGAGTTTGGAAATATGCTTGACTATGTGGTTGTGAAATGTTATTTGAATTTATATGGTTTGGAAATATATTTGGTTAATTAGTTGTGAAATTGTGTTTGGATTATTTGGTTATATTGCATTGATAATATATGTAATCTATTAACCCGATTTCTAACCCTAACCGAACTTATTTGAGGTGGGTTAAAATAAGGTTAGGTTAAGGTGTGAAAGTAAGATTGAAGGTAGGGTTGGGTTGGGATTTTACAAGGTGGGTTAGGGTTGTATTTGTCCCAACCTAAGTCAACTCAACCTGATTTACACCCCTAGTGTGGAGTCTATTTTTGGACAAATATATCACTGTTCTAGTGTAGTGGGATTGCACTGGCACAACTCTCTTCTCAAAAATAGACTTCACACATATTAGAATACAATGAAACTTATATAATCATTTACCTATATATAAAATTTAAAGCAAATGGTTTCCATGTTTAAAAAAATCACTTTAATATTGTTATTTATATCAAACTATTATATTACATTGAATTTATATCATTTTCAGATGGGGTCCATACATATAGCTAGTTGGCATAAAAATTGGTATGCTAATAGAATACATCATTGTAAGTACAATAGGTGGAGCTGATTATAATTTTATGATCATGCGGGCCCGTTTTGATACCACAGTACATTTGCCCAAAAATGAGCCCCCATACATATTAGAATACAAGGATTTATCTACATATATACTTGGGTAATTTGTATATATACCCACATAGTTTGACCAAAATTACAAATATACCCACTTAGTTTCACAAATTGTATATTACTCCCACATAGTTTCATCAAAATTATACATGACCCACATAGTAACAGCTGCCGTTAGATGCAAGGTAGTGGTACTTTCTACTCTTTAGAATCTCGCTTCCGTAGCCGTTCGATCTATGCACACGTCTTTTTGCATCAGATCTTATCGTCCACGCGATCCACAATGCTTCGATTATTCTTTTTGCGCCCCTTCATTTTCTCCCCTCGCTTCAATTCATCGCCAGTTCAACAGCCGAATCTGGAACGCTAGATCTGCATTTCCTTCAATTCCCGCCTATGCACGCGTAAAATCTTTGCACATGTAAGGTGTGTTAGTTTGGGGCAAACAAATATCAATTAAAATTTTTCAATCCAAAACTTTTTACTTTTCATAATTATTCTATTTTTAATTATTTTTTCATATTTCCGTGTACAAACTACCCTACTTTTCAGTCGTTTCTACACAATTACTCACACAACTAATCTATCTATTTTAACTGTATTCTCTTTACTCCTCATCATTACCTCTATTATAGCACATCATTTTTTATCTATTTGTCAACTTTTATCCCAAAAAATTTTTCATCAAAAATTTTACCCTTAAACAAACACACCCTTAATTTATCTTGTGAGGCTCTTTTTTTAATAATTACTTTTAAGAAATTAGCATCATACTACTAAATAATAAGACTGTGAAAATGGCCAACTCCAATATTTCAGCACAAAACTTTCTAACTAATAGATTTTTGGTGAAATTTTTTTTACTTTTATAGGATGAAAAAAATATATATTTAGTCAAGATTTGGATCTAGTAGAAACATTCATCTTAGAACACGTTACACGCTTTTGCACCTATTTTATAAAAAGTACAAACGTGTATACACGTAGAAGAGAAATGATCATGTTAGTCCGAGCTAAGTAAATGTCTCACTTAGTCTACCTCAAAAATACTATTTAAAACAACTTTTTTTTATTTTTTTCTTCATACACTTGTTTATCTAAGTATATTTAATATATAAATTAAGTTTTACCATTTTTGAATATATGTATATATTTTTTTAGATTTTTAAAAATAAGGGTATTTTAAATATATATATATATACACATAGATGTTTAAAAATCTCAAAAAATTAGATAAACATATTCAAAAATGGTAAAACTTAGTCTATATGTTAAATACATTTAGATAAATAAGCGAACGAAGAAAAAATTAAAAAAAAGTTGTGGTAAATAGATTTTTAAGGCGGGCTAAGTGGGGCATTTACTTAGCCTGGGCTAATAGGATCGTTCCTCCGCATAGAAAATCATATGGTTTTAGGTGGTGTGCAGACAAATGGTGTTCTAGCCCTACACATCCTTCTTCTTTCCACGAAAGAAGGTGATGTCTGGGGCGAAGTGTGCACAAAGAAAGAAATGGCCCTCGAGAGTGTACCGCAACAAGTTTTAACTTTTCTTCTTCTTCTTTTTTTCATCTTCTTCTTCTTTCTTTTTCTTGCTTTTGGGCATGTGAGGAAAGTGATAAAATTTTTAGAATTTTTTTTTCAAATGATAGAGAATAATGTTATATGATAAGAGACAATAACAAATAATAAAAACAGTAAAATTAAAATAGATAGACTAACTGTATGGGTAGATATATGAAAATGAATCAAAAGTAAAATAATTGTATAAAAAGATGTAAAAAAATATGATAAACGTAGAAAGTGAAAAAATTTTGTATAGAAAAGTTTTTTAGTGTATTTGTTAAGTAATAAAACTTTTGAATAAAAAATTTTTAAAAAGATTTTTAAATGAAAATAAATGATGCAATAAAATAAAGGTAATGGTGAAAAGTAAAGAGAAAAAAGTTCAAATAGATAGATTTGTTGTATAAGTTGATTTGTGGAAATAATTAAAAAGTAAGGTAGTTATATAGAAAAATATAAATAAATAATTTAAATAATAAGATATTATAGAAAGTAAAAAAATTTTAAATTGAAAAATTTTAATTCGAAAAGTTTTAATTTGAAAATTTTTTGCTATATAAACATACCCTTGTTGGATAACTTTAGGTGTATTGGAACACACCTAAAAATGTTTGGATATTTATATTTTTATATAATGTTTATAATGAATTTATTGTTGAATGATATTTATATTGTTTTTTAAATGAGTACTCTTTGGTAAAATTCAAACAAAATATCCTAATTATTCTCATATATTTACCTTTATCTCACAAATCAACTTTATTGAAAAAATATTCCTAAAAAATTTTCATCAAAAAAATCATAAGTTAAAGCGAAAAGCAACTATGTATAAGATTATCTAGTAATAATGGATTTGAATTTTAAAGCATTCATTAATTTCTTTTACTGAAAAGATTATAATAGATAAAAACCAACAGGAGAATATAGTTTATCCGAGTATTGATCAATATTTTCCATCTACACTAAATTCAAAATTTTAATTATAAAATAATTATAAAATCATTTAACGGTGGGTGCGGCTGCAAAAAATGTCAACATAAAACTTTTTATTCTTCGTATTTTTTTTATACTTTCCTATATAACTATCCTACTTTTGAATCATTTTTATACAACTATACAATTAAACTAATATATCTATTTTAAGTTTATTTTTTTACTCTTTATTATTACCTTTCTCGGATCATATCATTTTCTTCAAATTTAAAAACTTCTATACTAAAAATTGTTTATTCAAAACTTTTATCACTTTCCAACGGAGCTAATATGTGAAACTATTAAAACTTTTATATCTTCAATATATATACAAATTACACAAGAAGATCTACAGTGTACAGTCGGCAAATGTCTCATGAAAATAATAACAATGAAAAGCTATAACTGTTAGAGAGTAAGAAGATGAAAAATATCTAATTACAAAGTAGGGAAATCTCAATGTAATTTGTTATAGCTATAATTTTATTAGCCTGGTATAGCTATAATTTTAGTAGCCTAAGCTACAAAATATATTTTAATATTTTTGAACATTATAAAACTATTAATCTAAATTTGTTTAATCTACAAACCTAGTTTTATCATTTTAATAAATGTATATATATTTTTTGAATTATTAAACATGGGTATTCTAGTTATTTTTAATGGTTGAAAGTGATTAACATACTCATGTATTTAAAAATTAAAAAATATACATCTCCTGAGTATGGTAAAAACTTGATTTATAGATTGCATATACATACATTAACAGTTCTATAAAAATTTTAAAAAATTAAAAAATATATTTTATAACGTGGGCTAAGAGTTGCATCAAGATCGGACCTCAGTTTGTTATATATCTAAATAAATTAATTCGCGGACCTGGCCTTTTAGCTTCACCCAAACGCGCCATTAATATATATGGTTCAACTAACAAGAGGGAATGGTTAACCATCCATCCACATTTACGGGGCTTTTAAGTGGCAAATTATGGGAGCAACGTGCAACATAAATTGCTAGCTAGTGCAGTCGATCAGCAGTAAAGGCTGGAAATGCTCAGGTCCGGTGGGGTACGGCCTAAAAGTGATGAATGTCATCCTCACTTGACACCCAAATAATGCTGGCTGATGGTTCAATCGATTTTGAAATGTGATGCACATGCTATCTCTTTAGTGATTAATTAGATAAACGGTTTGGATTTAAATACAACACCATCTGGTCGACTAGATGGGCCACCTGTTTTTCTGTCTTATTCATCGGTTGGGCCACAGTTACAGTGACAAGGGAGAGAGGAATTCAAGTGGATACAACAAAAACACTGGGCAACAATAACTACAGGGCATTAAAAGTGGACCCTATTGTAGAATTATATTTTACTTTGTAATTAATTTAACTGAATAAATTTTAATTCAATATCTGTCGATTTTACTTTTGACATCAGCTTTTACTCTCCTGAAATTATTTCAAAACCATGATTCAGATTTCATACGACTTTCATTTTTCGCTGGATTGAGTCCTTGCATTGCCTATCGTGTATTTTGTTTTATGTGAGTGTGTGGGATCCTGGGATCGGATTCTGTTCTTGTAAATTTTTTTTTTTTAAATTGAGTTTTATTTTTTTTGCTATCCATGCACTTGATTGAAATTGACATGGGTTCTATTGTAATTAGTAGAAAGAATTAATTACTCCAAAATTTTGTTCAGAAAACAGATATCTAAAACTAACACTGTTAATAAAAATCAAGACAAGTAAACATCGTGTGGAACAACTGTATTTTTTAATTGGATGAGATTTCGACGTACTTCGGCACAGTTACCCAAAACCAACGGATCGATTCGGATTATATTATACGGGGAAAAAGGTGGACCCTCTTATTTTAATTTCTGTACTGTTCTGTTACGGTATTTTATTTTACCTAACTTTGTCCGCTTTTTTTCGACCAAAAAGAAAAACTGTCCGTTTTATTTATTTTTACATCCTCCTTGAAATTGATGTGGACGCTTGATTTCTTGTCGTCGGGCGCATGAAACTAGCAGATCTTGCGGGAAGAAGTCAATCTATATTCAGAAAACATACACACACATATATACGTGTAATTCTCGTGCAAGTGTGCCATCGCGTTGTCCATTCCAGCGCGTGAAATCCTAGCTATTGAAGGGCCCCGTGAGTAGCCGTAGGGAGGAGCTGTGAGGGTAGACCGTAAGCAATGCGTGTAGGAATGGAAAGTTTCGGTTGTTGCACCCAAAACTGCTACGCATTTAATTTTGGCGGCTTTCTTGGCAAGGCGTCAGCTCTCCTGGCCTGCCCTCCCGCCCAATTGTCGCACCCCAT
This sequence comes from Annona cherimola, assembly GCA_030490835.1. Lineage (NCBI taxonomy): Eukaryota > Viridiplantae > Streptophyta > Magnoliopsida > Magnoliales > Annonaceae > Annona > Annona cherimola. The sequence continues at coordinate 121,501,324 of CM059972.1, read as the reverse complement.
TTTTGTTGCAGATGGCCATAAGCAGTGAAAAGTGGAAGGAAGCTACAGATGCTGCGCCAAAAAAATGTGTGGGAAAATTTGAGAGAGAAAATCGAAGACAACAAAATTGTAGCAAAAACAGTGGAACGGGAGAGAGATGCAGCAGAAACAATTGCAGATTTAGCAAATTTCTCAACGGAAAAAATTCAGCAAGCTGATTTTCTAGCACAAATTCAACAGATGTAAAATCTAGGAAGGTAGTCTTTGTGTTCATCGTAGATTTTAAAAATATTCACGCTTAGTCATTGTAGATTTAATAAATGTTAGAGCTTAGAAATTTAAAATAATTAAAATTATTTAAAAAAACGACTTGAAAAAATTATTCATAATTTCATTAAGGCTATTAAAAATTATTACGTGACTTAAATCTTAGCTATTATGTGATTTATAATTATTACATGATTCATCTGTTAAATCACATAATATATAACTATTACATGATTTATCTGTTACTACAATGTTTTTTTATGACTAATGTACAACTGAGAATCATAAACAAGTTGATCTAGAACTTTACACATTGCATGTATAGCATGCTTATTCAACAGCACGAAAACTAATGTCATCACAAACAGATGATTTTTAGTACCAAAATCCACACGTCGGCATGCCGATCAATGTTTTAGTATACTGATAACCAAAAATAGATGACCTAAAATTCTGCAAATTACATCTTGACATGCGCTTGTTCCATGCATATCCTACAGTTACCATGCTGATAACTAAAAATTTCAGGAAAAAGTGATTTAATGAACTTCGTATAAAATTTGATTCCTATATGAGATGCCAATTGCACAAATGTATATGTAGATAGAAATCCGTTATTTAGAAGTCAGTATTGAATAAGAAATAGATCAAATATTATTTATTTATCACTAGTTTTGGAGTGCATAATAAATAATTAAATAGATTTATCAAATTAATATGTCCAACAATGACATTAGCATACTAATTTTTGAATCATATATTACTCTAATAGATATCCAAACTTTATATAGCAAATGTAGTTTTATAGTTTTTCTATCATTATGCAAATTATGAACATCTAGTTGTATAGTTATTCTATCATTATATAATCTGTTATGTTCCAAAAAATGCATTTGGCATGCTCTATGGAATTTTTAGCATGCTAATAATATGATGTAATGAGTATGTTGAAATTAGAATTCTGTACAATTTATTGACATATTCTATTCCTCGCAAATTGAATTACTTCTATTGACTATGAAATGTGGTTTGCTAGGTTTGTATTAAATGACATCATCTATGGATGTGGACAAAAGTAAGTCTCTATTGCTCACAGTGGAACTCACATGAGATAGTATGTTAGTTGATGAAAGTATGCAGAGCCCACCAAGTATGATTACCTTTACTCCCAATGCGCCTGCTGAGTTAATTTCTTCTATTGGACAAGAGTTTGATAGTGAAGAAGATGCATATTCTTTCTATAATTTATATGGAAGATGCTGTGACTTCAGTATAAGAAGAAGCGATGTTAGAATATCTAAATTTGATCAGCGGATATTCTACCACATTCTGAAATGCTCAAGAGAAGGACATAGAAGGAATGTAGAAATTACTGGGAAAAAGAGAAAACAGATAGACATCACTAGATGTGGATGCCTTGCGTCACTAACCATCAAGTTCGTAAGGAACACTTCGAAATAGATGGTTATGAGTTTCAAGAAAGAGCACTCTCATAAGTTGGAGACCCCCACAAAGTCTCATTGTCTGCGATCTCATCAGAGTGTGCCGGCTTCACAACTCAATATAGTCGAAGATCTCTGCAGAGTTGGCATTAGAGCTAGATCACTGTAATTCATGATAGAAGAGGTTGGGGATCGTGATCAACTAGGATTCACGGAGGTTGACCTTCGTAATACCTTGAGATCAAGATGGATGTCAAGGTATGGTGGAAGCGTAACAGCTTTACTAGAGTACTAAACAGGGACCCACTATTCATGTGGACTAAAAATTAAATGATGAAAAGAAGAAATGATCATAATAAATAGCTCTTTAATTTTTGGATAAGTGGCTATTATGCATAATCCCCCAATGTTAACCTCCAATCCTAGAAATTGACCCCGTGCCAACTGCCAACGTTAACCTCCATACACGCCAAAAAATTGAACCCGTACATGCTTGTCAAAGTCAAGTGCCACTACTTTGTCCACATGGCAACTATGTAACATTAAATTCCATTGTTTGAAAAATTAACAATAAAATGTAATGCATTAAATATAAGGTATGTTTAGATGGACATTAATATGATGGGAAGCAAGTGCAAACAGCCATCCTTTTGTAACTGAGACTGGCTAGGTGCATTCAAACTCAGTGCAGCTGGCTTCATTTTATATATTATTAGTTTTATAAAAAAGTTTTCGAAAAATACAAAAAAGGGGTGAAATGCACTCAGTTGTACCAAAGCTAAGTGTAGTCAGGTGCACTATATCATGTTCATTTTGCAACACTGTTCAGACGAATTTTAAATTTTAAATTTTTATTGTTACGTATTTAAATTTTATTGCAACAATCAGTATGTATTTTTTGTTTCATCTTAACGGATATTTAAACCAACAATAAAGATGATACCTCTAATATCAATGGAAGACATAAATTGTCTTTAAATAAATAAGAGATAGATGTTTTTTATTCCAAATTCAATATCTAGTTAGTTAGCTTACTTAAAGACAAAGGTGTGAAACATCCACCTACACTCCAAGTCACAAATTTCTAATTATTTTTAATTACTTTAGTAACTTTGAAATCTACTATACTCATTCAAATTGGTTTGAAAAAATGTATCCTTGATTTAAGATATATGTGTGTTCCGGCCTCGTTCGTGAGAAAAATATTATCAATTCCAATATTTCATAATTCTTCATTCAATTCTTGTTTTTGGTTGAATGTGAAATTATTTTCCCGCGGTTTTGAGAATAAATGCTTAACTAATTTCCCAGCAAAATTTTAAAGCATCCAATTCTTTAACCGAGTCCGAAAAGTATATCACAGAAATATTTTGCATTGTGTTTCACATTCTGATTTTACATCTCTAACGAGAAAACCCTTGATTAAAAGAGCTGAATACAATGGTCCATAAAAAAAATGCTTAATAATAATGAAGTGCGCAGAAGATCCTTCTACGTCTTTACAAGTGCACGAAAGATCGTGTCTGACAAAAATATAAAGATAAATGAGTACACTTTGCCCCGCGCCGTGACTCGAATGTGAGGTATATGACGCCACGCGCCATAACTTGAATATGAAGTACATGACGCCACGCGCCATGACTTAAATATGGGGTATATGACGCCACGCGCCATAATTTGAATACGAGGTACATGACGCCACGCGCCATGACATAAATATGGGGTATATGACGCCACGCGCCATGACCTAAATATGAGTTTACGCTTAGCCCGTCGACCAGCGATGACTCGGTTTGGGAACTAGTGAGGGGCCCGTCGGCTACACTAGTGACCCTACACAGCAAACTAAGTGCGCTCTTAGCTTCTGGATTTACACAGCAGACCAGCGTGTCCCGCTTTCAGCTTCTGTACTTGTACAAGAAACCAGCGTCTCCCGCTTTCAGCCTCTGGATTGAATAATTGGGTGGTTTTACCAAGAAATGGATTTAACCGGGTTTAAAAGTATTTTTAGGTCAATTTTGACCATTAAAAAGGGTTTGAGCCCAACTGGGCTTGTTGGGGGATTTTTGAGCCAGCTTGGGCTTTTTGGAGATTTTTGAGCTATCTCAAGCTTTTTGAAAAGTTTTGAGCCAGCTTGGGCTTTTTGGAAAATTTTGAGCCAGCATGGGCTTTTTAGAGAGTTTTTAGCCATCTTGGGCTTTTTTGGAGATTTTTGGGCCAACTTGGGCTTTTCAGAGAGTTTTGGGAAATTTTGAGCCAGCTTGGGCTTTTTGGAGAATTTTTAGCCATCTTGGGCTTTTTGGAGGATTTTTAGCCATCTTGGGCTTTTTGGAGATTTTTGAGCTATCTCAGGCTTTTCAGAGAGTTTTGGGCCTTCTTGGGCTTTTTGAAGGATTTTTAGCCATCTTGGGCTTTTTAGAGAGTTTTTAGCCATCTTGGGCTTTTAGGAGATTTTTGGGCCAACTTGGGCTTTTTGGAGAATTTTAAGCCAGCTTGGGCTTTTTGGAAAATTTTGAGCCATCTTGGGCTTTTTGGAGATTTTTGGGCCAGCTTGGGCTTTTTGGAGATTTTTGGGCCAACTTGGGCTTTTTGGAGAATTTTGAGTCAGCTTGGGCTTTTTGAAGGATTTTTAGCCATCTTGGGCTTTTTGGAGAGCTTTTAGCCATCTTGGGTTTTTAGGAGATTTTTGGGCCAACTTGGGCTTTTTGGAGAATTTTGAGCCATCTTGGGCTTTTTGGAGATTTTTGGGCCAGCTTAGGCTTTTTGGAAAATTTTGAGCCGGCTTGGGCTTTTTGGAGAGTTTTTAGCCATCTTGGGCTTTTTGGAGATTTTTGGGCAAACTTGGGCTTTTTTTGAAAAATTTTGAGCCAGCTTGGGCTTTTTGGAGAATTTTTAGCCATCTTGGGCTTTTTGGAGAGTTTTTAGCCATCTTGGGCTTTTTGGAGATTTTTGGGCCAACTTGGGCTTTTTGGAGAATTTTGAGCCAGCTTGGGCTTTTTTGGAAAATTTTGAGCCATCTTGGGCTTTTTGGAGATTTTTGGGTCAGCTTGGGCTTTTTTGGAAAATTTTAAGCCGGCTTGGGCTTTTTGGAGGGTTTTGGCTCGGATTGAGCGAAGAAGTCGTTATCATCATTTTTTTGATATATATATATATGTATATATATATTTATATAATCTTAGAAGTCAAAATCTTAATTTTTGGATGCCTTTGAATATATATGTATATTCTGATATATTTTTATAGAAAATACATATATATTTATTTTTATTTTCAAAAGAGGGAAAATATACTTAACCCGTGTGTCAATTCAACCCGCCAGTCGGGGAGTATCCACGTTGGGAAAAGTAGTTTTTGAAAATAATATATATGTATATATAATATATATATTTTTATAGGAGAAAATATACTTAACCCGTGTATCAATTCAACCCGCCAGTCGGGGAGTATCCACGTTGGGAAAAGTAGTTTTCGAAAATAATATATATGTATATATATTTATATATATATGATATACACATATATATTTTTACAGGAGAAAATATACTTAACCCGTGTGTCAATTCAACCCGCCAGTCCGGGAGTATCCACGTTGGGAAAAGTAGTTTTTGAAAATAATATATATGTATATATATATTTATATATAAATAATATACATATATATATTTTTGTAGGAGAAAATATACTTAACCCGTGTGTCAATTCAACCCGCCAGTCGGGGAGTATCCACGTTGGGAAAAGTAGTTTTTGAAAATAATATGTATGTATATATATATTTATATATAAATAATATACATATATATATTTTTGTAGGAGAAAATATACTTAACCCGTGTGTCAATTTAACCCGCCAGTCGGGGAGTATCCACGTTGGGAAAAGTAGTTTTTGAAAATAATATATATGTATATATATATTTATATATAAATAATATACATATATATATTTTTGTAGGAGAAAATATACTTAACCCGTGTGTCAATTCAACCCGCCAGTCGGGGAGTATCCACGTTGGGAAAAGTAGTTTTCGAAAATAATATATATGTATATATATTTATATATATATGATATACACATATATATTTTTATAGGAGCAAATATACTTAACCCGTGTGTCAATTCAACCCGCCAGTCGGGGAATATCCACGTTGGGAAAAGTAGTTTTTGAAAATAATATATATGTATATATATATATATGATATACACATATATATTTTTATAGGAGAAAATATACTTAACCCGTGTGTCAATTCAACCCGCCAGTCGGGGAGTATCCACGTTGGGAAAAGTAGTTTTTGAAAATAATATATATGTATATATATATTTATATATAAATAATATACATATATATATATATTTTTGTAGGAGAAAATATACTTAACCCGTGTGTCAATTCAACCCGCCAGTCGGGGAGTATCCACGTTGGGAAAAGTAGTTTTTGAAAATAATATGTATGTATATATATATTTATATATAAATAATATACATATATATATATATTAAAGAAACTCAAAAATATATATCTGAGAACTCACGTTCTTCTTTGAGCACGGGAGAGCTCTGTCTTCGTTCTCGGCTCGAAGTTCTCTCCCGTTCTCCGTTGTTGTGTCGAATGAAAGGGCCGAATGCGGCTATTTATAGATTTTTGCCGGGTCTGGGATGGGTTCCGCGGCTGCCGTCGCTCCCGCGGAACCATCTTCACGCGGAACTTCGCTGCCGTGCAACCATCTTCACGCGGAACCCTCGTTCCCGCGGAACTTCGTTGCTTGGGCACCAAGCTACATCTACGCGGAACCGGATTCCCGCGGAACTGCATCGGAATTGCTTTTCCCGCGGAACTGCATCCGCGCGGAACCACCTTCCCGCGGAACTGAATGCGGAGCCGCTTCCCCGCGGAACTGCACCGAAAATGTCTTCCCGCAGAACTGCATCCGCGCGGAACCGCCTTCCCGCGGAACTGGATGCGGAGCCGCTTCCCCACGGAACTGTATCGGAAATGCCTTCCCGCGGAACTGCATCCGCGCGGAACCGCCTTTGCGCAGAACTGTAGATCATTCTGTCGCTTCGTTTCGGAGCTTCTCATCGAGTTCTGTTTCGCCGCCTCCGCCAGTTTCGCCTTCGACAACCAGTTTTCCCTGCTTAGTTTCATTTCTTCCCATTTTTTAGTTCGTCTTCGTCCCCAGATGTCTTGGGCCCCGCTTTCTTTGGAAGCGAGAGGTTGTGGATGTTGGGCATCACGCTGTCGTTGGCGATAGTTACCGCCCCGAGTAGCTTGCTCAGCTCTTCCAGCTGCTCGGCCCGCAATCTGCCAGGAACTACCCATCTCTTCGAAATTGACCCGAGAGTAAGAACAGGAACAACTGATTCAAACATTCCCATGGGCACAAATGGGTTGCTCCCAAACGTAAGATGGGCATAAACTTCCTCGGGAATCCTAAGTTTCTTCGCAGTCTCAGCAACCTTTGCCAAGTGCTTATAAGTAAAGACGTTCCCACAAGCATTGCAAAAGTGTTCTCATCCGCCAGGGATTCCACAGTGTCAAGGTCCACTTCCCAATTCCTTTCTGGAACAAGATTGAAGTGCCGGACCTCGACTCCAGCCAAAGCAGCACGCGCCTCATAATATTTATAGCCCGGAGTAGGGAGCAAGATGTTGCAGCTAGAGCGAGCAAGAGTAGCCACCGCCACTTCAATGGATTGCGAGCAACCAACCGTGAGAAAGACGTCATCGGTTGAAAGCTCATAAGGAAGATAGATACTCAGAAATCACCGGTCGAGAGGGGAGAACGCCGTAGGTTGGTGCGTTACAGTTGTAATGGGCGGAGCGGAGAGCAGAGACGACGGCGTCCTCGGCAACGACGGTCGTGCGGCAGCAGGGGAAGATGGAGGGGTCGTCGTGGCCGAGGGGAATGGTAGGCCGCCGATCTCCGCTGTTCAAATGGCTCGTGACCATCATCAGTGTCCCTCTGATGGTAAGCTGTGCCATGCTTTCCAGCACTTGGTTCGGCTTGAAATTCCAGTTCGCTGCCTCTGCAACTCTCGCTGTGTTTCTGTCACCGCCGCTCTCTCTTCCGGAGTCAAATGCTCGCCGCCTTGAAAGAGAATAAGCCCCACCAATGACGCCGGAGCTCATCCATTAGGACCTTGAAAGGGAACTGCGGGTCAGCGGCAATGCAGGACCGCCATCAGTTAACGAAGGCCCCGATCGGGCTGAAACTCGACGGCTGAGACGGACTCTCATCGTTGCTGCCGGTTTTGTTCGTCCGCCTCTTCGGAAGCCCGCGGCGAGCAGAAACGGAGTACAGAAGTTGGCGAGGAGAGGTTCTGGCACTCGTCGGAGGAGTCCTCTCCGGAAATAGTGGTCTGATTAGCCTCCGACGAGGCATCGACTGGAGGAGCGGTGAAGTTAGTCATGGCGTCCGGTCCACGGGGTTTGATAGCCGTCATGTCCTTCACCTACTCTACCATCGGCCTAGGCCTGGGGATCGCCAAAGTTGCAGAGAACTGGTGGGCTTTCAAAGGGAGCCTCACCGGCATCAGCGTGGGCGTCGTGACGGAGACCCAGAAGATCTGGCGGAGCTTCCAAGCGCTGAGCGACATCGCCTTCGCCTACTCCTACTCCGTCATCCTCATCGAGATTCAGGGCACCGTTAAATCTCCATCGTCAGAGGCAAAAACCATGAAGAAAGTTACCGTCCTCAGCGTCGCCACCACCATCGTCTTCTACATACTCTGTGGCTGCATGGGCTACGCCGCCTTCGGCGATGCCGCCCCCGCCAACCTCCTCACCGGCCGCGGCTTCTATGACCCCTACTGGCTGCTCGACATCGCCAACGCCGCCATCGTCGCCCACCCCGTTGGCACCTACCAGGTCTTCTGCCAGCCTCTGTTCGCGTTCGTGGAGAAGTGGTCGGCGGAACGATGGCCCGAGAGCGAATTCATCATCAAGGAGATTTCCTTTCCGATCCCGGCGATGTCCCGGCCGTACACATTCCGGCTGGTGTGGCGGACCCTCTTCGTGATCGCCACCACCGTCATTTCGATGCTACTGCCCTTCTTCAACGACGTGGTGGGCCTGTTGGGTGCATTGGGATTCTGGCCACTCACTGTATATTTCCCAGTGGAGATGTACGTTGCCCAGAAGAAGATTCCCAGGTGGTGCACCAGATGGGTTTGTTTCCAAATCCTCAGCCTCTCCGATGAAGTATTCCTTCCTCTCCGTTTTCTCGCTGTGTTTCTCTCTCTGCAACTGGATTTTCGGATGCGAAAAACCTTCTCCGAGTTCTCATCGCTCTCCTCCTCGCCAGCAGCTTCCGTTTTCAACGTCACTAGCTTCCCATGCGACAAGGAATATGATTACATCGTCGTTGGCGGCAGCACCGCCGGCTGCCCGCTCGCCGCCAACTTATCCCAAGACCTCACCGTCTTCTTCCTCGAGCAGGGTGCTAGCAGCCTATCCTTCCCCACCATCATCACGCCCGGAACCGATGAGCTCTGCGCCCTCGGTGTAATGACCTTTGGCCCAGTTGTTTCTTACGCCGGACTGACCGAAGACGAAGTTATCAGGGCGGAAAATCTGGCCGTAGGGATCAGAACGGATGCTGTCCATGGTTCCGGGTTCCAGTTTCATGAGAACGCTACGAGGGACGAATCGGCCGTAGCTGGCTTCAACGGCTTCTCCGGCAGCCGCCGCCCTCCTCCCGAGCCCCAGTCCGATACCGCCTAGTTCGTACCCAGTCCGGTTCAGGAACGGCTCGCCCAGCGCCAGGAACCCCGGCGAAGACGTGGCCAGTAGGGAGCTGAAGCTGCCAGGCCAGACTCTGCCGATATCAAGCTGCACCGAGACGTCGGGCTCGGAGCTCGAAAGCGGGACGGCGGCAACGGAGGTGACAGCAGGGGGGAAACCGACCGCGGGGCCGCTACAGCGGACGTGTCGCTGGTGCGAGAGCGCTTGTCGGGGCAGTGGTGGTTGGCGGCCTTCCCGCCGTCGCTGCGCGTGTTCCCGCCGACGAGGATGTTGTGGAGAGCTCCGCTTTGGGTCCAATACCGGCGGCAAGATTTGCAGAAGCGCCTGGGCCGCAACATGTTGTAGTTGTTGTAGTAGCAGAACTTGGTTCGCGTGGACTCGTAGTAAGGGCAAGGCAACGGCGGGTTTTTCACCGTTGTCGGTGCGGGCTGCGGTCGGCCGGGACGTCGATCGGTGGAAGATTCTGAAGGCATTTCCCGGAGCCGGCGGCTTCTGTTGTCTTTCCTTCTTCTTTCTTCTCCTTTTTTTTTTTTTTTTTTTTTTTTGCTACACATGTAATATCACATAATTTCATAGGCCATATAATTGTAGTGATTTTATACCTCATCAATGTGTTTGACTAAAATCAAAATTTTTCAATGTAAAATTTTTTACTTTATATATTTTTTAATTATTTTTTGTATCTTCCTATTAAACTAACTTATTTTTTAATCGTTTCTACATAGTTATTCATACAATTAATATATCTATTTTAATTTTATTCTCTTTACTCTTCATTATTACTCTTGTTGTATTAAGTAATATTAAAAACGCCAAAATAGTAAAGCATTGGACGTACACATCAAAGGCCATCTACATGTGAGACTGAAAAGAGAGAATGGACATTTAAACAAAGCCAAACACAAGAACTTATGACACCTGTGCTAATGATGATTATATAATTTCTTTAAGGTCACATGGACAGAATATACAAGATATACGATGCACACATTTGGTTGAGACATTGATAAAAATGGAAACGTGGCACGAGTCCATGGCTGGTACAAGACGGGGAAGTTTGGAATGGGAGTTTTTGAGGCAGACAAGTAAAGCTTATTTGGATTTTGGATGAATGTGTGGAGCTTAGGAGTTAGCTGACGTTTTAACCACACCCACTCATTAGTCATTATGAAGTCGATTTTGCAAATTCCCTTAATTTGTTCTTTGGTTTTCAAAAATAGAAGGCATATATGCATTTTGGGCCTGCGTCTTCCAAGTAACCTCTTCAAATTTTATAATTTAGATTTATGATAAAAAAATTCAATCTATTTACTATGTATAATATTATTTTTTAACTAAGAGATAGAATTTCATCTGAATGAGTCATATTTACTAAAAAATATCTATTCACATGTAGATTATAAAAAATGCTAAGATTTATTTATATGTGTTAGAATATGATAATACTTCATAAAATTATTTATCAACATATAAATAATATTTTAGATAATTTAGATTTTAAAAATATAATTTTAAAATTGATATTTAACATTAAATTATTTCATTATATTAATTCTCTACAGTTATAGATGGAGCGCGTGTACAATAATACTAGACAAGTGAAAGAGTATTTAAGATACTGTAGCACCCGCCACGAGCACTACAATGAGCTCGGAATGGTTTCCCGGACCTTGAAAATATGGATCGTGTTGGACAGCAACGTGGGCTTAGATTTCCTGCATCCACATGGGGTAAAATGCGTTAGGCTTCATATTTTTTAGAAAAGTTAACATATGGATGTTTTCTTGCGGGTTTGGCAACATAACGGCTAAGACGGGGCTTTTCATACACAGATCTAGTCACAAATCCGGCAGCATAATGGCAGCGTATTATGCTGGAATCTGCGGACCCGCGTGCACCCGCCTTGCCGGGGTGTTAACTCAAATAAACACGCAAAAATAAAGAAAACGGAGTCGTCACTGATCTTTAAAGGGAGATCAGTCCCTGTTTAATGAAATAAGGCACTAGTAGTACAGAGTCTGGGTTTCGACCTTTGAGTTGAAGCAAATATAGAGAAATCTGCCAACCCGAAGCGGTTTACACGACCTGAAAGGGGGAAAAATGAAGGATTTGAGAGAACGGAAGAGATGAAAAGGGGAAGCGTGGAGGAGAAGTGCGTCGCTTGGAGAGTGTGAAAAGCAGGGACACAGGGGTGTTGCTACAGACTCCCGTCCTCCCCTCTAGGATGCCTCTCCAAGTGTGTTTTAAATGAGAAGGGTGCTCCTCCTTTTATAGATGTTGGAGTGGGCTTTGGGCTCTCTTGAAGTCATGGACTTGGTCCATGAGCTTGGACTTGAGTTGGGATTAGGGGTGTAAATAGGGTCGGGTTCAACCCGAACCCGTATCAACCCGGACCGATTTTTAACAGGGTTGGGTTGAGGCTTTGCAATTTCGGTTTTTGAAAATCGGGTTCAACCCGACCCGATTTTCAAAATCGGGTTGACGTGGGTTAGGGGTCGGTCAACCCGACCCGACCTGCCCCCGTATAACTGATTTAGGTAAAAGAGTAAACCCTACCCTTCACCGAAATTGCCATTTGCCAGCCCTCTCCCCTCTGTCGCGGCGTCCCCTGCAAATCGCTCCCACCTGCCTCTGCCGACGTCGGTCATCGGCTGCAAATCTGCCGCTGAAGATAACGTGCCCGGCTGCCCGGCTGCGACCTGCAAATCGTGCTGGCGTAGTGGCGTAATCCAGCTAATGAGAAGAGACAGCAACTAGGCAGCTCCCTTTCACTCGCGTCGGCGTCGATTCCTCCTGTGACTGGCGACGAAATTGCACCTATTTTGGATTGGCCTGAAGAAATCGTGCTGGCGTAGTCCTTTTTGTTGACGCCTGAAGACAGAGTTGACGCAGAGTTGCTGAGGACAGAGACGCCTGGATTTCTTTTCTTCAAAATTTCCGGTACGCTCGGCTGCCCGGCTGCGACCTGCGACCTGCAACTGCTATTCTGCTAATCGTGCTTGCGAGTGGCGACTATGGTGCTGGCGTGCTGTTGAGGACGGGAGTTGACGCCTGGATTTCTTTTCTCAGCAATTTTCGAATTCCGGGTACGCTTCTTGGATCTTGGTTTTAATCTCATCTAAACCCGCTGCGACAAATGTCATGAGGACAAATCCAACCAGAACGACTCAAAAACATCGACTACTTCGATCATGCTGTCATTAGTTTTGTTTCGTACCAAACGCTTGGATGGGTTATGTTATTGAAGATCTACCTGGCTGGGCAATGATCCTGGCTATTGCGCGAGTGGCGGGTAGATAAATAAGTAAATAATGGCCAGAAATAATGTTCTCCGAACTGGGAACTTTGAGAACTGGCATTAGCCAAGGCAATTTCACAAAAGAGGCTAACAAATTCCCGACCTAGTTTTAGGTAGCAATTGGAGGGCACATTGTTGTGAAGCCATTGAAATAGGTATCACTCTTATGCTATTGAATTTCCTTTTCAATTGCCAGTACAATTTCCCATTTATTTATTGCATTATCAATTACCGATACGACTGCCAGCATGTGAGGGAATGCGCTGACGACAAGGTTCTACCAGGCTTTCTGAAAATGTGACTCCCTGTGGAATGGTTTGGAATAATAAAATAAATTGTGTATTGCTGCCCTTCAGAAATATGTTAAGTTAACCTTGTTATCATGTAAGCTGCGGGCTTCTGTGAAAATCTCTTTTGATTGATTTTTTTGTGATGTTTATTTTGATACTGTGACACTGTGTTTTGAGATCTTAAATGGTAAAAGTGTGGTTGGTTTGTGGAATTATCATTTTGAGTTTATAATATTAATTATGATAAGATTGAGCTTGAAGTTTGAAAATGAAATATGCTTATGGAATGCTTGGAATAATCTTAGACTATGCTCAGTTAATAATTTTACTTGGAATAATTATGGAATATGCTCTTTGAGATTTGGCATAACATATTATACCGAATCTGAAACTGCATTTTGATGATTGCTATGTATATTAAATTACGTTGGTGGCCATATATATTAAATTAACCCATTTGATCATGTCTCAATGAGTTTTACTCATAATCATCACTCATAAATATCACATGACACTAACTATTTTAATTTTTTTCATTTATACTTCTTTTCTAAAGTGTTATAGAATTTGTGCATTAATTGGAATGGACGAGGATGATGTTATAGAAGTGCATGCCAATACACCATCATCAACACCATCTGCAGCATCTGAAGCTACATCCAACAAACCACAAAAACGAAAATATAAAGCAACATCGAGTGTGTGGGAATTTTTTGAAAAAGTTTATGCACCTGGATCTTCAAAAGCACAAATCTGTGTCTGTAAAAAATGCAAAGCACAATATAGATGTGAGAGCAAGATTGGCACAAGCACACTTAGAAGACATGCAGAAAAATGTTATAAAGGTGGTGATGGGACCTCACAACAACTCTTGCAATTCACTAGTCAAGAAAGTAGAGAGACTACTTTAGGCAATTGGAAGTTTGATCAACTTGCTATTAGAAAAGCTATTGCCAAGATGATTGTGATTGATGAAATGCCTTTTAGCACTATCGAGCGTGTTGGCTTTAGAGGATTAATACAAGTAGGCATGCCACAGTTTAACTTTGTTACTCGTCAAACAATTACTCAAGATTGTTTAGAAATTTATCAAACAGAGAAGAGAAAGTTAAGAAAATTTTTGAGGGAAAAGGTGCAAACTATTTGCTTGACTACTGATATGTGGACTTCAATTCAAAATGTTGGTTATCTTTGTCTCACAGCTCATTTTATTGATGCAAGTTGGTATTTGCATAAGAAAATTATTAGCTTTTCTCTTCTCCCTTGTGCACACACTGGTGAAGCAATTGCATCTGCAATAGATCAAAGTTTAAGGGAATGGGAAATTTCAAGTGTTTGCACAATGACAGTTGATAATGCTAGTTCCAATGATGTTGCAATTCGCCATTTGAAACATTGCATTGGAAATAGAAATGGTTTGTTATTTGATGGAGAATTTTTTCATGTAAGATGTGCTGCTCATATTTTAAATTTGATTGTCAAAGATGGACTTAAAGAAATTGGTGATGCAATTGCTCGTATTAGAGCAGCTGTTCGGTATGTAAGATGCTCTCCTTCAAGGCTGAGATTGTTTAAGGAATGTATCAAAAAATGTTTTATTACAGATAAGGGTGCATTGGTTTTGGATGTGCCCACTAGATGGAATTCTACATACCTTATGTTAGAAAGTGCTTTGAGATTCAGAAGAGCATTTGAGCAGATGGAGTTAGAAGATGTCTCCTTTATTAGAGAAGATCCTCCAACACGTGAAGATTGGAATAAGGCAACTCAGCTGATTGCTATTTTAAAACAATTTCATGAGGTAACTAAAATTTTGTCAGGGTCTTCATATGTTACTGCGAATTTATATTTCGTTGAAGTTTGCAAAACACAAAGGTTGTTAAGGGATTTTTTAACCAACCATGACCCTCTCATTGTTGATATGTGCAAAAGAATGAAAGAGAAGTTTGACAAGTATTGGGGAGATATTGACAAGATCAATATGATTTTGGTCATTGCAGTTGTTTTGGATCCAAGGTATAAGCTAAAATATCTTCGATTCCAATATTCTTTATTGTATAATGCAGAAAAAGTTAGTGAAATTTTGATAAAAGTTCAGTTGAAAATGCAAGAGATATTCAAAAGTTACCAAGCAAAGTATACTCCAATGACAGTATCTCAAGAGGCGAAGGAAACTAATGATGGGAATGAAAAACTTGTTGAGTCTTCTCGTTCAAGTGGAGATGCTTCATATAAAGATTTTTTAAAGAAAGAGGCAGGTCTTGATGTGAGCAATGAATTAGATCGATACTTGAAAGACCCTGTAGAAATAGATGATGATGATGATGATAATTCTTTTGATATTTTAGCATGGTGGGCTTCTTCAAGATATCGAGTTTTATCACACATGGCTCGAGATATTCTTGCCATTCCTGTTTCTACAGTTGCTTCAGAGTCTGCCTTTAGTACAGGAGGTCGTGTGCTTGATCCTTTCAGGAGCTCTTTGCAATCTCATGTTGTTGAGGCTTTGATATGTGCTCAAGATTGGCTACGGTCTTCAGCGAATCTTCAAATGGAAGGAGAAGATTTGGTTGAAATTGGTGAGCCTGTTGAAGGTAATTTGAATATATAATTATGTATTTATAACTTGATTACTTGCAACTAATACTATAACTGATTTCTTCAATTTTACAGCTACTCAAGGAAGTATGGAATTTGGAACTTCTAGCCATGCATGAATTTCCACACAAATGATCTAGGTACTTGTATTTTAATTTGTTTTTATAAAAATATAACTATATATTCATACTTACTTTGATAATTATTTATTTCAGGAGAAAAACTACACATACTAATCGCAAAGAGGGCATGAGATTTGATTTGAAGAGAAAAGTTGTGTTAACTTTTTAAATGAGTTATGTTGTGGACATGTTATTTAAAACAAATTATTTGGATATGATTATGTTTCATAAGATATGTATTTGGATATGTTTATGAGAGTGTATTTCATTCATGTTGTTTAGATATTTAAATATAATTGTGTGGAGTTTGGAAATATGCTTGACTATTTGGTTGTGAAATGTTGTTTAAATTTATATGATTTGGAAATATATTTGGTTAATTAGTTGTAAAATTTTGTTTGAATTATTTGGTTATATTGCATTGATAATATGTGTAATCTATTAGCCCGATTTCTAACCCGAACCGAACCGATTTGAGGTGGGTTGAAATAGGGTTGGGTTAAGGTGTGAAAAGTAGGGTTGAAAGTAGGGTTGGGTTGGGATTTTACAAGATGGGTTAGGGTTGTATTTGTCCCAACCCGAGTCAACCCGACCCGATTTACACCCCTAGTTGGGATTATGGGCCTTGGGCCATTTGAAGGCTTGGACTTGATCCATATACTTGAGCTTGGATTAAGATCATGGGCCTTGGGCCACTTGAAGGGTTTGGACGTGGTCCATATGCTTGAGTTTGGTTAGTGGACTTGAGCTTCACTAAGCCTGTTGTTTTTGGGTGGGCCGTTGTGAAGGCCCAAAGTTGTAGAGAAGCCTACTTCTGAAGCTTGGTAGGCTGGATCTGGTGGGTTAAAGCTTGGCTAAGCCCGTAGAGGTGGCTTGTAGGAGCTTCGCTCTTGTGGGCCGGATCTGATTTGTTGAAAAGCCTGCTTCGAGGCTTGTTAGAGCTTCGCTCCCGTGGGCTGAGTTTGGAATAGCTCGCTTAGCTAGCTTAAACTTCATTTTGCATCGAATTTGGTTGGGCTTGAAATTTATTTCACTTGTCCATCTTTGGGCCCAAGGGTGGGGTGTCAACAGTTGCCTCCCTTTGCCAAAGGCGTCCTGATGGTGAATGACAAAGTGTCGGACACCCCTTTTGGCATTGACCTAAACACTCTTTTCTTTTTTCCTCTCTCTCTCTTTTTGTTTTTATTTTTCTCTCTTTTTTTTGTTTTTGTTTTTTGTTTTTTTCTCTCTTTTTTATTTTTGATCTTTTTTTCTCTCTTTTTTTGTTTTTATTTGTCTTTTTGTTTTTTTATTATTTTTGTCTTTTTGTTTGTCTCGCAATTTTTGTAAACTTGCGGGGGCTTCTTTGCAAAAAAGATCTCCGCAGGCTGTCTTGTAAAACTCGCGAATCAGTTGGCTCACTTTGTTTTCCTCTTGAGCCTAGGCCCTTTTTTTGTAATTTTTGGAATTCGCTGGGGGTCATTTGTAATTTTTTTCGATTTTTAGGGCTCGATCATGGGTCCCATATTTGGTTGTTCTTTTCTTCTTTTCCACCACTGCCATCGTCGACGCTCGACTCGTTTCCTCCTGCCTTGCTGATAAGATCGATGTTGCCATTGGTTGTGTGGCTGCCATTGATAGTTCTCGTGCCACTGCCTGGCCGCCGCTATCATTATCGTCGTTTGCCTTTTGGCTTATCTTCTCTCGCGTCGGCCATTGCTGTCGGGGCTTCTAATTTGATTCTGGCTACCGTGACTGCCTGCTTGAGACACGCCACCGCTGCTACCACTGAAGTTGTCGTGCGTCGCTGTCGCTTGTCGTTTGTCGTCACTGCTGCTTGGGCTGCGATTCTCTTCTGCTACACTGGCCATGGTTGCCGCTATCAGGCTCACCTATATCTGGTCGCTGTCATTGTCGTTGCCGGTGTCATCACCCGATTTTTGGCTTGTCTTCCTTGGTGCCGATCGTGGTTGCTGTCAAAAATCGGCGTCGCCGCCCTTTTTGCTACCGTTTTTCTTTTTGACTTCCAGTTGCCGTGGCTACCTACTTTGGGACGTCATTCAGCCGTGTCGCCGCTACCGTGCTGTCATTGGGGTCGCCGCTTGTTTGTGGTTGAGTTGCGGTCATTTTCTTTTGCGTCATTCGTGTTTGCTTCCATCAGGCTTGCCTATTCCTGGCCGCCGTCACTGTTGCTGCCTTGGCAACATTTGGGCTGCGCAGTTGAGGGTGGGCTTTGCCGGCTATTGTCGTTCCCTTCCTCGACGATGACTGGATTGCGCCGCTTGTTGCTGCCGTATTTTTCCTCTTCGGTGGTCGATAGTCGCTGCCGTCATTGTTGGGGTCGTGAAGGGGCACTGCTGTCATTGCCATGGGCTCGCGGCCACCTATGGCTGTTGTCGGTTACCGTCGTTGTTGTCGATTGCCATCGCCACTAATTATTTGGAATGGGTAGCTGCAGCTGTCTTCTCTATTTTCAACACCATGTTGTTGCTGCTACTGCCGGGATCGCTGCCGTGGGTTGGGTTTGGGTTGCGTTGCTGCCACCCTTGCTATTGCCGCCAGTCGCCTTCTATCTCGGCTATTGCCATTGCTATTGCAGGGGATTTTCTTGCAGTTGCCCCCTTTATTTTCTGTAGCCACTGCTGTTGTTGCCCGGTTGCCTTCCCCTTTTCCTCCGGTTGCTATAGTAAGGCTCTTTTTTTTGTTATTGATTATATGTCAGTGCTATCTTTTGATTGTTTATCGGTGTGGAGTGGCAGTGCGATTTTTGTTGGGTGATTTAGCACCGCTACCTGGGTGATTCGAGGGTCCATCGACAATCATCTCTGCTTTTTGCTGACGCTGTTCCTGGTCTGACTAGGCAGTGGCCATCGGTTGCTGCGCTGGGTGACACTCTCTTCTTCCCTTTCTTTTGCTTTGTTCTTCTCTTGCAGCCGGTGTTAATGACAACATTGTTGGGTGACTTCAGGTGCTAGCGGGTGCGATTTGCGTGAGCCGAATGTCTATTAGTGCTAGCGAGCACTTTGTCAAATGGCGAGGAGATCACCGGCATTCTTTAGAGTTGCTACTATTGATCGGTAGGTATCTCCTCCCTTTTCCTATTTGCTTTGTGGATCGCTTTCCTTTCTGTCTGTATTTCCTTGCATTGTCATTTGTGAAAGAAGAATGTCTCGGGGATTGTCCTGAAACTAAGAGAGATTGCAGGGAGACCGTTTCTCGTCGTGGTTGAGCCATTATTTGGAAGCGATGGCTCCCACTTTTCCTTTGTTGAAGTTTGATGTGGGCAACCCCTTTCCATTCCTTGTAATAGGCCTCTTATTGGGATAGAAGAAAGAGGGTAGCCCCTTATATGCCTTTGCCTTTTTGGGTTGAAGCACTTTGTAGACTTGTCTCTCGATGTGGCTGCCATAGTGTCTCCTCTTTTGTAATCGTGTATTGACCTTCCATTTTTCCATATTGCTTATGCTTGATAGGGTAGCTATTTCCTTTGAGCATGTGATATCCTTTCTATATCGGGATAGGCAACTATCTTTGTTGCAACTTACTTTTTTTTGTTTCGTACCTTTGTGTGTGACCAACATCTTTCCGTCTTTTGAGTTGAAGCATTTTGAAATCCTGTTTTTGCTTGATATGACTACCATGATGACTTTTCTCTTGTTTCTAAATTGCTCATGCTTGACGAGATGATTGCCTTCTTGTGTAGTCGTGTGATAATTTTATGTCTGCCCCTATGCTTGGTGAATGCACGATCCCATTGCAAATGTTGTGGCGGGAATGCTTGGTGGATGCATAATCTTATTGCAAATGCCACCTATTTCAAAATAGAGTTATGATCCGTGGTACACGAAGTATGGGTGTAATGCTCGGGCTCCAAATTTCTTCTCTGACGGTCATCACGCGGCTTCAGGTGGTGACGTCCTTACTCGGGCTAGGGCTGCTGGCGGCGTTCATTGAAGACTTTTTCTTCATCTTTTCTCTTTTTTGGCCGAATTGTATTTTTGTAAATCTTGAATGCTTATATGCCCCATTTTTTGGATGTAAAGTCGTGTAAATACCGGCTCATTTTTTGAATGACTTTCTTGTCTTCTGGTTTGGACGGCATATGTGATATGTCGCTTTTGTAGGGTATTAATCTTGTAAAATTCTTCTTCTTGACGTCCCTTGTAATGCTTTGATCATTTGTAGGCTGTAAGCCGTTGAAAATTCTGCATAAGGGTTGTTGTGTATCTATTATATATATAGACCTAAAAACTTTTCAAGTCTGTCAGCGTCCTCCTTGATTTTCGTGATCTGCCTGCTGAAATCCGGATTTTGCAGATACCTTTCCATATCTCCTAGATTTTACGTGATTTTTTCGTGATTCACGCTGCTGAAACCCAGATTTTCCGTGTGCATGTTGTACTTCCCAAATTTTGCACGATTTTGTCCGTACTTTCCAGATTTTACACGATTTTTTACGATTTTCTCGTCTATCCAGCTCAAAATCTCTTCACGATACTTTCTGCACTTATCCTTCAAGGCTACGCTGTTGCTATGGGTGTCTGAAAGTTTGCCTTGCGAGTGGTGCCGTGGAACCCTGAAACTTGTTAGGTTGTCAAAGCTTGTTTCCAGCAACAGCAATTCAACAGTTATGGATTGCCCCCATTTTCATAGAGAGTGTAGAAAGGCAAATGTCGTCCCTTTCCTCATGTAGTTTTGCCTCCCGGGGCCCAAACTTCGCTTGATGAAAGATAGAATATAATGTAAAAGCAATATGTGTCCTTTTTCTTCAAAACTGTCTGCCCCCATGCTTTGGGATGATATAGATGCATTTTTCTCCACCTTTTCCTCTTCAGTCTTCATTTATAAATTATCTCTTGTAACTTGAATTTAATGCTTCTCTGGCATGTGACTTTGATAGGCTGCCCCCATGCTTCTCTGGCATGCCCCTAGCCTTTTATGTTTTGTGCACTTTTCGCCCCTTGTGAAATATTGTCTTCACTGGTTATTGGCATTTTTCCTGCCAAGCTTGATGGAAAGACTATCTAGTAGCCATTTTGAAATATCCTTTGTGCATGTGTTGACAAAGATGTATTTGTGGCGGTGGGTTGATAGATGATTTTTGTGTGCCCTGCACATTCTACGGCTTCCGGGGCTAACCTTGTTGGCTGTTCGACTTCGTCAACATTGCCTATGTTGATAATGGTTTGTTGAGGCCTTTTAGATGCCTCTGCTTGATTATCTATGTGAGGGATAACTTCATTCGTGACTTGTAAATGGTCTCTTCCATTTAGCTTTTCTTGTGTAGGAATTTCTTGAAATATTTGCTCTTTGGCTAGCACCTCCTTTTCTGAGGTGTTTGTCTGCTTTGTTGATAAGATTAATATTTCACCCTCCGTTGCCAAACATAGTTGTGTGAAAGATGATGATAATGACTACTTTGGAGGGATGCTAGGAGTAGAGGTGTAAGGAGATTTGAGGTTCTCTTCTGCATTTTTAGACTGCGGGCATGTTGGTTGGTTAACTGAAATGAAGGCATTTTCTGGGGAGAAGTGAGGCAAACTGGCAAAGTTGGTTGACTCGCTACTTTGGATGGAGTTTTCGAGTTTGTAGGCAAGGTATTGGAGGGTGTTTTTTGAACAATAGGGGATTTATGTGAAATAAGACCCTCTTGCTTAGGCTTGACAGGTTTTCCCAATAAAATGACAGGCTCAGCGCATTTTCTTTATAGGACAACCAAGTTGGCATTTCGGCTTTGTAAAATGATAGGAGTATTTTGGGGTTGTACTTTTGTTATGAAAATAGAAAGGTCAAAGATTTTGGCATTACCCTTCACAAAATTGACTTTCATGTCGATGTCCGCTATTTGAGATGTCTGTCTTGCCTGTTCAAGATAAATACCATTCTCCTGTTGTGGCCATGGAGAGATGGTGTCATGTTTGATTCCTGCCTCCACTTGGTCCCCGGCTTGAAGGAGTTGATGGTCCCCGGCTTGAAGGAGTTGAGTGAAGTTGATATATGGGTGAGAGATGAGGTAGCCCGAGATACTCGGGTGTGCTGAGTTGATGATGATGGAGATTTGCTCGTCCAATGATAACGGGCTTTTCATCTTCGCCGCCAAGGCACACCACCTAGACATGTACTCTGAGAATGTTTCATCCCTTTTTTGCTTGAGCGCCTTGAGATCGGCTCTTTTGGGAGCCATGTTTAGCATGTATGAGAAGCGGTCCATGAAGGCCAAGGAGAATTGTTCCCATGTTTTAATCAACCGGTAATCAAGTGATGTGTACCATTCCAAGGCGTATTTCTTTAAGCTATGTTGGAATAGTCTTATCAAGATTTTTTCGCTTTTTACGAAGGGGTATAGGATGCCGCAAAAGGCCTTGAGATGAGCCCTCGGGCATGAGTCTCCTTCATATGTGGGTAGAGCCGGTATCTCGAACTTCTTGGGTAGCTTGATGTCGGGGAACGGGCATAGATCTTTTATTTTGGCCGAGGGTAGTCCCTCTCCTTGATGTTGTCGGATTTGATCCTCTATTTATTTTAGTTGGTTCTAGAGTTGGTCTTTGAGGTTTTGGATTTTATTGCGGCCTTGTTCTAAGACCATCTCCTCTTCTTTATGATGATCGTTCCTTCACTTATAGGAAGATTGTTGAGGTCCTCCGTCTTGCTCCACGTTCGGGTTTTGAGAGCAAAATGGTGGTGCAGAGGTATTCTGGCCACCAATTAGAGGTTGCCTCATGTTTGACAGGGCTTCTTCCAACTTTTGCATCCTCTTGTCCATATCCGCCATATAAGCTTCAATGGACTGTTCGAGCCGATGATCCCGTTCTTTATGTAGTGAGGGTTGCTCGGACTCCATCCTAGCTACTCTCAATCTGGTAACCACGGGGCTTCGATCCGCGATTGATTTGCTTTGCCTTCGAGCTATGATGAAGAACTTGAGCAATCAAGGAAAATAGTTAGCACTTGTAAACAGATAATAAAAAAAGATCAACCTTTGGGTGGATGTTTGGAGGTCCAGGTCCTTTTGTGTTCTTTGCAGCTTTTATTTATTTTAAGTTCCACGCGCGAGAATGTTCGATGTCCACAGGTTCTTGTTTGCCTAAGGCACTTCTGGAAAAGTGACCAGTTCGCTTGAAGCGTGTATGGAGAAGGGACCAGTTCTCTTAAAGCGTGTCTGGAAGAACGACCAGTTCGCTTGAAGAGTCTCTGGAGGGAAGACCAGTTCACTTGAAGCGTTTCTGAAAGTATGACCAGAAAACACCCAGGTTATGAAAAAAACATGATTTTTACACCGGATTTTTTTAGCGTTAATTGGTTTTATATTTGTCGAAAGTCCTTGCTATAGGCTCATGTTATGTGCCTAGACAGTTACGAGACAGTGTTCAATGGTCCTCTCCCTTCTCGGGTCTTTTGCTGTTTGTGAGCTAAACGCCTCTAGACCTAAAAACTTTTCAGGTTTCTGCGTGATTTGGGCAGAAACTTCAAAAACTTGCTGCCGGAAGACGGAGATGTCCCTGCAACTCATTTTTCAGCGAGGAAGAAGCTCCGATCTTCAGATTCTGTCCCCCTTGCGCCTGATGTAGACCAGTAACGTCGTCCCTAGTGGAGTTGCCAAGTTGTAGCACCCGCCACAAGCACTACGATGGGCTCGAAATGGTTTCCCGGGCCTTGAAAATATGGATCGTGTTGAACAGCAATGTAGGCTTAGATTTCTTGCATCCACATGGGGTAAAACGCATTTTGCTTCATAGTTTTTAGAAAAGTTGACATATGGGTGTTTTCTTGCCGGTTTGGCAATATAACGGCTAAGACGGAGTTTTCCGTATACGGATCTAGTCACAAATTCGGCAATATAATGGCAGCATATTATGCTGGAATCTACAGACCCGCGTGCACCCGCCTTGTCGGGGTGTTAACTCAAATAAACACGCAAAAATAAAGAAAACGGAGTCGCCACTGATCTTTAAAAGGAGATGAGTCTCTGTTTAATGAAATAAGGCATTAGTAGTACAGAGTATGGGTTTCGGCCTTCGAGTTGAAGCAAATATGGAAAAATCTGCCAACCCGAAACAGTTTACACGACGTAAAAGGGGGGAAAATGAAGGATTTGAGAGAACGGGAGAAATGAAAAGGGGGAGCGTGAAGGAGAAGCGCGGCGCTTGGAGAGTGTGACAAGCCGAGATGCTGGGGTGTTGCTGCAGACTTCCGTCCTCCCCTTTGGGATGCCTCTCCACGTGTGTTTTAAATGAGAGGGGTGCTCCTCCTTTTATAGATGTTAGAGTGGGCTTTGGGCTCTCTTGAAGTCATGGACTTGGTCCATGGGCTTGGACTTCAGTTGGGATCATGGGCTTTTGGCCATTTGAAGGCTTGGACTTGATCTGTATACTTGAGCTTGGGTTGAAATCATGGGCCTTGGCCCACTTGAAAGGTTTGGACTTGGTCCATATGCTTGAGTTTGGTGGACTTGAGCTTCGCTAAGCCCGTTGTTTTTGAGTGGGCTGTTGTTGAGGCCCAAAGTTGTAGATGCCCAAAGTTGTAGAGAAGCCTGCTTCTGAGGCTTGGTAGGCTAAAGCTTGGCTAAGCCCGTTGAGGTGGCTTGTAGGAGCTTCGCTCTTGTGAGCCGGATCTGATTTGTTGAAAAGCCTGCTTCAAGGCTTGGTGGAACTTCGCTCCTGTGGGCTGAGTTTGGAATAGCCCGCTTAGCTGGCTTGAACTTCCTTTTGCATCGAATTTGGTTGGGCTTGAAATTTATTTCACTTGTCTATCTTTGGGCCCAAGGGTGGGGTGTCAACAGATACTATAAATGATGCTAAATATAATAAATTAAGTGAATTTTCTATCATGCATCAAGATATTAAAAATAAAAGTTGTCATATAAAAAAAGGTTTCATAAAAGCATTTGCGTCCAAATATAGTTTTCTTATTATAAAATAATTAATGGAGGGAGAAATACCAAAAAAATGCATGATTATTTTATACAGGGAGATGTGATTAGATGTTCGAAATATCGAGTATTGGATGGGAAACATGCAGATGCCAATCTTTAGCCGTTCTAGCAAAAATAAATTATTTTCATTTTTGTTAACCAGACACGCTGACACACATCACCATATGAAATAACAAGCTGGAATGGGCTGAGACGCTATGCATTATACATATAACTTGATTTTCGGCCTGAAAATAAGAAGCTCATGGATTTCTAGGCCAAGGCCCAGATAGGCCTAACAAATATCATGGACCACCTGTGGGCTTTGAAAACAATCTGATTTCTACTCGTGTATCGTTTGCTTTCCTTCTAAAAGGCCGTGTGCATAATGTTCCTAGTTTTGATTAGATTGGAGGTTTTGATAGGCAAATTGATCAATGTTCATATTAAAGAATTTTAGTTGCAGTTTTTCTTTTCGTATTTTAGTTACAGTTTTGGGGTGAAAGGCACCATTTACAAATGGGTAAAATGACAAGCTATTTGATTAAGTTGATAGATTTGATTAGCCAATTTTAGGGTTTTTTTCCATAACGAGCTCTAACAGTTTTAGGATGCAGGGAATTTGTTAAATTGATGTATTGTTGTTGGCTCAAAAAGAGCATGGCAGTATGACTGGGATGAAAACAAAACTGAATGTAATAATAATGCTGTTAGCAATATAAAGAAGGGATATGAACCTTTTATTTTTTTCATTGGAAGGCTATGATCCTATTAGCGTCGGTTAACATGTGTCTGTTTATGCCCGGCTAAAAGGCAATTTTTTTAAAGATGTCATTTTAATTATTTTAACTCGTATATTAAAGAGGATGATCCGATTAGTTCAAACTAAACAAATGTTTCACTTAGCCCACCTAAAAAAATTCATTTACAGCAAATTTTTGATTTTTTCATATACTTATTTATTTAATTTTATTTAACATATAAACCAAGTTTTACCATTTTTAGATATATTTATATGTTTTTTGATATTTTTAAATATCTATGTGTATATATATATTTAAAATACACATATCCAAAAATGGTAAATTTAGTTTAATGTTAAATCCATTTAGATAAACAAGTGTATGAATAAAAAAACAAAAAAAATTATTGCAAATAAATTTTTAAAAATAAAATTGTATAAATTATATTTATTTAAATTATATATAACTATAATTAACATTTAACAATATAAATAAATATAACTTTTTGGTACTGGTTTAATAATTAAGTATTTTTAAATGTTTAATTAACAAAATAATGGTTTAGACAATAAATATATATGACCTTTTAGGAATGGTTCAATTATATGTCCCAAATTGTAATTTAAACTATTCTGGAACTTGGATTGGTAGAAAATACTTAATTTAAATGATTATTTAATTATATGTGCTAATTTAATAATTAAGTATAATAAAGGTTTAATTATATGTCCCAAAATTATAATTTATATTTAAATAATCTAAATAAATATATGTGCCTTTTTGGGATAGATTTAATAAGTAATAATAATTATATCATTTTTATTTACATTTAAATAAAAATATATGCACTATTTTAACCATCCACATAATTATTTCTATTTATAATTTAATTAACTGAATTTTTCCAATCTAAACCATCTACATGATCCAGAGCATCTCAAGAGATAGAAAATGACTCTTGAATCACCCAAATTGAACACCAGAAGTATTAGACCTAAATTAAACAAAATCTACCGAAATTTAATCCAAATTTTTTTCCATCGCGACAAATACTCACGATGCGTCACCCTCCATAGCAAACCCGAACCCTATCCGCCGCCGCAACTGCTCCTACCCGCTTGCCGTCGACCGTTGGATCTTTGATCAGAACTGACCGATGACTCACCGGCATCGTAACTTCGATTCCTAACTTGCCGGATCAGATCTATTCTCCAATCGCATGAATCTGAAAAAAATTGTTGTTGCAGGTGTTCTTCTTCATTACCGGTCAGTGCCACCAAGCGCCGCTCAAACTCACTGGCTTTATTGTCACTGGTCTCTCTCTACCAACCGCCTGCTTCTTCCATTTTCAAAGAGAAGAAAACCCACCAGCCTCTTGTCGTCTTCTTCTTCCTTGTTGTTGCCATCGCCGCTCATCAATCGAAGTCGTGCACTCACTGGAGAGGGAAGAGAAAATAGCATCGGAGGAAGAGGAGAGTGCTCGCGAAGAGAGGCATGGTTGCCAGCAACCGACGGCTAGGGCATGAAGCTGGGAGAGGAAGAAAGGAAGGGCGAGTGAAATGAGTTGTCGACTGATGCCCCCTTTACAATTTTTCAATTCCAAAAATGCCCCAAAGAATCTAATCCGTCCAACGAAAATAGATGATAGAGATTAGGGTTCCCACGAGAAAAATGTAGGAAACGCTTCCTATAGGTTGTGCCTCATAAAAAATTCAACCCACAAGAGTAACAGCCCTTCAAGGACAACGACAAGCCTCCCACTTGCTCAATCTCTCTTTTGGAAGCTGTTGTGAACCAAAGGGGAAATTGGCTTCATGGCCCAAGAATGCTTTTCCTACAAGTAGTCCCTGCTCTTCGCTCTCTTCATTGTTTAAGAGTCTCAATTTATGAGGTCTAATGCAAGGCTACATGGCCCACATCCTCGTTGCCTGCAGCGAGCAATACTCTTCTCCCATTTCTTGTATTGGAAATACATCCTTTCAGATCATCCCAGGCTTCATGACTCCATATATCATCCAGTCGGACCAAATATCTCTTCTCTTTCAGCAAGTTCATGGCCAGCTTATCAGGTTCCATGTTGCCATCTGTAGTGTTGCCCCTGCATTTTTTGACTGAACAGATTGCAGAATTTCTACCACCTCTTGGACTTGTGAAACAGAAATCCAAAGGCATGGATGAAAATGGCTCTGAATAGCATGATTTTGGCGGTCTTGCCTTCTCTTCCCATCCCAACTATCGAGATGACGGTGCGCCGCTACTGCAGCTCCCCCGCTTGCCTATGGGTCTTGTTGAAAACCAACAAAATCTGGCTCCTCCACATAAGGAGAAAGAAGCCCATCAAACTTATATGGTCTAAAATGGTCTAAAATGAAAAAACTTAAAATTTATTATATAAAATTAAATAAAGCTTAGTGAGGATTATGTTTAAAATAAAATAAACGAAGAAAATTTATTTTAATATTATGTAAAATAAGAATTTGCAAAATCTAAAGACACCAAAAATGATTTATCTATGAAAAATTTTAAAATAAAAGTGATTTATTTAACTGGAGGAAATAATTTAGATAATTTTTCATATGTTAAGGTATTTTCCTACGTTTTTGTATAATAACGAAAATTAAAATTTTAATACTCTTTATTATCAAAATTAATAAATCTAATAAGCAGAAATTGATCTATTTAATTTGAGGAATAATTTTTATTTTAAAGATATTTTATTTTGGAACGCTTCTATGAAACCTTTTTTTCTATAAAACTCTCTTCATTTTAAAAACTTGATAGTTAATAGAAAATGAACTTCATCTATTGTATTTAGCATCATTTATAGTATCTTGAAAACCTTTTTATTTTTTCTAATTTCATTGCATATTGGTCCCATCTATAAATGTGTAAAATCAACGTAATAAAATAGTTCGATATTAAAATATCAAGTTTAAAGTAGTTTTTTAACATCTAAATCATCTTAAATATAAACAATATATAGATAAATGATCCTATAAATTATTGTTTCACTCGAATACATGTGTGAATATATCTAAGCATTTTTCATAATTTACACATAAATGCACCTATTTTTGAGCAAATGTGGCCTGCTAATAAATTGGACTAAGATGAAACTTAATCTCCTAGCTAAACAAATAGGGTAAAATATTATGAATGGATTAAATTTTATCAACATTTTAAAAACAAAAAAGAGGTTCACGGAATTACTTTTATCCCAGTTTTACATAAGTATTCCCGATTTTATTATATTTTTATAAGTGTATTGATCTTAAAAATGGCTGGTTGTATATCCGTCGATTTGCATCAACCAATAACGCAACTTTTTATTTTTATATTGTTTCATGGATGCGCCAGCCTTACCTAAATTGGGTAGCGTTCCAGGAATAAAAATGCACATAAATATGCAAATATTTGTGTTATTTTATAAGTTTTTTGTGTTTTGGATTTTTCTGTTAGCCAGCTTCGACGTTAGATGCAAATGATTTTTCTTTTTTCATTTTTTTAAAATTTCTAGTTTTGTGCATGTAAGTGTGTTTGTGCACAAGTATCTATTTACTGCTGGATTCTTGTGAAAGTAAAACAAATGAATTAAACAGATAAATGTAGGCCCATTCGCAAGGCATCACCGCATATTTCAACTAATGCCAGATATTGTGGCGCAGGTGAGCCACCCTTCGGCTATTTGGTCGATGAGAGCGTGGAAAACATTGAAACGACTAGGGAAGTCAAGTCCTTGGTCGATGAGAGACATGGAAACGACTTGGGAAGTCTTCGGTAAAGGAGAGGGGGAGACTTGGGTAACACGGACTCCACGAAAACGAGAGAGGAAGACTTGGGTTGCATTTTCTTGTGCAATTAATCAACGCTGGCCCACATGGCATGCATTCCAATGGAATATTTAGCAATACGTTTAGCAACTAATTAGCAAGAACCGAATATTATATATAGATAGCTTAGCATGCTTTCTTTTCCCAAGCCATTCCAATCCAAAACATCTCGTCCTTTACTCTGAAAAATGGCCTTCCTCACTTCCTCAATCCATAGTTGTCAAGCTTTGCCATCCTCATCCTTAGTTCAAAATCCACCCCAAACACAATGCATTTATCAACATTTCTCTGCCTTGCTTGAGTTGAAGGCTGGCCTTGCCTTTGATTACTATGAAGGAAAGGATTATTATCATAGCAAAAGTAATTTGTCTTCTTGGAATCCTGAAAACAGGGATTGCTGCACTTGGGAAGGCATCATGTGCGGTAACACCACTGGACATGTGACCAGCGTCAACCTCAGCAATTTGGACATATCTGGTAATTTTGAATTTGAAAGTCTATCTGGCATTAGGGGTCTTCGGATCCTTGACCTCTCTTCCAACCACTTCTTTCCCTCTCCAATTGCTTCTACGATTGCCAACCTCACCAATTTAGCCCACCTTGACCTCTCGCATAACTGGTTTTCTGGTCAAATCCCACTAGA
This sequence comes from Annona cherimola, assembly GCA_030490835.1. NCBI lineage: Eukaryota > Viridiplantae > Streptophyta > Magnoliopsida > Magnoliales > Annonaceae > Annona > Annona cherimola. Next base: position 121,471,481 of record CM059972.1, on the reverse strand, counting down.
AATGTCGAATTTGACCAAATTAGTTTATCTTGACCTTTCTTTTAATGGCTATTTTAATAATAGTTTGAACTATTACGATACTGATTATAATTTGATCCCATTGAAGTTAGGGAGCTGTAGAGCACTCTTTCAAAACATGTCTAGCATGAGAGGATTGTATCTTGACACTGTGGACCTCTCCGTGGAGGAAGGTAGCCGTTGGGGTCTCGCAATATCCTCTTTCGATCTCCCTACTACTCTCCATCATTTAAGCATGCACAGTTGCAATTTTTCTGGAACCATCCATTGGCCCTCAAACCTCACAGGCATAGAATACTTGGATCTTTCGCATAATAACATTAGAGGGACCATTCCATCTTCATTATTTACACTTCCATCACTGCGTACTCTCATCCTTCGAGGTAATCAACTTGGTGGTCAATTAATAGAATTCCAAAATTCCTCCTCTTCACTCACAAAACTAGAACACTTGTCTCTTTCCTTTAATACCTTTACTGGGGCCATTTCTTCTTGTTTATTCACACTCCCATCATTGCGAACTCTCGCTTTATTGGATAAATATTTTGATGGTCAACTAAGTGAATTCCCCAATGCCTCGTCTTCATTATTGGAGACGGTTGTTTTGGCTAACAACCAATTGCAAGGGATGATTCCTAGGTCCATTTTTCAACTTAAGAATCTTAATTTGCTTGACATTTCCTTTAACAATTTCAATGGTGTTTTAGATCCACATATATTGAAAGACCTAAAAAATCTCTCCTTTATGGACCTTAGCAGCAATCAACTTGAAGGTTTGCTCTCGATATCAATCTGTAATGTTTCTTCTCTAAAATATTTTTCTATTTCCCGTAACAAGTTCAGTGGTCATATTCCACCCTGTTTTGGCCAAACGAGTAATCTCTTAGCTAGAGAGTCATATTGTTCCCTAGAGAGACTTGATTTGAGTGAAAATCATTTAGAAAGTAAATTGCTGGTATCACTTGCAAATTGCAAATATTTAATCAACTTTGACCTTAGTAACAATAAATTACAGGACACATTTCCTTCATGGATTTTTGGTCTTACCTACTTGCGCATCTTCGTCCTGAGCTCCAACAATTTTTATGGGCCAATTCAGCCTCCCGCAAGCTGCCAAAATTTCTCTCAGTTGCAGCTCCTCGATCTCTCCTCTAACAATTTCAGTGATAGTTTACCACCGGCCCTGTTCTGTGGATGGAAGGAGATGACAGTGGAAAACAGATCCCAACTGGATTACCTCAGAACAAATCCAATTGGAGGCTTTTTCGTCTTTGATGGTGCAAATATAATAAACAAAGGACTGGAAATGAATTTGTCGACGATCTCCACTGCGGATGCATATATAGATCTCTCAAGAAATCGATTTCAAGGGCAAATTCCAGAATCTATTGGGGCTCTCAAGTCATTGTGGGTGCTCAACATGTCCCATAATGATTTTACGGGCCAAATTCAAAGATCATTTCAAAACCTGACAATGCTAGAGTCGTTAGATCTCTCACACAACCAGCTCTTCGAAAGCATTCCCAAGAGTTGTCAGAGCTAACATTCCTTGATCTTTCACAAAATCAACTCAATGGCAGCATACCAGTTGGTAAACAATTCTGGACATTCACAAATGAATCATTCCAAGGAAACCTCGAACTATGTGGGCCACCGCTTTCAAAACTGTGTGAAAGCAATGCTAGTAATGGTGCACCGTTATCAAGCTCTGAAGATGATACTCATCATCACTTGAACTCTGAAAGTGAATATGACTGGAAGATGATAGCAGCGGGATTTGGGGTATTTTGTTGGACTTTGGTGATACGGACAAGGGGGAGGAGAGCATACAATAAATTTGTGCACAGGGCACTTTTGCTAATTTTTCCATCTGAAGCATATTAGTGAAGTTCTTCTTTTTCTATTTGTTAGTTGCATCCGTATGTATGAGTGTTTTTTAAAATTTCAATTAGTTTGGAGTGAAGTCTGACAATTTATTTTTGTCCCATTTTTTGTATTATTATCTCATTATTAATGTTGGGGCAAATTCTACCTATATTTACAAAGTTTATCCCTAATTCTATTTATACATACGAACTTTTAAAATTTTCAAGTATAGTCATATATTTTACCTAAAATTTAAATTATACTCATGACCCTACGTGAAATGATTAATATACTTAAACTCTAATTATAATTCTAAGCTAAAATTCATATTCAAACAAATATCTAGTACTTCTATGACCATATAATCATACTTTACCACTATAGATTCATATATCACTTGAGCAAATTTTTTTTATAAATTTATAATTAGGGTTTAAGTATATTTGTTATTTTAAGTAAGGGTGTGAGTACGAATGTAAGTTTGTATAAAATATATGAATATATTTAGATTTTTAAAAATTCTTGAGCATAAAACAAAATTTATGAGTATATATGAAATTTGCTTTAATATTATTAATTTTATCACGCACATGGAATATGTTAAAGAATATTTAATCCACGGTGTGCACATAGAATACATTAAATAATAATTAATCGATGACTATCAATGAGAAAGAGTCCCTGTGGAAATTAATACCCAACGAGAGTTGGTAAACGGTAATATCCGACAATGACAGTGAGAATCTACAAATATGTATATGGCTTCAGAAATTACAAATAACATTATATAATTTGATTATAATTATAAATGTATTCATGCCATAATGGCTTTGTTATGACGCCATATGACATTAACATATTTGCTAATTTATACAAAATTATATGGGCATATTCTTAAAATGATATAGTATAAATTGCAAAACATACTCATATAATTTGCATATATTTGCAAGAGGCTTCATCATTTCAAAACGGTCAATGTCTAAAACATATTTTTTTTATTTTTGCAAAATTTTTTTACAAAATTATTATTCTAGTCATGTTTAATCTATAAACTAATTTTTGTGCGGGGCATATTGTGATCTGGAAAAGGCGGAGAAGAGCATACAATAAATTTTTGTATAGGGCACTTTTGCTAATTTTTCCATCTGAAGCATATTAGTGAAAGTTTTTCTTTTTTCTTTTTCTACTTTTTAAATTCTTGTGTATGTATATGTGTATTTATGTACATGTATTTACTGGCCTCTACTTTTTTAAAATTTCAACTAGTTTGGAGTTAAATTTGATGATTTATTTTTGTCCCATTTCTTGTCCTATTATCTCGGTATTAACATTGGAGTTCTACCTACATCCATAAATTTTATACCTAATTCTATTTATACATTCAAACTTTTAAAACTTTTGCCTGAAATTTAATTTATACTTATGTCTTTATGTGAAATTCTAATTACAATTCTAAGCTAAAATTCATTTTCTAATAAATATTTAGTACTTCTATGATTATATAATCATACTTTTATCTCTATAGATTCATATATCACTTGAATGTAAATTTTTTTATAAATTCATAATTAAGTTTTGAGCAGATTTATCATTTTAAGTGTGGAAACGAACGTAATTTTGGGCAAATATATGAGTATATTTAGATTTTAGAAATCGCAAGTACATGTGCAATTGAAATAAAATTTATGAGGAGGTATGGAATTTGCCTTAATATTATTAATTTTATCATGCACGTGGAATATGTTAAAACCACTTAATCTTTAGTGCGCACGTGGATTATGTTAAATAATAATTAGTTAACGAATATCAATGATATAGCTTCTTGGTGAAAAGTAATACCTACTTAGAGTTGGTAAATGGTAATATCTGACCTTGAAAGTGAGAATTTATAAATACGCCCATATAGTTTGTTTATAATTGTTGGCATACTTACTTAGTTTAAGAAATTATAAATAATCTTACATAATTTGAATATAATTATAAATTTATTTGCACCATCATAGCTTGGTTACAATGCCATTTGACATTGATATATTTGCAAATTATGATAAAAATGTAAAAGTTATTTGTAATTTCTGAAATTGAGTGTGAATATTTACAATAATAAAATATGTGAGTTTTTTTTTGTAAATTACCTTGAATTTTATCTGGAAAACAATTTCACATTTGAAAGGATGAGGCAACTAAACGAAATCAATTTGGCAAGTTTAAGAATGAAAATGGGGAGAAACATATCCGACCTTGGATCTGTTGTCTACAATATCCATCAACCATGCATGTACAATGCACTACAGTCAATCTCACACATCCGATGATCCACTCGATTGAAGGGACACCGCAAAAAAGAAAAAAAAAATCCATCAATGGCCAATGACAAATCCAATTATTTGATTTTTATACCCTAAAAATTTAGTCGGGTAAACTCTAACATTCTTGCAACAACTTTGATGCAAATACTGTTTCGTATCTTTTGGCAAAAAAATGCCGTTTTTCTCTAAAATATTGTTAGCAAAGAATTTTAAAAGCGATTGAAATCAATTTTTTTTTTAAAAAAAAAAGGTTAAAAATCAATATTATTGTATTCCACAAAAAATACATATATCGTAAGAAAATTCAATTTAGTAATGGTAATTAGCAATCAAGATATAACTCTCAAGAAAAGTCAATGTTAGTAACAATAGTTAGCAATAAAAAAATATAATTCCACATTATCGATATATATGGATAATAGTCGGGTGCACAACTGCAGCGTCACAACACTATTAACGGTGCATTAGCATTAAAATAGCCCCGTATGATGATAAAATTATAATCTACTCCACCTATTTTATGTAGAATAATATATTTTATTACCATATCAATTTTCATTCCAATTGAAGATGTGCATTGACTCCATTCGAAAATGGTACAAATTCAATGTAATAATATAGTTTAATGTAAATAATAATTTTAAAGTAATTTTTTAACATGTAAACCATTTATTATAAAATTTATATATAGATAAATGATTATATAAAGTTTCGTTGTATCTAATACGTGTGGAATCTATTTTTGGACAAATATATCACTATTCTAGTACAGTGGGATTGCACCAGCACAACTCTCTCCTTAAAAATGAGCTCCACACATATTAGAATGCAATGAAACTTTATACAATTATGTATCTATATATAAAATTTATAGCAAATGGTTTACATGTTAAAAAATCATTTTAATATTGTTATTTACTTAAACTATTATATTACGTTGAATTTGTATCATTTTCAGATGGGGTTCATACATATAGTTGGTTGGGATAAAAATTGGTGTGCTAATAGAATACATCATTGTAAATATAATAAGTGAAGTAAATTATAATTTTATGATCATGTAGAGCCCATTTTGTTGACACAACACAGTGCAGTGGCGTTGCACTCGAATTCAACACACACACACTCTATATATATATATACACACACACACATGTATATGAGAGTTGTTCCGTACAGCGTAATTGCACCAGAACAACAGTATATTTGTCAAAAAATGAGCCCCCATACATATTAGAATACAAGGATTTATCTATATATAAATTTTTGGATAATTTGTATATATACTCACATAGTTTGACCAAAATTGCGGATATACCCACTTAGTTTCACAAATTGCATATTACTCTTACATAGTTTTATCAAAATTATATATAACCCCATAGTAACAGCTGTCATTAGATGCAAGGTAGTGGGACGTTAGTCACTTATTTAATTTCCAAAAACGTCCATATTACATAACTCCTTTTGAGTATTTACCACTCGTAATTGTGGATTCACAAAGAAGCACCAACTTCCATGCGCAGGCAAGATCGCCAACGAATGACGATCATGGTGAGGGACTGCTAGCCCGTTGAGTAAGAAGAGATAGAGAGAATGGTTGTTCAATTTCGTCTCTTGCATTTTACTTCTTGTCTTCACGTTGATGGTCATTCCTGTCAATCAGATGACTGAGATTGTTCATAAAAGAGACGTGTTTTTAATTAATCACTCTTAAAAATTCAAAATTTCATAGAGAAAACAGTAAAGTAGCCAAAATTGTGATCGGGTCATTGCTCGCCTAGTTGTTCTCGACGTATTCCTTGTGGAACCTAAACATTTGGCCGTGAAAGTGATCAACAAAGAGGAATTCCCGCGTGCTGTACTTGCAGATGCCATGGGAGAAGTAGATTAAAGAGACGGCAGCGAGGAGGACCTGAGAGGTGAGGATGAAGAACTCGAAATCAGCAACCTAATAGGCAGAGCGGCGGGATAGGAAGATGGTGAGGCCCGGAATAAGAAGACCAAGAAGGAAGAAGACGGCCCAAGAGACAAAGAAGGAGAGAAGGGAGGATCGGCAGAATTCCAAGAGAGGAGGAACGTTTCGAGGTGGCAAAGAGCGTGGTTGACAACGGTCTCTGCAGCGCCATTTGCTTGTTTCCGCACTTCTTTTTGGAAATTTAGCGCAGACATCGATCACAGACACTTTCAACTCTTCAGAGGATCCTCATCTTATGCTCCCAGGAGCAAGCAGTGCGCGGGCACATACACTTATTTTTTTTATTTTTTTAAATTTTTTTCATAAACTTATTAGCCCAAGTGTATTTAATCTGTGTATAAATTTTTACCATTTTTGGAGTATTTTAGATATTTATTTTTTATTTTTGAAAACCAGTGGCATTTTAGGTAATGCCACTTATTTTCAAAAATAAATACATGCTCCCGGGTGCATGCTACTAAAGTCCCTCATGGACCCTCATCTTCTGCTCCTGAAAGCATGCGGTGTTGAATGCTCCTGGGCACATACACCTATTTTATTTTTAAAAAATTTTTAGAAATTTGTTAGCCCAAATATATTTAATCTGTATATAAATTTTTAATATTTTTGAAATATTTTAGATCTATGCACACGTCTTTTCGCATCGGATCTTATTGTCCACGTGATCCGCGATGCTTCGATTATTATTTTCGCGCCGCTTCATTTTCTCGCCTTGCTTCAATTCATCACCAACTGAACAGCCGAATCCGGAACGCTAGATCTGCATTTCCTTCAATTCCCAGCCTATGCACACGTAAAATCTTTGCACACTCATGGTGTGTTTGTTGAGGGCAAAAAAATATCAATTAAAATTTTTCAATATAAAGTTTTTAACTTTCTGTAATTATTCTATTTTTAATTATTTTTTCATATTTTACAATACAAACTATCCTATTTTTTAATCATTTCTACACAATTATCGATACAACTAATCTTTCTATTTTAAATTTATTCTCTTTACTTCTCATCATTATTCCTATTATATCATATTATTTTTTATCTATTTATCAATTTTTACTCCCAACAACTTTTCATAAAAAATTTTACCCCTAAACAAACACACCTTTACTTTATCTTGTGAGGCTCTTTTTTTTTTAATAATTACTTTTAGGAAATTAGCATCATACTACTAAATAATTAGCCTGCGAAAACGCCCAACTCGAATATTTCAGCCCAAAACTTTCTAACTAATAGATTTTTGGTGAAAATTTTTTACTTTTATAGCATAAAAAAATATATTGAGTCAAGATTTGGATGAGTAGAAACATTCATCTACGCGCTTTTGGACCTATTTCATACAAACGCGTGTACACGTAGAAAACCATACAGTTTCACGTGGCGTGCAGACAAACGGTGGTCTAGCCGGGATCTGATCTCCTGCACCCGCGAGCAGCCCGGGTGCACACACCTATTTTTTTTATTTTTTTTAGAAATGTTAATATAGGTGTATTTAACATTTATATAAATTTTTAACATTTTTGGAGTATTTTAGATATTTATTTTTTATTTTTGAAAATTAGTAAATTACTAAAATGCCACTGATTTTCAAAAATGAAAAATAAATATTTAAAAATCTCCAAAAATGGTAAAAATTTCTACACATGTTAAATACACTTGGGCTAATAATTTTATGAAAAAATTTTCTAAAAAATATAAAAAAAATTAGTATATGCGCCCGGGAGCTCACAGGAGATAAGATCCCGGTCTAGCCGTACACATCCTTATGCTTTCTACGAAAGAAGGTGATGTTTGGGCCGAAGTGTGCACAAAGAAAGAAATGGCCCTCGGGCGTGTGCTGAAACAAGTCCTAACTTTTCTTTTCTTTTCTTTTCTTTTTTTTTTTTTCTTCTTCTTCTTTTCTTTTCTTTTTTTGCTTTCGGGCATGTGAGGAAAGTGATAAAAAAATTTTAAAATTTTTTTTAAAGCAGTAGAAAATAATATTATATGATAAGAGACAATAATAAAGAATAAAATTAATAAAATTAAAATAGATAGGCTAACTGTATGAGTAGATATATAAAAATGAATTAAAAGTAAAATAATTGTATAAAAAGATGTAAAAAATATTAACAATATGATAAATGTAGAAAGTGAAAAAAATTTAGATTGAAAAGTTTTTTAGTGTATTTGTAAAGTAATAAAACTTTTGAATAAAAAAATTTTAAAAAGATTTTTAAATGGAAATAAATGATGCAATAAAATAAGGATAATGGTGAAAAGTAAAGAGAATAAAGTTCAAATAGATAGACTTGTTGTATAAGTCGTTTTGTAGAAACGATTAAAAAGTAGGGTAGTTATATAGAAAAATATAAATGAATAATTTAAAAAATAAGGTGATTATAGAAAGTAAAAAAAATTTAATTAAAAAGTTTTAATTTAAAACGTTTTTGCTATATATAAACATACCCTTGTTTGAAAACTTTAGGTGTATTGGAACACAACTAAAAATGTTTGGATATTTATATATTTTATATAATGTTCATAATGAATTTATTTTTCAAATGAGTACTCTTTGGTAAGATTCAAACAAAATATCCTAATTATTCTTGTATATTTACCTTTATCTCACAAATCAACTTTATCGAAGAAATATTCCTAAAAAATTTTCATCGAAAAAATCATAGGTTAAAGCGAAAAGCAACTATGTATAAGATCATCTAGAAATAATGAATTTGAATTTTAAAGCATTTATTAATTTCTTTTATTGAAAAGATTATAATAGATAAAAACCAACAGGAGAATCTAGTTTATCCAAGTATGGGTGGGGTGGGAGGAGGGGCGCGGTGAAAATGTTTCACACTTATAGAAATGCTGGACTGTGTCACATAAATCATGTTTTATAAAGTCTAAACCAACCAACGTATTTGATGAATTCTATTTATTTACTAAATTTAAAATTTTAACTACAAAATACTTATAAAATCATTTTATTGTGGGTGCGTTCAACAGTATGCAAAAAATGTCAACAGTGTGCAGACAAACGGTGTTCTAGCCGTACACACCCTTGTTCTTTCCACGAAAGAAGGTGATGTGGGCCGAAATGTGCACAAAGAAAGAAATGGCCCTCAGTCGTGTGCTGAAACAAGTCCTAACTTTTGTTTTCTTTTTCTTTTTTTTTTTCTTTTTTTTGCTTTTGGGCATGTGAGGAAAGTGATAAAATTTTTAGAAATTTTTTTTGAAGTGGCTGAGAATAATGTTATATGATAAGGGACAGTGATAAAGAATAAAATTAATAAAATTAAAATAGATAAACTAACAGTATGGATAGATATATGAAAATGAATCAAAAGTAAAATAATTGTATAAAAAATATTAAAAAATATGATAAATGTTGAAAGTTAAAAAATTTTGGATTGAAAAGTTTTTTAGTGTATTTGTAAAGTAATAAAACTTTTGAATAAAAAATTTTTAAAAAGATTTTTAAATGAAAATAAATGATGCAATAAAATAAGGGTAATAGTGAAAGTTAAAGAGAATAGAATTCAAATAGATAGATTCATTGTATAAGTCGTTTTGTGGAAATGATTACGAAGGAGAATAGTTGTATAGAAAAATATAAATAATAAAATAATTATATAAAGTAAAAAATTTTAAATTGAAAGTTTTAATTTGAAATCTTTTTGCTATATATAAACATACCCTTGTTTGAAAACTTTAGGTGTATTGGAACACACCTAAAAATGTTTGGATATTTACATATTTTATATAATGTTCATAATGAATTTATTTTTTAATGATATTTATATTGTTTTTTAAATGAGTACTCTTTGGTAAGATTCAAACAAAATATCCTAATTATTCTCGTATATTTACCTTTATCTCACAAATCAACTTTATTGAAAAAAATATTCCTAAAAAGTTTTCATTGAAAAAATCATAGGTTAAAGCGAAAAGCAACTATGTATAAGATTATCTAGAAATAATGGATTTGAATTTTAAAGCATTCATTAATTTCTTTTACTGAAAAGAATATAATAGATAAAAATCATCTATAGCCATTTATCGGGGCCGGGGGTTTGTGGGGGTGACGTGTGAAAATGTCTCATACTTTTATAAAAATGCTAGACTGTGTCACATAAAGCTGTTTTATAAAGTCTAAACCAACCAACGTATTTAATGAATTCTATTTATTTACTAAATTTAAAATTTTAACCTCAAAATACTTATAAAATCATTTTATGATAGTTGCGTTCGACGGTATACAAAAAATGTCAACATAAAACTTTTTACTCTTCGTAATTATTTTTTTAATTTTTTATATTTTTCTGCATAATTATCTTAGTTTTCAATTATTTCTATATAATTATACAAACAAACTAATATATCTATTTTAACTTTATTTTTTTACCCTTTATTATTATCTTTATCTTATCGCATCATTTTCTTCAAATTTAAAAACTTTTATATTAAAAATTATTTATTCAAAAATTTTATCACTTTCCAAATGGAGCTAATGTGTAAAACTATTAAAACTTTTATATCTTCAATATATATACAAAGTACACATAGAATTACAATGTTAGGGAGTAAGAAGATTAAAAATATATAATTACAAAGTAGGAAAGTGTCAATGTAATTTGTTACAGCTATAATTTTATTAGCTCCGGTTAACAAATAGAGTTAGTAGCCTAGGCTACAAAATATATTTTAATATTTTTGAAAATTATAAAACTATTAATCTAAATTTGTTTAATCTACAAACCAAGTTTTGTCATTTTAATAAAGGTATATATATATATATTTTTTGAATTATGAAACATGGGTATTTTAGTTATTTTTAACGGTTGAAAATGATTAACATACTCATGTATTTAAAAATTAAAAAATATACATCTCCTGAATATAGTTAAAAACTTGATTTATAGATTGCATATACATACATTAACAGTTCTATAAAAATTTTAAAAAATTAAAAAATATGTTTTATAACGTGGGCTAAAAGTTGCAACAAGATCAGACCTCAATTTATTATATATCTAAATAAATTAATTCGCGGACCTGGCCTTTTGGCGTCACCCAAACGCACCATTAATATATATGGTTCAACGAATAGGAGGGAATGGTTAACCATCGATCCACATTTACGGGGCTTTTAAGTGGCAAATTATGGGAGCAACATACAACAAAAATTGCTAGCTAATGCAGTCGATCAGCAGTAATGGCTGGAAATGCTCGGGTCCGGTGGGGTACGGCCTAAAAGTGATGAATATCATCCCCACTTGACACCCAAATAATGCTGGTTGATGGTGCAATCGATTTTGAAATGTGATGCACATGCTATCTCTATAGTGATTAATTAGATAAACGGTTTGGATTTAAATACAACACCATCTGGTCACTTGCTTTTCTGTCTCATTCATCTGTTGGGCCACAGTGACAGTGACAAGAGAGAGAGAGATGAATTCAAGTGGATACAACTAAAAAATTGGGCAACAATAACTATAGGGCATTAAAAGTGGACCCTATTGTAGAATTATATTTTATTTTGTAATTAATTTAATTGAATAAATTCTAATTCGATATCTGTCGATTTTACTTTTGACATCAGCTTTTACTCTCCTGAAATTATTTCAAAACCATGATTCATATTTCATACGACTTTCATTTTTCGCTGGATTGAGTCCTTGCATTGTCTATCGTGTATTTCGTTTCATGTGAGTGTGTGGGATCCTGGGATCGGATTCTGTTCTTGTAATTTTATTTTTTTTAAAATTGAGTTTTATTTTTTGCTATCCATGCACTGGATTGAAATTGACATGGGTTATATTGTAATTAGTAGAAAGACTCCAAAATTTTGTTCAGAAAACAGATATTTAAACTAACACTGTTAATAAAAATCAAGAAAAGTCAACATCGTGTGGAACAACTGAATTTTTTAATTGGATGAGATTTCGACGTACTTCGGCACAGTTACCCAAAACCAACGGATCGATTCGGATTATATTATACGGGGGAAAAGGTGGCCCTCTTATTTTAATTTCTTTACTGTTCTTTACGATATTTTATTTTACCTAACTTTGCCCCTTTTTTCGACCGAAAAGAAAAACTTTGTCCGTTTTATTTATTTCTACATCCTCCGTGAAATTTATGTGGACGCTTGATTTCTTGCTGTCGGGAGCACGAGGGTATCCATGTGCCACACCAAATATATATATATATATATATGTATATATATATATGGAAATAATACAGTGCATGCAACTGTACCGTGCAGTCCATGGGCCCACCTGATCATAAATGTAAAATCCACCACACCCATTATATTTAGAATTGTTCGCTTTAATAGCATACCAATTTTCATCCAAATCCAACATGCGTGCAGTCTCCGTCTTAAAATGGTGCAAAATCAACGTAATAAAATAGTTTAATGTAAATATCAAATTTAAAGTGGTTTTTTCAACATCTAAACCGTCTAAAGTATGATTTATATATGAATAAATGGGTGTATAAAGTTTCATTACAATCTAATATATGTGGGGTCCATTTTACAACGTACTGCATCGTAATTACGGTGCAGTCCGACTGCACAGAATCGGGTCTCATATATATATATATGTATGTATGTATATATATATGTACGTATGTATATATATATGTACGTATGTGTGTATGTATATATAATTTTTTTCATGGACATGCAAAGCTATATACATTTAATTTATAAGTCAAATTTTAACATTTTTGAATATTTTTAAGTTTTTATTTTTTATTTTTAAACATAGTGACATTTACATAATTTTTCATGTTTAAAAATTAAAAATAAATACTTAAAAATATTAAAAAATGGTAAAACTTAGTATATAGATTAAATACATCTAACTTTGCATGTGCACGGAAAAAACCAAAAAATATATTTTTTTGGCCACGCCCTCCATGCACTCAGTGGCGAAAAATCAAGCCTCATTTATCTATTCCATCTGGTTTATTCCCTTCCCACTTACCCCCAACCAAAACATTAAGTTCTAGTGTTAAGAATTAACTCGGGCCCAAATTTTGGCAGCTTGTGGGCAAAAATCAAGAACAAATGATTAATTGGACGACTGACGTTGACTTGACCCAAAAACAGAATTTCGTGCAAGTTTTAGTGAGAGGCGACAGGGTGTTTAGCTCATCTGTATCTCCAAGCTACACATATCCCTAATTGCAAGTTAAACCATCATCATACGCACCCGAAAAAAATCCAAACATGAAAATGGCTTTTAGTATTTGTTAATTACTAATAACTATTTTTTTCAACAATGCCAACGAGCTTAGCATCGTTAGAAAAATCAGCTGGATCGAACCCGTGGCAGCGCATGACTAAATATGGAAAGGACACATCCCAACTTTGCATTGCACGTGGCATGATTAAGGACTGCTTATGTTGTTTCTACTTATTGATCAAGATTAATCTTAATCAAGAGTAACAATGTGATAATAAAATCGACGTGAACCTGATCCATTTACAATTTTCGTCAAATTGTAAATTGGTCGGGGCATCTTTTTTTTTTTTAAAAAAAAAAAGAAAAATTAGCTATTCTGAGATGGGTGTGAAAAAAATGCACACTTGAAAATTCCATTTTACAAAACCTCCGTCTCAGCACATGAAGGCATACGCAAGAACCATGCGGAGAAAGAAAGTAATAAAGGAAAAAGAAGTCATTCTTTAAAATTCAGTGCGTAGCCGCCGTCACGGACTGAACTATTAACTTGAGCTTTCTCAGCTATCATGAGTGGTGTAACTTTGGCTCATGAAATTCAACCTTAATTTTAATTTTATTTGTAAAACTTGAATCCTAACCTTATTTTTTGAAAATCGAGTTCGAGCAAAGTTTCGAGTTGAAATTTATGTTGATGAATTTATATTTTTATTTAAAAGTGATAAGTTTATAATTTCATATGAATAAATAATAATAACAAATTATGTAAGTAAACATAATAATATATAATCAAACTACATATTTTTAAAAATGGTCATATAAAGAATATTTCTAAAAAAAATTTAACATCGAAACTTAAGATAAAGAAAAAAATTAATAAGTGTAAAAATGAATGATAGAAATAAAAGATAAATATAAATGAAATAATATAATTTATTTATAATAAAATTACAATATGCCAAATATGTATATAGATATAATAACATAAAATATGAAGAATATAAAGAAATATTATTTAAATAGTATGTATATAATATATTTTATAATAAATATAAAATGGAAAATCGGGCTCGGGTCATTCGGGTTCGAGTTCACTTGAACCCTAACCCTATCATATTTTACAAATCAGGTCATCGGGCTTGGGCTATGAAGAAACAAGTTCCAACACTGCCCAACATCAGGTTTGGCAGGCCGAGTTCGAGCTCAACCACGCCTAAGTTGCACCCCTAGCTGTCACATGCTTTCATAAAGCTTGTTTGTACGGGTAGAAACTAAGGAAAAAGAATGAAAAGGAATATAAATTCAAGAAACCGCAGATATATGTTGACAACATATAGAAGAGATTAATCAATGATGTTAGCGGTACACGTAACGAGGATTGGGTTGTAAGGACAATATTTTAATATCCTACCGTCCAAGTATTCAAAAAAGTTATGTGCGCTGTCCTTCTTAAAATTCATTTAACTTTGAATGCCACCGCTTCAACTTGATCTTTATCAACCGAATCCTCCCAACGTAGAGTTGATGAGGGTTGGGTCAAAATTATATATATACAATACATTATTTTAAATAGAATGGGTGGAGTAGATTATGATTTGATGATTATGTGGGGCCCATTTTAGCGATGCTACACCCAAATATATCTCATATATATTTGATGAAAGAATTTTATAATTAGGTTAAGTAATCTTTTTAAATTGATAGGGGACACATTAATGCCCAATGATCTTTTAGACTAGTTCCAAAAATATATTTTTAAATTTTTTTTATAAATATGTTAATCTAGTTGTATTTAATTTATAAATCAAGTTTTATTATTTTTTGAATATGTGTATATATTTATTTTAGATTTTTAAAAACAATAATATTTAAGTCATTTTAAATTATAAAACATAAAAAAATTTATGGGTGGTCTGGAATTGCCGAATTTCGAACCGGTTTGGAAAAATTGGTTCTCCGCATTAATTACTTAATCATATTCAAAATATCATTTGATCTTCCTCATAGTTGTATAGCTTGTTTATGTTAATTGAATTATAAAGTGGGACTGTGGGGAGTAGAAAAAAACAATGAAATTTATATATGTGTGATTATATTATGTGATTATGCAACTTAGCTAAGTGGAGTGTGTATTTATGCTGATTAAATTTATTACTGTTTAGAAATTAAAATAAAATTTAAAACTAATTTAAAATTTTACCTAATTTCATAAAGACTAAGTATTTTTCATAATATATTTTTTAAGCAGCTGAGGCTTATCCAAATTTACCATTGAATTAATGGTTTTTGTTCACATAATAAAATAAATAATATTAAACAACGTGATCTACTAAATTTTGATTTAAACAATAAGATAGGTCTCCATCCATCCATGAGGTTACCATAAAATTTTGGTAAGAGCTTCCGTGGGTTTCACCAAATAGGGACCCAATATTCATGTGGACTAAAAATTAAATGATGAAAAGAAGAAATGATCATAATAAACGACTCTTTAATTTTTGGATAAGTGACTATTATGCATAATCGTCCAACGTTAACCTCCAATCCCAAAAATTGACCTTATGTCAACTGCCAACGTTAACCTCCATGTACGCCCAAAAACTGAACCCGTACATGCTTGACAAAGTCAAGTGCCACTACTTTGTCCACATGGCAACTACGTAACTATTAAACTTCCATTGTTTGAAAAATTAACAATAAAATGTAATGCATGAAATATAAGGTATGTTTAGATGGACATTAATATGATAGGAAGCAAGTGCAAACAACCATCCTTTTATAATTGAGACTGGCTAGGTGCATTTAGACTCAGTGTATCCGACTTCATTTTGTATATTATTAGTTTTATAAAAAGGTTTTTGAAAAATACAAAAAAGGGGTGGAACACACTTGGTTGTACCGAAGCTAAGTGTAGTCAGGTGCACTATATCATGTTTTTTTTATTGTTACGTATTTAAATTTTATTTAAAAGTATATATTTTTTGTTTCATCTTAACGGATATTTAACCCAACAATAAATATGATACCTCTAATATCAATGGAAGACATAAATTCTCTTTAAATAAATAAGAGATAGATGTTTTTTTATTCTAAATTCAATATCTAGTTAGTTAGCTTACTTAAAGCCAAAGGTGTGAAACATCCACCTACACTCCTAGTCATAAATTTCTAATTATTTTTAATTACTTTAGTAAATTTGAAATCTACTATACTCATTCAAATTGGTTTGAAAAAATGTATCCTTGATTTAAGATATATGTGTTTGACTAAAATCAAAATTTTTCAATGTAAAATTTTTTCCTTTTTATATTTTTTAATTATTTTTTGTATCTTTCTATTAAATTAACTTATTTTTCAATCATTTCTACGTAATTACCCATATAATTAATATATTTATTTTAATTTTATTCTCTTTACTCTTCATTATTACTCATATTATATTACGTAACATTAAAAACGTCAAAATAATTAAGCATTGGACGTACACATCAAAGGCTATCTACATGTGAGACTGAAAAGAGGGAATGGACATTTAAACAAAGCCAAACACAAGAACTAACGACACCTGTGCTAATGATGATTATATGATTTCTTTAAGGTCACATGGACAGAATATGCAAGGTATACGATGCACACATTTGGTTGAGACATTGATAAAAATGGAAACGTGGCACTGGTCCATGGCTGCTACAAGACGGGAAAGTTTGGAACGGGAGATTTTGAGTCAAACAAATAAGGCCTACTTGGATTTTGGATGAATGTGTGGAGCTTAGGAGTTAGGTGGCGTTTTAACCACACCCACTCATTTTTCATTATAGAGTAGGGGTGTTAACGGATTGGATTGAATAAGTTGGAGTGTAATCCTAATTCTAACTCATTTAATATATCTCAACACTAATCCATTTATTAACCCATTTAAAAAACTTCAACTCTAACCCATTTAATAACGGGTTAACGGGTTGTTAATGGATTGTGTTTATTACTAATTTTAATGCTAAAAACCTTCAATAAAATCTATAAAATTAAATAACTCAAAGTTAACATACCTGGGGGACGACAATTAAGTCAATAGGCGTGGCAACGGGAAGCGTTGTGCGCCTGTGCTAGTGTCGCTGTGCGGAAAAGGAAACGAGAGATTGAGGCGTAAGGGTTGTACACAATGTGCCTATGCAGGATTTGAGGGGGTGGCGCAGGGGATCAATTTAAAAAACAACACTCTAAACGGCGAAGAGAGACGAAGGTGACGCCACTGGCTGCAAAGGCAAAAGGCCTTTGATCCTCGCTCCTTTGCAATTTCCTTCACTTCTAAATCTCTCCAGGCTCTATGCTCTCCTTCCCTAAGTTCCCTCTCGAATTACTTGCGAATTGAGAAGACACAGTAGAAGTGCAGAACTCATGCGCGCGTGCTTCTTCAAGCCTCCCATTTCACGAGATCTAAAAATGGTTGGGTACTCAGACTGAAGAACACCGTGCACGGTTGGGCCTGGGTGGGATAGGAGAGCCGTGAGCGAGAAGAGACTAAAAATTAAAAGGAGTTTTTTTCAACAACGAAAAGTGGTGCGTTACTAAGATGAAAATTCAAATGGGGTTTTTTCGGTGATGAAAAATAGCACATTAATTTCATAAGAAACCAAAATCAGTGCTCGAAATGACTTTTTTTTTTCAAAGGGTACTCAGGTTGAAAAGTTTTACTATAATTAGCTAGTTTTATATATTCCCAAACAGGCCATAATTTATGGCCAAAAAAATTTCACACATATATAATTATAGATAATATATTATGTCTTATAATAAATGGGTTATACGGGTTGGATGGATTATATAAATGGGTTGGACGGGTTGACGGGTTGTTAAGCCTTGACTCTAATCCGTTATTTAATTAAATGGTTAAACGGGTTGATGGATTATAAACTATTTATTCAAAAATCCCAACCCAAACCCATTTATAAATGGGTTGGACAGGCGGGTTGGCGGGTCAACCATTACCATTAACACCCCTAGTACGGAGTGGATTTTGCAAATACCCTTACATTGTTCTTTGGTTTTCAAAATAGAAGGCCTATATGCATTTCGGGCCTGCGTCTTCTAAGTAACTCCTTCAAATTTTATAATTTAGATTTTTCATAAAAAAAATTTAATCTATTCATTATATATAATATTATTTTTTAACTAAGAGATAAAATTTCATCTAAATGGGTCATATTTGTTGAAAAATATCTGTTAATGTGTAGATTATAAAAAATGGTAAGATTTATTTATATGTATTAGAATATGATAATATTTTATAGAATTATTTATCTACATATAAATGATATTTTAAATAGTTTAGATTTTGAAAATACAATTTTAAAATTAATATTTAACATTAAATTATTTCATTATATTAATTTTATACAGTTATAGATGGAGTGCGTGTACAATAATACTAGACAAATGAAAGAGTATTTAAGATACTATAAATTATGCTAAATATAATAAACTGAGTGAATTTTCTATCATGCATCAAGATATTAAAAATAAAAGTTGTATATAAAAAAAGTTTCATAAAAGCATTTCCGTGCAAATATAGTTTTCTTATTATAAAATAATTAATGGAGGGAGAAATACCAAAAAAATACATGATTATTTTATACAGGGAGATGTGATTAGATGTTCGAAATATCGAGTATTGGATGGGAAACATGCAGATACCAATCTTTAGCCGTTCTAGCAAAAATAAATTATTTTCATTTTTGTTACCCAGACACGCTGACACACATCACCATATGAAATAACAAGCTGGAATGGGCTGAGACGCCATGCATTATACATATAACTCGACTTTTGGCCTGAAAATGCGAAGCTCATGGATTTATGGGCCAAGGCCCAGATAGGCCTAACAAATATCATGGACCACCTGTGGGCTTTGAAAACAATATGATTTCTACTCGTGTATCGTATGCTTTCCTTCTAAAAGGCCGTGTGCATAACGTTCCTAGTTTTGATTAGAATGGAGGTTTTGATGGGCAAATTGATCAATGTTCATATTTAAGAATTTTAGTTGCAGTTTTTTTTTTTTTTTTGGTATTTTAGTTGCAGTTTTGGGGTGAAAGGCACCATTTACAAATGGGTAAAATGACAAGCTATTTGCTTAAATTGATAGATTTGATTAGCCAAATTTAGGGTTTTTTTTCCATAACGAGCTCTAACAATTTTAAGATGCAGGTAATTTGTTAAATCGATGTATTGTCGTTGGCTCAAAAAGAGCATGACAGTATGACTGGAATGAAAATAAAACTGAATGCAATAATAATGCTGTTTTTTTTTTATGAAAATAATAATGCTGTTAACAATATGAAGAAGGGATATGAACCTTCTTATTTTTTTTATTTGAAGGCTATGATCCTATTAGCGTTGGTTAACATGCGTTTGTTTATGCCTGGGCTAAAAGGCATTTTTTTCTAAAGATATCATTTTAACTCGTATATTAAATAGGATGAACTAAGAAAATGTTTCGCTTAGCATATCTTAAAAAAATCATTTATAGTAATTTTTTTTATTTTTTATATACTTATTTATTTAAGTGTATTTAACGTATAAACCAAGTTTTACCATTTTTAGATATATTTACATTTTTTTGGGATTTTTAAATATCTATGTGTATATATATATATATTTAAAATACACATATCTAAAAATGGTAAATTTAGTTTATATTTTAAATACATTTAGATAAACAAGTATATAAATAAAAAATAAAATAAATTATTGCAAATAAATTTTTTAAGGTAAGCTAAGCAGAACATTCGTTTAGTCATTCCTCTATATCAAATTTTACTCTTTAAATATATATTTTTTGATTTTTCAATAATTAATTAATTAGCACTTTTCAGAAATGAAAATAGTTTAAATACCCCAAAAATTATTAACTTTCAAGAAAAATATATACATCTATTTAAAAATTATAAAATTTAGTATATAAACTTCTATTATCCCATGTTAATTAATAGGATCAATCCCTACATGAAGAAAGAATGTGGTCAGCAAAAAAATAATAAAGGTAAAACTTAAAATCTATGAGGGAAAATGAATAATAATAATAATTAGAAAATATAAGTTAAATTTTAATTCATTCTAATCTATTCGACTCCAGGCAGCCGATCATCAAGCTACTAGCGAAAAACATTCGTTTACTTTCTTTTGTGGTTGAGGATGGAAGACTTCCCAATGACATGACATGTCGTTGAGGGAGAAAGATAGTATATATAGTTTTTTTTTAAAAAAAATATTTTTCGAACATGTCGTTGGCTGTTGCTATGATCGACGCGAAGTCGTCTAGGTAGAATTCTAAAACCCCTCGTCTCCTCAAATTTCTTAATCAAGCAGGTCTAATAAATACACATGTAATAATTAGACGGTGAGTTTCTCTGAAGCTTCCGACAAGTCCCATAGTTCAGCGCCCCCATTACCTATTTAATTGAAAATATAATTATTACTTTAATAGAAGCTTTGGTGAGCCATAAAACTGGATCGCTCCAAGAAACTTTTATTATTAATTATCAAAATTAAATGTATAATATAGAAAACAAAAAAAAAACTAAAATTGAAGCTTTCCACAGGCAAAGAGGGGAGAGAGAAAAGGGGGAAAGCCAAAGGGCGATGGCCGTGAGAAACACGCCAACAACAGCATGGGTTGGCTGACCTAAGACTTTTTTTCTAGATTCCGTTTTCGTTGGCCTCCTGTCGTGCGTGACTCCGTCTCATTTTATACTCATTAATGCAGCCTGTGCGGCCTTCAAGGGCCCCTCCCCCGCCCGATCCTGAAGTATACGCCAACTTTCGGAGATTTCCCATTCTACGTATCAATTTATGGTCAATTTAGGGTCTGATTACGATTGTCCAGTTGCACGGAATGAAACCAAATTTGGATGAGAATGGGATTATTATATATTATGGCAAATTCTATGCAAACTTAAGAATTTTATTCTTTTTTTTTTTTATTTTGCCTAAGCAACACCCGCTCAATGGCAACTGCGGGATTCGAATCCCGGTGGATGGGCGCGTGGCCCCCATGCGAAACCAACCGCCCTATGGGCGGGTTCGCAAGAATTTTATTCTTAATTATACTTATATCATGAAATTTTAAAAAAAAGTCTAAATATATTTTTATATTACCTAAAATTTTATTTACGTTATTAAATATTTGTTGAAGAGGTTATTAGTTTCTTTATAAAATGATGAATATGCTTTTAAAGCTCAAAATTGACGTTGAAATGATATATGATTTTATAATTATAAAAGTATTAAAAAATCATTAGAATGTGAATTTTAGCTATATAATCATAATTAAAGCTCTGCAATTTTTCGTTATTTTTAACTGTTTATTTAACAGATTCCTAACGTCGTAAGTATAAAAGAAATTTAGACAAAACATGTGGGTATATTTAAGTTTTTTAAAAGTTTATGGGTGTAAGTAAAATTATAAGTAAATTTTGTGAATACGTGTGAAATCACCTTATATAATAAAAATAAAAAATTATATTCAAAATAGGAGAAGCAATATAATAAGGTTATAATGTATCGAGAAATAAAATTTCATATTAACATGAAAAAACTTATTTTCCTAAAACGAAAAACTATGTCTCATTTACATCCCATCCCACCAAGTTGAATAAAAATGGAATGATGATTGGATGAAATGCTCCCACTTAAATTTCTAATTTGGATTCATAATCCATCAACATTTCCATACTTGTCAAATTATAGTTATTATTTATTTTAGCGTCTTTTAGGATTATCCAAGTAAATACAATGAAATGAAATTTGGATGAGAAAGAATATTATGGGTGTGTTTGGTTGGAGGTAAAACTTTTGAGGAAAAGTTTTTGGAGTAGAAGTTGTCAAATCAATAAAAAGTGATGTGATATAATAGGAGTAATGATGATGAGTAAAGAGAATAAAGTTAAAATAGATAGGTTAGTTGTATGAGTAGTTGTGTAGAAATGATTGAAAAGTAGGGTAGTTTGTATAAAAAAATGTGAAAGAATAATTAAAAAATAGAGTAATTATGGAGAGTGAAAAGTTTTAGATGGAAAAGTTTTAGTTGACACTTTTTCATGGGAAACAAACACACCCTATATATTATAAAATGTTATTTGCATCATGCCAACTTAAAATTAAATTATTTGCCCATACCACTTCGATTTTTTATTTTTTTTTGGCATCAATGCCAATAATTTTAAAAATTTTTGCATCTATGCGTAATCCGTTAAGTTATACCTAAGGGCTTTTAAATATTCCTTTGCAAATTCGAGGTGTTTAAGTTCATAGTAGAGTAATTCATATTTGACAGCCATTAGGTGAAATTCGAGAGGTTTGGCATGGATGCAAACTCTTTAAATATCAGTAGTATGAATGAAAAAAAGAAAAACAAGTTAGCATGGGTGCAAATAACTTAGTTTTAGGTTAATATAGATGCAAATCACCCGGTTAGAATATAAGAATTTGTACTCAGAATATAAGAAATACTATCCTGAGGTTGTAGTAGGTCGAGAAATGAAAGATTGCATTAAAAATAATTTTTTAAATGAAAAATCATATTTCATTCACATCTCATCCGATTCCGTTTGGATGAAAAAAATGCTCGTTTCCGCGTTCCCTGAGCCGCAAAGCAGTCGCAGAAATAGAAATGGCGGTTCAGTAAATAAAAGGAAAAGCAAGTCTGTTTCGGCAGCTCTCTTCCAAGAACCCTGGGGGAATTCGAAACAGCCACGCGCCTCTCTCTCTCTCTCTCGAATATTTATCGGCGTCGCTTGTCTTGGAGAACGAGAACAAGAACAAGAAAGAGAAAGAAAACCCTAGCAAGCTATAAATACTCTCCACGCACACAATTTCGAAACATCTCTTCATCCTTACAGAACAGGGTTTCCAAGATCTGATATGCGAAACTATGCCTACTTTCACTGCAATAGCCCTCGAGAACTTGCTCGAGACCGACGTTCGAGAATCTTCTCCCAAAAATCGACTCCGGTTGAAGCAGCAACTCTCCAAGGAAGACAAGCCGCCGCAGCCTCCCCCGCCGGCGGGGAAGAGACCTCCGCACGTCTTCGTCTCTCCGGCGCTCTATACCACTCCCAAATCCACCCCCGCTCCCAGCTCTCCTGTCTCCGTCTCCCCGACGCCGTACGTCGTCGTCAACCGGAGGCGGCGGGAGGTGCGGGAGCCCGAGAATAGGCTCGATGGGTTTCAGGTACCGGAAGGAGAGGCAGTGGCGCAGTGGAGTTTGGCGTGCGGCGGGGAGGATGGCAGCCAGCCGGACGATGGCGGCGGAGTTGAAGGAGTTGAAGAGTGGTTGGGGAGGACTTTGGATGATGGGCGTGATGGCGGAGAAGTATCGGAGGAGGAAAAGGGGAAGGATGATGATTGTTTGAGGGAATTCGTAGAGGCGTGCGATGCTGCGAGCGTTGCTAGCGGCTGCGATACTGATGATGGGATGGGCTTGATGCAGCGTGGCGGCTGTAAACATGCGGCTGTCTCCAGCCAAAACGAGTTCTTCGATGCTCCTGAAGGTGATTGAGCAGTGGACTTTGTTATTAGTCTTTTTTCGGTTATTGGTGTTTTGATTTTTGGAGTTTATGAAATATCCGTTGAAATCTGTTGTTTTTTCTGACATCATCGATTTGATAAAAAAAAAAAAAAAATCCTTCTGTTCTGTGCAACGAAAAACCTCTCTTCAATGTTATCCAGCCTGCTATTTGTTACTCATGGGTGCATTTCGATTTCCATGTTAAGAGATAATAGTTGAGACATATTTTTCATACGGTTGGAAAATCTGTGCCAAACTTTTAGAATTGCATCCTTCTGTATGTGGTGATTAGACTAAGGCGGTGGCAGAGTTCTCTATTCAAGGAGGCTGATGTCTAGAAACTTTTGTTAATTTGGCGTCTTGGAATTGGAAGTGGAAGGAACGGTAGAATGTGAAACTAGCATAGGAAACTATTATTTGTCTATGGAACAAAGCAAATTTCTTTCAGTTCTTTTCGCAGTGGGGGAAAAAAATGCTTACCTTTTTTAGGCATCCATCTCATGTATTCCTGCCATGGCACACTGGGTTTTATATGAAATTCCTAATTTCATGTTTCTCTCAGGGGTGCAGTGAATGCCATGATTAGCGCGCGCGCACACACACACAAGATGGTTTCAAATATACAGTCAATCAGGTCTGTTTCCGTCCATCACGAATTCCACTATCAGATTAAATCCCCTCCAATCCTTGGGGAGGCAAATGAAAGAAAAATTTCTATTTATCAATCTCACTTTCTGCTGGAACACACCCTAATTTTCCATATCTTGCTCTACCTTTTACACCAATTCTTCAGCAATGTAAATGAGAGTGCTACGTCCAACAAATTTGTTGTTTTATTATTTTCCTTTTACTTCAGCTAAATTAACTCCACTGAGCATGTCGTAGTGGGTCGACTGTTTATGAGTATTTTGGGATTTTGTTAATATGTGCGAAAATTGTGGAAATAAAACATGTTTTTTTCTCAGGGGATTTTTATCTATTCATATTGTGGATAGTTTGGGAAAGGCAGGGCATATTATTCAATTTTCTGTAGGAATGGGTAAAAGACTAGAAATCAATTTTGGAAAATACTTCTCCATGAGTATGCCATTTGTGGAATTTATAATAGAATTGTTTGTTTGGTGAAATGGTTTGTTTTCCCATGCTCTTTTTTTTTTTTTTTTGCGATGGAGTTTCTCTTTATTTTCTCAGTCTTCTATTCATGGGCTTCTCTGTTGGCAAGAAAACTGTAGTTATTTTTGTTCTTGTTTATAACTTTATATAGAGATGGACAATTCAGATTTGTCTTCTTTCTGACAGATAGCTGTTTTTAGCTACTTATTGTGTAGCAAATGATTCAGTTGGCAGTTAAGGTGTTTCTGGTATGAAATCTTATCTCCACTGAGTAATTGAAAAAGCAAAAGGAAACTGAAAGAACCAATGATTTCCTCCATTGCTCAAATGTTCCCTCATCAAATATGGTCAGGGAAATTAAGATATTGGATGGAGGATGTCTAAGGAAACAAAGAATCAGTTTTCCTTCAGTTTGTACATGGTAAGTCCAGTGCGGATGTCAATTTTCACTTCCTCACTTGAAACTAAACTTCATTTAATTCCAACTGGTCCTAAACAATTTAAAGTCATAGATGATGCATTGTGGGAAATTATTTGGACTAGTTAGGGCTGGCTGGCGGTTTGATAATGTTTCGGTCTGCAGGAAATCTGACTTGTAGGCATTGATTGATGGAAGGAATTAGAAATTTCAAATTTCTTTCTAGTTTATGACTGCTTTGTCTTTCGACTAGTCTGTTATCAAGACTTGTTCTAACTGTGGACAGGAAGAAACATTATGCTGCAGTATCTTTGTTGGCAATCTTGGGTTAGGTAAGAGACCATGGAAACTAAAATATCTCCTTCCTTACTAGTTGTTAGAGGATCTGGCACTGGCAGAAACTAGTAAATCATTTTGGAACTCTTTTTTTCCTACAAGAATTTCCACTCCGCCACTCTTTTGTGGAAAATTACAACAAATTTATTTGGTTGATTTGTGTGAATAGATTATCTTGTGCGTTGCTATGAGCTTGCTAGTATGACTGATTGACATTGTTTAACTTCATTACTTGCAAGTTGATCTACTAATGAAACACAACTAAGTAAAATTCACATGATGCTTTCGAATGCTTGGTCCATGAAGTTTCAATACATTTAATGGGAACTGTCAACAATAAAAATCTGGTCATAAGATCATATTGGTGATTTTCAGTTACTTCACACAATTGGATTACCATTTTTGTTGATGTATTGGTTTTGAAACGAATTTCTCCCTCCCTTGCAGAATTTCTGTCTGATAGTTCAGCCTCGTCACCTTCTGTTAGCTCAAATATTCAGGCTGATCTTCGTGCTATGAGGTTGTCCGAGGAGATTGAAAGGCGAAAGAAAGCGGAAGCGTCACTTCAATGCATACACAAACAGTGGCAAACAGTTGCCAGCCATTTGTCCCAGATTGGTCTGTCGTTTCCTTTGCCATCTGATGCTGGTGATTTGCAGCTTGAGCTAAATTCAGTGGAGCAAATTTGTCAAGAAGTTACAGTTGCAAGGTTTGTATCTGAGGCTGTTGGAAGGGGTCTGGGGAAGGCCGAAGCCGAAGAATCTGCAGAGGCAATCATTGTTTCCAAGAAACGTGAAATTTCACGGCTTCAAGATAAGCTGCAGTATTATGAAGCCATGAACAGGGAGATGTGTCAGAGGAATAAAGAAATTAAAGGTTTGGATGCCAGATTCCCTTCATTCATTCAGCATACAGCATCAACTAGAAAATGCATCTGAATGCTGTTGGGTTTACATGTTCTGATGCTTAAGACTGTATTATATAAGGACACTATTTCCTGTAAAATGTACTTCTGCTAAGAGAAATTAATGTGCAGAAAAGTGTCCTTGCACTGATTTGAAGGAAGTCTTTATTTATAGACCCCATGAACCAATGGCAGATGGTGTTTGGTTGCACATGCATGCTCTTATTGTCTTATTTTTGAGCTGCTCTTTTTAATTTACTGGAGGTAGTTATTTTTATCATGGCATTGCTGATGAAATATCTTCTGTTAGACTGGTTTTTAACTCTGGCTCAATTTTAGACAGGACGCCTTGACATCTAGGCCTGAAATCTCAACCCAACCTACTTAGACGTGTTTGGTTTTGTAGTAAAAATGCTGAAGTGCTATACATTTAGTCAGAAACTTGCATTTTGAGCTTTGCATGTACACACACACACACACACACACACACACAGAGAAATATTCCGGTGCAGCATCGCTGAAATGGGCCCCACATGATCATCAAATCATAATCTACTCTACCCATTGTATTTAGAATAATATATACTATTACCATACTAATTTTCATCCCAATCAGATATATATATGGGCTTAATTTGAAAATGGTACAAATTTAATGTAATAAAATAGTTTGATGTAAATAAAAGCTTTTAAGTGGTTTTTTCAACAAGTAAACCATTTGCTATAAAATTTATATATGGATAAATGATTGTGTAAAGTTTCATTGCATTCTAATATGTGCGGGCTAAATACTCTGCTACAAGTGGATGGTGCCAGCACTTTTGACCAGCGAAATGCATGGTCAGATAAGCCCTTTGAGGCAAAACAAAGGTCTCTTCACAGTTTGAAATGGTGTATTCATGGCTGAATTATGCTCCATATTTTTAGTAGCTGCCGAATCTGTTCAACAGGTATATAGTTAGTAGAGAACCTTTGACAGTAAAATCGTCCCTAACATCATTCATTGTGCATATCCTGGTTTGTTCGATGTGTATGTTTGTGCAATGGAATGGAGATAGGCTTAATTAGTGAAGATGCTGACTTGAAAAGATATCAATGCTTTCAGAGGCTTTCATGGCAAATTACGCTCTTTCTGATAAGCTGTAGAGACAATGTTGAGATAGGCTATTTGTGGAAACATGATTTTTTAGCTCTGAAGAAGCAGATGGTTGAATTTAGGGATCAGGTTCCCCTAGAGAGTGGTAATGGGATCAACTTTGTTTTCTTCAGTAGTTTTCATTGATATTAATTGCTGTAGAGAACAACATTATGTGACAAAGTTCCTGCCACCTTTCCCCCGGTCTTCTGCTGGCAAATTTTTGTTGTGCTTTCTGCTCTTGTGTTCATTTGTATGGTGGATCCCCCTTTTGGATATAATACAGTCTTACGAGTTTTCTTTTACCTCTCCTTTCTTTCTGAATGCACAACTTATGGTCATGCTTTGATCTGATGGTGCAGAGATGTCACGGCAGCAACGAAAGTCTAGAAAGACGAGACAGAAATGGATGTGGCGTTGCATAGGGCTGTCGGTTGCCATTGGGGCAGCGGCACTCGCTTTTTCGTATCTCCCTGAGGCTGGAAAACAACTGTCGCTGCCTGCAGAAGAACCGAGCACATGCTCAAGTAGTACATCAGAATCTGTCAACCTTCACCATTCTAACCAATATTAGGTCACCACTTGTGCCTTTCCGCTTCACAAAACATCAGCCCTTGAAGCTTTGTATTATGAGCAACATGCTCCTTTCTCCTTGGTACATAAAATTTTGACTTCACAGCAGAACAAAGGTACTCATCATGATTTGGTGGTGAGTGTAGGAGGAATAAGAAAGAAACAATGTGAACAGAAGCTAACTAATTTCACGGCTGAGATGTCAAGTCTTGGCCCACCATCTTGATTTAATAGGACGGATGAGGATTTTTACTCTTTGTGCTAATTAACAAACTGATGGATGATTCCAATTTTGTTCAGTTGGGTGTAATTGAGTTGCTATGCTGCTTTTTATTATTTTTAAAAAAAAGTCCGTTGGGAGGGAAAGAGATGAATCTTGATTGCCCCAATAGTCGCATCATGTGGTTTCGTCTATTATGCGGGACTCAACGAACGCTGTTGTTCATTGCCCGGCAGCAGCCTACCTAGAGGCCCAAGGGCTTGTTAGGCCATGCGACCGAATAGCACAAATGGGCCTGTGCATGTGCCCCCAAGATTCCTGTCTTGGTTGGGATTCCACCGTCAATCTAGTCATTTTGGGCAGAAGGGG
Source organism: Annona cherimola (assembly GCA_030490835.1). Classification (NCBI taxonomy): domain Eukaryota; kingdom Viridiplantae; phylum Streptophyta; class Magnoliopsida; order Magnoliales; family Annonaceae; genus Annona; species Annona cherimola. Next base: position 121,442,497 of record CM059972.1, on the reverse strand, counting down.
CCTGTGTGGCCTGTGTTGTTTTTCATGACTTTTATGGCAATAAGTGGGTGCTGTCGACTGTCAAACAGCGTCTATAAAAGGCGAAACACGGACAGATGGCAGGCATGGCAAGGGTATGCTCTACTGTCTCCAGCCATAGCCACAACGTATAGGAATCCGCAGCCTAACAATTTGTACAATCCAGCCCAAGGGTTCCGAGCGCAGAAGATGTCAGGGAGGTTGTCTTGCAGGGAAGGGTGTGAACTAAATTCTTAGGGATGATTTGGCACAGTGGTGTTTCTCTGCGGCATTTGTAGTGTGGAATGAAAATGGTTTTTTACTTGCTGCACTGGGAAACTCGAACTTGAAGCTTCTGTGTAATCATGTGGGAAGAAGCATGCAGGGGTGTTAAGCCATTGGGTTGGTGCTTAATTCTAATTCTAACTTATTTAAAATATTTCAACTCTAATATGTTTATTAATTTGTTTAAAAAACATTTATCCTAACTTATTTATAACCCATTTAATAAATTGGTTGGTAGGTTGTCAATAAGTTTTCTAGCAGATAAAAGCCTAAATTCTGGCGGACGATAATCCAGTAGAAAAAAATTAGTGTTTTCGACGAAGAGAAAATAAAAATAAAATAGTAACAGAAAAATAGAATTAGTGCTAGAGTGGGAAAATAAAAATTAAGTGACGAAAAGAATACTTAATAAGAGAAAATAATCGAGTAGTTTATATTTATATATATTAAATTTAATGAGTTGAACAAGTTATATTAGTTAAATGGACTGATGAGTTATAAAATTTCAATATCAATCCGTTTATTTAATTAAATGGTTAAAAAAGTATAGATTATAACTCATTTATTCAAAAATTCTAGCTTGAATCTATTTATCAATGGATTAAACGAGCGTGTTGACAGGTTAATTATAACTATTAACACCACGAAGCATGTGTGGCCAAAACAGGCCGTTAGTCAAGAATGGTATGGCTTTGTAATTTCTCCGGGGAAAAAGTGGCGGGAAAACGTCTAGATGGAACATTGACTGATATACGGGTCGAGTCAACATTAGTCTTTCCTTTCTTTCTACAGTCTTGCTAGCGCGTTTCCAAGTCTTGGATGCAGGGTTGACTTGACTGAAGCATCTTTACTTTTTGCCATGCATCACGAGGCAGCTGCTTTTGTTTTGTTTGATTTTTTTTTTAAAAAAAAACAAAAAGAAATCTCTAGTAAAGACAATTAGAATCTAGATCACCACCAAAACAAAAATCAGTTCCCACGTGAATATAAATCATTCCAAGTCCTTTCTTCTCCTCTTATATTTGCAACTCTAGTTATCTTTGACTGACTATATAAAGTTGTTTAACTAGATTTTTAGTTTGTATTTCAGATTTGAGATGGGAGGAAATAAAGATGCAAGATCCCTTTCAACTTCGTCAGGATAGATCCGAACTAGAGTTTTTCAGAATGACTGTTTTTTTTTTTTTTTTTGGCCACTTCTCTGTTGTTTAAACGATTTTCTATTACGAATTTGCGCCTCTGAAGCGTATGATTGTTTATACATTTATATCTCAAGATGTGATGATCTTTGCATCAGCGTTCGTGATCCTAACATTGCTTAACCACGAAAAGATTTTTGTTTTCTACTGCATATCATCACTGGTATGCTGCATATCTTCTTTGCCGCCAGTATTAAAAATTTCATTCACATGGTTATTTAATTAAGGGTCCCGATAACATGCGGCTACCCGTACTGCGTCACGAAAAAATATTTTTAAAAATTTTAAAATAAACGTGTAGATTTTACTTAAATTTTCAACTGTAAGAAATTTGGTAATTTTTAAAATTTATTCGATATTTTATTTTTATTTTTCAAAATAAATGAGCATGGATGCGCATGCCTTGTTTAATTTTTAAAAATACTGAAATTCGCACATTTAGAAAAAAAAAATTTAATTAGAAAATTTTTCAGTCGCCCGTGTTGCGCCAGCATGGGATCTTTCGAGTTTAATTAATGAAATTAAATAGCCAGCCTCCCTCCGGCGCCGTCGCCGTCGCCTAACGGTTGGGCCCTGCAAGGGTTGGCCTGATTCAACCCACAAGCCAGCGCTGGGCTGCGGAGGCAGCTGGGCAGTGGACAGGGAGTTCTTTGCAAATTTCCCTGCTGGGTGACTCGGTAAATTTTTCAACGGTTTGACCTTCTCTGCAAAACGCTGGAGGGATTGATTTTGCAGACGATCCAAGGTTGTTTAATGGTGAGATTTTTAGGAGACGTGTGGGAATAAAGAGTGGAAAATGTGGGAGGGAAATGGTGAGGGCACGGATTTCATCTTATTAATTAATCAATTATCATATTTTTTCACTTTTACCCCTATATTCTAATCATTTTCCCTATCAACTATCTTTTAACAAACCTATATTCAAACTTTATTCCTATTATTTTATATCAATCACACAATTTTTAAAATATTTTCATTTTATACTGCCACCAAATATTATATTTCCCACATCTTTTACTTTCACAAATATCCACTTAATCTAGTTTTGAGATAGCTTTGAGATTCTACGTGAGCTAGTGTTTTTTTTTTTTTTTTTTTTTTTTGAGATTCTAAGCGTGCTATAGAATCTAGTATACAATTACGACAATTATAATATTTGCAAACGCCATCTAGAAAATCTTAGAGGCAAGCAATTCACTTGATCCACATTTGTCCTTGAAGTGGACGAAGCTATGATAATTTATGCCACATTGCGTCCAAGGCACATGAATGGCATAGGGCGAAGTGCTGACCCATATTCCAAGAAAAAAACTTTCAATCAAATATGAACATGTGATCTTTTTTTTTTTCTTTTCCTCCCCCGAAAACCTCTGGATTTTACTATTAGTACCCGTGAAGCTGATGTGCATAAAAAAGATCCAAAGAGTAAAAACCCTTATCGCAGGGAGAAAAAGGTTAAAAAAAAAAAAGGATTAAGACAGTACATGATGAACTGTATCTTGCAGGGAGGAAAGATAAATTTCATAAGGAGCGGATAAGAAAGAAATGTGGGCAGACCAGGATGATTTACTATTCCTGTCCTACTCAGCTTCATTGAGAAAAGTACAAGCTTCCAAGGGAGGGAGGAAATGAGCTTTGGATTCGACGTTGGTTGTAATTTTTCATGACATACGCATGGCCGGGTCTTTCTATTCAATTGCCAATTTTTCATCTGATGCATCAGCTTACTTTCCACAAATGATAATTAGCTTGGCTCACTTGGGTGGGCGTAATTAACGGGAAATGGATATAATCTTTGAATATGATCGAGAAAGCTAGGATAGATGATGGCAGCTAACGTCATGGGATCCTCCTCCAAATTTAAAGTGGTAGGTGGTAAACTTCTCATACTTGTATTTTGTGCTGTTTAATCAAGGCGAGGTTGGTGTTTCGTTCCTTGACGTGGGAATCTTTGAAATTTGTGTTAGCTTCCACACTAGAGAAAGCTTCAAAAAGGCTGGTCTGTGATCATAATAGAATTTACTTCTCATACTTGCATTTTGTGCTGTTTAATCAAGGCGAGGTTGGTGTTTCGTTCCTTGACCTGGGAATCTTTGGAATTTGTGTTAGCTTCCACACTAGAGAAAGCTTCAAAAAGGTTGGTCTCTGATCCTAATGAAATTTACTTTTGCTTTATTTAATTAACCTGTCCAAATCAATGGCCGACTGCGTGTTTCAAGGATATTAATCACTTAAATATCTCACCCACCAGCCAGTAATTGATTTCATGGCTACTCGGCCGTGATTATCTTCTTCTTAATTAATTAACCGTGCAGCAAAATTGATTTTCACATTGTACGTATATGACATTCCCTCAGGGCATTAAGAAAGATGGAGATAATATTTGTGTCTGCATGGTTGGGATTTCCCCATTTCTAGATTATATTTGAGATTCAAAATTTGCTTAGAACTAGCTAGAAATTAAATGAGACAGCAATTTGCATAGAATTTCATGCCGACTGTTTTTTTTTTTTTTTTGTTTGTTTGTTGGTTTGTGGTGAAAATGCCGACATTTTTCCTTTATTATTATTGTTATTATTATCATCATCCTTATTCCTCCATGATTTCCTAAATATTTTAAAAGTCGTCTATCTTATCAATATAACACGTACGGTGGGGATAGAGTGCCACAACGGGTAGATACCTTTTCAAATATTAGTGCTACATGATTCTGACCCACCAAACATTTTTTTAATTAAAATAATCACATTTCTGATATATTTTCCTATATATAATCATCCCTCGAATGAGCCAACACAACGGATTCCATTACATTGGTTTGAAAGATGTTGGGAATATGCGATTTTTAAAAGTTGATATTTCTACCATTATTTCATGAATTTTCAGCCTCGCGAGGTTTCCCATTTATTCGAAGAGTAATCTGCTTAATTATAGTGGGCCCCACAAGGGACCGGAATCTGCCTAAATCACAGCCGTCCGTTACTGTATCCCTACCTTCCCCTCCCGTTCCGTCCCGTTGGGCGATGGGTAAGGGACACGCTTTACATATAATTTGGACGTTGGCTATAGAGTTAGCCATAACCGGGTATATTTTATGATAGAGGCATTATTTCATTTATCCACATCTATAATAAATTACTGTACCATCTTCGTAATGCAATGATTTATCTTCAATCGCATTAATTTCAGTCATAGGTTTTCAAAATAATATTATAATAATTTAAATAAATAAATCAATATGAAAATAAATAAATTATTGAAAATATAAATAGAATATTAAAAACAATTTAATTTATTTATTTTTAAGAAAAATTTGATGGCTTAATTTTTAAAGTGACATTACCTACTAAAAAGTATCGTTGTAATTTTATCATTTAATAGTTTTTACGAACCTTAACATTTCATAGAAGTAGAGAAATGTTTAATTAAAAAAAACTTGGTCATGGCTAACTCTGCAGGATTTCCTGCCCTGCCCTGCCCTGCCCTGCCCTGCCCTGCGCTCCGCTGCCCAGCCGTTGACACCAAGTAACACGTAAACCGTGTCATTAGGTAAGCGGCCACGCAATCGCCACGTCACGTTAAGCTCATTTCAGCAGGTTCCGTCGCAGAGCTCCATGACGTCATCGCGAGGAGAGAGTCGTTGGCTCGTTGCTCGGTCCGTCCACAAGTTGCTGCTCGAGCCGGGTTACGCTGGCAGCCGCGTATATATATATATATATCAAATGTCCTATTTAATTTTCGGCCATCATTCAGTGACAAAAATCATGAAATTAGATGGCTTCCGTCTTTGTCCATGAAAAGCGCTGCAGAAAGTCTCATGTCATTGAAATTATTTCAAGGGAGCTTGATTATACATATTATGATGTATTTTATGTTAAAATAGAACATTAATTTATATTTATAGTTACTTATATTTTTAATTTTTTCTTGGTAAATATATTTTTCTATGTGTATTCAATCTATATACAAAATTTCATCATTTTATAATACTTTTACATATTAATTTTTGGTTTTTTAAAAATATTAATTTCAAGGGTATTTAGGTCATTTTCATCTCTTAAAAGACTTAATTTTTGAAAAATAAAAATAAATTAGTAAAAGTATTGTAAAATGAAAAACTTTACATATAAATTGAATACACTTAGATAAAAACGAAGAAGCAATAAAAAAATAATTAATTATAAAAATAAATAAATATTATATTTTAACCTAAAATACATTAAGAAGTATACAGTCGGACTCCTATTTTAAGACCACGAGTGAGGTATATCCCGTTGGGCAACAGATAAAAGTGGATTTTTTTACTCTTAAAAATAAGATATATGTTTATTATCGAATTAATGCACGCATTAAAACTTGAGTTTTGATGACTAGTTAGTTTTTACTAAAAATTATATTTTATTCAAAATAAAACTGTAGGCATTTTTTTCATACCTCAAATTTCACTGTTTTTATGTGCAAATCCATCCCTTTCAAAATCGACTTTGACTATTTTTTAGTCCACCAACGTGTCATCAAAACCGTGTAAGGAATTCTTAAATTGCGTCAACCTGATGTTAAAGTTTGACTGATTAAATTAAAGTAAGCGAAATTTATATATATGTACAAAATCTTTGATTACAGTAAAAAAATTATAAAATTAGGCGGAAAGATACATGCGCATTCCTTTTAAATACTATACATGATTCAACGAGACCCCCGACTTTCAATCCCTCCGGAAACACCACAAAGGCTTCCCTGTTGGAAAAACTAATGGGAGTTGCACGTGCCACGCACGACTTTTGATCTGGTCTGTTCAAATTAATGAGTTGATGAAACTGTAGTATGCATCGAACGATTGAACTCGACCAGCAAATAATCAGGTTTAAGGCTATGTTAGGGTGTAACTAATTTGTAATCGCTTAGATAAACAAATAGTTAAGGATTCATGATAATATACAATATATTGTGCAATGTTCATTTTTTTAAATTTTTTCTTCGTAAACATATTTTTTTCAATATATTTAATTCATATACTAAGTTTTGCCATTTTATAATACTTGTACATATTTAGTTTTGATTTTAAAAAAATCATATGTTTTAAGGGGTGGAAAATGACTTATATACCCCTAATTTTTAAAAATAAAAAATAAATATGTAAAAGTATTATAAAATAATAAACTTAGTATATGAATTAAATACGCTTAAGAAAACAAGTTTATGAATAAAATATTAAAAATAAAAATAAAGTGGAACATCCTACGATAAACTAATGTGTAGTATATTGTATATTATCATGATTTTTAAAGGTTTTTGTAAGTAAGGTGAGAAGTCTACTGTTCGAATTCAAGTATAAATAATATTCCCCAACATTATTATTATAGAATTTAAATCTATTTGTTATGTTATTAACTATTTATAGTTAGAAATTAGGATATAAAAAAGCCGAATTACTAAATATATGATCAGTGGACCACATTCAATGTAGACAAAGTTGGTTATAGGAAATTGTTTGGCAGGACATGCATTTACGGGAATAGTGTGACGGGTGCTACTTCAATTAATCACGGTGAAGTGCCCATGGGGATTAATTACTTGCACAGTGCTTCATTCTCATGCTTGAAAAACAGTGCATCCCAAGATCAATTCTTTTTTAATACAGTTACTCCTTATTTATATAATATTATTAATCGATACGTAAAGTAAAAAAAAAACGCAAATAGTACGCTTGCGTTTTCAATATAAATATATAATACATAAATTTTTTAAATTATCCTAGTTCAAAATAAGAATAAAAATTAATATAAAAAATTTCCGAAGTTCAACAATGAGATAAAAAGGCGTGGTGGTAACGTCTAGTTGAAAAAATTTGTCAGAATATCTTAGAATTAGGTTGAAAAAATATCTGTTGAAATAACTATAAATACACATTAAAAAAAACAATGAGATAAAAAACGTAAAATGCGTGACATAAATGTCTGTATATAAATTCATCGGAGAAAAAGAGCGCCTGTATATCAAATTATCAACGCGCAACACAACTACACGAGCCTTCTCATTGTCACGTACAATAAAACATGCGTGTGTTTTGTACAAGCTTTTTTGCACCTCTCACGTTCATGCACGAGCATGTTTTTTTTTTTTTTTTTTTTTGAGTTTGTGTGTCCAAATCAAAATTAAAGTCAGGGAAATTGCCATGGCACTTACTAATCACCAGAACAGTGCATGGCTTTTGGCCAACAAATTTAAAAAGTTCCGAGTTTGATACAAAGTAGGCAGCTATCGTATCTAGGCTGTATTCATAGTATATTATTTTTTACAAAATAAGTAAGAAAAAATTGCAATATCACAATACGCACTTTTTTCGAAATAAAGAAATAAAATAACTATACAATTAATTATAGCGGCTACTGTGTTAAAATGAGAATGCAGTATTTATGATTCCATCCTCCAAAATTGGGTCGGAAGGTTTGGTCAGAAGACTCGCGTTTCCTGAAAAAATATTGACAAGGTCTCAAGGAAAATAACAGGAAATTAATAAAAAATTGTTAAAATTATACAAGGGTGTACTCTTATCGGAGAAAAAGAAATTTGGCCAGGGATATTAATTCTTTTGTTCACCTTCTGATGTAACATTACAACCAACACACTTCATTTTAAAACTCAAAAACACATATATTACAAGAAAATATACTATATGTGGCCAAATTTTTAATTTGGCTGCGTTCGTTCAGACATAGTCAAACATTTAGCTACATTTGATCAAATGTAGCCAAATCTTATATATGGTAATTGCAGCTAAGGATTTTATTATTATTTACCATCAAATTTTAATAACTACTTTGAATGTATTTTTGGTGTAAAAAAACGACTTGATACATTTAACCAACTAATACCACTAAAAAATCAATTATTTTTAGTTATATGATTAATTGTAAATTAAATATATTTAATGCAAACACATATATTATCATTAAATTAAATTTGTTTTAGCGACACTAGAGAAGGCTTTTACCTTGTGTTGTTCTTCTTGACGATTATCGAAATTCTGTCAATTGTGTGGCAGTCAAATAGAGTAACATGTGTCACACACCCAATTGATCTTGACCCTTCAAAGTAGTAGCCTGCTAGCTAAGAATTAAAATCATCTGCTTACTATTGTGTTGTGATCAAGTGCCCCGTGCAAAAGCTCGCACGAATGAAAAAACAATAGGAATCGACCAAAAGGCGATGAAAGAAAGTCGTAGCAAAAAATGCGTCTCAGAAATTAATATATAGATTTTTAGTCAAAAGGCATTTAACTAAAGACTGAAAAAATAGGTTTGTCAGAAACTTAGAATAGAATTTATCTGTTTCGATTATAGCTTAAAAATTAAGTAAATATTATTTATGGATGATTAATTTCTGGATTCAAATTACATATCGTGAGATACTAATGATCTAAGCTTGGCAATTTCATTCCATTCATGAACAAAAACTTACAGCGTTTGGATAATGAAGGGTGTGGTGAATATTATACCTTTTATCATTGCTTAATTCAAATAGGGTGTGATTTTTTTTTTTTTTTTAAAAAAAATTATCAGCTTCGTTTTCACTCGTTATTCTTAATTTTTTGTTATAGACATATAATGAGCGGCTGGATCGATCAAAATTACGGCAGTTTGCAAAATGCAAGAGATTCTCCAAATTCAAGCACTTCTACACCGCAAGTCCTAAGCACATGCATCATGCACCATGTATAGTATGTATCGACGTGTAGCACGAGAACTTTAATCTTAAGGCGCCTATGTCTTCAAGAGACTCGTGTTTCTTTAATTTCCTCACAACATCAATTACACGTGCTTCGGCATTTGACTTTCTTTTATCATGCGCGCGTGGCTTGCTTGCGTGTTGCACTCCGAAACAATGTCAAGATCAAGGCCACATCCTAGCTTCTCTTTGCTTTTTGATTCTACATGCTTGAAATTATAGTGGCAACTGAATGAGATTTCGTGTTCATTTCCGTAACATACGTATGCGGGAAGGATATACATTTTTTTTATTGTTATATTTATAATTTATTTTAAAATATATTTTTTACCATCTTGTTCAACGGATTTTTATCTTAGCCAGCAGGAAAATATGCACATCCAAGAGTAGTAGTCTATTGTATAAATTAACATATCTTTGAGGTCAACCCCAACCTCAACCAATTTCTGACCACATACAAATGCAAAAGTTTAGCTTGCAACGATTTCCATTAATTGAAATGATATTGCCAACTAATACTTACATATAGACACGTTGATGATGCCAAGCTCGTTGCATTGCAGACATCAACAACATTCACTACAAGAAAACTAAGCTTTTTGTAACGTATTTTGAAAAACGCTAAATATTTTTATCACAAAGTCTATTTAATAACATCAATAATTATTGTCGCAAAAAGTGTCATTTAGTGACAAAATTCGTCATTAAATATTTATTGACAAATTCAAAAAAAAAAAAAAACTTCACAAAAGTCTTTTATGACAAACTTGTAATGATATTATAGCATGAACTAATACCTGTAGTAACACCACCTGCAACTAGCGTAGATGGTCGGAGGTGTTACCTTTGTTAGCTTTGGTCCTGATATTGAATTTGTAGTCTTCACATTTAATATTTGGAAGCTTACAGTCTTTCTTTAAAAAATTGTAAAAAATATCTTAAAGCTTTTAATTGTAATATAAGTTGAGATATGATATAAATATATTGGTTCAGGATAAATTCACTTAAGTGCATTTAACACTTTTTTAAAAAAAAATTATACAACTGTTAATCAAAATAAAAAATATTTGAAAATGATAAAACTTGATACACATGTTAAATATACTTAAATTAACAGTTGTATAAAATAATTTTAAAAAATAAAAGTGCGCTGTTTCAGGGCCTGTAAACATACTCCAATAAAAAAATATTTATAGTGACAAAATTTTTTGATTGGTATTTATATATAATGACAAGCTATATTGTAATGAATTACATTCATAGTCCTCACATAATAGAGGAAATATTTCCTGTAATACTCCCACACTAGGGGGTATATTAACAAATTTTTATGTTGCTAAAAATTTGTTCTTTTGTAATGATTGAAAAATCATGTTACTAATATTAATGATACTGATTGTTAATATTATTGCCACGACTACATAATTCACTACCACAAACTTTCATAATGACAACAAATTTTTTTGTGATACCATTGCTGAACAGTTATCGTTGGTAAGACAAAATGACAATACTATTTTATCACTGATGGATGAGTATCAGCTAGCAATACCTTATTAACAATGATATATATTTTTTATTGGTGTATATTTTACATTACATCTCAAATTATATTACAATCAAATACCAAGAGAACTCTTATAAATTTTTCAAAGGAAGATAACAACAAACTTCCAAATATCAATAGAAGAAACCATAAGCTCTCAAATACAATAAGGAGGACAACACAACTTTCACAATTAAATAAGAAGATATAACCCCTACTGGGATTTGAACCCAAGACCATACCTAAAAAGACAAAGCTCAATGGTATCGTTGTGTGAGAACTTAGTTGCTATTTTTCTCGCCTTTGCCGTAATTTATTTTGTGCTAAATATAAGTTTAGCTTACAAATATATGCGGGATGTGCATCTAGCTAGCGATGAATCTATGATCAATTTTTAAATTTTTAATAATTAAAATAAAATATTAAATATATTTAATATTTGGAAACTTGGCATGAGAGCTTTATCTCTCATTTAATATTTGTGAGCATGTGGTCAACTTTTTGTAGCAAAAATTTTAATTTGGTTACATTTGATCTAATGCAGTTAAATCCTACATTAAATGTAGCTAAAAGTTTTATTATTATTTATCACTGCATTTTAATGACTACTTTAAATATACTTTAGTTACATTTGATGGAAAATGACTACATTTAACCGCATGTCACTACTCAAAAGCAACCAATTATTCATTACTAAATAATTAATTATAATTAAAATCTATCTAATGCAATTAAATATATAATTTGAAAGTATTTTTTTATGTAATTAAAAATTAGCTACATTAAGTGAAATTTGTTGCCGTGAGAGTACGGTTTAGACTTTAGAAATTAATGATATAAACTATGAGGCGAAGAGATTTTTGATGGATTCCCTTAGCATAATTCGAGAAGAAGATATGGATAACATTACTCATCAAGCACGGGTTTCTGGAAGTTAAGAGTTTGAGGTGCTCTGAAGATTCGCGCATGAGGGCTTTAGATTCCAAGCGCGTGCTAGTGTAATTATAATTTATTCCCATTGGATGCAGCCTGTTTAATTTCATCATTTAATTTTCTATGCAATGTAAGCAGGGACGATTAAATTACTTGCGTGCAATTGGTTGCGTTTGGACTTTGGACCCTATCTGTCTGCGCGGGCTGTTTTTTACCTTTGTGCAGAGCTGACTCCAAGAAATATTGCAAATAAATTAATTAGATGATGTGGCTTTGCTTCTATAAATTTCCTAGTTTATATAATTTTCTTTATTTTTATATAAATATTTGATGAAAAATTCATCCTATCTATTGTCTTTAGTATAACAGTATCATTTATTTTATCATAAAAATTCTTTCATTTTTTTAGTTTTATTGTACATAGGTCTTATCTATAAATATTAAAATTAACGTAATAAAATAGTTTAAGATTAGATAACAATTTTAAAGTTATATTTTCAAAACCTAAACCATCTAGAATATTATTTTTATTATGTGGATTTTGTGAGGCATTACTATATTTTAATATATATGTGAATGAATCTAGACATTTTTTCTAATTTATACATAAATATATTTATTTTAAACAAATGTGTCCCTTGTACATATTTAATTTGAATGAACTTAATCTCCCAATTAAATAAATGAGGTGTCCCATTATATTATATATATAATTCTCATAGTAGACGTTGTACCACTTCTCATTCAATAAAATTAATATACACCTAAGTTATTTAATAATTTGGAGGAACAAGTCATTCGAAATTTGTTGGGATCAATTGCGTGTTTATATGGAGGCAATTTATAAGAGAGATCAGGACCTACAAGTCTTTTATATTAGTTTTCATTTTTCTCATATATATGTAAATGTGATGTGACATTTCTACTTCACAATTTTACTTTTATCATTAATTAATCATATTTTTATTATTAATCATCTTCGTCTGATTAAAAATTCCAATTTATTTGAGCTCAGGAGTGCCACTAATGCTCATCCCGGACTCATTCGAACATTGAGAGGAGTCTTTGTCTCCCATTTTCAGATAAGACGAAATGAGAAAATATACTTTTGAATAAATGATAAATATGTGATAGTAAAAAATTCTTTTTATTTCATATGTGTTTAATTGGTTTAATTTTAATTGTTCTTTTTTATTAGTATTTATACAATATGACAACTGATATTATAATTAAGTACATTAATCACTCTCAATCATGAAGGGACATTTCTATAAAAACCCATACGTATGAAAAAAATCTTATAAAAACCACAGGAGGATATTGAAAATTTACATGCTTACAAAGGAGACAACGAGTTTCGAAACATAATATGCCTGTTGTAGGTAAACAACCTCATCGTGGTGATCCAAATTGTTCTTTATATTTAAAGCATGCAATACATATAGTTTTTAACGATAAATAAATACATATAGGTAAACATAATAAATTATTTATATTTTTAAAATTATGTTAAAAATTTTTTTAAAATAAAGAAAAGTATAAAGCCTTCACATTTTTCTTTGATTGGTAAAGCCTTAGTGCTCAATTATGCTCAGTATTGAATCGTTATCCACTAATCTTTTGCTGTCATATTGCTGCATATGTATCCAAGCGTATATTTAAAAGCTGAAAACTAAGTAGTCACTTTTTGCAACTAAAATTATAAAATACTTAGCTGTATATAAGTTTCATATGAAACATATGGGACCCCGATTCAGTGCTCCCGGGAGCGTGCAGTGCTGCATGCTCCCGGGCGCATACATATATATTTTTTTATTTTTTTTTGAAAATATTTTCATAAAAATCTTATTCAAAGTTTATTTAACATATATATCAATTTTTACCATTTTTGGATTATTTTAGGTATTTATTTTTTATTTTTGAAAATCAGTGGCATTTTACGTAATTTAAAATTACTAAAATGCCACTGATTTTCAAAAATAAAAAATAAATATCTAAAAATCTCCAAAAATGGTAAAAATTGATATATATGTTAAATAAACTTTGACTAACATTTTTATGAAAATATTTTCAAAAAAAAATAAAAAAAAATAAATGTATGCGCCCGGGAGCATGCAACACTGCACGCTCCCGGGAGCACTGGATCGGAGTCCAAACATATGTTAGTACGCTGCATAGCAGCAAACCGTTGCCGCTTGTAATATTATATTCAGCTAATAAAAAATTTTCTGTATATAAATTGTTGCATACGAGGATTTCTTTTTATGTTGATTCTAAAGGAAAGAAGCCCTTATAAATTTTATTTATTTATTTATTTACCATCACTGCCTTTTCCACTGATATACTAATGCTATATAAGGGTGGGAATTGGAGCTGGTCAGCTCGTGACCTGGCTTTGACCTGACCCTTTTTTGGTCGACGAAAACCAATATATTTTTTACCCGGTACAGGGATGGGTCAGAAATTTTGACTTAAATTCAAAAATAGGGTCGGAGTGGGTCGACCATGTCCCGACCCAAAAAGTTTGACCTGGCCTGCATATATTAATTTATCAAAAATTATAAACTTATATTTAAACATAATTATTATTTTCTTTCAAAATTCTCACTTTTTTATAATTAACTCTATTAGCAATAGAAGAATCAATTTATTCAGAAAACAGTATAAGAATTAATAAAAAGAATTTGCGCATATATAACCCTCACATGTAATTGTATATTAACCTATTTTAATAAATTTATACTATATTTTTAATTCTTTTATTTTTTTAATTACTTGTTTTTAATAATTAGTGAAATATTGAAGCATATAATATTTAAATTTAGTATAGATGTATATTTATGTTTGATAGGTATATAAATTCTTATAATTATCTTATTTGACCCACATTTTTTACCCGACCCGCTATTTTGAAACCAGTCCGATACCAACCCGAAGTTTATCCTGTAACTTATTAAAAAAAGTGAGAGTCAAACCAACTTTGTCCCGACCAGGTATAAAAAGAGGGTCAAACTCAATTTTTAAAAAGTAGGATAAGGGTTAGGCAAACCTTGACCCAGTATGACCTTCCCTTATTCCCACCCCTAATGCTATATGATGTCTTGTGTATTTTTCATTTATTATTTTTTTATTCTCACGGAACCGAGGGTGGAAAAATTAATATGATGGGGGGGTGCAATCATGAATATTTCATGGGTGATCTAGTAATGTTAATGAAGATTTGACCAATACATTCCCACAAATTACCATCTTAACAATATGATTAAATTAACCTATTTAAAACCTTTAATTATCATTAGACGGCTAACGAATTTTTTGATCATGGGCTCACGTCAGTCATGATGCTAGCAAAACGTGCTGCTCAAGGAGTCAGGTGCGGCGAGCCTTACAGACTTAATCGCTTCCACACCCAACAAAATTAATTAATTAATTAAGGAGAATGTCTCTAATTGTAATCAATTTTAATTAATCATCTCTCCATCCTGATTTTATGGCTTGTTATGTATTAATTGGTTTCGCCATGAAAGTAAAATGGTCCGCTCTTGAGAGGAAATCCTAACTTCACATGTTTATTTGCGACAGAGAGTAAATATATGTAATGATTAACATGATAAGATTTTAAACGTGGGAAAATTTTAAGTAAATATCAGATTAAATAAACGCGTGCTAACCTCAAAACGAAAACCACACATTAAGAACACAATTAAGCACCAAAATTAAAGCGCCAGTGTAATCAACGTCAAAATTGAAATCTAAACCCAACACTATTTACATTTGGGTTTTGTTTGAACGATCTGGAAAAAACTAAACATCTTTTGTTATGATTTAAAAATCTTAATCATCTATTTTATTTTTATGTTCTGTATACAAATATCCTATTTATTTTATCTTTACTCTCTTTTACTTCTAATCATTGTTCCTATCAACATTATTTTTTCATTTTTCAAAATTTTTATTACAAATTTTTTCCACTTTTTTGACAGCTTATCATTTCATTTTCAGTGAAAGGAAAAAAAAAATTCAATTCATGGTTCTTTCCTTTTAATATGATTTAACATTTTAATTATTTAATTGTTTTACTTTTATTAGTATATATCTCTAAATTTTTAATCATTTTTCATATAACTATGTTATCTATTTTATCTTTATTTTACTTGCTGCTGATTATTACTCCACTTATATTATATCACACTACTTTTCAAAATTCTTCTTAATTTCTTTCCTCTTAAGAAGTGGACCCTAAGTAATTAAAATTCGGTAAATGTCCTTGTCAACCTTCTCAACTAATCGATTAAATCGCTGCATCAATTAATGCGATGAGGCATTTAAACGAAATGCATAATTAAGTATTAGTTCTGTACTTGAGTACATGTTATTGGCAGCTGGATCTATCACAAGAAATGCAATATTAATTAGTTATTGTCTCACATGATCAACGCGTGATTAAGGAGGAACAAATGCATGTGGACCAACGTGCGATCAAAAATGTAGTGATTAATTATATTTTATTTTGTCATGTGTGAGTGACAACCTGTACATTGTAAAAGTTCTCAAAACGATGAATACCATTCGGGGTTTCTTCTGGATATGTAGCAACTCCCAATGTGGAATTTGGAGAGAAGATATGCAACTATCTGGCTATAGTGAGACACACAAACAAAGAAACACACAACGCAATTTTTTTTTTTTTTTTAAATTATATTTGGCATACCAAATGCAGCTAACTTCCATGTTCATTGTACCTAAGACTCAATTCCTGTTTATAGCCGCTGTATTAAATACTTGGCCGCATTTGACGTAAAAATTGCTGCATTTAATCAAATGCTACTAGATGAAATAACTAATACTATTGTAGTTAAATAATTAATTGTAATCAAAATATATTTAATGCAGTTAAATATATGAAAAATTAGCAATATAAAACAAATAATTGCTATATGTAACCATATACTGACGCTTATAAAATTTGAAAAATAAAATAAAATAAACGGCGCCATAGATTTAGACATTCTAATCCATATAAATACGAATAGTCCAGTGAAAACATAGAATATAATTCATCTAATTTAGATATTCTAATCCATATACATACAAATAGCCCAGTGATAGCATAGAATATAAATTTAGATATAATCATTTAGCTGTTCATCCCTTATAACCTTATAACGACCTTGCAACAACATATACAATTATGTAGAACCTATGCACCTAGCTAGCATGTGAAGACTTTTTATCGTTAGAGTCCTAACCCTCTCACTACACGGAATCTGATGGGTGGTTCTCCAAGATAAACGCTATGATTTTACTTGAGGCATCATTATTTTAAACCAGGTCTAAAATGAGGTCATTTCAGACCGGTGTAAACACAATTTTTTTAAAAAAATTATTAATCTAGTTATGTTTAATCTATAAATAAAAAATTTCCAATTTTGGAGATGTTATATTTATTTTAGATTTTTAAATATAAGGTATTTTAGTCATGTTTTAATAATATTTTAGTCATTTTAAATTATTAAAACATGACTAAAATACCACTATGCTTAAAAATTCAAAATAAATATACATACATCTAGTAAGAATTATTTTATAGATTAAGCAAAACCAGATTAACTATTTTGCAAAAAAAATTTAAAAAAATTTAAATATGTTTTTGGACTTATTTCAAACCGGTCTGAAATGATCATTTTGCATTTTGCATTTTGCATTTTACTTAATCAATAGAACATGAAATCTTGCAATTTTGGTATTTTCGTATTTAATGTTAAACCTTCTAAATTTAAACATATTATAAAACCAAACCAGACACCGACGCAATTTTAACTTTAAAGAATGAGTAAGATCTAATTTTGCTACTAATTAATTTTGGATTATATTCAAACCACGCTCAACCCTTTCCGTATATAAAATTGGTACCACACACGTATCAACATAAATGTTTGTGTGGCAATATTATGGAAGTTGGAAATAATCTATTTTCCAAATAGCAAATCACATTATCTATTTTGCGATTTGGCAGATTAAAAACGCCCATCCTCAAACCAGTATAAAATGTGTATGCCCATGTGGCAACCTCACCCCTTGTTCAAGACCTACACAAGCTGCTCACGTGCTAGCTATATTCCTCGACTTTTGACATGCTAATATCTATGTCCATAAGATCCAGAATATACACTAGACGTTAGGATTGATTTTTCTGATAGTCCCCAAGTCACGTGACGCAAATAATATTTTTTTATTGAGCTAATATGAAGATTTACCTAATATTAATTGGTGAAGTTAAAAAATAATTAATTGGTAGGTGGTCTATGAATTGAATTGAAGGTGCAGCTACCAGACCACCCCTTATTCATGAATGGTTCAAAGCAAGCTGTATATCTGCGACTGCCTGCCTCGGGTTGCTGCTATACCTACACCCACACCCACACCCGAATGGAAAATTTCAAAATCGGCAGGCAAGTTGCGCTGCTTCCTAATTGAAGGTTTACCTAACTCAAATGTGTTTGAATTTTTAGAACATTCAAGTTTCTAAAATGAGTGGGGGAGCAGAGCCATGGCTAAACAATATTATGGAGTCGGAAAACTGATTAGCACCTACTGTTTGGGTTTGGCTTTCTTTCTGAATTATGTGGTTCCGGTGCTATCTGTAGTGGGAATTGGGAACCATACTTCAGGAAATCAGCGCAGAGGTTGGGAGATTTCAGTCTGTAAAATTTCTACAGGAAATGGGGTAGCACATATGTTGAGGTTGGTTACTTTTGCAGTGTCTTTGACCAGGGAGAATATAAAGCCTGCTTGGAAAGCCCTCCCAGATTCATTGCAAACTGGCTGTTTTTGGATTTGCCCGTTCTTCAAGAATGAAACCAGTTTTCTATCAAAAAATTTTATGCAATTTTTTTAAAAAAATTTTAGATAAATATATATATTAACGAATATTTTTCTAGGATTTTATAAAATAAAATTTTAAAACAAGAAAGAAATTCCGTGAAATGGTTGTATGGGATCATAATCTCATTCGCCGACAGTTTCGTTTCTTTTTTATATGCAAATTTGCACGAAACAAGTTAGGTAACTATTTTCATGATATTAGTAACAAATTCGCCATATATTACATCATTCACTTGCAAATACAACTTCTAATAGGGGTGTAATCCGGTATGGTTATACAACTTAGAGGTTAATTTTAAACCTAATCTACGTAAAAATTATTAACCTGAGATTCTATTTATAACTCATTCAAAAAAACCTTAACCTTATCGTCGATCCATTTAACGCAAATGGTTAGATTGTGAGTTGTTATTTGTTAAGGGTAGAATAATAAAATATATTTAAAGTATAATTATAAATAAAGACTTCTAATACTAATATTCTATTTGAATTGAAAACGTCAATTTTTCACTTGTATTATTAATTAAAATATCAATTTCGTTGCTGATAAGTACGCATAACATGGGAAATAAAATCCTAATCCACTGTAAACCGAGCGCCGCGCGTGGAATTTAGTGCCATTTTTACAATTCAATTGCCAGGAGTGGGCGTTCATCTAGTCTCACCTCTTTCCGCTCAAGTAAAATTATGGGAAAAATGTAAAACTTCCATTCAAAATAGATGGTGAGAAATTGTTATTGGGAAATCAAAATACAAAATATATAGACTAGACAATGGTGTTAAAACAAAACCAAAAAAAAAAGTTGGCAACGTAAAATAATGTATTTAATAATGTGGGAAAAAAACAAAGAAAAAATTGTCGGCAACGAATTTCTTGGTAAATTGCTAGGACAGTTGAAATTCTTAGTAAATACAAGCGGAAGAAGAAAACTTTTATTAATCAATGTAGATGAAAGAGTTGGGCAACTAAACCTCCCGTAAAAAAATTTCCAACTAAACTGACATTTGCATGGCTTAAAGAGGAAATTTTATTAGGAGAAGTAGATTAATCAACATAGATGCAACCTTAAATGCAATATCATGGTGTTCACAGTCAAATGCCACAAAAAAAAAAAAAAAAATTTCACAAGGAAATTTTCAAAATTCATGCAGCCACGTCATGTGAAGGACAAAAAATAAATTAAAAAACAAATGGGAACCGCAGCCACCCCGCAGAGTTAGGTGTGTTGGTTTTGAAACTACCGATGGGGTAAATAAGAATTTTTCTCCCATGTACATCAGAAAAAAAAAATTAAAAAAAAAAAGAGGGAGGGTTTTTCTCCCACCACACCATCAAACATCTTTTTATTATTACTCAATATTTATTGCATCTTAAAAATTATACCATATTGTTTGTTTTATTGTTTTCACTCTTTTCTTTTCTTCTCTTCTATTTTTATTTCTATTGTTACGTTTTTATTTTATTATATTTTTCTATTTATTATTACTTTTCTCCCCATGCCGACCCATGCTGAAAATGCTAAATGAGATTAAATGCATATTGTTAGAAACTGAGATGACGGTGAAATGAAATTTGAGCCATACCTACTACACGATTGGAGAGAAACGGAGCGGAAATGGGATGGAACGTGAACATCTTTAGATCTGTGAATGATCTGGACCATCCATCGAGCCAAAGACCTAAAGGACATGTCACTTTATTTGTTCGGCTAATCTATCAGAAAAAAAATAAAACATTTGTTTGGCTAAATTAAGGAGGCGCTACTTCTCTAAAATTAGGTTGATTGGCTAAACAAATCTATAAGCCAAAAACGAATCCACACCGCTGATATCTACCGCAGGCAAAATCACAGCCCTCCATTTCAAATGCCTCCACGTGCAGAAATTTCACGATCTACTAGACTACTACCAGCAGAAGAGCCAAGAAATCATAAATAAGGAGGCCCCGCCAAGCCCACGTTGAGACAAGCCT
Organism: Annona cherimola; assembly: GCA_030490835.1. Lineage (NCBI taxonomy): Eukaryota > Viridiplantae > Streptophyta > Magnoliopsida > Magnoliales > Annonaceae > Annona > Annona cherimola. Next base: position 121,421,952 of record CM059972.1, on the reverse strand, counting down.
TTGAGTTTGAGTGCTGCTCACATTTCTGATTCTGTAAAGTAAAATCCACACCGTTGATGTGTCTTGCACACCATATGTCCACGATCCCCAGAAAATCTCCTCCCTAGAATCAAGTCACAGCCCTCTAATTCCATCGACCCAACGTCCAACAAAACCATATTTACCATTGGGTAGGTGGGCCACGTGTTGTGAGGCCAGTGGTTGAGATGGAGTGTGGGGGGCCATGGTGAGGTGGGGAAAAAGTCTGGGAAAGGCCTGGAAATTTCTGACTTGGTGTTGAGCATTGTTTCTGTGATTTCCCTTCTCTCCACGTTCCCGCGGCCTCCCTACCTACCACCTCCCACCCATCGCTCCCTCCATGTATAAAACCACCTCCACCTCCCTACATTCCTCTTCAGGGATCCAAAAGAGATCTCTGTGAAATACCTAACCACACAACAACAACAACAAAAAGAAAAGAAAAAGAAAAATCAAATCTTTTATACTACCCATCCCAAAACTCTCTCTTTGGAATCCCCCGGTTCTGTTCCTCTCTGCTTTCTCACCCATTTCATTTCCAATTCATTCAAGGTTGCTATCCTCTTGAGTTCCTTCCATTCTTCTCTGCTGCTGCTGCTGTGCTGCGCTGCCGATTCATGGCACTTAGGCTTCAAACCCCAGCAGCCCTGAGAGGCAGCAACCTCAGCTGCAGCAGCAGTATCAAGAGATCTCGCCCCAGATGCCCTTTATTCGCAATGAGAGCTGGATCAGAGTATCACCGGGAGGCAGCAATGTCAGCAGAGTCCTCCTCCTCCGCCAGCAAATTCTCTCCACCTCTCAGTGCTGCGACGGCCGAGGAAATAGCTTTTAGCGTTGGGCACGAGCTAAACGTTCTTGAGCTGGAAAGGCTCTTCAACAAGAGCGGAAAAGATGCATGTCTTCCTCTTCGGTTTGCTGGCCCTTCCTTTCCCTCCCCTGTCATCGAATCCCCCGACCGCGGCCCCGTCCGCGTAGCTTACCAAGGCGTTCTTGGCTCCTACTGCCAAGAAGCTGCCGTCAAAGCTTTCTCCTCCGCCTGCGAAGCCTTCCCCTGCAGCAACATGGAGGAAGCCTTCCAGGCTCTCAAGGAGAAAGCTGCTGACCGAGCCATCATTCCCATTGAGAATTCCGTCGATGGTCCTATCGAGAGGAACTTTGACCTGCTCCTCCGCCACGATGAGGTCAAGATCGTCGGCGAGACGATCATCCCCGTCAATCACTGCCTCCTGGCCATGCCGGGAGCTTCCACCAACGGCCTCAGGAGGATCCTCAGCCACCCCCAAGCATTCAGCCACTGCAAGCAGAAGCTGGAGGGCCACTTCCCCCACGTGGAGATCGAGGAGGTCCCCAACGCCGCCGACGCAGCCTACTACGTCTCCGAGGATCGGATTGCGGACACCGCCGTGATTGGGAGCAAGATCGCCAGCAGGGAATTCGGACTGCAGGTGCTTGAGCAGAATTTCCAGGACCCATACGGGAATTTCAACAGGTTTCTTCATCTGGGTTTAGAGCACCCTGCAGTCCTGAAAGGAACGGAGCATTCTAAGGGTTGGAAAACGACCATAGCCTTCTCTTTGAACAAGGGCGTCTCGGATCTCTTCTGGGCACTGTGGCAGTTCGAGAGCAGGAAGGTGAATGTCTTGAGAGTGGATCATCGACCCAACAGAGCGAGCCCGCTGAGGGTGGTGGATAAGGAGACAAGAAAAGTGCAGTACTTCGACTACGTGTTTGTCTTGGATTTGGAAGGGAATGTCTCTGATTCCAGGCTTGGAAATGCCATCGATCACTTGAAGGAAGTTGCAGGGTTCGTAAAGGTGTTGGGGAGCTACACCTGTGGCTTGCAATGTTGATTTGCAATTTGGAGAAGTATGTGTGGGTGTGTGAGTCTTCTATACAAGAAGTATCAATGGGGAGAAGGGATTGTTTGATTGGGTGACTGAAAGTGTGTTGCCCAAGATCTGGAATCTGTATATAGCAGATAACAACTGTAAGTGGTAGGATTACAGATTTTGGTTGGGATGGGTTTGGACTTTGTTTTATTAAAAAGTTAACAAGGAAATTTTACTTTTTGATAAAACAACTATCTCTATATTTTTCATAAAAAAAAAGGTAGTGTTGTTAGGGATTGTCAAAACCTATTGGATTGAAATTGTTTTCTTTTCCATGAAATGTAATTTCAAGAAAAGAATCACTTTTGGTCACCATGAATTAGTGTGAGAATGGAAAAAACCTCTTATGTTGAAAGCAAGAATAGATGAAACATAGATTTGGGTCCGCATCAGAATCAAATGAAACCACTTGTGGACGAAATAGTTCAAGCTTACAGCTCATGACCTTTGTTCACATCCTTCGATTAGGATAGGATGGAGTCTCTCGCTTCCCATAAAACCTTTTTTTTCATTTCAAAAAATAATAGTATATATTTTTTTATTTTTAATACAACTTTTCTCAATGTCAGTACACCTTTTTTCCATTATCAATGCATAATAACACAGTGGTATATTACCATCTCAATGGTCTGCAGCAATTGAATAAATGGTCCTGCAGTTGTTAAAAGAAATCAATTCAATGATCCATGGAGCGCCGACTGCCAAATACAGAACAATTACACATTGGCAAAGTAGGTAGGTGAGGAGGATAGGAATTCCAATACGAAAAACACTTTCTAGCAATATTTCAAGAGAAGCCAGTTTGGCAAGTGCCAGCTGATTATTAATGAAAACACGAAGGCCAACCTCTTAATACGTGTATGTAACTCATTTGGCAGCGAGAGCAAAATTGCCAGCAAGGGGGGAAAAAAGAGATTTTGGCAGTGCTGCCGTGATTAACTTGGATATAAGGACAAAGTAACAGAGGAATTAAATTCAAGGAACTGATTCCATTGAATTGATTTCCTGGAAACTTTTGGTTTTCTGGCCTACCCTATTAACGGATCAAAATCCAATTCAACCATTTTGTTTAGAATACTTTGTTTAGTTTGCAATCAAAATTTCGTGCGAAATCAAATGTTTACATAGTTCTTTATCATCTAAAGATCAATAAAAATATCTTTAAATGACTTTCCTACTGTACAAAGAATAAAGATTTTAATTGAACATCTCAACCTTTTAAAATATTCATACTAATAGATTAATGAGTATATAAATTACTATAAATAGACAACGCCCACCTTTCACACCAGCCACCTAAATGTTTTCCCTGTTTATCATTCTTGCCTAGTACCAGGGCAAAAGACTAAAGAGCTAGAGTTGGTTTCCACGTGTAGGGAGTACTGATGGAGTGATCGGAGCCAGGAATTCTCTGCAAAGAAAATATCAGCAGTGCAGGCTTTGTGGGTAGGGGCCGGTTGATGGCAGGTCATTTTCAGTGCCAATGCAACATCAATATCCTCCTAAAGAACGACCTCTACACACTTCATCAGCAGAGTCTCCAACATAATTAGGTGACGAGTCACGTGAGAGCTTGATCCAACCTTCCACTACTTTGATATTCATCAGACCTGTTTAATTAATAATAATGCCTAAATTGTTCTTCTCACTTTAATCACGATTGATTATGCATTGGAGGTCTTGGAACTTGGGTGGCAGAGGTGATGTAAAAAGCTTGATAACTATCCTTTTTGCAATGCTTTCTTATCCATCATTAACCTTATTTTTCAATTATTATACTTAGTTTTCTTTTTTGAATTTGGGAAGAACCCCCACTCTTTACTCTGTTTTTTTCCAAAATCATCATTTATTTTTTTTTATCTTATTTTGTTTCTCGCATTCGTGTTATCACGAACAAGATAAATTCGAAATGCTAAAACGACCATTTGGATCCATCTTGACGCTTAGGCATATATGAAATTTTTTGACAGGTAGGCATATATGAAATTAGCGGCAACGTTTTGTAAGCATTTCTGTAGTTCTTGAAAATGTCTCTGTACAGCAGCAGCATGGGTGCAGGTTTTTCCACACTACGTGGACATGTGCAAGTTCCCCTTAGATTGTGTCAAATTAACCCTCCATCAGACATTAACGACTCCTGAAAATAAAAATGGATTATATCTTTAAAACTTTTTAAAATTTAAACAAAGTGTGCATGAATGCATGGACCAGGTTACATGGACGTGTTCATGAGCCCTTTACTTTTCTTATTTTTAAAAATATATATTTTCGAATCTGAACCATTAATTATGTTTATTCATATGTATTTGTTTGTGATGCTGCCGACCCCTCCTAGGTGGGAAATGGCTTATGATGATGATAATGATGATTTGTTTGTGATGCTAAACATCACTTTGAGTAAAAAATTATATTAGATCTGTGCATATATTTTAACATGAGAAAACCAAGGGGATGCGTGGGCTGTCCAAGAAACCTGTGTGCATGATGGGTAACGATCCAATAAGGCCAGCGAGTTCCTATGATTTACATTTTTTTTCATGAAATATGTTATCTAAGATATTTAATTCATATGCAAAATTTTATAATTTTTAGAAATTTGTACATTTTTCTATTAAGGTTTCAAAAATCAAGAACTTTTGAAGTTTAAATGACTTAAATAGTCCTACATTTGAAATTCGGTAGTAAAAATTTACAGAACTCCAAAATGTATAAATACACTAAGGGTAGCATATTTTTAATGAATTTTTTTTTTTTTAAAAAAAGAAATGCATGTGAATCAAGCTAGCTTCATAGGAACCTGTGTGAAGCCGCCTTTCAGAACCATTACCCAAACGTATAAGAAGAGTGGTTTGCTACGAACAGGCGCATGCAATGGTTGCGCAAATGGTTGCTTTTTTGATTAAATACACCGGGGTGCATTTCACTTGTTTTTTACTTTTTAAAATTTTTATATTATTGTTAATCTAAGTATATTTAACACGTGTATCAATTTTACCAATTTCGGAAAATTTTGAATTTTTTATTTTTTTAAATCAGTGACATTTTAGCAATTTATTAATTATGAAAATGCCATTGATTTTAAAAAATCAAAAAAATATTTAAAAGTCTCCCGAATTGATAAAAATTAATGCACATATTAAATATAGCTAGATTAATAGTTGCATAAAAAAATTTAGAAAAATATTTAAAAAATAAATTTTTACACCCGGTGCATTGTATCATATTCCTGGGGAAACTTGCACCATACCCCTCTTTAACTTTGTGTATTAGCATTTTAAATCCCAACATTTGCATATTAGCATATTAAACTGTGAAAAGTTTTAAATTTTACATTTTTAACCCTCCACTCTAACACCGTTACTAAAGCTCCGTCAAGCCAGCTTGCTCCACGTTAAAATGAAAAAAGCTAACCCCGCCTTCCCGAGAAGCCATCTTCGTTGCTGGCTGGAAACATATGTGCTTTAGTCATCCATGTGGATCGAATCATAACGGGAATTTTGTAACGCGCATCATGAGTATGGACCGTTTGTTTTGCCCGACCCGTTTATTAGCAAAGGTCCTGTCTTCCCTTTATTGTTTTTCAAGCCTCATTTAAAGTTTTGTTGTGATCAAATGCATCATGAGGAGGTATTGCGCTTGCGGGCTAGCCAGGAATTTCCCGGTTTTCTTTGCATGAATTGATAGCAGAATTGTCTGTTGGTTGCGGAAAAAACAGAAAAATAGCAGGTGTTAGGATGAAAAGGACAAAAGCACAAACAGGGAATAAAAAAAAAAAGAATAAATTTCACACACCACAAAAAAATAATCTAAAGAAGACATCACAAATTATAATAATTCAGTTAATACACCTACTCTACTCAAGTCAAAGCTTCAAACTTGAGTTTCCACTTGTCAACTTAGAACTCAAGTTATAGTGATACGACATCAATCGTCTTTTAGATTACACAAATAGCTCCAGATGACTTGTAAAGTTTTTCATAAATCACAATGGAAAACTTTCCTATTGAATTAAAGAGCCTCTAATTCAAGATAAAATAAATAAAAATGAAATAAAGCTACAACCAATTGAACAACATAGAAGCACGGAGATGAAGCTTTTAGTAAGATGACACATCGATCTTTAATATGTTGTTTTTGACGGATAGACCAGAAATCACAGAGAACACCGCGAGACAGGTCTTCACTTTTGAAATAATTCTCTTTGAATTTAATTTACATTTGAAATTCGTTGTTTATTTATAGCCTTAAATTTCCAAAACTACCAAAAGATATTTTCTTTACAAAATCCGCAATCAATAGGATTGTTTTCAACAACTTTTAACAAATTAACAAACCAAAATCACCGAGAGATTTATAGACATGGCAGAGTTCTCGGAGCGAAGGAGCACCAGCCACGAGCACTAGCAACAGCACCACCACATCCCTCCCGAGATTTTTTTTCCCCTTTAAACCTAGCATAAAGAAGAAAAAAACTTCAAAATATGGCGGCGGCAGCAGCAGTTCCCGTGCCAATGGCAGACCTTCTATTTGTTTCAACTCACAGCGTAACCCATCCTCTTCCCCCACACCAACGGGTGGAAACCCATTGGATCGTTAAGATCCGCCCGTTTGCTGATCATGTATACTGCCAGAAGAAGATCACACAACAGGACATCACATAGTAAAGGGAGATAATGGGGCTGAGGTTGATGCCTTTGGAGGTGAGGAGGATCTGAATGAGGACGAGGGAGGTGGCCTAGAGGGAACAACACCGAGCTGGAGGGCGACGCCCCAAGAATCGAAGCAAGCCTCATCCTAGGTGGCAATGGCGACACCGAGGGAGGTGGAGACCATGTTAGCCATGGTGTCGGAGCAGAAAGTGCCCTTGCGAAAGGCGGTGGAGATGGAGTAGACGATAATGGGCATGAGGGTCTCGAGCATCTGGATGAAGGCGACAGAGAGGTAGATGTAGGCGGAGTTGGAAAGCCAAAAAGATGGAGTAGAGGGCATCGAGGGTGCAGAAGAGAATGTGGATTGGGTGACGGAAACGAGGAAGGGCCAGTTATGGAGCTTGTGATCGAGAATATATTTGTTTAAACGTAGGTGTTAGAGAGGGGGATGTTTTTCTGGATGGTGGGATTGATGGCAGAAGAAGAAGAAGAGGGTGGTGCGCCTTGAGAGGAGAGGGTGGAGCGTAAGAAAATGCAGCAGAAGCATGAGGAAGAGAAGATGAAAGTTTAGATTTTTTTTCCTTTTTAATTTTGAAATATCGCTATTTTGATTTGAAAATGAGAAATTTACGCAGCCTTTTTTAGGCATTTCAGATTTCATGAACTTGGCAAATTATCACAGGCTATCGTGATCATCTCAAAAAATTATATTTTTCATAGCGTAAGTGACAGCGACAACATCACTGCCCATTTCTTCTCCTTGTATTCAAGTAGGGTATTCTCCTCATTCCACGTACCCTAATAGAGTTTTAGTTACGGCGCTAGGGTGGAGAGTTTAAAATGTAAAACTAAAAACTTTTCAGGATTTAAAATGCTAAATTGCAAAGTTAGAAGAGATATGAGGCAAATTTCCCCAGTCCTTGCTTTTAAAAAAAAAAAAAAAAAAAAAAAAAAAAAACTTCTTTTCGGCTTTTTTTTATATCAAAACCACGGGAAATGCTTTAGCCGCTGGTCCCTAATTCGAAACCGAGTGAGGGCTGTCCCTTGATTTTAATTGCGAAGGCATTATCCCCCTCATTATATTATGGGAGCTATGTCTCCCTTGTTAGATTGTAGGAGCTTGTCTCCCCTGTATATCTGTTGAGCTATATGAGGTGTAAATTGAAATGAATTAAGTTTGCGCAATACATGCATCATCCAAAAAAACCACTTGAAACGTAAATTAGTATTTCATATTTTTATGATACCGAAAATCGGTGTTGTCATATTTGCCATTTTTATCAGAGTAAAAGTTATGGTCATATTTGGATTTAACCTTTTTAACATTAACTGTAAAACTTAATAACAAAATTTAGCACAGAAAATCATAAAACATATTTTTCGAATACGGGCCCAGGGCCCGATGGGTTCGAAGTCTCATCCATGGTCAGGGTAGGCACCCGGAATAGCCAGAGCCCACACAAACAGAAGCCTGAACCGAATCCTAGCCTACTTATGATAACTGCGGATTTAATTTCAAGCACAGTTGTCTTTTTAATTCCATTTTTATTTAATTTATTTTTTTTACAGATCCAGCTCGGATTAGAAACTGGGAGATCACTTACACACACACAGGTGTCAAACCAAACCACTAAGCTATGCCTTGATTGACTCTTTAATTCCATATTCATATTGACAAGAAGTACTCAACCTCAAACCGATCATATTTTATGCCAAATGGGCAGAACCTCTACACGTTCACTGCCTACAACAAAGATCAATGAAACAGATTTCTGCTTTTACCTTCAGACAGCTGAAATCTTCATTGGTGGGTGTCTAAGGCAAGATCACGCCAGGTTTCTCCCTCATATGCCTGATTCTCTTGATCTGAATAATTGCAAACAACTGTGCAGTTAAAATAATTGGGAAGAGAGCAAACACCCACATCCACACATACCAGCAAAATAAGGGAATTCCTTTATGATATAGAACCCAAGAGAAAGACGAGCAAATTAGGGCTTTCTAGTTTGGGTTATGTTTTATTTCAAATTTCAGTATCTTCAGGATTTTGTTTTGGGATTTACTGTATGCATCAAGTGATCAAAATATGGATGAACTGGGCGGATGGTTTAATCATTTGTAGAGTTAACCCATTGCCTCTCATAGTAAATCAATGGGTTCCTGCTTGGTTACTCCAGCGTAAATTGGGGTACCTAGAAGAGCCACCACCTGTGAACCCATACGCTCAATAACAACTCAATGAGGTTGCTCTCCCAGGTCTCGCCAGTCCCATAAAAAATTAGATTTTATTTTGGGATTTGACGTACACGTCAAATGATCAAAATATGGATGAACAGGAAGGCTGGTTTAAATTAAAAAAAAAAAATTATTTAGGACTTCGACCCACATAAAATTAAATTACCGTTTTACTGTTTTATTTTACATAGGCTAACATGTGTTCAGTTTACACAATTTATTGATGACTTGAAGTTAAATTTCTACATCTTTTTCCATCTTCCTCTCATGTCATCGATCTTTCATTTTTCGACTAATTTCAATTGAGAGTTCTACCATTATTTTCCGCTACCTTCTCCTTCTATCTTATCAAAGCATTTCCTCTGCTGCATCACAAGATGTGATGAGGGCAAGTTCAAAAATGTGCTTTTAACATGAAAAGAAACAGAATATTTTGTTGATGTAGTTGCACAATTTCTAATATGCCCCTTGTATTATCATAAAAAGATGCTTTCGCCCTTGTGTGGCTCGCAAACAAACATAATACTCTTCTACAGTATTTTGCAGTATCACCATCATAAGTCATTTGCCACCCAGGTAGGATTAGCTGCATGGATTTTGTTGCATCATTCTTGACAATTTAAGACTAAATTTTCGGTAATTTTTAATATTTTCGTATCTTATTTAATTATTTCCATCCTTTTTCGGGTCTTCCTTTTATTCTCTTATCACTTTCTACTTGGATAGACTTCGCCCTCATAACCGGTGCCATTTTGAGCCTTCATTTAACATGACTAAATCATTCTAATATGTTTTCCCTCATTTTATCACCTATTGGCCTCACTTTGAGATTTTCTCAGATTACTTCATTTTTTATTCTATCTTTTCTTGTTTTACCATTCATGCTATGCTGTCATCCACTTTAACATTCTAATTTCTACTACGCTCATTGTATGTTGTTCTTTAATTACCCAACATTCTGCCCCATAAAACATAGCTAGTTTATTTGCAGTTTTATAAAATTTTCCTTTTAATTTAATTGGAACTTGACGACAATATAAAATTTCTGACGCACTTCGTCATTTCTTCCATTCTGCTTAAATTATGTATATTATATCTTTTTCAATTTCCTTATTCTCTTGAATTATCGATTCTAAATACTGAAAGTGATTAGTTCTTGTTACTATTTAATTCAAGAACTTAATTAGTTCCTCATCTAGGTGCTCACTATTGTTAAAATTGCATTTTATATATTCAGTTTTTGTGTGACTAATTCTAAAATTGTTAAATTCTAAGTCATTTTTCACTTATTTAATTTCGAATTACTTCTTCTCTAGTTTCATCCATTAGAACAATGTCATCCGTAAATAACATGCACCAACATATTTTTTCTTGTCGATATTTAGTAATTTTATCTATCATTAAAGTGAAAAAGTAACGATTAAAGGCTAAACCTTGGTGGAAACTTATTTTAAATGGAAAAATATTAGTATCTTCGCCCATGGTCCCCACAATATCAATATGTTTTTTATTATTATTTTTTTTTTCATCACTTATCATATTAACTTTCTAAAAACTTGATTGTACGTTTTTTCTAAATCAATCAAAATCATATGTAAGTTCTTTTTCTTTTTCTCATACTTATCAAATAGTTGTCTAAGCAAGAAAATAACTTCAGTGGTCGATCTTTCTGGCATAAAACTAAACTAATTTGTAGAGACATTAGTTTTATTGCGCAATAATTTGTACAATTTTGAATATCTCCCTTATTTTTATAAATTGGAATTATAGTGTTTTTCTCCATTCACTTGGCATTAACTCTGTTTTTATAATTTTATTAAAGAAATTTGTTAACTATGTTACACCTACATCTCACATGCACCTCAATGCCTCAATTGGTATATTATCTGAGCCTAAGTAGCATAAATGAGAAGCCAAGTGCAGTGAACTTGAGAGGACAAAGATCTCATCAGAATAAGCAATACCCGTTCACCAACAAATTGATGAAACTGAACTTCAAGCAACAATTAATAACTTCAAAATTAATTGAGATAAGACTGGAAATTATGCAAGCATAGGTATTTTTTAAAAAAATTCTTGCATAATTCAAGCATCACAAGCTTGGACTTGCTTATGACATTTAGCTTCACTCAGGTCTCTTGAACTTAATGCGGCCAAGATATTCAACCAGCATTATTCTGATTACCTGTTCAGACTATCAAGGTATCTTTATGAGTTTGTTTTTTCTTTTCTTTTCTTTTCTTTCTTCTTCTTCTTCTTCTTCTTCTTCTTTTTTTTTTTTTTTTACTGAGGATCTATTGACAGCAAGTTGAATGCTCAATGGAGAAATAGTGTCACATGTAAAGCAACAATTTGCATACGTGAATCCTGTTGCCAAGTTATACTGTAAAAAATGAAGTTCTTAACAATTTAGACGAAGAAGTGTTTAAATTATTATTGTTTCAAGTCACGTCCACATATTTATGCGAAGTGTCACAATAGCTACAGTTTTCCACTTTTCACGAGTCATGAATAATGTCTACAGAATTGGAAAAGTTAAGATAAGAATCATGCATTCTATTCGATCAATAATAGAAACATCCAGATGAAAAAATAGACCACATTATTTATAATGATATCCATGTCCAATTGAGTTTAGACAAATACTTGTTGCGTCTTCAGCATCATCAGTTCGCGTTGTCATTTCCAGTGGTAATGAAACATCTGCAAAATATTGCAGCAGTACAATACTTATACCTTAGGAGTATCTAGATGAAAAAACGTAATAGAATGTCAAGGCCTAGGCAGAAATTAATCCAGTATACCATCATTAGGAAGGGTGTCTCTCATCCATTCCTCATCAAGAATATCCAATAGGATGCCCATGTTCAGAACGTCCATGCTTTTATCTAAGATAACAAACAAATAAAATACAGTAAACATACAGCTTATTTTGGCATGTAACGATAATGAAAGCACACGAACAATGATCCTCTGAATTTCCTCAATGGTACATAGGGAAATTCTTTACCTAAAATGCAATGTTAAGAAACAACAAAGTAACATTGTGGCAGCATTCTAAATTCAACCGTTTTCAACATGAAACCTGAGATCAAACAGTAACTGGCTGATTGTCGATGCATTAGAGAACCATAAAAGAAAAACCGCTGTTACCACTTCCAAACAAACAACAAGCTATGGCTCTCCAAAGCCCATTTGCATTTGTCTAACACCAAATTCCTTCCTAAAAGAAGGATAAAGGTAATGATTACTTGTCCTGATTATTTTGTACAACTAGTTATACCACCAAGTATGCCAACTACCATACAAGATAAGTATGGTAAATCTAATGCATTTGAAAAAAAAAAAAAAAAAAGAAGAAGAAGAAGAAGACCAAACTCTTAAGACAACAAAAATAAATAAATAAATATATATATAGAGGCACAAATATGGGTGGATGGGGGCTTGAGATTGAAAACGAAAAACTATGGAAGCAATGAAGAAATAAGCAATCCTCAGCAGTGATAAACTTCGCAGTGAATGAAAACAAGGGTCATCAACTTGCCTAAGCATAATACAGAAACTGCAACTAGCCTACAATATTATTTTGACAGGATCCTGCTTTAACACTTTGGAGATAACTAGATTGAGTCATAAATAGCATTTCCTATGCAGGAAACTAGGAAAGACAAATGGAACCCATCAAGAAAACTGTATCTTAGCATGCAGTGCATAAAGGATGATGAACAAGTACGGGTAGTTAAGAGTTCTAGTAAGGGCCCTGTTGTGAATGAATCCAGATGTCCATTGAAATATTCATCAATGAAAGAAATGATAATAAACAGTTCAAGTCAAAGAAGCTGTAAGCAGGTCCTCTTTAAACATGCGAATAACAAGTGAGGTCACTTCCCAATCAAGATATTAAACAGGCAATTAGCTGAAAATCATCTCTAACTGTTATGACTTGTAGTCCTCACTAGCAGAATGCAGACTTCCCTGAACATTTTCAGTTCACGAGTAACAGATCAGATGGCTTAACCCAGTCAAATCCCACGTCTCAAACACTCTCAACATGCGAATGTTTGTGAAGGAGAAAATTATATAGTCTCTTAACAACACGACGAGGACAACTTACACCACAGCATCTACTCTAAGAACTGCCAACCAAGATAGAACTGCTGGAAGCAAGAAGTCATTAACACAGACCCGCAACTGGATTATCAGGCTTATACTCAAACACATTTCAAAAGAGAATCATATCTAACCCTCATGATTTTGAGAGATTAAGTTTCACAAGGCAGACATGACGAAAGTTCCAAACTTGCACAAATCATGTAGGGTTTAGTAAACGCATGCTGCAGATTGCAACCACTCAAAACTTCCAGTCAGTAAAGTATGTACCCTTCTTCCATCCAAAACGATAAAATTAGCGGTCACAAGATTCGAAATTTCCTTCCTGCTGTGAAATTTTGAATGCAATCCAATATTGAGTTCTCCTCCATCCCCTCCGCCCCCGGGCGTTTAGAAAGGATTACAAAACCAGAAATAAAAATTGAATTCAGGAACGTAAAAGGCATATGTGACTGACACTAAACATGCAAATTCGACACCACATCCAAAGCAAGAAGACTAGAAACAGAAAGGTACTAGAGGAAACCCATCATGCGGATGGATTAAAAAGCCGCCAATCAAAAGAACGGTGTATAAAGTCATTGGTCGAGACTGCAAGGATGGGAGGAAAAAACGAAAGAGTTCCAGATGTAGGTGGGGGTGTGAGAGACGAAAAGGGCGAAAAGGTGCTGACCTCCTCTTCGCTGCTTCGGTTGCGGTTGCGATTGCGATTGCGAGAGAAGGGCAGGGGTAAAGGCGGGGAAAGGAAGATCCAAATTAGTTATTATTTAGTTACCTTTAAAAATAAAAAGCCAACGCAATCCGGTTCTATGGTGTAGTGGTTAGCACTCTGGACTTTGAATCCAGCGACCTGGGTTCGACTCCCGGTAGGACCTTTGTCATTTATGTATTTCCTCCCTTTTTGTTCTTTTTTTCATTTTTGCCGAGCACTGGCCAGTAATCGCACCCACCCACCCAGGTCTGAACTCTGAAGTATCAGGTCCGGGACCTTTTTGTAATTTCGACCCAGCAATCCAACACCCAAGAAAGGATAAGAAAAGCCCAAGAAGAAAACAGAGCAGAGCAGCTCTCCTTGGCTGCAATGGCAATGGCAATGACGGTATCGATCTCTACTCTCCGTTCCTGCCCTTCTTCCTCTTCCTTCTCTTCCCCGATGAAACCCACCCCATTTATCCATTCCCAATTCATGCTACCCAAAACCATCACCTCCATCTCTCTCTCCTCACTCTTCTCCCTCCCCAAATCCGCCCCCGCTTCCTTCCGTACCGCCACCACTTCCAGACTCATCAAGGCCATGAGCTTGGAGGCTGGCATCGGCGTCATGGGCACGAAGCTGGGTATGATGACGTACTTCGACGACAAGGGCAAGGTCGTCCCCGTCACCGTCGTCGGTTTCCGGGAGGGGAACATCGTCACCCAAGTGAAGACCGTCGCCACCGACGGCTATAGCGCCGTGCAGGTGGGTTACCGGCGGGTGCGTGACAGGAAGCTGACGAAGCCGGAGATGGGCCACCTCCAGAAGGCCGGAGCCATCCCCATGCGCCACCTCCAGGAATTCCGCCTCCTCTCGGTCGATGGGTTCGAACCCAACCAGCGGCTAGCCATCGACGAGATCTTCAAGGAGGGGGATCTCGTCGACGTGTCGGGGAATAGCATTGGGAAGGGATTCCAAGGTTTGAATTCTTTCAACTCTATTATGTCACTGAGCGGCTTCTGCATTTGGATAGAAAATGTTATTTTTCGAATGGAAGGTGTTTGACTGGTTGCTTGACTGAAAGTTGCAAAAGCTTTTATACTCTGCTATTGCTGATGGATGATGCACGCACTACAAGTTCTATGGTTCCCAGTCCGTATGTATCGTATCATGAAGTGAAAGCTGCAATCATTTGCGTACTTGCTGCTTGTGTTATCAGTGAACATTTTTGTGGGCAGTTTAGCAGTTGGCTGATTTCTGTTGGCAGCTAGCTGGCATAACCAAGTATTCATGGGCTTAAGCTTAAACATTCTTGGGTGAAATGCTAAAAGAATGTTGGCATTTGAAAGTCTGTTTAACTTTAACAAGATTGGGAGTTGGGAACTCTTCTTGAAAGAGCACTTATTGTCTTTCCTTTGTTTAGGTGGAATTAAACGGCATAACTTCCGCCGTGGACCGATGAGTCATGGCTCCAAGAGTCATCGAGCCTTGGGATCAATTGGAGCAGGGACAACACCCGGTCGTGTATATAAAGGGAAAAAGATGCCTGGCAGAATGGGAGGAACAAAAACAAAAATCAGGAAGTTGAAGGTTGTGAAGATAGACAACGAGCTCCGAGTTGTGATGATAAAGGGGGCAGTACCTGGTAAGCCAGGAAATCTTCTGCGTATTACACCGGCAAAGATTGTTGGGAAGAACATACCAAAGAACTAGCTTTTGGATATATGGTGTTGATGAGGCAATGTATTGGTTTCTTGCAAATGTATTTTTCTTCACTTTTGCTCTTTTTTTGTGAAAATTCGGTGCAAATCAAACTGATTCTAATGCGTGCAGTTTTGAAGACAAATTTTTGTATTGTCTTGATTATATATGTCATGATGTATTTTATGCTAAAATACAATATTTATTTATTTTTATAATTAATTATATTTTTTTGATTTTTTCTTCATGAACATGTTTTCTTAAGTGTATTCAATCTATATACAAAGTTTTGACATTTTATAATACTTTTACATATTTGTTTTTAATTTTTTAAAAATTAAGTTTTTTAAGGGTTGAAAAATGATTTACCTTGAAATTGATGATTTTTCAAATAAAAAATAAATATATAAAAGTATTATAAAATGTCAAAACTTTGTATATAGATTGAATACACTTAAGAAAACATGTTCATGAAGAAAAATTAAATATAAATAAATATAAAATAAAATAAATGAATGTTGTATTTTAACTTAAAATACAATATGATGTATATAATCATGCTCCCTGAAGCAAAGCCAATTTAATTTTCTCAGATGGACAACCACACGAATGTGGTTTTGAAGATGAAAATTTGCGCGGTTAATTCAAAAAAAAAAAAATGTCAACCTCGTGAAACTAGTGGGCATAAGAGCAGTGATTTGCCCGGAAAATCATTCCTATAAGGAAGATGGAATAACAAAAGTTCGATATGGAAATTCCCACTCCTGTACAGAGGTTTAGCCGGAGTGAATTTTGGCAAATAAACATGTTTGTTCAATTTTTCATATCAGTCACGCTTTTATGTAACCTAATTATATAAAAGCGGACTCATATAACTTGGTTACAGATAAGTGAACCCATGTAACCCCTTTCGAATCTAAAATTTTGATCATTAATGATAAATCTAATCCATTCATTGCATTTAGCATCATTTGTTTATTTTAAAGATGAAATTTCATCCCAATCAAGTATGTTTATGGACCACATTTATTCAAAATATATATATATTCATGTGTGAATTATGAAAAATGCTTAGATCTATTTACACATGTATTAAAATGTAATAGTACTTTATAGAACCATTTATTCACATAAAAATGATATTTTAAATGGTTTAGATGTTGAAAATACTATTTTAAAATTGATACATTAGCATTTTCCATTTTACACGAATATATACATTTTTTAACAAATGTAACCCATTAACATTTTTGATTAGGATGAAACTTGATCTTCTAAATAAACAAATGATATTGAATACAACGAATAGATTGAATTTTTCATTAAAGATCAAAATATTAAATTTTGAAGAGATTATATAGATCCACTTCTACGTAACCGGTAACATAGAAGCAGAACCCTTTTCATCTTTTAAGTATATAAGAACCAAGCTATCTTCTTCAAAAAAAAATCTGAAAAATAACACCACATTTTTGCATCTTTTACCACTATTCACACACCCATTATTTGAGGCTTGAGCCTGATTATTTTAACTCAACAACCAGCTCAAACATGTACTAAGTAATGCTGTCAGGCGCTGAGTTACCATAACGAAAACATTTTCCTTCACATCACTAGCTGCATTTCAGTACAGCAATCTCTTAAGCTGGATTACACTCGAGGCACTTATCATCCATGAGAGGCCACTAACCCAATTCACTGGGCAACCTATGGGAGCGCACCACCCACCTCTCTTATTTTCTACATGGATCGATGAGCAGGAAGTCTCTCCTGTGATGAGGCAATAAGGCAACTTGTTTCGTCTCATCTTCCTTCTTTGCAAGAAATAGAACAAGACGGCTGTGAAGAAAAAGAAAGGTGCAGCTATTACCCTTCAGTTCATGCTACACAATGCTTTTATCCAGAGGATAACCATTACATTATTTACCATGACGGATAGAGCATTTATATGGAAGCATGCATGGATGCACAAATGGTACACAGCCCGAATGGATTTGCTGCTATCCCTTGCATTGCCTGCACCGACATCTCAAAGCATCTTGCTACACAAAAAATAGTGCCTGTGCAATTAAAGATCAATGCGCAAACAGGACTTCAGCAGCTGGCTCTTGGTTTCTTGTGTTTTGTCAAATACATGGGTAAATAGCATTCCTTTCAAAAACTATATTCCTAAACCACTTTGCAAATGAGTAGTTGCTCCACGTTCCCATGGTGTGACTAGCATGAAAAAAATCAAAAACCCTTTCCCTTCATATCTAAATTCATCAGGAGAATCATGCTAATCTTCCATCAGCTCTTGAACAGCTTCTGACTGGAAAGCTTATACATGTTATGGAGCAGCGAGCAGCATTAAGCCTTGATCAACTAGTATAAATCAAAAAAGACTAGAAATCATCCTTCCTTCGGCAATCAGATGCCCTGTGCCCAGATTGGCCACAAATGAAGCAAGCTCCTGAAAAGCTCCTGTTGCAAGGCAAGACAATGAACTTAGTACTGAGTGATGTGATTGATTATTGAGGGATGAAAATTCCTGTTAAACAGTGCCTGCAAAAATACTCTTCTATAAAGAAGGCATTTTTTAATAACAAAATTCAGGCAAAATACTCAGGCATTCATTTAATAATGAAATTTTAAAAAGTGTTCTACTGGTAGATGATCCCTCTTCTAATGCATCGCCTTATTAATGCTTGTGTTGGTATTCTTTCTCATACTAAAAAGGTGGCCCAAAATAAAATATGTACCTATCTCGGCCTGATCTCCTGTCATTTATCAGCCAATCACTGTCGCTTCGTCTTGAGTTTCTTGACCCATTACCATATCTGGAACTTCGCCCACCACGCCTATATCCATCATCATCACCATCTGAATCTCTACCACCCCAGCCCTGATAACCCCTGTTGCCACGGTCCCTTGATCCACCTCGATAACCACGATCTCTGCCTGAAAATCTCCCATACATATCACTTGCAGGGGTATCATCTTGCAATGCGGGCAACTGCACATGAAGGTTGAAGAATTAACTCCATTTCCAATTAAAGTTACCACCCGCAACCAGACCTTGTTGAACTCAAATTTCATAGTTATGCAGTACAATTGATCATATAATGGTACAGAGCCTAAAAGAAAGTTCTCTAGTGTAAACTTGCAAGCTAAATAATTGAACCAAAACGGGACATGCAGTAATGCACTTGCTTAGCAGCAAGCACAAGTCAGTTAATTCCAACCTTTGTGATCTTGGAGATAGTGTTCCCAGGTGGAATCTGCATATCCAACAACTCTTTTGCAATCTCCTCAGGTAAATCAAAAACTGCTCCTTGAACCTGAAAATAGGCATTTATAGTTAACAACAAATAGCCAAATAGAGCAAAACAAATTAATAATGTTCTTATCTTATACCAACTATGTGCACTGTCAAGAGACAATGGCTGACGCCTAAAAACTGATCCAAGAGTAAATGCAAGCACAATTTGTATTATTGAAATAGGAGAACCAGCTACCGAAAAGGTTGCAAGTAATCTGGTTGAAATAACTTATCAAGAAGGATAATTGATGCAAAACCTGGCAGATTACCAATTTAGGAATAGAATAGTCATCAATGTTTAATTAATTTTTACGTATTTGGGATTATTTAATTATTGAATTCGAGTGAACTTGACAGAGAGTTGAACTCTAGTTTTTTTTTTTTTTTTTTACTTAGAGTAGTTATAAGTAGCTGAAATCAAACTTTTGTTTTTTTATTATTTTACAGAGTAGTTATTAGTAGTTGAAATCAAATTGAATTTTATTTAACTATAAATTCCAACAAAAATAGTAGTATGAAATATGAAATCAGATTTTTGCACCAACTGCTTAAGTATGCAGTTATTGCACTTTTTTCTCATCTTTTCCATCTCTGTTTCTCCTAGTTTCTTCTCTCTACCCATTTAACATTAATTTGGCATCGCTCATTCATATACTCACATGTTCATCAGCAATTAAATATATCTTTCCAACATTGTCTGCTGCAGCACTATAGACATCAGAAAGAAAACCAGTGACTGATCTCGGGGACAAAAAGCCTCTTAAGTGCCCTGCTTCACGAGTTAACTGTAGTGTAATCCATCCCTGAATTGCAATAGAGAAGATAAAAACTAAATTAATAAATGTTACAAAAACATTTCAACTAAAGACAAACAGATATCTAAAAGCATGTGGCCTGGCAACTGATTTAGCAAAAGTCGAGGATCTAAACATGAATTGAGAATTTGGAATTCATTGCAAAAATAAAACGAAGTTTTTAAAATGACAATAATGCCTATCATGATCATCTCCTTGTGTAAAACATTTAGATTTCTGTTAAATATTGTTTTAAGATCTATAAAATGCCCTCGAAATCTCCCAATCATCCAACCACAAACCAAATGAATCAAGGGATTCCCAGGACATCCTCTGCCACCCATCAAGAAAATATCTCGACTTCACTTAAGAATCCCCAATTTCCTAATGCAATTCAGAGAAAATGAGAAAGGGATTTCCATATAACTGTCTGGCACCAAGAAAGGGCAAAAATGCCATAGCACAAGCTATGAAGTATGTCCCCAAAATGTCTCTGCTTGCTGGTTCCAACCGCCTCGAAAAATAGCAACATCTCTGCTACAAAGATAACCAAAAAAGAAAGTTGAAAACCTCAGACTCAGATCCATTTATTCATTTACTCATCCAACATTAACAGCCACAGATGAGCATCCTGTCACAAAAAGTATTGAAGTCCCTCTCCAAATGATGGCTGCACTAGAAGCTCAAAGCAATCAGCCGCCACCACCACCACACGCAGATTCCTCTGTCATAAAGACAAATATCCTATTCTATTGAATTTTCTATATTTTCATTGCTGGCAGATGAAGAATAATACAATCATGGTATGTATTCCTTTTCCCACAACCACAGGATAGCCCAAGTGGCTGTAAGTCTGTTAAGAACCTTTCCTCCACCACCCCTACGGGATGGTCTAGCAGGTTCATAACTAATACACACGCCAAAAGATCCTTATCTAACCAAAACTCACATCCAGCTCCACTCATACCTTTCTGGTTCATTCAAACAACTGAGATATGAAACAATTGGTCTCTAGTGACACTATTAGAGACATTTAACTACTCTTGGCATATGCACCAAAAATGAGTTTGCATATAGTTGATAAAAAAAAATAGTATTTATATATTAATATCATTGATATATTGCAATGAACTGCAAATTGTACTATTTTTTACATGTTAATACTATGAGACCTCTTAATAGAATGTGTTTGCATCCTAACAGCATATAACAAATCGACATTTCATGCAACAACATCACATGATACGAATGACACTACAATAAATGACACTGATGGAATAATAATAATAATAAAAGAAATATAAGAAGGTTAAAACAAACAAAAAAAAAAGGAAATACATTTGATCACTTACTTGTTCGTGAGTAATAAGAGAGCGTGATGAAGGCGGCTGAGAGAAACCGCTTAACTGTGCAAGTGCAGCAGCAAGTCTAGAAACAAGAGCATCAGATCCTTTTTCTTCAACCAACTTCTCCACAGTTGGGAGGAAGAATTCTATCGATTCTGGATGGACACCGTCGAGAGTGGCAACAACTTGCTCTGCAGAAGATTCCAAGACTTCTTGTATAGCAGGTGGACTGACAAATTCAAACCTGCACCCCACATCACGCTCAAGAGATCTTACAGTTCTCCTTTGGCTACCAGTAAACATAAGAATGGCATTGCCTTCTTTCCCAGCACGCCCTGTACGACCAGAGCGATGAACAAAAGTTTCTGCATCGTTTGGCAGTTCATAGTGGATTATCTGCAAGAGGGAACAAGATAGTGAAATCCCAAATGTTGGCAGGTATCAACCTAGACCTATCTAAACCCCAAAATCATAAATACATTCATTAAAATCTGAAACCAGATGATTTTTTCACTAAACTTCTGACAGAAGCATGAGACATAAAACACACACACACACAGGTGTTCACTTCATATAATTCCACAGCTTAAACCAGGTCTAAAAACAGAGTCAGGAATGAACAACACATAACCACATGTTTGGCCCACGAATCAGAAGAACTTTTTTATTTTAAGGTCTTATGCTCACGCAGCTCACAAAGTCATTAAGGAATAATCATCCAAACTACATGGTTGCCCCATCAAACAGAAACTTCTCCTTTTTAATCTTAGGGTGTGTTTCGTTAAGGATAAAACTTTGATGAAAAGTTTTTGGGGGTAAAAGTTGTCAAATTGATAGAAAATGATATGATGTGATAAAGATAATGATGATGTGTAAAGAGAATAAAGTTAAAATAGATAGGTTAGTTGTATAAGTAATTGTGTGCAATGATTGAAAAGTATGGTAGTTTGTATAGAAAAATGTGAAAAAATAATTTAAAAATAGGATAGTAATGGAGAGTGAAAAGTTCTTAATTGAAAAGTTTTGGTTGATATTTTTTTAGCCCAACCAACACACCCTTAGTTTTTTATTTATTAGAACAAATAGCAAAGGTAGGAACAACAAATTTCTAATAACTATTTAAGAAGTTAAACCACTTTCTTTACATGTGAGCAAATCTCTTCAAGCAATACCCCATCAGAAAAGAATTTTGATCATTGAAATAATCCAAAACATATGCCAAAATGAAATCCAGCAGAACTTTCTTATGACCTTTCTTATTTGTTTATTTATAGATTGTGGCATAAACAAATGTAAGGATAGCATTTTCCTCAGAAATACTTAAGAAACTAAAACCGGATGCATCACATGCACAGCAAATTCTTCAAAAAATCCATCAAGAGAGAATTATTTTTGTCCTTGACATGCATATATAAGAAGTATAACTTCTGTAAATGATATAGTAAAGATGAAATGCTAAGCTGCAAAAAAAGCAATGCTGATAAAAATGCCATGTGGTACAGGCAGCATCATTCTCATCTTACCAGATCAACATTAGGAATATCAAGACCACGTGCTGCCACATCTGTTGCAACAAGCACAGTAAACTTTCCTTGTCGGAAACCATTCAAAGTCCTCTCACGCTGGTGTTGAGAAATATCCCCATGCAGTGCCTCCGAAGGAATTCTGTTACTTAAAGCCAATGACACCTCGTCAGCATCTCGTTTTGTTTGTGTGAAGACTATGGTCTTCCCACCCTTAGCATAGACCTGAAATTCACCTTGAAAGTCAGGAAAATAAATCTATTTGGCCATATCAGATTGATTCAAGAACAGAAGAATAAATGCACACTTTCAAGTTGAAGATTGTAGATCATTAGAAGAAATTTAATATTGAAGGGACAAAGTTTAATAAAAACATTTAATTCCCTTTAATCTATCTTCTTTTTATGCAAGAAAGTTGGCAATAAAATCAAGCCACTGTTTCTACAATATAACATCCAAAAGTACAGTGCACAACAGAAACAACTTTCTAGCTAAATTGATAGATGTTAATAGTTTATAGAATTGCTCAGTACTTCATGTAACCCACTTCACAAAAAAAATTGGATAAACTTGCATATATTGAGCATGAATAACCACAAAACCAACATAAACTTTCACTGAACAAGTAGAAACTATTTACAAATTTAAAATAATACAATTACACAAGTTCATTTTAGGATGACGCATATGGAAATACAAAAGGTTGCAGCTTATTGAAAATCAAAATAAATAGTCCTGAGACACGAAGGTTTAATAGAATGAAACATTATGTTCTTTGGAAAGAAAATAGCAAGCACAATACCTCTCAAAAGCTAAGGTCAATTGCCAAAAGCAAGAACACTATCAACCTACAACTAAGGTCAAAATAGTTCCCTACAAATTTCAAATAAACTTTTAAGTAAATTTCAAAGCTTTATTGTTTCTCAATTTGGCAACTTAGATTCCAGCAAAAAGAACTACAAGTGACAAAAACAAAATCTTCGTGAAAAACCCCACTTTCCAAAAGTACAGCATTCAGCCTACTTGTCAGTTAGGACATCGAAACATAGTTATGAAGGTATACAGAAAAATATTTAAAACATCACAGGTAATAAATGAAGAACTTCTTTTTCTATTTTTTTCATTTCTTTTTCTCTTCATTCCCTTCTTTCGGTTGAGGTAGGAGATTGCACAAAACAAATCAAATGCACAACATCATCATATATTCAGAAAGGAAAAATCGCATGGAGCTACAAAGGCTAAATTATGTTAATTTTTCATTGTTTTTGATAACTAATCGAGGTCAAGTTCTTGTCCTGAGCATTTGAAGCAACATGGTCCTTGAAAAAGCACAAGTTCAAACACCCTTCACATGATAATGCTGTAATTAGAAAATTAAACCTAAACTTTTTGCTTCCAAAAATTACCGTAATTACGTCACCAAGAATTGTGCGCTTTGAAGTTGCAGTTGTCGAAATTGCAAAAAGTTTGATTCCCTCTGCCAGTTTTTCATCCCTATCTCCAACCTACAGGGAAAAATATATATATATATATAGCATAATCATTGAGAATCTCCGAACACTGAGATAATGCATAGTGCCAATCATTGAAATATTTTTGAAAAATAAAAAAGACAATGTAAAATAAGGCCAAAGGACATAAAAGAAGCTCTTTGAAAATCAAACCACAAGCAAAAAACGAAGCTTAATTGATGGATCCCATGATCCCATCTGCACACTAGTTTATTTGTCAAGCATGACTGACTCCTTACGACATCAGGATATGCATTCCTTTCATTTCTCTAAATGGCTTTCCAAATTCATGAACACCAAAGAAACAAATCTGAGAGTCCTGAGGATGTTCAATGATATCCTGGTTGTTGGCAGTGTCAAAATAAATAAATAAACACTGGACATCATGGCTAACTTTGCAAGGGCTAGAACTTCCTCAAAAGATATTGGTCAATGACTCTAGGAACTTCCTATAGGTCATGGCTCTGATACTTATACACTAGAATGCCACGAAATGAATAATTTTTTGAACATAATTTTGCAGGATCGAGGGAGATCATTCAAAAAATAGGCAACATATTACATAAAATAGATGCTAGATCATAAGGAACTCTTAAAGAAAAAATAATTGCAAATTTGGCATGTAGAAGTACTAGGGTGGTGATATCATTGATTTGTTTAGATATCAATTTTTGAACAAACTGTAGGAAATGTGACTAATTAGGTTTTTGAATGAGAAAGCCACCAGAAAGGATGAAATAAGCAGCTAAATGTACGAAAAAATGAAGTAAATATTATACCAGATCAATAGTCAATGGATTGTCCAAGTGTTTCCTAGCCAGCTTTTTCACCCAACCAGGCATTGTTGCCGAGAAAAGCATGCTTTGCCGCTCTGAAGGAAGTTTTTCCAAAATAACTTCCACATCCTCCTCAAATCCAACAGCAAGCATCTGGTCAGCTTCATCAAGGACCAAATATTCAACTTCACTCAATTTCAAGCAGTTACTATTGATAAGGTCAATAATGCGCCCTGGAGTTCCAACCACCACATCCACGCCCCGAGAGAGTGCATTTTGCTGGACATTGTAAGAGACTCCACCATAAACACAAACAGTGCTAAGATATGGTGCTGACTCATGGATTTCCTTCTCCACTTGTTTTGCTAATTCTCTAGTTGGTGCAAGAACCAATACCCGAGGAAGACGACCTGACCGTCTTCAAACAAGTAAAGATGCAAAATTTTCAATCCTCAGCAAACTACAAGCAGAACTGATCTTCTTAAAACAAATGCATGGAGAAGTTTGACTACTCAGCAATAAATATAGAATCCACACTTAAAAGAAAGTAAACAAATAAATACCTTGCGATATGCCTTCCTTCGTTATCATATGTAACGCGTTTAATAATTGGGATCCCAAAGGCCAACGTCTTTCCTGTACCAGTCTTTGCACGCGCAATAAGGTCTCGGCCTTCCAAGGCAGGTAGTAGCACCGCTCTCTACATGAAAGATAAAGCGTATCAGGATACAGTCTAATAAAGGACATCTAATATAAAAAGAGCCGTTACCACATGAGGGCAGCCATGCGCCTGGGAAAAAAATATTTTTTTTATTTTTTCAGTTTTTTTCCATGAACATGTAAAGCTATGTGTATTTAATCTATAAACTAAGTTTTATCATTTCTGGATGTTTTTAATTACTTTTTATTTTTAGACACAATGGCGTTTTTGTAATTTACTGTCTCAAAAAATTACTAAAATGTCACTACGTATAAAAATCAAAAAAAAAAACTTTAAAACATCCAAAAATGGTAAAATGTGGTTTATAGATTAAATACACCAAACCTTACATGTTCATGAAAAAATATGTTTTTTTAGACGGGGCTAACAAAATCACAACTCATATAAAAAATTAAAAAACAAAAAAAAACAAAAAAGGGATACCTATTTTAGCTAGCCAACCAGTCAATTAGAAGACAGTCTTGAAATTCCAAGGCAGGAAGTAACACAGTCTCTATATCAAAACTAGAGAATATCGGAATGTGAAAGTAATGCAAATAAAAATAAAATATACCTATAACTAGTAACAAATCAAGATGTAGAAGAATACACTAAGAACTTTTCAAGGGTAAAGTGATCACATTACTAATCTGAGGCAACCATTTTATCATAACAATGAAAGATGATCTAGCATTTGCACTTTATGAAATTGATTCATGAAAAATCAAATCCAATGGTCAATGCACCTTCTAAAAGAATCGCCAGGTGGCATTTAGAGGGAATTCTACGACAAACCCAGAAAGTATCGCAACAATAAGTACTTGCTTGGGTCCAATTAGCATTCCATTATGACAAGTTACATTTCAGAACACGTTTGTGGCTACAAGACTTGGTTCTCCAACCAGAAAAGCAGCTGAGTCAACTCAAACTAAAAAAATTTTCCAAATGCCTGCACAACTGACTTTCCAGTTGCAGGCAGATGCAGCTTGAACAGTTTTATCAATGTTTTCGCAAGGAATAGACGCCAATTGTTTGACAAAAGCATTTCTGAGAAACACTTGCTGGTGCCCCACCTTCCTAGTCTTCTTGACATGGTATGTTCGTCAATGACACAGGAAGTAACATCAAAGTGTCAAAAGCTAGTACCTCACAAGACTTGGTTCTCCAACCAGAAAAGCAGCTGAGTCAACTCGAACAAAAAAATTTTCCAAATGCCTGCACAACTGACTTTCCAGTTGCAGGCAGATGCAGCTTGAACAGTTTTATCAATGTTCTTGCAAGGAATAGACGCCCATTGTTTGAAAAAAGAATTTCTGAGAAACACATGCTGATGCCCACCTTCCTAGTCTTCTTGACATGGTATGTTCGTCAATGACACAGGAAGTAACATCGAAGTGTCAAAAGCCAGTACCTCACACAAAGCCAACAACACTAAGACAAGCCACGCCATGCTTCCACCCAATGCCGAGAGAAAGTGAAATGCACCAACGCTAAAACAATCACGAAATCTGAAGCAGCTGGTTCAAAACCTTGGTGCTTTTTAGGCAGAAAAAGATGGCACAGAATGCCCTCGGATTCACCCGCTCGGGTTTCTTATATTGTTTATAGTAAGCTAAAGCAAGAAAAACGGAAATGAATTCACCTGAATTGGGAAGAGGTGTGTAATCCCTCTCTTTGCAAGCGAGTCCACCAGCGGCTGCGGCAGCCCCAAGTTAGAAATGGCGAGTTCATCCTCATCCTCACCACCCTCACTCTCAGACTCATCAGTCTCAGGGCGTAACTTGCCTTCTTTGGAGAGGTCCCCGAGCCCCTTGAATGCCCCCTCGCTGAGAACGGAATTCGGTGTGGCGATTGCACATGGAACCAAAAGCGGATTTCTCCTCAGTTCGCGGACAGAGCTTCGCAGGACATCGAAGCCCTTTCCGCGAGCATGGACGGGACAGGCAGCTCTAAGGCCATCCAAGCGAAGCTTCTCGGTTCTCGTGGAGAGCTCTAAAGCCGCGGGTGTGGTGAAGAAGGCTGAGACGCCGACAATGGAGGCCATGGTGGTGGGGGAAAATGAGTAGCGGAAGCTGTTTGAAGGAAGTTCTGCTCCGGCTGCTGGCGGTACCAGTGCTAGAGAAGCGCTGCTTAGGTGAGAGCGGGAAGGAAGGAACAGACGTTTTGATAAGGCCAGCACCTTCCAAATGAATGGCCTTGCAAACCTCCACCTCGATTCCGCGCCCTAGTATTTATATAGGCCTGTGGAGAGATATTCTACCAAAATAAATATCTTGGAGAATTCTGGCCCTTCAACTAGTTGGCCCCCTCTCAGCTCATGAAAGGCCCAGCTTATTGGGTCCAACTAATTTCATGGATTATACAGTTCAGATATTTTTTGCTATAATCTAATAATTTAATCCTTTGATGGAGTCATAAGTAACACGTTAAAATAATTAATTTATGGGTCTTTTGCAAATGACATGAAGTTTTTCATCTTTGCAATTTATACCCATAATTGATCTTAACTTACAAATCTTTTTGGAGTATTCTTCTAATAATCATCGTCCCTTCAAAAATAAACATTAACCCTATCGTTATCCTTTTTATTTTCAATGAACTGATAATAATGAGAATCATAGTATAGATTTTTTTAAGAAAAAATCTCCCAGCATAGTAAATCGAACAAGAAATTCTTCCTTATTTGATTGCATCCATCCAGTGATAATTAGTTATTGAGGAGAGTTGAAAAATAAGTTGTAAGTGGGAGATTATTTGCAAACTTGCTGGATATGAGTATAATTGCAAGATTCTAAAAAACTTGGGGGCGTTTTGAAAAAAAAAGTTTATCTAATTGGTTAACGGGTTCTAATAAATATATAGTGATGAAAATTCTAATATGTTGCTGGTGATTGGCGAAGGTGCGATTATGCTTTGAGAAGGTGGCTCTCTCTTTATACAGAGGAATGAAAAAATATAGGCAGACGATGGCATATTGTCCACGGCCGCCATACGCGTTGCTGCTCTTTGTTAGTTAACGGAGAACTATTACAAGCTCTCCATCGGACCATCATTAAAAAGTATTGCATATATTTACACCAAAAATTAATGGATGTTAATACCGACATGAATATAAATTCCATTTCGTGTGAAATAAATGTATTGAAAGTATCAAAATAATTTAATTTTTTATTATTATCTCATCATTATTTTTTAATCTTCGAAACTTTATCATATGTGTCTTTGCTTCTTGGCAAAAAGCGACTCCATGTAAACACTTTTGTTTTTAATATTTTGATACTTAATGGGAAATATGCTCCATTCATAGCAATCAACCTCGCTGGTTTAGTTAGGAAACCAAATTTTATCTAAATCAAATATGCGTAAATTATGAAAAGCTTACATTTATTTACATATATATTAAAGTATAATAATATTTCAAAGAATCATTTATCTACATATGAATGACATTTTAGATAGTTTAAATGTTGAAAATGTGACTTTAAAATTGATATTCAACATTAAATTATTTTATTGTATCAGTTGTACATATTTGTAGCAGTTCCGCTTCTATGTAACCGGTTAAATAAAAGTAGATCTATGTAATCTCTTTAAAATCTAAGATTTTAATCCTTAATGAAAAAATCAATCCATTCATTGTATTTAACATTATTTGTTTATCTAGGAAACCAATTTTCATCTCAATCAATTATGTTTATGGGCCACATTTATTCAAAAATACATATATTCAAGTGTAAATTATAAAAAAACTTAGATCTATCTACACATTTATTAGAATGTAATAATACTTTATAGAATTATGTATTCACCTAAAAATGATATTTTAGATGTTTTAGATGTCGGAAATACTACTTTGAAATTGATATTTTAGCATTTTCATAATTTACACATGAATATACACATTTTCTAACAAATATAGCCCGTAAACATACTTGAAATGAGATGAAACTTGATCTTCCTAGATAAATAAATGATATTAAATATAATAAAGGGATTAGATTTTTTATCAAAAAGATCAAAATCTTAGATTTTGAAAGAGTTACATAGATCCGCTTAAGTGAAGCCTTATTTGTAGATAAGGTTATTCATAATGATATTAAGAAAATAAAAAAATCATAATAATATAAATATTATTAAATACAACAGAGAAAGTGAATTTTACATCAAACATAAAGCATTAAAAAATAGAATAGATTATATGTAAGAGGATTTCATAAAAACAAATCCTTTATCATATATAAAAGTATTGATTAAAGATTAAAGTTCATAGAAAATATCAAACTTCTTGTGCCAATAAATTACTATGTATGCATTTTATCATATTCAAATTAAAATGGGTAATTTGCATATATATCCATGTAGTTCGACGTTAATGACAAATATACCCACGTAATTTCATGCATTGCATATTATCCCATATAGTTTCAACGAAATTGTGTATTACCCCTACGCTATTCCCTGTTGTTAATAACTTGCTTGATATTTTAGAAAATAACGAAAATGTCCTTGTTGATAATTTGAATACACACACACATAATTTGACGTTAATTGCAAATATATCCACATAATTTTACAAATTGCATATTACCCCCACATAGTTTCATCAAAATCGTATATTACCCCCGTGAAACTATGTAGGGGTTTCATGGAGATAATGTGCAATTTCGGTAAAATTATATGGGGTAATATGCAATTTTAGTGAAACTATGTGGGGTAATATGCAATTTTGGTGAGACTACGTGGCGGTGATATGAAACTATATGATTATATATGCAAATAGCGTCAAACTATGTGGGTACATATTAAATCATCAATAAGGACATTTTCGTCATTTTTCAAAATATCAGGTAAGGTATTAACAATAGATAGCGGCGTGGGAGTAAGACACAATTTTGGTGAAACTATTTGGGAGTAATATGTAATTTTTGAAACTACATGGGTATATTTGCAATTAGCGTTAAATTATGTGGGTATGTATGCAAATTACCCAATTAAAATGTATTATTATTAAAGATTCAATATATGAGCGATAATAAGGGGTTTTGCATCCACGCTTGTAAAGTTTGGAAAAATTGTAATATATCATAGCTTTGTAAAATTTACATTCATATCTACAAGGGTTATTTGTAATTGCATCCATACCTACAAATCCTAATTTTGTTCGAAAATACCATTGCAAATAATAAAATAAAATACAAGAAAAATGCTTTAGAATACTAAACAATTTTATTTTTAAAAAACATTTCTTACATTAAATAGATCTATTAAAATGAGTAATATTTGTAAAATATAAAATCATATTTTTATTTATTGAAAATATGAGAAAATATCTTTAAAAAACTAAAAAAATTTATTTTTTGCAAATATTTTTCACATAAACTTGATACATTTAACTTAATAAATATTTGTAAAGAATAATGTTTTGATATCTTAAAAGTATTTTCTAATATTTTCATTTTACTATTTACAGGTGTATTTTTGTCAATTTTTTTTTAAAAAAAAGCTTAAGGTTTGCAGTTATGCTTACAATTTCCGGAAAATTATGCAGGTATAATAAAAATTTTACAATAAATATAAACTTAATTATCTGCCTATTCAATTCTTTTTAAACTTTTCGATGTTGAAGTCTACATAAGCTTATAATTAAAATTGTCTTTAATGGCTTAGCTGAATGTACAGTTTCAACCATAATGTCATACATACTGGGATCTGACAAAAATATTATAATCTTAAAAAAACTGAAAAGGATATACCACGTATATTTACTTTACTACAATTACTCCTCTATGATTGATATTAATATTAAGAGAAAAAGAGGCAAGGAAAATAAAAAATATATATAGTAAAAAATATAAGAAAGAAAAAATATTGTGATATAATAAATGGAATTGAATTAAATAAAAAGTGAATAAAATAAAAAAGGTACATTTTTTAAGAAATCAAAAAAAGAAAATAATTAAAAGGGTAATTACCATTTTAATGGAACCGTTCTCAAGTGTGGAATCTTTTAGTGTCTATAAAACATAATCTCTTTTAATTACAAATTTAAAGTGTTCATCATATTTAGTAATATTGATTGATCAAAATTTCTGAAAATCATCATGGTTGGGAACTAATGGTTGGCCGAAATTTATATAAATAAATTATGGTTTGTAGTTTACACAAATCAAGAGGTTCCCCACTTGAAAACGGCCAGGTAAAGACACGAATAATTAGAAGTATATAGAATTAACTGTTAGATAATTAAGACGCTTCGATTTCAAAATACATATAATACTAAAAGGACGAAAAACTTTTTTGATCTTTTTTTATCTCATTGCCAAACACTTCTTCCCAATAATCGGAAATCCAAAAGAAAAAGACAACTAATTAAGTGATGATATATCACAGCAACTACGATTCTTGTAAATCATGAGCACTGCTAGCTAGCTAGCGTGCTTGACTTTTATTTAAACAGTATTGATAGAGGAAAGCCGCACAGGAAAAGCTTAGACCACACCCGCCAGCCACACTACAACTCACATGTTATTACCACCATAGCAACAACAACCACATTGACTTTCTACTTCCACAACAAACATAAAAACAACCACCCCACTACATATTTTTATTTGGAAAGAGATTCCTCCAAAGCTAGCTCAGCTAATTACTGCAACTTCAGACACATCAGCTCCCTGCAGACACTGTTAGATAAAAAACACAACTTCAGCAACCATTTGTTATTATTTGCGTCGGGCAATAATTATTAGCAACAAAATTATACTTCCATTATAATGCTTTATGATGATAGGTAATAAACTTTATTTTTTTCATCAAATATTTATTTGTAAAGGAATTTATAAGTGCTAAAGTAAAATGTCACAAAATTTATAAATAATTTATTCCAACTTTTTGCAACTAAAATTTGGTCGCAAAAAATCTGAAAGGAAAAACAAAAGGATGCGATCAGCATGAGACTGATCGACCCCTATGCATGCAATATATATAGGATTTAGCCAGTGAATTACTTCCTGTTCTGGCCATTTTCCTGATCGTCGCCGCTATGATGGTCATTGCTGGAAAATTCGCCGGTAGGAGTAATGAAGGGTTGGTAGTTGGGAATGGGGATGAGGCCACATTCGATGCGCTTCAAGTCGTGGAGTAGGCGGTTGTAGTGACGCCTCACATCCTCGGGGGTCTTCCCAGCCACCATGGAAGCCACTTTCTCCCACCGCTCCGGGGTGTCCTCGTCGAAAATGGCAATCGCCCTTTCGAAATCCTTGTTCTGCTTCAGAGTCCACGAGGGTGGTAAGAAAGCATAAATACAAGAAGGAGAAGATGATGATGAAGATGAAGATGATTTTGAGAAGCCGGAAGAAGCCATGGAATTAATTGAATGAATGAGAAACTTCAGGTGACTGTGTTTTTTTCATGCAAGAGGTTGGAGGTATATATAGAGGAAAGAGGGGGATAGGGAAAGGACAGTATGGTGGAGGGTGAGAGGTATGAGTAGGAGAGGGCGTTTCTTGTGTCTGCTGCCACAGGCGGGCAGGCGTTTTTGAAGGATGATGTTGCCTTTTACAGCATACATGCATGCTGGCAGTGTAATTAAAACCAGGCTCGCGGTTCCGACCGCGGAACTAGTCATACCCACTTCACCAGTTCAACCGGTTCAGCCGCCCAAACCGGCTGGTAAACCGAAACACCGGAAGATGGTGGAGATGGCCGGCCCAATTATGATAGGCGGTTCAAATGGAAAAACCGAAAATTGGTGGGCCGACCGGTTCGATTATGCAGGGATTTTTTTGTTTTTTTCTTTCCCCCTTTTTGGAAATATTATGCAGGATTACTATTTTGCGTAAAACGTTTCTGTCACGCACGCAGCACATTGAGAAATAGAATCCATCCATGCAGTTCCAGTGGGCTGTTTGCCCCTGATTCTACTTCCCCCCAAACCTTCACTTGAGCTGCCTTCCATCTCATCTGCTTGATGAGTCATAGAATCTAAGTGATATGAACTTACTTTATCATGCCTTAATGAACTTGACATACTTAATATCACTTACTTTATCATGCCTTAATAAACTTGACATACTTAGCCCAACTTGAGAGATTTGATTTTCATATTTGACTGGTATGTATGACTAGCATAATATAAAATCGTAACTGTTCCTTTCTTTATTTTAACCATCTGTCTCATGCTATCATCCTAACTCAAGTTTTAAATGTTATCAAAATCATTCCGTGAGTTGAATTGTTTTTATGTTCGATTCAAGTTGGATTGATTCAATCATTTATTCTAACCATTTTGAACCATGATCTTAATATAAGATAATTATCATGTATTAACTATTGAAATTCAATATTTAATGTAATTCTTCACAAAAAGTATATTAAGTCTCATAATTATGAAGAACTATATATATAGTTAAAGGGGTGGACTAGAAAGGTAAGAAGTAAAAGTATTGTATTTTTTTAATATCGTAAATGTGGAAATTAGAACTGAAAGTAAACCATTGTCTTCTACCCTAAAAAAAATTTATTATGGTTCGCAAACAGACCAGTTCAACATCTTGGTTTGGTTCAATTTTTAAAACAATGCTTCTAATGGCATCTAAGAAATTTGAATTATATGAAATGCTATAAAAGCTTGCAGTGGAGTCATGCTCATTAACTAAATATAGTCTAGATTGCAATCTCTTGCTTCATTAATTACAAACCATAGTAAACAATGAGGGTTCATCCCATCAGTTATGGTTCACAAGTAGACTAGTTCAGCCGCTTAATGTGGTTCGATTTTTAAAACAATAATTTTAATGCCATCTAAGTAATTTGAATTCTATGAAATGCTATAAAGGCTTGCAGTGGAGTCATGCTCATTAACTAAATTTAGACTAGATTGCAATCTCTTGCTTCATTAATTACAAACCATACTAAGTAAAGAGGATTCATCCTATTAGTTGTGGTTCACAAATAGACCAATTCGACCGCTTGGTTTGGTTTGATTTTTAAGACAACACTTTTAACGGTATCTAAGTAATTTGCATTTTATGAAATGTTATGAAGACTTGCAGTGGAGTCATGCTCATTAACTAAATATAGACTAGATTGCAATCTCTTACTTCATTAATTACAAACCATACTAAGTAAAGAGGGTTCACACTATTAGTTGCGGTTCACAAACAGACCAATTCAACCGCTTGGTTTGGTTCGATTTTTAGGACAATACTTTTAATGGTATCTAAATAATTTACATTTTATAAAATGTTATGAAGGCTTGCAGTGAAGTCATGCTCATTAACTAAATATAGGCTAGATTGCAATCTCTTACAAACCTTACTAAGTAAAGAAGGTTCATCCTATTAGTTATGATTCATAAATAGACCAGTTCAACCACTTAGTTTGGTTTGATTTTTAAAACAATAATTTTAATGGCATCTAAGTAATTTGCATTCTATGAAATGCTATAAAGGCATGCAGTAGAGTCATGCTCATTAACTAAATATAGACTAGATTGCAATCTCTTACTTCATTAATTATAAATCATACTAAGTAAAGAGGGTTCACACTATTAGTTGGGTTCACAAACAGACCAATTCGACCGCTTGGTTTGGTTCGATTTTTAGGACAATACTTTTAATGGTATCTAAATAATTTACATTTTATAAAATGCTATGAAGGCTTGCAGTGAAGTTATGCTCATTAACTAAATATAGGCTAGATTGCAATCTCTTACAAACCTTACTAAGTAAAGAAGGTTCATCTTATTAGTTATGGTTCATAAATAGACCAGTTCAACCACTTAGTTTGGTTTGATTTTTAAAACAATAATTTTAATGGCATCTAAGTAATTTGCATTCTATGAAATGCTATAAAGGCTTGCATTGGAGTCGTGCTCATTAACTAAATATAGGCTAGATTGCAATCTCTTACTTCATTAATTACAAACCATACTAAGTAAAGAGGGTTCATCTCATTGGTTGTAGTTCACAAACAAACCAGTTGGACCACTTAGTGTGGTTCGATTTTTAAAACAATACTTTTAATGACATCTAAGTAATTTGAATTCTATAAAGTGCTATAAAGGCCTACAATGGAGTCATGCTCATTAACTAAATACAGACTAGATTGCAATCTCTTGCTTCATTAATTACAAACCATACTAAGTAAAGAGGGTTCATTCTATTAGTTGTGAATCACAAATAGACCAGTTAGACTGCTTGGTTTGGTTTGATTTTTAAAACAATACTTTTAATGACATCTAAGTAATTTGCATTCTATAAAATGCTATAAAGGCTTGCAGTGGAGTCATGCTCGTTAACTAAATATAGACTAGATTGCAATCTCTTGCTTCATTAATTACAAATCATACTAAGTAAAGAGGGTTCATCTTATTAGCTTAAGCTCATAGGTATTTTTTATTTTTTTGTAAAATATTATTCTGATTTGATTTATTTTACAATATTTGAGCATGTGTATATATATTTTTAATTTAAAAATTAACGATTTTTAGGAGTGAACATATCCATGGATTTTTTTTGAAATTTAAAAAAACGTATATATGCATCTCTAAAAATTATACAATTTATTTTCATCAAAAAAATTATAAAATTTAGTTTTTATAAGTTAAATATACTTGTGACAATATTTTATGGAAAAATTAAAAATAAAATAATTAGTCATGGCTAATAGGATTAGCCCCATGATCATAATAAGAAAATTCAATATATGCAATAATAAATTTATTACATATAATGAAAATTTTATTGCTTATGGTCATACTCAACTAGTATTATACTACCATGTGAGTATCTCTGATTAATATTATTTGCTTAAATTAAACACGTAAGAGCATTTGCAACTAAAATGATACTATAAATTAGTTTCATATAGTGTCATATGCAACACATGCTTGTTTGTCGCGTATGGAAACTAAATAAATATTTGAAAATTTTGCAAATATACATATATAATTTGACCATAATTGCAAATATATTAACATAGTTTCAGAAATTGCAAATCACCTTATATAGTTTAACCATAATTGCAAATATACACATGTAGTTATGACACCGTTACTGCACCGCCACGACATAGATATATTTGCAACGGTTAACAAACTACATTGATATATTAGTAAAAATTAAATATACTCAATTAATTTTTAAAATTACAAATATATCCACCTAGTTTATCATAATTTTGCAAATATACTCATACTGCAACGGTGCGATAACGACGTCATAATAACATGAGTATATTTGCAATTATGATCAAACTATGTAAAATAATTTGCAATTTTTGAAATTATATGAGTATATTTACAATTATGGTCAAATTAAGATAACGTTTTTCCAAGTCACCCTAAATATTTACTACTTTTAATGTTATATGTAGCAATTTTTCATTTGCCACATATAAATTATTGAAAAAAGTGGTTTTTGTTGTAATGGATACTAGGTAGTTAAAGCCTTCATGAAGGTCTTTGGTAAGTTTCTTTTTAAAAATATAAAATATTATTCATATCTGATTTTATTATGCTACTAAAAATAATTTTTATTTGAAACTTATACTTTGTAAAAAAGCATATTCTTTTTGAGTAAATATTATATAATTATTATTTTTAAATAATATAATATATAAAAGTAATTATATTTTTTAAAAATATATGATAAAAAAGTTTGTAATATATATTTTTAGAGTAATAAATATAATAAACATATTTATATTTAAAAATTTAGAAAAGCATGGGGCAGCCCAAATGTATTGAATCGTTACTCGCATACGTTTGCAAGGTCTATCTGCGTATGGACGGTACCGTGTTTGCGATATATTATTTTATGAAATCGTTTTTTTCCCATCTCTCTCTCTGTCCCGTAAAAAGGTAACGACGAAACTGTATTTCAATTCTTTTAACCATAAATCATCTATTTTATCGACAAGTTATCCATTTTATTGTCTATATATAGATTTTATTAGTAATTACAATGACAAAATTTATCAAACTAAAACTCAAATTATTTAGTAGAAACATATAAACTAAAACTCATTTGGTTGATGGCAATAATGGTTGATACCGGAGGGTGAACAGGTGCACCTGGGAGCATTGAGCCTCAGTGCTCCCGGGCACATATACTTATTTTTTATTTTTTTCAAATTTTTTTTATAAACTTATTAATTTAAGTGTATTTAACATATATATAAATTTTTACCATTTTTGGAGTTTTTAGATATTTATTTCGGATTTTTAAAAATCAGTAAAAATATCCAAAAATAGTAAAAATTGATATACATGTTAAATACAATTAAATTAACATTCATGTAAAAAAATTTTGAAAAAAAATAAAAATAAATAGATGCAGGCTCAATGCTCCTGGGTGCACTTGATCACCTTCCGTTGATACCGGTGTGTGTGACGGACGCTGATCATATGCGCCCGGGAGCATCGAGAGCTCCATGCTTCCGGGCACATACACTTTTTTTATTTTTTTAAATTTTTTTTTATAAAACTGTAAATCTAAGTGTATTTAACATATGTATTAATTTTTACCATTTTTGACCTAAAATGTCACTGATTTTCAAAAATAAAAAATAAATATCTAAAATACTCCAAAAATGGGAAAAATTTATACATATATTAAATACACCTAGATTAACAATCTTGTAAAAAAAATTTCGAAAAAAACTAAAAAAAAAAGTGTATGCGCCCGGCAGCATTGAGAGCTTAATGCTCCTGGGCGTATACGATCAGCGTCCGTGCGTGACAGTGTATGTGTCTGGGGTTCAAATTTCGACTGGCATCAAAAATTTATGAAAATGCTTTTATTAAAAATTAAAAATATGAATAATTAAACAATAGAATATGCAATAAATACCAAAAAAAAAAAATCACAAAAAATTATAAATTTTTAACCCCCATTAACTTATCTTTAACAGAAGTAGACAAATCACATAGTTACGAATACAAATTATTCAGAAGTCATAATTCAAATACCGGACATGTATCAATAATGGAAATAACTGGCCAAGCTTAAAATTCATGCCAAAATGAAATAAAAAATTAAACTTATGAATAGCAAGTGCAAACAAATGTTGTGGCCCAGTACGTAGTTCTAATGTTGGGAAATGAGTCGGGTCAGATTTCAAGTACTGGGTGGGCCTCATCCCAAGAGTTCACTCCATCAAACACAAACCCCAGCCGAAGAGACGCAGGTAGAAACCAATCAACATCTTCTTCTTGCCACGCGTCAACCAATTGTTGGACGTGGAAGAACACAGCAACTTACCAGAGCCACTCGTTTTTTCGACCACTCACGGTGCATGGATTGGGGGAAGGTGCGGATAATGAAAGAGAGAGAAAAAGATGGATTTGAAATGGAAGGAAGCCGCTGCTCTGCTCTTTCTTTTTCTCATTATCTTTACTCCTTGTATACATACATAGACACACACACATTTTCTTCTTGGAATTATCAGGATTACTCCTTATCCATACATTTTCTTCTTGTTTTGCTCAGCCCAACACCAAAAAAAAGCCCCCTCCAGAAAAGAAAAAGAATTGAAAATTTTCAAAACCACTACATTCAGTTTCCTCTCTCCTCTTCTCCTTTGTTATTCTTATTCTCTTCTTTCCTGTCCACTTGTAAGCAGGAAGAGTTTGAAGCCATTGGTTCACACCAGCAGTTGCGGCTGAGAAACAGAAGGTGTTTGCTTTGATTTAGTGATTTCTCGTCTATGTTCAAGAAACTGACAGCTCTGTCATGAATTCTGTTCCTGCTCTGTTTCTCTCTTTTCCTTGTTTCTTCCTTCTTTTTTTTTTTTTTTTTTTTTTAATTGTTTGACTAAAGCTTTCTGTGTTTAACATTCACTGGTATAAATAGAGGAGTATAAGAAAGAAATAGGTTTTAAAAAAATTAATAATAAAGAATACTATAATCTCAACTATTTAATGTAATGAGTCTGAGGGTAACTTTACTAAATGTACCTACTGATCAGCAAATTTGTTATTGTGGCAAGGGTTGAAAAATTAGATATCAGTTTAGAACTATGATGTGAGTCTCATACGTTTAATTAATTGATTGTAATTGATTTCAACTCTATGAAATGAGTAGTATGGTCATGCAGTTGCTATTAGTAAGCAATTAACTTCTCTTTGAGTAGACTATGGTGTTCCTTTAATTCCTGTCATTCACCAAATATCTCAAAGTTTTTATTCTTGGGACAGAGAAGGAGACCACGAGATGCGATGACAGCAATCAAAGACATGTTTGTGATCAATATATCTTTTTTGTGGCCTTGAAACATCAGATACTGTACGGATACTGTACGTCGCTGGGATGTGGTGAAAAGCAGCTTCTTCCTCAGCAGTAATTTCTGAGTCCACCATGGAAAAAGCTCCACAAACTAGAATTTACTGTTGTTGTGGTAATGAAGTTGTTCTCACTATAATGCAATGCTTACAGAAGCCATCATCTCCAACCTAACTAAAAGGGGAAGAATATCTTAATTGATCATAACTCTCCTACACAATTAGGACAAGTTCTAAGTTGTACAAAGGCCTAGTTTGTTTGACTTTAGATGAAGTCTGGCCATGAAAAATTTGACACCAAAACTTGTTAGTGCCGAGTTGTTAGTTGGCTTCTCTTTGATCTGGTTTGTATTTTTTTCGTTATTGAGGAAAGCCTAGTGCACCGTGCTGGTGTATTCAAGAGAAATGAGTCGTACTTTTTTGTAATGCCGATACTGTTGGAGTGAGTCATGTTTTAAAGAACAATCATATTTCACAACAATTTGCTGTTTTGTTTGTTTAGGAAATTTAATCACAAGCAAGCAACAGATGCTCTAGACTCTCGCTAGACTTGAACAACAGAAATTATGTAACTTGAAAAATGAAAGGGTTAGGGAAAGCCCATTTAGCTTTTTCTAACCTGTGAATTTTTGGCAGCAGACTTTCTGCATCCATAAGTCATTGAAATTTAGGATATTGAAATTGGAATGTGTGGTTATGATGGTGTCTGCATCTTGAGTTGTTGGTAGTATTTGTTCATATGCTGCTTCTATTGCGGCAGGTTTGCTAGTTACTTTCTGTCATTGGTTTTAATTATATATTTTGATGTTCTAAACAAATTCTTATAGCATAGAGCACATATAAACTAACATATTTTGCCTTTTGACAGATGAGCATCTTAAATCAGTCTGTCACTCCTTATGGTAAGCCGGCATTTCCTCAAAAGGGTAACATCTCTACAGATGCTACGCAGCATCCATCAATGGTTCCCTTACATCAGCAACCACAGTCCCTGAGGATATTCCAGCTGAAGAAAGACACGCTAGGTGCTGCAAGTGCAGTAGCCAGGCAGGAAGAATCATTCTCCAAGACTGTTGAGGCTGATTTTGACAATCAGAAACCAGATTGCATGCTTGGTTTTGCCGCAAAGAGTGTCTGCAAAGTTCCCGACTTGTTGAAGAGTAAATCCAATCTCCTAATGCAGCCTATTGCCGAGACTGAAGATTTGACGACTCATGTCACTGTGGCCAGTAATTCCCAATTTGAACCCTTCAACCTTAGCTTCTTTAGTTCGCTTGTCGACAATGATAAGGGTAATCTGATTGAAGATTTTGTGGGTGAACTCGACATGTTCTCTGTCCAGCAAAATGCTGTCCTGGTGGTGGCTGTTTCCTCCGCTGTGAAGCTAGAAAGAAAGCAGATGGATCAGATAGCCAAAAAAGTGAAGAGGATGACTGGTCTGAGTGATATAAGGCTTGAAAACAATGTCGATCTATCATTGATTGCTGGTTTTGTTATTTCTTATGAAAAAGAAGGTTCCCATGTCATTGATCTTAGTGTTAAGGGCCAGTTGGCTGAACTCGCCGCTAGGGTCGAATCAACAGATCAAAGGAATGAGATGCTTAGTGAACCAAGAGTTCATTAGCTGACAAAAGCTAAGCTAGGAGACTTGCATATGATATTATGCTTTCCCAGGTCTCAAATTTTGATTTAGGAGACACTTTTTTTTTTTGTTTTTTTTTTTTTGGTGGGAGTTCTTCTCTGTTTTTGCTCCATTGGTCACTTTGCTTTCAGTTCTTGGGGCCTGGAAGATCAGCATTTGATGAGATGATGCTGTAGCAATGAAATAGTCGAAGTTGTCTGGAGCTGTGGAGTTTTTGTCCCCAGGATTGACATGTATTCTGTTATTGGCCTGGTGGAGTTACTATGTGAAATAAGCGAGGAGGAGCAGGAAGTCTGTTTAATTATAAAATGCTGCAACTTTTTTATTTCAACTTGTTTTCCATTATCCCTACTTCAAAAACTCAACCAATTAGATGTTTCTCAGATACGATTTGTAATTTCTTGTATTGCATTCATACTGGAACTCAGAGCAACAACACTTGCAATTTACAGAGGAAATGATGCTTTTTTCTTTTTTCCGAGCAGCATAGGACCTCACCTCTTTATTCGTTG
This sequence comes from Annona cherimola, assembly GCA_030490835.1. Lineage (NCBI taxonomy): Eukaryota > Viridiplantae > Streptophyta > Magnoliopsida > Magnoliales > Annonaceae > Annona > Annona cherimola. Next base: position 121,380,267 of record CM059972.1, on the reverse strand, counting down.
CATTGTAGGCTTGTAGCCTGTCTTCATGGGCTCATGAACTCTCTCTCTCTCTCTCTCTATCGTAAAAGATCATTCGGCCTATATGTTAAGTACTACTGTTAGAACTAATAATTTGTGGTCTGTGAGCCTGTAACATAAAGTTACAAGTAGATTTAAGGCAATCAATGAAAACAAGTATGAAATTTCTCAGGAATTGGGCCAATAAAGTATGCAAAATTGCAGTTCGAATTAATAATTCCTTAAGTATTTTCAGCATATAAATCTTGGTTTTTGATTAAATGCACCCATGTGCACTTAGTTTTGGTTCACCCTAGGTGCATTTAATCTTTTCTGTTTTAAAAAAAATTCAAAAAAATATATACAAATCCTTAAAAATGGTAAAACTTATTTTATATCTTAAATACATTTAGATTAACAATTTTATGAAAAAATTTCACCTCCAAAATTATTCACATGTAATATTTTTAAAAATTGATTTTTTTACCATTAACTATATTTTCAATTATTTTTTTACAAAAAGTGGAAGGATTTCATTAGGCTAGCCTAAAAAATATATTTTTATTTTTTCCAGTTTTAACATTAACATAGAAAGTTAAGTGTATTTAATTTAAAAATCAAGTTTTACCATTTTTGGATGTTTTTAAGTATTTTTTATTTTTAAACATAATGATATTTTGTAATTTTCTACTACCATGCGTCCGGTCACAAAAAATCAGGTCTCTTATGTAAATTGCAGTTATATCTATTTTCAGCCATTTTTATAAATTTTACATAAATTGCAGTTATATGTATGACATGAAACTAATTGTAAATATTCTATAATAAATTTAAATCAATATCAATAATTTATATTTGTTAGGACCCACCAAGGTATCTAATAAATGTGGTATTTGGTTTCTTAAGTCAATACATATTAATAAACATAGTAAGTGAGTTGAATTTATAAAAATATCATGATTTGCAAAAAAAATTAAGAAGTTTACACTTGCTACAAATATTTTTAAATATTCAGAGGATACAACAAAGATGAGCACAAATACTTTTTTAAAATTTATTTAACTTTGTTGATTTATAGTTAAAAAGTCACATAATATTAAAATAATTAAAGAATATAGAGATGTGGAAGAATCCTTTACGTTTTCGTTTTGTAACATATTGACAAAAATAAATGAAAATAGATAAGGTAAATGTTTGGAAAAAAATGAAAAAAATGATTGAAATAAAGGTCTAAAAAAAGTAGAGTAGTAGGTTGGAAAAGTAGTTTTTCCAACACTTTCTTCAAAATATGCGTCATATTGAACTTGTTCCTTTTTTTTTGTTTTATTACGTGAACGTCTTCCTAAGACAGATATGAAGAAGGCAAAAAGTAAAAATAATTTTATAAGTTTGGTTTGTAACTCTAATTTATTGTGTTGCGCAAAAATAACTTCACGAATTTAATTCTATTCCAAGAATTGCAATCAAATTGAGAACAAGCACGCGATATTTTTTGATATACATGAAAACTTGTATTGACGTAGATTTTTTTTCCTTTCCTAAGGAAAATGCGTTTGACGATGAGAACCGCATCAGCTTATAAGGTTGTTTTTGCGCAACACTAGAAGCCAGATGAAGCTACGAGATCAAAATCATGATAGTCGAAGTCACAGGAAATGCCAGATGAAGCGGGTCCTTGAAAACAATGGAAAAATAATAAGGTTGAGTATCCATCCAAATCTGCACAGTGGCTTTGAACAGCGACAAACAAATCCACCCGTTCGTCCGTTTCGGAGTTGGTACTCTCCTTCTCTCTCTCTCTCTGGGAGTTTCTCTTGACTAGAAGGAATGCCTTGTCCCATGATTCGCTGAGTGAGAACCCAACTTTCCTTTGAAAGTTGGGATGAGCTTTTCTGCAAGAATTCCCTGGAAATTCTACTTGGGTCTTACTATCTTCATCATCTTGCTCTCATCTGCTGTCCAGAGCTTCTTCTTCAACTCCAGCACTGAAACTGCCTGCTCTCCTTTCCTCGCAAGGTTGTCTCTCTGTTGATGATGGATGCTTATTTAACTGAGATTTGGTTGCTTGATTGGATGAAATCATGAAAAATGAATGATCAGGAGGAGAAAAGAACTAGGTCGAGTCCACAGTGGGGGTAGATTCAGAAGCTTTCTCGGTCGCAGGATGGCAAATATCTATGACAGCAACCCACAAAGTTGGGAGCTTGTCAAGGAGGAATTCACCTTTCCGCAGAATTCAGCTCCTTTCAAAAGCTGCCATGCCTCCACCATTGTAGAGGTCTGTTTGTTTGTTCGATTTTTTTTTTTTTTTTGCCCGATTCTATGTTGATCCAATCTCTTGTTGTTGCATCACTGAATCTGGACATTTGCTTTGCGTGTTTTGAGTATGTGCCTGCCCAGATTGCAAAGGACCATTTTCTGGTTGCCTACTTTGGGGGTACTGAAGAAGGAGCACCTGATGTGAAGATTTGGTTGCAAAGATATAAGGTCAGCAAATGAAGAGACTAAAACAGTTGGTGTTATCTCATAAAAATTAAGAATCATCATTGACACATGCTTGTTTCTGACTCGAACATGTGGTTTTCTTTTTATTAATTCTCACTTGTTTAACTTTTTTGAGATCACTCACTTATTTGACTTAAGAAGAAAGAAAGAAAAAAACTTGTTTTTGTAATGCGAAATTGGTGCAGGCTGATTTTGGAACTTTAGGAATTGTGCATGGATGATATGATCATGAAGTTTTTGTTGATGACAAGCCGTCTTTATTGTGATCTCTCATTTTCCGACTTCTCATGGTATGTGGAGTTGAGATTTAGGACCTTGAATATGTAGCAGTCTTGTTTGTACTTAGGGATGACAATATTCAGTAGTTTGCTTCATGGCTTGTTGGAGGCAGCCTCATTTGGTCATCTATATACTGGTTGACAGAATTGCTATATTGAGTCAAGAGGTTCACCAGTTCCTGTAAGCTATTGTTTATTCATCATGAGACCAGAATGGATCTGTATGAGGACAACTGTTTTATAGGGCCTCTGCAAATGCAAGGTTTAGGCATGGTCAAATGAGAGAGGCTATAACTAGAATTGATGAGCCTATTATTATTTTCTTTTTATTCAAGGAGAAATTGATTTTCTTGCTATTTTTACGGAACCTGAAATTCTTTTTTCACGACATGAATAATGCTTTAAATTGCATAAACAATAATAATGAACTTGAGATTCAGATATCCGATGACAACATGTTGATGGGAAAGATTCAGATGCAGCTTAAACGTAGAATACCTTGCATCTGTTCATTGTCATATAGACCTTGTACGCAGTCTCAAACTCTCAATTTTCATGTATAGAGTTGTTACTCATACTTGTTAATTACTTCATCAGAATTTCAATTGCGTTTCATTTATAACACAAGTATTTGTTGAATCTGCTTCCATATAGCAAAAATATATACTCCTTTACGTGAAATTGGTTTTTTGGCTTAAAATAATTTTGTTCACTTGTTTAGTGTCAATGTACATTCTCACAAAGATGATAGTTTAGCTCAAAGAGAGTGAACTGGCTTTTTCAGGATAGTAGGTGGTATGCCCCTGAGCTAGTTGATGAACAAGATAACGTTCCAATGTGGAACCCAGTTCTATTTAAGCTTCCTACCAGTGAGTTGCTTCTTTTCTATAAAATTGGCCAAGAAGTTCAAAAGTGAGTAATTAACTTGTAGTTCCAATTTCACATGTTATCCATTTCATATTAACTTTCCATGAAGTAGCCAAACTATCTTGAGCTTTTAGCATGTAACAGAGCTCATCGATAAAAGAAATCCATTGTGTTACTAGCACCAATATTTTCCTGATTGGTTAACTATTCTAGTTGATGGGTCTACTGATTTATTGCTTTATTCATTGCCTTATGATGTCAAATATTCACCTTATTGGTTATCTTTCCAAATGACCCCCGTATGTTGGAAGTCCCTTTCTTTTCCAGCTCACCTTTCCATCATTAACACACACCCATGAAGGGATGAACTCTATTAACCATCCATTCCACGAGTCCCACACTTTTATCATGTTAAACCACGTTCTTGGCATATTTCACCCGTGATATGGTTGACCACCTCTGAAATCTTCTTCCATGGTGCCTGGAATGATATTCTGATCTTTTTATGTTTCATTTACATAATTATATTTGTTAGAGATCCTTAGGAAAGAAATTAATATTGGGACTGACCTTTGGAATTATACTGACTGGTGAAGGTCACCTAAAGGCTGTTTTAAAATAGTCGTAGGTGAGATGAGCTATCCCATTGGGTGTTTAAATATGACCTAGAAAGATACATTAAAAAAGAGATTTGGAACCTTGAACAACCAGCTTAAGCTTTTCAAATTAAGAGACACCTGTGTGCTAGTATGGCATCCAAAATCCATTCTCTGCATCCCTAGTTTGTGACTTGCTTGTTTTTCCATCCACTTTAGGTAACATCTTGAAAAATAGTCTGAAATCACTAGCAGGGCACTTCATATGGACATTGTTCTTCAAATTTCGTTGGACCTTTTTTTTTTTTTTTTGATAAATGGCAAGTTTATAAAATGAAGTCTGGAAAATGAATTTCCTTCGGATCAAGTTGCCTTGTAAGCATTGAGAGTGCCAAGCTTGTCTATTCCTCAGTTTCGAAAACTGGGTCCTTTTCATGGCATTTCATAAACTTCTTAATTAATTCTTTTTTTCTACTTTTCTTAATTTGTTTATGTCATTGACCATAATCTTTGCTGGGAAATTGAAAAAAAAAGATGGAGTGGATGTATGAAACGTTCATTTGATGATGGTGTAACTTGGTCAGATAGACAGCAACTGCCACCTGGGATACTAGGACCAATAAAGAATAAGGTACGTCACCAAAAAAACGATACTTAGTTTTTCTGTTTCAGAAACAGTGATAGTCAATAGTGGTCCACTGATGACTCTTTTTTGTCCCTCCTTTGTTCATCCTCAGCCTATACTGTTAAGCAATGGCCAGTTGCTTTGTGGTTCCTCTGTGGAAAGCTGGAATTCTTGGGGTGCTTGGATGGAGGTAATTTAAGTAAAGATCGGTCTGTGCAATGTTTTCAAAACTGTATATGGATGAACCTGTTTTGACTGAGCATAAGATGGACCAGTTTGGTCCGATAAAAAACTGGGTTCTTCACAGGTCAATTTATTTTATAAATTCCAGCCACCCCCGCCCACCCCCCCGCGGCACACACACATACACACACACAAAACACCCACACAAAATAGTGTTGTTGAACCAGCAGAGAAAACAGGCAGCAGAACATCGATTCAACATGTGGTTTGGTAGTAATGACATTTCTTGTCACTGGGCTTGCATCAAATAGGTTACAGCAGATTCTGGACATTCATGGAAGAAGTATGGACCAATATATATCAAAGACGAAACTTTGAGTGTGATTCAACCAGTTCCTTACCGGACCGCAAAGGGGACATTGCGGATGCTTTTACGATCATTTGATGGTGTTGGCCGAATCTGTATGTCAGAGTCAAGTGATGGGGGTGTGAACTGGAGTTATGCAAAGCTTACAGAGCTCCCTAACCCAAATTCAGGCAATCAGCTGATCCTAAATTTGTTTATGTGTAGGAAAATGAATTTTAGCTGATCTTTCAAGATGTAAAATTCCAGGAATAGATGGAGTAAAGCTTGAAGATGGTAATCTCTTACTTGTGTACAACACAATTTCAAGAGGAGTGCTCAATGTAGCACTTTCAGATGATGATGGCGATTCTTGGTCTGACATAATGACACTGGAGAATAATTTGGGCAAAGAATTTTCATATCCTGCTGTGATTCAGGACAGTGATGGATTGGTCCACATCACATACACCTATGGCAGGACTCAGATAAAGGTACCCGGCTTGTTCTGCATTATTTTCATTAAGGATTCTCCAACTATTGTTTTTCTTGTCCCCAGGAAGTTCTTCTTAATATCTGTCCTTTTGAAGCATCGTCCTTTATTTGTTTGCAGCATGTTATACTGCATCGCAAGACAATGCCAGGCTTACCCGAAGCTGCTTAGGCTGTAAATGGTAAAAGCATACAAACTTCCATCAAACACCATGTCATACACCGGATCTTACAGGTTGTAATGCCTTAAACTGAAGTGCGTTGAGATAAATTAAGTAGGGAAAAGTTGAAGTTTCTGAACTTGATAGACATGCACTCAGATGGGTGTGGTAATCCAATCACTTCTGACTTGTTGTTCAGTGAAAACTGTACAAATTCTGACTGTTGTCACATGTAAGTTATGCCCATTAAGGCCATGTTGTCCCTTTCGAAGAAGCTTTGAGCATAGAAAGTGCAAAGGCTCCTTGGCATTCATGAAAAGTCAAGCATGCAAGTGTTGAAAAACTGTAGAATCTCCAAATCGGAGCAGTATAGGAACGTTATTAGGTTGAACTTGTGAGGGTATTTGTGGCACAAGTACTTAACCTCGTAAGTTGGAAATTTGGACCACCTAATTAAATATGTACCTGATATAGTCAACTTGATTGTTAGTGATGCAGTAGAAAAATGCAAATGGGTATGTATTTTATTCTGATCATCCACCAAATTGCTTGGGTTTTTAATCTAGTATTTACTTTCAAGGGCGCTTGACTAATCCCAAATGACTGAGGATATGGAGGGACAGATGATATGAAATTTAAATCAGTAAATGAAGTTGAGGTGATATTAGTCATAAAATTAATTACTGCAAATGCAAATGGCAACGAGAAAAAACTTCGGAATTTATATCAGCCTGGTATTTTATTTAATAAATATTAATAAAAGTTTAAATTTTGTAGGCTCGTTTTGAAATTGACATTATACGGCTTATTCCAATATAAACATTTGCCAAGAAATAGCATTTTGACGAATAATATTGACCTGCGTTCTTCCTTTATTCGATACCATATTATTTTGTTGAAGGGGTGATCTCATGTGGCCGGCCGCATGGGACCCTACATGCGTCTGGCCATGGGACCCTTTATAAATACTTTTTATTTTTTTATAAACATGTAGAGCTAGGTATGTTTAATATATAAATTAAGTTTTACCATTTTTGGGTGTGTTTGGTTAGAGGTAAAACTTTTTGATGAAAATTTTTCAGAGTAGAAGTTGTCAAGTTGATAGAAAATGATGTGATATGATAGGGATAATAATGAGGTGTAAAGAGAATAAAGTTAAAATAGATAGGGTAGTTGTATGGGTATTTGTGTGGAAATGATTGAAAAGTAGGGTTGTTTATATAGGAAAATGTGAAAAAATAATTAAAAAATAATGTAGTTACGGGAAGTGAAAGGTTTTTGATTGAAAAGTTTTCATTGACATATTTTGTGTGTAACCAAACACACCCTTTGTATGCTTTTAGGTTTTTTTGTTTTTCAAAAAATTATGAAAAATGTCATTATGTTTAAAAATAAAAATACTTAAAAGCATCCAAAAATGATAAAACTTAGTTTGTAAGTTAAATATACCTAGCTTTACATGTTTATAAAAAAATAAAACTAAATAAAAAGGTTCCACAGCCACGTGGGATCATGCCTTTATTTTGTTTTATAATTAATTATATTATGTTTTTCATTATTAGTCCAATTATTTCTTATATAATTCGTTTTAACTTCATTATTAATGTTGAAAGACTACGAAAAGCTCTATCCAAACGCTGGTTTAGCGCAATATTGAATTCATGGTACTTGATTATATCTAGATTTTTTGCAATTGAATTAAATCGAGAATTTGAAATACGTATTTGAGAGATCAGCAGGAGGAAATGAGATGAAAATAAAAAGAAAAAATACAGGATAATGTTAGATGCGAAATGAATAAAAGTAAAATAAATGGAAAGTAATGACTAAGATACTAAGACTAAAAGTAAGATGAGTGATTTGATATGGCCAGGTGCATGGGAGCGGGCCATGCGTCTAGACAAAAAACATATTTTTTTAATTTTTTGATTTTTTTAATAAACACGTAAAGCTGAGTATATTTAACCTACAAATTAAGTTTTACAATTTTTAGATGTTTTTAAGTTTTTTTTTTTTTTAAATACAGTGACATTTTCGTAATTTTCTGACTCAAAAATTACGAAAAATGTCATTGCATTTAAAAATAAAAAAATACTTAAAGCGTTCAAAAGTGCTAAAATTTGGTTTATAGATTAAATACACATAGCTCTATATGTTTATAAAACAATTTATGTCGAATCGACCACATAAAATATGCAGGGAACGGATATCGTTTTATGTTCTTTGATGGATCATGGATGATTAATTCACACAATGTGCTGCAGTCCAATGTGGAAAATTAAATAATTAATTAATTAAGAAGGCATAATTTCGTCCCTGCTCCTCCAACCACCATTCCTTTCCTTTTATTTGCCGGGAACGCTCGTCCTGTTTTGATGTGCCGAAAAAAACACTGAGTAGTTGCAGAAGATAGCAGCCTGCAGGTGGCAACACCACGTCACCATTATGTTTTCAGAAAACAAAAAGGGAAAAGTCTGCCCATGCTTCTTTGATTGTGACCGAAGAGGAGCTTTCTCACCATCTGCGGAGGGTTTGCTCTCTCTCTCTCTCTCTTTCTCTCTCTCGCAAGTGTTAAAATGTCTTTTTGTGCGAGAACTCATTGGAAAGTTTACTTGGAGCTTTCCATATGTGTTGTATTGGGTTCATTTGCTGTTCTGAGCTTTTTTCTCTTCAGCAGGAGCAGCAACAGTAGCATTGGATTCTTCGAAAGGTTGAGCTCTTTCAGGAATGATGCGTACTTAGCTAACTGAGAGATTGGTTGTTTGATTGGGTGTAAATGAATAACCAGGTGGAGGAAGCAATCAGAGCAAGTTCACAGCGGCAGCAGATCTGAGGACTTCCTTGGAGGTCGGGAGGCAAATTTCTCTGTGCATAATGCAAGTTGGGAGCTTCTCAAGGAGGAATTTACTTTTCAACAGAACACAGCTCCTTTTAACAGCTGCCATGCCTCCTCCATTGTGGAGGTTGGTGCTTTTCTTTAATTAATTTATTTGTTTTCTGCATTCATATCTGTAGAGTTGATTGTATTTCTTGTGTTAAAGCATCTCAACCCAAACAGATTTTAAAGTTGGCTTTTCGGTCTTGTGGGTGCAGATTGCAAAGGACCATTTTCTAGTTGCATATTTTGGGGGAACTAAAGAGCAGGCGCCTGATGTTAAGATTTGGTTGCAGAGATACAAGGTGAGAAGATCTTGAGGGAAGGATTAGTTGGTGGTATCTCATAAAATCAAGAACATCAATGTGTACTTTGTTGTGTCTGAACGTAGTATAACGTGATGGTCCTCACTGTAAGTTGGGCATCCGATTTTCTATTTTGTCAACTTCCCCTTGATTAGCTTGAGAATTGGATAAATGGCGAGTCGCAGGTTGTCTCACTTTTTCTCATGTCTTAGAATATTGGGATGTTCTTTACTAGCATTACCATTCCAGTTTCTTTATCTTTATTGCTCTTTGAAGGGTTGACAATATTTGCGGAATAGAAATCTAGAAACCTCGTTCAAACCTGTGGTTGATGGTATACCGCTTTGTGATTTGCTGAAGCTAACCTTATTAGGTTATCTGACCAAACATGTCTTGGGCTGACAAACTTAATATATTATCTATGCAGCATGACTTGGGGGTCTACTTTTACGGTTTTACCCGAGTACAAGTTGGAATTCATTTACTGCATGAGGAGAGGGGATGTACACGGGGCCAAATTAGCTTCTTTTATTGACGTCCAAAATCCCAGTTTTGGTTTCCACAAAATGAAGAATATTCTAAACGAAAGAGATTTTTTTTCCCAAATAAAGAGGTCAAGATACTTGGGAAAATAAATTATTGATAGCTTTTCTCTTTGTGACTGTTCCTTTGCAATCTAACCAATGGCACAAGATTTTTCTATAAGAGTATTTGTGAGTTATTGGCAGAACAATTCAGAATAAAGGATTTGGACTTCACGTTAACGAGATTATTATAGCTGAAATCTAGATATGGAAATGGATAAACTGTAAGTTCAGGTAAACAGAAATAGAAATAGATGCAAGTTCATGAGTTAGTTGTGCCAGTAATTATGAAAGGTAAGATGGTTTGCTCTGTAATAGAGGCTTTTTTATCGTTTGCTGCCAATACTTGTTCTAGGATAATGATATGCTTAAAATAGTGATCTGTCTTTTTGCAGGATGGTCGATGGTATGCCCCTGAGGCAGTTGATGAAGAACCTAATATTCCAATGTGGAACCCAGTTTTATTTAAGCTTCCTTCTGATGAGCTCCTCCTTTTCTACAAAATTGGGGAAGAAGTCCGAACGTGAGTTCATATTGACTTTCTATGAACAAAATTGCAGTATGCAGTTGAAGTTCCTGAGAAAAAAAAAAATCATATGCATGAAATCATCCATTTCCCGTCATGGCATACAAATTGGGACTCACTACATGTTTCATATTTATTGATTATCATGTCCTGTCGTTTGCTCTCAGCAACATTACAGGAAGTCTAGTGTCTGAGACCTTAAAAAGGCACCCTATATGGATAATACTCTTCAAATTGCATATGACCTTATCATTAGTGAATGCTAAGTTTATCAAGTGGAATCTCAACATAGTTTTTGTTCAGATCAAGTAACCTCTGAAAGCATCAAGGGATTGTGAATTGCTAAGATTATCCACTTTTGAATTTTAGCAGCTGAATATTTCAGACAACTATGTCATAGATGTTGTGGATTTCTATTTGATGCTTGTTGAAAAGCTGTGCTTCCATTTAATGGTTGAGTGTGATTTCTGCCTTTGTTAACTTGTATCTTGCTTTGACTTGGCCAATTGAACTCAAGATGGAGTGGATGTGTTAAACGGTCTGTTGATGATGGTATGACTTGGTCAGCTAGGCAGCAACTTCCACCTGGGATATTAGGGCCAATCAAGAACAAGGTATGGCAGCTAACTGAATTTAACTGTTTCAAAGATAGTAGGATGATGAATATTAGGCATGCCATGACGGTTGTTTCTTTATTCATCCTTAGCCTATCTTGTTGAGCAATGGCCAGTTGCTTTGTGGTTCCTCTGTTGAAAGCTGGAATTCTTGGGGTGCGTGGATGGAGGTAATTTAAGTAAAGAAAGTCTAGTCAAAGGCATCTTGTTGGTTTCTCTAGTTAAAAGTTCTATTATTAATGCCAATTTTCATTATCAACAATATTTCGAAATTTATATTCCAATTTTTCGGAAAAAGATTGAATTCAGTTCGTACTGGTGGACTGGGTTCAAAATAACCTGATGGTTGACAGGTTCAGCATCTGTTTTGGTTTCAATAACATTGCTTCATGCCATTTGGCTTGGATGGTATAGATTACAGCAGATTCAGGGTACTCGTGGAAGAAGTATGGGCCAATATACGTCAAAGATGAGCCTTTGAGTGTGATTCAACCAGTTCCTTACCAGACTGCAAATGGCACACTGCGGATTCTTCTGCGATCATTTGATAATATTGGCAGAATTTGTATGTCAGAGTCAAGCGATGAGGGTTTAAGCTGGAGTTATGCAAAGCCTACTGAGCTTCCTAATCCCAATTCAGGCAATCAGCTGACACTAACCTTCCTTGCACCTGGAAAATGAATTTGTTAGCTTACTCTTGAGTAAAATGCCAGGCATAGATGGGGTGAAGCTCAAAGATGGCAATTTCTTACTTGCGTACAACACAGTTTCAAGAGCAGTGCTTAAGGTGGCTGTTTCAGCTGATGATGGCAATTCTTGGTCCGACTTAATGACACTGGAGAATAAGCTGGACATGGAGTTTTCATATCCTGCCGTGATTCAAGACAGCAGTGGATTTGTTCACATTACTTACACGTACAATAGGACTCAGATAAAGGTATTTTACTTTCCAAGAAAAATCCTTCAGTTGCTCTTTCTTTTTTTTAGATGTATCAGCGTGTTTTAAGTTCTCATTGATATGTTGTCCTTCTTAATGTCCGGGGCTGCTTAAGCATTGTTCTTTATTTGTTTGCAGTATGTTGTACTCCAACAGAAGCCAATGTTGTCCCCAACAACTGCACCTTAAACTGTAAATACTAGAGCAGCCAAATTTCCACAGCCACCATGCCATACACCAGACCTTAAAGGTTGTGATGCTTGAAAGTCTTCGAGCAGTGAGGTAATATCAGTTGGGTGGGGCCTATAAAAATTTTGTGAAATCAACAAGTATCCGCTCCATTTGGTGTATTTATTCAACCTTCTATCATAGCAAGCAAGGCAAATGACTACTTGACCCAAGAGAGCTTTGCGTTAAGTGCTGATGTTGTCATACGACTGCAAACAGCTTAAAAAGTCCAAGCTTCAGATGGCCTTGGTCCATGTGATTTTTCAATCATTGATTTAAAACTTCTATTGTTAAAATGTTCAGATCTGTCAGAGGCTTTTAGTTATACACCCAATCTGTGAACTGATCAATATCTTACCCCCTTCTTCAAACACAGAGGCGAATGTCCTGCCTAATCCGTCTCTTCATAACTCTGGTATCAATGTATGGCTCCTTTTGCCCTAAATCCAATGACAAATATCTTGTTTAGACAAAGACATGGCTATTTGGCGATTCAATGATAATTCTGACACACGGAACACCAACTGATAATTGAATTGGGTGGTGGGAAACAATTGACAAATGGAATTCGTGCATAATTCAATTACAGATGAATTGGGTTGTGTCAAATCTCACCAGGAGATATGTTTGAATAGTTGCAGGGGACATGTCAATCATAAGGTTCGTGGGGGAACTACGAAAATGGATTGCCTTTTTATCCTTACTTTCATCAGTTCATGGTGTATACAAAGGCACTTCCTAGAACATTGAGGAAATCAAGATGACACTGGCTTTTGTTGGTGATGGGCTGGTCCTTGATCAGCCAATGGCCATTGGAACAAAAAATAAAATAAAATTGCTGGTAATATGTGTAATTTCTGGTCAACTTTAGCGCTATTGTTGGTGATGTAAATGATTCGCTGGACATTCACCTAATCCAAATACATGCATAGACAAAAATAAAAGAAAATAAAACCGGGTAGACTTGGACCTCTTTTCCTGCAGTTTCCGCCATAACTGCTCCCTACTCCATATTCGAATCGGGATAAAGTTGGTCCGACACTCACCTTCCTTCAATAGGTACCGGGACCAATTTGGATTGATATCAGGACCACAACGGTCAGGTTGAATAAACGAGTCAAAGTTTAAAATTTTATATACATATCAATATAAACTGTATTTATGATAAATTTAAAGATTAAATGATTCAATATTTTATTATTTAGTAAGTAAAATACAATTGTCATAACAAAATATTAATAAATTTTTTTAATAATTTCATTTACAATTTAACCTTGATAAACATGGATGTCAACCTTAAAAAGGACATTGATGTAAATTTTGAATTACAATTAAAACTATGAAATTGTAAAATAATAATATTCATTCTTATAAGATATAAACAACATAGATAATATATTTTATTTTATTAATAAATACGTGAATAAGATAATTTGAATAACATATATGCAATTAAGAAATAAAAATTTATTAATATAAATAAGTTATAAAGTTAAACATACATCAACATAAATCATATTGGCATTAATAAATTGTACAGTTAAACATATTTATTCAACAAAACAAAATTAACATAAGTAAGTCATCTAATTCATAAAAATAATTTACACATCGCAGGTCAAGACATGGTTAATTTATCCTACCCCTTAGAATTGAAACACTAGTTTAAAATACTGATCCGCACCACTCTGTAGGGTTAAAATCTTTGTCCCGACCTTTTGTAAAATTGGGGTAGGGCAAGGGGGGTCATAGGTCAACCCAATCCTATTTTCACCCTTACTCTAAAATCAAGTCTCTCTTAACAAGATTAGTTTTTTTGCAAATAAAAATTCATAATTAGGACTAATTTCATAAAATAACATATAAAAATTTGTTGGGAAGCCTTTCTTTTGCATGGAGAAGAAAAAAATAAATAGTGTATTTAAGAAGTAATAAAATATTTGGATAAAAGTTTTTTACGTAATTAAACTAATAAAAATGATGTGATGCAATAGAATAATAATAATGAAGAGTAAAAAGAACAAAATTAAAATAAATGGTTTGCTAGCATGGACAGTTATATAGAAATAATTAAAAAGTAGGATAGTTGTATACGAAGATATAAATAAATAATAAAAAAATAAAATAACTATAAAAATGAAAAGCTTTAGATTGAAAAGTTTTAGGATTTTATTTGTATTACTATAAAACTTTTGATGAAAATTTTTTGAACTTGTAGAAAACAATATGATATAATAGAAAGAATAATGAGGAACGAAGAAAATAAAATTAAAATAGATATGTTAGTTGTATAGATAATTGTGTAAAAAAAAATTAAAAAGTAGGATAGTTGCATAAGAAAATGTAAAAAAATGATTAAAAATAGGGCAAGTAGAAAATGAAAAATTTTAGATTAAAAAGTTTTTGTTGAAATTTTTTTATAATTTTATAAATACTTCCCTAAAACTTTTAAATTTTTTATTTTCTACAACTACTCTATTTTTTAATAATTTATTTAGATTTTTTTATACCGATTACCATGTTTTTCTATCATTTTTATGCAACTATTCTTATAACTAACATATCTATTTTATTCATAAAAAATATATCAATTTTAACTTTATGACATTTATTCCCTATAGTTAACCCAGTCATTTTCTCTTATTTAAAAAAAAAAAGATTTATTGGTAGTGTACACTGTATTATTCAATTTCACAAATCAACCTCATTCACACAAGTACAACCTTCACCATGTAAATACATCTTATAAAATATACTTATACTTACGGGACCAATTATAAAATACCTACATTATCGGGGTATTTCAAAAACTTTTATCGTGACAAGTTTCCCTACAAAAATTTTAAGGCACACGCCGCACACGGCACACCAGGAAAAAAATAAAATAAAATAGAGCCTGCTGTGCTGCCCGGTTTCCATCCCCGGCGAAAGATCCTTAAAAACCAACGTGAAATCAGAGAAACGGAGCTTCGCCGTCGACTATCTACAGTTGTTTCATGGTAACAGCTCTCTCCTTCTTTCACGATAATTTAGTTAACGATATTTATGAAAATCAATGTCAACCTTGTCATCTGGATCAGTAGCAGGTGGAGTGGGAGCTAAGGCAAGGCGGATTTGGGAGCTTTCTTGGGGGAATGAGGATGGCCAAATCCTATGAAAGTAAGCAGGAAGCTTGGGAGCTTGTTCAGGAGGAATTTACTTTTCAACGGAACACAACCCCTTTCAAAAGCTGCCATGCTTCCACGATCGTTGAGGTTATTTTCCTTTACTCTACTCAACTCATCAATCACTCAGAGAAGTACACCGTTCAAGCCTTTCTCGACCAGAAAAAAACAATGATTCTATTATCGTAAGCATCGTTGACAGCTTTCCTATTATGATCATATTTGGCAATTGAAAAAACTTTCTAATTTAAAATTTTGGCTCTCTAACCGCTCAAGCCTTTCTCGACCAGAAAAAAACAATGATTTTATTATCCTAAGCATCGTTCACAGCTTTTCTATTATGGTCATATTTGGCAATAGAAAAAACGTTTTAATTTAAAATTTTTGTTCCCTATAATTATCTTATTTTTAATTAATTTTTTATATTTTTCTAGGCAACTACCTACTTTTCATTCATTTTTATACAACTATCTGTATATATAACCTATCTATATTAAATATATTCTTTTTATGCTTCATTATTATTCCTTTCATTCATTTTTATACAGCTATTTATATATATAACTCATCTATATTAAATTTATTCTCTTTATGCTTCATTATTATTCTTATCATAGTTTATTATATTCTCTCATTTCAAAAACTTTTTCATTCAAATTTTATCACACACCCTAAGTTTTTGTCATTTTATACAACAAAAAACACTGCAAAAAATCCGTCTGTTCTCTTTTACTTAAACAAGAAATGGTTCTTTTCAATGCTGGCTTTCTAAGCATATGTTCTGGTATGTTCCTGTGCAGACTGGAAAGGACCTTTTTCTAGTTGCCTACTATGGAGGCACTAAAGAGCGGGCGCCTGATGTGAAGATTTGGTTGCAAAGATACAAGGTGGGAAAATGCAGAGTAGAACTGCTTGGTACTGCTATTTCACAAAAATCAAGAGCCATTCATTTTTGGTTGTCTCTGAAATAAGATGAAGAAATACTGCTGAATGTGAAATAGAATAAATAAATTATTTTCGTGTCTATCAGCTTTCCGTTGATTGGATATAAAAAAAAAAAAACTTTCCGTTGATTAGCATAAGAATCATGAAAGTGGAACCTCCAATGGTCAATGGCATCGACTTGGTTAAATCTGATTTTGGGGCCTACGCTTCCTTTCTCATTGTTGATTAGTGTTTTTTTTTTTTTCTGAAATTTCATTGTTGATTAGTTTTATGATTATGGAATGACAGATCACTGATGAGGACTGTCTGTCAGTGTTTTGCACTCTCATTTTCTGGTTTCTTAGAATACTGTTCTGTCCTTTGTTACTATAATAAGTTACCTTTCCGGCTTGAGCCAAACCTGGGTTTTATTCTCCTGTATTTTATTGCCCGGCTTAAGATTGGAATTGCACGTCTAAGCAGTCCCATACACTAGTCTTTGAACCTAAACTCTTATACGATAAAAGATTTACATTTTTGTCATAATGAATTAGATCCATTATTTTTGTAGTGAGATCTTTTTTCTGTCATTTATTTCCAATTTAGATTTTTTTTAAAGTATGATGATTTTTCTGGAAGGAGAGAAATGACTTTTGCAGGATGGTCGTTGGCATGCTCCTGAGGTAGTTGATGAAGAACCTAATGTTCCAATGTGGAACCCAGTTTTGTTCAAGCTTCCTTCCAATGAGGTGCTCCTATTCTATAAAATTGGCCTAGAGGTTGAGAAGTGAGTTCTTTACTCATGGATTCCAAATCCGTTGTTATCTATTTTCCTATAAGCCTGTATGGAGTTGCCGACCCACCAAGCAGTGTGAGCGTGACCAGCGGCATAATTTGTACTGGGGCCTCCACTGCTTCCCCTGCTCATATATATATATCAGAAATACTTAGGTGCAGCATTGCTTAAATGGGTATCAGAAATACTTAGGTGCAGCATTGCTTGAATGGGCCCCACATGATCATCAGATCATAATCTACTTCACCCATTGTATTTAGAATAATATATTCTATTACCATACTAATTTTCATCCCAATCAGATATGTATATGGGCTCCATCTGAAAATGGTACAAATTCAACGTAATAAAATAGTTTGATGTAAATAATAATTTTAAAGTAATTTTTTCAACATGTAAACCATTTGCTATAAAATTTATATATAGATAAATGATATAAAATTTCATTGCATTCTAATATGTGTGGCGTCCATTTTTGATCAAATGTATCGTTGTTCAGGTGCAGTTGTGTAACCCCTAACAGCAAGAAAATTTCCTTCCCAATTTCTGCAAACAGCTGCGTAACCCCTAACACCATTTTGACTAATTCCTGCATCAACATTAATCTTTATTGTTCCAAAGACTTGACAGCCCCATCTAGATGGGCTCACCTCAAGTAAACTCGTCCCTGGTATCCAAGAATTCACTGACATAAAGTAATGGAGATAGCCAACACACCAGTCAAACACATCATCCAGCACAACCGGTTCTCCTTCAACAACACATCTGTTTCTGATTTCCCAAACCTTCCAACAAAGAAGAAAGAACAGGATAAAATAGTGTATCTCCCTGCCCATCAACAGCTGCTTAAAAACCGCAATAATGTTGATGAGTCCAGATTGCCGAAATCTGTAAAAGGTAGCTCCCTTAAAAACAGGCCAAACCCGTCAGCAATTCCAGAAAATGTGGTCAATATTTTCAATTGAATCCTCCTCTCTGCATAGCAAGCACCTTGGGTTGACAAGAATTCCCCTACCGTTGAGGTTTGCTTTTGTAGGTATTGCATTCCGCAACATCATCCAGCCGAACAGCTTCACCCTATTTGGGATTTTCAGTTTCCACATCTGGTTTATAACTTCCTCACAAGCCCAACCTTTGGATAGAAAAGGCCTGTTACCTTCTGTTCCCTCAAGCTTTCTTACAAGGGCATATGCCGATTTCACAGAGAAGGAATCATTTGGCTCCTCACCCCAATACAGCGAATCCTCCATTTCCTCACTTGGTATTGGAATATCCTTGATCTTTTCCCAACCAACCTCACCAGCAGCCCTTTTGATTTTCTCCTCATTCCAGCATCTGTGTTGGCCATCAATGAACTCTTCAACCTTTATATCATCATTGATATCCAATGGAAGAGGCCCATGCTTTGTGATAATACCTTGAGCCCATCTACCACCAAAAAACCTCACCCTATTGCCTTTTCCAATGCGCCATATTGATCCACTCTTCAAAATGTTAAGAGATTTCAGTAAACATGTCCATGTATAAGAGCACCCCTGCTTCAGTTTTGCCTCCCATATGGAACCATTTGGAAAATATCTTGCTTTGAGGACACGATGACAAAGAGAAGATTCATTGTTGCTAATCCTCCAAGCTTGTTTTGCAACTAAGCCCAAGTTGAAGTGAACTAGGTCCCTAAATCCCAAAGCCCCATCAGATTTAGAGTAACACAGATCGCCCCAACTAACCCAACTAATTTTCCTTCTTCCTCCCTTCTTCCCTCACCAAAACCTGCTTACTAGGGAGTGTAACTCTAGACATATGTGAAGAGGAAGGATATAAAGATTCATCATGTAAGTTGGGCTAGCTTGGGCAACAGCTTTAATCGAAATTTCTTTACCTCCCCTCAATAGGAGCTTTTCTTTCCAACCTTGAATTCTATTTCATATCCTCTCTTTTAGACTTTGAAAAACTCTTTTCTTGTTCTTTCCCACCCAGGCAGGTAAACCCAAATAAATAGTAAATTGTTTTCCTTGAGAGCCCAACATACCTTCCAGTTCAATTCTCTTGTCTATGCAAATATTTTGGCTGAAAAAAATAGCTGTTTTCTCAAAATTAATTACCCGACCAGAAGCCTCCCCATATCTGCTCAAAATCCCCTTCAAATCCTCCACCTCGGACTGATTTCCTCTAATAAATAAGAGTGTATCATCTGCAAATAAAATATGCGAAAGCGTAGGACCATTTCTGCTCATTTTAACCCCATGAAGAAGACCATCCCTGTGCGCCGCTTTCAGAAGACTTGATAAACCTTCCATGCCAAGCAAAAACAGATAGGGGGATAGAGGGTCGCCTTGCCTCAAACCTCTAGAGGGGAAAAACTCTCTAGTTTCATATCCATTCACGATCACTCTGTAAGAAACTGAAGAAATGCAACACCTAATCCATTGAATCCATTTTGAAGGGAAGTTCATTTTTTTGCATTACCAGGTATAATTATTGTCACTCCACTCGGTCATATGCTTTTGACATATCTAACTTTATGGCCATTACACCTTGTCACCCTCTCTTCTTCTTCTTCATCACATGAATGGCCTCATATGCTAAAAGCATGTTATCTGAAATTTGTCTGTTAGGCACAAAAGCACTTTGCTCAATAGAAATGACCTCCTCAAGGCAACCTTTGAGTCTATTTGCCATGACCTTTGAAATGATTTTATAAAAAACATTGCATTAGCTGATGGTTCTGTAATCCGTTACTTTAGACGCTCCTTTGATTTTTGGAATCAACACAGTAAGTGTTTTGTTTATCTCCTTCGTCATAATTATTTGATCCCGCTCCTGATCTTGTTCAAAAAAAGCCTTGCAAACACCGACCACATCATTGCCAATAATACGCCAGTACCTTTGAAAGAAACCCACAGATATTCCGTCAGGTCCCGGAGCCTTCATCGGGTTCATATCTTTCACAGCGTTCCATATTTCCTCACCTGACACCTCACGAATCAGCCATTGTCCCCGCTGCTCAGAAATACAGCTTGAGATGATAGAAATTACCAAAATTCATATTTCTGGGTTCAGATGAGAGGAAGAGATTTCTGAAATAATGCTCTATGTATTCCTCGATGTCGTCTTGATTTCCCAGCATCTGCCCCTCTATAGTTAACAATCTGTCTATTCTGTTTTGTCTCCTTCTTTGAGAAGCCATTCTATGAAAGAAAGTCGTATTCTTGTCGCCATTCTGTAACCAATGGATTTTCGCCCTCTGTTTCCATCTTAATTCCTCGTCTTCCAATAAAGCATTTATGCGAAACTGTCTTTGTCTGATCTGGAGATCTCTATCATCAGATGTGGCCTTCGATTTGAGACTTGAAATAGATTGCATCAGAGAATGGCTCTCTAACTGAATATTCCCTTTCACCTTTTTGTCCCATTTGTGCAGCTCACACAAACATCTATCAAGCCTCCACTTTAGTTTACGGAAGGGAAGAATAGACTGTCCAACATTCTCTCTCCCGAACCTTAGAAACAATATCATTAGCTGCTTTGTACTTTGTCCAATAGAATTCAAATCTGAATCTCCTTGCTTTACGTTTATTCTTGGTTCTTGAGTCCAAAATTAGCAACATAGGACCGTGGTCAAACACAGCCATCACCATGTGGAATAATTTTCCAAAAGGAAACGTCTCGAACCAGCCATTATTTGCTAAACCCCTATCCAATCTTGCCTCAATTCTGTCCCGACCCCTTTTCCTCATTATAGCCACTCTCTCTCGCCATTCTTTTCCACTTCCTCCCTTGTTTGTTATCCACTGGTACCCTTTTCTACTTGCCCCTCTCATCCCTTTCCCTTCTATTTTCCTCCCCTCTCATTTCTTCTCTAACCCCCAATTCTGCTTCATCCAGACACTTCTTGATATCTCCACTTGTGCTCCCAAATATTTCTGAAGGTGCAATGTACCTCTTTTCTCTTCCAGATTGAGGACTCAAACCTATAAATAAATTGTTGTTTGCATTTACCCATTCCTTCTCTTTATGTAAAGCAAGAGCATTATCTGTTAACTCTTTGCACATACTATCCAATTTGTTCTCCTTTTTCCCCTTCCAACCTCATTACCTTGTCTGTTAATTATCTGCTGCTTCTGAAAGCTCCCCATTTTCTGTATGACCTCCTCCTCTTTCCATTCCGACTCCTTCTTGCTCTCCTCCATTATAGAGTCCCCTTCAATCGCCTCCCTTCCTTGTAATTGTAAACCTTCTACCCCATGCAGATATTTCCTTCACTCCACCTTCCTTCTATTCCCCATTACCCCTTTCAATCCCATTGTTTTGTTACCTGCCCTCAAATGATTCCCATATGGTAGTTCTGCTTCTGATCTACTTCTTCCTTCCTCTGAGATGTATGAGCATTCCTTATAACTGTGTCCCATTTTACCACGCCAAAAGCAAAAAACAGGTAATTTTTCATATTGGAAATTTATCCATTTCCTATCACTCCATACATCCCGTATGAAGACACCCCTCCTGTGGGGCTTACGCATATCCACATTAACTCTGACCCTAACACTTTGTTCTGTTGCATCAATTTCTGCCTCCTACCCAAATGATCCAGCAATGAGTTGCCCTAACCCTTCTTTCTCAATCAGCGGTGGAATATCTTTGATATGAACCCAAAGAGGAGTCTGGAAAAGGGCAATGATCTAAAATATGAGCAGTGGATTGCCCCCTGCTCATATTTTAGATCATTGCATCCATACATATGGGGATTAACTGAAATGATTTGGCTAATAAATGAAATTGCATTGCAATATTGGTCTTGGAGGTCTCTTAGGAGGCTCCCACATGCTAACATGGCAGGCATTAATGTCCATTCTCTACATAGTTGATTAGCAAGTCCTGCCATCCGCTTAGGCAACATTCTATCAAAGTGTTCTATATGAACATTGCATCTAGACTTATTTTCTGGTGAACAACAGGTTTGCCGAGTGCAATCTGTTAGTTTTGTTCAGATCCTTTTGTAAGCATTGATAAAGAGTAATGCAACAGGTTTGCCTGTTAAATTTCGACAGCTGAATCTTTTGCATGATGTGTCATAAATCTTCTAAAGTAACTTCTACATTTCATTGATTGTGATGACTTCGCAAAATGTTGAACTCAAGATGGACAGGATGTATGAAACGATCATTTGATGATGGTGTAACATGGTCAGATAGACAACAACTTCCCCCCGGGATAAAAGGGCCGATAAAGAACAAGGTATACCCCCAAGACAACTTGTTTCTGCAATTTCGGAAATAGGGATAGTGAATTTTTTCTTCCATGTAATGAGGACGACTACTTCTCTGTTCATCATCAGCCTATCTTGTTGAGCAATGGCCAACTGCTTTGCGGTTCCTCTATGGAAAGCTGGAATTCTTTGGGGGCATGGATGGAGGTATTTTAAGTATTTAAAAAAATCTAATTGAAAAGGCATATTTCTTATTTTAAAATAAGAAATTGTATGTGATATTTTATCCTTCTACTCATTCATATGAATTGGAATGGTACTAGACCAGCTGGGTTTGTACCCAGGTTGAATCTTTCCAGTAAAGGACAAGTTTTAAAAAAGGCTAAAATTAAATGATACAAATTTTAAGTTAAATAAGAAAATTTGTGGGTAATAGCAACAGGTTGAATCAGTTCATTAAACTGACAGTTGATTGGTTCAATGTTGGGCTCCCACCAGTGTAGTTTTGAATCTTTGACTACTTTGCTTCTATATGCTCGCTCGATTGGTAAAGATTACAGCAGATTCAGGTCTCTCATGGAAGAAGTACGGACCAATATATATCAAAGATGAACATATGAGCGTGGCTCAACCTGTTCCTTATCAGACTGAAAATGGGACACTGCGGGTTCTTTTGAGATCATTTCATAGAATCGGCAGAATCTGTATGTCAGAGTCTACTGATGGCGGCCTGAGCTGGACTTTTGCAAAGCCTACAGCACTCCCTAACCCAAATTCAGGCAATCTGCTAATCATGACCTTGCTTACGCATGGGAGGAAATGAATAAATTAGCTTACCCTTTAAAGTGCATTGCCAGGCATAGATGGATTAAAGCTCAAAGATGGCAATCTCTTACTTGCATACAATACAGTTTCAAGAGGAGAGCTCAAAGTGGCTCTTTCAGCTGATGATGGCGATTCGTGGTCAGACATAATGACACTGGAGAACAATTTGGGCATGGAATTTTCATATCCTGCTGTGATCCAGGACAGGGATGGATTTGTCCACATCACTTACACCTATGATAGGACTCAAATAAAGGTATTCTGCTTTTCTTCTTGGTTATCTCAAGACATCTTTCAATTGCATGTGTTTCTTATCTATATGTTCGTTTTAATGTCAAGGACTATTGATATTTGCTTTTTTTGCAGCATGTTGTTCTTCAAAATAAGGCAAAGCTGTGCCCTCCTGTAGCCACTAAGAACTGTGAACGGAATAGCAGCTAAGCCTTCTACTGCAGATGCAGCTGCAGCGGATCATACTCCAAACATTAAAGGTTGTTATGCACCCCGACAAGGCTACAACCGGTTATTCTAGATCAAGTGCATGTTGGACATCTTTCGGTTCCCTACCCTTATTTTATTCGATATTTCCTTTTGCAACCGCCAAAATTAGGCTTTCTATTTGCTAAGGTTTTAGCTTTATTGTTTAGTAACATCTAACACATTGTAGAAGGAGATTTTCTTTGATTAATAATGACTAGGTTTTGGCGTTTGGGAAGCATGAAAGAAGATGGTATTAGCTATTTTTCTCACACCAGAGAAACAAACATTAGTCCTATATCATTAGGAAGTAACGACTTCAGGGCCAATGCATGATTAGAAAGTAATCCAATATGCAAGTTGGAAGAAAATAGGCCTTTGAGTTCGAGACTTTGGTGGGGCAACTTCAACCCGTGATTGAATAGATTGATATAAAGCCTTTCAACCCACGCATCTAGAAAAAATGAATTGTAAACAACTTGATGGAAAATAAAATTTTAAAAAAAGTTAAAATAGGTAAATCAAATGTATGGATAGTTGTATAAAAATAATTGAAAATTAGAATAACTATATAAGAAAAAGTGAAAAAATAATTAAATAATAGACTAGTTATGAAAAGTGAAAATCTTAAATTGAAAATTTTTTAAAGCAAACAAACAACCCTTGAAAGATGAAAAATCTTAAATTGAAAATTTTTTAAAGTAAACAAACAACCCTTGAAAGAAAAGTTTTTAGTGTAAAAATTTTTAATATAAAAGTTTGGATAAATTCCATATATACTTATGATTTTTACCTTTAATTGCACTTATACTTATGAATTTTTAAAAATTTCTTTCATATCTATATATTTTCATCTTAATTCCACTTATATTTTCACTGTTAAAGATTTATTAAATGAGTAAAATGACAAATATGTAGAAACTCTAATGTAATTTAAAATTGCTTTGCTTAAAATTAAAAATTTATTTTCAAATAATATATGATTTTATAAGTGTAGAATTACTAAAAATTCATTATTATTAACTATAGAATATAATTAGAGATGAGCATATTCATCATTTTTTAAAAAGCTAACAGCTTCTTTAACAGATCTCTAAAAGCGTAAATATAAGTAAAATTAAGATAAAAATTCACAAATGAATGAAATTAAAGATAAAACTCATGAATATATAAGAAATTTGTCCTAAGAGTTTTTAAAATGGAAAAACAAAATATGATATGATAAAAGTAATAATGAAAAATTAAAAATTAAATTAAAATAGATATATTAATTATATGAGTATTCGTATACAAATAATTAAAAAATAAAATAATTGTACAAATATAAAATATATTTAAACATAAAATAATTGCAAAGAATAAAAAGCTTTTCATTCAAAAACTTTTATTTTAAAAGTTTTAAACACATTCTAAATAAGAAAAATGAGTGTATTAACATAAAAAATTATACTAAAATGTAAATTAATATAGAGAATTAAAAATTAAAGTTATTATACAGTAGAAAATGAAAATCCGTATGAAAAATGAAATTTCTCTCCCAATTTTTTGGTCTTTCCTAGCTTCAAACTATGGGATTGTTATTTGGGGTTTTTCAGTTTCAGCCTCCATGGCTCAGCCATTGATAACAGAGACCACTAGCTTGCCTTACTCGCATTTTTTTCTCATTTTTGGCGTTATCAATCCAATAAAATCCGGCAGAGGTGAAACTCAGAAACCTATGTCATATCAGAATAGCCTGCCACACTATTTTATGCACTTTCCTCTTGCAGGAGAAGAAACCAAACCCAAAAATCCACACAGCAATACCCAAAGACCTCAATTACATTTAGCAGAATAAATTGCATTCATTGATATCCCACTTCATTTTAAAAAGGGATTAAAAAAACTTTTGGGAAATCATTAACTCCATTGAAGCATTTCAACAAACAGATCTAGAGCCAACAGCTAGTTATGTTTTGTTTTCCTGGGTGATCTCCTTCTCACTTTGCCATCCAAGTCAGCTCTTGGCGTTTCTCCCCCACTATCCGATCTCCGGGTCTGCACGCGAGAGGCCACGGCCATCTTCTGCTCCCCCAAAGAGGATCTCTTCTTCCCACCCTTTGCTACTCTTGGCGGGGAAGCAGATACAGATTTCTTTTCACCCATTCCTGCTCTTGGGGAGACAGACGCAGACTTCTTCGCCCCACTCTTCTCTGCTCTTGGTGGGGAAACATATGCAGATTTCTTCTTTTCACCCTTTCCTGCTTTCGGGGAGACGGATGCAGATTTCTTCGTCCCACCCTTCTCTGCTCTTGGGGAAGCAGCCGCAGAAGCCGCCTTATCAAACTCGTCGCTCAGCTTTCTAGCTCGCTTCCGCTTCACCCCACTGCCTCGACCCAAAGCGTCGTCGTCCGATCCAGCCTCTCGCTCTGCCTCCCCATCTTCCGATTCAGATGAAGAGTCAAGCGCAGCTGCAAGCGTCCGCCTGGTGTTGCGGCGGGTGGGCTCTTCCTCCGCTACAGGGGAAAGAGCCGTCCTCGCCTTCTTCCTTTTGGGTTCCTCCCGGTGGTCGTCTCTTGCAGCTCGGAGCTTCTCGATACGGCCCTCGATCCGGCCCTGGAGGCGGTGGCGCTTGAAGCTGAGGCCGCCCATCGACCAGTGGGCGTCGTTGGCCCACGAGAGGAAGGGCTCGAGCACGGGCATCGGCGGATCAACCCTCTCCTTGTTCAGCTTCACATCAGTGTAGATCCGTGGCCTTGGGAGGCTGCTGCCGTAAAATCTTCCTGGTTTAACCGCTACCACCATGGCCAGAAAAAAGCAGTGGGAGAGGGAGAGGTGTTTGTGGAAACGCCTAGGAGATGGATGCTTTTGCTTCTGCAGCTTCTCTCCATCGCCCTAGTATTGTTTTTATATACTGGGAGCAGCAGCAGCAGCAGCAGCAGCAGCGCGAGAGCAGTCGAAATTGCGCGGGAGGTGTTTGGCGCGAAAGGCACCGCGCTAAAAATGCCAACAGAGAAAGGGCGGGGATGGGGCGGTGGCGGGAGGGCATGGATTTTCAACTGTTTGTTCTTATTTGCATTTTCCCACCCTATCTTCTTTTCATTGTTCCGCAAATTTTATTAATTTTGCACGTAAGCCCCCACATATCAACATTTATTTCCAGAAATACACTTATTATTAAATATTAATTTATTATTGGAGCTTTTCAAATTCCGATATAATAACCATGGAGAACAGGTGGGAAATAATTTAAGATATGTGTGACAAAATTCTTTCAAGTAGTTTTGCAGCCGGTGTAAATAGGATTGTTTTCAATTTGAACTCGACTAATCTAACCCAATCTATAAAAGGATTGGGTTAAGCATTTTCAAAAAATTAAATCATACAACTCGATCTGAACCGATCCGGTTTTAAAAGTAGGTTGGTTTAGGTTGAATGATTGTCAACCCGACCTGAATCAATTTTATATATTAGTGTACAATATAATGAATTATTAATAAATAATCTTATATTAGCGTATAATACATAAGAATTATCTAGACATTATTAATTTAAAATAAGACTATTTAGCAATTATATCATTATATAAGTCATAAAATGGAAAGTATTCTTATAAAAATGATTAATTTTTATTATTTCATATAATTTATATTTTAAAATAGACTTAATCAAGTAAATTTATTTTTAAATACTATAACTCAATTTCTAACCCAAACTAAATCAATTTTTAGTAGGTTAAAATAGAGCTGAGTTAAGATATGGGAAATAGAGTTGAAAGTAGGATTGAGTTGAAATTTTATAATGTGGGTTAAAAGTTATGTCTACCCCAGTCCAAATCAACCCAACTCAATTTACAACCCTAGCAACTGCAGCGGCAATAACAAATCTTACACAAATATGTTTCTTGAATATAGATAGTCATGGTTAAAATTTATAAAAAAAAATGAAAAAGCAAATGTGAATATTCTAAGTAAATCAACTCGGTAACAACTAACAAGCCGACAAGAAAGCCTATCCTTTAAGGGTGTGTTCAATAAGTGATAAAACTTTTAATGAAATGTATTTAGTGTTAACATATTTAAAATGGGAAATTTTGATATGATATTGTAGGAATAATTATAATAAGTAAAGAGAATAAAGTTGAAATAAATAAGTTAGTCGTATGTGTAGTTATATATAAATGATTGAAGAGTAACGTAATTATATAGTAAAAAGTAAAAAAAATAATTAAAAATATAATAATTATATAAAGTGAAAAAAAATTTAAATTGAAAGATTTTTGTTGAAAAGTTGTGATGTTACCAAACATACCCTAAAAAAAAAAGATTATTAGATGTTGGCATTGAGGTAAGGTTTTTAAGGGTTTGGTCGGACATCCGAATCCACTTTACGTGTGTTTGTTTGGAGCTAATACTTTTTAATGAATATTTTTAGAATAAAAGTTGTCGAATTGATAAAAAAAAAATGTGACATGATAGGGGCATCGATCAAATGTAAAAAAAAATAAATTTTAAAAAATAAGTTAGTTTTGTGAGTAATTGTGCGGAAATGATTAAAAAGTATGGTAATTTATATAAGAAAACGTAAAAAAAATTAAAAATAAGATAATTGAAAAAATTAAAGATAAGATAGTTATAGAGAGAGAAAAGTTTTTCATTTAAAAAATGTTGGTTAAAATTTTTTTAGTCCAACCAAACACACCCTTAGCACGATACTTGCCAAAAAAATAACTGTTTTTAGCAAATGTTTGCACGTTTGTGGGAAGTTATTGGCATAGATTTTCTGAATAAGTGCTGACGGCCATAATTTACTGCAAATCAGAGCTAGACCAAACAACCTTTCACACACAGACGAAGGCTAAGCCAAACGAACCCTTCAATGAAATTGGTTTCATAAATTTGAATTAAATATAACTTCTCCATTTGAGACCCACTTTGACAATATAAATGCAAAAGGAGTGATCATTAGAATGTAGGACTCATAGATTTATCAGATATATATATATATATAAGAGCAGTTCCGGTGCAGCATCACTACACCGGAACAGCGGTGCAGTGGCCCAAAAATGGGCTTCATATGATCTTGAAATCATGATCTACTCTACCCATTGTATTTAAAATAATGTATTCTGTTACCATACCAATTTTCATCCCAATCAGATATGTATACGGGCCCCATCTGAAAATGGTATAAATCCAACGTAATATCTGATTGGGATGAAAATTGGTATGGTAACAGAATACATTATTTTAAATACAATGGGTAGAGTAGATCACGATTTCATGATCATGTGGGGCCCATTTTTGGGCCACTGCACCGCTATTCCGGTGCAGCGTCACTGCACCTGAACAGCTCTCTCTCTCTATATATATATACACACACGCGTAACAATTTTAAAAACACATAATCTTAACTCTTTCCTATTATCAGCATCTCGAACCAAATCAAGAAAATTTAAGAAAAATCGGTTAAGCATGTATTGAAAATAAACAACAGATCAAATTAAATTGACGAGATGTCATGTTTCGATAAAATTCCATCAAACGGAGAAAAAAAAAAAAGTCGTGTTTTAAACCTCCATATAATGGCACCACATAATCCATGTGTCGCGAGGCCTATTCGCAAGGATTTTTTTATTTTATTTATGGAACAATTCGTAAGGATTTAGTGGGCTTGAATGTGGTAAAGAAACCGGATAAAAGTGCAATGATAGGTAATGAGAGTAAGAAAAGTTAATGTTAGAAATATAAAAAGTAAATATTTTTTTATTTATGTTAAAAACAATGGATGTTGGAGGTAGGAGAAGTTAAATTTAAAATATACAAAAGTATTAAAAATTAAAAATTTTGTCTTGTAAGTAGAAAATCTTTATCTCAAAAACATCACATTCAAGCTGCTGGGATCCTTTAAAACATGGTAGTCGGGATCATCCTATTTCATACAAATGTAAACCATTCATTTGTTTTCTATTCTATTGGCAGGCTATCAAATTTATTTTTTGGATAATGATTAAACATGACTAGCTTTTAATTTATTTCTGTTTTCACTCATTTTTCGGATTGCAAGACACTGCCTTTACTAAGCATTTCATTACGAGGAGACTTCTTCACTCTATAAATTTTCTAACTTTGCGTAATAACATTTTAAATTTTTAAGTTTGTGTATTAGCATTTTAAATTCAATAAAAGTTTAAATTTTTGTATTTTAAATCTTCTTCCCTAAAGCTGTTAAAAAATACCGTCAACAAATGCATAATACCTAAAATATCCTTGCATTTGTGTTAACAACATCGGCATTTAGAGTACGTGGGTTAGTACCTATTGCACGTGCGCGGATCACAATGCGTTTTGGTTGAAACTTACAAATACGTGGTGGGAAAGAGAGATGAGCTCCTTCCACCGGTTTACCGCAACAATTCATCTTTCCCAAACCGAAAATTCTCACTGTCAGCAATGGTAGGTTTGGCTTTGATTGTAGAATGAGTGGTGAGTTTTGCAAGTTTGAGACTTGGTTTGGTTTTTGCCGCCGCCGCTGGTGCTCTTCTCTAAGTTGGTTTTCTTCTTGGGTTGTTCTTCTTTCATAGTGGCGAGTGTTTTTCTTCTATTGCGGAGAAATTCCTACTTTTGGATTGGGCTTCTAAGAAGATGCAGAGAGAAAGAGAAGTAAGCATAAGAAGAACAAAGCAAAGGGAGAGAGGCTTCTTAAAGCTCAAGCCATGGAGTGAAGCAGCCATTTGAAGGATCGGATTCTATTTAGAAGCTTCGGGAAAGAGTGAGTATAGAAAGATCGAGATGGATATTTTCTTTTGGGTCGGCGCGAAAAATTGAGATTGATTTGGATTGGGAGGTACAGACAGAAGGAGAGAATCAGAGCGGAAGGGAGAGGGGTAGAGCAAAGGGGTGGAATGTATTAGGAGGGAAGGGAGTAAGTGTTTTTAACGGCTGCAACTATGTTTCGGTTGCGATTTGCTATGCTTTGTCACAATCTCATTCTCACCGTCGCCGTCTGCCTGTTTCCTGCAACGATTCATCAATTCAACCAAGCTCGGTCATGGCTGCCTCCATTTCCAACCAAGCTCGATCATGGGTTTTGAACGCCTTCGAGTTTCAACACATGCATGATGCCCAAATTCAGCAAACTGCTTAGCAATTTTGGGATTGGAAGTTCAGTGTAGTTGGGCAAGGGCAAGGAGGATGTGGGGCCTGCATGCCGCACGGGAGGGCGACATGGAGGGTGATGGTGGAGTTGGGGCGGATGCCGAAGACGGTGATGGTGGTGGTGGATTCATCATGGGAGGTGAGAAGCTTGGAGGAAGCGGAGAGGCGTTGGAAGGAGATGGGGCTGTTGGAATCACGATGGATGTTGAGCTTGAGAGATGAAAGGGAGGTTGCGTGAGGGGGAAGATCTAAGAATAGGGTTTTGTTTTCCAAGGTTCCGATGAAAACCATGGCTGCATGTTAGATTTTTTTCGAGGGAGACTTAATAAAAATTGTCAAATGATGATATGGCAGAGGTAATGATGAGTAGTAAAGAGAATAAAGTTAAAATAGATAAGTTAGTTACATGGATAGTTGTGTAGAAATGATTGAAAAATATGATAGTTGTATAGGAAAATATGAAAAAATGATTAAAAAATATGATAGTTGTAGGAAGTGAAAAATTTTAGATTGAAAAGTTTTAATTTGACATTTTGTATCAATTACCAAATACACATGAGATTGTAGTCAGCGGTGACCAGCAGGAGGAGGATTTCTCACGATCTGGACCGACCATGAGATTGCAGTCAGCAGTGGCTATCTAGCGCCATAAGCCATTTCCGTCGTTACGTGTGGGTTAGCGATGTTTTTTTTTTTTTTTTACGTCGTTAAGGGTCAGGGTTTAACGTTCAAAAAATGAAACTTGTAAGTTTAAAATGTTAATACGTAAAGACGAATGATCTTTTCAGACCGGTCTGAAAAGATATTTTTTTAATTTTTTTTTTGAAAAATAATTTTATAAACTTGTTAATCTAGTTATATTTAATTTATAAACCAAGTTTTATCATTTTTGGATATGTCTATATATTTATTTTGGATATTTAAATACAGGGGTATTTAAGTCATTTTAAGAATATTTAAAATGACTTAAATACCCCTATATTTAAAAATCCAAAATAAATATATAGACATATCTAAAAATGATAAAACTTGGTTTATAAATTAAATATAACTAGATTAACAAGTTTATAAAATTATTTTCAAAAAAAATAATAAAAAAAATAAATTTTTTGATGATTTCCGACCGGTCTGAAAAGATCGGTGCTCATACGTAAATTTCGAAATTTAAAATGTTAATGCGTAAAGTTAAAAGGTTTGTTACGCAAATTTTCCACAGACAAACGTCCTCTACCACGCTTATTATTATTTACCAGGCAAAATGACAGTGATCATTTACCCAGCATTTCATTCTAAGTTGAATTCATTTCTGCCATCTGTAAATAGGTTCATACCCTATTCCAATTCTTATTTCACTTCCTACCAATAAGCAGAATAGTGTAAATTTAAAGGCCTGTGCTGAAAGACTGAAAGCCCTGTGTCTAAGTCGCATAACCGACTACAACAAAGTAATTATATTTTAAAATTAAGTTTCTTGTATTATAAAAATAAAAATGTCTTTAAATTATTTAACATTTTAATATGTTTTAAAAGTGGCCAAACAAATAATATTAAACAAAACATGTATTTATTTTTAAAAAAACTTTTTAACTAAAATTTTCCATTTAGAAATTTTATCTCTCCATAGTTACCTTAATTTTCAAACTCTTCATCATTTTTTATATGATTATTGTATATTCCAATCATTTTTTATAATTTTTGCATATAACTACTATATTTTTTAATTATAAACATATCATATTACAACATTTTCTTACGTTTTAAAATTATTTACTCCACGAACTTATCTCAAAAGTTTTATCACCTCACGAACACATCCAAAATAAAATTCATTTTCCATCCGAAATTGTTGCTTATTTATTAATAATTAAAGACTATCCAACACATACTACATTGCCCATGTGATACATATGCAAAATCAACCTAATAAAATGGTTTTATCAATCAAAGCTACATCTAAATCTCATAAAAAAAGAATTTTATATAAGTAAATAATTCTATAAAATGTTATTGTATTATAAAACAGTTTGAATTTTTTTTATAATTTACACGTCTACAAGTTTAACCAAGTTGATTCTATTATTACCGTAAAACAAATGATGTTAAAGAATATAAACCGTGGGTTTTTATTTCATGACCAGAATAAGAAAAACTTAGGTGCAATCGGTGATCGTGACTCTTCGTTAGTTATATAAACCATTTTTAATCATCCATCAAAATGGACGGCGACGATCGACTCTTCTTCCAAGCCCTATTGACAAATGGCTTGTTTCTCCCCTCCCAACGCATGCGCATAAGGACGACCCATGAAGAAGTCAAGCACGGCTGTAAGGGATTAGGAGCGGCACGTGGCATGGTGCCAGCAGCCGATAGCATGGATTCTGGGCACGTCGCACCGCATGCAATGCGAACAATCTCCACGAGAAAACCGTATAAAACTATAAAAGACGAATCAAACAAGAACAACAGGTGCAACATCCAAAACGCATTCGATTGATGCAACCCAATCCAAGAAACCAAGAAGAACGTGAAAGCAAAGAACGTAAAAGCACAGCAAGCAGAAGAAGAGGAGAGTGGTGCTGGTATTGTTGGAGAAACTTCTGCATCTGGGTGTGTTTGATTTTTCTCTGTCTCCATCTCCCATGGCGTCTCCGACGATCTTTCTTCGATCCGCCTCCCGCGCTCTGCCGCTGTTGATGCTGCTGCTGCTGATAAGTTTGCTGTGCGTCCGCGCCACGTCAGTCGAGCAGGAGAAGCAAGACGCAGAGCAATCGACAGAATCGGCCGAGACATGGGCTGCTTGGGCGAAGGAGAAAATCTCCGGAGGTCTGGGTCTCAAGCAAGAGCAGCAGACGGCGGGCGAGGCCGCCACGGAGAGGGCGCATCAGGCGGCGGAGAAAGCAGAGAGAGCTGCTGCAGCGGCGAAGCAGGGAATCGGGCAGGTGGAGGCGTCGACAAGGGAGAGAGCGCTGCAGGCGGCACAGGAGGCGCGGGAAGCGGCTGCTGCGGCAGTGGATCTGGCGGAGCAGGTGGGGGAGGCGAATAGGGAGAAGCTGCAGGAGGCGGTAAAGAGGGCGCAGCAGGCGGCTGAAGCTGCAGAGGAGAAGGGTCGAGGAGCGGCGAAGGCGACGAAGGAGAGGGGGCAGGATACGGCGGAAGCCGTGAAGGAGAAGGCTCAAGAAGCAGGAGAGAAGACGAGGGCGACAGCGCAGCAAGGTGTAGCAGCGACCATGGAGAATGCAGGGAAGGCAGGTGAGAAGGCGAAGCAAACAGCGGGGAATTTCATGGAAATGGAGGGCAGGGCTGCTGGTGGAGCGACAGAGAAGAGCAAGGAGGCAACTTCAGGTAATTTTCTTTTTTTTTTTACACAACATCCTTCTACTTTTCTAAGCCTCAATATATATAATTCTACTGTCGCATGAATACGAACACAGGAACTGCAGCCTACACGGTAGAAAAGACCGGAGAAACAAAGGAGGCAGCATCAGAGAAGGCGAGCAAGGTGAAGGAAGCAGCCATGGAGAAGGGCAGCGAGGCGAAGAAGAAGGCGGCAGACACAGGGAAGAGGGCGGCAGAGGAGGCAGAGGAGCAGCTGGAATGGGTCAAGGAAAAAGCCAAGGAGAAAGCGGAGGCGGCGAAGACAAAGGCTGGAGAGACCGTGGGGGCTGCCAAGGAGAGCATTGCGTCGAGCTACGAGGCAGGCAAGCAGAAGGCCAAGGAGAAATCACAGGATGTGAAGGAGAAGGTGGGAGACATAGTAACAGGAGGAATTGGAGGGCCCCAAAAAGTGCGAGTTGAAGACGATGGGGAGCTGTGATTCTGGATGAATATTGCTTGGTTGGTGTTGATGCTGGTGAGTTTCGTTGCTGTCTGCGTATGTGGGTAGTAGAGTTCGGATTTTGTGTTCTTTGGTTCTAGCTATGTTGTTGTTTGCCGTGTTGGACGAGCAAGAAGTTAGCATTAAGAGATATACTGTATCGTGTGCTCGATTTGCAATTCTTTGGATTGAAAATTTGGAATCCAACGTTTCCTCAACTGGATCGATATAGCTTTTGATTCTAGATCGTGGGCATTTGAGCCAAATCATCAAAAGAAATCATATGAACAGCTCAAATAATTAATCGTATCTACTATGCTAGAAAATTGTCAACATCTGGATTATAGCAGATGATTAACTAATATGTTTATGTTGGAAATAATGAAAAGCCATGAAAAAGTTTTTTTTTTAAAAAAAAACATATATATAAGATACTTTCCTACGCATTCGCGCCTACACGAGAACTCGCAAAAACAAAAACTTATATAAATTTTATATCAAATAGTTTACATTTTTTAAAAATAATTTTAAAATTATTATTTACATCAAACTATTTTATTATATTGAATTTATTTCATTTTTTTACATTTAATTTATACAATTTTCAGATAATATTGAATTTGTTTCATTTTTTTACATTTAATTTATACAATTTTCAGATAGAGTCGATTCACATGAATGAAAATTAGCGTAGTAA
The DNA here is from genome assembly GCA_030490835.1 of Annona cherimola. NCBI lineage: Eukaryota > Viridiplantae > Streptophyta > Magnoliopsida > Magnoliales > Annonaceae > Annona > Annona cherimola. Next base: position 121,345,112 of record CM059972.1, on the reverse strand, counting down.
TTAAATACTACATAATTTTAAATGTAATAAGTACTACATAATTTTATTATTTAAATACATAATTTTATTATTTAAATGTAATAAGTATAGTTATAGAATACATAATTTTCGTAGTAATAAATATTTTATTACTACTACATAATTTTAAATGTAATAAATACTACATAATTTTAAATGTAATAAGTATAGTTATAGAATACATAATTTTCGTAGTAATAAATATTATTATTACTACATAATTTTAAATGTAATAAGTACTACATAATTTTAAATGTAATAAGTACTACATAATTTTAAATGTAATAAATAATTTTAAATGTAATAAGTATAGTTATAGAGTACATAATTTTAAATATAATGTGTGAAGTAGATTATAATTTTATAACAGACTATAATTTTATAATTTTGTAATCATGTAGGGCAGGGCAGGGCCTATTTCGAAGTTGCATCGAATATCATTCTATTTATGATATTCTATTTATATATAGGGTTATAATGTAAAAGCAGATCCAATTTTGTGGAACCTTTGGATGTGGAACCTTTGGATTTCCGACACTGATGTAATAAAAATTCAACCCAATTTTGTGGACCTTCGGATTTCCGACACTGATGAAATAAAAATTCAACCCAACTTGTTTTTTTTTTACACAATTATGCCCTTTTTTGAATTCAAATATAATCAAATTTTAATATAATTTGAAGTTGTTTTATTTAAAATTAAAAATTTATATTCAAATAATATATTACTTTATAGTTATAAACTTACAAAAAATTTATTATAATATAAATTTTTAACTATAAAATTATAATTAAATACGTATATATTCGTTATTTCACAGGAATTAAAATTATAATTAAAAACGTATATATTCGTTATTTCACAGGAATTAACAGCTCTTTTAATGAATCCTTTTAATGAATCCTTGATGATATATGCTTTTAATGAATCCTTGATGATATATGTATATGTGGAATTAATAGAATTAAGATGAAAATTCATGAAAATAAGAGATTTTTAAAAGTTTATAAGTTTAATCAGGTGTAAAATTCATAGATATACGAGAAATTCACTTTAAAAAAATCCACGTCCTGAGTCCTGCACGCTTCCACTTCGTTTTATAAGATAGTTAATGAAAAGGTCCACAGCCCAAGGCCAAGCCCACTACCCTATCTCGAACGAACGACTTTATCATTAGGATTTAGTCTTAAAAATAAAAGACAGCTCGATAGGTAATTTTATGAAAAAAAATAATGCAAGAGTCCCGATCTAGTGCACCTGGTTGCATTGAGTTTCCATGCATTCAGGTTAGCATATGTATCAATTTTTATCATTTTGAATACTTTTTGTAACACTCTAATCTTTAATCCAAAAAGGATGTCATGTGCCAACCCAATACCTATCTATATGGGGCCCAAGCCAAAGAGCAATCCTCTTATAGTACCATAAAAATTTATACCTAATAGAAAATTTATTGTAAAAATTTCGACAGACTTTCTCCTAAAATATCAAGGTTGCACCTATATATTCAACATTTATAATATAAATAGAAACAAATTTTTAATTGAGAAGAGGTGACATGCAAAAGATTAAATTAGTAACTAAGAAGAAATCTCGATTATTACTCGTTTACAAAAAAATTAAATATATAATCATGTGGATCCTTAACCGAGAAAGAGAATCTTCCACTAAAATCATCAAATTATAATAAAAAGATGTACAAGAGATTTAGATATACATTAAATCCTCATTACGTAATCTCTCTCACTCATAACCTGGCTGTATCATGATGTCTTACCGAATTATCATCCTACTCCATTGGAGAACCTGCACGCCTATTATCTAAAAGTGTCAAAACATTGGTATGGGCTTGACCAAGCTGAGTAAGTAATATATAATTAATAAATTTAATTCAAAATCAACAATATATCCATTGATGCATATATGAATGCATATCATGCAAATGCCCACAATTCCATAACTCACCCCTACTTTACTGTCAAATAAGGTAGAAATACACTTGTGCAACATACAATGATTTATACATTTCAGGGTGTCTCTCTCACATTGATGTCAGACCCTCGAGCCTGTAAAAATCTTCAGGTGACTTGAAACACCTCTCACATTGATACCAGGGTTTAGATCACCATCGCAAACTGTATAGCTCGAGAATGTCCCTCTCTCACATTGATACCAAGGTCGAGACCACAAAACCGTTTCACACCTGTACATACATACATACATATATATAACACTTAGGTTACCACACTTTTCACCCATGTAGACTTTCACTTTTATAAGTATCCACATAAGCACCAACACAATATATGAGTGCAAAATCAATAACCAACATTAACAATTACCATGCATAGACAAAAAATATATAAATGAATATATAACTCCAAAATATGCACCCAACACAATGATTGAAAAAATGCTCAAATAATGAAAATTGCTAAAACATCCTCCTCACACCGTGCTCAACAACACAATAACAATACGTCATGAAAATACTATCTCGCATTTAAATATAATTAATTTGTGTCGTAAACATGTACTATAATCCACCGTTTTTATATGCTTTAATAATAGGGCTTTTCGAAACCTCAACCTGAGTTCCTCATTTCAACCACAATCACCCCCTCAATTCACGAAAGAATCTTACTTTCATTCCTTCCTCAAATCACCCTTACATGCATGTCATACCAAATTACACCAATTTCCACCATTAAAGCACTCTTCATCTTCTTCCTCATGCAAAAAACCCATCACCCAAATCATCTTAAATATTACCAAACCATGTTCACATGCTTATATGGCATTAAGAAGAAAAATTATTAAAGAAATTTTAAGAAAAGTCCACGGAAAGACTACTATATGGATCTACACCATTATTTTTCAAATTTCTTCAAGCTTTAATTCTTAAATCTCCTTAAATCTAAAATGAGTTGATGAAAATGAGCTTTCAAGTGATTACTGAAAGAGGAAAGAAGAAAATATAGAGAAGCCTTACCTTTGGCTCTGCCCTTTTTCAAATGGGGGCTACGGTGTACAGTACTTAGTAATTATAATTTCATTTGAATCCCTTCGCATATTATTTAATAAATATTCAATGTGTACTATAAATATTTCTTAGTACTTAATTATCTTTACTTAAATTTATCAACAACATTTAATAAAATAATTTAATCAATTTTTTTAAAACATGTCTACCGTTAATTACATAAAATTTTTTTGAGACTTGGAGTCCCACACTTTTAGATTTTTTTTTAAAAATTAATAATATAAATTAAAAAAGGGCAAAATGCACGATAGTGCACCCAGGTCGGCTCCGACAATGTAATGAGCCTTCCTTGGAATTTTACAAAACTGGGTTGCCTTCTGAAAAGTTAAAAGTGAAAGATCAAAATCTCTGTAAAACCGAAGCCGACTCGCTGACCACTCGGCCGACCGCCCGTACCCTAGCGTTTTGGTTTTTTAGGGTGTAAGACTCTCCGTCGCGAAACGAAAACCCTAGGGAGGAATCGATCGCAGAAAAGAAAAAATGGGCGGAAAATGTCCTCACCGCAAGATAAAGAAGCGTAAGCATTCTCACAAAACCGCACGCCTTGCCAAATTCCTCATCAAAGATATCCTTCCCCCCTTCAATTACCTGTTTTGGTTCAGTCTATTCTATTTTCAGCAATTGAATCGTGCATGACGACTTTTTTCCCTACTACTTTTTCCAACCGAATTCGAGGGATGGCGTACTCCGTGCATGATTTTGTTTATTCGATTTAATTAAAAGATGGGATCTTTTTTCTTTAACTGAAATTGAGCGATGGTGTGATTACGCGATGATATGGTTCATTCTGAGCTCCGTAAGATTGCCGAAGAAGGGACGAATCCTCCGTTGCCTGTGGATGATGATCTTCCGGGAATGGGCCAATTCTACTGTTTGCACTGCGAGTAAGAAAATGAGGAGCTTCCCCTTTCTTATTTGATATTTTTCTTAATCTTTTTGTTTTAAAAAAAGTTTTTAAGATGATCAATTGAATTGAATTGCAATATGAATTTTGTAGTTCTCGGGGGTTAGTGTACTAAATTTTCTCTGATGCATGTGGAAGGGAAGTTAATTTCAATTTTAAAGTTTGAATGTTTTGAAAATTTTTTGTTATCATCTGGTTGTTTGCACCTCCACACTGATAGTTTTCTCAAATTTGATTTTGGAACACCCACCTCGTCCATATAATACCATACATTGGGTTTATTTATTTATTTATTTTCCTGGGTTGCATACATGCATTGTGCTGACAGCCGCTACTTCGCCAATGAAGCCATTAGGGATGAACACTTTCGGACGAAACGACACAAGAAGCGGTATGCTAGTGCTTGTATTTCTTATGGATTTGGATTGAATCCTAAGCGTGATCTGCATTGCTTGGTGTAGAATTCTGCAGTGATTATTGATTAACCCTAGTTCTTTGGTGCTAATGTAGAATGAAGCTAATGGAGGGGCCTGCACCCCACACGCAGCTGGATGCGGAGTTAGCTGCTGGAATGGGAAGACCTGATAATGGCCCCAAACTGATGTCCATGTAATCAAGTACGTGATCTCTTGAAGGTACCTTTTTTCTCATCTCCTTTTTTCAGTCTCAAACATGTAGTTGAAGGTTAGAACTCTAAAGACTGATAATGATTCAAATAGTGCATCCCTAAGTTCTAGGTATTCACAATGGTGGGCATAATTTCCAATTGATTTTTGTTTCCTCTTTTAAATTGCAAATGGAAAATGATTCATCCTACTTATCTGGCACAATTGACCACCATGTTTCTGATGTCAGTCTTCCATGGCAGAAATACCAAGAGGGGAGGAGTAGAGTGGTATTATAGAAAATCCTCCCGAAATTTAACTTTGGAAACCTGACAACTGGTTAGTAAGATAGTTTGCAAATTTTAGAATCACAGACATAATACACTAACCAATGTATCAAATTCAGAAATTAATCGACCCAAATAATTAGAGTGATTTGGTGCATACCTTGGCCCTCTGCTCCACAAAAGTCATACCCTTAGACTTTGTGTCCCACTAACAATGGGCTTCACAGAGGCATACAAGGGATCAGAGTGGGTAAAATTTACATCTTTCACTTGCACACACAAGGGTGTTGTCACAGCCCCTGCTAGGCAGCCTTGAGGCCCAGGTCTGGCAGGGGCATGACAGGTATCTATACCTCATTAAATGAAAGATGTAAATGACTCTAAAATAGGAAAATAGTCAATGTCAAGCAATATATAATCTCTGTTGAATAGATAAAGAAAGTAAAACATGGATTGAGTATGATGCCATTTCTCTTAAAATGGATGCGAAGATGTGTTAGTTATTGAGATTTTGCAAAAATTGAGAAGATGAAGTTTTAAGCCTTCACTTTTGAAGATGAGCACCAAATTTGCTTGTAGTTTATTTCATTAGCCTCTAATCTTGGAAAATGAGTATGTATAGCCTTGTGACTGTTGGGGTTGAATTTAATGCTCCCAACAATCTGAAAAATTTGGTGCCTGTCTTCTGTGGCATAAATACCAATAGGGGAGGAATGAAGTGGTATTATAGAAATTCGTCTTGAATGTTAACTTTTGAAACCCAACAACTTGTTAGTAAGATAGTTTGCTCATTTTATAATCACTGACATAATGCACTAGCAGTGAATGAAGTTCAGAAATTAATAGACAGAGAGAATTGTAGTGGTTTGGGGCGACTCTTGGTCCTTGTCAACTACTCCACTCCATGAAAGTCATATCGTTGGACTTTGTGTCCCACTAACAATGGGCTTTACAGAAGCACACAAGGGATTGGAGCGGGCATGAATGAAATTTAGAAATTAATAGATATAAAGAATTATGGTGGTTTAGGGCACCCCTTGGCCCTTGGCACCCACTTGACTCCACGAAAGTCATACGCTTAAACTTTGTGTTCCCCTAACAATGGGCTTCACAGAAGCACACAAGGGATTGGAGTGGGTAAATTTTGCATATTTCACTTGCGCACACAAGGGTATTGTCGTAGCCCTTGTCGGACAGCCTGAGGCTTCAGTCTGGCAGGGCTGTGACAGGTGTCTATACCTCATATAGAAAATTAAAGGAAAGATGTAAATGCCTCTTAAATAGGAAAATAGTCAATGTGAAGTAATCTATAATCCCAAATGAATAAATAAAGAAAGTAAAACCTGGATTGAGTATGATGCCAGTTCTCTTAAAATTGATGTGAATATGTTAGTTCTTGAGATTTTGAGAAACTTGAGAAGATGAAGTTTAAGCTTTCACTTTTGGAGATCAGCGCTAAATTTGCTTGTAGATTGTTTCACTTGCCTCTGATCTTCAGAAACGAGTATGTATAGCCTTGTGGCTGTTGGGGGTGAATTTAATGCTCCTAACAATTTGAAATTTTTGACTAGTGGCTGGTCCCATTCAGTTTGCTAGATGCTCCTGAGTCCTCACCTTTTCAACTTGCACTGTCCTTGTTTAACTGGGTGTGTATTAACATGAACAGATGGCCAGTCCTCTGGCTTATGTACCTGTTGGGTTAGTTTACTACGAGAGAACTTTGCATAGTTCATTAATTTCACATTTTTAATAAATTAAATTGATTTTACAAATTATATAACATGCGAGCATAGTTTTTCTTCTTAGGCTTGCTTGTATACTTCGTAAAGTGGATTAACAAATTGTCTCACTATAGGACCAGCCACCTGGTCCTAGGCATTCAGTCAAATAGGGACAGTACAAGTTGAAAAAAATGAGGAGCATCCAGGCAATCAGCTGGCCGGTTTGATGTTAGCCACCAGCCATCTGCTCACCTGTAATGGTCAAGTATTTTAGATTGTTAGGAGCATTAAATCTACCCCCATCGGCAATAATCTATTGCAAAGCTTTATATATTGATCATTTCCAAGGTTCAGGCACCAGTGGGACATTCTACAAGTAGGCTTTAGTGCCTCATCTATGAGAACGTGCATCAGGATGGCTTTCCACTGAATCTGGGATGGCGCTTAATTGAATGGTTTTGTTTTTTGCTGATCATGAAGATTCTCATTGTCCATTGTCTGCCATATGCTTGTTGGGTATGATTGGCTGTTTGCCAATTTAGGTAACCACAGAGCTGATACGAGGAATTAATCAAGTTTGGTCATTATTGTTGCCATGGTTGTTATGCGCAGTCTTCTTTTTCATAATAAACATTTAAATCTGGTCTCAACCCAATGAATTTGAATGAATTCATTGGGTATCATAAAAGGTGGTTGTAGTGGTTCTGCCGCACGAGTGTTACTATTCTCCAGATTAGCCACTGCCAAATAATTGTTGAATGATTGCGTCTGTTTAAACTCAAGTGGCCAGTTTACATAACAGTTATTTGTAGATTTGATCTGTTTTGAAATCTGGGAAATTTCTGTTAAAAGCTCCAATTGACCTAAACGTTCTTTCTCATTGTAAGCAGGTTTGAGGACAAGTTGTATGATGACATCACCCAGTTGTGTCTCAGTTGGAGTGACGATCAAGATTTCGGCCCTTCTTGCTAATTTTCTGATCATATCAGCTTACAATTTTGCTTTAAAATGAAAAGGGGTCATGTTTTAAATTTAAAGAGGTAGGCGGCAGTTGAGTGACGATCGAGATTTCTGGCCTGTTACTTCTTTAAATGAAAAATAGAGAGAGAGCATTGAGGAAGGATGGCTAGCTGTTATTTGTGATGTTTTAAATGTGCATTTTTTTTATTAGTCATCGTTTTGGGCTGGCAAGCTTATTTCGAGACTAGAGATGCAACTTAAGTTGGGTAGGTCCTATTTGAGATCGATTTTACTCCTACTCTAATCTTGAAAACTAATATCTTATTTTATTCGAGGTTGAGTTGGTTCTAAGTTTACTTTACTCTATTTTTTAAGGTCAAGTTGATCTCAAATTTTGGTTCCAAATTAGTTTATGAAAATATTCTTTATATTATATTTGAAAATTTTAATTTTATTAAAAGTTTTACTTGAAAAGCTATAATCAAAGTGATAGTGAAAGCTATGAAAAATTGATAGTGAAATAATTTTCAAATATATTTATTAAATTTACTAAATAATAAATAAATTAAATAAGTTTTATACATTTATAGAAATATTTGTCTTTGAATATAAAAGGTGTTTTATAAAATATATATTAAACGTATTTTAGTAATTCGGGTGGAATTTGAGTATTTAGACTTTGGAACCTATCCGAATTTAATTTAAGTGCATTTTTAACTTGAAATCCGTCCTACCCTATGGAACTGAACTCAATTGAATAGGGTATTTTTTACTCAAAATCTGTCTTACTCTATGCGTATAAAAATAGGAATTTAATTTAATCATTTTAAGGTACCAAATGGGCTGGTTCATCGGTATTTTGCTGAAGTTGCACTCCTATTTTTGACAAATGACGTTCTGTTATTGATGAATTGTTCTGATTATTCTCCTAGTCAAGATTAGATGTGTCTGATCTCACCTCCGATCTTCCCCGCTGAGGCTTTCAGATCCCGGCTTTCATCAATGCTTGAGACTTCAGGTTCCGAGTCTTGGAAATTTGCTTGTGGAACTGTTGGAGTGAGGAAAATGAGTGGACAAAAAAAATAGAAAAAATAAAGGAAATTTTTTTTTTTTTTTAAGAGAGAAAAGAAGAAGAAAAGGGTCGTGGCATGCATCTCAGCATAAACTTGAATCTTGGGGATGATGCGATACTGATTGGGCAGAAAAGAACTAATCAGGTGGCTAATACAACAGGATTTTGGTTAAGTGAAAACTCACATATGGAAGAAACTTCTTTCATATACTTCTTTCCCAATCGGCAGCAATGAATTGACTGAAATCAAAATGAAGAAGATAAGAATGGCAGATAGAACAATCGATTCAAGTACTTTTTTCCAAAATAGCAGCAATGGCTTGACTGAAAATGATGATGTATGTCCGAGGCCTGATCATTTCAAAATACTTTTTTTTTGTCAAAATTGTTATTTTAGTTACGTTTAATTTATAAGTTTATTTTTACCAATTTTAGAGATGTGTATATATTTATTTTGGATTTTTAAACATAGGAATATTTTACTTAATTTAAATAATCGAAACATGACTAAAATACTTCTATATTTAAAAATCCAAAATAGAAAAATATATATACATATCCGAAATTATTAAAAATTTGATTTATAGATTAAACATAAGTAGAATAACCGTTTTGCAAAAAAAAATTTGAAAAAAAAAACAAAAAAAAAAAATATTTTTTGATCATTTTGCACTATGTCCTATCAATATGATAATAGGCTTTCACAACGATACAGTTTTTAGTTGGCCCATGTTTATTTCTTGGCCCAATGACCTTTCTACAAGATCATAAGCAAAAAAATGCTGAGCCGAAATCCTAATCGATTGCAATCTTCTATAATCATCTAATGAGCATGCGTGCTGATGACTGATGAGTCTACGAACTTGACATCAGCGTTGTCATAATTGAACCAGACTGGCCGGTTCGACCGGTCGAACTAAGAACCCGGTTCATTTATACTGGTCAACTGTTTGAACCGTTTTAAATGCAGTTAGACCACTCGAATTCGTGCTCTTGGTTCAGCTATTTAAAAAATATATATAAAGCTAAATCTTGAACTTTTTTTTTCTTTTTTTTTTTCCGATGGCCCCCATAACACTCCTAAAACATACATACTATCCAAGGAGAAGAGGAGGAGAATACAAATTAGAAATTACAACAGCCTTTGAAATTATGTTATAATACTTAAATGATTTAAAATAATTAAGTATTTATATTATCATAATTATTCAAATAAAATGATCATTTCAAACTGGTCCAAAATTTTATTTTTTTCAAAATTTTTTTGGAAAACAGTTAATCTAGTTATGTTTAATCTATAAATCAATTTTTACAATTTTGGAGATGTATATATATTTATTTTAGATTTTTAAACATAGAGGTATTTTAGTTATTTTTAAAATGTGGTGATGGTTGAAAATAAAATGTCATTAAATATGTAATCTTTTAGATAAAAAAAAACACAAATAATGATAAGAAAGATTAAAATGGTTGAAATAGTTATTAGTCAAAAAGAAATGGTGTTACAAAAAGTCACCTCTTTTTTTATCATAACGGTGACTTGTAATCATTGGCTGCTAGCTAAGAATTAAATTCACAATAAAAATTTTATTTATTAGTTGCTAAAGAAAACTTGATTATCAATAATCTGTATCATATACAATATAACCACCACTAAGAAAAATTTGTCTGCCAATCGTTCATGATTTCTGTATTTAAATAACTGTATTTTGCTTTGGTGGTCAAAATATTATTATAACTGAGGAAAATTTTTCGGGCCATAAAAGCACTATCACAAAAAAAATAAAAATAAATAAAATTTCTCTGCTTATAAAAATACCATCAAAGCAACAAAAAATTTTATTTGCATATGCATTTTGCTTGCTAAGAAAATTTTTTTTTGGCTGCTAATAAAGGCTGCAAAGATGTATTTAATTACTTGTAGTTATTCAGCATGCTTGCTATTAAATAAAGATCCAGAGTGGAAGAGATGATGACATTTCGAAATCGCCAACACTAGACCTTTTTCCATCAAGCGGGACCCTCTTTGATGCCGAAGTAATGCCTGTGATCACGTTACATTTTTATTTTATTAAAATACCAAGAACTGACAAAAACTCGAAAAAAAAATCTACAATATATAAAATGGATGGGTTGGTCACCAGACCTTTGAAATAGATGGGTCTATATTAAATGCTTTTTTGACCTGTCTTCCATTGTTTGAATATTGTTGTGGTCAGTTCACAACAAAACCTAACAAAGATTCGTGTTGCAGGTTACGTCCAAGAGAAGACAATATATATTTCCTTTTTCTTTTTTTTTTTTAAAGTTCCAGACACTGACCTCATTCACTTAATCCGTAGGTCTATCTATAGTGTTTTTTTTAATGAGGAATTGACGCGCATTCATAGACTTGTAACGTTCTTATCAATTTTAAATAAAAAAAAATTCTAAAGAAGCCAATAGGAATAGCTCGGTTAGTACCAGTCCGTGCCATGATGCTGATTGATCAGGGTTTCAATTTCTGCTCGGAACAGTATCTTCCGTTTGAGAACTAATATAAAAAGTTGATTATTGTCGGCTAAAGAAAAATATTATGTGAAAAATGAGGCATGAATTGTGTTCATTAAAAGAAGCAGAAAGATTATAAAATAGAAATTTTAAAAAAAAAAAAATAGATCTATAGAAATGTGTTCATGTCATCATATGTGGTGGTTAGAATGCAATGAAATATCTGTACAATAATTAACTTGTTGGTGCGATGACTCAGGCATGACATATAAATGAAAAAAGGCAGGTTGGTCACCTGATCGAAATACATGCGCTGGTCATCAGACCCTTGCGTGATTTTGCATCAGTGGTGGAGCCAATAAGTCGCCTGAATAAATGGGTGATTTTGCGTGAAAAATAATTCTATACCAACAAAAATTTCAGTGAAAAGCTACAAATGATTGAAAATAATACTAATAATAAGGTGAACCTACTTAAACTATCACAAAGAGTGCCTCGTGAGATGTGATCTTTAACAACTAAAATTCGACGTTTTGCAATGAAATTTTAGTTTCCAAACATTAAAAATTTTGTAGTGTAAATGGATGCTCAGAAAATGTAGAATCTAAAGGAATTCTCACATAGCTAGCAAGCTAGTTAATTATGCATTTCTTCGGCTTGGACAGAGGCAAATAATACATATTATTCAGTAGTTGCTTTGAGTTTAGATGTATGCATGCGTATGCATGTCAGCTTTACAAAGTCAGTGGGAAAGATCGCATTATTCTGCCAGCCCGGAGCTGCGGCAATGAAAGTTTCTACTGCCATATGTCCTGGCCTGCCAAAGCAACCATTATGTACCAGCCCCTTGGTCCCTTCAGGTGGACATGCGGCCTGCAAAGAAAAGAAAAAGATCCTCTGCCCCTCCTTTTCTTCTCCATCTTCCTCTTCATCCTCCTCCTCCTACATATGGCATTGGCAGGCAGGCAACATACATGCTTCTGCAGTGCCCAGAACTCTGGCAATCAGAACCTTCTTTTTTGGACCACGCTGCATTATTTTGCCGGCTCCCATTGTGATGGCCTCTCTCACCACTTTTTACAACGGGAGTTTCTGGACAGACAAGAGTGAGAAAACAAGTCCTTTCCAAGTCATTTATAATTACTTAAAATTTTCTCCTTTTCTTAAAATCCAGTAAATAACTTATTTAGAGCGAATGGTTGGGGGGTTGGGGGAGAAGGAGCCAGTAGAAAGTGGAACGGGATATTGGAAGCAATGACAGAAAATGATATGAAAAGATACAAGATAACAATCATATAGTAGAAAAAATTCGTTGATTGTGGTATTTTGCCAAAAAAAAAAATTATGGATAAAATTTACAAAACTTCAAAAGATAAATTCAAATAGCCCAAATAAAATATAGGAATAAGGATTACAAATAGAAACATATTATAATTATTATTGTAACGATGATGACGATTAGAGCGGATAATTATTAAACTAATTAAAAATAATAAGAAATGATATATCCACTAATTTTGTTACGAAACAGACGTCGTCTCATTCAGACAGACCAGTACCGCCACCAAAAAGAATTGGTCTGAAATATGTAAATCTGGTTTCTATTCGAGCATAATCTGGCGATGCTATTATATTCGTACACGAAAGAAAAAGTCAGAATCCGTTCTGCAACCTCCAACAAATTTCAATCAGAATCGTTCGCTGTCAAATCAGGAATCAGTTTTGAAAAATGACCAAGAAAGTAAGAAAATGCATGCGTCCTTCGCACGACAGCCAACTTTGCCTTTCTTTTCCTCTACAGCTCTACAAACCTTACTAATATCATTACAAAGGCACGATCTTATTAGCCCGCACTCACTCACCTCACTCCCAAAAATTTATTTAAATTTTTTTTCTTTTTTCATAAACTTGTAAATCTAGGTATATTTAATATATATAACAAATTTTACCATTTTTAAAGATATGTATATTTCTTAGATTTTTAAACACAGTTATTTCAGCAATTTTAGACCATTAAAAATGGCTAAAATACCTAAAATATTTATATGTTTAAAAATCTAAAAAATATATACATATATTCAAAAACGATGATGCTTAATTTATATTTAAATATATGTTGATTAACAAATTTATAGAAGAAGAAGTAAAAAATTGATAAATAGGTATTTTGGAGTGATCAATAGGATCATGCCTCGTTATTATATGCAGCAAAATAAAGTTTTACTGCATAAAAAATTATCACCTGAGTAGATTTTTATTGTAGTGTTTGAATACGGTACAACCATTAACTTGATAGCCGCATTTTTATGAAGATTTTCAAAGCTGAGCTAAATCAAACCCTACAAGGGTGTCCTATTTTTTCATTCATAAGACTTGAACTTCAGATTTTATTTAAGGGAAAATAATCTCCTTAGCATTCGGACTAATATAAGATAGTTTAATCATGAAAATTTTACAATGATACATGTTACAAAGAAAAATGGGTATCCTTTTGACATGTACCTACAATTGAAAAAATGATTTTAACTTAGTTAGGCAATATTGAGATAATATATAATTTTAGATTCTTCATAATCGATCAACTAAACGACCATAGCTCAGTTGGTCGTGGCTCTTGTCAATGAGCTGTAGGTTGTGGATATGAAACCCATAAGATGGGATTTTCATCCTCCGCGTGATCGGAGCTTAGTCTCTCATGGTGGGGGCTATGGTTTTCATATGACGAGTCTCTACCATTGTTAATAGTAAATATATATATATATATATATATATATATAAAAGAATATTTAGGGGCAAATTTGCAAGACGAAAAAGAAACAAAAAGATATAAAGACTTTTAAATTCGATTGTAAAATGAGTTGAAATGAGATGTAAATATGTAACAGTAACAATAAAAAAAATTCAACGGTTTAAAATTCAAAGACCCGTAGTATATGAAAAAGAGCCGATTCATTTCTTGCTCGGTTCATTTACGTCGAGAATTTGATCCAAAATTTTAATAACATCTTATATGAGCGATGGCTTTAATGTTATGAATTAATCATGCGGTCTGCCAAAGGTTAGTCTTGCTGATCAAAAATCCTTTGCACCGCTGGGCCATGTAGGAACACAAGATGCACCTGTGTCGGCAACGCACGCTCGCATTTACAGAACCGAAAGTGATGCCTTTTAATGCCTTTAATTTATTGACACCATTCGAGGTGGGGCAATGATGGAAAGGTATATCACCTCTCACAAAAATTCTCCTGTTCTCAACAATTAATAATCTATATTTTCTTATTTCTAATATAACTTTTTTTTTTATTTTTATCAAATATAATATATATTTTCGTATTCACAACACACAATAGCACATTTTATATTCCGCATCCTCATTGCATCCAAGGTGCTAACATTATCTTGGAAATGATCTCCACATGGAAATCACATGTTTTCCCAATAAGAGAAATTATATGGAATTCATAATGTAAAATTTCTAGCGGAAATAAAAACTATCATTCTGGCTTAGAATCGAAACCGTAGCTTGATTTGTACACGTACCAATATCAAACTACTGTTATGTAAGTATTGACCACACTGTGAGATTGTGGCTAGCAGGTGGTCACTTTAGTATTATATGTAATAACAATAAAACAGGTGAATCAAATACATAATAGTATGGTTGTCAAAATATATATATATATATATATATATAAAATAGTATGCCGGGTTAATTTCAAATATAACATAAGTTCTACCTTCATTTTCAAATATGACCATTCGTTTATTAAAAAAATCAAATATGACCACACCATATTTCCAATATTGTAATACCCTATAGATTTTTACCAAAATTCTTTCGGTTAAAATGATTTTCATGACTGGTAGCATTGTATTTTGATAATGATATACATTACATAAATGACGTTTCTTTTTTTTCTTTTTTTTTTTGCATGAGGATAGATTTTAACAAAGAATATTTTAGCTTGGTAAAAAGCACAAGGAGATATGTCATATCTGAAAATAAGGTGAAATGTGTGGTCATATGGTAACGCTGGGTTCACACTGCAGGGTGGCCCTGTCCCACTCGATTCCCACAATCACGCAGCGCAAACGCTGGGATAACCAGTTTCCCGCGGTCCAAAAAAAAAAAACACACTAATCGCACGACCCAATGGTCAGGTGCGACGTGGCATTAGGTCGTCAGGCCCCCGTGGAATACGACCAGCTGGAATTTTTAAACTGTGTGAGCCCCACAGTACCCAACTAACGGTCAGAAAGGCATCATGGGGCTGTCCATTTCCGATGGAGAGAGAACGAGGGCATAGATGTCGGTGGGCCCCCACAATCCCCACCTTCAGCTGCACCGCATCAGCATCCGATCCGATGATGTCCTTCGGCCTCACACATGCCAGCTCGCCTTGCGAGTGCCTGATCTGAGCCGTTGAGTAGGCTACGACGCATCCTGATTCGGGGAAATGCGTTGGGTTGGAATTAAGACCGGCAATCGGGATTGGTCGTACGAGGTGAGGGTTTCAGTGGAACTGACCTTATTTTTTAAATATTTTATTTTATCTTATTTTTTATACTAGATTAGGACAAGTTGATTTAATCCTTACCTTTTTTCAATAGATTTCAACAAAAACTCCGAGGGTGCATTTGGCAATTTGCAAAAGTTGTCAAGTTAAAACTTTTCAATCTAAAACTTGTCACTCTCCATAATTATTTTTTTAAAAATTATTTTTTACACATCTTTCTATACAACAACCATACTTTTCAATCATTTGTACACAATTACTAATACCACTAACCTATTTATTTTAAATTTATTCTATTTACTCCTCATCATTACCCCTACAATATCACATCACTTTCTACTAATTTGACAACTTTTATATAAAAAAAATTTCATCGAAAGTTTTACAACTTCCCAAACACACCCTGAATTTGTCTCAAGTCCGCATCCAACGACAGAATGAGTATAAAATGAGTGGTGGTAGAATAATTTTAAGAATTTATATACATATTATATGTAAAGACACATCTATGCAAAATTTAAATATTAAATATTTCATTATTTTACTAGTTAAAAAAATAAACATTATTATCAAATAAAATATGAGTAAATACATTGTATCTCTATTAAAATAGGTCAATAAAATATACTTCATTCAAAGTGAATTTTGACATTTATAAAAATATTTTTAAAATAATAGTATATTTTGCAAAAGCTTCCAAAATGATAGAAAAATCATAACTATGCACTAAGAGTTAAAAGTATATATGCAAATATCTTTGATTAATTCTTATTTTATTAACATAATTAACAATAGGTAACGTGAAAATTTCGAAAGAAAATAAGATTAAGATTAAAAAATATATTTATAATTTATAATAAATAAATATATGCAAGGAAGGTCGGGATTCTTTGAATCGGGACATGGTCAACCATACTAATTTTATTTTTAAATTCAGATCAAAATTTCTCTCTCAGTTCTTATATTGCGTAAAAAAAAATTTATTTACTTAGGTCAAAATAGTCCCAGTTATGGGCAGGTCATAGATCGACTGCCCCATTTCTCACCCTTAGTTGGATTAAAAATTTCGAAAAAATGTATTAGCATAATTGGGCAAATGTCCACATATTCTTGATGCCTACTACTACATTTTTTTTCACATAACATAAATAAAAGTTGCAAACATTTCATCTTGATCAAAAAAAAAATTTCATTTCTTAGTCGGGCCCATCCAATGCAAATGTTTGCAATGAAGGTCCAACATGTGGGCCCACGTATACATATATATCTTAAATATAAAATCATTTTTAAATATTACGAAATTATTTAATATTTTTTAAATATTGAAAATAAAAAATTCCAATCTTCGTGTGTGGGGACGCAAACCTTTGCATTAGATCATTACCGTTGTTTTATAGATCCACTTTTTTCGTCGTCCACAAAAATTATATATATATATAAATAAAGAAGAAACTTCACTCGAAAAAGAATCATAATAAAGAAGAAACTGAAGCGCTTGTCCAGGAGAAAGAACTGAAGCAGAAATCCATTTTCATTTCAAGGGGGGCCCGTCTTTTCTCTTCACAAATCACATCTCCCATAACCATCCATATACCAATTTACATACATATACGCCGTATGCCCAAAAAACAAAAAACAAAACAGCAAAAATATAAAATTGAAAAAAAAGGCCAAAAAGAAATTCTAGTTGTTGTTGCTGGTGGTATTCTCGGCCGAGGACGACGCGGCCATCCCTGGCACGTGCGCGAATCTCTGCAGCTGTATCATGCGCGCGTAGGTACCGTCGGGATGGTGTTTCAAGAGGTAGGAGTGGGACCCCTGCTCCGCCACCTTCCCCTCGTCCAGCACCGCAATCACATGCGCGTTACGCACCGTCGCCAGCCGGTGCGCCACCACCACCACCGTCGTCCTACCTCCCGCCGCAGCCTTCTCCACCGCCTCCTGCACGCACCTCTCCGACTCCGCGTCCAGCGCGCTCGTCGCCTCGTCCAGCAGCAATATCTCCGCCTTCCTCAGCATCGCCCTCGCGATCGCGATCCTCTGCTTCTGCCCTCCCGACAGCTGCACCCCTCGCTCCCCCACCCACGTCCGGTACCCATCCGGCAGCCCGGAGATGAAGCGGTCCGCGTTCGCCATCCGCGCCGCCTCCACCACCTCCGCCTCCGTCGCCCCTTCCCTCCCGTACGCAATGTTCTCGTGGATGCTCGCTGCGAACAGGCACGGCTCCTGCGGCACCGCCGCCATGTGCTGCCGAAGCGACCGCAGATTGTACTTCCGGATGTCCTTGCCGTCGACCAGCACCCGCCCCGACGACGGCTCGTAGAACCGCTGCAGCAGCGCGATCACCGAGCTCTTCCCGCATCCGCTGGGGCCCACCAGGGCGAGCGTCCTTCCGGCGCGCGCCCGAAGGGAGAGGTCCCGGAAGACGGGAACGTCCGGGCGGGAGGGGTAGGCGAAGTCGACGTGTTTGAGCTCGACGTCGCCGCGAAGGCGGTCGGGGATGGGGGTTGTCTCCGGGTCGTCCGGCTCGATCTCTGTCCGGCGGTCGACGAGGTCGAACACCGAGCGCATGGCGCGGCCGCCCTTGATGAAGTCCGGCGCCAGGGTCAGGGTGTCGGCGGCGCCATTGGCGGAGACCATGAGGACCATGAAAACGCGGATGGTGTTGGAGAAGTCGGAAAGAGCATGCTTGACGAGCCAGGAGGCGTACCAGAGGCCGAGGGCGTAGGAGGCGTAGAGGAGGAACTGGGCGACCCCAAAGCCGCTGCCCGCGATCTGGCCCTTCCAGAAGCACCGCCGGAGGGGGGCCTCCAGGCTGCCCGCGAAGAGCCCCACGATCTTCGACTCCGAGTTGAAGGCAGCTACGGTGCGCACGTTCGCCACAGCCTCACTTGCAAGCTGCGTTGCCTTCGCGTGGGCGGCCTCCAAGTCGCCGGAGAAGCCTTTCATGAACATTTTCTGAACAGAAAACAAATAAATTGCTTTGCGTTAGGCAAACCAATAACTGATGTTATTCCATTAAGAAACACGTTCTTCGATTCGAATCGAGAAATGAGTGGGATCTAGTCGGCAATATTTCGCTGACCAATGTATAATCCAATCCGCCCAATAACTGAAATTTCATGAACAGAATCGTAGCTTCGATTCAATTTCCGTCAAAAATGGGAGAAGAAATAATCAGTCTTGATGAGCATTAGTGGCGGAGAAGATTTACCTGCAGGACGGTGGCAGCAACAACCACGGGGAAGACTGCAATTAGGACCAGAGCAAGGCGCCACTGCAAGACGAACCCAGCAGTGCAGGCAACGAGCATCAATGCTGAGTTTTGCATGATGACCGAAATCCGATCCCCTATTGCCGACCGGACGTTGTTGGCGTCGAGGGCCAGGCGAGCTGCGATCCTGGCGCTCTCGTTCTCCTCACGGTCGAACCACGCCACTTCGTTCCGAAGAACCGCCGCCAGCATTTTCTCCCTCACCCGTTTGGTCAGGTTCTCACCCACCACATCCCAGAACAGATGCTGGAGGGTATTGAAGAGCAGGGCCGCCGACGATACGCCGATCAGCAGGAAGCAGTACTTGCCGATTTCCCTCCTCATGTAGGCGTGGTCTTGGCTATAGTAGATGCTGAGGACGGCGCTGAGGACGTAGGCAAAGAGGGCAGAAATGGAGCCGCAGACGACGGAGCCAACGGAGCCGATGAGAGCATAAGCCCACTCAGGGGAATTCATCTTGGCCAGGCGCCAGAAGGAGCTAGCCTGGTCCTTGAAGGCGAGCTTCTCGTGCCGGTAGCTCGGGTAGGCAGCGTCGAGAGAGAGGCTGAAGTCGGAGGTGGAGAAGTCGGAGAGGCGGCGAGAGTACGGCGATCGACCATAGGACGAGTTGCGGCCGATGATCGGCGAGCTGACAGAGTTCCGGGCACTTGAAGGCCTGCCAAAGGAGAGAAGCCATTACGTTTACGGTGCTCTGTTTATCCATGCACAGAGTAAAAAAGACATCTTTATCAAGAATTTCTTAGTCAGTCAACCTGATTTGGTCCTGAAATTCATGATTTTGATGAAAATGCGGGTACAACATTTGCAATCGGAAGTTGAGATAACAGAAGAGTACCTGGCACTACTCTTTCTTGCATTGTTGAGAGCGGCTTCATGAGCCATCTCCTGCATGCGGATGAGCTTGGCGTAGAGACCGTTGTCGCCCTTCGCAATCAGCTCATCGTGGGAGCCCATCTCAGAGACGCTCCCCTGCTGTAGAACTGCGACGAGGTCGGCCTTCCGGATGGTGGACAGGCGGTGGGCGATCACCAGCGTTGTCCTCCCGATCATGAACCGGTCCAGGGCCTCCTGCACCAGCTTCTCCGACTCCGAGTCCAGCGCACTCGTAGCCTCGTCCAGTAGCAGGATCGCCGGATTCTTTAGCATTGCTCGAGCAATGGCTATCCTCTGTTTCTGTCCACCCGATAGTTGCAATCCTCTCTCCCCAACCTGCACCATGCAATTTCACTAATCTATCACTCATTCACTCCCAAGTCCCCACCAAACATTTCATTTTGCAGCCTTGTATTGCATTGCGTTGCATCTAACACAAAAATCAGAATCCCATTTTAATCCCACCAGAAGACTACCATTACCAAATTAGCGGGTAGCTAAGAACAAATTGATTGTATCGTTAGATTGTGGAACTGAACATTGGGTGGATGTAAGGTTGGATTGGGTGTCAATGGAATTGATCAAATCCAATTCAACCATCTTCAAAGATGTAAATGAGAGACGACAGTTCAAGTTAATGTAAAAGTGAGAATCAATTAAACTAGTATTTGATGATTGACAGAAAGATACTAAAAAGATTTTTTTAAAAAATCATGAAATGAGAGTGGCTAAAATAATATTATTGAGGTGGATAGAATGTAAAATATAGAATCAAGATAAAGAAATGCCAGACAGGCTGAAGGTAGAAGTACTTAAAAAAACTTTAGAAAAGATAATCTAAAGACCCGTGGAACTTCGACTCGTAGAATAGAGACTAAGGCTAAAAATAGATAGTATTATGAGTTTATCTAAATAGAAGATTATTTAAAAGGATTGAATTTTCGAGGTCACTGGAATGAATTTACTTCAATTTTTATGAAGAACATAACTTCATAATGGGAAAAGATCAATAAAATTCATGAACTTTACTCCGTTCAAATAGCGAATAAAATTCGACTATGATGATGATAACAAGACATTAATGTAAAAATTCATCAAGAATAACATAGCGCATTTGGATAGCAGTGCCTAATAAAATGTAAAATGAAAGTGCAAAAGAAATAGGAGTGCCTAAGTGCACCTAAGCTCTAAAAGAATATGAGTATTTGCACTCAAGTGCACTTAACTGTAAAAGAAAATGAGTATCACAGCCCCAAAAAAAACACAAAAGAAATTGGCAATATACCATCATGCTAACAATAGAAGGTCTAATTGGACAGCGTAAAAGGAAGAAATTATAATACAAAAGAGCATAACAAAAGTACATGACAATTAGATGAGGTCAATGATATGGGTTTTTTAATGAAAAAACAAGAAGAAGGATCAAAGATATAAAATTAACAAAGTAACATTACTAAAATTATTGAAAATTGTAAAAAATTCTGCTAATATGAAAAATATATGAAGGTAAATATCGCATAGCCCATCCAAATGACCTTAGACTAATTGCCCAATTAGACTTTTTCAACATAGGAGCAAAGTTTCATAGAAGCTAAACACAAACTCAATCCAACTTCTATAAGAATGGTTTCATATAGTCTAATCATTTTCCCACATTAATAATTAATAAAAAATTTACTTATATACTTAACATTATTTATATAGCTAAAGACTAATTAAGCTTCATCCAAATCAAAGATATATATTGGTCATATCAACTTAAAAATAAATATGTTCATGGTAAATTATGAAAAATATTTAGATTCATCAACATTATGTAAAACCACTTCTAGATAAGTGGAGTTTTCAGGACAATATTGCTAATACCAAGCACGATGGTGAAGCGTATTTTCCATCAATCATGCTGAAAAATGGATAAGAATAGACAGATTTCAAAAAAACGTGTTAGTAAAGACGGAAGATAACCATTTGACAAGACGATATCAAAAAAAAAAAAAAAAAAATTGACAAGAAAAGGCAGATGATTATAAATAATGATGATAATAAGAGAAAATATATTTCAATACTCCCCAGAATAAAGATAATAAACTTGTATAAAATATAACTCAAAAGTGCAGTTAAATAATTAGTCGTGTAAGCAATATTAGTATAATCAAATGGTTGAATTATGGGAGCATGTGATAGCCGTGGCAAGTGGCAAGTGGCAACTGAGACTTGACCATGTGAATGCGTTGAAGTTAAACTAATCCCAACCGTCACCTGCATAGCTCTTAACGGCATGGTCGGCTGCTACTGTTCTAGACCAACCAACCAAAACCCAACATTAAAAAAAGAAAATTCCCATTCCACCCCACCACCCCACTCCAAACCAAAATCATCTCGGCCGTTGATCTACTGACAAGGCCACGGATCCTCTTCGATCCTGCTCCGGATATGTCAGGATAATCCGCACGCATCTCGAATCTTAAGAGACGTGCGATGAAAGCAATATAGTCAAAGGAAAATGTGGAAATTTGGTTCCTGCCTCCCATGCTATTACTAGACACTGTCACATTTATTTATTTAATTATTTATTTTCAGTGAAAAAGTGGAAGACACCCCTTGATGTCGGAACTGCAGAAAATTTCCTTTGCCTGCGTATCAAGCAATTGCTGACCGAGTACAGTCCCACTTTGAATACTCGGATGGGGTGTACCAATAATACACAGCCACAGCAAAGTATATCATTGTTCCACGAAATGCCCTCTGTACATGGATGATCAATATATAATGTAGCTTTTATGGATTTTAGAAAACCGATACAAGCGTACAAAAGTTGTCCGAACGTTTAAGAATGAAATGATTATTTTCTAAAACGTCCATAATATATATATAAGAAAAATCAACCAACTTACGATAAGAAAACTACGGCTTTATAAACATTTTTAAAAAATTTATAAAAATTCTCATATTTTGTTAAAATGGAAAAAACAATATTCTTCAAATTAATAAACAGCCTAAATAATTTTAAAAAAAAGCTGTTCGAATATGCTACAGCCAAATAGGCATTCTCTAAAAAGACTTTTTTTGAGGTAAAAAAGATTTTTTAAAACTAACGATTTTGACAAATCTAAAAAAATATTTAATAAAACCTGGACTTTTTTAAATATAAAAATACGTTAATAAAGCCATGATAAAAATTGCATGGATATATGCATTTATGCACATGATTCTGATGAAGCTAAGGGCATAAAGATCGGCGATACTCGGGACCATGTTCCACCTTGCAAATTTTAGAATCTCACCCGTCAATTCTATTTCTAGACAAATGACCCTTTGGAGCCAAGGCATCTCAGCCGTGGATTTTGGCGCGCGGCCCGCATTCAGCGCCAGTGCTCCGCGGACTACGCGGATATGATTGGTGTGCCGATTGGTACAAGCGACCAAATAAATGTGGCCAGCACGCGTGCGGTTCCCACTGATTGAAGCAGCAGGGCCCGCAGTCAAAGACGGTGGTCCCTCGTGCCTGGAAGACAGCGTAGTTCGCGGGGCACGTTCCTCAGGTGCACCTCACGCGAATCATTCCCCCAAATAAAAGACAGTGGATGTGGGCTATGGAGGTTGGGTTTTCAGACCTGGGTATCATAGCCTTCGGGAAGCTTGATGATGAAGGAATGAGCATTTGCAACACGCGCAGCTTCCTCGATCTCAATCTGGCTTGCATCTGGCCTTCCCAACAGCAAGTTCTCTTTGATGGTTGTGGCAAATAGAGCTGGCTCTTGGCTCACCAGACCTATCTGCTGCCTCAGCCATCTCAGCTTCAGCGTCCGGATATCCTGCCCATCAAGCAGCACTTGCCCTGTAATACACACCGCCACAATCATGATCCGTTGTTTTCACTCGGTCAATGTACTGCTGATTTAGGTTCGCTGTGGGACCCAAATTGAATGTTTTATCCGATTTCCAAGACACCCACACTCAATTTTGAAGCTTGCCCCAAATGCAAGATAGTAATGAAAAATGGACTACTTCATCCAATTTTCCATGGTACCCGCATTCAATAAAATCGATTTGAAGGCTACCCAAAATGGTAAAAAGGAAAGAATGTAAAGAAAATGATCTTTAGAAGCTTAGAATTCGGAATAAAAAAAGTCAATGTAAGTTTTATTCCTTGATTATTAAACGCTACGTTGGTCCAGTGACGAGTTTTCAAAATTTCCTTTAACTTGCTTTGAAAGGTATGAATTGTGAAAACATATCCCTTATCCCTTGGAATCATGGTGTGTCTGGTTGGCACCAAACATCATGAAACTTTTCAATTTTCCCAATACATTTTATGAAATTCCATATCATGTCGTATTTGGTACAAACAAATGCAACCATTAGCCATCATGATCCATGCATGATTAGAGTTGACTAAAATGTGGTGAAATAATATTTTAGTTCCCACCAAATCAGGCATTTCTACAATGGGCATGTGGGCTCCAAATGTTCAGCTAAAAGGAATCGTTGGAGCTAATCAAACAATCTCCGGAAAGCAACAACAACAACAACTCAAGGAAGATGACTGAAAATGAGTTTTTCCCCATTTATAAAACCCTCATATTATACACTTGTCATTACTATCATTAACCATTTTCCACCCCAGAACAAGTTTTATTTATATTCATAATTTCCAATTTTTAATTGAGACGATTAACTTTTATCATTGCACAAAGGTCGCACAAAGACATAAAACCTTAGACAAAAATAACTTTATTAACTAAATATGAACTCATCTTTAAGCAAACTCCAAACAACCCATCCATTACCGAGAATAGGAATTTTCTGAATACGTTTTTAAAAAGCAATTAAAAAAGGCTGCATGTGCTAGCTCTGGAGATGGTTTTGGTGGGAATATTCTCAAATGCAATACAGGGAAATGGAACAAGGACAGCCCTGTATTACACAAGTAGAAGTTTCCAAAATTAAAGTTCTGTTCCTGTGGGTGCATTACTTCTCATTGATGATGACTCATTTTGCTATTTTTAATTCCATAAAAACCCAATTGAGAAATCTAAGGAAATAACAGACAACAAATTCCTTGCGTCTTCTCGGCTTTTCTGCTTGCTGCATTAGCTAATTTGAAGCGTCTTTTTTTCTCTTTCTTTTTTTGAATTTTCTAAAAATCAATAAAAAAAAAATTACCAATAACAACTACCCAGTACCCAACAGGGCCAACAAGCCAAAATCCCCCAAAAACATAGAAAAAGGGAGTAAAATGATTGAATTTTGGGTGCTTGCATACCTGAAGTTGGATCGTAGAATCTCTCAATGAGGGAGACAACAGTACTCTTCCCAGACCCGCTGCTGCCCACCAGAGCAATCGTCTTCCCCGCCGGCACAGTCAGCGAGAAGTTGGAAAGAATCCGAGCCTCGGGCCTCGCCGGATACGAGAAATCCACATTCTTCAGCTCTACATGCCCTGTTACAGAGCTCAATTCCAGCCCGGCGTCGCTGTTTCGGTCGATCCCCGGCTTGTGATCGATGACGCGGAAGATCTTCGCGGCGGCCACTTTCGCCTTGGCGAACGCCGTCATGCTCGGTGCCGATTGCCCGAGAGCTCTGCAAAATCAATGAACTTAGAGAAAATCAAAGCAGACCGCGTGAGAAAGAGAGGATTTTGCTGTGTCCTTACATTCCGCCGATCATGACGGAGAACATGGTGGCTATGGCGAGGCCCCCGTTGGTGAAATGGTGGCGGACGAGGTATCCGCCGTACCAGAGCAGCAGAGCGTAGCAGCAGAAGACAGTGAAGTACGTTGCTCCCAGTCCCACCCCCTTTGAAAATCCGCTCTTGTAGCCGATGCGCTGGGCAACCCGCAGCGCCGAGGAGTAGGCCTGCAGCGCTCTGGATTCGCCCACGTAGGAGAGAACAGTCCTGATTTGGACAATTGTCTGCACTTTCAGGCGAAGAAAATCAGGAACACTTAAGGGCTGGAATATGAAGAAATGGAGAGAGAGAAAGAAGAAATCTCTCACCTGTTCGACGATATTCCCAGCCTCCGAGAGCGCTTGCTGGCTCTTGGTGGTCAGCTTTGTTAGTGTGTTGGTGTGAATTGCTCCAATCACAGCAATGAGCGGCACCACCGCGAGCGTCACCAGCGCCAATTGCCACACGGCCGTGAAACCCACCGCGAAGCCCGACACAAACGTCGCCATGTAATGAATGAAATTGCCCAGCTGAAAAGGAACAGAAAATAAATAAATAAATAAATAAATAAAACCAATTGAGAGCGTTTCCAGATTACTCCAACGCATTAACCAGCAGCATAGTTAGAATTATTCCAGTACTTTCTCGCTGATAGCGTCTTGCACCATGACTGCTTCGCTGTTGATGGCGAAGACGATGTCCGATGTCCGGACGTTGGTGTCAAAGTACTGAATGTCCTGATTCAGGGCGGATTCGAGGAATTTGATTCTCAGCTTGGTAGACTGCCGCTCTCCGGTCCACATCCAGCAAGAGATTTCTGAAAGCATTCCAATTCTCTCCGATCAGCTTACCCCCAAAAAGCACAAACAGATGAATGCGAGGAAGGAAAACAAAAATAATGGGACCTGTGGAAAGCCAACTTACCTGCCCAGGAAGACGCCCAGATCGCGGCACCCACCACCAGAAAGTAGAATGCATACTGCAGATTCACAAGGAGAGGATGAACGGAGTGATGAAAAAAGGGAATTCAAATTCCCGAAAGGAATGCAAGCAGAATCAACGGACAAACCTTGAGGACTTCCTGCATCATCTTGTCTGGGTTGTTGGCATTGGAGCCGAAGGAATTGACGAGATCGGCGAAGAAGCGGAGGAAGATAGGGAGGGAGCAGCCATGGACAACAGCCCCAGCAGTCCCAATCGCCATGAGAACATAGTCCAAGCCATCTGCGTATCGGAAGAGCTCGCCGAAGCTAGAAGAGGGAGGCGGCGGCGCCGGCTTTTCATCTGTATTTCCATTTGGGGGTGCTGCTGAAGAAGGTGAAGTTGCTGCTGCTGCAGCAGCAGCAGTAGTAGGAGTAGCAGTTTCCATATCTGCTTCTGCTTCTTGGATGGGAGGCTGCTGCTTGTTTTGCTTGGTATATATATGGGAATGGGAGGTGGGTGTGGAAGAGGAGGAGGGGGGAGGAAATGAGCTCAAGGCCTTGCATTTCAGACCATTTCCACTGCTCAACCGTCTTTATCCTCTCAGACTCTTGGGACATTGCAAAAAATTCTCTCTTTCCTCCTATTTTCCTCTTTTTATTTCTTTTTTCTTTTTTTTTTCTGTTTTTTTTTTTCAAATTGAGGGGCTTTTTTTTTTCCTAGGAATTTTTACCGTCTCGTCTTCTTCTTCTCTTCTTTCTGCATCCCTCGCTCTTCTTTTATCCTCCCCAAGGCATTCTTTTGTCTGTTTTTATGATTTTTTTCTTTCTCTTTCCATCTCCTCCCGACAAAGGGATGTGTGAAAGCATGAAAGTGGGGGAAGGGAGTTTTTCTTGACTGGAAGTGGGTGGTGGTGGTGGATCTGATGCAGCTTCGGATATGCTGTTGTTTTTGGTACAAGTGGGGGAGGGAGAGGTATGTGTCTCAAGCGCACGATGCACATACTCCCTCACACACCCTCTCCCATCTTGGATGCAGCGGTCAGTATCTAGCTCAACGCAAACCCTTCAAATCTTGGGGTCCATCTGATGGGTGGTGAGATTGGGAGGATTTTGATTTATTTTGGGTGCGGGTGGAAGTGCGGGGTTGAGAGTCAATTCCAGTGATTTTTTTTATTTTTTTATTTTTTTTCAGTCAATTAATTGAAATCTCGCATGTGCGGATTTGTTGACTGTCAGGATGAATGATTTGGGGTTTCGTTGCAAGAAGATTTTTACGAACCGTTGGCTTTACATCATCTTCAGTAGAAAAATAGAAATGAAAAAAACTATTGCATTGTTTGGACAAAGAAAGCCTTTGCATAGAGTAAAATTTTGAAGTATAGACTTTCATCTTGTAAAAATTTTAAAACACATACTTAGCTAATTTTTTTATAATTAAATATATTTTTAATAAAAGTTATTTGCATTTATGTCGACTCGAGAGTAAAGTATTTGCATCTTATGGTTATTTCTTATTTCTTTGCGTGTGTGCTAATAATTTTAAAAATATTTCCTGTTCATGTCAACACTATTAATCTTTATTTAACCATGGTTAATATTTTATCAGGGAGTCGAGTACTTTACGGGGAACATGCTCCTTATGACTTCATGTTAACACATAATAATATAAATACAAGAATATATTATGTAGAAATTAAATTAATATATTTAATCTGAGGAAATCTTTAAAATATTTTTATATCTTAAAGTATCTTCTTATACTTTTTATTATAATTTTAAAAATTAGAATTTAATTATATAGGGTAAATATTTACAAAATATCAAGACACCAAATTTATTATTTAATGCGAGAAGTAGTTCCCAAAATAAATAATTTTTTATAGTTTTCAATTTTTTAAAAATATATTTATTTATGTGAAATTATTTTAGTTACATATTATTTTCTTATTTTTATAAATATATGTTATATAGCATGATACATATTGTACATGTTATGTAATATTTTTTGTATTTCTATTATTATATAGTGTTTGCAAGTTTCATACAAGTAATTTCATATAACCGATTTCATTTTTAATACATTCATGATTGATAGAAAATTCATTTTATGTAATATAGGGTTAATTTCAAATATACCCACTATATTTGCCTTTAATTACAAATATACCCACTAAGTTTGAAAACTTTCATATATACCCACTAAGTATGAGTGCAATTTCGTATATACTTATTATAATAGTTATAAATGTTTAATAATTTTAAAGTCTCAAAATACCCTTGATTAATCTAGCATTTATTGTGATTTGTGTAATATCCAGACTTTTAAAACTCATTATGTCTAACTTTTCTCTCACATTAAATGTGTTACCATTATATTGTTCAACTTATATCGTAGTTGAATGACTATTATTAATAAATAATAATGAGCATTTTGGACATTTCGTATGATGGATAACAGTGATTTTTAATCACGCTTGACGGAATGGGTATATTTGAAATTTCACGCATACTTAGTGGGTATATGTGAAAGTTTTCAAAATTAATGGGTATATTTGTAATTAAAGGCAAATGTAGTGTGTATATTTGAAATTAACCCTTTAATATATTTAACATAATTTGTTTAGGTAATAAACTAAGTCTCATCAGAATCAAAGATATGCATGGAGCATCCGATCATGTTTACTTAAAAATACATATATTCATATGTAAATTAAAAATATTTAGATTCATTTACATATACATTGAAAAATAATAATACTTTGTATAATTATTCATCTATATAAGAATCGTGTTTTAAATCATTTAGATTTTTAAATCCACTTGTCGAGGTTAATTGAAAATATGACATTGAATTATTTTATTATATTAATTTTACGTAATCATGGTTGTGCCTTACAAATAATGTTATTAGATAAATCAAAGAGTTTCTATGATAATATATATGATGCTAAATATACTAAATTATATGAATTATTCACATATCACCATTGATATAAAATTAAAAGGGTTATTTAGAAGAGAGATTTTAGAAAAGCATAACCCTCTTACATACTAAAATAAATTATGGAGAAAGTACTAAATCGAGGAGTTGACTGCCCGCAGAAGTATCCGACAATGGTTAGACAGTAGCTAATGACGTTAATATTAATGCATAATACTTTAAATGTTATTGATATAAATGAAAATTTAATATTTTTCATTTTTACTTCTTTTTATTTTATTTTATGGGCTCACATGTAATTTTTATACACATAAAAATTTATCAATTTTTGAAATTACAAAAAATATAAATTCGTAATAGTAAATTTTGATATACAAACTAAATACACATAGAACTATATAAAAATGAAAAAATATATATAATTTAAAAAGATCAAAATACTTGTACTCATCGAGGTTGGTATATATGTATATTTTGAATCAAAATCTTTTTACTTTTTTTTTTTTATGAAGGCATGGGATCTATAGCCTTGAACTCAATTGTTGTAGGCTTGGAACTCTAGATCTTAAGAATTCATGGCCAGATATGCTACCACTAGGCTAATTTTGCAGTTACAAATCTTTTCACTTTTTTTAAATGCAACAAACCTTTTGAGCATACATGCAAAAAAAACCCTTTTATTAATAATGATATCTTCAAAAAATTTCGGTGAGTTTAGCATTGAAAAAGGAATTATACTTTATTTCTTTGTTATTTTTATATAAATCGATATCTTAATTATTTAAATTTTTATCTTTTCCATTAATTTTTTAGATGTGAAATTATTTTTTATTTTTCCATATAACTATCATAATTATTATATTTACTCGATTACCACTACTATATTATATCACTCACTCACAAATAATATTGATTTTATTTCATATTCTTTGTACTTGGTTTTTTTATACGGATTGTGTTTGACTATATTAAAAAAGTTAAGCTAAAACTTTTCACTATCAGTAACTATCAATTTTTTTATCATTTTTTCACATGTTCATACACAAGTATTTTATTTTCTAATTATTTTTACGCAATCGCTCGTACAATTAACTTATTTATTTTAACTTCATTCTATTTACTTCTAATCATTACTCCTGTTATATCACATTATTTTCTTCAAATTCAAAAAAAAAAATTTATGCATGAAGCTTTTCATCCAAAAGTTTTATTATTTTCTAAATACACTCCCTAATTACTACTTATTATATATTATCAAGCGTACATCTATATACTCTTTGACGTGAATACTCTCAAATCAAAGGCTTTGAAAAACGCCACGAATGGCATTGTGGTAAGACGGGACGCCCACGAAACAAGCGTTGCTAGCTTCAACTCCTACCACCTGCATTTAACATCTGTGTGGGATGATTTATAGATATCCCTCATAGGGGATATTTACAAAAATATCCTTCTATGATTTGAGAGTTTTGAATGCACTTTTTTTTATCGGTATATAATTACATATATTTCAACACATATTATACTGAAGACCTGAGACATTCTTACAAATCTGGGACACACATATTTTTCTAAAGAAATCTGGAGACACAGCTCCACGAAAGAATTAGGAAGACATAGCTTCCAACCAACCGGGAGACCACCTGCTCCCACACCCCATCCACCCGGGAACCACCTACTCCAGCTCATATTTTTTTGGCCGAAATCCCGAATGGAATTCAAACCAGCACCGACCGCCCGAACGCCCTTTTTGCACCGCTGTCGGTGCTTGGTTGGTCGTTTTGAATGCACTTAATTGTAATATTAGTTATCACATTATATAAATACTAATAAAAAAATTTTAAAATATTTCATAAAAAGGCTTTGAAAAAACTTGCTTTATATTTGTACGAATAGGTTTTATTTTAGCCATGACTGGTCACTATCAAGTTACGCATAAATAGGCATGTGATGGAGGATAAAGGATATTTTATTCATATTTGATATTTTTAAAAAATTTAATTATTGACTTAAAAGTTGGGGTTCTGGTTCAATGCTCCCGGGCACATATACTTATTTTTTAAATTTTTTTTTTCAAAATTTTTCATGAACTTGTTAATCTAAGTGTATTTAACATATATATAAGTTTTTATTATTTTTGGAGATTTTTAGATATTTATTTCGGATTTTTTAAAATCAGTGGCATATATTTTTCAAAAAATAAAATAAAATAGGTTCAGTACAATGCTCCCGGGTGCATTGAGGCTCAATACTCTTGGGTGCATTGAACCAAAACCCTAAAAGTTGAGCATGATTTGTAGTCTTGAAGTACCTGCGAAAGTTATTTCTGTCTGGTCTTCAAACTTACATTTTTTAATATAAATTATTAAGTTTCAATGCATTTAACCCAAACAGTAAGACTTGCACAGACCTTTCTCTCTTTATCTGTAATAAATGACAAAATACTTCCATTATTTTGCTATAAAATGCTCAAAACCGTCTTGTCATATAGAAAGAAAAAAATTACTTTTAATAAAATTTGATAAAACAAAAAATTTATCAAAGGAAGTTTCTAAAATGGTTAAATTGTTCAAGATTATAGTTATCAACGTTTTTTAATTTTAAAATCAAAAAATATATTTTTTACAATTTTAACTCAAGATAAATGAAATTTGACATTAAGGTGCTATGGTTCCTTTTATAGTGTAATTCTGTAATTTTAGATTACAAAATTTGTTTACAATTTTTTACAGCTAAGATAAAGAATAAAAGAGAAATTTTGAATTTAGCAAGAAAAAATCAAATGGAAACATATCAAAGAAAAATTGTTCTTTCGTTTGACGTGTTTATATAATTGAAAATATGGGGATATTTATATAAAATTTCTCTTTATTGAATTTTTTCTATTTTTAACATCTAGATGGTTGATGAAAAATTCACTTTATTTATTATATTTAATATTATTTATATTATCATATAAACACTTTCATTTGTCTAGTACATTGTATATGAGCCTATCTACAAATGTGTAAAAATTAAAGTAATAAAATAATTTAATGCTAAATATTAATTTTTAAGTGGTATATTCAATATTTAAACTATGTAAAATATCATTACTATGTGAATAAATAATTCTATAAAGTATTATTATATTTTAATACATATGCGAATAGATATAAGCATTTTTATTAATTTATACATAACTGCACCTATTTTCGAGCGAACGTAGCTTACGTACATATTAGATTTAGATAAAATTTAGTCTATTTGCTAAATGAATTATGTTAGAAACCACGAATATATTAAAATTTGTATTAGTCATCAACATTTTGAGGTTTTATAAAATTATTTTTATAAAACCGAGTTTCATAAAAACATACACATTGAAAATAAATAAATAAATTTTATTTGAAATTAATTTGGTTCTTAATCAAAGAAATTTAATCTATTCAAAAATTTATTTGCAAAAATCATATCCAAGTAAAATATTTTCTTGATATTTTTTATAAAAATATTCTCTCATGAGGTCATCAAGGGTGTGTTTGGCAATTAATAGAAAATGTCAAGTTAAAACTTTTCAATCTAAAACTTTTCATTTTCTACAACTATCATTTTTTAATCATTTTTTCACATTTTCCTATACAACTACCCTATTTTTCAATCATTTCTACATAACTATCTGCACAACTAACCTATCTATTTTAACTTTATCTTCTTTACTACTCATCATTTCCCGTATCATATCACAACATTTGACATCTTTTATTCTCCAAAACTTTTCATTAAAAGTTTTAACCCAAAATCACTCTATTTATGCTATTTTGCTAGAAAATTTTTTCAATTACACTATTTTACTCTCTAGCGTGAACATCTAGGAAATTTTCTTATACAATAATCTAAAATTTTATACTTAAAAAAATTTTCATAAATTGTCATTTCACAAGTTGCCCACAAAAATGGCTCTCTTGTCATGCACGCGCGCCATCTTTTCACGTGTGCTGCCACAGGGCCTCATTAGCGCCACTCGCGCGAGTCAACATGACAATACTAACTAACTGC
Source organism: Annona cherimola (assembly GCA_030490835.1). NCBI lineage: Eukaryota > Viridiplantae > Streptophyta > Magnoliopsida > Magnoliales > Annonaceae > Annona > Annona cherimola. The sequence goes on along the minus strand of CM059972.1, from coordinate 121,311,774 downwards.
CCGTTTTGACGGGTGAATTTATTCATAGGCAGCGGACAAGGAACTATGGCGTACACATTCACTCAACAAGTTAAATAATAGATTACAAAATTTCAATCCAAACCGTCAAAATAGTTAAATAAACAAATTTGTTAAAAATATAATTTAAAATGTAAATATTATTACAGAAAAAAATTATTTTATGAAGATTACTATACTGATTATTGGGAATTATGTTTGACCGGAACGCAGAAAGAGAAGTGTGGAATTGAGTGTTCCTGGGATACGTAATAATCATGAGACAGTGGATGATTTTATTATTATAATTATCATTTTTGTCCGTGGCTTGTTAGGCAAGTAAAAAGTCATCAACAGTGAGGAGCGAAGACCACCGAATTCAACCACCCCCACCGGATTTCCTCCGTCAGCGTCGCGCCCTCCAAATCCGCCGCACTTTCGCGCGCGCTCCCCTTCTTTCCCTCCAACATGAGCATCGTTGCTTGGGCTGATCGTCGGCGTGCCTCTTGTGGGGCCCACCCACAAAAGGGCCCATGTCAAAGAATAACCTCGATGTGGGCCCCACACTGATCTGTTGTAGAAGAAAGATGAATCGACGGCTAGGATGCAATATCCGAGTAAAATTTCCCAATAGAACGAACGGCTATGATTTCTGAAACCCATGCGATCAGAGACAGCGCCCAAAGCAGAGTTTGTGTCACCGAATTGAATTTCTGTAACCACCGTGCTATCACAGAGAGGCAAACGAAGATGAATTCTGCATCGTGCGAGACAAGGCACCGTTTAGTAACCACTGGAAGTTATCTTTCCATTATATTTTTCGAAAAATAATTTTACATTTTAACTATCTGACGACTCTATTTTTTATCCATATATTCTAATTATTTTCTTATACAACTACCTTTTTTTTTCCTACTATACCTTTATCATATCCGGTCATTCTCATATTTTTTAAAAATGTTTCTTTTTCCACTTCAAACTTACCTCTTGTCAGATGCATATAACCAACATTGGTAGGTGTGAAAGGAATAACAAATTAAGGACAAGATAAAAATAAATAACGATGACAATAAAAAATATTTAAGAGGTTAAATTATCAAAAGTGTCATGCTCGTTTATGGTTTGGATGGGATGAGGATGAAATGAAATTAGAAATTTTAATAAAATATTTTTCTCATTTTAAAAATAACAACATAAATTTCCTATTTCATATACATTTTTCTCATTTTCAACATATAACAACATGTTCACATTGCATTCAACATCATTTATGTAATTTTTATCACTAATATTGGGCATTAATCTTGTTAGCCCAGACCATCCATCTGGAGGAATATAAGTGCATTTTCCATGAAAATGCGAGCAAAAGTAAATATACTTCACATATTAAATTTTATGATTTTTAGATATATTTTTTGAATTCCAAAGTTCAATAATTTTTGGGTTTAAAATTTACATACAAAAAAGTTGTGTTTTTTTAAAAATTTAGAAAAAATATGTAAACATATTCAAAAATTAGGAAATTGGCATGTGAATTAAATAAATTTTCGGCTTATATTTTAATGAAAAAACCCTAAATTTTTTATGTCACGTCCGCTTTTATGACATGCGGATTGCAATTGGAAGGGAACTAAGAGTGTGTTTGGTTAGACACAAAAAAAGTCAATTAAAACTTTTCAATCTCCGTAATTGTCCTTTTATAATTATTTTTTTAATATTTTTATATTTTTTAATCATTTCCACACAACGACCCATATAACTAACCTATCTATTTTAACTTTATTCTCTTTACACCTCATCATTAACCCTATCATATTACATAATTTCTATCAACTTGACAATTTTGACTTTGAAAATTTTTTATCAAAATTTTTTATCTTTGGCCAAACATACCCTAAATTTGAAGTCGGAACATGCATGATACATGCATCCATAATCCTCTTTTAATTTGCAATTGGATGATAAACGGATGTTGTCATTTTCATAGATGAAAGGCAGGCATGTGGCGCCACAAGTGATGAATGAATGCCCTTTGCATCTATGTCTAATTGAAGAAGCCTTCTCCCCTTCCTCCTAATCCAATGTGCAACCATTTTAGAAATACGGATGGGAAGGAGCTAACAGTCCATGGGTATGTGGGTGGCATCCCTCGTGCGGTGGGCCTCTCCTACACATGCCATTCATTGCAAACAAGAATACAAACGAATATAATGTACATGTGTGTGTATATGTATATGTATATTCTTTGGAAATTAATACACATATGCATACACACGTAGAAGTAGCTAGCATTATTGGCATGGCTTTTTGGGTATGGTCCAATATCCATGTTGGATCCCACCGAGATGGGTTAGGTAAGATCTATATACGTATTTAGTACAAGAATGGGTGCCATTATTGGTTTTTAAGCCTAGCCACCAACTAGTTGAAATGATTTCAGTCCATGCTCAAGTCAGAGTATTTGACAACAATCGTTTTTTTCTTGAAATGATGTATTAGTTTAAAATTTTTTTTAATTGGGATATATACATCGTAATAAGATATATTCACAATCAGATATATTCACGACTCTCCCAATATGTATATTCACAACTCTCCCAATATGAAAAGAATTTTTCAGCAAACTACGTCCTAGGGAAAATTTGGAAAATTTTATATAAAATGCCCCGCGCTGGGGAATTATAAAACACCACAAACTCGAAGGGATTGTTTTAAAATCATTGCTAATTAAAGACCAGTGATTCGAAACTGCGACCAATGCATATGGTGGCAATGGATTTACCACCGTCGTCATTATGGCATAAAAAGACTAGTTGAGTAAATGAATATGGATATACAAAGTATGATAATTGCTTCAATTCTTATTATAAATAATATGGTGGAGCCAAAAATTAATTATATACAAATATACAATTTTGGTGCATAGAAGGAGAATGGAAGTAAAGAAATGAAAATTTTTAATTTTCCACATACTCGCAACATTTTACTATTATTGCCCCTGTTCCCAGTTCCCACAAGAATTCAACAATTCGTCCAACAATGTCAGATTTCATCCTTAATTCCTCCCGTTCCTTAACCGTTACATTCCGTCAACAAGCACACGTCTTATTTTTTTGATTTCCAAAAATGCCCCCCCCCCCCCCCCCCGCTCGCATCAGTTTCAGATGCCAATGTCGCCGTCTGTCATCGACGATAACAAGTTGGGTGAAAATGGAGGATCTGCAGGGAAGGAAGCAAAACCACCATTCAAGATCTTCGTCGGCTAATATTTCGATGAGGATGGACGAATAGATGCATTGATTTTAAAGACTGCGGCCGAATTCGAAAGAGAACGCCAAAGAAGACAGCCATTGACTCCAGAATCCAAAATGTAGACCCTCTTCTGTTTAGCTTTCGCCGATCATTTTCTTTTAGGTGTGCAGCCATATTTAGGGAGAAAACGGACATGGGTTTTGGATAATTTGGATCATTGGATCAATCTGATTCCGGTCCCTACGGAGTGCGATACCGGATTCCACGACTGATTGAGCGTGACCAGAATTTTGGGGAAGAAAGATGATGATCGATCTCGCCGGTGAGATGGGAGATCGCCACTACTCAGCGATCCACACACCGTCCACTTCCACCGCAGCGGTTGTACAATCCAACCAATTGCATTTGACGCTCTTTTAATCCCTCTGCCTAAAATCGCGTCTGTGTGCCTGCCTTGCATTGTTTTTCTGCTTCTGGAAGAAGTCTCCCCTGCGGCGTCGAGATTGAGGGAGTTCTTGATGTTGGTGATTGCCTCGGCCAAGTTGCGCCGAAAGCGCTGCCATTTGGAAGGTAAGATTGCGTCTTTGGAAACTGGGGGTGTCGCCGCTGAACTGGGAGAGCATCTGCCATGGCCTGAAGCCGGGAGGAAAGAAGAAATGGGTGGGGTGGGGTGGGTTTGATGTTTTTTCCTTGTTATGTTATTGGGTTTTCTTCCTTTTGATCAGAATGGGAAGAAAGCATGCCATTGGCCTGTCAAAGATGGGCGGATAGCCGTTTGGGGCATTTTTGGAATTTCGGAAAAAACAAGGGTGGAGCATTTTCACGGGAAGTGACGGTACGGGAATAGGTGGAATTAAAAGGGAAATGTTACGGGGTGTTAAAGGAATGTTCAAAATCTCGCGAGCATAAGAAGAAAAGTGGTGAAATGTTGGGGGCATGTGAAAATTTTTTCTTATTTTTTAAAAAATATGAGAATGATACAGCGCGGCAAAGGCAAAGTAAATAAAAATATAATTGAGTAAAAAACAATTGGAATGCAAAGAAAAAGCAAAAATAAGATAATTAAATAATTAAAATATAAAATTATTTTTAAAAAAGTGAGGAAGAAAGATTTTCTGCCCAGTCTAAAAAACCGTTACAATGGATGGGTAGACAAACAAAAAGTGAGAGAGAGGACAGAGTGAGATGCGCGTGCGCCCACTATTTCCGTACATCATGCACCGCTGCAACGCAGACTCTTCCATTTTTCCTACGTCGGATGACAGCCTGTTTGTTGTCAGATTTTTTGAACCTTGCTAACCAAAATACCCATGCTCTGCCGGACCATCTACCTCTTCTATGCCGTGCTCTTGCACCTTGCTTTTGCTACTTTTTAACTTGGATGACACCCTTTATTAATTTGTTACAAATTTTAAATTTCAAAACTAAGCGTTTATCTTTGAGACGAAATTTAAAGAAACAATAAATAGCTGAATTTACTAATTAATTATTTGGTTCCTATTAATCAATTAATAATAAGTATAAAGAAAAATAAAATCTGATTGAAGGAAAGATAACCGAAATAACTAGATGTAAAAATTCATGAAGCAATGGTCGAAGATAAGAAAATAAACTAATTAATGGTATTTTGTTAAAAATAATATTTTTTGATTTAAATTATAGATGAGGGGAATTTATACAGACAACCATATCTTGTATCTAAAATTATAGACTTCAAGATATTTCTGTATTATTTTAAAATACACACGCTACAAGAAATATTTTTTCAGCAGCAAAAGTGGTTGCAAATTTTGTTACCATTCTCCGTTGCACATCTTTTTCTTATTAAAATTAACTAAAAGTTTAAAAGCTACAAAAGGGAAAATCTAAGGACACTAGTTGAACAGTTGGGTAAAAACAGTAATCTTGTTATCTCCTCCTTAGAGGTTATTGAAGGCCTGATTAAAAAGAACCCTAGTTGATCATTAAGAAGAAGAAGAATAAGGACATTTAGGACAAGTATGAATTAACTCTCGAAAATCCAAAGTTATAATGTAGAGCAAATTTTTTTGCTTAAAGAGATAAATACAACTTCATAGCAACAGAAATTTCCCAATTTGTTTTAGAAGCTTTAATGCAACGCAACAATTTCGATGAAATTAGCAACAAAATCTTACTAATTTTGTCACCGAAACTGTAGCGAAATTTATTGATGAAAATTGGATGGCAGCAGTTTCATTACCGACTGGGCCGGGGCCTAATACGGATGTTATCAATATTTTCTTTCCTTTCCATGGTTCTACATCAGCCGTCAACATTGTGCCCAGTTTTTCAAATGCATTAATTTACTAATATTCCAAAAACGTATATATAGATATATGATGGTCAGTAAAAAAAAATATAGATATATGATTATCAGTAAAAAAAAAAAAAAATTGAAGCAGGCAAAGAAAGTACATTTTCCATTAATTAAAAGGATTAAAAACAAGAAGAGGGGATTCCTTCATTACTCAACACCATGTCAAAATATTGCTCTTGTGGAAATTTATGACAAAATAGATAAAAAGAAAAGGAATTAAATCGTGTAGTAATTTATTATGGTATTATGATTAGCGAGTGTTAGAAAATATGCTTATACCAAGGGAGGTGCTTGTGTGGCTGTTTGCAGATATGTTGGCAGAGCGTGTGATGGGCTTAGATAGGAAACAAATAAGGACTCACTTTCAGCCTGTTTGCACTGTACATTTCAGTTCTCAGTTTTTGACAACATGCAGGCCATGTCTGGATAATCCAGACCATTGATCTGTCTCTAACTGCAATTCGTCAGAATCATCATGAGTACAAGGGTACAAAACCTTAGGGCCCTTTTTTTCTTTTCAGTTGCATGTGGCCTTCTGCTTTTGTATTCACTCTCCTCTACAAGCACAGCCTGTTGGATTCCTCCACAGCAGTTCTTGGGCGTTGGGAATGCTTCACTGTTTTGAATGCTTTCCTCCTCCCGGATGCAGTTGTATGCACCCACTAAATGCACTCGAGTGCATATACCTATTTTTAATTTTTTTTTTACATAACTGTTAATCTAAGTGTATTTAACATCTCTATCAATTTTTACTATTTTTTGGATATTTTTAGATTTTTTTTTGAATTTTTAAAAATCTATGGCATTTTTAGTAATTTTTAAAAATCTGAAAAAATATCCAAAAATCTTTAAAAATGGTAAAAAAAAATGATACATATATTAAATATACTTAGATTAATAGTTTCATGAAAAAAATTTATAATTTTTTTTTTTTAAAATACGCGCAGTACACTCGCTACCTCCTTTCTCACCCCTCTTTCTTTTTTTTTTTTTTTTTTAAAAAAAGATGAGGCCTCAAAATAAAAGTCTGAAGGAAGAATTCTTTTAACAAGGATTAGTGGTAAATTATTTTGGGAATGTAGAAGATTAGAAAATTTTCAATCTTGACCGTCATTCTTAGCAATGCTTATTTTGTGAGATCCTTAATTCAAAGACGATTTCAATATAACACTTAAGAAATCAGACATTTATCAAGAATATATAAATATATTCTCTCTAAATGCCCACCTGATTATGTCAGAAGATTTCGGCAGGCTAATCTATGTACTTTTTTTTTTCTCATATTTTACAGTATTTTTCATGAAATGGGGTCCACTGAGTCCTTTGATCCAATGTTTTTCAATATTTTATTTAAGTAGTTAGAGCTAATTATATGGTTAGGCAAGATTTCATATAATGATCACATCTAATAGCCAAAATTAAGCGGTTATCTATAAATTTTTCAAACAAATAGTGCAATTAGATGATTATGTATCCAACATTTACATCAAAGCTAGATATGATCAAATTCTCTACTTGATTGAAGTTAAACTTCTATACATCTTATCCTACCAAAGTAAGGTAGAAAGATCTATTTTAGGCTTTATTTTAATAGTCTTATTAAATCCATCCATTAATTTTATCATCATATATTTAATGAAGCTAACAAAAATATCCTAATCCATGACTTTCATTATTCCCAAATAATGAATCTCTGTTAGATGTATATAAGTTGGACCCATTTAATTTTGACCATAGAAACAGAATTAAATTACACAAAGTCGTGCATTTAATTTACAGCAAAACACGTAAACATGCAGGTTCTACAGCCTAAAGTAGAGAAAATTTCTAAATCATCGGCTTCAAAAGGCTCGTACGCCACAATACCAAAGAGAAGAGACCTAACTCCGGGGCCCACCTCCACTAAAGAAAAAAAAGAGAGACAGCTTAAAATAATTAGATTATACTTCCAGCCTTCACAGATACAAACATGGGGAAGATTAATATACTAATCTAGATCTAAATCTTTTATTCCCATTAAACTAGAAAAGAGAAAGAGACCGATCAAGAAGAAGCAGAGACAGTGCGAGATTCCTCCACTTGTAATGCGCAATAAAAGCTTCCATACCTGTAACAGGCCAATAGAAAAATTCTTGGAAGCTGCTTTTCTTCTTCCTTTTATTCTTCTGCATCGTCTTATACATATAAATTATTAAAATATGTAAGATGGAGGTTAGTGGAGAATTATTAGGATTAAATAAAGCAGTAGTTTGTGCTGTTAGCCAGGCGTTTAAATTTCTACTAACAAATTACGGATTCTGATCCAGGCTGTTAGATTGAAGATATCTAGTCAGTAAGATAAAAAAAAATAGAAATAATTAATAAATCTATATAATAGTCTGTACGTGTGATATGTAACACATTTTCATCTATGGAGATAAAAATTTAGAAGTAATATAAGTTATGCCTTCAATCGAGTTTACTAATGTTTGCATTATCCATTGTATCATAATTTTACTTCCTTGAGCATAAGGAGGTGCATTGTCAAAGGAACTTGATTAATTAAATTCTTAATCACTGTTATCAAAATGAAATCAAAACAGCCGACTTAATTAAGTACTGATCTAACTGGGAACTAGGTCAACCAACCAAAACAATTTGTTAAAAGCCATGCAATTAATTTATTGGCAAAAAATACTAATTGTTTATTAAGGGCGTGTTCGGATACACCTAAGAATTTTCAAACAAAAAATTTTTACTTTTCACAATTATCTTATTTTAAAATCATTTTTTATATCTTCTTATATAACTACCATACTTTTAAATCATTTTTATATAACTAATCATACAACTAACTTATCTATTGTATTTTTTTTCTTTACTTGATATCATTACCCATATTATAACACATCGTTTTCTATAATTTTAAAAAATTTTATATAAAAAAAATTTCTTTCAAAATTTTTTCACTTCTCAAACACACCTGAGATTGAGATACCTTCAATAGGTTCTAATTAATATTAGTAATCCTAATTAATCTATCTTTCTTGTCCTTTCCTACATATTTATGTCAGCTACAATTCGTAGTAACAATACCAAGTCAATGCATTCATTTGATTTTGCCAAAAGTATAATCCGGGCAACGTTGTTGTCGCACAACAATTTCTTCTCTTCTTCTTTCCAAGGTAATTAACACTTTCCTCGACAAATATCTTAGAACACCCTTCTACCCAAAAGAATATCACAAACACTAGTTTGAATTTAAAATTTGAACACTCTATTCTAACTTCTCCGACCTTATCCATGGTATGTATGCTATTTGCTATGCAAGTAAAGTGATTGAAATAAATACCAGAGAATTATTGAAAAATAAGAAATGGGGAATGCATTTTGGCATAATGGAAATGAAACTTACAACTTAATCCGCCCTGTATATATAGTGCTATAAGATCATTTTCATGGATACGTGATTTTCTTAATTTTCACGTTAGCACATACCTTTCTTGCGAAGATGATCTACTTCACAATTCACGTCCGTGCAATGAGAAGTCATTGTTAATTAATTGGAAGCTTTAAGCATTCTCTCCAAGTTCGCATCACATTAATTTGATTTTTTTATTCATTTATTTCTATACATTTATCCACGTCTTTCAGTATAGTTAGCCCATCTATTTTTATTTTCCATTATTTCAATCAATAAAGGTTTGTTTGGTGAAATAAGAAACTGTATTGTCTATTGTCTTTATGACATTGACAAGGCGTGTGCTGCTTTTCTATGATCAGGCCATTGTCCTGCTGCATTTTCTGATCTTTTCATGAGTTGTCTGTTCGCGTGATAGAAAACGAATAATTTGTTCATGAGGGACATGTACATACTAGCTGCCATATAACAGCACAACGTGTGATCGAAAACCAAAGAAAACTCTTAAGAAGAAATGCTCAATAGATAGAAATTAAGTTATGCGGGCGCTATGAAATCGTTTGCAAGTAAATATGCTTGATCGTAAAGAGGTGGCATATGTGCCCTGGCAATAAAAAAAATTTCTTTACAAATAACTATTTGGTGTAAATAATAATGCTTGCTGGATATAATTGTTATATGCAACAACATATTTATATCCGATATTTATTTTTATTACTATAAGATCCAAGTGATTTCGAGCCATGCGTTTTACGATATGATATTATTTACTTTGGTATGACAGTTTAACCACATAGTTTAAATATATGTTACACTGTGTTTAACCTAAGATTTATTTTTTAAATTATTAGGATTTTTTCCATTTTACATGTGAGTTTTTAAATTGGTATTCTATATAATATAATATCTAATATTATATATTAAGCCCTTTCACAATCCTCATAATAGAGAGATGTCTTGTAAATTGGTATTCTATATAATATAATATCTAATATTATATATTAAGCCCTTTCACAATCCTCATAATAGAGAGATGTCTTGTAAATATGCTCACACTCAGGGGGGACAACTATAAATTCCTTATTACTAGGTAACCATAAGTCTGAATCCCACAAAGGGGAGACATGCGCTACCCATGTTTGAACCTAGGATTGATGGGCACGATGCCCCCAATGCATACCACAACGCCTCCATGTTGATTGCTACGTGTGAGTTTTTAGCATAATCTATATGGCAACTATTAAAAATATAGATAACTGTAAAATTAGAATTATTATATCCAATCGGCCTTAAAAGTTTCTTTTTTCTTTCAATTCAATTTCTTTGCTTTCCTTTACCATACATGCTTTTGAATTTAGAATAACAAAATCATCGAATAGAAATATCTTTAAATACTTTTGATGTGTTTGTTATAAGCTAAAAGAGATGTATAAGAGAAGTAAGGAAAAATTATTTAAGAGAGTAGATGATGATATTAGCAATTAAATGACCAAAAATTAGTAGTAAAGTGAATTAAAATAAATTTTTATTCCTTAAAGATATAAAACAAAATTTATGATAATTATTCATGATTAATGAAGTGAAAATTATATTATACTACAATAAATTTTATTAAAATCAACTAGTTTTGGTTACATATAATGCTTATTTGGCTACATATATATCAGTTCGGTTGTGTGTGTATATATATATATATATTTGACTACATATACATGATTGCTTAAAGATGATGACATTTGTTTATACGTATCCAAAATTATTAATCTGATGTAGCTATTTGGGTCTGAATGTAAATAACATTAACAATTTTAGGGTGTATTTGGAAAGTAGTAAAATTTTTGAATGAAAAGTTCTTTACGTAAAACTTTTTAAATTGGGAGAAAATGGGGCACTAACGAGTGCATTTAGCCTCAGTGAACTCAGGTGTATTTCACTTTTTTTTTATTTTTTCACAAATTTTTATACACTTATTAATCTAGGTGTATTTAACATGTGTATCAATTTTGAAAACTTTTAGATATTTTTTTGATTTTTTAAAATCAGTGACATGAAAATTCCACTGATTTTAAAAAATCAAAAAATCTAAAGGTTTCCAAAATTGGTAAAAAGTGATACACAGGTTAAATATATCTCGATTAACAGTTGTATAAATTTTTTTCAAAAAAGTATTAAAAAATGAGTTTTTGCACACGGGTGCATCGAAGCTAAATACACCCGGGTGCACCGTATCGTAGTTATAAAAATGATATAATATGATAGAGGTAATGATGATGAGTAGTTTGGAAAATGATAAAATTTTTGAATGATTTTTTTTTTACGTAAAAGTTGTTGAAAATAAAAGAGAATAATGTGATATGATAGGGGTGATAATGAGAAATAAAGAGAATAATTTTAAATAAATAAGTTAGTTGTATGAATAGTTGTGTAGAAATAATTAAAAAACATTGTAGTTTGTATAGGAAAATGTGAAAAAATAATTAAAAAATTGGATAGTGAAAAATTTTAGATTGAAAAGTTTTGAAAAAATAGTTTTATTTAATAACAAACACATTATAAAATTAAAATAAATAGGTTGGTTGTATGAGTAGTTGTATAAAAATGATTAAAAATTAGGATAATTGTATAAGAAGATGTGAAGAAATAATTGAAAAAAATAAGATAATTATAGGAAATGAAAAATTTTAGATTGAAAAGTTTTTATCATTGTCAAACGTACGTAGTGGACTGCATTAAATACTAAAGGCTGCTACATTTAAATTTAACCAAAAAAGTTAATCATATATATAAACTTTTATTGTTGTGTTCGTATAAAATATTTATAATTTTATTCCCCTTCTATTGTCAAAGGGCTGTTAAATTACCCACTTTTTACCATAGAATTACAAACGCATCCTGATTTAACTTTCTGACAAGAAAGTTTTGTGAGATCAACTAGTTCGAAAATCTCTTCAAGGCGTGGATTTATGCAAAGCTGCTAATTAGTGGGATAAACTGTGTTAATTTTTACTACTTTACGCTTGCATACCTAAGGACCCTGATTGCTGAGCTGTAAGATGGCCATTTGTGGACCATAGAAAGCATAAAAAAACTTATCTGACTGTAATAATAGTCACCTGCAGTATGATGTCATGACCTTGTTAACAAGCAAGAAAAATAGAATTAAATTACAATGGTGACATTAGTCTCAAAGGCAAGAATGCATCCACCAACCAAACGTTAGATTGTAGGTGGATCCGGTTGTACCAGCATCCAACAGCCAAGGGTTAATTGTACAGTGACATGCATGCTAAGATCAGGCAATTGCTTGCAAACCCTAGTGGCCCACATTTCCCAAGAATCTTCTGATGATCCGTTCTTAACACTCCATGCTCTAGTGTCGCCAACAAATTAAAGTATACATGCCTTGTCTGTGAAGATAATTAGAAACATTAATCTTCATTTCCAGCCTAAAATAAGTTGAATTAGACTCTGCACTCAAACATTACAATTAGGATTAGTTAGCCACGTCTGGCCAATTCGGATTAAAAATATTCCGGGTTTATTCCGAGAATTGTGAAAAAAGAAAGAGCGAAATCTGATGAAAAGGATAAAAAAGGAGGCGAAATGAATAAGGGCTTATACCAAATATGTATAGGGGTACAACTTAATTAGAACTGGCCTCATTGGAGCGAAACCCAAAATAATTATTTTTCAATAAGATGGTTACCTGATATCAAATGGAAAGAGTTAAAGTTTGATGGAAGAGAAAAACGTATTTGTATAAGTTACACTTGGCAACATCTTCTCATTGCTTCCTAACAAGACATAAACAAATGCAACCCTTTTCCGAAATGTTTTACACTATTAAAACCTTTGGGACTAATCAATTCATACGCGTCGATTGCAAAGAACCTATCATCAAAAGCTGAGTCGTCTTAGATGTAACTCATGCTACCCACTTTTCTCATGCAAACCCATGATTTAAATGCTTGAACCAAGCTTGAGCCAACATGTTTTACAAGCAGGCTGAGCTTGAGCCAACTAAAATTGGACATAATTAATTTCCCTCCCAATCTAAGACAAAGAAAACCACCTGTCAGGACTGCAATTAATTAATTACACCACCAGCTGGACAAATTAATGGTAAAAGAGAAAAGAAAATTACTATTGGCATGTGAGTGTGGCTTGATAAATTCAAAGGAGCATCTATGTTTTTAGATGTAATTATTATGTAGGAATATAAAAGAAATGATGAATTAAAGGAGATATGGAGGATCAGTTGTAATAGAGCTGAGAAAGTGGGGTTGTCCAATCCTTGTTTAACCTTGTCTGAGCAATAATATTTCTTTGTTTTTTATATGGGACTTATTCTGCCATACTTAAGGGAGGGCAAAAAAGCATCCTAGAACAAGTCAAAAAGGAATTGGACCCTCTCTCTCTCTCCCTCTTCACCCTATTAAGTAATTGACAACATTCAATGCACACTCATGCCCTCAAAAGCTTTCCATGTGACTTTCATCATGCGATTCCATTGTCTTTCTTGTGCATAAGGTATTATATTATCCTCAATCCAACCGGATATACACGTCACAGTACATATCATCCTTGCCTTTTAAGTATGTACAAGTTGGCCCATGTTTCTATGACATCACACCCACTATTTCTCCACGCCCTTCATAACTGCCATATGCATTAGCCATTCACCAATTTGATTGTAGAAGTAGAATCCAGCATTTCCATGCAACAAGGTCGACCAATTACTTCACACACACACAATTATATATAGTAGTATTTGCAAAATTAACTTTCCAAATTACTATATGTCTTGGGCCCTCTAAGTTTTAAAATATTGTATAATTAAGCCTATCTGAGAGTCACAATTGGGGAATAATTTTTTTTTTTAAATTTATCCTTTTAAATTTCATATTCTTTAGCCATATAAGTTCACGTGGTTTATTTATAATATTTTGAAACCCAGAGGGACTATTCTAAGATACTCAAAATATATGCACTAATTACGTCCCAAGGTGTGTCATTGAAAAAAAAATACTTCCAGTTCAGACACTGGCTGGCTAGGTGAAGGCTGAGTATATATAATATTGGATGGTGAGGATGTTCCAATATGGGGCCCATTTTGATGCGTTGTTTGGAAATTTTTGAGTGGCTCAAGCCATTTATTTAATGGACTGTACATAATACGAGGCAGATTAATTAAAATAACACCCACATGGAAAATGCTTCAACCCTTGCATTAATGGTCAAAGTTAGAAGGGCTGGACCATTGGGATGGGATCAAAAGGAGGGAAAATCATGTTGATGCAAGGATCCATTTTTTAAAAAATTAATGCTACTTATATTGGATAATCAGGCATCCAACGAAGGCCCTACTATAGGGAAAGAGTGATAAGGTCATTGTCTTTAATCAAAATTTAAACCCTGATTCTGATATGAGGATAGATTCTTTATTATTGCAGCTAGCCTAAAGCGTTTTTATGCTACAGATTCTCTGATCTAGGTAACCATAATCATCCATATCCAAGATGATAACGAAGCTCTTATGAAGTGTTGGCAGATCGATGTCTTCCAACTATACCTACATATTTGACTGAATCTTCTGGAAGGTTCAGACAAAGGGCAAATCAATCAGGTTTGGAGATCAGTGATGCAAGTCATGCATCTTGAGATCATAAGTCATTGTTAGTTTCAGCAAAGTAGTTGGGATGTTCCACACAATATTTAACAAACTCCTAACCAATTCTTAATAAGACTTTTTTAATTCTTTTTCTTTTTAACAAGAATCCCTTAATTTTGGAGAGCTTTGGAAATCACAAAGTAATACTATATATGCATCTTTTCATGCACAACACTTTTGACTTTGAACTTCATAAAAAGTTCATACATAAAATCAAATATGTTTCTTAAATTAACTCACTAATTTATACACTAAACACAAATATTAATGAATTTAGCTATCTTGTTGGTTATGTATAAATTAAAATTAGTTGTATATATATATTAATTTGGTTGTGAACACTTGATTTCCTAAGAGTGGTTGAATGTGGTCCAATGTGACCAAATTTGACCAATTTTTATGATACTTGCAACTAAAATCACTTTATTTATAGTCATTTATATTAACCTCAAATAACGATGATTAATTAACTACATGTAATATTAAAATTCGGCACCTTATAGTTAAATATAAGTACAATTGAAATATGATAACAAAATGGTGGTGGCTACATATAGTTCCTTCTTTGGAATGATAATAGAGTAAAAGAATGGCTTGCATATATATTTTTGTAGTGCTTATAAAAGTCAATCGTGATTTTATACAACATATTATATTTGAGGCTATTTTACGACATCCGATCTCTACCATTCATTGTTGTGAGATGAATATCAACTGTTTTTTTTTTTTTTTGATAAAAGATGAATATCAACTGTTGATTCCAAATTAAATGAGCTTTATACATCATCTTTTCAAGCGCATACTTTATATGTGTTGGGTTTTACTATAATCAAATACTTATGACATAAAATAATCACTCTCTTCTAGATTTCAACTCTGTAGGATATTAATACAGGGCAACCATATGTGAGTCTGTGCTCTAACAATCTCTATTTTTTTTGAAATGATTAACAATCTCTATTTTCCTCTCCTTAACTTCTATAACACCAATTTAAGGCAAATATAATAAATTCTGTAAAAAGAAAGTTATAGCTTTGAAATGTTTTATTAGTGTATAAGTGAAGCGTCTCACTTCAGGTAAACTGACAAGATTTTGAAAGCTTTTTGAATATTTTGAAAATTTGGGAGACACTGGAATGTTTGAAAGCTTTTATGGTTGATAAAATTGATGCTTTGCTAAAATTTTGATTGATTTTCTTTGAATGCACTCTATTTAAATAGTCATGATTAATATTTTCTATTATTTTACCATTGTAAAGTATTTGCTCTAGTTGCTGAAGGTGACTGTTCGTATTAATGGTAGCCTGTTGTGATTTCTCATCGACGCAACTTTGTTTCGTTGATGCATTGTGCCATAAGAAAAAAAAAAAAAAAAAAAAAATCTTCCCTCGACATTCCGTGGACGCTTTTGTAAACAAAAATTTCTTATTAAGCCGTTATGTCTCGCTATCTTATCTGTTAACACAGAATTGTTGGAAATATTGAAAATCCTAGTTATTATAATCGCAGAATTTTCCTTGTTTCGGCTTAACCCAGCACATATGATTAATAGCCAATGACGCATTGCCTCGTTGGGTAACCCAAGTTTCAGTGGAACTGTCCACAAATTGAAAAAAAAAAAAGGAAATACTGCTAGGAAAAAGTGAAATATTTTGTAGATGTTTATAGAATATTATTAGAAAATTATAAGGATGTGTCAGGACTCAATTGTAATACAAGTTGAGATGATTATAATATATGAATAAAAAAATCAATACGATTAATAACTTTTATTTTTAATTTGTGACAATATAACTAAATTGTGGAAATTTAATTCGTATTTCAACAAGTACAACCTTGACTTTTTCTTCATGAATCTTGATTCAACCACCAATTAATTAAGATAACCAACATATGAAGTTAAATGATTGAATTGGGAAAAACCTACCTTCGACCACTTATTTTACCTACTGAGATGTTGAAACTTTAGGGGTTCTCTTTTTTCATGGCATTTGACTAGCTTGTCTCACAGCATGATTGTGTTGTCAGGTTGTTGTTTCTTGATTATGGGCATTACATCCGTTATTTTTGTTATTTTTGTTTTTACTTTTTAATCTCTTTTCATCCACGGAATGAGGCATAAATGCATGCGATGAATTGAATAGATAGCCTTGATATTAAGATATATACTATACCATGCATACTGCTATTAGAAATATAATAATCTTATGTCAAGCTTTAATTTCATGTTGACCTATATATATTGTATGTTAATTTTTATAACTATATAACCTATGGTTTAGATGAATAATTTGTCAGTATAACATGACCCAAACCTACTTATAAGGTGTATTTGGTTGGATTAGATATATTTTGGCCACAATCACTATAAAAATACTTTGTAACTCACTTTTGACAATTCTTAAATTTTTTATAAAAAATCTTATTTAATAACATAAATGATTATTGTATTTAAAAATTAGATTTCAGCGACAATAATATAATAGACATTGCAAATATCTATCCTTTTTTTATTACAAAAAAGTATACCCTTAAATAAAAATTCAAAAAATCATCACAAAAGCCTTTTATGGCAAACATATAGTGAGTTAATGTAAGTGATATTGCAAAAAGTCATCCTTTAGTAACATAAATTCTCACTAAAATATACCCTTAAATAAAAATTCAAAAAATCATCACAAAAGCCTTTTATGACAAACATACAGTGACTTAATGTAGGTGTATGTTTTCATAAAAAAAAATGTGGGTGTATGTAGAGAAGTATGAGTAGATGGTTCGAGGTTCAAATGTTAGGTAAAGTGAGCAGCCTCATTACTCCTCTCCCGAAGTATACCAATGTGAGATGTTTGGAAATCCAATATAGGTGACATGATCAAAAAAATTATAATGGAATTATAGTGTAAATTAATACGTATAATGACAAGTTTTTGCATCCCTAAAAGCTTGTTTTTCTATAATGAATTATATTTAGCAATAAATAATTGGTTGTTTTGACTAGTGACATTTGATTAAATATAACCATTTTACATTAAATGAAATAAAAGGTAACATTTAACATATCTATCAAAATTTTGCTACAAATGTTAATAAATCTTTGATTGTAATTAATATAGAATTAACTGCATTTCATCAAATGTAGCTAAAATAAAATTTTCACAGCAAAAATTTAGCCACATGCTACATTTGGAAAAAAAAATCAGAAATACCTTCAAAGGGCTCCCATGTCATATTCGAAATCATATGTTTCCGCACAACCAACATCAAGTTAATATTTGGGGAGTTGTTATGGTGGAAAAATAATCCTGCTGGAGAGTACCACCTAAAAAGTCATTTGGCATCCTTAGTTCTGGGTAGCACACCTGCTCTCCGAAGTCATAGTCAGTTTTTTCTTAAAATTGCTTTTGCAATTTTATCCCATAATATCTATTAATAATTTTGAAGAATAATTTACTTGTGAATTTTGTATTAAAAAATAAAGTTTGTAGCGTTTTATTGAGATTTCCTAGAATATGTTAATTTAAAACTTTTCATTTTCTATAACTAACATATTTTATAATAGTTTCTTCGTATCTTTCCATATAATTGTATTACTTTTGAATCTCATGACTATTCTTATAACTAAATTATCAAGTTTATTTTTTTTTTTTTTTTACTTTTCATCGTTACCCTTATTATATTACATTACTTCTTACATTTCAAAAAATTTTATACAAAAAACTTTTATTTTAAAAACTTTATCAAATACCGAACCCACACATTTCCCCCCCCCCAAAAAAAAAAAAAACCAAACACACCAAATATAGTACTGGCCTCCCGTCGCATTCTATAGCCTACAACATTCACTGTTTATCTTAGCTATACACGTCTAGATGATTTTTTTTTTTATAATTATAAGAAAGAAACTAATAAAATGAAAGTCGAATCCATCACAAAAGTCCAGGCCACGTGATTAAGGCAGATTGCTGAATTCCATTATTTGGGGGACCCATCCAACGGCTGTATTGGTCCAGCTTGAATTTTTTGGAGATGGGTGCATATATATCTTTCGATGAGATTAGCATCCCTTCCTTGGCTATCACTTCTGCCGCTACTGTAGCTTACATGCTGGTGTGATCCTGACCACTCAATGAATTGACATCTCCACAAGTGGTTTCGGCTGAATGCTGCAACGTGGGATGTGAATTGAAATTGTAGACTGTGCTTACAAGATCAACCTCTTTTGGGGAATTAGGCTGACGATTTCTATATGTGTAGGATTCAGAACTTTAGTTTGTCCATTTCAACCTTTTTTTAAGTCAACAATTTAGAACCTAACCCTCATTTTTTATTTGTTTGATCATCTCCAGGTGGACCTCCCTTTGATATATGCTGCAAATGCAACACCCAAGTGGCATTTCATTTTGTCAAGAATCCCACAACTAGGTAAACCTGTGTATAGCCAATTGGTGTCACGTGGAGGCTGCGTGCATGCGTATCAACCCAAAGGAGAGTAGTGGGATTCTTTGTGTAATAAAATTTAATTTGGAAAAAAAAAAAGAAAGAATCGCACAATTATATTTTATATTTTTTTTACACATTTTTTGAATTTGGAAAATAAAAAATTTACGTCTTCCTGATTTTACTCCATTTCTTCTTGAAATTTATCCAATTGAAATACACTCAAAAGGGTTGGCAAATACAGCCCTTTTTCTAAATGTCCAAAAACACATCCAAGTTTTATACCCTTTTCACAATAGACCAAGATTATGATGGCGTAAAACTCATCGGTTGAGCATGGTCCCAAAAAATTGTACATGTGGTTTTAGTGGTCCGAACCGTAAATTGGAACCAACAAGTTGCTCTTGTTGGAATGCGAGCGATGAAGGTCCCAGCTGCACAAACTCTCAGAAGAAGGGGGTTTGCGGACAGGGGAAAAAAGTGAAAAGGTGCGAATGTGAAAATTTTATAAAAAAATAGAGAACGATACAATATAATAGAAGTAATTATAATTAAAGATAATAAAAATAAAATAAATAGGATAATTTTATAAAAAGATGTGAAAAATAATTAAAACATAAAGGTAATAATCAAAGCCATGATAGTTAAGTAGAAGGCAAAAACTAGCTTGTGACGTGAGGAGACCATGAATGATGGGGACAGCTGTGGAGATGCTTTGTATCTCTAAAGTGGAAAAATGACAAGACGACGGTTGACTATGGCTGGCTAATTGACAAAAAGTTAGGGCTGTTGTGTTCAATTACAATCAATGGCCCGGATTATCATCATCCTTATTTTCTTCCTTATTGCAGCGGAATTGGCTTCCACGTGTATGGCCGCTTCCCATTTTCCTCCTCGCACAACCCCCCCTGCTTTTTGCCCTTTGCATCCGTCTCTTTCCCTATCTTTGATATCATCACCCCACCCTTCAATAGCTGCAACTGCAATTTGGGTTGGGTTGTCCCTTAACCCGCTGATGTAACCTGTCAAAATTTTGAAGGTTTGAAATTTAATTCATATTTTTTTAATTTTGAATTTTGAATTTGAGTTCAACCTAGGTTCGAATTCATTTTTTGGGTTGGGTTTTGGTTAGTAGCAACCCAGTATGAACCCGAATTTTATGATATATTAAAAATTGCATTAAACACATGTGGCTTAAATATGAGTAGAAAAGGTTCACATACCGTAGTTTGGGTTAGGGCCAGGGGCTAGGCAAGGTTGGCCTCAAACCCGAACCCGAATGACTCAGGTTTCACCTTTCCCTGCTTTATCTATCCCTCCCCTTTCCCTCAATGATGCTCTGGATGGATGTCATGCTTCATCCTCCACCATTGCAAATGACACACATGTACCTAGCTTCCTCTCCTACGCATCACAACCACGAGCCTGCCTATTTTCATAGCTTGTATTCAAACCATTGATTGAGAATTTTTTTTTCTTTGTGTATGTGTTTGGTTTTAAATAAAAATCTTTAATTTAAAACTTTTTACTCTTTATAAATATCTAATTTTTCAATTATTTTTTCATATTTTTTTATACAGCCTACTTTACTTTTTAATCATTTTTACACAATTAACTATACTACTAATTTATCTATTTTAACATAATTTTCTCTCATTTCAATAACTTTTATACTAAAAATTTTTTATTCAAAAGTTTTATCATTTCTCAAATATACCATAAATATGATATGATATTTATTTATTTATTAAATTTTAATTTTTCAAGCACCTAAATAATCTTAGTTTTTTTTCTTCAACCTATTTTTTCTATTTTTGTTTCCTTCAGGATGATTTAAGGTGCATGAGGCATCCCGTTGGCCAGAGCAGCAAGCGATTCAAATCCCGTTTCCTCTTTTTCTTTTTAAAAATTTAAAATTAGGGTATCTCAGTGCCAGGCTATCTGTACGGATAGAACGATGGACTAGCAATCGCTGATGTGGGGCCCAAAATCGTAGCTGTGCGTCACAAAAGTACGTAGTCACACGAATCCTCGCACTAAGCTTTTTGTTGGTGTTTTTTTTTTTTTTTTTTTGAGTAAAAAAAATCCTCTGGCTTTTGCACTTTTGACAGGACGTGACACTAAGGCATATTTGGAATCACCAATGGACGGGATTTTGTCCGAGGAGATTGATGAGAAGTGCACGTTGCTTAGAAAAAATGAAAAATTTATTATTTATTCGACCAAAATTATAATGTATATTTTGAAAGTGATAAAATTTCTTTTCAATGAACAGTATCTTATGTAAAAAAATTTAAATTGAGAAAATAACGTGATATAATATGAGTACTAATTAAACAGACCTCCAGCCTTGGTGCACTAGGATGCCTTTAATTATTTTTAATTTTTTTTATATAATTATTAATCTAAGTGTATTTAACATGTTTACTAAATTTTTTCATTTATGGAAGCTTTTAGGTATTTATTTTTGATTTTTTAAAATTATTAATTTTTTGTAATTAATGAAAATTGATATATATGTTAAATACATCAAGATTAATAGTTGTATAAACAAAATTTCAAAAAAATATTAGAAAATATATTTTTGCATTTAAGTGCACTATATCGGAGCTCCTGATTAAAAGTAAAGTATATCAGTTGTATAAATAGTTGTCAAATATACACAACTTATATAAAAACGAGTAATATTAAAAATAGAAAGTGCATCCACTAAGATAATCAAAGGCCTTAATCATTTTGCAGCTATAAAGGCATTTTTGGGCCTTTTTTTCTTCTCTCATTTTATGTATTTCAGAATTTCAAGTCTCATCCACATAAGTGCACGTTGGTAAGTATCCTGTGGAGTAAGATTTACATTTAAAAATTGGATATTAAAAGATTATTTTTTCACTTTTGGTGTATATTTTGCGTCATATCTTAACTTATTTTACAAGTTTTTGAACAATTCTTATAATTTCTTAAAAGGTAAGCCACACAAGTTCTCAAATATCAACGGGAGATATTAGATACTCCCAAATATAAAGACAGACAAAGCTCCAAAACCAAAATTTCTAACCAGGGACAGTGCCTAAGAGGCAGTTGCTTATAGACACTTGTGCTAGCTGTACGTGATGTGAGAAGATTGTTGTGCATTAGAAAATGGAAAATCATTTTGTGAATAAAAAAGTAATATTATTAATAGGAAAAATAAAGTTGCTATATATTTGGAAATGCAAATTTGATGGAGAATCAAAAGAATAATATTGAAAATAGAAAAAAAATGGAAATCTTACATCATTACATCCGCTCGAGAGCAAGTATAAACTATATCTTTTTTTTTTTTTTTTTTTTTTGATTAACTATATCTTTCTTTTGAGTCTTTGTATTTGGGTGCTTTGGCTCATGCGTGTATTCTGCAGTGGGGGTTATCTTTTGTGTTCTACAAGCTTCAATTTTCAATTGGGAAAATCCACACCATCTCCTCACATGCACTATAATTACCAAAAATTGGAATGATTATAAGAAACGAAGATGAGATGGGATGCATCTATCATTTTAATATTCTTACTTTTTTTTCTATATTTTTATCACCATCTTCTACCTAATATTTTCACCCCCCTCCCCCACCCCAACAAAAATACTATATATTTATTTTATTTTTCGTTTAAATTTTAGTATTATCCGATTATGTACATCCACCATGCACAAAAGGGGTAACTGAATGTGCATGATTCATGCATGAATTTGGAATTTCTGAGCTCATTATTCAATGGATTGGACCAGCTTGATGCTTTTAACGTTTAAACAAACAAGTGCCCCACCAACCCCACCTAGACTTAGTTTTATAAATGTTTGATTTTGTCATGCTAAGAGGTAGGGATCATATCTGACTTAGGCCCCAAGACTACATTAGAAAAATGTTGGGTCTTTTCTTCTCCTTTTCTTGTCTATATATGAAACTATGACCATCTAACTACTGTTGGAAACTTTTCCATCGAGCATAGCTTCTGCCAATACTAAAGAAACAACCCCCATGATAATATCTTATTGTTTATCTAGTTTGTTTAAGTTTCAAAAATTTGTTAGAATTAGAGATATAGATCAAAATTTTCATGGCAGTGTTCATGGAGACCACAAATCATTCTCTCCTTCCTTGATCATGTGAATTTTCCTTTTCAAGTAATATTGCCAACGATTTTTCAGATAGAAAACAAAGGAGACGTATTTTCCAGAGCTAGGTTTCAATGGGTTAATATGTTCCAAACAACTTGATTGGGACAACGGAAAATAGGATTACAAGAGAACAGGAATTGGGCACTAGCGAATACCGATTAAAGTGATAGATGGGCCATATATTTTTGTTATTGAACCCAAGTCAGTCAAGAGTGTACTTATATATCAACATTTTGGGCTTAATTCCAAAATTCTGAACTCCTCTTTAGTTGGGCACAGGGCCTATTCATCTGACCCATTTGCACCCGCTCTGAATATTCTCACCATTTTCTACAGACTACAATGCGCGTGATATTGGCTACAGTTCTTAGGTTCATCAAAGGTTTTAAGAGATGATAATTATCTTGAATTATACAGACCCACGGAGGCATTAACGGATCCGGTTTTGGTGAAGCACAAGTTTCCATGTAAATTTTGTGGGAACCTCTTCGATGGGGCCGATCTTAATTATGAAATTAAATTCCAACAAGTCGCTTTGCTTAATATTATTTATTTTCTATATAACCAAAAATTATTTAATCGGAATCTGGGATGAGTTGCACTTACTTAAAAATATATTAGTAAATTGTAAAATACAATTAGATGTATTCATAGATGCATTACTGTATTGTAATAATTAATAAAATTATTCATCAATATAAAAGGAATATTTTAGACGGTTTCGATGCTGAAATGTTACCTTTGAAATTGATGTATAGATTAAATGATTCTATTTGATTGTCTTCTTCCTTTTTATTGAATAGAATTTATACGCATCTTTAATTTGCATAAAATTTGGATTCTTAGTCAAGCAAAGGAATTTAAATGAGATGAGTGAATTGTATGGCGAGTTGGCAAGATTTATGGGGTTCGGGGTTCCCACCAATACTTGGTAGGCAGCGTTTCCATAAAACCAAAAACCCTTACTTATATGGGATCCGATCTTCTATGACTGATAGGAGTTATTTATTTTTGTTTTTTTTTTTATAAATTTTTTAATCAAACTGTTAATCTTGTTGTATATAATCTATAAATCAATCAAGTTTTATTATTTTTTTAAATATTTGTATTTATATATTTTTTGAAATTTAGACACTAGGGTATTGCGGTCATTTCCACTGGTTCAAAATAACAAAAGTACTCCGTTATTTAGAATTAAAAGAGCACACGTATCAAAAAATGATAAAATTTATCTTATGAATTACATCTACTTAGATTAACAGTTTCATAAAAAATTCTAAAATACGAAAAAAAAATATTATTTTTGACCAGTTCGTAATATCGGTGGCCGACTTACACGAGCATTACTACTATATTAAATAAGAATTCAATTATTAGATAAATAAAAATCCGAGTAATCTTTAATTTTTTGTGGTTTATCTTTGTGTTTTTACTTTATATTTTTTATTTGATTTTCAACCAAATAAATAAAAGAATACTTCGAATATTTTTGATGGGTAAGATCAATCCTAGAACATCAATGGACTCCACTTTGATAGGGTGCCAGTCTGCCAGAGAAGCCCAACCCTTTCAAAAAAAAAAAAAACTATTTATCTTGGTTTACGAACGAATACTAATGGTCAGGTGGGCCATGTTCTTAACGTGGAGTAGAAATGTAGAATCGTGGGACAGCTTGAAATGCACTATACCATCCTTATTATTGTACAAGGGAAGAAAAAAGGAAGAGAGGCTGATAATTGTCAGAATATGGCCCCAAAAAGCCCAAACCTTTTTTTTTTTTTTTGATAGCACAAAAAGCCCAAACTTTTAGTTGAATTACACTCTGCACATCTCGAAATCTGACAATTGGGACCCACCCACAGCGATGAACCGTGCCAAAAAAATCCAATCAGCAGTCCAATCCTGTCATTTTTGATTGGTTGCCTACAAATGGCTGGTAATTAGTGGTCCACATTAAGCTACATGTTAAAATTTGATAAAGGTGGTTGTGTTTTGGTGTTCTAATCTAGGAGGGTTTTTAAATTGGGTCATGGTTTCCAGATAGACATGACTCATCAGCTGTCTGGATTTTAATGTGAGATGATGAAAGACTGTGTATGATGTACAAAGCCGGAATGGAGAATTTCACAGGTGCTCACCTTGGATGGGATGCATGTGGGTGAGTAGTACTACCAGGAAGTGGGAGTAGGCCCCGCAGCACTGTGGTTCTGCCGCTTCAATAATTTTGCTTCACTAGGTTTTTCTGCTGAAATTGATGGGGAGAGAGAGAGAGATTGGAGGACAAAATCTTTGCTGCGATTTCAAGGCATAGTACTCCAATTTCACTACTATTAATAAGAAATAATCTAAATGCAACCACTCTGTTAGGACCTTTTTTTGTCGTTTTCGGTGCACGCATATCATTATAATCAACATCCTCTGTTTCAAAATCATCATAATAATTTAAGATCACTTTAAATCAAAGGCCTACGTTAAAAATTTTTACAAGCAGCAGCGTTGCTTGCCAAATCCCCATAGGCGCTGTTACGAGAGTTGTGACCTTTTTATCTTAGGGTGTGTTTGTGAATGGATAAAATTTTTGATGAAAAATTGTAGAGAGTAGAAGTTGTCAAATGATGTGATATGATAGGGGTAATGTGAGAAATAAATAGGATAAAGTTGAAATAGATAGGTTAGTTATGTTGGTAGTTGTATAGAAATGATTGAAAAGTAGAGTATTTGTATAGAAAAATGTGAAAAAATAATTAAAAAATAGTATAGTTGTGGAGATTGAAAAGTTTTAGATTAAAAAGTTTTAACTTAACAACTTTTACTTATTACCAAACACACCCTTATTTGGTAAGAGTTTGTAACTCCCGTGATAGGTGGAGCTTATGATCTTCCTAAATAAATTGTAAAAATATCTCACAATTTCATTATAATAGAAAATAGAATGGATATAAATGTACACCAATTCAAAAAATATCATTAAATTTTCATTTAATTCTTTTAGAGGTATGTGTGATGATAAACTTGTGGTTCTTGGGTTTAGAGGGGCGAATTGCATGAAAATTATTTTTCTCATTATTAATTACCAAAAAAAAACGAAAAAGTAGAGACCGAAATCGGAAATATTTTAAATGTATTGGATGAAAGCTTTTTGTAAGAGAATACAAATTTTCCAAAATTTTGGAGGGAGATTAAATAGACCTAAAATATTGGCTAGCTCTCAGATTGAACAAATAACACCTAATTATGTGAATTAATCTATCCGTTTCCAGACGTTGTATGCATAAGCTCAAAACTGGAAAGGCTGTCGCACCTTTTCTTTTCTATTCTTCTTCTTCTTTTTCTTTTTTCATCGACAAAATTCTATTATTCTATTTTAAGTAAAGCTCATGTAACGAAATTTATATTCCTTCCGCTGCCTATTCTTCATAATTTAGCACAGCAGAAAATTGATGAATGAGTAGTGGAATTTCTTTTAACTGTGTAGTGCTTAAGATAGAGCATGATTGGCAATTAAGCACTCCAGTTGGTAATGTTGGCGTCTTCCGTAAATGAGGTCCTGTGTTCGAATCTCCTCATGATGCAAAAGGATTTTTTTGAAAACATTTTGACATATGAGTTATCAAATTTGACTGCAATTTGTAGCTTAACTAGACACTAATGGTGCCTCAAAATGGTATTAATAAATCATACTCAAGTGATCATGATGGTCTGCTTTGGACCAAAAAAAAAAAAAAAAAAGTGATCATGATGGTCAATTAAAACACTTCTGTTAACACTTAACAACATTCATGGCCACAGGTTACCCATAAAAGGGTGTTTTTGTAAAGGAAGTTCATAAGCACGGTGTTTTGCAAAATGAATAGTTTTACCATAAAAATTGCGTAATGACAAAATCAATGCAGAGGTGGATGCAAATACCCTAATGAGTAACTGATTTAATTGTATTAAACAATGTATGGGAAATGAGAATGATAACCAACAAAAATTATTTTCTCTGCTCCGCTCAGAATTGGAAAGATGAGGCACTAACGGATGGGTGAGAAATCTAACGGTAAGAGATTAAAAGGATTTAGAAGTGGATAAAGACCAGAAAAGTTCATTTTTCCAATGCTTTTACAATCCTTTTTGGATCTTGATTTGATCTTCTGGCCTACCATATTTCAAAGGCAATTTGGGCTGGCTAGCTATATACTCGGATGGTGAGATCTAAGCTACAATGCCAAACTACAAGCTGTTGCCATCACATGTGATATTTCTCCCACTAGCAAGACAAGCCCTTTTCTTGACAAATGACCCCCAGTGATCTAACATTCACTCCTTTTTATCCTTTATGGGCTACCAACATCAATGGGAGGTTCTACGCCAACATGCACCACCATTATTATTGTCTATTGATGCCATCACTTGGGCAGCGGACCCCATGTCTTCCATATGTTGCAAAATAAGCACCATATTCTCTTTTCCACTCCCTATCTTTCCGTACAAATAAAAATGAGTGAAAAAATATCCAAAGTTGGCTTAATAATGCAACAGATTCTCCACTAATTTTGTAATAAGTTGTTTGGAGAAGATATTTCCTGTTACAGTGATAAGGGAGAGAGCAAAAGTTTTGTAATGATGCCATAGATTCTCTAGTAACTTGAATCAAATCTAGAGATGGGGGCATGCAGTTCAATATTTTTAGATTCAATGTATTTATTTTCTTTTTGATAAAATTTATTTAGCCAACAAATAAAAATCATGTCGATTAAAAGTCTATCCGTTTGTAGAACCATTCCAAATCCTCAAGTCAATGCATCAAGTCATCAACTACCAGACCCTCATGATATATGCACTCATCTAAAGCTAAATAACGTTCTTGTCACAGCTTATTATCCTATGTTACATCATGTGTGAAAGGTTGAAAAATTGTTTGGAGTTGTTAAAATATTTAAATTATACCAAATTGTGTGTAGTCCACTCTTTCTTGTAATATACAAATAAATTGATTAGAAATTTTTTTTGATGGTTTCACATGTAAAGCTTTCGATTCAATAAATTGGGAGTATACAACCAAACATAGATGAAATAGTTGTGGTAGGGTCAGAGAAAAGGGATAGCACAGAGACTTCAATGCTGCTGGCAGCCCTTGATCATTACCCATATGAGAAAAGCTACCAAACAGACAATTTTCTTTGGCAAAGAAGAGGTATTTGTCACTACGTCACCAACCACCGGCATTTGTCACTAATCACGATCAATTGACAATATTAGTAGAAAAAGAAGTTCATTGACCAAACAGCCTCTTTGTGGATTGGTTATAACTAGTAAAACAGAATACAGATTGATTGGACCTCCAACACACTTGACTGGGGAATATTATAATCACTGGTAGCTAATTAGCAGTTGTCCTCTGTCTTATGTTGTGATTAACTGATTACGTCAGGCTGGGCTTTGAAGTATAATGTTGTCTACAAAATAAGCTCAGCCCATTGAATAACCAATCTTTTCTTTCTTCGAAATCATGCTTGGATTTGGGTTTTGAATGGAGGACATGATCCGGCTGTAGGATCATATCCAAGAGAGTTTAGCTGTTTAAAAACCACCACCACTAATCTGTCAGCATGAGGCAAAGCTAGAAAGGGCCACTGAAGAGCATAGAGAAAAAGACAGCAAACACAAGCATGAGTTCATAGAGGAGAGAAAAAGACAGCAAACAGAAGCATGTGTTCATAAGTATGAAGTGTTACATGGTATTATACATGGATAATTCATAATTCTAGTGACAGAGATTTGTCAATGAGCCACCTCAAATCATTTGTGTGAAACCAGGATCGCGTCTCTAAAATCAATGGTCCACCTAATCTTTATTGCACGCTTTTCTTATGCATGTCTGAGGCAGACGGATTTTATCAGACAGTAGCAACAAAAATGAAGGGGGAGGAGAAGAAAGGTATGCATGCATGTGTCTACATCTTAGACCTAACTTTCGCAATCAGTTCTCTTCTGAGGATTTTTCCTGCAGCTGATTTTGGCACGCTGTTTATAAATGTTACTCTGCGCAATTTCTTGAAGGGTGCGACCTGAGGAATAGAAACAACATCCAGAAAACGTAGCAAAATCAAAATTCAATGTGTCTTCAAAATTTTGTGAATGAAAAATGAACAAATATTGCAAAATGCAGTGCTTATGATAAGAGACGTTCAAATGTATCATGATCGAAAACACAAGTGTTTTTTCCGTGTAAGAAACAAAAGACAAGCTATCAGGACAACATACAATTCACCACACCATCATGTGTAAGAGAGAGCAATCCTGAATTTGGAGATATGCATGGAACCCATTGAGCGAATTCAGAAAGTTTTTAGTTCAAGCCTTTTCTTTAATCTAAGTGAGTCTGGCAATCCCAGGCCCGGATAGAATACAGGAGTTGGCTCGTTAAGTTGACAACCAATGCTATAGAAGTTTCCATCATATCTCTTTCAATGGATTTTGAAGTAACATTACAAAAAATTGTTAATATTGGGGCATTCCCTGTTGTTACTGCTGCCAGTAAAATTACCTTGTTGAACAAGTGCACTATTGGCCAGTGAGTGCTGAGTAGCACATATCGATTTCTAAACGTCCATTGACACCAAAAGGGATTAAGGAATCTCAACAAAGTAATTCATAATATTTCCATCCAGAGTCCTCTCACATTTTGCAGGGTGGTTGTGAACCAAATGAAGGGGCAAACAGGCTTAGGAAGCAGGCAAGATGCAAAGAGGTGGTTCAGAACAAAGCTCATAGGGATTTACACACCTGGTTTGCAATAAAATTTTTCACATCTTCTTCAGTCAGTGAACTGTTGGAGGAGCGGACAACATATGCAATTGGAACTTCACCTGCTTCCGCATCAGGAAACCTACACAGATTAAAGAAGGATTGAAGAAAGGAGAAAAAGAAAGAGAGAAGCATGGCATTTCAGAGGACATCCTCAACATCTAGCTGACCCATAAACAGTTAACAACAGATATTCTGTGCGGAAAGTGGGGCAGACTCCATGTCCTGTATAGAAATGCTCCAAACTTACGGGATGACAACAGCATCTAATATTTCTGGGTGAGAAAGTAGAAGCCCCTCAAGCTCTGCAGGTGCGACCTAACCAAAGATGAAAATGAAGCCAGATCAACACGTTCAATGCAAGAAGGTAATCAACAGCTTTTAACCCTGTTTCGAAAGGATCAATGCAAGTATGCTCTGCTGTGCAGATTGTCTTCTGGATCAATGCAGGAGTTGAGATTCTATATGCATGTAGAGATGTCTCAATGATCCTGTCTTTTGGCCCACCCCTTCTAATGTTAGAGGTTTCAAATAGAATAACTCCTAACAGGTGGAATTCTCTGGCGCCATTGCTCCCGCAACCTAGAGACCTTAAGAACAAAATAGAAGTGTAGGCCTCAACCCTCATGTGACGTCTCACAACAGGCTTTTCGCTTTTTTTCTGTCTAAACAGTTTTGATAGAATCTAGATTATGGTTAAAGCCCATGTCAATTCTTGCAATGTTTAGCACTGTGATAACACTACACAATTATGGTTTAGGCTCATCTCTATTCATGCACTATTTAGACTCCATCACAGACTCACAGTCACTGAATGGTAAGTTACCTGAAATGCCTTGACCTTGATGAGCTCCTTAATTCGGTCAACAACATGCAGCTGGCCTTCATCATCAAAGTATCCTAGATCTCCTGTATGCACCCAACCTTGTTTATCTATAGTCAATTGGGTTGCTTGAGGATTGTTCAAATAACCTGAGCACAGAGAGAATGTAGCAATTTAAAGCACAATTTGGCAACATACATATACTTGGCAGTAAACTGAACTCTAACTTGTTCAAATAACCTGAGTACAGAAAGAATTTAGCAACATTAAGCACAATTTGGCAACATACATATATTTGGCAGTAAACTGATATCTAACGATACTAGAAACAGCAAACCAGAAATAACAGCATCACCAAAAGTTGCGCTATTTATTTCATTTTATTTTTTTTAAATTTTTATTTAGGAACCGCTCTTTCATAATTGTCATGCGAATTCCAAAGTCCACTGTTAGAAGAAAAGAGAGCTAAAGTCCACTATTAGAAGAAAAGAGAGCACATGCTCAGCCCAATTCCATTATTAAAGAATATATCCAGTACTTGAAGAGTGCAGACCAAGGATGGTTCCTTGAACAAGATTACAGCCCAAACGGACTACCGTATAAGACATAATTTCAAACTTCAAATATAAACTTTGTACACAGACAGTAATTTCCAGCCCTCCAATCAACATGCACATGCAAACGGAAAGTATAAATAGACTAATGAATTAGTGATGAGCAGGCCAAAATGCTGAAGCCGTTAAAAACTCATGAATGACCATGTTCAGAGATGAACATGAAAGCAATAATCCGAACCATGTACAGAAATCACAGATCCGAGGGACGCAAATATCATTGGCAATAAAATCTTATTGCCACCTAGAATCCAACCTACAGGGAGCATATCTCAGCAAATGAAAGAATTATAAATGTTTCGACCTTAATGCTTACCTTGCATCATATTTGGTCCTCGTACCCATATCTCCCCTAATTGGTTAGGAGGAAGAGGTTTCAAGTTGTCCAAATTCACTATTTTGGCTTCAACCCCAAAAACAAGTGTCCCTGTAGAACCAAGAGTGCGAGCTCCTTTTGGATTCTCGACTGAAATAATTCCACAAGTTTCTGTCATACCATATCCCTGACAAGGTACCAAATGCAACAAATTAGGCTAGGATTATTATGCTTTAAAGTTACTATCAATATTGTTGTGTCTCAGTTGATTCTTGCCTCAGAAAAAAATCTATTAAAAATATTTTCGTCATTTAAATCTAAGGTCTTCCGTTCATAATCAGCACAACATGATATTAAAATTGCAGGCATTGGAAAGCTTTTTGGTGGTCGAACTAGTAACTATCAGTCTGCCTACGTTATACAAATTGGTTGCAAAATATAGAAGATTCTAGTCTCACAGAAATCATACGACCAAGAGAAACTACATAAGTCAAAGATACCAATCACGAATTCACAATGGAGCAAAAACAACCATTCTGTAGCCTAAAAACAGAGACCAGAGGAAGTACACATCACAAATTGAATTCAGTTGGTAATGAAGTCCAGCCTCAAACTAGGAGACTTCCGAAGGCATGGTTCATTTGTAGCAGGCCACAGCAGCAACGGCTAGCGCTAAAATTATGGAGGTTGCTGCTCCGACCAACAAAAACCCAAGCACACCACAGCCAAAACTAGAAACACAGATAAACTTGTAAATGAGCCAATCAAGACACAAAGGCTGACCCAGTTCAATCTCAGGATTGGCAAGAAGAAAGAATTTGTGTAAGAAAAGTCATAATCAATTCCCGAAATTAGCTTAATTCTAATTAAAAGGATGAGAAGCTACTTGGGCATGAAAAGCCCAATGTATGTGGGTGTTTTGGAATGAAAAGATTTGATGAGGAGAGGCTACTGTGCATTGGGAAATGAGAATTTCGTTTCAAGTTCTTTAGGGTGTGTTTGGTTGGAGGTAAAACTTTTGATGAAAAGTTTTTGGAGTAGAAGTTGTCAAATCAATAGAAAGTGATATGATATAATAGGAGTAATGATAAGGAGTAAAGAGAATAAAGTTAAAATAGATAGGTTAGTTGTATGGGTAGTTGTGTAGAAATAATTAAAAAATAGGGTAGTTTGTATAGAAAAGTGTGAAAAAATAATTAAAAAATAGAATAATTATGGAGAGTGAAAAGTTTTAGATTGAAAAGTTTTAGTTGATACTTTTTTGCCCTAAACAAACACACCCTTAGCAATGGGGTCGTGTCCTTGGGCTCGTCGGATCGCAAACGCCTTAACCCAACCCAAACACAATTTCTAAAACTAATTGCATCTTTCTCAACCCAACCTAACCCAACACTATTAGCTTGAAAATTAGTCGGACCAAATCCAAACCAATTCATCAATTCAAAAAAAATTCCAGACCAATTCTAATGGCAGAGAAACTGAGTCCATCTGACCAACCCGACCTGACCACCTAACAGCCAAACGGCCATATCGGGTGTGTTTGGCAATGAGGAAAAAATGTTAACTTAAAACTTTTCACTCTCTGCAATTATAATATTTTTTAATCATTTTTTTTACATTTTCTCATACAACTACCCTACTTTTCAATCATTTCTACACAACTACCCATACAATTAACCTATCTATTTTAACTTTAGCATCTTTACTACTCATCATTATCCCCATCATATCATATCATTTGACAACTTTTACTCTTCAAAACTTTTCATTAAAAGTTTTATCCATTCCCAAACACACCCATCGTTTCAGTTCCATTTTATTTACCTGAACAACCAAAGCATTTGGGAAGGTCTTGGCACACTCCTCCATGATATCCTTCCCGAGCGGCGCTGCTCCCGATCCCAGCCTCTTCAAGCTCGAAACATCGTACTTGTTCACGCCACTGTACTTCGCCAGCGCGATCATCACCGGCGGCACCACGAACAGATACGTCACCCTGTACTTCTCGATCGCCCGCAGCACCGCCTCCAGCTCGAATCTCGCCATCGTCACCACCGAATTCCCCCGCTGCAGCTGCGCGAACATCAGCACCTCCAGCCCGAACACGTGGAACAGCGGGAGGAAGCAGAGGAACGTGTTCCTTCCCTCCCCGTCGTTCTCCTGGTCCGCCGCCACCATCAACGCCGCCGAGATAAAGTTCCCGTGAGTCAGTACCACGCCCTTGCTCGCCCCCGTCGTGCCGGAGGAGTAGAGCAGCGCCGCCGTGTCGGACTGGCCGACGCGGTTGGGCGGGGGGCCGACGGGGCCGCCGGAGTCGGATAGGAGATCGTCGAGGTAGGTGACGCCAAACGGGGAAACAATCCGAGGGGATTGGGATTTGGGAGTGAGGATGAGAGTGGGGAGGCGCAAGGGGGCGATTTTTTCGTAAAGGGGAGCGACCGTGAGGACGAGCTTAGGGTGGCAGTCGGCGGCCTGTTTGGAGAGTTCGGCGGGGGTGTAGAGGGGGTTAGCGGTGGTGGCGATGGCGCCAATGGAGACTATGGCGAGGAAGGAGAGCGGGAAGCGGAGGGAGTTGGGAGAGACAAGGAGGACAACGTCGCCCTTGGAAATGCCAAGGCAGAGGAGGGCGCGGGCGAGGCGGTGGACGGCGGATTGGAGAGCGGAGTAGGTGAGGGATTCACCGGAGTCAGCGTCAGCGATGGCGAGGGCATTGGGGTAAGCGGCGGCGTTGCGGAAGAGGAAGGGAATCATGGAGAGATTGGGGTCGGTCGGGAAGAGAATTGTGGGGCGGAGAGAGCGGTAGATTCCATCCCTGCCGTACCCAGATTTCTCCATCTTCTTCTTACGACAGTAGTGTTCACGAGGAGGAGAGATGAAGAAGAGAGTCACAGCCAACGGGGAACAAGTACGGCTGGGTCTTATTTTTGCAAGGATTTTTCTTAAAAAAATAAAAATAAAAATTGGGAATCCTTAGTTCCTTACTGTTTGGCTAAAGCAAAGTTTCTCACGTTTTTTTCAGTAAAACAGTCCATGTGTTAAATGAGGTCAACCATCGCATGTATGCATGCGAATTCCCATTTTCTTCTTCCATTGCAAGCACCATTTGCCGTCATGTACGGCTGCTGGATCATCGGACCTAAATTAAATGAGCACCGATCTTTTCAGACCGGTCGGAAATCCGGTGATTTCCGACCGGTCAAAAAATATTTTTTTTTAATTTTTTTTTGAAAATAATTTTATAAACTTGTTAATCTAGTTATATTTAATTTATAAACCAAGTTTTATCATTTTTAGATATGTCTATATATTTATTTTGGATTTTTAAATACAGGGGTATTTAAGTCATTTTAAATATTCTTAAAATGACTTAAATACCCCTGTATTTAAAAATCCAAAATAAATATATAGATATATCCAAAAATGATAAAACTTGGTTTATAAATTAAATATAACTAGATTAACAAGTTTATAAAATTATTTTTCAAAAAAAAATAAAAAAAATAAATTTTCAGACCGACCGGTCTGAAAAGATCATTCGTCAAATTAAATCTGGCAAGTTAATGATATGTGAGGACCGATCTTTTCAGACCGGTCGGAAATCCGGTGATTTCCGACCGGTCCAAAAATTTATTTTTTTTATTTTTTTTTTAAAAATAATTTTATAAACTTGTTAATCTAGTTATATTTAATTTATAAACCAAGTTTTATTATTTTTAGATATGTATATATATTTATTTTGGATTTTTAAAAACAGGGGTATTTAAGTCATTTTAAATATTCTTAAAATGACTTAAATACCCCTGTTTGTAAAAATCCAAAATAAATATATAGATATATCCAAAAATGATAAAACTTGGTTTATAAAATAAATATAACTAGATTAATAAGTTTATAAAATTATTTTTCAAAAAAAAAATTAAAAAAATAAATTTTTGGACCGGTCGGTCTGAAAAGATCATGCGTCATGATATGTTCGGTTTTTCATGTCACCTCTCCAAACGAAAAGTTTTGCAAAATAACGAGAATTTTCGCATTTGCCAAATAGGAAAGAATTGAAACTCACTTATATATATAAAAAAATATATATATATATATATTATGCAAACCAAGTGCTTGTCATTAAGAGCACTGTGATCACCAGTTTAATTTAAATTAACCGAAACACATTAAAGCTACCACTATACGAGTGATAGTGTAGAATAATGGTGAGTCGGGTCGAATCCACAGAGAGACGATGTAGTTTTGAATTGTTTTTAAGAGAAAGAAAAGAAGGTATAGAGAAGAGAGAGAAAGAGAAAGAGAGAAGAGAGAAGAGAGAAGAGAGAGAAAGAGAGGAGAGAGAGAGAAAAAGAAAAGAGAGGAAAAGAAGAGAGAGAAAGAGAAGAGAGAAAGAAAATAGAAGAAATTAGAGACAGAAAGAAGAGAAAAAAGAAGAGAGAGAAAAAGAGAAAATAGAAGAAATTGGAAAGAAAAGAAAATAAGACAAGAAGCTAAAAGAAATTATAATTAACTAGCAACTTAATTAAAACTATTCTAAGAAAGCAATAAAAATTATGAAATTTAACTATTAAAGCAGGAAACAGAATTACATTAAATTTAATCTAAAAATTACAAAGCATAAAATAAAGCAGTAAATCTAATCTAAAAATTAAAACTACAAATTAAAATTTAACTACTACGAAACACTACAAAGCATAAAGCAGAAAATAAAATTTACATCACCCGTAAACAGCGAATCTCCACGTAATGGAAACTTTTATTGCTTGGCCCCACCTCCTTGCTACGGGTCCCACCCACTTGCTACGGGGTCCCACCAAATGGGTCCCACCCAAGGGGTGTGTGGGGGTATGGGGTGTGTTGGGATGAGTGGAGGGGCCCTCCTTTTATAGAGTGCGTGAGGGGCCCTCCCTCCAATCTGGAATCCGATGTGGGATTCATTTCGTTGCCCGCTCGTAGCTGCCTTCTGCCATTTCGTTCATCACGTCCTTGAACCAGTCGAATTTGCAATGCGTAATGGAAGAAATGAGTTGAGATTTCAGCTCGGCACTTTGCGCTGTTGAGATGGTAAGGATTCAACTTAAGATGGGTTTCCAGCGATCATAGAGGAAGAAATGGATGCCGGTAACTGAAGATGCTTTGGTTTGGCTTTCAATTGCAGCTTTCCGGATGCAGGGAGTGGATTGAGTGCTGAACTTAGGCAGATGGGATGCTATTCGGTAAGAGGAGAAAATGAGGCAATGGAAGAAACAACTCGAGCTGGTGCTTGGATTTGGGGAAAATGGATGGTTCGTCCATTTTTGAAGACCGGGCTGCTGAATTTGGGGGCTGGAAAGGGAATTTGGGTTTTTGATGTTTCCATGGCTGGCCGGAAATGAGAAGTGCGGGTTGGGACGGTTCTTCTTCATGGCTGTTAATTTCCGTGCT
Source organism: Annona cherimola (assembly GCA_030490835.1). NCBI lineage: Eukaryota > Viridiplantae > Streptophyta > Magnoliopsida > Magnoliales > Annonaceae > Annona > Annona cherimola. The sequence goes on along the minus strand of CM059972.1, from coordinate 121,274,558 downwards.
GCTGTCCGGTCTGGGGAGATGGAGCACCGGAGAAGAGAATGCTGCTGCCATTGGATTCCATTTTCGGTGGCTGGAAGATGGGTTGCTCGTTGAATGCTCCTGGTTGGAATCTGCGAGCAATTGAGTTTGTGGATTGCTCGATTGGAGGGATTTCGATCAACTTGGGTGGAAAACTGGATTTATCTTGGGCAGCCGGTTCCGCGGAAACAGAGATGCTGGACGAAATCGATTTTCGAATTGCTTTGAATTTTCCATGGCTGCTGATTTTTATTTGCCGAAGGCTGCTCGGTGAGTTTGAATCCATCGCTGGTTCTGGTCGGATTTCGGGGAGTAGGCGAATTTTTCAAAAGGGCCAGTCGGTTTGAAGCCGGAACAAATGGATGCTCGGTGGAATGGGTTTTCAGCCGTAACTCAGGTTGGGCGGAGAAGACAGCTGCTGTGCTCGGTTTGTTTGATGAGAAAAAATCATAGGAATCGATGGGTTGTGCTGCTATGACAAGAACCTGCTCATAAGCCTCGACCAAAGCTGTCTGGATCAGATCGGCCCCTTCTGTCCAGCAGTGGCGTTCCTTCCAAGACGAATGCACTAAAATCAGCAGCAATTTTGGATTCCAGCTAACAGAAGAAATGTTGATTCTCCCTGGCCGACTGCAGATTTCGAAGAAGCTTGACATCGGCAGGCTGTTGTTGAAACGGGAGATCCTCTTTGCTGCCGTCCGGTTTTGCTGAAACAAGGCCGGTGATTCGATTGGATTTTTGGTGGCTTCGGGCTGCTGCTGTTTCGTGCTGGAGGATCTGGGCGGAGAAGAGGGCTGGCTGCAAACACGATCGGTGCTGGTCGGATTTTCGCTGCTGCCCATATTCGGATCATGATTTCGATGATGCCATTGTATGCAACTACCTGCTGGTAATTTAGACAGGAAGTTAATCGATTGAAGGCGCGGTTGCTGAATTTCCATGGCTGCCTTCTTGGATTTGGTCGGACGGTGGTAAGGATTTGGGCGTTTTTGCTTGCTGCCGTTTTGGGGAAGATGGAGCACCATAACAGGTGCTCCTGTGGTACACGGACGTCTGTACACATGCGATGTATACGAATTTAAATATTAATGCTTTGATAATTTCATATATCATCTTAGTTTTATCCTTTAATTTATTTTGTCCAAATATACTAATTTGCTTTGTTCCCCATAATTATAGTCTTATATTTATGATTTTTCTAATTGAATAATTTTATAACTTTTGCCCTAATTATATTAATAAGCTAATACATATTTTAACGTTAAAATGTTCTAGGGGATTTAAGTCATGATTTTATATTTTTAAGAATATTGCAAAATGACCCGTTTTATAGCAAAATTAAAGATTCTGTCAAAAATATGATTTTCATGAAATTCCACTTAAAACATGCATTTAATTAACGTTTTAATACTTAATAACGTGAATTTAATATAAAATTAAATGAAAATTTTTAGACTTATCAATATATATATAACGTTTGAGATTTATATAAATTTTTATGCAAATATCGTTTATAATCTTAAAAAAAAATATTCAAAATTTTTTTATCTAACATGATTTGATCGGTAAGGTTTTCATTATGAAAATAGTAAATTATATTTTAAATAATATTTACCATGCAATTTGAAACTAAAACTAAAATATTAATTTATGGCAAGTTAATGATATGTTCGGTTTTTCATGTCACCTCTCCGAACGAAAAGTTTTGCAAAATAACGAGAATTTTCGCTTTTGCCAAATAAAAAAGAATTGAAATTCACTTGTATAAAATATATATATATATATGTATATATAACGTTTGAGATTTATATAAATTTTTATGCAAATATCGTTTATAATCTTAAAAAAAATATATTCAAAATTTTTTATCTAACATGATTTGATCGGTAAGGTTTTCATTATGAAAACAGTAAATTATATTTTAAATAATATTTACCATGCAATTTGAAACTAAAACTAAAATATTAATTTATGGCAAGTTAATGATATGTTCGGTTTTTCATGTCACCTCTCCGAACGAAAAGTTTTGCAAAATAACGAGAATTTTTGCTTTTGCAAAATAGAAAAGAATTGAAACTCACTTATATATAAATATATATATATATATGTATATATAACGTTTGAGATTTATATAAATTTTTATGCAAATATCGTTTATAATCTTAAAAAAAATATATTCAAAATTTTTTATCTAACATGATTTGATCGATAAGGTTTTCATTATGAAAAAGTAAATTATATTTTAAATAATATTTACCATGCAATTTGAAACTAAAACTAAAATACTAATTTTTTGTGATTAGTTTACACCTACAACTGCGCAACTGATTTCAACCGAAGCCATCCCCCAAAGTCGCTCGCCATTCGTAATTCGGAATATTCAGTAAACGAATATGGTAATAAAGAATCTCGTTTTTTGAAACTGAAAAGGAATCTCTTGTCACCATTTGATCAGCCACTGGAGCGCATAGAATTAAAGGTGTATAAGAGAGAAGCTCTAGGGTTCGAAGTTAAATAAATATATTTGCCTGACTATTTCGCGTATGGAATTGTTTTTATCAGTTAAGATGAACGACATGACAAAAAAAAATTTAATCTTTTGTTATTATGGATTTAAAATTAATTTATAAGATCAAAAGGGTTCTTTATATCTAACGGTTACATTTTCTCGTCGTGTAGACAACCAAGCACTTGACATAAGGGACAACAAAGTCACTGCCTGTATGTAACATTTGAACCCTAAACCGCTGATTCATACTATTCTATGTACCAACATCACCTTGGACATCAAACTAGTGATATTTAACCGTTACATTTAACAACAATTGTATTTATTGAGTAAATTTCATATACTTCTTTAACATTATAAGTAATTAAACAAGAAAAAATTCTCATGAAAAAAAGATCTTAAAAGAGATAACTAGGGGTGCAACTCTAATAAGATACCCATGGGTCAATCTGTCAGGTATCCTAAAATTGGTATATTTGATTATAGATTTTCAGCCCTAAGAACTGATTCAATTTTTTTTAAAAAAAAAGTCATTTAAATTTCAGTAGGGTTAGTTCTAGGGGCAAAAAACCTAGAACCAACACAAATTTAATACAATATATTATATTTAATAAATATATAAACTTGTTGAAGCCACTGCAGTATTCACCCTCATATCTCTTTCTATTGTTTCTTTCCTCCCTTGTTCCTTTATTCAATTTTGAAATAGATGCTTCTGCTTTCACCTTACTAATAGCCTCAATTCTCAACCTTACTGACAGGCAATCGTCCTTTTCTTGTTTCTTTTTCTCCATTTTCATGTTCTATGTGTATTTCCTTTCTTCTTCTATATTTTCATCTTCATCCCATTTTCGCCTTCATCGCTGCCACTAATAACTAGCTCAAAAATTTATTTCTAATGAATGAATGGTGAAAGCAAATCGCAGGCCTTCTAGCCTTTCCATTCTAAGTCAATTGACATTCTTGTTTTTCCTTAATTTCTTCTTTACTGTGCTTATTTTCGTTGTCAATTCATTTTGATGGAAGTTAATTTCATTTCTTGCATGTTTCCCAAATAATTAATTAATTTTCTTCTTTATTGCCTCTAATTACATTTTTGGCATGTTACCCCAAATTGATTGTATTTTTAGCCTTTCCTCCAAATCAATTTGTGCCATTTAAGGGTGCGAATCAACAACCCTAGCTGTCTGATTTTGTTTTACATTTTTTACTTTTATTTATGTCTTTTCACCAAATTAATTTCATTTCTAGCATTTTCCTCCAAATAGATTTTATTTTGACTTTTTCTCCCAAATAGATATGTCCGTCTACTTCTTTTCACTTTTACTTATATTGAATATATTTCAAAACTAATAAGTTTAGCAGCAACATTTGTTTGACAAGAAATACAAGTTTAAATTCAAATTATTGCTTCAATTTAATTTAGGGTGTTGTAGAATGTTTGGCCAGTTTTAGTCATTGTTGTTTATCTATTTCATTAAATTTTTGATTTGTTTACTAGTGTGATGGATTTAGCTGCGTCAAGTGTTAATGTACATGTTTATCCAAGTTTGCTGCTCAAGAGAATGATTTTTGGGGTAATACAAATTTATTATATGTCAATTTCCTTAAACAAAATTTATGATATGTAGTATAAGTCTAAACAGATGGATTTAAATTAATCTTGTGTGCTTCTATAAATTTTATAGGAGAACCGATTTGGAACTAGAATCAAAATCAACTTGTCCTTACAAAAATATGATAGGATCATCCTCGAATTCACCCAACATAAAATATGGTAAGATAAAAGTTCTAAAAAATAAAATAAGGATTACGTTGCTAAAAAGTATAAGGTATTATGTTTTTTCGGAAGCTATGTTGTAAAAGTACTAGGTATTATTATCTTTTTTGGTGTTAGTTGGAGGGATGGTATGTTAATAAATGTATCAGACGTTGATTGACATGTCGTTGATATTTTGCTGAAAGTTTAGGTATGTTGCGAAAAGTATTAGGGGTTGGATGTTGCAAAGATGTTGCTAAAGTTAAAAGGGGTGTGTTGGGTTTGGATGGTATGTTGCTATAAGTATTAGGTAATTGTCTATTGCTAGTATGTTAATAAAAATATTACGTTTTGGGGGTTGTGTGGAAGGTTGCCGCTTGCCACCAAAGTCATCACTGCAACGGGTGGGTCCGACCAACCTAAGTAATCCACTCAATATCCGCCCACCATAAAAAAGAAAGAAAAAGATGAAGCCACGACGCCTTTGTTGTAAGAGTGCTATTTGTCCTCTAGATACGTGAGATATTTGAATAATGAATGTGGTTGTATGATGCTATTTGTCCTCTGGATACATTAAGATATTTGGATCATGCATGCGACTGGTGTTATTTGTCCTCTAGATACATTGAGATATTTGTAGATGTCCTCTTGGAGGATTTAGGTATTTGCAGAAAATTTATCCATGAAGTTAAAGCTGTAAAAATGCTTGATTGTAAAATTAAGTTGTCACGGTGTATAAATATATCAATTTAGAGTGTGTTTGGAAATGGGTAAAACTTTTGATGCAAAATTTTAGAAAATAAAAGTTGTTAAATAATGCGATATGATAGGGGTAATAATGAGGAGTAAAGAGAATAAAGTTAAAATAGATAAGTTAGTCATATAAATAGTTATGCAGAAATGATTAAAAAGTAGATAGTTGTATAGAAAAATATGAAAAAATAATTAAAAAATATAATAGTTATAAAGAGTGAAAAGTCTTAGGTTAAAAATTTTTAACTTAAATATTTTATGCCCATTGTCAACCATACGAAAAAAGCAAGGAAGGAGCCGGGTCAAACGTGGAGTTTCTGATGCCAACGGGGTCAGCGGTCGCTGTTAAGATACTGATATTGTCGGAGGGACGACTTAAATCGAGTCTTTCTTAATTACTTATTTGGCCTATTTCTATGATCACGTGAAATCCACTATGTCAATCTGTCCTTCGCATTTATAATTATCGATTCAAGCAGGACCCCATCTGACAAAGCACGTAAGTGAATGTAATAAAATTATTTAATTTATATATAAATTTTAAAATTATTACGTCACTTTGAAGTTGTATTTTAGGGTGTGTTTGTTAATGAATAAAACTTTTGATGAAAAGTTTTGAGGAGTAAAAGTTGTCAAATGATGTGATATGATAGGGGTAATGATAAGTAGTAAAGAGGATAAAGTTAAAATAGATAGGTTAGTTGTGTGGATAGTTGTGTAGAAATGATTGAAAAGTAGGGTAGTTGTATAGGAAAATGTGAAAAAATAATTAAAAAATATGATAGTGATGGAGAGTGAAAAGTTTTAGATTGAAAAGTTTTAAGTTGACATTTTTTATGGATTGCCAAACGCACCCTTAATATTTAAAATATCATTTTATCTAGACAAATATTTCTATATAGTATAATTAGCATTTCATATTTGAACTAAATAAATGATGTTAAATGAAACGAAATCGAGTAAATTTTACATCATTGTCGTGGCAGGTCTAAATGGATGGGATTTAAGTTACATAGTAGCCAAGCCCATTTAATTTATGATCTTTTGCTAGTGAAAGAATAAAGTAATTATTCTCCAGGTCTTCATCTAATTTATACTAATTGGTTGAGTGACATGAAATAAATGAATTTAAAACCATCCGAGGCTGCTGGGTCAGATGGGAATGAAATTGGGAATTTGAGATTATACATTGTATCGGGCGTTAACCTCTCAAAGACTTCTATCCAAAAGGCTGTTTTCATTTCGAGTTTTCTGGCATTGATTATTCACATGCACATCACGCGCAATGGAAGGCTGACTTCAACGGTAAATTGCAAAATCAATAATCAGGCGATAAAACTTGCAAAATCAAAATCCTCTATGAAAAATGCAAATGACCAAAATTTATGCCCTTTTTTTCTCTAATCAATCCTCTATGGAGTACCGTCGTCCAAAATTAGTCGAAATTTCTATGATGATGACGGGAAGCATAAACAAGGAACAATGAAGATATTCTCATCCGACCATGTCTCTCGGAGCGTTTCTGTAGTCCGTAAGGACTTGGATTTGGATAAAATTCGGTGTGGTCCCTCCCCCCCTGTTTTCCAACCCACTTCGTTAGGGGATCAGGTATTTGAAAAATACAAAAACTTTTTCAATCTCGACAACTACTCTATTCTTTAATTTTTTTTACATTTTCCTAAACAATTATCTTATTTTTCAATTGACAATTATTCTATACAACTATCCATATAATTAATCTATTTATTTTAATTTTATTATCTTTAATCTTCATTATTATTTCTATTATATTATATCATATCATTTTTTACCAATTCAAACATTTTACGTTAAAAACTTTTCATCAAAAATTTTACAACTTCTTAAGCACACCTTTAGAGGATGCTCAATGTACCAGACTTTAGTGCACATAGAAAAATAAGGAATACTATTACAAGGTTGATTAAAATATTAAATGAAAATTATAATAATGTTTTAGAAGTTGCTTGTAATATAAATTGAAAGGATCGCGCAACATACGTAAGTTGCGGTTGGCTCTTATCCCATTTTTAATTTTTTAAGGTCTTTTACGTTTTCACGTGGGCTTTAATGCATGTGGTTTTATATATTTAAATTTATCATTTTTGATATTTCTATACATTTTTTACATAATATTAAAATAAATTTTTTTTATCCATCTTATTCTCCCTCACAAATGAAAAAAAAATAAAAATTCTAGATGTGTCTGGGAAGCGATAAAACTCGAAATTTTTAACGTAAAAGTTTTTGAAATAAGAGAGTGATATAATATTATAAGAGTAATAATAAGAAGTAAAGAGAATAAAATTAAAATAGATATGTTAGCTATATAGATAGTTGTATAAAAATAATTAAAAAATAGGATAAATATACTGGAAAATGTAAAAAATAATTAAAAAAATAGACTAATTGTGATTAAAATTTTAAATTGAAAAATTTAATGGTAAACAAACAGACCCTTTGATTTTTGAAATTTTGTAAAAATATATATAGAAGAATTAAAATATGATAAAATTAAGTACATTAACTATATGCATTTTGCCTACAAGAAACTTAAAAAAAAACTTTAAAAAATTGAAGACGGGAGTCATAAAATCAGGCTGCAACCTGTGTTCTATCAAAACTCCGGTTTATGTAATCCCTTTAATCTCGGTTTTAGTTTTGGGTCATATATGACTTCGATTTCGTAAAATCCGTTTAATCTCTGTTTTAATAAATTAATAAAATTCCAAATATTAGAACATACCTGATTTCAACCGCGGTGTATTTCTTCTCAAACCTTTTTATCGCGGTCGGATTTCAAAATCGCGTCGGCAATCACACGGTTATCACCACCTAAATGTCGTTAGCAAGGTAGGGAAATATGACAACTTGATTTTCTCTTTCAAGAAATATTAAGAGAGAGAGAGAGAGACGGTCTTGACAACCATTCTCTGGGAACGATTGGATTATTGGTAGTGATTAGGAATGATTTTCAGAAGACCTTACAACTGTTCAAACCTTTTTTATGCATTATGTCAGATATGAAAGTAATTTTCTTCTCGTACCAAAGGGGACTGTCTTCGTATGAAGAAATGGAAATTTTCATCTGTACAGTCATTTGCCAATCTTATTTTTATTTGTAGTCTCAACCGAACAGGATCATATAAACCAATTATGCAATTATTCTATTTGTTTACACCTAAAAGTTTTCAAATAAAAAAATTTTTAACCTAAAACTTTTTACTCTCTACAACTATTCTATTTTAAATTCTTTTTCACATATTCTTATATAACTATCTTATTTTTCAATTATTTATATATAGTTACTCATACAACTAATCAATTTATTTTAACTTTATTTTTTCACTCATCCTCATTACTCATATCATATCGCATCATTTTTTCTCATTTCAAAAACTCTTATATAAAAAAAATTTCATTTAAAAGTGATATCACTTTCCAAACATATCTTCAATTCAATGCACGAAGTAAGAAACCACTCCTACACATTTACACATTGACGTTCATCAATAGGCATAGACATTAGACTAATGTTTCAATGTATCTTGATGTATTGAAATTTTAATACATCAAAGTGCAAAATCTCATTGTTTTAAATATTTTTATAAGATTATTAATTTAGATGTATTTAATCTATAAACCAAAATTTATTATGGTTGAATATATTTATATGTTTTTTTTATTCTTTAAAATTAGAGGAGTTTTAGTCATTTTTAAATGACTAAAATATCCTTTTTTTAGAAAAAAAATATCTCTAAAAATGGTAAAACTTAATACATAAGTTAAATACATTTACATTAACAATTTTTAAAAATATTTTAAAAATTAAATTTTGCACTCTGATGCATTGAAACATTACTTTATATAATGACATAAAATTGATTAATTTGCTACACTAAATGACAACTTTGTAATTATAAAATTCTTTTACGAGTTGACTTTTTAAAAATTGAAAGTCATGAACATCCGAAGATACCCACGAAGATGACAAAATTCTATATTCGATGGTTGCTATGAATTTGGACATGTCTGGTGTAAATTAAAAAATTCTAGGGAATTGTGTTTGGGCATGTTGGGAATGTAATATTTATCTTCGGGTATTGGAGAGACTTTGTCAAATGTGCAGTGGTCTAACGTGCCACTGAGATTTAATATGCATATAACGTTAGAAGCAATTAATTGGAATATTATTTGCAACCAAATTGGATATTATTTGGTAGCATTTTCATCGCTACATACAAGTACTTGCAGCCAAAACAATAGGAGCCCAATCCAGTGCACCTGGGTGCATTCAGCCTCAATGCACCCGGGTGCACTGCACCTATTTTTTTTTATTTTTTTTAAAATTTTTTTTTATACAATGGTTAATCTAGGTTTATTTAACATATATATATATCAATTTTTACTATTTTTGGAGACTTTTAGATATTTTTTTTAGATTTTTTAAAATCAGTGGCATTTTCGGTAATTTAAAATTACGAAAAATGCCACTGATTTTTAAAAATCTAAAAAAAATATCTAAAAATATCCAAAAATAGTAAAAATTGATACATATGTTAAATAAACCTATATTAACAGCTTCATGAAAAAATTTTCAAAAAAAAATAAAAAAAAATAGGTGCAGTGCACCCGGGTGCGTTGAGGCTGAATGCACCCGGGTGCACTGAATTGGGCTCCAAAACAATAGCTGTATCTAAAAAGGACATTTGGCTTTTTTTATTTGAGACTTTAAGCCCTAGGAAAATTCACCCATTCTTGTAATAGATTCCATTTTGGAGGTTTCTATGGACTTTACATCCATGTTTTGCCATCATTTGGATACTTCATGATTGCATGGAAGGACATAAACAATCATTTTGAACAATTTCTAATTTTGTTTGTGGATGCAGGTTATTATCATGATGTAAATAATGCCAGAGAGATGCTTTTTTTAGTTTGCATTGTCGCCAAGTGTCTTGGATTCCATAGTCTGTCTTGCAACTCTAGACTGTTTAGCTTGAATTGGGGTTTTCTATGTATACGATCTTCTATATCTATGTATCAATCTGCACATTTCTGACTCTCTCTCTCTCTCTCTCTCAAACACGCATTTTTCAACTCATCAATGGCATCGGAATCAATAGAATCTCCTACAAGTAATCCGGGCCTCAATGGGAACCCTGATAAAGAGACCAGAGGCTACTACATCCAGCAGACTGTAAGAGCAACAAAATTTCTGATCACTTTCATAATAACGCTGGCGAAGTTAGTTTATTTCACCAACATGTTGTTTTCTCATTAGTTACTAGAGCACCAGCAGAATTATTAGACAGCTACATTCAGTCAATAGCCCCAGCCAAGCTCCATGCTCCATATATATGCTGTTTTTTTTTCCACTACTGCCTCTTCTGCATCCCTAAGCTCCCTTCTTATGTCTAGCTGGAAGAGGAGATGTTAAACTGTGGGTTTCATTGATTCCCACGTCGGTTTGTGGCTTCTTAATCGGCTGGAGGAGACAAGTTTCTGACACACATATGCGACCGCTTGGATTTTCTCACTAGCGAAAACATAAAAATGGAGGCTGGTTAGTTTTACAATAGAAGTTACTCGGAGGAACAAGATGTTAGGGACAAGAGGTTGGACAGGTTATTGAGTCATAAGCAGCTTGTATGGATTCAAGAAGATGAATGCAGGCTAGGAGTAGCCAGTGGAGCTTTTATCAAACAGGTGTGAGAAGTGTCAGTTATGTTGGTAGGATGGAAGTCTGATTTAAACGGGTTTGTTCAGACAGCAGTCGAAAAGTTGGAAGATTGGGCTGGGGTAGTCGTCTATTTGTGTTGAATGTATACTTGGGAGTTGTAGTTGGTTGGTTAGGCCGTGTACGAGGGTTTGGTATCCAAAACGAATTGCACCTTGTGGAAAGGAGGTTCGCAATCATTGTCTGTTTACAGAAAAGGAGCCAGGACTTCACTCAAACTAGCTGCCTTAGGAATCGTTTCTGGTTACCGGACAAGATCACTTACACAAGAGATTTAAGCTGACAGTTGAATTTGATTCTGCAGATGTTACGAATTAAAGATCCCAAAGCCAGCCTTGATTTCTACTCTCGTGTATTGGGTATGATGTAAGTTACTACATCATGTCTCTTCTTCGAGCTCTTTGAGGATGCACATGTTGTTTTAGAGTTCATAACTTGGATTCTCTTCTTCCTCTTCTTCTTTTTGGTTAATGACGTTAGGAATTAATCACTATGAATATATGCATGAATTCAACTTCTGGTTGAGGGCAAAAACATGCATGCCAGGCACATGACAGTTCCAAGACTTTGGTTTAAATATTTGCATGGGAGAGAAAAAAACCCATCATAAAAATGTCCTCTTGTCAATATCATTCGTTCTTGTTTATACTCTGATTGTCATTGTCTTTTTGCATTCCCTGTTTGTACCAAAGCATTTCAGCTGGAGTGACTATGGCAGTTACTGATTGTAAATAAAAGAAAAGTATAATGGCCTAGAAATGAATCAAATATATAAAAAAAGAGAGAGAGTTCCTAGGGGGTTTATAAGCAAGTCTCAGTTTAAATATGGTCTGACAAGTTTTAAAATCGTGTGGCTAAGCTGCCGACTAAAGTGAGCAATATCATGCTATTGGACCCAAACGTCACGGGCCAAGGATTTTTTCTGCAGTTGTGGATTATAAAAGAAAGAAAAACAGTTTCTATGTTTTTTTTTATTTATTATTATTATTATTTTGATTTCATGTTTCATTGATTGTTAGATCATTGATAATGTTACCCCCAAATCACCAGGCTACTAAAGAGGCTGGATATACCAGAGCATAAGTTCAGCGTGTACTTAATGGGATACGAGGTAACTTGTCTTGTATTTTATTGAGAGAATAATGACTGAGATTACCATTTTTGAAGCTTTTATTTTTCTTCTTGAGTTTAATCTCTATATTATTCATATAGGACCCAGCCCTGGCTCCAAATGATCCAATTCAGCGAATGGCTTGGGCATTGAGACAGAAGGCTGTAATTGAGCTTTCACAGTTACGAGCGTTCATTATCACTCACTCTCCTGTTTATTGTCCATCAATTCATCATCGGTCCATGGTAGATATAGCTGGATTTCCATGAAGAAAAATTAATCAGGCTTCTTTCTTTCCATTTTGTTATCTTTTCTTGAAAAAACAATTTGTTTTCATTGTTATCAATGGCTTCAGCATGAACCTCTTGAAACCAAAAACTTTTGAGTTATTCCTTGCTATCGAATGTACCTCATCGGCTAATCGTAATGTAGTCTTTATGTCCATCTTCCTCGTAAGACCAAGAAGTCAAATGATTTTACCAATTTAGTTAGTTTTCTATTTTCTAGATTCGTTAGTACTTTATCTAATTTCTACTATAAGTTTGTTGGGAGAGATTTGGGGCTTCGTTTGAGTAAGCTAATGCAATAAAAACCTGTAATTATATGGATTGGATCATCTGGCTTGTCTCCTGGCTCAGCTTGTTGCCAAAATAAGTTTTGGAATTGAACCGGCCATGTTCTAGGTCACATCACAGATGACCAAGATAGAAAAATCATACTGAAATATCCAACACAATCTTTGAAAAGCTGAAGCTCTGGATAGTTGTTGTAGAAATTGGCTAATTGTCCGCATTCATTAGCTTAAGAGCTACTTATCCGCATTTAATAGCTTAAAAATTCACTTATCCATTGCATAGATTATTTTTTTCTCATCGTGCATAAATTCTTAGTTTGAGGGGTATTTTGCCAAGGAAACCTGAAACCTACCGGATGAACAGTAAGGATTTCAAGCCACCTTAATTCTTAGAATATTGTAAAGGCTACTACAATGGAAATGGTTATTTTTTGTTTTCTAATTAAATGACACATCCAGTTCAAGATGCTGCACGTCTTCAATTATGGTTAACCCTATCCCCTATTTTGCCAGTTGTTGAAATGATGATCTTGAATTGAATACAATTTTCAGTTTTTGGGGTACAGAAAGTGATCCAAACTTCAAAGGCTACCACAATGGGAATTCAGATCCTTTGGGCTATGGTATTCGTCTCCTTGTATGCTGATCCTCGTAAATTTTTATGAACCTTGAAAATGTGCCAGTTTCACTTATTTTGTACTTAAAATCATATAAGTCGAAATCTTCATTGCCTCGATATTTATCCCAAGTAATAAATAACTCTACGATAATCCATCCTTGTAGTTGTGTCTTTCATTACTAAGATTTTTCCCTTAATTTTTTTTCTCAGGTCACATAGGAATTGCTGTCAATAACATGTGCGAGGCAGTCGCACGACTTGATCGTTTGGGAGTAGAGTTTGTGAGAAGGCCAGATGATGGTAACTTTTTGGCTTTCATGGTTAAGAGATTCATTGATTCTGATAAGTTCCCCCCATCAGTTAGTCCGAGGTGTTGTGGACTTGAAAGCCATGTGATTGAAGTGGCTGCTGTTCCCATTTTGCAAAGCTATCTTGGCACATTCTTTTCTAGTTGCATTTGATTTTGATCAAGATTTCTGGACTCTGTTCCTCTTCTCGCAAAGTTCTGTATGCTTCCAAAAATTCAAAAATTGATTGTGGAACTGTGGATTTTGTTTTTCTAAATTTCTCGTAGTGATTTTAAAAACTTTTGAAAAATGCAATTACCACTGTTATTTCCATTGTAGCATTTTGTTGGTTACCTACTCTTAGGAAAACTTGTTAATATCTTCTTTGACAACAAACCGTAGGCAGAGGAAGAGGAGTGGGATTCATCAAAGATCCTGACGGTTATTGGGTTGAAATCATTGATGTTGACAAAGTTGCAGAATCAATGAATAATCACTCTTGAATCAGGGCTAACAAATTCCGGGTAACCACTCTTCTAATTTCACGAGGTGACAGTTGTTTTTTGGTCTATTATGTCTTGCCATTTGCAAATAGAATATTGAAATAGCAAATGTCCTCAAATCCTGCGCAATACACTTTGAGATTTTATGATGATGAATACGAGATACAATGCTAATGTCTAAGTAGCTGAACTACTTTTCTTACTTTAATCTGAACTAATTCTCCGCCTTTCAGACTGAAGTACAAAATGTTGTGGTTATGTATTACTAAGTCATATGTTCACACTCCTTTGAGCTATTAAGCACCTTCCGTGTTACCCTTTTTGTTAGGGTTAAAATCACAAACATAGATCATCCACACGTAAAAGCAATCATTACCATCAAAGGAACACTCAGATTATATGGAAAATGGTTAGGATTTTGGTGTCTTGTATTTTACGTATGAGTCTATTTGCATAATGATTCTCATGTGAGAGTGCATAGGTGGATGCATAAGAGTGCACATCGATTTTTCATAAATACTCATGAGAGTGTGTATTATAGGATATTAGTCAGGGATTCAATTGAACCTTGGAAAGGAGCTATCATGCAGTCCTAGGATGTCCCAGTGTGTGGGAAGGGTTTTTAAAGTGTTATTGATTGAGGATATGTGTGAGACATCTAAACAATGAGTGTGAGTTATTCTAATTGTATTTCTATAACATGTCATTTATCATGGTGAATAGCTATCGTTGTCAAGATTTTTCTCTTCTTAATTGAAAGTTTTTCACATAAAAATCTCTGTCTTATATGTTTGATCTTGTATTATTTATTTGATTCCAATTTCATATGGATGCTTTTATAACAAAAATTCTTTGGTCTATCAAGAAATGAGGGGTTAAGAAGTAACATGGATAAGTAAGTAAAAAGTGAGAGAAGGATATGACATATAGTAAACAAGACATGTGGGATTTATACGAAACGATTAGAAAACCATTTTAACAGTTCGTCCAATAGCTAAGTTGTCCAATCAAATTAAAAGATGTGGAAAAAATGTGGTGAAAAAGTATATAAAAATTTCCTTTCTTTTTCCCTCATTACCAAACATAGCAAAAAACCATAAAAAAGAGAGTAACAAGATTCATTGTCATTGCAAAGACAGAAGGTTGCATACGGATGTATATTGAGAAGATATCACACCCATTCCCAGCAATTATCAAGCATTTTCTCTTTGTTGTTAGGTACAAGCAGTTCACAAGCAGTTCAAAACCATTTCACAACAGCACTTTATGTAATTTATATTAGATTAAGCATTCCTCTGAACACTTAGTTTACCTCTTGAAATGTTCTAAGTTCACAGCTTACTCCTTAAGATTCTCTGATTCTACTGAGACTTAGGTATTATGTTTATGCAGTGTAACATTTGCCAGTCGTCACTGAAAGCTAATGAAGATGACTGAAGATTTACTCATTTTTATGTGTGTTAATACACGGAGTGATGTATATTGGATAAATCTACTCTCCTTCATTTGGTTCAACAAATATTGCTTGATGGATAATTTCTACTTTTAAATTAAGCTTGGTGATCATTTCAAAAGAGTTTGAAATTCGGTGATTTCAGACCGCTACAAATATATCTATTTTTTTGTTTTTTTTGAAATTTTTTTATAAACATGTTAATCTTTGTTATATTTTATCTATAAACTAAGTTTTTTCATTTTTAGATATGTATATATATTTATTTTGGATTTTTAAATACAGGAATATTTAAGTCATTTTAAAATACAACAAAGGAATGGATGTGTGACATTCTGCGTTGCATGTTTGTAACTTGTTTGACTATCTTCCTTAAGTGGTCTTTCCCTTATGAATGAAAAAATTTCGAGATAGATCTTGTACCACTTATTCAAGTGATTTTGGTATGTATGAAAGTTTCAGGCTTTTAGCAACAATGTCTTACAAAAAGTCCTATAACCTCCTTGTCATTATTTAATATTTTCAAAATCATTATCTGATTGTCTTCTTTCTTTATCCATTTCGTGTTTTGTATCACCTTCAATTGTTTTGAGGTTACTTATGTTGTTTATGATTGAATTGGATTCGGACGATGAGGAGTCGCTGATTATTGAGAAATGAAAAATATATTCAAAATGAAAAAAATAGCGCTATTATATATTAGAAAACAAAAAATTATACACGGAAGATACTTTGGTATGTTATGTGTGTCCCCAGATTTGTAAGAATGTTTCTGATCTTCAGTATAAAAATGTGTTGAGATATATGTAATTATATACCAATAAAAAAAAAAAAAAAATATATATATATATATATATATATTGTTCAGTTAAATAGATGATGTGATTTCTGAAGTTTCTTGTCCCTCTCTTTCTAATCAGTCAAAGATATATGCAATAAAAGTAGCAGGAAACGTTTTTCCCACCATTATCCAAATGGACCTCCAGTTACCAAAAAGTCGCCGATCCACCGACCGGCGTGTGGCAAAAAGTCGCCGATCCGCCAACACAAATGCTCGCGTAGGCGTTACGCTGTTTTCATAAGATTTTCTCGGCACATGGATAAGGGCAAATTATTTATGCACCGACGAATTTTATCTTTAATTCTATTTTGAATTTTTTTAAAAAAATTTCATGCTCACAAATTTTCATTGTTATTCTACTTATACTCATGCCATCAGGGATCTGTTAAATGGACCGTTAGCTTATCATAGAATGAAGAATATGCTCAAGTTCAATTTAAAGTTGTTTTGTTTAAAGTTAAAAATCCACATTCAAATGATATATGATTTTATAGTTATAAAATTTCTAAA
Source organism: Annona cherimola (assembly GCA_030490835.1). Lineage (NCBI taxonomy): Eukaryota > Viridiplantae > Streptophyta > Magnoliopsida > Magnoliales > Annonaceae > Annona > Annona cherimola. The sequence continues at coordinate 121,257,863 of CM059972.1, read as the reverse complement.
ATTTTATTATAATATTAATTTTTATTTATAAAATCATAATTAAAGTTGAACATTTCGTCATTTCTTAAAGAATTAACGGTCCCTCTAACGTATCCCTAACTATGTGGGTACAAGCATAATTATGATGAAAATTGACAGATACGAGAGAGATTTTTGAAAATTTATGAATATAAGTAAATTTACGGGTAAAATTCATATATATATATAAGGAATTAATACTATGCATTACCAAAATCTAAGCCATACATGTACATTAAAGTATCGATGGCGTATAGGACCAACTATTTGAAAGTGAACAAATTTTTATCAACAGACCTTCGTTGTCTCTCGGATTCGACATCTTAAATACACAATGTTATTGATTTTTTAATTTTATTTTTTAATTTTAATTATTTTCTCATATTACTATCCAATTTATAAAACACTTTTCTTACATCATGTAATATTACTCTTATAATTTTCAAAAATATACACCATTAATTTCTTAATGGCTTATGCAACATTTCTTTCAATATTTTTTTTTATCTTTAAATGGTTTCTAATTTTCAAAACTATACTATAATATAAAATAAATATATTTATTTTAATTCGGTAAGAGTGTATTTGGCAAATAGTAAAAGAGGTTAAGCTAAAACTTTTCACTTTTTATAATTATCCTATTTTTTAATTATTTCTTTATATTTTCTAATATAACTACTCTACTTTTTAATTATTTTTACGTGATCACTACACAATTACCATATCTATTTTAACTTATTTTCTTTACTCTACGTCATTACCTTTATTATATCGCCTCACTTTTTTTAATTTAATAACATTTATACCAAAACCTTTTCGTTCAAAAAATTAACAACTTCCCCCTACACCATGAATAAGAATTTTAAATACTCTATCATCAAGGTGGGCTTGATATTGATAATTTCGCGACAGCATTGTTACATTCGAAACGCCGCATGGGTATTTCCCACGTTAAAAATAATATTTGTGCCTTGGACGTCCTCATTCCTTTCTCAATCGGAGCCGCCACAAGCTCAAATCTCGAACGCGTTTGCACTTCCGCCATCCATTCCATCTCTAAAATCCAATGAACGGTCTGGATGGCTCCTCAGCCTCATCGTGGGCTCCATGCAGCCTCAGCTTCTTCATGCACGTGTGGACGTGGGGCTGCAAAAATGTCCACCTACAGGCTACAGCCGCTCACCTTTCTCTCTCGCGCTTTAAGATCGCCGAAACATCGCCAGCCACGCAACATTTCAGCTTGCGTTCGTCTCATGGCGGAGACTGCGGCGACCATCGTATTCTTCTTCCCTGCAACCCCTTCTGTTGCGAAGTTACCATTTTGCCCGTCTCCTTCTCGCCTCTTCTCTTCCGCCGCGTCTGCCGCGCCTTCTTCTTCGTCTTCCTCGTCTTCGCCGCAATCGCGGACGGTGGTCCGTTCTTCTCCGAGGGATTCCGGCGGCGGAGATTTCATCGGCAACAATCCCTTCTCTTTCTTCCCCTGGGATTCCAACCCTCACCGCGATGGTGCGTTGATTCCTCTTCCTCCGCACACTTTTCGTTTATTCTTCTATTTGTTAATATGATCCAGGCTCTTCGTGGGGTGTTTGCTTGCGTTTCAAAGGGGAAGGTTTTATTTTTTTGCAGGAATTGGCATCGCGTTGATTCCTTTTCCTCCACGTGTCTTTTGTTTTTTCGCATCTTTGGTCTATGGTATGTGTTTCGGAGGGGAAAGGTTTGTTTTTTGTCTCCTGTCCCAGCATTCGTGCTGGGAGAATCAGCGTGTTGAACCTCGGTCTACGTGATTTCGCGGTTTAAGATTGAAATACTGGTTCGATTTTCAGTGTCGAACTGGATATGCATGGAATTGCAACTTTGAGGATTTTCCCACATAGATTCATATTTTTCTGATCGGGTCAGAATGGTGAGGACCCGAAATTTGGAAAGTTTGCCTTTTCTTTTGGGGAAGGGCACAAACAAGCCGGAAGAATTCCCAGTGTTAGAATTCCCGGAAGTCACGCTGATATACATTAAAGACTGGATCCGCTTGGGTATTTGATTTTTCTACTTGGAAATAAAGACTAATACCATAATATTGATGATTTCGAATTAAGTTCACATTGATGTTTTAATTTTCAAGTTGGAATCTCATATTGATGATCTTGGAATTAGAATGACATGAGAGCTTTGATTTTCTAGTTAGAAATTCTTTAAACATGATACAGCATCCTCTCTTATTGAGAAAGAAATGCAAATTGCTGCAAGAATGCTTCTTCACCAGAACTAATTGTTGATGCAAGCAAAATATCACGGGCATATTTTGCTTGATAAAAAACCACAATGCCCCAAAAACCGGAGTTAGAAAGGCAAAGATAACATGGTGCATCACTGCAAACCAATTTCTACAATCATTAGAGCATTAGCATGAAAGCATTTTCATGAGGCAACAAGAATTTTCCATGAGTGAAAGAATTTTGCGAAGTTAACCTAGCAAGGAAGTTAATTCATCACACCAAATAGAAGAGAGCGTAAGACTATACCTTCTGGTTATTGATATATCCGGCCAAGAGAAAATGATTAAGCTAAGACGATCACTCTGAAAGTGGGAAATCTTCTTTTACTTTCTGTTCACTTTCTATTCTTCTTCAGCATGAACTTTTCATCAATGGAAGTATGTTTGCCACATCTAGTCGTACATAGCATATATAAAAATCAAACAGGATAAAGGTCGAGTTTTCTAAAATATCCTCACATGAATACTTATATATTAGTCATCTCATATATCTAATCATTAGTTCACAGACATGAGGTGCTTTAGTATTAGACTTTAACAATCCCTACTTAAAAGCAAGACGCTTTTTGTAATGTTGCTAGTTGCTAGGTCCGATTTTTTATACATTTTGAAAGTCTAATAGGAAGGCAGGTACTCATCAAGTTGAATTGTCTTGTGAGTATTTCTTCCATGTTCTTATTGATTAAAAGAACAAACATAGGACGATGATGAGAAAGTGTAGCACTTTTTGGTTCCCATGCCTTGGTGAGCAATTAATCAAAAAGAAGTCAATGGTAGATTTAAATGAATAAATTAGGAAAGTGTGGTAGATGTGCTCAGAAAGACAATATAAGTATAAATTGTAAGCTATATTTAAATACGTGATGTTTCAAGATAAAATGAATTTTTTTCTGATAAAGATTAGAAAATAATTTTGCTATGAAGGTAGGGATTGTTGGTGAAATATCAAATAACATTGCATTTTCGGCAGGTTGTAAATTTTTCTTAGATATACATAAAATGGCTTATGGGTATTACACTTTTTAAGGACATTTTAGACCTTTTTCCTTTAACACGTTAGATGTTTTATGTAAGCTAGTTAAGCCTAAAATAGTGGCAAATACTTGGGATTTTTGTTTCTTTTGCTTTAAAGTTTGTGTTGTGAAAGAGAGAGAACAATAAGTGAAGGAAGTCCCTCTTAGGAAGTGTCATCTTAATGAGCTTTCATTTTTCTCTTGGATTAAAGATATGAAGGATTAAGAGATTGTTTTTGTTGGAGAAACATATATTATAGTCTACAAAAGTGGCACTGGTCTTGATACCAGGATGCATAGACCACCTTTTGCAGATGTGCACATGCAGGCATGTTTTCAACCTTTGGATTTTGTGGAGAGTAAGTGCGAGTTGAGACAAAGTTGATAGTCTCTCTACTGACACATTAATTCTATGCAGAATGAAAGAAATATGTACAAATAAGCTAAAGCAGCATGTGCGCTTTGCTACCAAAATCATCAAATCAAAATTGATAATTCTGTTATTTTTTTATTTTTTATTTTTTATTTTTCTAAGTGGACTTATTTCTTTTCAGTTATGCAGGAAGTGGGCAATTTACCATACTGTTGAAACTTTGAATCACAATAGTTGGGTTCAGCGCTTTGCTTAGATTGATCTACTGATTGAGAAAAAAGATCTTTTTCTTATCCACAAATATTGAAAGAAATAGGTCCATTTGTAATATTAAAGAACTGATGGTTTATTAATATAAAGAGGCCGAACTGGTGCACAAAGCTGTCACCCATTGTGGGGTTCTGGGATGGTTGTCCTTGTATGTAGTCTTAGGACCGTTTGGTAAGAAGGGTGGGGAGGGAAGTTATTTCCTTTCACTGTCCACACTTCTCAAAAAAAAACTACTCTATTTTTTCCAACTTACCCTTATCATATCACACCACTTTCACATTTTTAAAAAATATTCTCCTTTCCACTTCCCCCCTCCCCACCCATACCAAACGGTCCCTTACCCTTGCTTTGTTACAAAGTTCTGATAATTTATTGATTGCAATGGTGGATGGGTGACTAACAAATAAAATATGCTCTTTGAAATTCAAGCATAGGCTAAGAGAAGAAATGTAGTTACTTCATTTCCATCTCAGGATGGGTTTGTGCCAAAAAGACTTAAAAGAAATTCTGTTTTTGGTTCAAACCATGTTGGTTGGGCTAAAATGTCATGATTTGGCATTGGGAATGAGCTTGACAGTCTGTGGCATGTGATATAGTTTTCTGATGAGCTAACATTGCCTTTGATAAGCATTGCTGATACATTATTCACAGCTTAGAGGGAGTAGATGCTCTGTTCTTGTTCGCAATCTGCTGATTCATTGCATTAGATACCTTCATTTTATGATGCATTTCTAATCTTGCTTTTTAAAGCCTTTTCGTTGATTCGTTATGCTAATTTCTGAGTTCATTTACAGCTATTGAATGGGTACAAGAGGAGAGAGTCACACTTTTCACTGCTGATGGACTGATTCAAATAGGAGGCTCCATTGTCCCTCGTGAAGCCTCTTCCTTGGATGTATGATATTCTCCAAAATTATAAATTCTGTGCTATAGGATGCGCTTTCAAACAAACTATGAGTGTGTTTGGGAATAGATAAAACTTTTGATGAAAAGTTGTAGAGAGTAGAAGTTGTTAAATGATATGATATGATAGGGGTGATGATGAGGAATAAATAGGATAAAGTTGAAATAGATAGGTTAGTTGTGTTGGTAGTTGTGTAGAAATGATTGAAAAGTATAGTAGTTGTATAGAAAAATGTGAAGAAATAATAAAAAATAAGATAGTTGTGGAGAGTGAAAAGTTTTAGATTGAAAAGTTTTAACTTGACAACTTTTACTTATTACCAAACACACCCTATTTCATAATTAATTGCTTACTTTTGGAGTTTTGTGTGATTTTGGAATTTTTTTAAAAAATGAGCCAAAAAATATGTGCACTTGGATGCAATTCTCAGTTCTAGGTTTGCAACTAATGGATACAGTCCAGAAATCTGATTTACCATGAGATGTTTTCAGATTTTCTTGCATTCTGAACATATTGCATAGTTTGTTTCAGTCACGCACCCAGCCAGCCTCTAAGTGGCCAAGCATTCATGATTTAGTCTGATCATCTCTAATGCCAGAGATGTATTTAGGCATTGGCATTCAGCATTGTCAGTCTACTCTTAGCTCATGATCCTAGAGGACTAAGCGCTTAATCAGCTATGATACTCCCAAGACCACCTTCACCATTCACAAAGTTATGACTAATGAGGAACCATCATTAAAGTCTCACATCGCACACAGTTACGAACTGAAGGACATAAGAGAGTCTAAAGTGTTTGTGTTACAGTCATACAAAACCTTTAATAAGCCTATTGTGTAATCTACTTGATGTCTGATTGTGTAATCTATATGGTGGAACGGTTTAGCCTGTTGTTGTGGGTGGTACTGGTCTCTGTTGTGGAGGTTTTTACCCTATGATCACAAATTTCTTTTTTTCATTTAAATTAACCTTCTATCTTTTTGTTGCTATACAGAAGCAGCAAGGAAGAGGAAAACCATCACAAAAATTTAAGCGTTTTCAGGAGCAAGACTACATGGATCCAAATCAGGGCCTTTGTTTGGGTGCTCTTTTTGATATTGCAGCAACAAATGTAAGCAGTTATCCTATTCCTTATCAAGACATTTCTCTCAGTTGCATCTATGTTAATGTTGTATAACTCTTGAGGATGTATTACCAGGGGCTTGATATGGGCAGAAGGTTGTGCATCTTTGGCTTTTGCCGCTCTATTGAGATGCTGAGCGATGTTGTGGAAGATGCAGTCTTAGAGCATGGTGGAGAGGTATGCTGTTGGTTATTATCATATTGCACCATAGACACGTGATTTACAACTGTCTTGTACTGTCTGTGCAGCTCATCATCATCATTTTCCTTAGTTTTACCTTGATGCTAGCAGGTTGTAGCTGCTGAAAAGGCTAGTGATGGAGGTTTACAAGAGAAGCTAACCATGACTGTCGCTGTCCCACTACTCTGGGGTGTGCCCCCTGCTTCTGAGACCCTTCATTTCGCGGTGAGAAACGGCGGGGGAATTGTGGATAAAATCTACTGGCAGTGGGATTTTCTGTAAAAAAGAAAAAACATGTGTATTTTGTATATAGTACATTGCTGTAAGTTCTATTGTCATCATTAGCTGGCGCTCACGCTCCCCATTCTGTTGTGCCTTAATGGCTTCCTGTAACATTTGTAATTGAAACTCTGCATTTGTAATCATTCAGGTATGAAGGATGCCCATTCTAATTGATGGAAACGCTAAAATAATCTCTTTTACAAGCACCTATCAACTGAATCTACCCTCATGTCTTGTGTGATTGACAAATCAAATATGTCGATACTTGTTTGGGACAAGTGGAAAGCACTTGGCTAGAAGTTACTACGAAAGATGCAAAAATGCTTGCGACAGATCAGAGGTCGGCATATTCATTACAGATGTATGATTTCAAAGGAGAAGTAAAAAGAACTGCCCTTGATCTGAGAAACTGATGGATGGGCAAAGGGTGCAATGGTTTTGTCTTGGAATTGGAACTGTGAAAGCGTGGGGAAGGGGTGCAAGAGGTACCTTTTTTTTTATTAGTATTGTCTACATTTGTGATAATTGATATTATAAATTAGGCATATTTACACTCTCATATTTTAGACAAACATATTATAAATATCCCTACTTTATGGGGGTTCACTCTGTAAATGCTCTCAACAAGGGGACAAATTTTCACTCCCAACAGTTGGGAGCATTCGAACTGCAGCCGTCCCATGAGTGGGGCACTGATGTTACCATAGCAGAGGGAGTAATGTGATGGGATGTAAGAGAGACAAGTGCAAAGCTGCATATTACGGTTGTAAATTGGGTTAGGGTCAACATAAACCAACCCAGTCAACATATCTTTATCTAGGGCTGCTTTTTGGCTTGAATGTTTTGAATTTTGTTTTAAAAAACTAGGGTGCAACCTCATCCGATTTTAGAATTGGTTGGGGTTTTTGCTGAGGGCTTGATGGGCATCACGGAATTAATGTCTTCGGATTATATCAATTTTTTTCGTGGTTATATATATTTTTAAATTTTCATTAATCTGTCAATTTGCAGCTTATTCGATCTGTGGCTAACACAAATTTTTTTGTCGCCGAAATCATTTTAACTTTACCCAATCTAATTTCAGCTATTTTCCATGGTGCTCATCAGGCCTGCTTACAAATGTATTCCAGATAAACGTATCTGACTTTATTTCAATGTGTTACATAAAAAATAAAAAATAAAAAAAAAACTTTATTTCAATGCGGGTATTAATATCTTTTGAGCTTTTCTCATAAAAAAATATTAGAAAAACAATAAGAAAAAGAGCCTTCAACAAATCACTGGAGAGTTTTTCACACTAGAGTGAGATGAGTTAAAATGGAATTTTTGTTTTTGAAAGATACTTTTCGCATTCTCAAAAACTAGCGATTTATTTTTTCGCATTTTAATTTTTTCTCATCCCAGCACACTTTCGTACAAAATTTTCATCCATCAAGCTCTGAACGCGTCCTCAGACTTTGATTTGACCGTTTAAATCACGGGCCCGCACGTGCTTGCCGCATTTGAAGTGTGTTTGTTAATAAGTAAGTCAAAATTAAAACCTTTTAATTTAAAATTTTTCTCTTTCTATAAATATTTTATTTTTTAATATAATTATTCTATTTTTCAATCATTTCTATACAATTATCTACACAACTAATCTATCTCTTTCAACTTTATCTTATTTATTTATTATTTCTATCGTACCGTATCATTTGAAAATTTTTATTGTTATTAACTTCTCATTACAAATTTTATCCGTTGCTGGACGCCCCCTCAAGATATCTTTCCGCATCAGCTTTTTCAGTGTTCAGCCATTTCTCATTGCAGTGCCGTCTCTCATCCTTCCCAGCTCTACTTCCATGGCTTCCGCAGCAGCTGCACTAGGGGCATTCTCGTCATTTCATGCCTCATCTTTCATTCTCTCCAAGTCCGCCAGCCTAGCCCCCTGCAGAAACCTCCGCACGAGGTTGCCCTGCCTCGCCATCCGCGCTTCTTCTTCTTCTTCTTCTACTTCTTCTGCACCTCCTCCTCCTCCAGGTGAATTCAACATCACCTTCGGCGTCTCTCCGAAGGGCTTAGCACCGAAGCCCTCTGAGTCACCGGCTGTCCCGCTCTTCATCCCATGGATCGTACGAGACGAGAACGGCAACCTGAAGCTCCAGTCCACTCCCCCGGCTCACCTCCTCCAGGCCATGGCCCACGCCAAGACGACCTCCGCCAAGAAGAAGAAGAAAAAGGAGGAGAAGGCAGCCGCTGTCTCCACTTCGGCCGAGCCGAAGCATTCCAAGGCTGCGAGGAGATTCTACAATGAGAACTTCAGGGAGCCGCAGCGCCTCAGCAAAGTGCTGGCGGCCGCAGGAGGTAAGCCCGACGCTGTTAGTCTTTTGTTTGTTGAAATGCTTTATTGGTTTCTATTTATTAGTTCCCATCTTCCTCCTTTGGCGATGGGGAGACTATCCTCAAAATGAAAGAAGTGGGCAACTGGTGTGCAAATAAGGGTATTTTCTGTTTTGCTTGAGCATCTAAAACAGATGGTGGAGTGCCCAAGTGGGCCATTTAAGTTTCGAAGCAAGCGCCAAGTGGTCTTTCCTTTCCGATCATGACAATGGTCTTTTGGCAACTATTAGCGCGCATTTACTCCTTTTTACAAGAAATATTTTTCAATCTTATTGACTAAACAGGGAATCTGATGTTTCAAGTTTCAGCCATCCATTGGGACTGCATGTATCAAGTAAAAGTGCTCTGTCTACGTCAGGCTTCTATAATCAAAAATTTTTCTTCATCTTATTGATGGTTCATGTTCATCACAACTCCATCACATTGTACATTGTTCAGCTGTAGATGGTACCAGCATTAGTCAAACTTCAGTAGAAACTGACAAGGTATTAGATGTTGAAAATGGTTATTTCTAGAAAAATGGGTATCACAAGCCACTCAACCCAGTGGCAGAGTGGACTTATAAGGTTTTACAGGAAGTCTGCATTTTGGATTGTGCAGACCACTTCACTTCTATTTTACTGCATTTTTGAAAGCTGTGTATCAAATTTTTTTTTTTTGAAGAATTTTCTTTGATCAACTAGAAATAATTTTATGATTTGTGGTCTGTGGTTCATGATTTTCAGTTGCATCAAGACGGAGTAGTGAAGAGCTTATTTTTGAAGGTCGTGTGACTGTTAATGGTTCTGTATGTAAATCTCCCCAGGTTGGTAGATTTTGTATTCCCATTCCCTCTGTTTTCTTTCGAGCAACAGTAACAATAAAATTATAATAATAAGTAGCAAATCTCTACTTCCAAAGAGTTTCCAATAGGTGTATAGCCTGTCCTAATGACTTTCTGGTCTATATTTTTGTTCTATAGCTGTGACACAGAAAATGTATACCTCTTTCTTCTTTTCATATAGAGGTGAAAATCGGGGTGGGTCAGGGTGTGCCCAATCCTAGCCCTATATATATATATATAAATAAATAAATAATTGTTTGACTTTACTTTTTATACCGAGTCAGAATCAGTTCGGTCCGACCCTTACGTTTCGGACCTCACCTTTCTTCAATAGGTTTTGAGAGAAATTTCGGATTGTTAGCGGGACAACAGGTTGGGTTGAAAAAATAGGTCAGAGTTTAAGAATATATATATATATATATATATTTATATCAATATATCTTATATCTCTGATAAATTTATGCTTCAATATTTTACTATTTAGTGAGTAAAATACAATTGTGATAACAAAATATTAGTAAATTTTTTTAATGATTTCATTTATAACTTCACCTTGATAAATATGTGTATCAAACTTGAAAGAAAAAACATTTATGTGAATTTTGAATTACGATTAAAATTGCTAAATTGCAAAATAATATCCATTCTTGTAAGATATAAACAACATAAATAATATATTTTATTTTATTGATAAATCATGTGAAGGATATAACTTGAACAATATATATGTAATTAAGAAATAAAAATTTATCCATATAAATAAGTTATAAAGTTAAACGTACATAACATAAATTATATTCATATTAATAAGTCCTAAAGTTAAACTTATTTATTCAACAAAACAACATTTACATAAGTCATATTATTTATAAAAATAATTTATACATTGCGGGTCGGGACATGGCCGACCCGCTCTGCCCCTAGAATTGAAACACAGGTCTAAAATCTTAACCCGCCCCATCCCACTGGGTTAATCCCTACCCTGACCCTTTGTAAAATCAGGGCGGGGCAGGTCACGGGCCAACCTGACCCTATTTTCACCCTTATTTTCACCCTTATTTTATCTATGAGGTCAGTTGCTTTTTGAAATTTAGCATACACATTTGTTAGTGATTTTTAACAGTTTATCTCTAGCTTTTGGGGGAACGGAATTTCAGCTTTGAACAAGACAGATTAACTGTGGTGTAACAAGTTGATATTTTTGTTTATTCTAGATTTTTCAATCCTATCAGAAAATATTATTGTTAGTATTTCTAATCTATTGATTTTATCAGAAAATATTATTGCTAGTATTTCTAATCTATTGATTTTATTAGAGATATTGCAATATTGTCTTCAGTTAATTGATAATACCATATATATTATCTTTTCAAGACAAATTATCACTGAAAGCCCCTTTTGTCCATTTCTCCCCTTCTTTCTGCTCAAACATTTGTGATAACTCATCTAACTTATTCAATTATTCAAAGCTCATACTTACATGATGTATAGTACTACTATAGATATGTTTATGCCAATATTTTCTTAAGTTTCATGTATTAAAAAAAGTTATACTCAATTTATTAGGATTGTATGTGTGGGTCTCTTACATATTTCCATTCATCATTCGGTGCTAACATTTAAACTAAATTAACTCCATTTGTCATGTCAGTTATCATGGTCTATAGATCTTGAAATGTTTGCACCACCTGCATCGAGTGTGCTTTGGTAGCTTTTGGTTGCAATATCAAAACTTCAATATTTCACTCTAAAGTGTGTTTGTAAATATATGCAGACTCGGGTTGATATTTTAAAGGATGCTATCTATGTCAATGGGAACCGCATTTCCAAGAAGCTGCCTCCAAAGTTATACTTTGCCTTGAATAAACCAAAAGGGTTGGTCTTACTTCAGCTTCGAGCTCTTTTGCATTTAGCTTGCGACCTACTCTATGATTTTAATTCTCAAATTGCTAGCACACTTCTGGCATCTTTGGTTTCTCCTTATGACATTACCATCATCTGTTCCTTGCGTGGTTCTGGTTCTGCTGGAAGGAGTATTTATGTCGTTAAATTGTCACAGGTACATTTGCTCAAATGGAGAGAAGGAATCTAAATCTGTGATATCCTTGTTTCAAGACTACTGGAAGGGCTGGGTACGTTTTAGCTAAAATTTGTTTAAATCATTATCTAGCGCCATCTTTGGTCATGGCTAGACAAAACAGATATAAGATGTTTTCCCAATTCTTTAGATATGAAAAAGTGTTGCCTGTGTGTGCATGTGTATGCGCATGTATATGTCTTTTCTACTAGATTGGTGACATGGTAAACTTTGTTGGATCCTTAGCATATTCAACGTTGAGGATTACCACTGATATTTGAAAAGTCCCGCCAATATGATTTTGTGTGTTCTACTACAGATTGGTAATGTTCCAAACTTGGTTGCATCCTTAGGATAAGCGAAATCCTGGATTACCAAAGCCAAGATTGTTCACAGTTGGCCGCCTTGATGTTGCTACGACAGGGTTGATTATTGTTACTAATGATGGTATGTATTTGATGATAAGCAGAGCTCTAGCCTTGTGTTTTTATATTAGATCAAACTGAAATAACTTATGATGCTGATTGCCACTCTCTCTTTGTTAGGAGAGTTCGCCCAGAAACTTGGACATCCATCATCTAATTTATCAAAGGAGTAAGAACATTGTTATCATTCCTTTCCACATGTCTGCCACTTTGGTTTCTTGCATGCAATACCTGGATTTGAAGTTTCTAGCACAGTATATAAGCTAGGCAAACTTAACAGTGCCACAAAAATCATAACGTCTGATGGTTTATTGTACTTGCCTGTGGAATAGAACTTGTCTTAACCACGCGCATAATTCGGAATGGTTTGTGCGTGAACTATAAATGACAGGGCGACATCAGCTTATTGTGAATGATTTGAAATCACATTTCAGATGTTTTTTTACTTTGCCTGGTGTATTTCTAAACACTGGTTCTTTCAACATGCAAAAAATGAGATGTCCTAGCTTCATGCTACCATATTGATTACCTCAACTTTCAGGTTTAATCCATGTTGTTTCTTTCTCCTGTGCTTACGGAGTCTCTGTTTGGATGCATTGTCAGATACATTGCATCTATTGAGGGCACAGTCAACCGGAGGCACCTGGTAGCCATTAGTAAGGGCACAACCATTGAAGGCATCCACTGCATACCTGATTCTGTGGAATTATTGCCAGCACAGCCAAATGTTTTGAGGTCCCGCCTACGCATTGTGGTACCTATAGGCACTGAGCAATTATTTCTCTCTTTTCGATTTTCTTATTATTTCTAGATGATGAACTCTGATGTGGATGTTTTGTTTGTTCTCTCATTAAGCATGCTTATTTGATAGATTGATTTCTCATCATTAGTAGCACACATGGTAATTCTCTGGGCAACTTACATCGATATGAAAGAATTTCTAGAAGTGAACTCATCCTGATTAAAGAAAAATAATTTGTGCATTTGCATGAATAAATTATTCCTACGAACTGCAAATCCATTTGTAATCTTAACTTTTGGCCCTCTTGATTTGTGCTCTAAGATTGCAAGTAGTGTGCCCCCAGATTTTACAATTGATGCACTCTGTGTCGCCCTGCCTCATTCTGTGTTATTTAAATAGGCTGAATGATTCTCAAGCAGACTGGTTTTATAATTGACTTGTGGTGAGGCTTTCTTTAATATATTGTCTTGTTTGTGGCCATTTGTGTTGTCGAAAAGCAAGATGCAATGATGTTCTGATTTCAGGAGTTCTTGTTTATTTTCTGTGGGCTATCATTGCTGAAAGTGCAAACTCTTTTTAGCTGGTACACATGGAATTAGAAGGTTTTCTATAATTAGGGAAAAGCTGAAATTTGTGGACATTAGAAATTCGCAATGGATGCATTTGTGATGATTTTAAAAAATTATCAGTTGACCCTTTCTTGGTCTTCCTTCCTTTCCACCTTTTTTTTTAAATTTTGAAAAGCCTTCCTTTCCTCCCTTATTAACTCATTAACCTGTTTTTGACAGGTGCATGAAGGGAGAAATCATGAAGTTCGTGAGCTAGTGAAAAATGCTGGGCTTCAGGTCGGTTTTTGGTTGCTAGAGATATTGATTTTATTTTCCATTTTCAAGGAGTTGTTATCCTTCTACAATAGGCATTATGGTGAAAAATTAGATGCTGTCAGGGAATACTTGCATAGATTTCTATTGACCAGCTGAAAAGTGTTAGAAGGTATGGTTGTTTTTTTGATTGCTGAATTGAATATAGAATTTGTCCATTCACAGACAGATTCCTACAGAGTCCGATGATCTTTCCAAGTCTTTGTTCAAGAGCATTGGCTTGAGTATATGGCCGCGCCATTTGACCATTTAGTCTTTCTTAATACCTCAGCTTACTTCCTATTTATCTCTTCTGATGAATTACTTTGCTTCTATACTATTTCTCATTATGTGTTCTAATAGTTTTCCCAACAATTGACCAGATTCATTCTCTGAAACGGGTGTGCATAGGCGGGTTCAGGCTTCCATCAGATCTTGGGTAATTGCAATAATATTATTTCAAAATAATTTTTATCCTTATTGTGTATAAAATATTCAGTTCATTTTTGCATTATCTGCAACATTAGGGCTAAGCTATAGACATCTTCAGCTCAGAGAATTATGATTATCGTAAATTATTTGAAATCAGCATATACATGAACCATATTAAACATATTAGGAATATATGTATGAGTTTAGTTGAAAGAGAATATTTTCCAGCAGAAGGAAACATATGCCTGCATTTGGCGAAATGAGTTGGTTCCATCCTAAAATGACTAGCTCATTTAGGAAGCCTATTCCCACATAACCTAGACATAGTTCAAGACGCTAAGCAACGTGGGATTTTATACTCATGCTAACATTTCCCCACATGTCCAAGCTGAACAAGATCCACATAAGCCTGAGATGTTGACACACTATGGAAAATGGGAGGACATAACAAAAATCGCACTTGGGATTGGCTCTGATATCATGAATGGGCCAGTCTTATCCAAAAATAACTAGCCATTTCTTACACATATAACCAGATATAGTTCAAGTCACTAAGCAATGTGAGACTTTATACTCAAAATAATGGCTCAAGTTATACTCAAAATAATGGCATTACTTGAGCCTTATTTTTTGGGGTCTAAGAAAAACCATGCTTCATGAAGAGACTATTGTAAAAGAACTTTTCCTCCATTGTTGATGGCTATCATTATTTCTTTGGAACCTCATCATTAGATGAACATAGGTGTCATAGTGTGTTGAGATCAGTAAGTAATAAACTAAGGAGAGATTTAGGTATTGTGCTAGTTGAGGGATCTTGGGATTAGTACTGCTGGGTGAAAAGGTTGTTGGAAGGGGATTAAATGGTTGTTGCAGTGAAGATTGATAACTTTGCTGGTTAAGAGTTGTTTTAGTTACCAATTACTCTAGAAAGGTGAGACAGGAAAACAACTTGATGAGGCATGCTAATAAAATGGCTGAAGGGGCAAACCTGTGGCTGGCTAGTTATTTAGGATGCTTGATGATAAGTGCATTTATGTCCCATAGCCTTGTGGCCATGCTTCGTGTCATTCACTTGTTCTGCGCACAGCAATGGTAATGAGTATGCTGGTGCCAATGTCATGAGATTAATACGAATATTTCTTTTATTAACAAAGGTAGTTATTGTTTTTGGGCCTGAATCCTACCAATTTTTTGAATTTTTTCAATTTCTTATGTGGGCTCAAGCAATGGCAATGGGTATGCTGGTGCCAATGGCATGAGATTAATACGAATATTTCTTTTATTAACAAAGGTAGTTATTGTTTATGGGCCTGGATCCTACCAATTTTTTGAATTTTTTCAATTTAGTATGTGGGCTCAAGCATGATGTTTCCATACACGTATTTTTTATATTTTTTTATGCTTTTAAGTATTTTATTTGGAACTTTAAAAACAAAAAATAAGGCATTTCTCATTTGCCTTATTTTTATTTTTAAAATTCAAATAAATCACTCAGAAGAATAAAAAATATAAAAACTATATATATGGAAACACCATGCTTGGGCCTGTATAATAATGTAAAAAAACCACATTTATGTATGGGGCGCACTAGATCACTCTCTATCATTTATACCCTTAGTCTAACATTTTGATTTACAATTCTTATATGCTATTTGCACTCTCCTTTTCAATGTTCATTTCATGACTTCAGCCTTGGGAAGCACGTTGAGCTAAAACAAGCAGACCTGAACTTGTTGGTGGGTGGGACATATCAAGTAAACACTTAACTAGGTATGGCGCATTGCTATTCAGTAGAATTATTGGCGTGTGCTGAAAGAGGTTCATGATCAGTATCTGCCATGGAGGTCCATCTAGCGTGATGGGGGATTCTCTGCTGGTTGAAGAGATCACAGCAGTTCGTTTTTACTTCATATAACTGCATTGGTTAGAGGCCGGTGCTGGAGCAAATCCAGTAGAGAGGGCAAAAATGGGGAAGGAAAGTTAACGATATTCATCCCAGCTATTAGCAGAGTGTGGCTCTTCTGCTGCTTCATCCACAATTCTTCCACAGAAATCATGTCATTAGCAACATCCTCGGCAACGAATTCGTCCCAGGCTAGATAAAGTTTCATAGCAGTTGCATGAATTGTGTTGTGATTGAAAGCTTGGGTGAATGTGCTGCTGTATTGCGATGCATACGGGTTTCCAGCCTTCCAGGCATTCTCTGGCATCTGATTCAGCAAAATAAAAATCTAGTTGTCCTTTTCCTTTAACCTTTTGCCTTCATTCTTAGAATAGTTGCTACTTCATAGAGACAAAAACCTGATAACATATTTATCATTAATTGGTTTGCGAGTGATGCTGCAAACAATCCAACGACTCTTAGATATCAGGTTTTTTGCTTGTTCACCACCTGAATGGGAAAAGGACATGGGATGAAAAAGTATTGTTGTGTGTTGAGAATGTAAAAAAGGTGAATAGGGATTGGAAAAATTGTATTGGATATGTAAAATGTTGTAGTTATTTTGTTAAAAATGGAAAAAGTGTTTTTAAAAATTATAAAATCGAATCACATCCTCATTCCATTCGAGATGTAAACAAACTTATTTTGAATAGAAAGAATCCAACAATTAAAAAAAAGGATATATTAGTAAACTATTAATACATGGGGTCAAGTTGGATAATGAAATCAAAATTCTCTTACTATTGTATTTAGGGTGTGTTTGTTTTATTATAAAATTTTTCAACTAAAAATTTTTAATTTAAAACTTTTTTATTTACTACAATTATTATATTTTTAATTATTTTTTTACATTTTCTTATACAAATTATTTTTTCAATTATTTCTATATAATCATCCATATAATTAAACAGTACCAGGGCGTACTTAGCCTTGATGCGCTTGGGTGGATTAACCATTTTTTTGAAAATTTATTTATGGAATCATTAATTTAGGTGTATTTAACACACACGCACACACACACACATATATGTATAAAGTTTTTCTATTTTTGGAAATTTGGAGATATTGTTTGATTTTTTAAAATTAGTGGTATTTTAATATCTCCAAAAATGTTGAATTTTGATACACATGTTAAATGCACTTAGATTAACCGTTGTATATAAAAATTTTAAAAAAAATTTAAAAATGAATTTTCGCACTTACATGCACTAAGTCTAAATGCACTAGGTTGTGCTGAATCCACTTTAACTAAACTATTTGTTTTAATTTTTTTTTTGTATTATTTATCATTATTTTTATCATATCACATTATTTTTTATTTAAAAAGATTTTATACCAAAAATTATTTATTCAAAAGTTTTACCACTTCTCAAATATGCTCTTAATATTATTTATTTAATTAGCATATTGAGTTTTATTAAAATCAAATGTGCATTGTTCCATCTAAAAAAGGTATAAAATCAATGTAAGAAGATGGTTGCTTTATATATTACTTTTAAAAGTAGTAATATAACATTCAAATTTTAGAAATTGTTATTTTTAAGTGAGTAAATGATTTTATAAAGTAGGTTATGATTCAATACAAATGCTAGTATGAATTTTTTAAAAAATTTTTGATTTTTTTATACATAAGTAGACCTCAGCATGAATTTCAAATAATTTTACAACTTTTTGATTTTTTAAAATATTTTATATTGAATTTTGAAGATAAAACTATGACATTTTTCATGAATGGTAATGCAAGAGATATGCCAGATTTTTTATTTTCAAATTTTAAAATAAAATATTTAAGATAATTAAAAAATTGCAAATTGACACATGAGAGGTTATATTTTTATTTTCAAAATCTAAAATCAAATGTTACGATAATTAAAAACTATAAAATTAACATATGAGAAATGTTTTAGTTTTTGAATTTTTGAAATTCAAAATAATTTTTTTAAGATAATAAAAAAAAATTAAAATTATATATTGAAAATTTGTACTTATGTATAGAGAAAAATAAAAGAAATTAAAAAAAAATTCATCCAAGGGTGTGCATTGAGGCTTAATGAGCACAATTGTATTGAGTCATGGCTTTGTAGATTATTATAGCAAATTTTTATCCTAAGATATTATACACATTTTTAATGCATCAATTAATGAATTTTATTATTTTCCATAATTTACAAATAAGTGTACGTATTTCAAATAACTGTGGCTTGTAGGGATTCTGAGTGAGTTGTTCTAAGTGTCATGATAAAATAGATGATATTAAGTATCATGACAGATGTCTTAAATATAGATTACAATAAAGTCCTAAAAAACATTAAGTATCACGACAAATGTCTTAAATATAGATTACAATAAAGTCCTAAAAAACATGTCTTAATCGAGGACAAAATGCCCTCAGCACTATTCAAACCTCTGTATACTACTTTGGGATAATATGCCATCATGTTCATCAACAGTATACCCTAACTCCAGTGCAACATGATGCGCCCTAGTATATTCATGGAGCAGAATTTAAAAAACAAAGTAACAACAAGCCGTCCAGGGCCGGCCTAGCAGGTGACGGTAATCAGAAAATTCCCGCTCGTCCATGTGTCTTCCAAATGTTGACCTCGTTTTGTTTCTAGCCTGCCGAATCTTGTTTTGCCTGTGCCTAATGATAATGATGTGAGGTGGGATGGAAATATGCAGGAACAAAAAAAAAAAAGTTGAACAATAGAAAATGGTGTGGTCAGTAGTGTCATAGCAGTGCTTTAAGATAATTAACGTTTCGCAGCTTTCATTGTAAATTCAATTTTCATACACACACAAGAAGTGGGTTGCTACTCTTTACAGTGTCTCTCATTGGATGCTTTTATTCCATCCATGAGCTGGGTGCATATACTTTTTTTTAAAAAAAAATTTCGAATTTTTTTTACACGACTATTAATCTAAGTGTATTTAACATTTTTATTACTTTTTACCTTTTTTGAAGATATTTGAATATTGTTTTCGAATTTTTAAAAATAGTAACATTTTAGTAATTTAGCTGTATTTTAGAAATTTTAAATTACTAAAAATGCTAATGATTTTTTAAAAATCCTAAAAAACTCTGAAAACTCCAAAAATGATAAAAATTAATACTCGTATTAAATACACTTAAATTAATAGTTGTGTAAACAATTTTCAAAAAAATATTAAAAATGAATGAAGTACATTCGGGTGTATAGGACTGAGTTCCGTGTTTTTGTGGGAATGTAATTAATCTTGATTAAAACGCAAGATTATTTTGTTTTTATTTACACTTATCTATGCAATTCCTAAATTTTGGTTTTAATTAATTATTAAATCCAATCCTGTTGATTGTATTTTCGATGTCGTTTTGTAATATAATACATAAACTTATTCTTTTATTTTTATTCATTTTATAATCGATATTGTTTTATCTTACTCTTCTTTTTTTGATAGTTTATATTTACATACATCTCAACACATATTACATTGTATTTCTGAGACATTCTTACAACTACGGAGATACACAACTCCGCCAAAGAAATCTGGAGACACAGCTCCACTAAAGAATCAAGGAGACAACCGCTCCCACTCCGCCCCAAAGGGAGACAACAGCTCCCACTTCATCCTAATGGGCCGAACCGTCATTCGAACCCCCGCCGACTGCCATTGCGCCACAGCCAGCGACCAACCGAGCTAGCCTCTTCTGATTGTATATATTTATAGCTGCTATAGTGTAACTAGGTAAGGCCCACATAATATATGAAATCCCTGACTTAAAGTTATTTTAAGATAGGAGGAGTTATCCTGTTAGTTCGGGCTAAGTAAATGCTCCACTTAATCTACCTTAAAAAATCTATTTATAATAATTTTTTTATTTTTTTCTTTGTGCACTTGTTTATCTAAGTCTATTTAACATATAGACCAAGTTTTACCATTTTTGAATATATTTATCTTTTTTTTTGAGATTTTTAAACATCTATGTGTATATATGTATTTAAAATATCCTTATTTTTAAAAATCTCAAAAAAATAGATAAATATATTCAAAAATGATAAAACTTGGTCGATATGTTAAACAAACTTAGATAAACAAGTGCACGGAGAAAAATGTGAAAAAAATTATTATAAATATATTTTTTGAAGTAGGCTAAGTGAGACATTTACTTAGCCCAGACTAACAGAATCATTACTCTTAAGATAGATATCAGAAAATATCGAACTTTCATCTTGTGCGCTCGGGAGCATTGAACTCTCAATGCTCCCGGGCGCATACACTTTTTTTTTTATTTTTTTTTGAATTTTTTTTATAAAACTATAAATCTAAGTATATTTAGCATCTGTATTAATTTTTACCATTTTTAGAGTATTTTAGATATTTATTTTTTATTTTTGAACATCAATGGCATTTTAGTAATTTTAAATTACGTAAAATGCCACTGATTTTCAAAAATAAAAAATTAATATCTAAAATACTCCAAAAATTGTAAAAAATTATACACATATTAAATACATCTAAATTAACAATCTTGTAAAAACACTTTAAAAAAAAAAGTGTATGCGCCCGGGAGCATTGAAAGTTCAACGCTCATGGGCGCATAGGATCTGAGTCCGAAAATATCTTAAATGAATTCTTATTGGAACCAGCTCGAAATAGAGCTCTTGGTATTCGAAAAGGCAACATTGCTGTTGCAACGCTCACAAGCGAGAACATGATCTATCTTTAATTTTCAAAGGTAAGATGGGAGAAGGTGTAATTTTATGGTATCTGTATACAAATACTGCTTGACTACGTTTACTCATGGAGGCCTTCCATTACGTGTTCGTCTGGGGGCTCACATTAGAAGCATTGCCATTTTAGTTATTTTCAGTTTAGAAAAAAAAAAGTCATGAAAGAGGTTCCTCCCCATTATTTTGTGAATTTAGGGAGTTTCCTTTGAGAGTCTTAAGAATTTTTTATTTTAAAAAATTTCCCTATTTATAAACTTTATTTTCAAACAAAGTTCAAGGATGGGTATCTTATAAAGTTAGTAATTTTACAGGAGAAATTACATATTGGCAAAATGATGTGGAAATAAATGTAAAAATTCTTAAAATAATTAAAAAATATAAAAATATCTCTCAATCTCAAATGATGAGAGAGAAACGCAAGAAACTCTTAAAATAATTAAGAAAGAGGAATGGTCTTATTACCTTAGGCTAAGTTCTTGCTTAGCATAACTTAAAAAAATTATTTAGATTTATTTTACTTTTTTTATATATTTGTATAAACAAATATATTTAAATATATAAACTAAGTTTCACCTTTTTTTATGTATATATTTTTTAAGATTTTTAAAAATTTCTGTATATATATCTATTTAAAATACTCTTATCTTTAAAAATTAAAAAAACATATGCACATACCAAAAATGGTGAATTTTAGTTTATAAATTAAATATATTTAGATAAATAAATATACGTTTGAGATATTAACTCAGCTAACAAGATATTTTCTCACTAATAAAGAAAAAGAAAAAAAAGGACACTAATCGTGCCGGCCTCAACTCAATTCCCTCCAAGGCTCCAGAAGACTGACAATGTGCCAGCCTGCTTCTCTCTCTCGCCTGCAATCCTCCCTCCTCCCTCCTCCCTCCTCCCTCCTCCTTCCTCCTTCCTCCTTCCTCCTTCCTTTTCAGTTCTCTCCCTACCTCTACCCCCCACCCGCAGTGGGTAGGGAGAAATGGCCTCCGGTAGTTCTGTTCTCCGTTCGTCGCTCCGCTCGGAAAGACAGATTCTACCACCGCAGCTGCGGCCTCGATCATCAAGAGCCGCTACTTCCCGGCGTTCTGCCCCATCCGCCTCCAGACCACCCTCCCAAACAGCCAACGACGACGCTGGTATATGTAGATATATATTTTCTTATCTCTTCTCTTCCGCCACCTATTATTGCTTCATGCAGTGCAGACAAAATCATTTCTTTGTGTAGACCTTCTTCCTTCTGACCATTGCGTTTGCTTGGATCGAAAATATTCGGGCAGCTTGTATGAATATGGCTACTGAAAATAATTTCTATTTCTGCTCGTGGTATGAAGAAAAAAAGACTGGTTCTCAGCTATCCACCTCTTTCGAGTGCTGGTTTTACTTGTAAGCAATTTGGGGAAGCTGCATTTAGGATACAGAAGGCTTCCAGCTTCAATAGGAAATTTCCTCAGTTGAATTAAGCTTGTTAGCGCTTGTAATTTGTCATATAAGTTCATGGTGTCTAATCTTGGAGAAAATCAGATGTGTTCGAATATCTGCTATCGGAGCAGCTGATCAAAACATGAAGCATGGTGAGAATGCCTTCTTCACACAGCTGATCAAGAAGCCACCTTTCGTAATCATTGTGTTTTGTTTCATGCCTTCTGCACACAGTCGTTTTTTTAAAAAATAATCTCTTGTTCAATTTTCTGTTATGAGGACTCATAAAAATTTCTTTGATCGGACATCTTAAGCCCACGGCTTGTTCATGTATTACATGATACCATATTGCTCAATGCAGGTCTACATAATGCAGTTTGAGACTCAAGTTAGCGCCTCACTATCTAGGAATGTGGCTTCCTGATCCCGTGGCTGTCTACTAGTTCTTTATTATAAAAAGGATGTTCTTCAGATAGATAGCTGGAAATTAATTGAGTGTGGTCTGACTGCAGAGCTGGAAAGAGTTCGAGTAGTTGTTAGGCTTCGGCCAAGGAATGCAGATGACAACTCTTCTGATGCTGATTTTTCTGATTGTGTTGAATTGCAGCCTGAGGTGATTGATTTTACTTGCATCGATGGATTCGCAAACCATTTCTCTTTTAACAAAGATTTAGCTCAAGCATTTTTTTATTTTGTTTTGTTGAAAATGCATTTCAACATGATCAATTTACTTGCACACATGCATTGTTCTGTCCTCCTTAATCAAAGCACCTCTAGAAATTTACAAAGTAGTATCTGAGTTGTGATTTCAAAATGCTGCAGTTAAACCGCATTAAGTTAAGGAAGAACAACTGGTGCTCTGAATCATTCAAGTTTGATGAAGTCCTTCCAGAAAGTGCATCCCAAAAGCGTGTTTATGAGGTGGTTGCGAAACCTGTCGTGGAGGTAAGTGATTCAGGAACAATAACAGATTATATACATTTATATCTGCAAGCCATCTTTATTTGTTTTATTTTTCTTTTTTCTGGTTCTATTTAACAACTGTTGGGAGGTCCTGGACAGATTTGCAAGGATAGTTGTGGGTTGGCATGCTAGTTCTGTACTACTGATGTGAATAATTTCGTTCTTTATCTGGTCAATTTGAATTGAGTGAACTGTCTTTATGCCAGGTTCATGTTAGTCTGGATGTCTTAAACACATATCTTCCATTGATATACTTTTGCAGAGTGTATTAGATGGGTATAATGGGACTGTGATGGCTTACGGTCAAACAGGTACTGGAAAAACTTATACCCTGGGTCGACTGGGTAACGATGATCCATCTGAACGAGGAATAATGGTTAGAGCTATAGAAGATATTATTGCTGCCACCACTTCTTCAGATACTGTAGCGATCTCCTATCTGCAGGTATGTGAATGTGGAAATCACGAATATGCACAAAAGCATATATGGTAGGTAGTGCATCTTATTGATGAATCTGGTTGATATAAACCAACGTGTGTCTTCATCTGAGAAAATCACATTCAAAATTTGGAACAATCATATGGTTGGCTATCAGATTCCTAAGAAATCCTTTTTAACTTGTCTGAGAGTTGGGTCGCAGTGCTACATCAGTCTGCATGCATTATTCCCTTCCTGTCAATGGCTGCTGCTTGTTCTTTCAGGGTATACTGCTAGCCAGAAAATATCATGTTAGTGTACTTTTCCTTATCCTTATTTCGAATGCACTTTCCTACAATAGATTTGGCACAGATCTTCATCCCCATCTTAACCTAATACCACCTAGTTGGGGCTCATCCAGATGAATTCTGTTTTGCCGTTTTAGTCCATCATTGAATTGATGGTGACGCCAAAATTTGTTGCTCATCTCTTATGGAAAAGGTTGTATTAATTCAGTTAGTGATTTTTTTATATTATTATTCTATTTGTGGCTCATAACAGGAACAATACAATATTACATCTCTTGATTTTCTTTTGCTGTGTTGTGCTCTTCCAGTTGTATTTGGAATCTATACAAGATTTACTAGCACCTGAAAAGAACAATATCCCAATTGCCGAGGACCCTAAAACCGGTGATGTTTCCTTACCTGGTGCTTCAATAATTAAAGTTCGAGACCTTGAACACTGTCTCCAACTGTTGAAAATTGGTGAGGCAAACCGCCATGCAGCAAACACAAAGTTGAATACTGAATCTTCACGTAGTCATGCAATTCTTATGGTAATCACTCTCTTGATATACTAAATATTTATGGGGATGTCTACTTCCACACTTTGCAAAACTCTGTAATGCTGTCTCATGTGCTACCCAATGGGTTACTCAATGCATCTGTGGGTATGTCTTTTTACAGGTCAATGTCCAACAGCCTGCCAAAGGAAAAGTTGAAAATGAGATTTCTTCATTCATTAATAACACCCAAACTTATTTACCTGGTGGTGATGGTATACCTATTGTTAGGAGAAGCAAGCTACTAATTGTTGACCTAGCAGGATCTGAGAGAGTAGATAAATCAGGTTTGCACTTGGTCCATAAAATGAATTTGAAATAAATGTTATGGTACTGTATATTGGAGTTTGGGGGCACCCAAGTTTTGGTTTCAGTCTTGAGATGACCTACAATCTATCTAGCCCGCATATGTCTGGGCATGTTTTAGTTTGATATGTATCAAATTTTATTTTATTTATTTATGTTTTTGAGTGATTTCATCCTTTGGCAGCATCCACAGTGATTTCTGGCTAGATTTTAAGTCTCATTTTCATATTGATATATCCCGTTATAAAGGCTCACTT
This sequence comes from Annona cherimola, assembly GCA_030490835.1. Lineage (NCBI taxonomy): Eukaryota > Viridiplantae > Streptophyta > Magnoliopsida > Magnoliales > Annonaceae > Annona > Annona cherimola. The sequence continues at coordinate 121,232,817 of CM059972.1, read as the reverse complement.
TCTGTGAAGTTTCTTTATTTACTTTATGTTGTATTGGGAATGAGGAAAAAGAGAAGATTTCCATCCTTCCTTATTCTTTTCCTTATTCTCTTTGTCAACACCTTCCAATGTTATTCAACATCTTAACTACTTAAGAATCCAACTTTTTCATTGTTACGTAGATTTTCAACCACTATTTGCCATTTTTTCATAAAAAGTCTAACCTATTTGTTCTTTATTTGCTTCATTTTGAATCATTACCCTCCATCATATCACATCGTTCCCTCGTTTCTAGTTTTCCATTTCTCTTCCATATTCCACTTCTTCTACCATTTTTGCCTAAATGCAAATGGACCAACAGTTTTTTTTTTTTTTTTTTGGCATTTCAGGCAGTGAGGGGCACACATTTGAAGAGGCTAAGTTCATCAATCTCTCACTAACTTCTCTTGGAAAATGTGTTAATGCATTGGCTGAAAACAGTCCCCATATACCCACAAGAGACTCTAAGCTTACACGACTGCTTCGTGACTCATTCGGAGGTTTTAGTTTTTTCCCTTTGCTCATATGAGTTTGTATCACATATTAATGATAATTGATAAGCTCTACAATGATATTCAGTACTGGCACTCTCTTCATAAATTTTCTTCCACTTAAGTTGTCATTTTTCACCATATCCCTAATGATATTGTTGTTGGCTTGGTCTTTCAAATTTTTATTTTAAATTAGGAAGCATTAGGGAAGATGCAATAAGTGGGAATGGATTTTTCCCACTTTCTCTACTCACTTTTGTTATGATTTGACATCTTAATTATCTATTATACTCCTATATTTCAATCATTTTTTTATATTTTTCGGAATTTTTGCAAATATGCCTATAAAATTTGACCAATATTGGATCCGTGTCTCTAAGTTTGCCAAAATTGCAAATATACCCACAAGATTTGCATAAAATTGCAAGCGTGTCCCTTCTGTTATAACGTTGTTAGATTTTTTTTTTTGCAAAATAACGATAATACCCTTTAAGCTAAGTAATGCACTTGCAATTTTTGCAAATACTATAAGCATATTTTTTTTAAAAAAATTAAATAATAATAATATGGGTACAAATATGTAAAATAATGAAATAACAAATATGTCTACAATAGTTGAAAACATTATATGTATTACTTGGTTTAAAGGAATTTTCATTATTTTACAAAAAATCTAACGACATTCTAACATAATGGACCCGCTTGCAATTTTATGCAAACCTTATAGGTATATTTGCAATTTTGGCAAACTTAGGGACACAGATGCAATATTTGTTAAACTTTGTCAGCATATTTGCAAAAACATACAAATACCCTATCTATTCCCACATTATTCATATCATATCACATTATTCTCTTACTTTTCAAAATCTATCCCATTCCTACTTTTCCATCGCCACAAAATTACCAATTCTGGTGCATTAATACTTGGTTACAAAACCTGAAATCTCCTATCATTACCATTCCAGAAACAGATTCACTGCATTTATCATAAGTTTGTCCTCATACAGGATCAGCAAGGACCTCGCTGGTGGTAACAATCTGGCCATCTGCACAACATTATGCAGAAACAGCAAGCACAATAATGTTTGGACAGCGAGTATGTAAAAGTATATCTTTTGGACATCATGTACTTCTTTTCATTTTGGAAAATTATACAAACATCCCATAATGTAGGACCTCAGAGCTGATCCTAGTTTATATGCTAACAATATTTATTTCAAACTGTAATGATATCCTCAGTCTTTCTATATGGTTGTTTATATGTGTATATATATGTATTATATATATTTCTTCAATGAAACTAGTTGTAATATACAACTGAATGAATTTTTGACTTTTTGATATTTTATTTTAAATCTAAGCCATCCATTATATTTTACTCCATTTATATTTGCATGGCATGAAAAACCATATTATTTGAACTTGTATGCAATCCACAACAAGTGTAAATGCACGAGGTTATTTTTAATTATATCTTTAAGATTATTGATTATAAAAACGTTCAATTCAATTGATTTTTGGTATATAGGCTAAATAAATAATTTTAAACACAATTGTGGATTGGATGTTTAAAAAAAAATAAAAAAAATTGTGGTTGTAAAATAGAACTAGTTCTCTTGGAGCATCTCTCTCTCTCTCTCTACGCACACACACAGAGACACTCTGTATTTCTGGGAGATGAGAGTTACTATTCATCAAAATTTCTCAATCAGGATCCTTGTCAAAGCATAAATATGTATTTCTATTGCAGTTATGTTCAATAATTTGTCACTCTCATGCCATTCTCAGGCTATTTGAGGTGCAGACATCAGTTACAAAATGATTCCTAGTGCCTTTTGAAGAGTGTTCTTTGCAAACCTCAACCCCTCTTTTTCCTTTAGACTTAGAAGCACAGACCATAACAAACCTATAAATTATAATGAAATTAACTCACTAAGTGATAATTCTTACCATTCGTCCAAATATTTCTGCTGCACATAGGACTTGCCTAATGGTTTCCATGTATGTAAATATTTCTACGGGACATAACATCATCTAATTGTATCTTATTGCAGGCTACAAAAGTAGTAAACATGATCAAGCAGAGGGAAGAATTTGACTATGAAGGTCAATGTCGAAAACTCGAATGTCAAATTGACTATCTTACTGCTGAAATTGAGAGGCAACAAAAGTTGAGAGAGACTAGTGAAGAGCTTATAGGCAGGAAGGTTGAAGAGTACCAAAACTTCTTAGAAGAAGCGGAAAGAAGTTTTGCAGCAAAGTATGAGGTAATTTACTTCTTAAAATAAGCTAAATTTTTCTTTTTTGGAAAAGCTCTTTATAGAACCTGGGATATGTTTTCTTTATGTTTGTGGTTATATGAGAGCCTGTGATTTCTTGCCACCCGTCATTGTTCCAGAATCCAGATAGTGTTGCTTGTGTTTTATGAAATATCGACAAGTGCAAGCTTTTAGCAGCAAACTCATGCTCTACTAATGATAGCATTTCTTAAAAGAGTTCAATTGCATACTATATGTAAATATGTCACTGATTGGCTACTTCTCAGACCTAGATATTCTTTGTTGTAGTTGCTGGAAAAAGAGAAGATGCATTTGGAATTGGAGAACAAGAGTATGCTGGATGAATTGAATATTCAAAAAGATCAAAATGATCGACTGACTGAAGAAGTTACAAACTTGGAAATGAGTTTAATTCAGAGCAAGGTAACTTCTTGTTTCTCTGAATGCTTGTTAATGTCCATCTCCAACTCACGATTTCGTTGATGCTTCTGATTCTTCTTCTTGTCAGTACCATGTTCGATTGCAAATTTGGAACATGTTGCCCTGTTGCTCAAGTACAGTATGGGCATCCAGATATATTGCATGATTGCCAGAGTAGGGATTTTACACAAATATTATACAGAGATAATTTGTTATGATATGTTACACAAATGTTGCAAGTTTTCGTTCTGTAAATAAGTGAAGCTGATTGAACATAACTGGGAAATATGTTAAAAAAATTATGACTCATAAAACTACAAAATGGCCTTTTGGCTGGTTTTGTCCTGCTTTTCCTATGTATCCCACCATGTGAAGAAAAAGGAAAGATCTTATTTGGGTATCATAAGCCCCTAAATAATCTCAATGGTGTGTCATGTGTGTGGGAGTCAACATTGCACTAATAATATGATCCTAGAACCATTCTTTATCCACCATGAATTTTATCCTATATAATCGATCTTAAGTATATGCTATGATTTGGCCTGATTTGCATTTGCATTACTTGTCATGTTCTATTACACATTCCATCGCGGATTTCCTCTTCATTGTTTTGGATGTGCTTGTGCTTGATACTTATATGTATGCTCCTGTTCTCCAAAATGAATTTTAGCTATACTGTTACTTTTATTGCTAGTAGCAGAACCAGCTTGATTGTACTGCATACCAGAAAGTACTTGCAGACACTACTCAGATGTATGAGAAGAAAATTGCAGAGTTGCTTGAACAAATAGAAGATAAGCGCATTCACCTTCAAAGAGCACAAGAAGAACTGGCTGAAATGAGTATGCTTTTAAGTAACCATCAAAGATTGCTGCAGGTAAATTAGAAATTTATTATTTCCTAGCATGAATAACGGAAAAGTTCTTTTTGTTAATGCAAAAATGAAAAACTATATTCCTGAATGGTTGATAACTAAACGTTATGATTATGCACATTTTTCCATGGATTGTGTTCGGTATTCCTGCACTGCCAATTTTCTTTTGTTAGGAAAAAACTGTAGAGTTTATCCTTCATATTTAGTATGCCCATTTTATATTTAATATTTTGTGATAAAATGAGACTTATACTTTATTAATTTTTTCTTACAAGAGAAATTGTTCTGTTCAGATTCGAGAGAGAAAGGAGATTGAAGATCTTGAATCGAAATTGCAAGAGATGTATCAGCTGCATGAAAAAACTGTGAATGAGCTCAAAATTTTAAAAAGAGAAAATGAAGAATTACTATCACAAAAGGTATGTTATATATAATAGATGCTTTGAAGAAAAGCCCTCTTTTAATAATCTAATGGATGAAGCTTGCTGCTGTATTTAAATTGTAAAGAAAAAAGTCTTCTTATTTGATGTCTGGCAGATAGAAATCCCTGTCAGCGCCTATTTTTTTTATTTTTTTATTTTTTGTTTTGCACAATATGCTGGTTGAAATGTTGTTTTCTTATTAGGAAATGCTATATGAAGAACTTCAAGCAGCATTAAAGAGACTGGAAGACGAAGAAGAACAGAAAAAGAGGTTAAAGGATGAGATTACTAAGTTTAAGAATCTTGTCTCAGAGAACAATTTTGAGCCTGAGGTTAACTATTTACTTTTAACACTACAAATGACGTTGATAGTGTTGAAATCTTTGAGCATCATGTTCATCTTTAGTTTTCACCTTCCCAATATTTGGCAGGGAATGAAATGTATCAAAGAAACTGGTGGCATAGTAACTGCAGCTCACATGACTTTACCTTACCCTAACCATTCAAGAGACACTATAACTCGTCAAAAGGGAACTATTGCAAAGATATTTGAAGAAGGCAAAGAACTTTCTTTGTATACTCTTTTTTTGTATTTGTTTGTTAATCTTCCTTTTCTTGTATCTTTGAATATCCTTACTTTGGCTTGAATTTCAGTTGGCCTTCAGAAGATGTTATCTTTGTTACATTCAGAAGATTTGGATGTTCAAATACATGCTCTAAAAGTTATAGCCAACCTTGCTGCTGAAGGTACTTTGCGTTGGATGTTTTAGAATACTTGTCTCATCTATTCCTGTCTAAATTTTATTTATTTTTGTTGTGGAAATTTCTGAACTAGTTGCTTTTTGTCTAGTTTGTTTGGATAGGAGGGGTAAAACCTAGGGATATTGTTGACGCTGTCTGTACGAGTGAAAATGGTTCCAATGAAGTATCAAAAAAAGAAAAAAAAGAAAAAACACTAGGGCCTTCCCAGTGGGAAGATACAAATGCTTAAATGCATGATTATTTCTTTTAACTTCACACCCAATACTTAAACTGGTCACCTGACATTCATGAACATATGAACATGAGTCCAGGGTTCACACCTAATTGTCTCCTTACCTTCAAGACAAGGGAACAAAGATTCTCCTTTTAGCAGGCTGAAGTTCCATTGGGAGACTATTATTTTCTCTGTTGGCCTTTCTCAATGGAGCAAAACATGAGAGAAATAGAAATTTTGATGTAAGGGGGCCTGATTACATGCAATGCCTTGCATGTCAGCCCCCATTCGATGCCTTTTTTATTTTTTGATTTTTTCCAAAAACATGTTTTTCCTAGGTGAATTTTTTCCATAAAACAAAAAATAAATATATAAAACTATTGTAAAATGTAAAACTTAGTATATGATTGAATACACCTAGGATAACTTGTTTATGAAAAAAATCAAAAAAATAAAAAAAAACCGGATGGGGGCTGATATGTGATGCATCACATATGATCAGCCCCCTTTATGTAATGGTCCAGATATAATATGCACACTGGTTTTTTGTAAGGGATGAAATTATTCACAGTTTCTTCATTGTTCACGACCACATGTTGTCACTTGTCAGCTGTAAGTAATGCAACTAATTGGCAGTCAAATATCTTAGAATTCCTGAAAACCTGCCTGAGTAATGAGAAAAAGCTAAAAGGCAGAATGAAATTTTTTCTTTGTTATGAGATACTTCTAACCATTGATTAATGCAAATTAAAGTCATTATTTGAGTTCTTGATCATGCAGATATCAACCAGGAGAAGATTGTTGAGGAAGGAGGTTTAGATGCGCTTCTCCACCTCCTGGCATCCTCAAGGAATGCAACAATTCAACGAGTTGCTTCTGGTGCCATTGCCAACTTGGCAATGAATGGTACTTCTTGAACAAATGCATCTCTCTCTCTCTCTCTCTCTCTCTCTCTCTCTCTCTCTCTCAACATGCAGACAAGCTACTCTCACATTCAACATAGTAGGATGTTTGGGCTTGAAATTACCTGTTTTCACACGCCACTTCCACACAATATTTTGTGGTTGGAGTCAGACACAACAAGAACTGCAGTTCCCATGATTTCTAGTCCATGATCTTATTTATAAGCTCTTATACGTACTCCCTATTGCTACTCTACTTTTTAGTACTCCGTGTTCACCAAGAGTGAAGACAATATATTAAAATCATCGGGGAATTCACCTGTAAACTATCAATACACAAGGCAGTGGATCTATTTGTAACTTTTAGACTATTATGCAACTCACAACTTGCAAGTTCCATAGCAGGGCGAGTCATCGTTGCCTTCTGTCTCAACAGAAGCAATTTCTTCTCTTCTTTTTTATGCCAAACTAAGTTGTTCTCCATCGGAAACATTGTGTAGTCATGTTTGTGTAACAATGGAGCATTCCTTCCTGTAGCATCAACTAATATTACACTGAAACAGTAAGTTATAAACTATGGCATTAGAGACCCATTATTTTATTTGTTTATTCCTGCATGGGGTAACATAATGAAACATATCAAGGTTCAAGCAAGGGAAAATGATATTTGATTCCGCTATGCAAAATTCTAATATTATTTTCTCTGACTTACAGAGTTAAACCAAGGTCTGATAATGAGTAAAGGAGGTGCACGGCTACTGGCAAATGTAGCATCCAGAACCGATGATCCCCAAACACTTCGGATGGTGGCTGGTGCAATTGCAAATTTATGTGGAAATGGTAAATATGTGTATATTATTTTTTCATAGCTTTTGGGATCATATGCAATGTGCCTAATTTAGGAAGAGTAAGTTTATCACAAGTGGAAAGCAATAAGAGAGCAAGACAAAGGGCCAAAAGGAACATGAATTAAATTCAACCAAAAAGACAATGGAAAAGATATGAAAATAATAAACTTTCTGAGAAGATAGTCAAAGACAAATAGGAATGCCGAAATAGGATGCGTGCAGCAGACACTAAGTTGGGAAACTAGATAATGCAGTTTGGAGTCTTTTTTTGATAGGGGTAGTTTGGAGTCTTGATACACTTAATATATTTTAAACATAGGAAAGGTTGTCCTCTGTTTGTATACCTTGATGTGTAAGCCTTTCTTTCTTCCCATTAGAGTGCGCACCTCACCTTCTCCTACAGCCGAAAGACCGGCATGATCACATATGAGTATCACACATCCACAGAAGATGTCATCACAGTGTAAAATTTTCTTCCATTGTTTATTTATGAAAGTATGTTTTGGACCAGTGGATTGAACTTTGAACATCATATGTTTTTGACCAGTGGGTTGAACTTTGAACATCATTTTCATATGGTTGTTCAAACTTTTTCTTTTTTTAATGGAAGTTGTCAAATGCGTTTGAAGCATGATTGCTGTTGCTTACTAGTTACTACGAAATTCTTCTATGGTGCAAACTTCAGAAAGTGATACAATCCATCTCATATGTGAAATCATAAAGGGAGGCATGTTACAGAAAAGAAATATCTGAGTTTTATTCCACGCTTCAAAGGATCCTGATACGTACATCTCAAATGGGAAGACCATGTTATATGACATTAGGTGTCCTGAAGTCGTAACAGATGATGTTTTTCTTTTGGTGTGAAAAAAATGTGTTAGACTTGTTAAGTAATTCTTTGATTTGCTGTATTCATGGAGTTAGCACAATATTTTACAGGACAACTCCTATTGTACTGAACAGTTCTTGTTTCGAAATTTTTGTATAATTTCCTGTCAATGAAAGGGCTTGCCATTGTCAATGTCACTTATATGCTGATGCTCAACTGATGGTCCTCTGGCAGAAAAATTGCATGTTATGTTGAAAGAAGATGGTGGTACTAAGGCGCTCATAGGAATGTCTGGATGTGCCCATCATGATGTTATAGCACAGGTTGCTAGAGGGATTGCAAACTTCTCAAAATGTGAATCTCGAGGAATCAAGCAAGGTGCTTTATATATTACTATATCCTAAATGTACAAGATTCACGTAATGATTTTTGACATGATGCTACTAATCACTTCAATAACATTGCTCTAAATATGTCGACAATAACAGAAAATGCAGCAGAAGAATCTTAAGAGGGTCTTTATTTGAAGTGCTTAATGAAAACAATGTCTGTATAATGTAGTAGGTTGCATTTTCAGATTATTCTTTTAAATGGCTTAATTAGCCATACTGTTTTTCCAGGACAACAGAGAGGGAGATCATTTCTTATTGAAGATGGTGCACTAACTTGGATGATTGCTAATTTTAGTCTTCCTATATCTGCAACACGCCGCCACATTGAGCTTGCCCTTTGTCATTTAGCACAAAATGGTGAGTTTCTCAGTCTCTCGATCTGATTTTCTGCTGTCTGATAGAAGAGAGAATCAAATGAATAATTATAAAAATGGAGAGACTAGTGTGTTATTCTGCGAAATGTGGACATCAAATGATGATCTTTGCTCATCGTCTCTTGGTTTTGTAGTGTCGTGAGTAGAAACAATCAGCAAGGGAGGTCCTTTGTCACTTGCATTCTTGTTATATGCCTTTTCCTGTGCATCATCCGTACCTGTTTCTGTGTAGACAAATGCTTACCCAATCCACAATATTATTATGCAAATGTGTGACTTGGTTTTAGGCACCGTACAATCATAACTTTATGATAACAGGTGGCCTCTCTCTTTTGGTCCTGTTGAAGTGCTTGATACTTGGTTCTCTCTAAATTTCTGAATGATTTGCTTTCCCTGTGGATTTGTTTTCCTGTTGTTCATCTTGAGCTTGATCGTTTTACTATTCCTAGAGAGGAAAGATGAAAGAAACAATTGAAATGACTTCTAAGCTCATGGCATGAATCATGGTAGCTTGGTATCCTGCTTTCGCAGTATATATGCACACTTGACTTGCTCTTGGCTCTTCTGGGTCTAGCATACAGGATAACAGAATGGACCATTGTCATGTGCTACTTCCATTGGCAATTGAAAACTCAGAAGTCTATATGCTTTTGAGTGTCAGTACGAGGTGCACCTGGTGTACAAATCAGATACAACTAAAACGTACTTTTCCATTTAATAATAATAAAAATGCTTTTCCATGGATATTGAAGATTTCTTGAAATGGTTAAGAGGAGATCCACTGAGAATGCAAAGAAATCACTTTTTTTTTTTAAATCTTTTTTGGGCAGAGGATAATGCTCAGGATTTCATATCTACTGGGGCACTGAAGGAATTGATTCGCTTATCGTGTGAATCTTCACGAGAAGACATTCGCAACCTTGCTAGGAAGTCAATTGAATTGAACCCAGCACTTTTGGCAGAAAAAAAGAGACACTGACAATCCTTATCAATGCATTCCAATTTTCATTTACAAGCCCGATGAGCAGCTATCAATTGTATTTAATTACAAGTCCATCCTGCTTAGCAGTGATACAATGTTAGCATTAGCTGATTTTGTACCAGTTCAATGGATTGATGTTCCAGATGGTCGATCCGTAGGTTGAAAACCAGAGCTTTTGAATACTGTTTGGGATGAGAATGGGAATGGGGAATAAGGAATGCAAAAGTCAACACTCAACTACCTACTTTTTTTCATTTTGACGCTTATATTTCAATTATTTTCTTATAACTTTCCATACAACTATCCTATCAAATTTTTTTTTTATTTCCATTTTACCCTTTATTATATACTTTCCATTCCCCAATCACAAAGGAAGATACCGACAATCTGTGTGCAACTGAAAAAAGCCATAAGCTGGCTTTAGCATCATTAGATATCAAGTATAGCATACATCTAACGTCGCAGTAAAGAAATTGAAAATTTCTGTAGATTTTTGAGTGTAGACTCCTGTTTCCACCAACATGCCACTCTGTATCTAGTATCATATTTATGACACTTCTTGTATTGGATATCCTATGAAGCCTTCATATTGCGTTGCAGACATCATCCAATAAATTCAACCTGTGAGCACCAATTTTATGGATACCGTGATTTTTCATAGATTCCTCAGATTGGATTATTTTGAGTTTATTAAACACAAATAGTCAGGCTCGGTCCTCCTTGGATGAGAAGCTACTGTGTTGAAGTTTCTTCATAAAAAGCTCTTTGTAAGAAGCTTTTCAAGAAGGTTAGCCCTAATTATCAAAAAAAAAAAAAAAAAAAAAAAAAGGCCTTTAGGCTTGCAATGTCTGTGGGGGGTGAAATGTCAATGAGTTTGTCAGGTTGGCCTGTGTCACCGACTGGATTTGACTGCTGAAAATTGCACATTAATGACTTGATTGAAACAGATTTGGACCCAAATGCTCTGGTTTGAACAAATTTTAGTGGAATCAATTATCTGGTTCGTTGAAAATTGTCAGCCTAATTGGGCACTATTGAAGAGGAATGGTAAGAAGGTTGGACTAGTACACCTTTACTCATTCCTTATACATCTTTACCCATTCTCAATACATTTTCATCCCAAATTCTCATCCCATATAATAATATTACACGCTTATTTATCTTCAAAAGTGTGTGATGGGTGTTTGGCTGGAATTTAAAAATGTCCGTTTTTGACTTTTTATACAAAAATAGCTGGAATTCTATCTTAAGCGAAGCCATAAGTAGTTTTTTCTTAATGAGCTGTGTGATTTGCAAACATGCCCACTAAGTTTCCCCATAATTACAAATATACCCATAATTTTTAAAATTACAAATATACTAACATAGTTTGACATATCTGTAATTATGTTCAAACCATATAGGAGTTATTTGTGGTTTTTGAAACTATGTGGGTATATTTGCAATTATGTTCAAACGAAGTAAATATATCTGCAAATTACTCTAATATGCCTTATGTTAAAGTCTTGCACCAAAAAGTAGTCAGGTCAAACAGATCCTTAGAGATGAAAGCTCTTTTGCTAATCTGCTGTTGATATAAGGTCTTCTACATGTACTTAAATATATCGGTATTTTATATAATCATTTATCAATATATAAATTTTATAGTAAATTGTTTACATGTTGAAAAAATAACTTTAAAGTTGAATTTACATTAAACTATTTTATTACATTGAATTTTTATCATTTTTAGATGGGGTCCATACACGTATCCAATTGGGATGAAAGTTGGTATAGTAATAGAACACATAATTCTAAATACAATTTGTGGAATAGATTTTAATTTTACGATCATGTATGACCCATTTTGAGATAACTGCACCGTAATTGTGGTGTAGTGAAGCTGCATCTGAATATTTCTCATGCGTATATAGATATATATATTCAAGTGCAGCGCAAGTTGCATCAAAATGGGCCCTACATGATCATAAAATTATAATCTATTTCACTTATTGTATTTAAAATTATTTATTTTATTACCATACTAATTTTCATCCCAATCGGATATGTATATGGACCATATCTGAAAATGTTACAAATTCAACGTAATAAAATAGTTTGATGTAAATAACAACTTTAAAGTGGTTTTTTCAATATGTAAATCATTTGCTATAAAATTTATATATGAATAAATGATTGTCTCAAGTTTTATTATATTTTAATGTGTGTGGGGCTCACTTTTGGGCAAATGTACCATTACACTGCACCGAAACAACTATATATATGGGCTCTGCTTCTATATAACCTGGTTATATAGAAGTGGTCCCATATAACCTTATCAAATTTCAAGATATTGATTCTTAATGAAAAATTAAATTTATTTATTATATTTAACACCATTTGTTTTGCTAAGAGACCAAATTTCATATAAATCAAGTATGTGCATAAACCACATTTGCTTAAAAATATGTATATTCGTGTGTAAATTATGAAAAATGCTTAAATTCATTCACACATATATTAGAATATAACAATACTTTATAGGATCATTTATTGACATATTATTGATATTTTAGATAGTTTAGATATTCAAAAAATTACTTTAAAGTTGATATTTTAACATTGAATTATTTTATTACGTTGATTTTGCATTATTATAGATGAGACTCATATACAGAGAAATTAAAAAAATAAAAGAGATTCCAGAATACCAGAAATGATGTTAAACATAATAGATTAAGTGGATTTTTCATAAACCATCAAGATTTTAAAAATGAAAGAGGTTATATAGAAAGAGGATTTCATAGAAGCGGGACCGTGTGTATGTATATATATATATAGGGCTTCGCTTGTATGTAACCTGGTTACATATAAACAGTCTCATATAACCCCCTCAAATTTTAATATATTGATTCTTGATGGAAAATCTAATCCATTCATTGTATTTAACATCATTTGTTTAGTTATGAGATCAAGTTTCATCAAAATTAAGTATGTGCATGGGCCACATTTGCTCAAAAATATGTATATTCATGTGTAAATTATGAAAAATGCTTAGATCTATTCTCATATGTATCGGAATATAACAATACTTTATAGGATCATTTATCTACATATTATTGATATTTTGATGATTTAGATCTTGAAAAAACTATTTTAAAATTGATATTTTAATATTGAATTATTATGTTGATTTTATACATTTATATATGTAACCGGGCTACATAGAAGCGGACTTACGTAACCCTTAAGATTTTGATCATTAATGGAAAATTCAATCCATTCATTGTATTTAGCATTATTTGTTTATTTAGCAGACCAACTTTTATCCCAATCAAGTATGTTTACAGGCTACATTTGTTCAAATATATATATATATATTCATGTGAAAATTGTGAAAAATATTTATATATATTTACACATGTATTAGAATGTAATAATACTTTGTAGAATCATTTATTCGCATAAGAATGATATTTTGGACGGTTTAGATGTCGAAAATACTACTTTAAAATTGATATTTTAGCATTTTTCATAATTTATACATAAATATATGCATTTTCTAACAAATGTGACCCATAAATATACTTGATTGAGATGAAACTTGATCTCTTAGATAAACAAATGATTATAAATAAATGAATTAATTAAATTTTTCATGAAAGATCAAAATCATAGATTTTGAAGGGGTTATAGGGGTCCACTTTAGAAGCGGAGCCCTATATATATATAATATATATATATAAGGAGTATTCAGGTGTAGCGTAACTATACCGTAACGGCAGTGCAGTTGTGCCAAAATAGGCCCCACATGATCATAAAATTATAATCTTCTCCACCCATTGTATTTAAAATCATGTATTCTATTACTATACTAATTTCATCCCAATCAGATATGTGTATGGACCCCATATGAAAATTGTACAAATTCGACATAATAAAATAGTTTAATATAAATAATAACTTTAAACTATTTTTTTTAAATATTAACCATTTGTTATAAATTTTATATATAAATGATTGTATAAAATTTCATTACATTATAATATATGTAGAGCCTATTTTAGGCAAATGGACGGCTGTTCTGGTGCAGAACAGCTCTATCTGTATATCTGCAATTTAGATTCAGGCGCCAAAACGTCAGCACGTTCTGAGGCCCACCATCTTACGTCCACACAGTATTTGGCAGCATGCATGCATTTATGCCTTGTGCATATGGCCAACGTGAAAACAAAACAATCATCCCAGAGATAATATATTCTCAATCTTATTATTATTATTATTATTATTTGCAACGTATATAGTTTGAGAAGACACTAATTACCACCACCAAGAGTTTGAAAAAAGAATGTGCCGTTCTTTATCCGTGAATGGGCGGCATTTGCAGAATGGACTGTACCTTTGCATAATTACAAACTAATTAGGCTTTCCTGATTTAGATATTTATAAACTAAACTGTCTAACTAACGAAATATTATAAAACAGATCCTGTTACTATTAAGGTCTGATGGAGATTGTCAACAACGTAAACATAAAACTTCAATGGTTTAATTTGCAAATAAGCATTTGGATTAATATTAAAAAGGCATAAAGAGGCAACACGATGTGATCGGTATATCAAAAGGGTAATTTGCAAATATACCACATGGTTTGATCATAATTGCAAACATACCCACTTAATTTTAAAAATTGCAAATTATCATATACAGTTTGACCATAATTGCGTACAAACCCATGACAACCATTTCCGTCACTGCACAACGACCTGCTGTGAATATGATACTTATATATTTTCGTAATGACAAGATATCCCTGTTAACCTTGAAGACTGGATTTTTTTGGCGTCCAATGTTCATCGCCACCAGCAACCATGATGTAGGAGATGGAATAATGAGTAGGTGGTGATGATAAAAATGGTTGTTGATCCCTGGCTTAGTTATGTATTGCAATGTTGGTGATTGGATTGAAGAAGGGGATGCAGTGGAAATAGATTTGGGGATATACTATAAGAATGGATTTTTTTTGCTAGCATTGAAACAAAGTGATAGGAATAACGCTAGATTATTTAGGGAAGAGAACGATGGGAAAAATAAACTTATTGGTGCCATCAGAATTTCTCTCCAAACCATGGTTTTGAGATGTAACATTGAATTTCATGCTTAAGCTTGAAATTCTAGAGGCTAAACAAGATTAGCCAAATTCATCTTATTTGTTGGACAAAATGGATAGGTTGTAGCAATTTCATGGTTACTTGTTAATGGATGTTATTGGAAGGGAGCGAGAGTCGTTGAAGAGAGCAAGGCTTATGGTGTACTTAAATGGTGCATTGGCTTCAATTTGACGCTAGTTGTTGTCATGGTAGGCTTGCATTTATTGTCAAATTATGTGGGAGTTATTTGCAATCTGAAACTAAATGGGTCTATATGTAATTAAAGTTAAACTATGGAATATATTTGCAAATTACCCTATTAAAAGGTATAAAAATAAAAACACTTTTTAATCTTTCTTTGTTTGATTTAATGTTTGTTTCCTATAACTATTTTATTTTATAATTTATTTGGCTTTTTTCAACATATTTTAATAAAAAAAAAATTTCTTTTTTTTTTCCCGTCAAATCAATCAAACAGAGCTCGGGCAGGTACTTTCTAAAGTCAAACATGCTCTAAATCCATAAAACACGATTAGTGGGCACATGAAACCTTGCGATCCGCTAAACTCCCATTGGAGTGGAGAAATATGCCCAAGCGGATAACGTATTTGGTGTTCATATTTGATCTTGGTGTTAAAGGTCTCAAGTTTAACTTGGTAAAGAGAGCTATTATCTCCAATATAGGGCCGATTTCCCTACTTATGGGCATTATTCATCCATTAAGAAAAATTTTGAACAAATTAGGCCAGATGTTCGTGCTACAAGTCTTAGATTTAACTAGGGGAGGGAACTATTGTCTCGTATCCGTAATGGATATTATTCATCCTTCGAGCAAAAATTTCAACAGATTAGTTGGGATGATTAGCTATATTGTAAGAAGCAAAATCTTTTAAAGTATGATTCCAAGATATAATAATTAAAAAATAGAAAAGAGAAATTAATTGCAAAGCGCATGTAATTTATGAAATCCCAATGCAACAGCCGATGGATCATATTACTTGCTGGCTGCCCTTAAGTTAGCTGTCCTGCATTTAGACTGCTATTTACATTATTCCATCTATTGGATAGCTGGGCAAGTCTTATGGACTGCAATTTTTCTACATAATTAATGTCCCGTCCGTATATGGTGGGATCCACTGAAGTTAATTTGTCAAAAACATGTGGACGACTGTCTGTCGTCAATAAGGTTGCTGATCTAAATGGCTTAACGGGTTCTGTTTTCTGGCAAAGTAATTTTTTTTTTTTTTAAAAAAAAGATAGTAAAAAATTAAAAAATGTAGAACAGCGAATACTAGATGGGGATTTATTTTATCTTATTTTTTTATGGGAAAGATGGAGACTTAGTTGTGGACAAGACATCACTATTGAACGGCTAGGATGTCGTTTAAGTTTAACATGTTGGTTATTTTCAATTTGATGGACCAGATCAATGGTACAAGCGGTTGGACTTGAGACCACATCCGCAGCTTGATCTTGCTCCCTAACCGAAGTCCTAATCAGTAATTAAAATAATGCTATTACAAGGATTGCGTGGAGAAGACCAGTAGTGGTACATATGACCGAAATATATGATAAGGGAGGAATCTTTGTAAAACCAATATATTAAACAGCATAATTAATTAGTGCATTGGATTAAGCGCATCAAGAAGCTACCACGCATGCAACTAGTTGCACATGGATTTGCTGGCATCCAACGTACAACATATATCACAACTCACAAAACCCAATTCACTAATCATAGACTCCTTGACATAAATCAATTGCACGATCAAATGATCTACGCATATAGCCCTGAGAGATAATGATCTTAATAGAACTTTTTTGTTGCAATAAAAAAGACAAAAGAAAAATAATTTAATAATAACTCGCCTCTATTTTAGAATATGGTTGACTTGTATATATTTTTATTGGCAGCTGATCCATGTTACAATGATTAATTTGTTGGGTACGCGCATGATGGGAACTTGTATATATTTTTATTAGCAGCTGATCCATGTTATAGTGATCTGCAGGGTACATGCATGCATGAGATGCTTTTGGTATGAGTACACCTCCTCAAAAAGATAAAATAAAATAAAAAACTAAAATAAAAGAATAGGTCTAGTATTTTTAATCCGTCATTAATTTGTGGAGTGGAAAGACCACTGCATGTGGACGCTAAACATCTCATTAAGTGGATGTGATGTCTGTGGGTTACCATAAAAAAGCAACCATAATGAAGCGTTGAATATGGTGACACATGATGTTACAAATTGCCATTGGGTTCTGTCATGTGATGGTTAATTAGCATTACTTGGTGCATGGATGAATGCAGCCCTACTTCCAAGCATTATGCCTCCTAACTTTGTGACAGTGTTGCAAGGGACAATTTTAAGCTATATATTCATGTTCGCTTAGAGCTTTGAATAAAATCCACACGTTTCTTCCGGAACTTAATTTTCTTACTTGCTACAAAAGATATCACTGAGTATGGCGTTGTCTCATATTTAATTTTCATACTAAGAGGTGTTTGCAAAATGATAAAACTTTTGAATGAGAAGTTTTTGAAATGAGAAAAAATTGTATTATATAATAAGAGTAATGATGTGCAGTAAAAAAAATAAAGTTGAAATGCATAGATTAGTTATATAGGTAGTTATATAAAAATGATTAAAAAGTAGAATAATTATATAGGAAGATATGAATATATAATTAAAAATAGGATAATTATGAAAAATTAAAAATTTTCTAATTATATAAACAAACTATAAATAATTTCCCCACCCCGCAAGAATATAAGGGAAAGAGAAGGACAACCACCCATACAACATTTTTTTTTTATAGAACACCCCATATAACAATAAAATAACAAAGCTTTAATACAATTGAGATGCAATATTGTTATACATTTCTTCATTTTTTTCTTATGATTTCTAATTTTTAATTAGTATTTCTATCTATTCCATCAATGTCTTACTTTTACTTTTTTTTTAAGAATTAGGCAATTGAGCTAGCTAGATCCCATAAACCGTTGAATTGAATCCGACCAATGTAGAATAACAGTGACTCAAGAAATGTATTGCATTTTTCTTCGTTATTTAATAATGACGATTAGATAATACCGTTGCAAGGATATATATATATATTATATTGTATAATAGAAAAGGCAATAGCTAAAAATAAAGCAAATATATTATAATTTGAAAGAAAACGTGCTACGCATTTTATTTCCATATTATGTACTCAAAGGAAAAATACATATTTACATCAGATTCATAACATGCTTTTTTATGTGGACATAGATTACTACAGGCGAACTATCCTAGTGCGATAATTTGCGACGGTAAGATAGTCCACGAACTGTTGCAAACCACGTCCTTTTTATACGAGGTATTTATATATTTTTATTTTTTATAAAACTGTTAATATAGATATATTTAATCTATAAATCAAGTTTTACTTTTTTTAAAGATGTTTATATTTTTTTTCGATTTTGAAACCAAGAGACATTTCTGTCATTTTAATTATTAAAAAGGATTAAAATACCCCTTTGTTTAAAAAATTAAATACATTTAGATTAATGATTTCAAAAAAACTTTTAAAAATTAAAAATGAGTTTTTCCCCCTTTGCTTTTACTCATATTTAAGGAATGCACTAAAAACCATACATCACTCGAATCAATTCAAGGTCTGTTTAAGAAGTGATAAAACTTTTGTATAAAAAATTTTTAATAAAAATTTTGTTAAAATGAAATAAAATGATATGATATAACATGGATAATAATGAAAAGTAAAAAAATAAAATTAAAATAGATAGGTTAGTTGTATAAGTAATAGTGTAGAAATGATTAAAAAGTAAAGTAGTTATATAGAAAGATGTAAAAAAATAATTAAAAAACGTGGTAATTATGAAGGGTAAAAAGCTTTAACTGAATATTTTTTATGTCTTATCAAACATATCCCCAACTAGTGGGCTTTTTTGTAAAGCAAGTAAGATTCAATAAACTTTCCTACACGACTTCTATGCGTGCGTAACAAGCATTGTCAAGTTGAGAAGTCCCAATTATATTTTATCCTCGTCTAGCCAAGAAAGTAACTCTTACCTAAATTAGCAGAGATTATTGACTCGCGTCTACTGCCAAACAATTAATGCCTCAAATGCATTCATTAATTCTGCAAATGAAACTTCCCCAGAACTTCTCTAAATTTAAATCTCTTCACCAGTAAACAACATTCTTCCATTGAATTAGAGCTAGGCTGCTGCAACTGAATCCAGTTAATCGAATTCCTGCTTTGGAATATGTAAATCTGTAGGTCTTTTGAACGGCTTAATTTGTTTGAATTCCTTAAATGCGATGACTGTAATTTGTAAATTGAAGGTGAAGCCGTTTTCGGTGACTTGAAGATGGATGGATAAATATATAGACTAGACCTAGACCCAACAGTCAGTCTATATTAATATGAGGCTGAGGACACGCTACCAAGTAATTAATTAATTAAATTAATAGTCATCCTTGAATTGACCCTCTGATCAGCAGACAGCAGCTCTTCCTTCTCTTAATTCTTGTTATATCGTGGCCGGAATCTCATTTGGTGGGATTTCGTCCCATGTATACGGTGGGAATAGTTATATATCCCGTGTGTATGGTAGAAATAAATGGTCTCGCATGTGTGCATGGTGAGAGCTGTGGTTTCCCAAATGATATAAGAATTCTCGAGGTAGATTATAATATGAGTTGAAATTGAAATGTGATTTAATACTGATAGAAAAGTGAAAAAATAGGAAACTTTAAAAAAGTAGAATAACACAAGAAAATTAAAATAAGTTTTGCTTAGGCCATGTTACCATGTTACTTTCCAGAAAAGATAATTTTACTACTCTCAGCATTACCATGAATCGGAATTCCAGGAAGTGTTTAATCAAATGGGCCAATAGTTACTTTCTCATAGTTAAGCTGCACATCACTGTCTGCTCTTTACATCCTCTCTTACACTGTCCACAACATGCATTTCTGAGGTTCATTTTCCTGTAGTCACCTTTGCCTGCGTAAAAGAGTAGATTTTTATTATCTCTTTCCTGAAGAAGTCCCGATAGCAATTTTCTCTCAATCTTCTTAATTTCCGCCTATCCACATAAAAATGCAAAAAACAAAATAAAAAGAAGAAAAAAGGAGCTCAGCTCGAATGGGGGAATAGGAAGGTGAATTTTTTTTTTTCAATACCTTCTACTGTCTTTAATCTTGATGTTAATTTTTTTTATTCTAAATCTTTTTTTTATAATGTTAATACGAAATCTTGATTTCAATTAACATTGTAACGATCTGCCAATTCTGCTAGTTATTTACTTGTAATTTATATTAAGAGTGCGTTTGGTTGGAGGTAAAACTTTTTGATGAAAACTTTTCAGAGTAGAAGTTGTCAAGTTGATAGAAAATGATGTGATGTGATATGGGTAATAATGAGGTATAAAGAAAATAAAGTTAAAATAGATAGGGTAGTTGTATGGGTATTTGTGTGAAAATGATTGAAAAGTAGGATTATTTATATAGGAAAATGTGAAAAAATAATTAAAAAATAAAGTAGTTATAGGAAGTGAAAAATTTTTGATTGAAAAGTTTTCATCGACATGTTTCGTGTGTAACCAAACACACCCACACTAAACAAAAACAAAAACAAAAGTTTGATCCTACCGGGAGAGCATCACGAAATCAAGCGAGCACGCAATCTCACAACCGCAACACATCATCTTGGATTACGATGCTAGATCCACAATTTGGATTGGTATTCAAACTTAAATAATGACTGACATCACATGTACCGCATGTATAATTTTTCAGTCCTTTCTTTTCATCAGTCACAATCACCCAGAGCATGATTGTTTGCCACCAACAATGCTTGGGGATCGGAGCTTCAAAGACCCGATTAGACTGCACGTAAACAAAAAGGGCATTTAAATAAGACAAAAAAAGATTTTAATTATTGTTTCGTTCCCAAAAATCAATGCAGTGTCAAAGGCCCCACCATGGCACCCTTTTCAAGAGGACGACTACAGAGAGCAATTCACCACCACTTGGGATTGCTGGAAGGTCTACCACCACACACATCGGATCCACACATATATGACGGTCTTGACTTTTCATAGTATCATTGCCATTCTGAATTATCCACTCTAAAATTTGAATCGGACCCACTACTTGGATGGTCCTGATTCATCCATTAGACTCATTTGGACAGTGATTTTGGTGCACTTGTTGCAAATCGACTGGCTTAATTTTACAAGGGACCCCAAAAAGAAAAAGTGCAGTTATCTCGATTTCCCACATGGAGAGGGGAAGTGGGCAAATCAGGCATAAGGGGGGGTGAAGATATTGGTTTCCCCAGAAAGGAGTAAAAAATTCAGTGCATGTTTGTTCTGGATTTCTTGAATGATGGCCAATCTATCCCCCCATGCGACATTTATTTCTGAATGGTGCAGTCAGTTGTACGTACCCACAAACGTCATTTCAAAATAAATAAATAAAAAAGTTCTGAAAACACAGAAAAAAGGCCATGCTGCTGGAAAACACAGAAAAGAGCAAAATACCCTTCACCCTTTTCCCTCCTCTTTCTCTCTCCCTCCCCATGTACTGTCAATCTGTCATGAAATATCAAAACACAACCATCCAGACGCACACGGACTGGTCTAAATCCCTCCCACCCTACCTTTGAAATCCCATGATTTTACAGTCAGTTGTACATGGCCCTCTCTTGGACTTTGTTCCCCCCAACAGTAGCACTGACCACAGCTGCTGCAGGATTCGAATCATTAAAGAACAGCCCTCCATTGCTGCATGGATTAGTACTAATCTCTTGATCATAATCATATTCTAATTGAGCTTCTCCCCAAATCGCATTGACCCCATTTCCCTTTTCTCCACCAAGGAAGATCTTCTGGTCCTCATCCAACCCACTGTAGAAGTAGCTATCATACAACATTTGCTCACATGCACCATACTGCGCTCCATTGCCATCCTTGGCGTAGCTCATTTGGCTGCAGCTTCCAATGGAAGAAGAGCTACAGCTCTGCTCCCCTCCTCCAAACACGAAGGCAGCAGCAGCACTGTCTTTGATGTTATATGAATGAGGAGGATTGTGATGGATGGAGAAGGCTTCTTGGGTTTGTAGCATGCAGCTAGCCGCATTGAACAGGTCTGATGGGATATTAGGCGTACCCGCAAGGCCTATGGGGGTCTTTTGGTGTGCTGTGGGAGTTTGAAGGGGAGATGGGTAGAAATGCTGCTGCTGTTGGTTCTGCGGCGGAGTTTGCTGGGGTCTTCTTTGAGGTGGTAGAGTTCCAAGCAATCTCTTCTTCAGTTTGGTGTTCCAGTAGTTCTTGATGTCATTATCAGTTCTACCTGGCAGTTGTGCAGCTATGATTGACCACCTGCACTCCCATGGCAAAAAAATCCTATAAGAGGGTGTTTTCCAAACCTCTCCACATTTGGGAACATTTTCTTAATTTAGTTGCCCTATTGTCTCACAAGCTTGGGATAAAACAGGCAATAAATGCCCCCAACAAAAATGAGATTTTCTCTCTCTTAACTGCCCAAAAAAGCGACAGGAAGCTAGATTTGGAAGTTTACTTTCAAGGCCATTTGAACACACATTTTCCAGGTCTGGCCACATCAATTCTACCAAACTTGATGTACACAAGTGAAGGAAAACATTTTTGTTTCACAAATTCGAAGTTTTGGGAAGTGGCTGAAAAATTCCTTTTGTAGAAAAGGAATCAGAAAATTAAGGAAATTTTCTCAACATCGTTCTTGAAAGAAAAGGAAATAAAATCGAATTAACCAAAAGCAACAAAAACATATGTTCTGAGCGACGAATGTAGAGTAAGGTGAAAGGATAAAAGGAAGCAACGAATTTTATTTTATTTTTTAGGTTTTTTTCACCTGCTTCCAATGGTGGCAAAAAGGCTGCAGATAATCCTGTCCTCTTCATCAGTGAATTCCCCATGTTTTATGTTAGGCCTCAGGTAGTTAAGCCATCTCAATCTGCAACTCTTTCCACACCTCTTCAGACCTAAGAAACCATATAAATGGAGATCTCAAATCCCGCTCCAAGATTTTGTTTAAAAAAAAAGAAAAAAAAAGCGAAAGATAAGAGAAGTTAAAGACAAAAGAGAATTGGGTTTTGAACTGTGATTCACTTTTACCAGCTTTGTGCGGAAGCGCAATCCAGTTCCCTCCAGTGCCATATTTCTCTATAAATTCTTTGAGTTTGGAGTCCTCTTCTGGGGACCATGGCCCTTTCTTCACATTTGCTTTGTCACAACAAGGAGCCCTTCCCATACCTGAAAAGAGAAACCGATTCCGGCCGCTGCAAGGCGTCCACGCGCTCCTCACAACTAGTGATGGGCATAGCCTCCTGATGCTGCCAACATGGAATATTACCAACAGCTGCTGCCTCTCTGTGGGTCTGGGTTCATGAAAGAATGAACAGCAGTGAGAGACGTAGGGAAAAGCTTATATTCTACAAATCAAAGCATATATAAGAACACAAGGACAAGTAGATGGGGGAAGAACCTGATGAGAAGCTGAATTTCTTTGCAGTCCTCCTCGCTTTTGTTTTTGGATGATGGGATGAAAACAAGGCCTGAGCGAGAAGTGAGATCTTTGTAGCTGAGTCAGTTGGGGTTTTGAAAACATTGGCCCTTTTGAAAGACAGGAGGTGGAGAATATATATTAATGTATATGTGTGTGTGTTTATGTAACTATATTTGTATAAGAAATATGCATTATCAGAGAGAGAGGTCAAAGAGCAAAGCTGTCTAATTCTCAACAGGTTGTAACCTCTATACTAGTAAGCTATGGAACCTTCCATCAATACGGTCCTTTGATGTCCAATCCTTGCCAGACAAATTTCCCACACCCACCATCTTCATCCCACATCAGATACTATAATAAATAAACTGACAATTGCAATAATTGTATGAGTATCATATATCAAACTCGGGAAGTTTCTAACATATTAATGGCCAGGATTGAGGGATTAATTACTCTGGTCTGTACAAACTACAAAAGCATCCAATGGAAAGTGTTATAGGATTTGAACTAGGAGATTGGATGACGAGAGTTTGTTGTATATATGCTGGGAAAATAATATAGAAAGTGAGAAAAATAATGCAGTATCCACATTTTTGGCAACCATAACATTTGGATATGCTTAGGAAAAGAAGTCGACAGAATTCCTTGAAAATACTAATTATTAGATGAAAAGAAAGTAAGCCGTTGCTTAAAATTACCATCATATGCGGAAAAATGCTTAGTTGCATATAACCAACCTAAAGCTTTTGTTGATTATTATTTTTGTTGTTGGAAGTGAATTTTTCTTGTAGTGATGTTGCTTCCTACATCCAAGCAGGTATGGCAAGACTTCTGTCATCTTGGTCGAAACCCAACGTGTACCTAACTTCATATTTCTTCCTTTGTTTCTCTCTCTTCATGTATTGTGGAAAAAGTCATTAGTTCAAAGCCACAAGTGAAAAGGATGGCCCCTGGCAGTCATTTTCTAGGAGCTATGCATACACCTAGACCTACATCTGGATTTTTCTACCCATCTGGTTTGACAGGCAGATCATTTCCCGCCTTTCTTCTGTTCATCAGTAAAATGGTGAATGTGTAAGCTAGGAGGCTGTAATATTTGCTGGCAAGCACCACAGGAAATTAAAGAATATATCATCACTTCCGTCTTCCACACCCAGAAAGGAACGGAAATCAAATCATCATAACAATCTGATCAGTGGGATACCCATGAAGATCGAATTTCAAGAATGATGCCGTCCAAACCCATTTAAAAAATCAAGAGTTAAATATTCGGGACAGAGAAAATTGATGAAGTCACCTATTTTGTTGTTTGTTTTAGTGATGAGTCATGCAATTTAAATTATTACCGATGGAGTGTGGTCCAAAACAGCCTAATCATAGACCTGTTCAGAAAGTAAGATTTGAAAAGCAAGCATGCTAATTGTATGTCAAGAAGAAGAAATGCGCTTTTATGATGAGATAAAAGAGGATGAATGTCCTTCTCCAGGTGCACTTCCTTCTAGAAAAAGGTTCAAAAAACTAATTATTAACTAAAAGAGCCAGTACATTACAAGAAAACCAACCTTTTACAATGTATTTTTAGCAGCCTTTAGGACTTTTTATTACAAACGGCACTATACGCTTTTATGTGAATAGTTATTTTTACGGTTAATTTGTAAATATATTCTCTTAGTTTAATCAAAATTATAAATATATTCACGTAGTTTTAAAAATTACAAATAACTACACGTAGTTTAACCATAATTACAAATAACCCTCATGCCATTATAACGTTGTTACTGTATCGTTATGGTATGGGGGTTATTTTAAAAAATTAAATATACTACTTAATTCTAAAATTGCAAATACACCTATATAATTTGCATATTTTTGTAAATGCACCGAGACTGTAACAATGTTATAATAGCGTGAGAGTTATTTGCAATTATGGTTAAACTATATAAGGTTGTTTATAATTTCTGAAACTTCGTGGGTATATTTGCAATTTTAATTAAGCAAAGTAGGTATATTTGTAGGTTACCTTTTTTTTTTTTTAATCAAAAGTGAGCTTTTTAGCTTTTGACCACAATAATATAAAAAAGTAGTCTCTTAACCACAAAACTTGCCACGGGTGCTTATGAGAAAAATGTAAAAAATAGAAATAGAAAGGTGGAGTGGAAATTTTTTTGAAATAAAATGATATAATGTGATAAATTTTAATATTAGGAGTTTTGAGGAAAAAGTTAAAATATTTATATAAAAAGATGTAAAAAATATTAAAATGTAGTGTAACAATATAAAAAGTTGAATAATCAAGACATTGAATCATATAAAAAAGTGTATGAGAAGAAGTAGCTTTTTTCACTTTTACACGTTATCAAATAGACCGTAAAATATGACTTTTAGGGATAACTGCAAAAAATAATGGTTAAAGTCTTTTGTAACTAACTTACAATATTATCAGTGTAAATTGATATATACGGTGATAAATTAGACGTCATAAAAGTTTGCTTTCTTAAAGTGATACATGACAATTATTTTCCTCCAGTAGTAAATTTTTGTATGGTTTTATATCTTCCCAATTTATTTTACTTTTATGATATGTTATGATTATTTATTAAAAATTTTATATTTGCTAACTAAATTTGATGTATTAAAGATATCGAATATTTAGGTTTCGCCAAATCATCTTCATGGAGCTCAAATGAAACATTTTTACTGTTATTAATTCATAAAAAAAAAGTCATCTCTTTTTGTCTCTATTCATTTATTATTCTCAATCATTCTTCTTTTTAATACTACACTCATTCATTTCTTCTCTAAATTTTATTATTTTATTTGTTTCCCATTACCCAAGACACTTTAAAATTTACTTTGTAGTCAATAAAAAAACTAGGCTTGCTTATCATTTGATTTAGTTTCATTATTACTTCTTTGCAAGCAACTTTTTTATGTTTAAACTTTTCATTTAAAATAATTAACATTTGCTTAGCTGGAGTAGCTTAGTTGGTTAGAGCGTGTGGCCCTTAACCACAAGGTCAAAGGTTCAAGCCCTTCCTCTAGTGTTTGTTTTCAATTATTTTAATTAAAATTTAAAAAATTATCACCATATGTATAAATTTATATAAATTATTTTTTTAAATATCCAATGTATATTATTCACATCGTTGAAATTATATTGCAAAATATTGGCTATTCGTCAAATATAGATATGTACTTGGGTTAAGTTGCAAACACAAGAATAAAAAAAACGTAAATGCAATAAACATAATTAACTGGTCGATTGATTCCCACAGTGAGTTGTGGCAAGGATATTATAACTAGAAGAGAGCATTGACCAAACAGCACTTACTAAAATCCATCCGCGCAGGTTTAACCACGGATGATAGGGAAAAAAGCAAACAAATAGACATTTGTCATGGATGGAAACTTCGTTATTAGAAAACTCCACAAGACACTCTCTCTCTCAAAATCTCCTTCTCACAGCTTAATTAGCAACTGAGGGAGTGTCGTCATTTGCATTGACTCAATGAACGAGGCCTGGCAAGGCCAACGGTTTTCAATGTTAGTCTGGCAGCAATATAGAGAGAGAGAGAGAGGGTTGAATTAGGAATCAAATAATGCATTTTTGTCTTTGGAGGTGGAAGAAGGCGACAGAACCAAAATCAATTGGTTGGGAGTCTTATCGACCACCGTTATCAAGTCACCCATATTTTATTTTTCTTGGAATCGTTTCCTAATAGTATTGATCGAGAATAAAATATTGCCTAGCTCTATATATACGCAAATGCCACTGAGCAAAATGTTTTGGTGCTTTCTTTTATAATTTTTTTATGCATGCATGCATTTAATTTCTACTGCTGATGTTTCTACATAGCTTAGTTCTCTTGCTACGAAAGACATATAACACTGTGGTAGTTAGAACTTATCTTTCCCAGATTGGTTAACAGTGACATTCTTCTTCTCGTAATTAAGAGGAGATCGATATGTCAATGTTTTATTCTTCTGCCTGGTGATGTTAATGTTGGAAAAAATAGGTCATTTGGGTAATTTTATATGTCGTCGCACACTTGGGCAGTTTGCCATGTTGGCCAGCCACGATGACTAAGTAAGCTGATTGTTACCCCTTGCTTCAATTCAACGGACAATATCCTCTGAATATATCATCCTAGCCTTCTCTAATTTCAACAAATATACGTATACCAATCGCATTCATGTTCATGAACATATATATTAGTTATCGTCGTCTAGGAAAGAGCAAACCAATCGGTACTTAGAACATATCTACAAATCTGATATACGAGGAATGATCCTGTTAACCAGGGCTAAGTAAATGTCTTACTTAGCCCATCTCAAAATTCTATTTAAAACAACTTTTTTTATTTTTTTCTTCGTACACTTGTTTATCTAAGTGTATTTAATATATAGATCAAGTTTTACCATTTTTGGATATGTGTATATATTTTTTAGATCTTTAAAAATAAGAGTTTTTTAAATACATATACACACATAGATGTTTAAAAATCTCAAAAAAATAGATAAACATATTCAAAAATAGTAAAACTTGATCTATATGTTAAATACACTTAGATAAACAAGTGCAGGAGAAAAAAGTAAAAAAAAATTATTGTAGTTTTTTAAGGTGGGCTAAGTGGGGCATTTACTTAATCCGGGCTAATAGGATTACTTCTCTTGATATATATATATATATAGCGGTTAATTTGCTCAAAAATAAGCTATATACATATTAGAATACAATGAAATTTTATACAATCATTTATTCATATATAAATTTTATAGCAAATTGTTTACATGTTGAAAAAATCACTTTAAAATTATTATTTAAATCAAACTTTTTATTACGTTGAATTTGTACCATTTTCAGACGGGGTCCATACACATATCTGATTGGGATGAAAATTGATATGATAATAGAATATATTATTCTAAATACAATATGTAGAGTAGATTTTAATTTTATCATCATATAGGGCCCATTTCAGAGTATATATAGAGGAATATTCAGGTGCAGCGTGGCTAAAATGAACCTTGCAAGATTATCAAATTATAATCTGCTCCACCCATTATATTTAGAATCATGTATTCTATTACCATACCAATTTTCATCCCAATCGGATATGTGTATGGTCTCATATGAAAATAGTATAAATTCAACGTAATAAAATAGTTTAATATAAATAACAATTTTAAAGTGATTTTTTCAATATGTAAACCATTTGCTATAAAATTTATATATGGATAAATAATTGTATAAAATTTTATTGCATTACAATATGTGTGGAGCCCATTTTTGGGCAAATGTACCGCTGTTCCGGTGCAGTTGCGCTGCACCGGAACAACCCTTATATATATATATATATAAACATTTCCTGTGCAGTGAAGCTGCACCATAATTAATGGTGAATTTGAGAACCTTTCCTATGCAATGAAGCTACACCATAATTAATGGTGGATTTGAGAACCTTTCCTGTGCAGTGAAGCTGCACCATAATTAATGGTGGATTTGGCCCAAAATAGGCCCCACATGTACTTAAATATATTGATATTTTATGCAATCATTTATCCTTACATAAATTTTATAAAAAATGGTTTACATGTTGAAAAAACAACTATAAAGTTATTATTTACATCAAATTATTTTATTACGTTGAATTTGTACCATTTTCAGATATGATCCATACACATATTCAATTGGGGTAAAAATTGAGTTGGTAATAGAATACATAATTCTAAATATAATAGGTGGAATAGATTATAATTTTATGGTCATGCGTGACCCATTTTGAGGTAATTGCATCATAATTATGGTGTTGTAAAGCTGCACCTGAATATTCTCTCTATATATATACACACGACTAACAAAATTAAATCATAAAACAAATTAAGCTCATAAAAGCTAGGCAAACCAACAATATTTTCCCAAATGGCAATGCATGGATTAGCTTATTATTCAAAGAGGTTGAAAAATCACTTCCTCGTCAGGAAACACGTCATCATGAGTAGCAGAAAGGGGTCGTCTGGTACTTAATTATTGCTGAATTTATTTCATATCTTAAAATTGTCCCAGAAGGTAGTCGACTTTCTAAGCTGTTTGAGCGCCATATATACACTTTCTACATCGTAACATTAACTCGGATCCCTTGTTATTATTTTTTTAATGACGATTTTACTCCGTTATTTTTCTTAAAACAAATAGTGGGATCCGATCAACACGGCACCTAAGCAGGCTCAATAGATAACGAGATAAATACAAATACTAATTAATCAACCGTTCCAGCTTAAACAAAATGACACAAGTCAATTCCGCCAACCATTATATAATGCCTTTGGAAAACCAAACTCCCTTTGACATTCATTCATTCATAATTTAACTAAGACAGAGAAAATAAATCCATTAACTCCCACCATGCACGTGCTAATCTATCTGCCTAACTTTCTCCATGACTCCAATTCATGCATAATATTGACATAAACCGGAGATTGGTTGACTTTAATTAATTTGCCAAACTTCTATTTATGAAAGATTTATATATGTTTTTATTGATTAATGAGATTTGATTGATAAAAGAATTATGTCCTTTTCTGAGACATCAGTTAGACTTCTTAATTATAGAATCCCATCGCCAAGAATAAGCAATGCCAGAAATTTTTCCAACCAAATCGTCTACTTTGAAACAAATTGATCATCATGCATGATGCATGAATGGCCGTTGCCATCTATAATCAAATCAATCTGATTATCATGCACTTCTTTAATTATGATCTATATATATATATGTATTTGGCTCTTTTCAAAAGAATTGAAAGATTTTTCCTTTTTCCACCAGCTATCTTGATCGCATAGATCTTCATTTTCTCTCTTTTCACATCAGATACAGCTGGTCAAGACTATATATATAGTTCTTCTAAGAAAAAAGACTATTTATATATAAGATGAACTCCGTTCGTCACGCTTACCAGCTTTAATTATATATATATATAGGGAACCGATCCTGTGTAGTCTGCTGTAAAATGGACCCCACACATATTAGATTGTAATGAAACTTTATACACTCATTTATCCATATATAAATTATACTTTAGACGGTTTAGATGTTGAAAAAACCACTTTAAACTTGATATTTACATTAAACTATTTTATTACGTTGATTTTGCACCATTTTAAGATGGAGACTACACACATGTTGGATTTGGATGAAAATTGGTATGTTAATAAAGTAAACAATTCTAAATACAATGGGTGGGGTGAATTTATGGGAAATGATCGGATGGGGCCCACAGTGCATGGACTGCACGGTGCAGTCGCATGCACTGGATCATTTCTCATATGTATATATATATATATGCAATGAAATATGCCACTGCTATAATTATTAAATCTAGATATGACCAATTCAAAACAATCGCGCTCTCATTAATTTTTGTTCAGCAAAATACATATTTTGGCTGTGTTTAATTGAACAATATTGGTAAAAAATTAAAAGGAAGTGCAATCAGCATTGACTCAATATCTGATCATCAAAAACATTGATTCAATATCTCGAAAATACAACAAGAAACCATATGTTAAATGCAATTATAGCTTGTTTTTCAAAGCATTCCAATTTATATTTGCTTGTCATAACATGCTTATAATGATATAAATATGGACCCTACTTCTGTCCCCCACTGTTTTGGTCCACCTTAGTGATTACTTAAAATTCTATCTGCTCATTATACCTATAATGATTTATTTAATTAATAAACTAAATTTTATCCAAATAAAAAATCCGCGTAATTCGACAATACCAGCATAGCCCAATTGGTAAAAGTCATGGCTTATGTTCAAGTAGTTGGAGTTTTGATTCCACCAAGAGTACTGTGTCTCTCATTTGAAAACTAAATTTTATCCAAATAAAAAATCTGCATAATTCGACAAAACAGGCATAGCCCAGCTCGTAAAAGTCACAGCTTATGTTCAAGTAGTTGGAGTTTCGATTCCACTGAGAGTATTATGTCTCTCATTTAAAAACATTGGTCTCCTCCTCTGTTGTTGGTGTATATTTTTGGTAGTTCTTAGTAGAGGAAATATGTAAAATGAAAATTATAAGGTGAATTGAGCTTGAATTGTAATAAAATATGAGTGATATTGTAAAAAGAAATCATCGAAAAAATGTACATGATTCTCATTTAACATGTAAAAGAAATATAATAAAATTAAATAATTTATATATTAAATTTAAAACTATTAATTCAATATCTAGATTGTCTAAAACATTTTTATTGATTAACGATCATGCAATTTATTGGAATATTTTAAAACATTTATAAATAGATTTAAGCTTTTCATAATTTACACATAATGATATATATTTTTAAGCGGGGCAAAGCCCGCACAAGATTCCTATTCAAACAATGTGTAGTCACAAGATAAAACAAATAATATGCACAATAATATGAATAACATGAATGGTTGGATTTTGATTCAAAGTTTCACACATCAAAGCGGCCCCCATCTTATGCCCCGATGATTAGATGTCCTATCAGATGGGACAATCTGATTTTGATGCTAATGAACATATAACATACTTAAGCAGTCTTCGTTCCTCTTAATCAAATAAATACATGAAACATATTCTATTAAATTTAAAAATAAAGAAATTTCCTCATCTGTGAATTGCACGATTAATATCACTTAGGGCTTTCAGTTACAAAACTGGGTACATATATATATCCCTGGTGTTTTTCTTTTTATTTTTATTTTAGATCCAAGACATACAATATGATGAAAATTATTTTAAAGCTTTGATGTGAAAATCAACTTGATTCATAGCCTTTATAATCTATATATGCACTACAACAAAACTAACATTTTGTGACAGATTATGGAGGACTCTTAACATTTTTTATAACAAAAACTTTATTCTATGACATAAATAGTTTATGTCACTAAAAATCCTGTTTTTAGCGGCAACAATATAATGGATGTTGCTAAAAGTAATCTTTTAATTATAAATTCAAAAAATCATCACAAAACACATACGGCGACAAGTTTTTATGTCATTATAAGCTTGTTTTCTTGTAGCAAAGAAAAAATGCGATTATAAAGAATCTCATACATTTGCACTTGTTGCAGATTAATTATATATAAATTCGATTAAAATGATTTTTAACTTCATACAAATATTCATAAAATGAGAATATATATATATATATATATATATTGTACAGAGCTTGAATCTAAGAAAAAAAATTAAAATATGGAAAACCTAAGAAGCTGACATGTTGCGCTGGCTTTTGGCAGTATAGGCATGTATTTCTTTTTGGCCACAGATTGTCCACATAAAATTTTTATGTCATTAAATGACGTTGGTTGGCAATATATATATATATAGAGATCCAATCCTGTGCAGTCAGACTGCACCGTAAATATGGTGCAGTTCGCTGTAAAATGGACTCCACACATATTAGATTGTAATGAAACTTTATACACTCATTTATTCATATATAAATCATATTTTAGACGGTTTAAATATTGAAAAAACCACTTTAAACTTGATATTTATATTAAACTATTTTATTACGTTGATTTTGCGCCATTTTAATATGGGGACTACACACATGTTGGATTTGGATGAAAATTGGTATGCTGATAAAGTGAACAATTCTAAATACAATTGGTGGGATGAATTTTCTATTTATGATCAAGTGGGGCCCGCAGTGCATGGACTGCACCGTGCAGTCGCATGCACTGAATTATTTCTCATATATATAGGTGGGTAGGTATACCATACATAGCATGATTCAAACATAATGTCTACAAAAAGGTCTTGGACCTTTTCCAGTTGCAAAGACTGATTGGATTAGCCATCACACAGAAGTCCATATAGGTAGGGATGGGTGTGGCAAGCATGGAGACAAATGCAATGATCATTTATTGGACGTTTCTATATATGTAAAATGAGAATTTCTATGTTGGTTCCAACTTAACTTTTGTGGTTGACAACTGTTGCATGCACCCCAATAACAATTAATTATCTTCATGCATATGTCGTGTATCTGCTTACGTCAAACACATGTGCCTGCCGGCAATAAAAAATCATATGCGCTGGGCACATTGTCTAATCTTCTCAATATATAATTGGTACAGTCATGGCCATTTAGTTCAGATATTTGACATTTTATTAGTTACATATCTTTTTTATATGAATTCAGTTTCCTAATTGTTGTCATTAAAAACCAAAGTCGGACGACCTATAAATGAACTATCAGTTATCAAAAATAGAACTTTGGTGGCCTTGATTTACTGTTGGTTATTTTCGATGTGTGGAGAAAAAATTGATGAGAAAAATGTTGAAGAAGTGACCGAATGATGCAATATGATAAGCGTAAAGATTAAAATAAAAATATATGAAATAGATATGATAGTCATATTTAAAAATATGAAAACAATTAAAATGCAAATATAATAATAAAAATTTAACGTAATTTGGTAGTTAACATGTAATACATATCTAAAAGTGCGATGAGGAAGAAGTTTTTTTTACCCTCATCAAATCGTACCTTAAATATTTAAAATTCGTTTTCGTTAACTAATGAACACACATTTGAAAGCAACTCATTTGAAAGCAAGCTCGTCCGGCATGTTTGTTTTTGATAAAAAATTTTCAAATGAAAATTTTTTAATCTAAAACTTTTCATTCTTTACAATTATATTTTTTAATTTTTTTTCACATCTTCATGTACAAGTATGATATATTTTAATTATTTTTACATAACTACTTCTAACAACTAATCTTTCTATTTTTATTTTATTTTATTTACTCATCATCATTATCTCTATTATATTACATTGTTTTCTTCTAATTTAAAATTTTTTACACTAAAATTTTTCATCCAAAAGTTTTATTACTTCTCACTAAATGCAGCTAAAATAAGTTACGCAAATAAATGGTATGTTTGGGACATGATAAGATTTTTAGATGAAAAGTTGTAGGCGTAAAAGTTTTTAAATTTGAAGAGAATAATATGATATTATAGAAGTAATGATGAAAAGTAAAGAAAATAAAGTTAAAATAAATAGGTTAATCGTATAAGTAGTTATGAACTTTTTACTCAAAACTTTTCAATTTAAAACTTTTTGTTTTTTATAGCTATCTTATTTTAATTATTTTTTCATATCTTTTTATACAAACTATCATATTTTCTAATTATTTCTATGTAATTATCTATATAACTAATTTATCTGTTTTAATTTTATTCTTTTTACTCTTCGTTATTACTCATATTATATCATATAATTTTTTTATCAATTTAACAAATGTTCATTAAAAAAATTTTATCCAAAATTTTTATATTTTTTTAAACACACACTCGAAAATTTTAGCTTGACAAACTGGCACAAACAAAAGATAAAACGATAAAAAAAAAAAAAAAAAAAAAATCCCACGTCGCATCTGACGTGAAAATTGGCCGACGCAGTCAGTGCTAGGACATCATGGTCAACCAGGCTGGGCTCTCAGAAACACAGCTGGGCATGGCATTCTGGAAATTAGCAGCAAATCCAGGGCCTTCTCCTTTACTAGGGTCTAGGGCGGGAAACTATCGCTGTCACGTCCAACGTCAGCAGTTGCGTTTTCGCGCTGAGCTTTTCGTCAGCACACCCCACGGCCACGTGAGAAGCGGGAAAACCCTGTCCACGTCCGCACGTGTGACCACACGTGGGGATGAAAGTTGGCCCCGCACCTGCTGGATTTTCTGGAGCCTAATTCAGTGCACCCGGGTGCATTCAGCCTCAATGCACCCGGGTGCACTGCACCTATTTTTTTTTATTTTTTTTGAATTTTTTTTTATACAATGGTTAATCTAGGTTTATTTAACATATGTATCAATTTTTACTATTTTTGGAGACTTTTAGATATTTTTTTTAGATTTTTTAAAATCAGTGGCATTTTCGGTAATTTAAAATTACGAAAAATGCCACTGATTTTAAAAAATCTAAAAAAAATATCTAAAAATCTCCAAAAATAGTAAAAATTGATGCATATGTTAAATAAACCTATATTAACAGCTTCATGAAAAAATTTTCAAAAAAAAATAAAAAAAAATAGGTGCAATGCACCCGGGTGCATTGAGGCTGAATGCACCCGGGTGCACTGAATTGGGCTCCGGATTTTCTTAGTAAGATTACTCTTTTACCCTTAACATTTGCCGTTAATCGGTAATACACACAGTGTTTCAAAATTTAGATGTATTTAAAAAGTGATAAAATTTTTGGATGAAAAGTTTTTATATATTGGTATATTTGGGTAGTAGTAAATTTAAAAAAAAAAATTTAGGGAAGTGGTAAAACTTTTGTTATAAAATTTTTTGAAATAAGAGAAAATAATATGATATAATGTGGATAATGATGATAAGTAAAGAAAATAAAATCAAAATAGATTGTTAGATGTATTGATAGTTGTGTAGAAATGACTGAAAAGTAAGTTAATTGTATAGAAAGAAGTGAATAAATAATTAAAAATAGGATAGTTATGAATAATGAAAAGTTTTAAAATGAAATATTTTCACTTGAAAAGTTTTTGGGATAAATAAATACTCCCTAAAAGTTTTAATTGGTAAAAAATTATGTGATATAACTGAGATAATTATGAGGTGCAAAGAGAATAAAGTTAAGATAAATAGGTTATGAATAGTTATATAAAAATGATTGAAAAGAGGATAATTTATAGAAAAATATGAAGAAATAATTTTAAAATAAGATAACTATATGGAACAAAAAGTTTTATATTTTAATAAATAAAAAAAAGTTTTATTTTAAAATTTTTTTAGGAAACATGCCCATTATGTTTCACCATAAACTTTTATCATACTCATTATCTACCCTAATAAAAAGGCAATTTTACCTATCCAAAATTTACTAATTAAAATTATTTTGCTCTAAGTCATATTAGAGCTAAATCATTTCAATTAAAAAATTACGAGTAGGAAAAATTGTCTTTTCCATATTTGCATTCTAAACCTTAAGGTTGCGTATTAGCATTTTAAACCCCGTGAAGTTTGATTATTTGCATTTTAGACTCTTGGCCCTAGCAACATTAAAAACATTGTTAAAATCTTATAAAATATCTAAAATGCCCTTTGTAGAAAAATTTGCATTTAAAACATTCTAACTTTGCATATTTATATTTTAAACTCTAAAGTTTGCAAATTAGTGTTTTAAACCTTATGAAGTTTAATTTTTTACATTATAGATCTTCGACCTTAACGATATTAAAAAACACCATTAAATCTTGTAAAATATCTAAAATATTCTTTGTAAGAGAATTTGCATTTTAAACTCTCTAATTTTTCATATTTGCATTTTAAACTATAAAATTTGTGAATTAGCATTTTAAACGCTGCAAAGTTTTATTCTTTGCATTTTAGACCCTTAGCCCTCGCGACGTTAAAAAATGCCATTAAAATCTTTTAAAATGTCTAAAATATTTTTTCTACTTTAAATCCTCTGACTTTATATATTTGTATTTTAAAAGGATTGAGGTTGAATTGTAAAAATAATTGAATTCCATATTGCAAAAACTATCCTACATGTGCACGAAGTGTAGTAAACTATTTAATCACAAAAAATTTTAACATTTTCCTCAGTCACGAAATCAACCACGACTATCAAAAAATTAAGGAAAAATGCACTACTTTTTCTCTCCTTCAAAAGATAAGCTAAAATCAAGCATTAAATAAAGCTTCAACAATAGCTCTTGGCACCAACACCTTCTCCAGTTCTAGGCAACAACCGGTCTTTTTTTTTCTTAATTTCTTGGGAGTCGTGGTCAATTTCGTGAACAAGGAAGAAAGTTAAAATTTCTAGTGATCTAGTGGTCTACTACACTTTGAGCACATGTAGGCTGATTTTTGCAATATAGAATTCAATTATTTTTAAAATTCAACTCCAATCCTTTTAAAATACATATATATATATATATAAGTTAGAGGATTTAAAATGCAAATGATATTTTAGACATTTTATAAGATTTTAATAGTATTTTTTAACGCCATGAGGGCTAAGAGTATAAAATGCAAAGACTAAACTTCACAGGGTTTAACATACTAATTCGCAAATTTTAGGGTTAAAGATGTAAATATGTAAAGTTAGAGGGTTTAAAATGTAAATTCCCCTACAAAGAGCATTTTAGACAATTGACAATATTTTAATAGTGTTTTTTAACACCGTTAGGGCCTAAGGTCTAAAATACAAATAGCCAAACTTCAGAGGGTTTAAAATACTAATACACAAACTTTAAAGTTTAAAATACAAATATGCAAAGTTGGGAATTTAATACGCAAATTCACCGACCATCTTATTAACAGGCTATAGGAACTTAAAGGTGAAAGATTATGGATATGAGAAGAATTTGTGAAATATTACAGTTATATTAGGACGTTTTATGAGTACATTAAGAATTAGGTGTAGATGTCGTTGGTATAAGAAA
The DNA here is from genome assembly GCA_030490835.1 of Annona cherimola. NCBI lineage: Eukaryota > Viridiplantae > Streptophyta > Magnoliopsida > Magnoliales > Annonaceae > Annona > Annona cherimola. The sequence continues at coordinate 121,194,844 of CM059972.1, read as the reverse complement.
ATTTTTCCTTTTTAAAAAAAAACAAAATTTGCTACTCGTCCCAAACATGGCACCCCATGCGCTGCCCCAGCTGCCGCCTGAAAATCGTGGATGCACTTACAGACGGCGGAAGACAACATCCAACAACGGCAGTAAACCATAACATGTCAGTTATTTAATAATTTCATTTTTTATTATCATCTATATTTACTTCAATGATAATCGTACTCCTGCTCAGTCACATCATTCATCTTTTTATTAAGTGCCCTCTTATTTTCAGTTTTTAAGATTGCATCATTCCAACATCAGGAAAAAAAAAAAAAAAAAAAACAGATTGCATTCTTCCAGCCTTTTTGGATCTATCCGGAGTTCCAAACACACTGGGAATGCTATGTCAAGAAGTCAAAAATAATTCTAAAGTAAAATTTAAAAAAAATGAGAAAAATAAGCGATTTTTGCAAATGAAACCGTTTGATTTGACAATATAGACTGGAATATTGGGAATAAATCGTTTCCGAAAAAATTTAGTCAATAATTCTTATATCATGGCTAACCTAACCAAAATTAAAATGGGACCACATTAGTGAATCCAATGTTGCCAACTAAACTTTTCGATTTCTCCCACCGAACTTTCTAGTTATGACCTAAGGTTGGACTTGAAGCCAAGCTAATTTGCGCGCACAAGTACCAATGCCGTTTGCTCAAAAGATTTATTAACATGCTTCATACGGAAACTTATAAGATCGAATATGCAAATTAAACGATAAATAAGCTACTTTGTAATACAGTGAGCTTTTAAGCTCTAATTCAAACAGCCCATAGGAAATTATAACACTAATTTCCGAATTTTTCGTCACAAATGCGTCTTGACCAAAACAAAGGACATCCAAATAGAACAAGAGGCCCACATTTTCTCACGTTCTAATGTAATTTAAAATCTTAACAAACTATTTTTAATATTCTTTTTTTTTAAATCCATCCTGTCCTCATCTCCCCCACCCCTCAAAAAATAATAACAATTACTTTTCTGACCCATTTAAAGCTTTAGCACATTGATTCAAAAAAAGTCTTTAATACATTCGATTTTGATTAAGAACTTGTGCCGAGCGAAGTTAATGGAATCATATTTAATTAATGCATCTTCATAAGCTCCAAATACAACATTTGCATGGAAACTTCTAAAACCTGTGACGAATGGAAATCTTGTCAATTCCATGACGAGACATGGCGCGGGCAGCCCATTCACCTGTGTGCGACCAGAATCATGCACGCATGCATACAAAACATTGTAACTAAAGGGTTTTCGATATTCGTTCCGTCGCGTGTTCGAATCCCGCATGGATTTCGACCTTGTTCGGTTGGGAGCTGATGGTCTCCCCATTTGATATTTGGGAATTGGTGGTCTCCCTTTGGAAATATTGTTAGAATTGTCTCAGAACTTTGAATGTGATATGTATAAATATACTCCAATAAAAAATAAAAAAAAGTTTTCGATATTTACACACAAAATTTCTATTAAAAAAAAAGAATATTTTTTTGATTGATGGAGCACACAATTCTCACAACTCGGTCTGTTTGATTTTTGATTTTTTTGATGACGGTTCTGTTTGATTTTTAATCTCATGATTTCAATATTTGCAAATATTACCCTCTGATTATTGATGTTGTGCAAAAATAACCCTGTGAACTTAATTAAATTTCCAGAATGGCAGTCAAATGAACGGCAAACATATTTCTTTGAAATAATATAGATGCATTTGATATGACCAATACATGCTCACAGAGTTATTTTTACAAGGGTTATATCTGCAAATATTGAAGCTGCCAGGTTAAAATCATAAATAGGCAAATTTATAGGATTATTTTTTGCAAATATCCCCTAAAAAAACAATTCATAACTAGGATGGACCCTGCACCAACAACCTTGCAATGGATGACTGCAGCAAATGAAACCATAGAAAGGAAGAACTGAATAAGGCCCTCCCCAGTGACCTACGCCCAAAAAGACAGGAGAGAGAGATCTCTCCTCAGGTCTTGGATATAGTCGGAGGGTTTGATAGTCATGTACAACATCTCTGATCCCGTCAACTGCACTTGAAATTTCCTCCTGTCGCTTGGAACGTCCTCAATGGCAAGGCAAACTAGGCAAGAAGGACCATGTGCTTTTGCTAACAAGCAACAGCATTCGAAAACTATGGACTGGTACAACCAGCTGCTTGCATAAATTTGGCAAATGCAAAATCATTCACAAAGGGGGCACCATGAGTATATACAAATAAGAAACTTGTCAATCTTTACAACATGTACACATCCACATAGCTTATATCTAGTTAGCAGAAAGGGGAGTGTCATGGTGGTGCTCAAAGCTAATACTTGTGCCTGTAAACAAGCGCCACACAATATCCCCAAATATCCTTCATTTGTACAAGATCCAGGTTAATTGTCTCCATTGATGGGGCATGCCCCTAACTCAAACCAGTAGATGAGATCAACCGACCTGCATGATTTTCGAAGCATAATCCATCCAAGATGGCATGAAGCTTGTGTTGTGTGACCCATACCGGGAGATTATAGTGACAGCTAACATATACTAGCACTTAGCACCAGATCCTACGTTGACCAGAAGCAACAAGAAGCGTATTTTCCAGTGATATTCAAGTTACGAGCTGATACCCCCCCATATAAGAATAATAAAGTTACTTTGGGATCGATATCATTCCCAACCCATCAGCATCTTGGTTACTTCCTCTTCAATTCTTTTCCTAGCTGCCAAGCATTCATGGCCATCATCCAAAAGGATTCTGTAGACTTCCCACTCACGGCCACCAACAACATGCCTTGCAATTTCAGCCTGAAAAGCACAATTGTATGCCATTGAGATTGAAAAGAAAATAGCATATGATCTAAAATTACAACATGAAAGTGATACAAGAAAACGTTGGGTGGCTGCATGTTGCATTGCTAGGGTAATATATAGGCAGATATGTTTTGCCAGTGAAATCAGGGCTCCTCACATGCGAAGCCATGGATAACGGCCAAAACCATCATTCCCCTTGCATGAACTTGTAGTTCCATTAACAACTTTCCGGCATTACCAAACAACAAGCCAGAAGGCTTTGAAATTTGAGTGGATGATGAAGTTTATCGATCAAACAGAACTAGTGGACAAGGATCCTGCAATCAATCAGTCAAAGCTTTAATCCTATAGATCTTCAGGATATTGCTTACAGAGAAGCCAAATTCATTGACATTGTCTGATCACCAAATCCCAAACCTGCACATATCATATACTTAATTCCACCATATTGTACATTTGTCTAACCTACCAATAATTCCTCAGCAGCATTTTGACAGAGAATCAGAATTCAGTATGCAGCCAAGTTGCCCCCAACAGAATTTGAATTAAGCATGAACTATTAAAGACATACCGAGAAGATGCATGTCTTAAGCATCTTAAGAGCAAAGGTGATATCATAGAAAACAAGTGGCCGGCCCTTTCCAGATAATTCAACAGGATTTGCAACAAGAAGCTCCATGTCTGGGCCACGGCTAACAACTGTCACACGGAGGGGGTGAAATAGCTCCATCCGCAATCGGGAGCATAACGCCTTCTGCTTGCTTGAGTCTACAATTTTTTTTCCATCAGCTTGAACCACAAATAAGTCCACTTCACAATTTCCACTTCGACTTGCTGAGAAACGTCCATAAGAAATCTGACATACAAAAAAAAAAATGCAGAAAGAACAAGCTAAGACTTCAGAGATGGACATAATTATCAAACCTGGGTACTTCATAAAATTGCATGCAAACCTGAGCACTATGTAGCATAGTAGACAGCTATTTGACACTCCCACAGCATATGCACTGACTATCATATACAATAATTGAACCAGCTAAATTGTGTTACCTCACTGAAATAACATGATTACCCATTTCATTCATCATTTAAATCATTCAGTTAACTTTCACTAATCCAATGGTCAAACCACTAACAGAACATCTAAGGTATGACCTTCATCTTTAACTGAATTACTATTGCTTCTTTCAAGAAAAACCACTCTTTGAATTACTCGTAAGAAAAGTGATTTTAAATTACGCACATACTAACACACTTGCAGATCACTAGCCACAACATGTACAAGATCATAATCATCTTACCAAAACTAATGTGGAATCACAAACTATTAATTAGCAAAAGAACAAAGAGACCAGACTTTTTTTTTTTTTTGGGATAAAAAAGAGACCAAACATTTGATCACCTGAAAAACATGAAATTTCATAAATCTAGTGCCATTTTCAAAGGAATATCTTGTACCAAATTAGGTTATCAATCATTTCATAGTATGCCACAATATTTTGGAATAAAAAATAGACCACTAGAAGTTCTAAATGTAAAAAATAGGAAGTGAACACATAGGAAGTCAACATTCTGAGACCCAATGGTATAGGCTGAATAAAACCAATGAAAAACATAAAGAACACATACAGACAGAATTTCCTCATCTCTTATAAGCCATTTTTCTGATGTACGTGGAGATTTTCAAATGGTACTAATCATACCAGCCCTCATAATTACCAAAAATGCAATTTCAATTCAAAATAGAAATTATAAAAAAAAAAAAAAAGAAGAAAAAGAAAAGAAAGAAAGGAGAGTATAAGCACCTGGATGTTGTAATCCTTTAGAGTCCTCATAATGTCATAAAGAAGGCCCTTGTGGTCTTGACAGAGAATTTGGATAAGAGTATGACCTGGGCTAAAGGAGTTATCCATTGTGACAGAGAGACCAGAAGATGTGGATGTTTCAGGAGATCCAACAACTGGTTCTTCAGGCAGCTCTATGCCAAACATTTCGTCGGCGAGGATGGGAGGAAGAAAAGAGGAACCCTGTGAACAGTTTGTGAGCTCCAAGCTAGCCAATTCAATGTCACAGCTTAACAAGGAGTCACCCAAAACAGCTCTCAACTGCTCAATCGTGTCATCTTGTCTCTTCCCTGTATGGAGAAGCTCCCTACACAGACAAGTTGAAAGGAAGTAGAAATTTCTACTCTCAGAAAGAAAGGTTTCACTGCATGCCTAGGTATAGCAAAGTGAACATTGCTAACAACGTATCTAATTCATAATTATTGGAACACCTGGTAATCCAGTATATAAAACAGAATCAAGGACAGAAGTATTAGCAGAAGCATACACAACTACGAAGTTGCACATATGAGTGTAGATGTATGCAAGGCCAGCAGAAGAAATTGAATGCAGTAAGAATATGGATTCACCAATGTACCAAGGTCTAACTTGTGGAAAATCACCTATATGCTTTCAGGAAAGTTCAATGAGAGGCAGACAATTATTCAAGTAATCAACTCAAAGAGAGTTAAAAATCAACATATCCACAGTCAATGTGGTGAAGACATATGAAGGACCAACACCGACATTCCTTCAAGCTTTATGGATTCTGTTTTGCTGATCCAAACAGAAATAAAGAGAGCCAAACCGATGCATTGTGCTCCCATGCATTTGCAGGCACAAGAAAGACACACCGAGGCAAACAGCTTAACCTTTGCTTTCATACAAAGATCATCATAAAGGGGAAAAAAAAATTAGGTGCCCTGTAGGGAAAAATGGATGATAAACAAGGTTGTTTCTTCCAAATGATTTCCTTTTTCTCTCAAAGTCCCTATGTTGCCAAATGGCATGTACATGCAAAAATAAAGCCAAAAGCCATTCGCATGTGGACCCAAGACTCAACATTCAAGAGGAACTCCTGCACCAAATGCTCTTCTAATGCATACCATGTGTTAAGCTCTCAAAGCTTTTCTGGAATGAATATATTTTAAGTTCCCTGTTTATCAGAAGCCTAACATGTGAAAGTAGAATTAGTATCTGACCTCTATAAAAGACAAGTGTATCTCATTCAAAACTCTCTTTCTCAAATTTTGATGATCATCTCAATCCATATACCTTGAATTATCACATAGTTATTAGACAATCCCATTTACATCTTTGGTTAACCAAAACCACCAAAATAGAGAGCCATTAATAATTTAACTTCCAAAGATAAATATACGTGGGAAGATTTACAATCCATATCCACATATTCACAACTAATCCCTCTAATCTTTTTGAAAGTCCAAGTGTCAAATTACTTCCACTAATTGTTGTTCCAATTGAAAGGATCACTATTAACTCCAACAAGCATTTAGGAATGGATGAATGCAACATGGGTACCACGCAGAAAGATTCAACATAACAATATGGGGATTTTCTGGTCAAACTACAACTTATCCATGGAAGTTGCAAGCAGTTGTTTTCCCTCCTAAAGTTTTTAGAACATATTTTTCCCTTCTAGAATATTAAACATGCCCACATAATAAATTTGGCATGTTGTGTGGAAAATTTCCATCATATTCATTCATGTCATTCACCATTTAAAGGAAAAGGTAAAAAAGCATGAAATAGAATTTGGAAATAAATTCCAAAAAAAAAATTGTTGTATAAACCTGGTGTCTGTAATGAAAAAGAGATCAATGACTCTTCCATCTGGAGTGGTTGATATTTTCACTCTTCTTATTGTGAGCTCCAATTCACAGAGAACCTCAGTCACATCTGCCAAATTAAAACAATATGACTACGTAAATGAAATTGATCAAAAATAAAGAAAAGCCAATTGAATAACGCATTCAAAACTAAGTTTCTTGAAACTAGAAATAGACTTGGAACAAATGCCAATAAGGCTTTCAGTAAATTCTATATAAGGCACGTATGCAAAAGAAATATTTTAGGAATGTCATTTACCTCAACCACTTTGCATTTGTACTTAATTCAATTCACAAGCACTATGCAATATATATATATATATATAGGATTTGCAGCAATTAAAATTCAATATATTTACTCATACACTGTTCCAAAAATTAAAAAGAAGAGCAGAGCAGGAAAAAAATTCAAATAATTAAAATGCACATCAGTCAAGGTGCCAGAATCTAAAATGGAATAAAAAGACTAACTTCTGGGAGGAGGAAAGAGAGTGCAAATGCACCACTCACCATGCAAGAGCCCCATCCGGTCAAGGCAACAGAACTTCAAAAGGAAAATTTCTGGCGGGGGTGGCTCAATGTCTCGCCCATAGTAGTAGATCTCAGAAGCTGAAGCGTACGAAGGGCATGCCGCCAAAAGCCTCTTCTTCAATAAGCTCCATCTTGGACTCCACCTCTCTGCTCTTCCTACCACCCAGAAGACTATGAAGCACCATTTGCCATCGGTTGAGACATCTTCACCATCAATTTCAAAAAATATATATATTAAAAATCAGAAATCCCCAGAAAAAATTATATAGTTTAAGAAACCAATTGCAGATAAGAAAGAAGCGAAAAAGTTATTATGGTCAATTTTCTTGCTTCCGTCTCCGTCTCCATTTTTCCTATTTGGACATACTATACCACCTGACCAGCTAATTACAAGTTGAGCATAGATTCTAAAGAAAGATCATCACACGCATTCACACATATAGGAATTTTAACTATCTGGCCAGGAAACTGCAAAATGATTGAAGATATCAAAATGGGAGCGATCGCATGGTGTCCTCGTAAAGTGGGGAACTTTGGGGGGTGTCCATCACGTCCAAAGTATGCAACAGAGTACAGAGTTAAAATCCGCGAGGTGCAAGACTCACTGCGTAACATATAAAACCACTGTCGGCTATCAGAAACTCATGGTCACCTTCACAACAGGATGCAAAAGAAGATAAAGGGAGAGAGAAACATATACACAAACACGTGGGAGGTCCAACAAGGCTAAAATTGTGATTTCCTATAAAGCTCCGCTGCAGCAAATTCATCAAACGCCCCATGCGTTTGCTGCACAGACCAATAACCATCTTCATTGGGCACATCTCAAACAAAAAATAACGATAAATAAAACCCATTAATTCAGGGGCACCAAGCAGCATGAAATTAGAGCTTTTAGGTGCACCCCGTATACTCATTCCAGTAAAGCCCACCTGAAATCTAGACCAGCCTATACTTTTCTTCCTTCTTCTTATTCTTCTTCTTTTTTTTATGACGGCAAAAATATTGGCACCAGCTTCAACCCTCAACACGAAAATTTCAAGACACCAGAAATTCAATTCATCCACGCAAGAAAACACAAAATTACCTCCTCTAACAATGCTCAGTCCAAAGAACAAGATTATCCTGCACAGATCACAACCAAGACCGGTCTTGTCTGGGCAGTTGATGGTGATAACGCTAGGGTCGCCAGCCTTTTCTGGAGGGCGGATAACAACCACGTCGTCGGAAGCAATACCCATCTCTTCCACTTCCTTCCAAACCGCTGCCCAAAACAAGATAGAAGAAATCAGAGCCTCCTATGCCCTTTTCAGTCACGCTTCTCGGTACTACCACCAATATCAGAGCTTGGATTCTCTCCTCTCCTCCTCTTCCTCTTGGAAAAAATGCCGCAGCTTGCTGGGATTCCCATCCAGACAAATCCCCAAGTGAAAAAGAAGAAATCTGACAAATCCCAAAAGAAAAAGGAGAAATCTCTGGCCGCTCTCTTCTCCTTGACACTTGATCCCTCTCAGATTTGCAGCAGCCGTGCTCCCTGTTTTTCTTGCCTGTTGCTTTTCCAGAGACTTGTCTCGCTGTGCCTGCGCTGGAATATCCCCTAGACTTTTTTGCTCTACTCCCTGCTCCTTACTTATGTGGATAAATGGGTTACCTGCTAGTTCACCACTGTTTTGGGAATGTTGGTTGGTCAGTCTGAGTCCATCCTCATCTCGATGACAGTGCAGCAGCAACCTTGGCCGACCATCATTCCTTTTATTTACATTTATATATATATATATTCGGCTTAAAATATTTTAAACTTTTATGCAAATTATTGAATTTTTTTTATGTCAATGGACCAGTTGGCCACGCCAAGTAACGCTCATCTAATTGAAAATAAATTTGAATTTATATCCATCTTTCGATTATTTACATGGACGCTGATCGTATGCATACATCCTTTTTTTTAGCTTTTTTTTTAAAAAAATTTTACAAGATTAATCTAGGTGTATTTAATATGTGTATAAATTTTTATCATTTTTGGAGTATTTTAGATATTTTTTATTTTTAAAAATCAGTGGCATTTTAGGTAATTTAAAATTACTAAAATACCATTGATTTTCAAAAATTAAAAATAAATATCTAAAATACTCCGAAAATGGTAAAACTTAATACAGATGTTAAATACACTTAAATTTACAGTTTTATAAAAAAATTCAAAAAAAAAGGTGTATGCACCCCGGGAGCATGCGCATACAATCAACGTCCTATTTATAAGACATTTTGCATTTATACCTCCGTCAATATTTATTAGAAAATCAATTAAATTTTCATAAAAATATGCGAGATAATAACTATAATTTGAAATTCCCGAAATAGAAATTTCATATGATAGTGTTGGATACGTGAAAGGGCACTTTATTAGAATAGGAAATATATTTTTATAAAAATAAGAAAAATATCTAAAAAATTAAAATATAAAATTTAGTGTAAAAAAAAGAGAGATAATAACCGTGATTTGAAATTTCTAGAATAAAAAATTCGTTTAGTGGTGTTAGGCTCGTGAAAAGGTTATTTATTAGAAAAAAGAAGTGCATTATTAAGAGAAATAATTGAAAATAGAATTAATGATAGGAAAATAATAAATGATCAAATTAGCTTAAAATAAGAGAGACGATAACTAAAGTTAAATTAATTTTAATATATAAAAAGGATTTCAACATGTAATACAAAGAACACAATTTCATACAATTTTCATTAATAAAATTAACAAAAGCACTCTTATGCCATCAATTTTGACGGATTTCCGTCAACAATAGGCTACATTTCGAATAAAGGTCATAGCAGACGGCCTGTTTGCAAAATCAATAATTACAAGTACGAAATTTTAAAAAATAATAAGATAAAATAAAATAAGTTAGAAATGCCAATAGCCTTAAACATTATAAGGATATTTATCAAATTTCAAAAAAATATTCAATTGATAAAAATACTCATATAATTATAGCACGCACATAGATAGCTATATATAGCATTGATGTGAATTGGGCATATAAATAGGTTTGTGTTCAATCGATCAGCATAGCCGACTAAGCTATTTTGGAGGATACAAGACTTTTAAATGAAAGATGAAAATATAATAATATATTATAAATAAGAAAAATTATATTTAAAATATTATAAAAATTTTAAAAATTATCTTGAAAATTGAAGAAGTTCTATCCAAATATCTCTTATCAAACAAGCCCGGCTTGAGAATTGAGGCTAACTCGGTTGGTCACCGACAGCGCCGCAAAAAGGGCGGTCGGTGCGGGTTCGAATTCCATTCGAGATTTCGGCCAAAAAATATGAGTGGGACCAAGTGGTTTCCCGGGGGATGGGGTGTGGGAGCAGGTGGTCTCCCGGTTGGTTTGAAGTTGGGTCTTTCTAATTCTTTCGTGGAGCTGTGTCTTCATATTTCTTTGGGGAAATATGTGTGTCCCATATTTGTAAGAATGTCTTATATCTTCAGTATAATATGTGTTGAGATATATGTAATTATATACCAATAATAAAAAAAAGGCCCGGCTTGAGAATAGATTTGTGCGAAAAGCATACGCTGATCTGCTGCTCGTTAATATGGGTGATGAAAAATTTTAATGTAAAAAATTTTTAACTAGCTTAAAATGATACGATATAACAAAGATAATAATAATGAGTAAAAATAATAAAATTAAAATAGGCAGTTATTTGTATAAAAAGTTATATATAAATAACTGAAAATTATAATAATTGTATAAAAAGATGTGAAAAATAATTAAAAATATTATAGTCGTGAAGAATAAAAAAATTTAAATTAAAAAAAAATTGACGAGAAATTGAGAAGTTTCAAGTGTTAACAAAAACACACTCCAAGGTTAACACGTAAACCTAATCAGCGGCTTGGAACGATGGAAGTAATATTTTTATGAATGATATAATTTTCTGTGAGGAATAACCAGTGTTATCAGAACCGGACCGGACTGGCCGGTCCGACCGGTTCGATCGGGAACCGGTCCCGTTTCTGATTCGATACTGCCCGGTTCGGTTCAATTATAGAAAACCGTCCGAACCGGCGAACCAGCGGTCGAACCGGGATATGCGGTCGAACTGCGTTCGACCGGTCGGACGATTATATATATATATATAAACCAAATGAAACCGCTCGCATTTCCCCCTCTCCTGTCGTCGTTTCTGAAATCTGAACCCTAACGTCGGCATCGTCTCGTCGCAGTGGCAGCGCCCCCCATCATCGACACTGTGTCCTCGGCCCTCGCAGCGCCTGCCGGCTGCACAACACCTGCCGCCCGCAGCTCCCGTCGTCTTCTCCATCCTTGTCGCGTCCCCGCCCGCCGCACCCTCACGCGCAGATCCCGCTGCTCATAGCTTCCGTCGTCCGCGCCGTCTTCGTCGTGTCCCCGCACGCAGCGCCCGCCGCCCGCAGTCATCTTCTCCATCCTTTTTGCGTCCCCGCCCGCCGCGCCCTCACACGTAGAGCTCGCTGCCCACAGCTCCCGTCTTCGTCGCGTCCCCGCACGCAGCGCCCGTCGCCCGCAGTCATCTTCTCCATCCTTGTTGCGTCCCGCCCGCCGCGCCCTCATGCGTAGAGCTCGCTGCCCATAGCTCCCGTCTTCGTCGCGTCCCCGCACGCAGCGCCCATCGTCGAGTCCCCGCACCATCATCGCCTTCTACTCTGTCATCGCCTTCTGCTCCGTCATCGCCGCGCGTGCCATCCTCGCTACGCTTGCCGATCGTCGTCTCGCCGTCCCTGGTCGTTGCTCGCTGGTCGTTGCTGGCAGCTCACCGTCTCGTTTGTGTTGTTATCGCCGCTGGCATCTTCTCAAGTGATCCGGCGATGTTGAGTTTCAGTGTTGCGGATCACTTGGGCTTTCCAATCAGTCCATCTGGACAGTCCATCTGGTAGGCCTAGTTCGGAATAGCAGAAGTTGCGGTAATTATTTTTATGTGTAATATGAAAGTTTATTTTTAATATTTTATTTATTTCATAAAATTTGAGTACCCCTTAAATGTCGTTAGATGTTGTTGGACGCTGTTAGGTACGTAGATTAAGGTGTATTTCATTAAATCATATTATCTGAGTTTTAAGTTCTATAATTAAGGTATAAATGACCTTATAAGGAGCTGAGGATCATGTTACAGATGTCGTTAGATTCGGTTAGATGTTGTTAGATGTTGTTAGATCCGGTTAAATGTCGTTAGATCCGGTTAAATGCCGTTAAATGCTATTAGACGCTGTTAGATAAGGTAGATTTCATTATATCCTATTATCTGGGTTTCAAATTCTGTAATTAAGGTATAAATGGTTTATAAAGAGCTCAAAATCATATTACAGGTGTTAAATTAGGATTAACTTATCAATATATTTACTTAAAATTTAAAAATAATTTAATATTTATGACATCATAAATATATCATGCTGACGTCATCGATTCGAACCAGACCAGTTCCTTTACCGGTTTAATAACCGGTTCGGTTCTGACAACACTGGGAATAACAGGATATAATGTTTTTTCTGCAAGATTTATCGCACGAGAAATTGATATCCTATCAGAAATATGTAAATATGAAAAATTATATTTTTTCTAATAAGATAATGGAAATATATTATATTGTATGATAAACAGCGTAGATCTTTTCGTACTTACGACATTTCTAATGGACGAGCCACGAAATCCTTACCAATTTTTTTTATTGGAATATATTTACATACATCTCAACATGTATTACACTGAAAGTTCTGAGACATTCTTACAAATTTGGAGATACTACTCCACCAAAGAATCAGGAAGACACAACTTCGAACAACCAGACAGGAGACCACTGCTCCCACAACAACCGGACGGGAGACCACAGCTCCCACTAATAAATTTTCCTCATTTTTTTCATTCGTGGCCGAAATCCCATGACGCGGGATTCGAACCCACGATGCACCCAGCGCTGCCTAGATGTGACACCCGCGCTGACCAACCGATCAAGGCTCGGTTGGTAATCCTTACCAATCTTTAGTTGCGCGAATAACCCTGGGATGCGACGCTACACCGTAGTCATGACGATATCACTTTTTTAGGGCCAGGGTGTGTTTGTTATTAAGGGTATGTTTGGAACATATCGAGGGGGTAATGATGATGAGTAAAAAAAATAAATTTAAAATAAATAAGTTAATTGTATTGATAGTTATGTAAAAATGATTGAAAAGTATGGTTATTATATAGAAATATGTGTAAAAAATAATTTTAAAAAAATAGTTATGAAGAATGAAAAGTTTTAGATTGAAAATTTTTAACTCAAACACGTCCTAAATAAAATGGCGATGACTCATGTCGGGACCTCGCCCAGCCTTGTTCGCTAAGCACCAGAAGCTCAATGGGAACTAGTTCCCACGAGTTTAATGCTAACTAATTCGATCCTTTCATTTTTTGCTATTTTGTTTCAAAGATCCAATCATATGTTATATTTTAAATATAATTCTAACCGTCCAAAAAATACACAAATCAAATATGAATAAGATCTTCAATAAGAAAAATTTATAAAAGTTATGTATTATCACAAAAATATGATATTTAATTATTTATCAATACAAAAGATTTTTATAGATTTATCTAGTTAAAATACATGTACCTAACTTTTTAGATTACACAAATTATGTTATAAATCTTAATTATAATCTAAAAAACGTATATATCGTTGAAATACTTATATTATATTTTATTGCTTATATGATTTTAGCTTTGAATGGTCAAAGTTATATTTAAAATACAATGTATGATTTGATTTTTGAAAATAATATAAAAATGCATACAATATGTGTGTGTTTACAGGAAAATACAAAGCCAGAATGCAAACGTCAACCATTATCATCAAATTTCTATTTTCTTATACCTCTTTTCCTACATAATTATACTATTTATTTTTTCATTCTTACTTTGGGTGTGTTTGGTTGGAGATAAAACTTTTGATGAAAATTTTTTAAAATAAAAGTTGTCAAATTGATAGAAAATGATGTAATATACTGTGGGTAATGATAAAGAGTAAAGAGAATAAAGTTAAAATAGATAGATTAGTTGTATGAGTAGTTGTATAAAAATGATTGAAAAGCGGGGTAGTTTATATAGAAAAATGTGAAAAAATAATTAAAAAATAAAATAATTATGAAAAGCGAAAAGTTTTGGATTAAAAAGTTTTGATTTAAAAATTTTCGGTTGACATTTTTTGCCCTAAACAAACACACCCTTTATATCTATTATATTCGTTTCATTTTTTATTATTTCCTAGATAAACATATGTGCAATGAATTAGTTCCCAATAGGTGGTGTGTGAACCTGTTCCATGCAAGTCATTTTTATGCTATATTTTTTCCTATTTTAAGAAGCAACGACTTACTTTCAAAAACGGGTGGGGACAGTAGTTTTGTTATTTTATGGGATTATTTATCATAAGTAAAAATTAAAGATATTATTAAATATATGTTAGAATATTGTATGAAATTTATAAAAAAAAATTTAGAGTTTAATACCAATTGAGACAATTAGTAAATACCCCTGAAAAAAAAGAATTGAACGAAACCCCACGGTCGGGCTGTGACTGCCAATATCATGGATCACCGGTTTTTCCATTCAATCATAGTTTAATAGACGGCTCATAGCAGCTGAACGGGGAAAAAAATATAAAAATGGTTCATCACTGCAAGGTCTGGGAAATGGTAGCTGAGTGGTCCGACCGACCTGTTTGCAAAAACCTGGTTATTCATCCCACGTCATAATCTCTGATTTCAACGCAGAAATTTGATAATTCACCAACTCTGTCCCAGCCGTTGATTTTTTCTCTTTTTGGAAGAGCCCCCAGCCGTTGATTTTAATAATAATAATAAAAGCTTCAGAGATTTAAGGCCCATATGATTGATGTACGTGTCGATCCAGGATCGGGGACGATGCAAACGCAACGCAGAGCCGCCGTCACGTGTCGTATCTGCCCGGTGCTCCGACACGTGTCCTCCATGGCGGAGGCTTCAAGGAAAGCGCTCCGACCTGGTTTCAGCTCCTGCATTCTCGCGACTCGAAAAATTCAACGGATTCGCATCCATGAATGAATCTTATATTCTAATCCGCTCCGTCCATAATGTTAAAAAATCATAAAAATAAAGTAATAGAGAATTAATTAAATTTTATTTTAAAAATCATATATCTTCCATAGATTGTTCTTCGTACATTTAATACTCCGGCGCTGGTACGCCTGATAAACGGTTTTAGGTGATTCGCGTTAATCACATAATAGTCCACTTGACGAATCGTCGCAAGAATGCCAAGATTTTCACGGATTCCACATTCTTACCTACCAAAGTGACCTTTTCTAGAAACGTTATCCGACCTCACCGAACGCGACTTTCAACTGCTTCACGCTTGCAGCAAATCGGACAAACGCGACTCTCCCTGCTCTCAAGCGCGAGCAGCGTTCGTGTACACTCATCCACACGTGGACGGAAATACGCGCACGGGTGGGACTCGAAATATATTTACGGTACCCAAATGCCATGGGATGAAGATGACGCCATAAATGGAAGAGAAAAATCTTTGATAAGGAATGAACGGCTGAGAGAAACGAGAAAAGTATTCACATTTTTTTGTTGTGTGCTGTGGATTTTGTGAAAATTAAAAACGCAAACACTTATTTCTTATTGAATGTAATCCCAATGGACAGTTCGGATGTTCTGCAAGTGTTTTGGGCGTTTGCATGTGTGTATGTCGAGTGGTGTTCATGTGGGGAGGACTGGGAGATGAAGAGCGTAATTCAGGAGGGGTTTCTCCAAATTTCAACGCTCTGGTTTGCAAGGACAAGTGTGATAGTTCACTACCTTTTAGGAAAAGCTGGCGAGCCTCGTGGTGCATATGCAGATGTGGTGTACGCATGAAGACATACGCTATAAGATGAAGCCGCCCGGTCTTTTTACGCCGTCCTTTCAGCACAAAAATATATATATATATAGGATTATATTCCGGTGCAGCATCGCTGTAATGGGTCCCACATGATCATGAAATCATGATCTACTCCACCCATTGTATTTAGAATAATGTATTCTATTACTATACCAATTTTCATCTCAATCAGATATATATATGGGCCCCATCTGAAAATGGTACAAATCCAACGTAATAAAATAGTTTGATAAAAATAACAACTTTAAAGTATCTGATTGGGATGAAAATTAGTATGGTAATAGAATATATTATTCTAAATACAATGGGTGGAGTAGATCATGATTTCATGATCATGTGGGGCCCATTTTTGGGCCACTGTACCGCTGTACCGCTGTTCCGGTGCAGTGACGCTGCACCGGAACAGCTCTTATATATATATATAAAAGTAAATTTAGGTATATTAAATTTATAAATTAAATTTTACAATTTTTGTATATTTTTAAATATTTTTTATTTTTAAACACAATAACATTTCCATAATTTTTGGGTTTCAGAAAATTACGGAAATATCATTGTGTTTAAAAATTCGAAAAAAATACTTAAAAATATTCAAAAATAATAAAACTTGATTTATAACTTTAATGCATAAAAATTTACTTGCCCACGAAAAAATAAAAAAAATAGGCCGAACGCAAGGAGGCCTGAAAAGATTAGGCCTTAAGATGAAAACGCACGCGTACTTTTTATTGGTTCCATCAACGGTGTGTAATGAAAGTTGCTATACATGAAATGAGAGCGTCGTGTCATTTGATTCGTAGTCATTTCCACTCTTTCTTCTCCATTTTTCCGCGTGGATGTAAAAGTGATCTAATAGTGATAATGATTGATCATTATCCTTGTTAAGTAGACTAAGCATTTTAAGAGCGTACTTGATCATTAAAAAAGAATAAATACCAAATTTAATCCAAATGGTAGAGAAAATGATGAAACAATAATATATAAGATAAAATTAAAGCTAATAGTCCAAAATAAAAACAAATATACATTTAAATAGATTTGTTTGCCTACAAACTAGTCTATAATCGTTGAGAGTTTAGACATTAAGCATAAAACTTGCTAGAGCCAATTTACATAAATAGAAACTTCACTTAATCTTCACTCTATTTTCAACTAAAATTATATATGGCCAAGAGTTGATTCTTATATATAGTTATAGAAGGGCATTGGAGAAGACAACTGATTCTTCAGTCAAACCTAGTTTTCATAAAATTCTAATGGTTTAATTAGCTAGAAGGTAATGAATAAAAATGAATCAAATAATCGGAAGTGATTCTCTATAAATGTTTGTATGGACGGGTGTAATAAAAGGTTCATTTTTTAAATTTCCCTTAAGGTTTTTAATATCTAAATCCTCCTTTTATAATATTAATCCAATTACATAGTTTTTTTTTGACAGATAATCCAATTACATAGTTTTTTTTGACAGATAATCCAATTACATAGTTATGTTGCCATAAATTAAACATGTTAAAAATTTTAGCATGTTATATATTTTATCTCAAATAATGTTAAATATTTATGACGTATAAATTCTCAACTAAAGTGATTCCTTGCATCATATTTATATACATATTAATTTATATTCTACATGGTTTAGATGTTAAAAAAAATTAAAAATAAAAGCCATTTTTATACACCACTCCATTCAAACGTTTGATTCCCAGCAAATAAAAAGCAAAAAAAATTTGTTGTTCATGTTAGCAAGAAACAAATAAAACTACAATAAATAGAAAAAATTCAAAATATAAATAATGATAGAAGGGCTACACTTCTATGTACCTCATTTTATTTTTTTAATATCTTGATAGTTGATAAAAATTCATTATATATATTATGTTTAATATTGTTTATATTATCATGGAAACTCTTTATTTATTTAGTATTATTATATATGACTTTGTAAATGTATAAAATTAACATAATAAAATAGTTTAATTTTAAATATCAATTTTAAAATAATATTTCCAATATCTAAATTATCTAAAACATCACTACTATGTGAATAAATGATTTTATAAAAATGTTATTTTGTCATAATGTCTATGTGACTGATTAATTTTTTTTAAATTTACACATAAATATATTTATTTTTAAGTGAACATGACCCATTTACATATTTAAATTTGGATTAAACTTGATCTCCTAGTTAAATAAGTGGTATTAACTACAATGAATGGATTAAATTTTGCACTAATTAGCAATAACTTAAAAATTAAGGGATTATATGAAACCACTTTCCACGATAAAATATGATTACTATGGTAAATATAGTACAAATTAACTCTTTAAAAAATGAAAATTTTTCTTTTTTAATTACTAGCAATCAATCAATTAGGCCTACATATTTTATTTGACTCTTCTTTCTGTTTTAGTCTTCTTTATTTTTATTTTTTTTAAAAAATAAGGCCGTTATCTTTGATCCCAACCAAACAAGGCTGCCAAACCATAACCATTCTCCTTGCATATATGAAAGCCATATGTCTCAATGGTTGTCTTGACCCCAATGAATGACAATATAAAAAATGATGGGTCACCTTCTTTGAAGATAGGGACATGATGATTTGTAATATCCATTTGTGCATCACACAACCAGAAAGTGGTGGACCTTGGGTGTAGCTTTTGGGAATTAATTACTGAATTTTGTTTGCTGGGAAAAGGTGAATCTCTCTAAGATTCTTGTTTTGAGATTTGTGGTGTGAAGGCATCACCATCATTAAAAAAAAATTATTGTTGACTCAATCCATACCACATGTGGTAATAGATTACTGGAAATGTACGACAACGAATTTAAAGCTTAAAAAAAGCTTTTACGCAAATAAGACGTGAAAAGTTCATTTTGAAAAAATGCCACATTAATTTTGATGGTCTTTGATGATGGTATTACTCCATAGAAAAGCATGATATCTGGAATTAGATCATGATTTAATGTAAATATTTGCATTGAAAAATCTCAATAAAAGTGTAATCCAGATCTAGGAGTGGAACTCAAGTGGGATATTTGTAGATCTACTCTAAAACGGTGATGTTGTATTCTTATTTTACCCGATATAATTAAAGTAGGGTAAATTTTAAGGTTCAATATCTAGAACTTACTTAGAACCTACTCGCATTACTAATATATATTCAGCCTTCTTTTTATGAAATATATTACATCTTCGAAGATATAAAATATATTTTTTAAAATATAGAAATTTGTTTCATTTATCTATTATTTTGTATATCTAATAAATGCATTTTAAAATTATATTATTATCATATTACTTATAAGTTTTTAACAAAAATTTGTATTATAATTATGATTTTCAAACATACTATAAAGACCAATTTAAAGAACTGATTTGAAATCAGAACTAGGACTAATCTAATCTTAAAAAATAAAGTGACCTAATCTAAAATAAGATAAGATAATAGTTTTTAAAAATAAAGTAAAAACATGATCAACCTCAAACCAGACCTGTGATAACCAAGTTACACCTCTTCTCTTCTCACAGCCTATAATATAATCTGTAGATTCAAAGTATCATGCTTAGCATCTTTTGTTTAATTAGTCAATATTTTAAATTTTCTGTGATTAAAGTGGTCTATATCAGTTGAAAGAATGGAAGAATATTTTAATCATTCGAGAAAAAAGTTAACCTGTACTTTAACATGTTTGAACGGAGATTTTAATGCAACAAGGATTTGCGTTGGAAAAATCATCCAAACATAAGCTTGTGGGTGAAGAAAATTTGGCATTATTTTTTGAGTGGATCTACTAATCAGGCTTTATTGGTTAATGGCATCATGGGACAATGGGACTCAACAAATTAAAGCGGATGACGAAAACTGACGTGGATATGGATTGGTTTCAAATGCGTGAAATACACACGTGCATTAATAGGGGGGAATCATTCATCCGGTGGAATAGTCCAAACAAGGTTTTCCCACGTCAGAAGTGCAACAGCACAGTATTTCCATGTATTAGTCATGTCGACGTATATTAATATATGGAGATTCCAGTCATTAAAATTTATCCCAATTGGGTGGGGTTCACCTAAATGGTACGTGTGTAGCATCTGGTCTCTTCTTTTGATCTGGTGCTGCATGCAAGCCAAGGAACAGAATCCTAAAAAAAATAGGATCATGGTTCTCCCATGAGTTAAGGCCAGCCCATAAGCCATTACAAGGAAAAAGAATTTGTTGTGTATAACAAAAAAAAAATGCTTATAATTCATACAACAATATTTTACTACCATATGGTTATCTATAGTTCAGGGGCATATAATCAGCTAGATGGAACTAATGAGTGCATGTGCAACCAAAATGATGTTATTTTCCTACGTTAAGCAAGTTTTGTGGACACATTCATGTGCCGACACAGTCCGCTGTAAAATGGGTTTCACACGTATTAGATTGCAATGAAACTTTATACAATCATTTATTCATGTAAAAATCATATTTTAGACAGTTTAGATTTTGAAAATACTACTTTAAACTTGATATTTATATTAAATTATTTTATTACATTAATTTTGTATTATTTTAAGATGGAGACCACACACATGTTGAATTTAGATGAAAATTGATATACTAATAAAGTGAACAATTCTAAATACTTTAGGTATAGTGGAATTTTCATTCATGATCATGTAGGGCCCACGGTGAATGGACTGCACGGTGCAATCGCATGCACCGTAACATTTTCATATATATATATATATAACGCCACAGACTTCAAACTAATTTCAAATGTTCATAAAAAATAATTTTAGGTAATCATTAAATTTCAAAGCCTTTGAGGGAAATCATGCTATGTTAGGTATATCTCTCATGATATGCATGGCCCAACCAGTTTGTCCCTTGGCTCAGTTAACGGATTCCTGGAGAAGACTTGCAAAACCCTAACCAATCAACACCGGACAAGCACAGGTGAGGCTACAAGGAAAAGTGGTGATGGAAATTCATGCCTAGTGATCTAAAATCAGCTCCCACATCAATAAAGTTGTGTACACCCTCCTCTCACCGTCCACTTATCTTTCCAAGGCCATGAGGGATGTCTCTTTCTTCGGATTTTCTGTAATCTTGGACTTTTCTTCTACTAGCTAATATTCTACTTCAACAATTTGAACCAAATATTCGAATGATCTCTCTAATTTTATGTTACTTCAAGCAATTACATTTAATCATCTAGGGTGCAACCCGCTTTGTGTTCATCCAAAGTTGAAATTTTTGATGCTTTGAGATAATATATTATGGGTTTTAAATAGGGTTGAAGCTCAGGTTGGGTGATTATAAATTAATATATTCTATTAAGTAGTTAGCTCAAGTTTCACTACCAGTACCATGTAGATTGATGGATGTTAACACACCAATATTACTGCCGAATTATATATGCATTTGTTGTTGTCAGAAAGAGTAAATTTCTCATCCGCGAATGATTTTATGGTGCTGACATGATTGAAGATTTTAATTCAGTGTTGCTATACTATCTTGGTCCACGTTTCGCTCAAATCAAAATTTAATCTACTACTTGCAATTAGAATTGTTTGTTTACTTAGTACACATAAGTTTCATTTATGTAAAACATTTGTATTGGTCTCATTCAATAAAAATTACAAAAGCATAAAATCAATGTAATGAAATTATTTAATTTGTATATTTATTCCAAAACTGCCAGTTTAATATTTATATTATTTTAAAGATTCTTCTTATACAATTAAATGATTTTATAAATTATTATAATAAAAAATCTGTAAACAGAGATAAGTAAAATTTATATTTTATATATAATTATAAATATTTTTAAGTAAGTAGGACCTTCCTCAAATTTTGATTAGAACGACCTTTGGTATATGATAAAATAAATAATTTTAAACAAAATGAGTAAATTATATTTTAATTTAATAATTAATGAGTCCAAATGAGGCAACAAAGTACTTCAATGATGCAACTCTGAAGTATTTCGACGTATCTACTTCAATAGTATCCATTGCATGATGCGGGCATTGCCTTAGCGGTCAAAGACTTGCTCCATGACGTCGTTGTTTTCGATTTGAAGGCTGGTGACGACATATACAAGTGACTTAGTGGTAGGGGTGTAAATAGGGTCGGGTTCAACTCGAGCCCGCATCAACCCGGACCGATTTATACCATGGTTGGGTTGATGTTTTGAAAATTGAGTTCAACCCGACCCGATTTTCAAAATCGGTTTGACCGGGTTAGGGGGTCGGTCGACCCGACCCGATTTCATAAGATATGTTTATGAGAGTGTATTTCATTCATGTTGTTTGGATATTTAAATAAAATTGTGTAGAGTTTGGAAATATGTTTGACAATTTGGTTGTGAAATGTTATTTGAATTTATTTAGTTTGGAAATATATTTGGTTAATTAGTTGTGAAATTATGTTTGGATTATTTGGTTATGAGTGTGTTTGATAATGAATAAAACTTTTGATGAAAAGTTTTGGAGAGTAAAAGTTATCAACTAATGTGATATGATAAAGGTAATGATGAGTAATAAAGAGAATAAAGTTAAAATATATAGGTTAGTTGTGTGGATAGTTGTATATAAATGATTGAAAAGTAGGGTAGTTGTATAGGAAAATGTGAAAAAATAATTAAAAAATATGATAGTTAAAAATATGATAATTGTAGAGAGTGAAAAGTTTTAGATTGAAAAGTTTTAATTGACTTTTTCTTTCAATTGCCAAACATACCCTATATCGCATTGTAAATAGGTTGTTTAGATGTTCGCTTGCATTGGTGATTTGAAATAACGAATAGGTCAATTGGGAATTTGAGATGTTTGTAGCTTTGATTGGAAGTCAACTAAGAATGTAAGTAAGACTATGATATTCGTTTTTTTATTTTGCATAATTTACTGCAATACTTTTACTTGGCTTTCACTTTTTGACTTGCAGGGGACATCAATTGCTCAAAGAATACAAAAGCAAAAAAATAAATCAATTACAAAACTTATCCTCCACTTTTGAGTTACGTAGAACTTTTTAGTACTTATTGTTTTTATAATTATCATTGCTTTTTTGTTATTTTAGAAATTTGGGTGAACAAAAGCTTAACTAACATTGATAATATGTGTAATCTATTAGCCCGATTTCTAACCCGAACCGAACCGATTTGAGGTGGGTTGAAATAGGGTTGGGTTAAGGTGTGAAAAGTAGGGTTGAAAGTAGGGTTGAGTTGATATTTTACAAGGTGGGTTAGGGTTGTATTTGTCTCAACCCGAGTCAACCCGACCCGATTTACACCCCTACTTAGTGGCGACATTCGTTTCTTCCTGAATTTTTGTGGAAGCATAGACCAGGTGAATATTTAGAAATTATTGTCGAAAAATTAGATTATTGGTTAGATGTTTATAGAAAAATTTGTAAGAATGTTTCATAGCTTGATTGTAACAGCGATTGAAATGATGTAATATAGATGAAATAAAAAAAAAGTATCCACCATGGCGCAAATATCAAACCCAACAAACTTTTAATTTTTACATAATTCATATGATTTAAACCACTTATTATATTTACCTTAAATATATTAAATCGTAATCTAAAAAATTACTTTGATTTGAGGTTTTGTTGAGCCAATTCATGTTATGGTAAATATATCACAATTAAAATAATTTAATAATTGTAAAAATATATTAATATATTATCACACATTCTACCAACAAAATTACTGTTAAGTATCTCAATGAATTGGATTTCCGTTCAATCTTTTGTTTCTTGTGATTCAAAACAACTGGCTGTTTAGACTTTTTGTTTTTTTTTGGATTGGTACTGGCTGTTTTGACTTGTAACCCTTCATTTTATAGAAATTGGGACGGCGGTTAAATTGGTTTGCTGGACCCAAAAGCAGGATCGGTTGAACCCAAATTTAGCAAACCACTTCGGGATTGCGAGCCCTAGACTCTTATCAAATATAATTGCGGGGTTTGCTCATCCCCTAGGCCTGCACTTGTATTGAAGATAATTTTCTTCGCATCAAAAATACAAATAGGAACGTAACTAGGATGTGAGTGATTACTGGGGATCGAATTCCCGCAGGAGCAAAAAGCTGTGTGTAGAAATTTGTAATAAGAAGGGGGGAAATTATTCATGGTTATTGCATATGAAATGTCTGGTAATAAATGCAATGGCCCTTCGAGGATGAGAGGCAGAGCCTTGCCTTGCCTTGCCTTGCCTTGCCTTGCCTATCCTCTTGGAATAAAATCATTGAAATCGGCCAAAACGCTTGATATGGGGCTGGGACGGACAAAATTACTGGTACATTTGTCACTCTTGCGCTTGTCTTTATCATACCATAATCAGCACAAAAATGAGAAAATAATGTTTCCACATTTATGGAAAGGAAGAAGACAACCTCAGAAAAATTTTCTCCACGTTTATATGGTTTTATATGATAATGCAATTGTCTGCCGAGGAAGATCGGGAATGAATTATAGATAGCTAGGAACGGATCGATGCAAGGTAGCTTTCATGAGGTCTGTGGATCGGATTGCGATCGATGGCATCTTACTCCTTTTTCGTGTTGCCCTTTCTGCCGGCAAGTGTGGGTCCCACGCAACAGATCAACGGATGTGCCTTTCCCTCCCACACGTGCACCATTGTTTCCATCTGACGTTGACAATCAACGGATGTAACCTTGGCAGAGAAGCATTCACACATGGAAATAATGAAAAAGGATTCCCACCCTTCTTTTTTTTTTTGGCCTTTTCTTTTTAAAAAATATTGTTCTTAATTTTTTTTCTAGTTTTTTTTTTCCGTGGACAATTTTTTCTCCCCTTCTACAATTATTTTGGTGATATGCATGGAGATGTACTTTTCTTAGGGCCTCTTGGGAAGTATCGAATGAAATGGGATTTGTACTAGGGGCATATATTTATTTTTAAAATTTTTTTCCTAAACATGTTTTCTTAGGGTATTGAACTCATATACCAAGTTTTACCATTTTATAATATTTTTATATATTCATTTTTTAAAATTAACTTTTAAGGGGTAAAATGACTTAAATGCCCCTGCAATTGATGGTTTTAAAAATAAAAAATAAATGTGTAAAAATATTACAAAATAGTAAAACTTAGTTACATTTAAGAAAAAAATTTATGAAAAAATTTTTAAAAAAAAATATATGGATGCCTCACATGCTAGGCCAAGATGCGATGCATAATGCATTGCATATAATCAAGCTGGTTGTCCCAATGGTCGTATACGGAGAAAAGTAAGATTTTGGTGATTTGGGGCTTAGAAGAAGTTTGGAGAGAAAAGAAGGAACGAAAAAAATGTATCGAGGATGAGAAATCTCAACCCATCCATTCTTTTTTATGATCCTGAATATGCTCATTCGAACCTATTCAGAAATTGAAGGGGGCGGAGATAAGATGATTTTCTCAGTTCTAATATATAACAACTTATTTTTATCATTTTCCGCATAATTTTTTCATTATACTGGCTCACTATTAGTTCCAATATACTTTCTCAAAATTTAATATATAATAACATTTTGCTTGTAATTTTCTTATTCCATTCTCAACCTATTTGAACATCCTAAATTGGATTATCTTAATTTTTTAAAATTATCTTAATTAAAGTTTAGGTTATTTGCACTTACCTTCCCATAGTTCTGTCATTAGTAGTTTGGTACCCGAAACTGTATTTTGCAAAAAACAGCCCACCTTTTTTTTTTTTTTTTTTTTCCGTCTTCTCTTAGCTTAATAAAGCTTCACTCGACTCCGGATAGCCTTTGTATCAGAAGATATGAAACGAAAAAATCAAAATCTGGGATCTATTCTTTGTGAATGATAATGCAAAACTAAATATTAAGCTGCGTTTG
Source organism: Annona cherimola (assembly GCA_030490835.1). Taxonomy (NCBI): domain Eukaryota; kingdom Viridiplantae; phylum Streptophyta; class Magnoliopsida; order Magnoliales; family Annonaceae; genus Annona; species Annona cherimola. The sequence continues at coordinate 121,168,988 of CM059972.1, read as the reverse complement.
AAAACCTTTGTTTGCAGAACATTCCCAGCCATCGACATTGACTAAAATCTAGTGATGCACTAACATACGATCAAGACCACCTGATGTGATGGTATCTTAATTATGTGCCAAACAACGCCCCTAGCCATCTTCTTTGACTAGATTTTTGTAGTTCCACTTGGAAACGATTAATGACATCTTTAGATCTGTTCCACCAAACCTTGATCATAATTGAGCTTAATTTTACTTGTCAAACTTCAACTTCAAGAAATTCCAACAATTCTGTTTGGCATCCAGGGAAAAAAATGAGAAAAATTAAAATTAAAATAGATAGCATAGTTATATAAAAAATATAAAAATAATTAAAATAGAGATGTAATTATTGAAAGTAAACTAGTTGGATTGCACATCACATCAAAAGGTGTGTAGAAGGTGGGGTAATTTTTCCCCCCCTTTCCTCCTTGCCAGATGGAGAATTAATAACCATGGATAAAAATTGCAAAAAAGATGAGCGAGTAAATGCATAGATCTCTTAAAAAATCTAAATGAGCCAAAATGATGTAGAATTGCTTAAAATATTCTTTCAAATGCTGAGGTAACTAATAAAATAGAGGCTTTGTGAACCAACACATAACCCAATGATATAACATGCCAGTGCATGAGTATTGATTTCCGCTTCAGGTGCTGGTGAAAGCGTGGTTTCTATTACAATCGAATGTAATTTAAGAAAAAAAAACAAAGAAGCTTTGCCTCAATTCTTCTTAACGAACTTTCTGATTTGTCTGTCGGCAATTACTAATACAGAATCTGATAATGACAGTAAAAAAAAAAAAAATTTGGCTGCTTTTCATCCTAAATGATCTTGACATCTTATTTTATATAAAAATTACAAAAGCAAACCTTTGAAGAAATTTCCAGGAAGGAGACCCACTGGCATTAGCAGTCACACCAGTCACCAGCTGATAATGAATAGTATCTGAAGTATCATCAGGACATATAGGCAGAAATAGTAGTGGCAGTAGCAGCAGCAGCAGCAAGAGGAGTAGTAATGATGATGATATTGTGGGGCCAAGTGAAAGTGTTGATTGTATAACCCACGTTCTAACATGAAGCCTGATGATTGCCCACATTAATTTTTCCCAATTTCACCTGACTAAACAAGCCCTTGGGTAAACAGGCTACTTTAATAACACCACAAAATTGGAGATATGAAGAACAGCATAACAAATACGATCATAAGGAGGTAATGATCTAATGTAACTCTCCAAGTCCATGCGCTTCTTTGGTTTTTTAATTTAAAATTTTTCTTCTCAAGATTTAAACCAGTTATAATATTTATCAATATATATTTATTTATGATTATAAAAATCAAATACATTGATATTTTTTTATAAAAAAATGATACTATTAGTCGGGGCGAAGCAAATGGTCCTCTTAGCCTACTTAAAAAAACTTATTTAAAAATATATTTTTATTTTTTTCTTTATACACTTATTTATCTAAGTCTATTTAATATATAAATTAAGTTTTACCATTTTCGGATATATATATATTTTGTAAGATTTTTAAACATAAGAGTATTTTAAACTCATATATACATGTAAATATATAAAAATCTCAAAAAAATATATACTTATATCGAAAAATGATAAAACTTAGTATATATATTAAATACACTTAGATAACACAAGTGTGTACATATAGAAAAAGCAAAAAAAATATTTTTAAATGAGTTTTTTGAAGTTGGCTGAGCAGAAGGTTAACAGGATCACTTTTTTTTTTTTTTATGTTACACATTCAATTTTAAATTTTAATAATTATGAATTCACTCTAAAAAAATGTTAAATTTAAATTTTAATAGTTATGAATTCACTCTAAAAAATGTTAAATTTGAATTTTGAAAACATATAATATTCCAATTGAAATGATTTTTAATATCATAAAAAAATATCTATTAATAAAAACAATAAATGGTTTGGAATTAAAAGAAAATTATTTTAAAAATTAAGAAGGCAAATGTGAATGTTTGAATTAGATCATAACTCTTAAAAAATGGAACACATGTGATTTTCATAAATCGGCAGACAAAGCCTACTGCCAGCAATGAATTGGGTTAAGGACCTGGCCTTCACTGATGTGATATTCAAAGGTGATTCTCTTCTGCTTCATCAGTTCTTGACTAATGAATGGTGGTGTACTCACCAACGGGGCTCCTGATTGAAGAATTGAAACACACTAGTAGATGCTTCTGTAAATGTATTTTCTCTCATGTCTTAAGATTGAGTAATGTTGTTGCCCATATATTAGCTAATTTTGCTGCTGCTAGGGGCCCCTCCATGTCCTTATGGATGGATTCGTCCTCTGCATGCATATCTAGTGTTATGTATAATGAATTTCGTTTTTTAATTTAAGGGTAGAGATTCTCTCGCACCCAATATCGTGGTTGTGGTATTATGGATTTCGAGGTTTATCATTTCTTAACTAATTATCATATTTTTTTCACTTTTAATTCGATTTTTCAGTTATTTTTCTTATAGCTACCTCACAATAAACCCATTTATTCTAAATTTACTCCTATCATTTCATATCAATCACACCATTCTTAAAATATTTTATTTCTTACTTCCCATTTTATCTTACAATTCCACAACTTTCACATTAACATACCTACGCCGAGACATCACTGGGTGAGAGAAACTGGTGTATCCCTTGAATAGAGTGTTGGACAAGCTTTGGATAAAGATCAAAGCAGAGAAGGAGAGCCTTGGAATCTACGGTTTTGCAGGGCTTTGGACTTGGAGGCAGCTGAGAAGTCATTGTCCGACAAGAAATATCATTAGTCATTTTGGATATCCCTGTGTGTACGGGAAAAGTAAGAAAACAACAAATCTCCCTTGCCCTGCCTCATAAGCCATCGAAATTGCAACCAATATCGCAGAGGAAGTCTGGTTCTATAGTGAAAAATAACATTTAGATCAAAATAATGCTAGTATCGTCAATTGTTTTCCGTTCCATAATATCTGACATTTAGATCAAAATAAGACTCGATTAATATGGGTAAAGATCAAGTGCTAATAATGGTTTGTTAATCCCAACATCATTAGTAGTTTCTTTTTTTTGGCAGACAAGTAACTCAAGCTTGCCGAATTTACACTTTCTACCCTCAAGTTTTATATTTACCTCGGATGGCTTTTATTTTCATAAATTGGCAAGTATAGACCTTCCTCTTCTGCATTATTAACTAAGAAAGACAGGATCTTAACCCAGGCTAATAATTTCATTTGTTAGCCCGGACCATAAACCCTATTTTAAAACTTTTTTATAATTTTTTTTTTTTATAAAACTGTCATCCCAAGTACATTTAACTTATATACTACAATTTACCTTTTTTTTTCTTTCAAAAAAAAGTTTTACCATTTTTAGGGATCGTTTGTTTATACTCAAAACATTTCAAATTAAAAAATTTTAATCTAAAATTTTTCATTCTCCACAACTACCCTATTTTTTAAATTTTTTTTTTTTACTTTTCCCCATACAACCACCATATTTTTCAATTATTTATATACAACTTTTCATACATCTGACTTATTTATTTTAACTTTATTTTCTTTACTCTCATCGTTACCCCTATCATATTATTTCATTTTCTCTCCTTTCAAAAACTTTTATACTAAAATTTTTTCATTAAAAATTTTATTACTTCCTAGACACACTCTCAGAATGTATACATTTTTTTTTGGAATTTCAAAGATGGAGATATTTTAGCTATTTTTAACCATTAAAATGCTTTTAAAAATACCCTTATGTTTGAAATATCAAAAAATATATACACATTTCCAAAAAATAGTAAAACACTTGGCACATTAATTAAATACACTCATAATAATAATTTTAAAAAAATGAAAAAATGAAAAAAAAAAAAAATTCATGGCCCAGGCTAACAAACGAATCTATTAGTCCGCTCATTAACTAATGATGTCAAATGACTAAATGTCTTCTGATATCTAAAAGTGACTAAAATGCCTTCTAACAAGCTTATATAAACCCTGAATTAAATGGTTACCACAGCTCAGTCTAGATTTTTTGTATGCCATAAAAACAGAATACTTTGAACTCTAAATGGGTGATTTAAGAATTATATTGAGGATATTAGAAGGCCATTTCGGTTATTTTATTATTATAAGTTAACAAGGTTAAGATTTCACCTAATATGAAAAACCTCCCTTTTGCATTTGCTTCCCCATCAATTTATTTTGCACGAGTACTCTTTTTTATGAAACTTTGTTTGCAGAAACCTGGCTATCAAATTTGATTAGATTTTGTGACAGGATTAAAAGGTTGTCAATAAGGTTGCTTTATCGAACATTGTTTAGAAGTGGGCGTGTTTTTGCAAAATAACTTTGGACTTGCATGATAAATCCCTCATGGATCCAATCACGTCTATACTGTTGTTACTGTAAAGTTCTGCACACCCCACTATCGCAATTCTTCCAGCAGCCAAATGTTGCATGCTGTCCACTAAAAACACCCAACCTGAGCCTTGATTTCACAAAACCCCCATGAATTGACATCTTGTACTTCTACTGCAACAAGTTCCTAAGTGCGACGTGCTAGACATTCTTATCTCTATAAAAATAATCCCAGATGATGCACATACACATTCCAGGCATCCATGATCCCATCACAATGCTGCGATGTTGCCTAAATACATGCTGGAAGCATATTTTTGCTCTCTCACCTGCCAAAAAAATGTACTTTAAAGCAAGTACATGTACTACAAAGATTCCTACAAGACCTTTGTTTCCTTAAGACTTTTCCAAGTAATCCAATCACTCCCTCACCTCAACTTGTTCCCACAGTGTGTTGAGGGTTAGCATCATAATAGCCTCAAAGATGCCCCTTTCTTAGTTTTGCATCCACAAATAGCTAGTAGCTGCTTGGGTGGTCAGTTTGGTAGGAAATCATGAATTGCCTTTTTCTCATCAGAGAAATCAATTTATACATGGACTGACAAGTATTAACCGCATCCAGAATCTAGATAATGGTTTACAAACTACCGATGGTTTACGAAGTAACTTACCACAGAAAGTGAAGAGCCCCAATAACACATACAACACATACATTTTGTTGCATCAGGCATATGCAATGTTGCTGTCCGCTAGGAACACCAATGATGCATGCCCTGGGGCTCTTGCAGCTATATATCCCTGGACCTGAGACTCTATGGTGAGGTTCTAATTGCGACAACATGAAGACCTGTAATGCCACTTAAAGCATCAAGTAGAACCACGTGCTAGGCTAGGCACCAAGAACAAGCTACTATGTGAAAGGACTGAAAGAACACACTGATAAAGGGGAATGCCCATTTTGGAGAATCCCTGAAGAGTATGATTAGCTAATGCACAGACATGAAAACAACAACACCTTCACAAAGATGGTGTAAACTGGTCATGTGCACATGTTCAGAAATCAAGTGCGCTCTAAAATCATTCTGCCTTCTACCCCCAGCAATCTTAAGCTACCAGAATGTACTATAGAGCTCCATCTTGCAGACATGTCTACAAAAAGCAACAGTGATCTAGACAACTATAATTAGCCACTCTTTTGTGAAGCATTCTAGACTGCTTCGTAAATTTTTAACCCTTCACTAAGCATAAGCTGTCCAAATCCCAAAATAGCTGAGATCCTACGCTAGATTCCAAGGCAGTCATAACTTACTCCCAGGCATCCTTGCAAAAGAAAAAGAAAAAACACCCATCATGCTTTGGGCAACTTTAAGAAGAGGACACATCATATGCAGCAGGTAGCAAACCTACATCCCTAACAATCAGACAGGCCAGTAGAAGGAATCAGCAACACATTCTAAACTGACCACAAAGGATTTTTCCTCCTCTTCCTATTTGTTTTCCCACAAAGGATTTTTCCTCCTCCTCTTCCTATTTGTTTTCCTTCTCCATTTAATTGATCAATATTTCACAATAACAAAATTCACTCAAGAAATAAATACAGAAAAGGGTAGAGTGATTGCATCAAACCTGCAAACAGGTCTGAGCATGACCAGATATATACATACAAAAACTCATTTCCATCTCAATTAATTCAACTTCAGCTACTGACATTCTTTTCCACTTCAAGGCATTGTATCGATCTCTGCATTGATACAATAAAAATTAGATCCTGCAAAACGAAGAGCAAGGACTTCTCACAAAAACACAAAGGTTAGGATCAAAGAACAAAACATTGATGAGTGAAATAACTCGCCATCCATCTATCAATCTCAGTCTTCATCGCCACTTTCGTCGCTAAAATAACTCACTTTCTTCTCCCTCTTCCCTCCCTTGACAGTCCCCGCTCCACCTCCATTCGCTACCTCCCTCTCAGCCACTCCCCTCGTGTCCACCACCGACGCCCAATTATCATCTTCAAACACTGCCGCGGCCTCCGCCTCCCCTTCATCAGAACCCTCATCCGCGCCCCGCTGCGCCCCCTGCCCAGCCTGCCCCCTCCGGGCCCGCTTAGGCGCTGGTCTCTCCCGGGGCCCTAGCTGATTCCTAGGGCACTCGTAAGAAAGGTGCCCCTCGTCGCCGCACTCGTAGCAGCGGCTCTTGTCCTTATAGACCCTGCGGCGGATGAACTCCGGGGCGCGGCCGTTGTCGGCTGCAATGGAGATGGCGAGCCTGCGGCCGTTAAGGATCTTGCCCTGCATCTCGGTGACAGCACGGTGGGCGTCGGGCTGGGCGACGAAGAGGACGAAGGCGACACCCTTGCTCCGGCGGGAGGCACGGTCCTTGAGAACTGTGACCTTGGCGACTTTGCCGAATGTGGAGAAGATAGTGAAGATGTCGGAGTTGGTGAGGCTGTAGTCGAGATTGCCGACGTAGACGGTGGATTTGGAGGGCACGAGGCCGCCGCTGCCGCTGGATTTCTTGCCGGCACCGCCACCGTGGGAGTTTTCGGCGGCGGTGGAAGGATGAGGGACGGCGTAGCGGAGGAAGAGCGTGTCGTCTTCGTCGCTGTCGCTGTCTCTTTTCTTTCGCACCATTTTCTCCCTTCAGCTCTCCGCTTGCCGCTCAACTGCTCAACGAGAATGTCATGGGCCATTCGTGGGCTTTATTTGAGATTGGGCCTTGACAATTGTGGGCCGTTGAATGCAAACCTGCAAGTTGTGGAAGGTTGGAGAAATTAACAAATCGTCTGGAAAGTTCGGATTAATTAGGCTAACAACGCCAACGTTTTCTTCACATTCCTTGCTAGTTAGTAGTTACTAACAAGCTGGAAATTTTGGATTAATGCTGCTGCTGCTGCATCTTGTAAGGGTTGTGTCTTTGTTGAAACCTGAATAATATTTTTTTTTTGAAAGTTAAAATCTAAATAATATTGATTTAAGGCATTGTACTTCCTTTTTTTTGCCACACTTGAAAAGATTTTTAAAAATGTTATTAAACGGCAAGAGGGAAATTTGGAGACACAACAGTCTATCTTTTACTTCTATTGAAGATATGCTTATGTTCCCGAAATATTAGAAATTGGACTATTATATTTGCCCCAAAAAAAGGCCGAGGCGAGAGGAGAAAAAAAGTTAGATCTATAAATAACAAAGACAGAATAGGTAAATTTTTTTAATGAAAAAAATGTGAAAAAAAGACTGAAAATACAGGTACTATTCACTAATGAGAAAAAGTAGGTCAGTTAATTAGTAAATTTGCCAAATCATGTCAAAGGTGTTGAAAAAGAGGCGTGGAAAAGAGGGCAATGTTTTTAATACCAAAATGTGAATTGAACTGGTTTAACCGTTGGTTCAAACAGTTTTAAACCTTAATATTAATATAAAATAATTATAATATGTAAAATTTATTAACTCTACCTATTATTAAAATATAAAATAATAATATATAATATGTTATTTTATAAGCATAAAATGAAACATATATAATAAAATATAGAGTAAAGAGAATTACTACATTCATTAAAGACTGAAATTCAATATTTGTTTTGATTTTGAATAAAATAAGTTAAATAATAAGCATCTTACCATTAACGTTGTTGCTTGTATATTGGTTGAATGGATAATTGCTGGGAATGCGTTCAAAGGTGTGCTGCTATAGCTTTTGCTTATTCGTTTTTTATTTTTGCAAACTGAACCGCAGTCGAACCAATCTTAACGGTCCAACCAGTTTTATACAGTTCATAGCCAAATTCGAAAACCTCATGTGAACTGAACCGGGAGATTTACGGTTCATGGTCCGACTGCCTGGTTCCTCCGGTTTTTAAAACAGTGGTAGAAATGCAGCGTTCTACGGCAACACATGGGGAGGGAAGGGTAAAGCCATTCGCATCTCCATAGCAAATCGTAGGCATTAATGACATAATAAGACGTTTGGCAACAATTAAGTGATGGGCATAATCAGATTTTACATAGGCATGCAAGTAAAAGCTCTTGGATCCTTATCTTTTTACATGATTTATTCAAATGCTTATCAAACATAATCACATCCCATCCAAAGCTCCCCCAACCAAACAGAGAGCACATTGTATCTATTCTTACTGAAAGAACACACAACCAATCTGTAAACACCTCAAGCTAATCACCACAGTGCATTGTAAAACACTTTTTGTTGGAAGTTTAAAAGGTGGCATGAGATATTTACAGATATCCATGGGCATTTGCAAACTATGGAAAATCAATTGTATACATGAATACTTTTCATCAAATATGATTAAGAAACATGATGAAGAAACAATCTCCATTAATATTTCTTTCAAATGTCAGCAAATGCACCGTCAGTTTTGGAATAAGTTGCAGCCAAGGTTCCTTTGGTCCATCTCTTCAACATCTGCAGTGCAGCCTTAGGTTGATCCATGGGAACCATGTGGCCTGCATCATGGACCTGTTGCACAAAACTGGTTAGATAAGACTGTTGGGTATGGTTATTGGATGTGATAGAGAAGAGCAGAGAACGCAGAGTGACCTTCAGGAAACTAACAGTCCCATAACTTTTCAACTTCCCAGCTTCCTCACCATCAACCATGAATGATGCTTCTGGCACTGCACCAAATGATTCTTTACCAGACCATTGCATGTCATGAACCCACCTTGAGTTTCCTGCAAAATTAACCTTGATATGATCAACATAATGATACTTCAATGAGCATTCGAAAATTAGGAAATAGAGATCAAAATAGCTTTGATGGGGACACTTGGGGAGATGAGAAGACAGAATTGACTTGGGTCATAAGGCTGCAAGGCTTGTTCACCTACCAACAAGCAGGCCTTGAAGAAATTTGATAGGTAAAATCAACTCCAAGCACTTGGGATAGGTCATTGTGTCAGGCATGGATAGTCAGCAGTTGCATCAAGATGACAGGCTGCATAAGCCTTTGCCACAACTTGCTCATTTGAGATTGAACATAATGGGATGGGACAGGATGGGATGTGATCCTATACAAGTAAGAGTTGTCTAAAGAAAATCAAACAAACAGGAATGCAGTAAATTGAAGCTTACCAAGCCAGTTGCAAATGAGATCATATTCCCCAGCGTAAACAAGCAGCTTGATGCCATCCTCAACAAGGGTAGGGATGCCCACTTCCAGATTCCTCATCCAGTCAGTAAGCATACCCTGGTAAACAGTAGGACTGCAGGAGACAAATTCAATATCACCAACTCCAAGGGCATCTCTAACTGCCTTCTGGTTCAAAAATTTCTCCATGTTTGAGAAATCATAACAGAGATCTCCAACGCACTGTTTTCTGATGTCATAGTACTGCAGTATATAGTAATGCTCAGAGTTAAACATACGCTACACCTTGTGACATGGTTAAAAATGGAAAAGAGAACAAATAAATCGGGTGGGATTTTTCCATGCTTCTTTACATTGATATTTCCAGCAACTCTCATGATTGAACTGAATATAGTGTTGCACACCATATATGAGGCCATGCAAGCTGTTGTACCCGAGGTACCTAAAACAAAATATCAAATGATGAACAGCAGTCAGCCAAATTTTCCCTCATAAGAATCAATATAAAGAAGTCAACAAAACAATTTAGGCTTCAAGCCATTCCACCAACTTGATTTCAGGAAATCCAGAACAACTGGGCTGGGCTCAGTTTCCTTAAAGGCTTTTGCCCCATTGAGAGTCATCTTGAGCTCACCAACAATTGGAGCTGGTGTTTAACTTTTACGAATGTCATAAAGCAAAAAAAATTCAAATAAGAACTTAACAAACTAAACCTATCTAGAGGACAGCATAAACAAGTTTGCAACTAAAAATCAGCTTCCAAAGCCTGGTGGATTGTAGATCCCAGCCAGATAATGCATCAGGTAAAGAACTTTGAATCTATAATGGATGCTGTTAAATTTTAAAGGAATGATGTGACAATGAGTCAGCCTGGGACACAGGTTCAATAATTTCTGTAAAGGCCAATCTGACCCTAAGAAATGCCCCACCTGAGCAAATAGCTAGATTGAAATAGAGCAAAATTATTAGGCTACCCTACCCCAACACATTTAAAGATGAGCAGGCAGGCAAATGCCTCAATCCAAAAGCCAGAAACTGGATAACTGGTCTCGAACTTGGTATTTCTAGGAATAAAATCCAGTTGGTATCCTGGACTAGCTTAGGGTCAGTCATGTCTGATCGTAGTTCTCAAAAAGAAAAAACCTGTAAACCAGCATAGTCAATAAAGTTCAGTAGACAAAGGGACATTCTAAAAGAGAGACACAATTACCGCAAAGCTTGATGGCCAGTTCGCAAACTGGTAAAATCTTGTTTATTCTTTTGTAATCAGAATCTTTAATTATTCCCATGTCCAATGCATAATCTGTATACGCTTTGTACTGAATAGCTGGATCGGTGAGACCATTACCAATGGCAAAACCCTGTATGAGCATATTATATATTTATGTGAATATGACAAGCATGCAGAAGAAAGAACAGACAAAATATACACAAACCAAGTTAAAAGAAATCAAAGACATGCCTTCAAGTTAATATGAATGCCCTCTTTAGCTTTGTTTCCTTGGTGAATCCGGCTGGCAAAAGCAGGGATGTAATGACCAGCATATGATTCCCCAGTTATGAAGAAATCATTCTTCACATAATTTGGATGCTGAGTAAAGAATGCCTGATATTCAATCATAAGAATGAAAAACTGAGAACCTTAGGACCACTAGCATAAGCCTGTAATTTTATTCCTTCAATAAAAAGAAACAAGCAATCATTAGAATGAAAACTTCAGATGGACAATCAGCAGGAGATGGAAGCAGTGAACAACAATTCTTTCGACAGAAGTTGCTTAGAAGTGTGAAATGGATGTAGAATATATGTGCAGGAAAACTAATCAACAATGCAAGATGACCTTTGTGGAACTATACCCAAAGCAGCAAAAATCTGATCCTCACAATGGCAGCAATATGGCATTGACTGGTCAGACAATGTCCTACCAGCACATGTATCCTGAAAAACATGATTCAGTAGTTCTATCCACTTATCCTACAAGAATCAAGGCCTGGCACTGCTCCCTGCCAAGTCCCTCCTGCTTCTCTCCCTCCCTTTTGGACTGTGGGAATGCATATGATCATACAAAAAAAATTACGCACTCGTATCCTATGTATGAATTCGGTGCAGAAAATCCCTTCTGGAGTTGCCATGACTCTGAATAACACTGCTGAAGCTATCAATGATGAATTGCATGAATAGACATAACAATAGGGACAAAGCATGGGAAAAGAAATTTACTAAAAGAAAACTTCAATGAATTTTAAAATCCAAACAAGGAAACAAAACAGTTAAATCTTTTTCATATATTCTGCAGGCCAGACAACGTCTTGGTTTACTAAAATGGTGAACGTAATGCCTTCAGGGAAAAAAAATAAGAGTCAGCCAGTTTCGAATTTCTTTGGAAAAGATGCAACCAATGTTCACCCAATTTCAATCCAACTAAAATGTGCGGCCAATAGAAAAGGTCAAACTCATAAGCATAAGACGGACATTTCAGAACTAACCTGCAGGAAGTCATATAGATCATCACTGATTCCCGGTTCATCATGACGGAAGTCGCGGTCATCAGAACTAAAACTAAAACCAGTCCCAGTGGGCTGGTCAACATACAGAAGGTTTGATACCTGCAAAAGTCTCAATGGAAAAATGTTTCAATTTCAAATTGTATATAGGAACAGATACTTGGAATTCATAAATGATCTTATTGAATATGCAATCACATTGATGTAGCAGGAACAGGCCTCAATTTGTAAACTGGAGTCCAATTCCAAGCAATCGGACAGAAAAATGGGAATGCAACAATACCTTATCCCAACCATACGGATTCCACACGAGAGACAGATTGTTCGCAATCGTGAAAGGTCCATTTTCATAGAAGACTGCCAATTCGCTGCTGCATCCCGGTCCTCCGGTGAGCCAAATAACAACAGGATCATCCTTGCTGTTCCTTGACTCGAAGAAGAAATAGAACATCCTGCAAATAGCCACACAACATGGTCAGAGACTCAAAATCAATAAATCCCATCGACTGATCTTTTGATCGGCGCATGAGACTTCGAAGAAGGCTACCCCAACAACCAAAATTTTTTTTTTTTTATCAAACCAACAACACGGACCCAACACTCCATGCAAAGAAATTCAATTCCGCGGCCTAGAAATCCCGAAATTCCATTCTACCAGACGACATGCATGGAAGAAGAGCACATACCTCGCATTATGCGAATGCGAAAGCCGATAATATCCGGCATGGTGGCCCAAATCCTCGACGGAGGCGCCCGAATCAACGGCCAGACCGGGCAACGCAAAGCGCTTCTCGACAATCCGGGGCGCCGCGGCGAGACCGACGGCTCTGGCCGGCTCGGGGTCCCTGGGGAAGAGATTGAGTTGACGGATCAGCTTCTGGGCGTGCACAGCGGGCAAGTCGGCATCGGGAGGGAGACGAATGTCGTCAGGAATGAGGACGGCGGAGGAAGAGAAAGGAAAGAGGAAGACGTAGAGAGAGATGATGAGGAGAGAGAGATTTCCCATTTCCTTCGGTCTTCAGCTGCTCTTGCTGCGAAGGAATGAGGAGAAGGATTTCTATATATATATATATATATATATATATAGAGAGAGAGAGAGAGAGAGAGAGAGAGAGAGAGAGAGAGAAGAGAGAGAGCGCAACGAACTTCGCAGAGAAGACGGAAATGTGGAGGGGAAGAAAGTGTGATTTTTTGCCTGTTCATCGCGTCCGAAGTTCTCAACTGTATTTATTGCTCTGGTTTGCTTAATTAGTCGATGCACTGTTTTAGTATTATTTTTCAATTTTTAGTCGTAAGTTTCTCCTCCTACAGTCCTGCTCCATTTTCTTTTTTAACTGATGAGTTAGGTACTATCACTTACAATCATATTAGTAGCAGTAGTTCTTCTCACACCATTAACATTCACCCCGTCAAATTTCGTTTCTTGCGGTTAAGGTTTTAATTGCATATAAACATACATTTTGACTGAAATTGATTATCTAGTTACAGGGCTTTGCTTATAGGAGTGGTTTTATATTAACCTCTTTCATTCTTAATATTTTAATACTTTTTGAAAATATTTTTTTCATTATATTTAAAATTATTTATTTAGTTGTGAACCAAGCATCATCCAACTCAAATACAAGTAACAATCACATTTACTTAAATATATATGATCATGATCAAAAAATATATATGATCATGTGTAAATTATAAAAATATTTATATTTGTTTACGCATATTATCAAGTGTAATGATATTTCATAGAATCATTTATTTATGTAGTAATTTTATTTTAGATGTTAAATATATATAATTAATATTTAACATGTATTATTTTTAATGAATATTTATATATTGGATCATCCCAACTAATATTACAATCAAACTCATAAGACATTCTTACAATTTTCTAACAATTTTTCTACAAATATCTTACAGTATTCTTATTTTATCCAAACAATATTTCTTAAATACCTCAATTGATAGACACTTCTATAAAAATTTAGGAAAAATTACATCACCACATTTTTGCTTCACTTGTGCTGGTATTGTAGAAAATTGAATTGGGGATACCCAGCTTCACCACAAAAACATTAAATATTTTACTATATTAATTTTATACATTTGTAAATAATATGATACACACGAAATAATTTTCATGATCATATAAATAATATTAAATATAATAAATCGAGTGAATTTTCCATCCAACTTCAAAACTATTAAAAAATAAAAAGAGTGACATAAAAGCAAAGCCGTAATATAAGTTGCTTAGCCTGATTAGAAACTAGAACTAAAGAGCTTAGGTTGGCCTAGCCTGAATGAATTTGAGCAGATGGCTTAGCTCGGCACAGCTAACAGATTAGATCATGAGGAAGGAGAGACTAAGCAGCAACTTGCATTCTCTCCAGAATTTCAAAGATATTTTCGAGAGAGGAGACTACGGAGGCCCCCAACAACCATTTGCCGCAACTACCAAACCTTGCTTGAATGGTAGCTACTCACACACCTAATAAGTAATTAAACCTATTATATTTTCCTTTCTTGTTTAGAAATTTGCAGCTGTATCCAAGGTTTGCATTTTATTTCCAAAGTATCGCCGCATCTTATAAACGAAATTAAGTATCGAAAAATCAAGAGTGCATTTGATATTTACATAAACAAAAATTTCTCTATCTAAAACTTTCTCACCATAAATCTTATTTTTTAATCATTTTTTACATAATTACTTTGTTTTAATAATTTCTTTACAACTTTTCATATAATTATCAAATCTATTTTAACTTTATCGTCGTAACTTTTCCATTTTAAAATTTTTTTGTATAAAAAATATTTCTTTTAAAATTTTTGTTAAATACTAAAACACCCTAAATATAATAATTTCAGCAGAATTATCAAAAAAAATTCCACCAGCTGCTTTCTACTTTGGTCGATGCTACTAATTATAATTCCATTGGACAAATAAATATTGTATTATTAAGTGTGAACTTGAGATGATGAAGCCAACTAATATTTTAGGTTGCTTTTTAATTTGGGTGAAGTTTCCTAATCAGAATTTTAATTTGGATGGTTGCTATCTCCTTGAGCTAAAAGCATTAAGAGTATAACTTGAGCTCATGAAACTCGATTGACTCCAGTTCACCTCAATCCTAACTCTAATTTTTTTATAAAATGTTAACACTAATTCCAACCCTATTTATAAAACCTAAATCCTCACCTATTTTTAAAAATCGGGTTTGAGATAAAATTTAAGTTTTACTTTAGAGTTGTAAGTTTAGAATTTTATATAAATATATAATAATAACAAGTCACTTAAGTAATATAATAGTATATAGTCAAACTATAGACTTATAAAAAAAAATATAACAACATAAAGAATATTTCCACAAAAAAATTAATGGCAACATAAAAAATATTTCTAGAAAAAATTTAACATCAAAACAAGATAAATAAAGAAATTTTAATGGATGTAAAGATAAATTATAGAAATAAAATATAAATATAAATGAAAATAATATACTTTATTTATAATAAAATCGCAATAGGGCTCCGCTTACATAGAAGTAGATCCATATAATCCCTTCAAAATCTCGGATTTTGATCTTTGATGGAAAATCTAATCCATTCATTGTATTCAACATCATTTGTTTATCTAGGGGATCAAGTTTCTTCCCAATCAAGTATATTTGTGGGCCACATTTGTGAAAAAATGTATATATTAATGGGTAAATTATGAAAAATGCTAAAATATCAAT
This sequence comes from Annona cherimola, assembly GCA_030490835.1. NCBI lineage: Eukaryota > Viridiplantae > Streptophyta > Magnoliopsida > Magnoliales > Annonaceae > Annona > Annona cherimola. The sequence goes on along the minus strand of CM059972.1, from coordinate 121,153,249 downwards.
TTTAAAATAATATTTTCGATATCTAAACAGTCCAAAAGATCATTTTTATGTGAATAAATGCTTCTATAAAGTATTATTACATTCTAATACGTGTGTAAATAGATCTAAGCATTTTTCATAATTTACACATGAATATATATTTTTGAACAAATGTGGCCTATAAATATACTTGATCGGCATAAAACTTGGTCTCCTAGATAAACAAATGATGTTAAATACAATGAATGAATTGGATTTTCCATCAAGCATTAAAATCTTCGATTTTGAAGGGGTTACATGAGTCCGCTTTTATATACTCAGCTACATAGAAACAAGACTGATCACAATATACCAAACACGTATTCAAATATAAATATAAGTGACATGAAATACACAAAATATAAAAAATATTGTTTAAATATTATATATAATGTATTTTATAATAAATAACAAATGAGAAATCGGGCTCGGGTTCACTTGAATCTAACTCTATCATATTTACAAATTAGGTTTTTCAGATTCTTCTATGGACTTGGATTGCAAAAAGTAAGTTTTAACACTATTGAAAATCGGATTCAAGCTTAACCCGACCCAAGTTGCATTCCTAAAAAGTATACCATGAGAAAATCACCACTGTTTTGGAAGTGGCCATGAACTATCAATGCAGTCTGTCTGCTTCTTCTTTCCATTATTCTTTTGTTGCCTTTAGTATTTAAAATAATTCTTTTTATATCGATAACAATTATACCTAATTCTTAATATACCCACAATGTTTCATAAATTCCTCTTATATCTATAACATTTCACCATAAATTCTTATTATTTTACTCATGCCGTTAAAACCACCATTATCTACCCATTAAAAAAATGATTTTGTCATTTTAAATTTTTTTCTAATTAAAATAATTCAACGTTAACATGAGTATTAAATTAGTTAATATCTTGTATTAATAATTTACTATCATCAATTGAATGAGAAAATTTTAAAATGGCAAAATCATTTTTTCAATTGAGTAGATAACAGTAGTTTTAACCGCTTAGAAATAATAGGAATTTAGGGTGAACTGTCATGGGAATAAGAGAAATTTATGAAACGTTGTGGGTATATTAGGAATTAGGTGCAATTATAGATGCCTTCAGGCTTTCAGTAGATTCATGAGTACAGAAGGGCATTGTACATCCCACAAATTTCATTTGATAATCCCAATTATGGATTGCTAAATGCCTTGAAATTTTAACAAAATACCCATTGCATTTCTTAATATATGTATATATATATATATACACACACCATAATAAATAAGGTGCTTTTCATAAGATGAGGAAAAAAAGAAGAGGAACACATTTTTCCATGCACTTGAAATGTTTTATTTTTTCAACGTGTTTGGTAAACACAAAAATAACTTCTTTCAAAACTTTTTTATATATATTTTTGAATTTTTATATAATTATTTTATCTTTCAATCATTTCTGCATGTTTTTTGTACAACTATCCCCTATTTCTAATCATTACTATTATTTTATTATGTCACTCTTGCTTTTTTCAAACTGTTTACCACAACAGCTTTTCAACTTTTTTTACATTACCAAATGCACCTTTACTCCTATATTCCAATTATTTTCTCACACACATATACTATTTATTCTCACTTTAATCGTATTATGTCAACTATTTTCATACTTTTAAAAAACATTCTCACTTTTCTCTTTTCTCTCTTTTTCTACATCATCTCACCAAACTCACCCTAGAATATGTAAGAATTTTGATGAAAACGATGCATATTGTGATTGGAGGCTTGTGATTCTTGATATAGAAAAGATAAAAGTATAACTATAATATTTATTTCTTGTTGGAATAATTATAAATGTAAATAACTATTGGTCTTTTTTTTTATGAAACTCATTTTCTACATAACCTTTTCCATATTTAAAATCTTGATAGTTTACAAAAAAATTATTTCATCTATTATATTTAACACCATTTATATTATCATGAAATTTTTTTCATTTGTTTAGTATCATTATATATGTGTTTCATTTATAAATGTTTAAAATCAACATAATAAATTAATTTAATACTAAAATATCAATTTTAAAGTAGTATTTTCAACATCTAAACTCTTTAAAATATCATTTCTATATAGATAAATGATTTTATAAATTATTATTGCATTCTAATACACGTGTAAATGGACCTAAGCATTTTCATAATTTATATATGAATATACAAATTTCAACAAATGTGACCTACAAGCATAGTTGATTAGAATGAAACTCGGTCTTCTAAATAAACAAATTAGGTTAAATACAATGAATTAATTAAATTTTTATCAATGAGTAAAATCTTAAATTTTGAAAGGATTATATGACTCCACTATTATGTAATTAAATAAAAGCGGAGCTTGTATAATGTATAAATAAGATACCCAAGAAAGGGTCACTCATCAAAAGAACCGAGAGTTGTTAAAACCTCTTATCCCTACTTTGATAACAAAATAAAAAAAAAATTCACATGGTTTAAGATAATTTATCTTACCATAAGATCAAAATTCAATCCAAAATATTGAGTGAGCTGTATCTAACTACCAATGCAATAAAATGATCTCGTACTTAAAGAAAGAATGTTTTTGATAGTTCAAATGTTGAATTAAATGTCCGAAATTGATATATAAATTAAATAATTTTATTACACTAATTTTACACATTCACTAAGTGAGATTCATGCACATCTTTAATTGAGATAAAATTTAAGCTTCTAACTAAGCATTAAATATAATAAATGGTATGGATTTTACATCATTATGAAAGTGGACAATGTTTGAACTCAAAGTGGAGCCCTAAAAGAAATGCGAGAAATACAAACATTTTTTGTTTTCCCTAATCAGTCCCGAAGAAGCTGAAGGAGAAAAGGAGAGGAAACTGATGGACAGCCTAATGACTAATGAGTGGCCTTTACTTGGGGTTTGGGATTGTTGCTTGCTTGAACGTTTGCAACAAGTTCTTTTTCATTTATGACATCATGCATGAGATCATAGCACATATTGGAAAGCTCCAAAAGGTAATTTAGCGGTTGATTCTAATAAAGCAAAACAGGGGCATAAATTTTTTATATTTAATAGTAAATATTTATATATCTTATGGTCAAGACAACACTAAGCAGGATTTATTTGGTTAGGAAAATGCATCAGCAGAAAGTCGAAAAAAGTTCTGCCTAGCTCAATTATCTTATTCAATTGGAACCACCCACTTTAACTAATGGATGTGATGAATCCGTTGGAACTTTTCATGGTGTTTACTTTGGAGGGTTAAAATAATTAAAACTGAAATGGCTGTTGTTTTAAATGTTATATAAATAAACCGGTTTTTATAAATATACAGGTAATATGTAAGAAGCAGTAGATTTTTTTTTTTTAATGAGAAAGGAATGTTAACTGATAACGGATGTCCTATTTGATAAACGCAATGATAGAAACGAATTTTTAGAATGTCTTTTAATATGTATTAGGTTTTTGCACTATGCCTTCAGTAAAACAAAAATACTAAAAAAATGCTAATAAAAATAAGATGTGTTTTTTAAAATAATTAACGCATTTAGCAAAGTGAGAATAGATATATGTATGTTTAGTCTACACAAGAACTTAAAAAAGGACTCTAATCACGTGCACGCTGCCTTGCGTGCAGCTGGCGAAAATATTGCAATTTTAGGAATTTATTTGATATTTATTTTGGTTTTCGAAAATGAATAACTATTTAACATGTAATGAAAATAGAATACCAAATAAATTTTAAAAGTTGTGATATTTCAGATAATGGAATATCTAGGTCCTATGTACAAAACGTCAAAAAATAAAAAATAAAAAAAATTTTGGCCGGACACATGCCGTACGTGATCAAAATCTCTTAAGAAGAAGAAAATAACTTAATTTAAAACATAAAAATTAATGAGAAAATAGACAAAAATGATTAGTTTTAAAACCTTGCATATCTATCCTCTTCTCTTTTGGAGCCTCTAGATCTGGAACGGAGAAATCAAGCAAGTTGGTGCCCATATATATAAATCTTAGGCTTGCAGCAATAACTTCCTGATGAGGGTGTTGTTCGAAGAGCTTATGCTTGCAGCAACTTCCAATGTTCCTTTTGGGATTGGAGGCTGGAGCTGAACAATATATACGACATGATATGAAGATGTAGCGTATGCGTAACGCATGGTCAGATAGAGAGAGAGGAGCATGCATCCCGAGTTTGCACTCATTGGCAGTTGGGGCATGAGAACAGCAGATTAAACAGGTGAGTATATATATCAAGGCTATAAAAATTAAATCTCTCCCATCCACAATAAATAAATTAAATATTTTCTAATATGGTGAGTGCATTGCATCTAATCAAAATATTTGAAAGTTTGCAATTAAGAATCGATCAAGAGCAATTTTTTTTTTAAGTGATCAAGAGCATTGTGAATTCATTAATTCTTCTTTATTTTAGCCTTGTAACATAAATAAATAAAAAATTCAGATTCATCGAACGTCACAAAATGAGAATTTCTATGCTATCTTGGATAGAGGACATACACCACATGGAAGCCAATAATCTAATAATTAATAGGCACGTTGTGGTCGATTCCAATTTTCTACGTAAAACTGATAGTCTCATTACTACCAGGCACGTGCATGACCCATCAACGTTATTTTTTAAAAAAAATAAATGATTAGATATATCTACATGAATTGTTGACTCCTATGATTAAAAAAACAAACTCAAAAAATAATTGTGGCGAATTTTTTTAATGGGTAGAGGAGATGGATCAGAATGTGGGAAATCAGATCGCGTGATCTTAGTTTTTTCCCAAAAAATATGAAAGCTAACAATTCTTGAAGTGTTACTTTCAAATATACATATGTAAATGACAAATATAAACATGACTTTTTATCATATTCCAACAGTATGATATATCTACAGCACGATTTTTTTCTTTTTGAGAGGATCTACTGCGCGATTTTAGAATACATTATCATGTTTAATCTGAGTTTACATCTTAAACCATCAAAAATTTTTTTCCTTTTGGATGTGAGATCCAATACGAAGGTATGGTAACATGATGTAAAAACCATATTTTGCATAAGAAAGAGGAATTTGTTTAGGTTTTAGCTACGGATATTCTGTTAAAAGTATATGGGCAAAAACCGATGCAAATAGTTGGAAATATGATGAAAATATGTGATCGGATTCGTCATTTTTATAAATGCATGATCATATTTAAAAATAGAGGTAAAACTTGTAGTCATGTTTGAAATTAACCCTTGTTAAGGTAATAATAATTCTATATCAGTCTTATTTGGTATTTACCAATGGGAAAATGGGGTGAAAAATTTTCTTTTCTTGTGTTGATGATCTGACCTTTTAATCATTTTATTTTATTATGTATCTTTTAAATTATTATTTTACACCTATTTGTACAAAATGTTTACATTATTAAAGTTGAATTTTGATCAAGTGCAAATGCATGTATTTTAATTTATGATACAGTTAGCTAAAAAATAGGCCTCATATGATCAAAAAATAATAATCTAATTCATCTCTTATATTTATAATTATTTATTTTATCAACGTACCAATTTTCATCCAAATTAGATATGCGTATAAGCCTCGTTTGAAAATAATATAAAATTAACATAATAAAATAGTTTGATATAAATAAAATTTTAAAATTATTTTTTCAACATGTTAATTATCGAAGACATATTTTGTACATGGATAAATTATTAGAAAAAGTATCAATACCGTTAAGTGAACGTGAGACCCATTTTATAATACTTGTAAATGTATATAATAAGGTCTCGTTAAAGTAATTTATAAATATACCCATATAGTTTAACGTATTTACAAATATACTCACGTCATGATGTTGTAAATATATTTTTAATTATAGCTAAATCATATGAAGGTTATTTACAATTTCTAAAAAATTGTGAATATTTACAATTATGATCAAACTAGGTGAGTATATTTCCAAATTACGTTATCATTAATAATTTATTTACTTTATTTTTAATCATTATTTCTTATCTTATGGTGTTATTTTATTTCCTTTGACTTTTTTTTTATCCGTAACTTATTTTCCTCATTCTTAAAAAAAATTTTCCTTTGAAAATGGAAAGTAATGTCGACACCCCACTTATGATTCAACCTCTTAAAGTTTTAACAACTTTAGTTTATCAAGTATCACATATATTTATTATTGTTGTTGTTGTTGTTATTATCATTATTTATTATCATTTCATATAGAAATTTATTTATTTAATTATTACTTCTTATTTTTATTCACTTTATTTCCAATAATAAACCTCTTATTATATATTTTTTTTGATCTCTTCTCATTCCCAAATTAATATTAATTTCATTATGATTGTTGTAATTAAAATTTCTTATTTTTACTATTGTTGAAATGACTTCTACGAAGCTGACATCGTTTATCATCCCATTTTCCATAATGAATTTTTATTTGCAGGAGGCAGCTGGTGTGGAAGGCTTTCAGTTTTCTTCATGCCCACGACGCTAATACCTTTTTCTCAGGTGTTCTTGCTTTACATCTGTGATGCTTCTGTCACCTTTCACGCACCTTGCCTCTACTTTTATCCCCTCCCACCATTTTCGAAAAGGTCTGTTTCTTTCTACTTTCATTCCAATTCCCATCCCTTTTCCGGAAGTTTTATGGCCAAGCTTTGTATGGCAGTTGGCAAGAGAAGAAGTTGCTTGCTTCCCACGAAAAAGAAAATAATAATAAAAAAAATCTATGATGTGCCCATGAAATTACTAGAAAAAGAAGGATGAATATCGTGGACCTCAATTCGGATATTGTCCAACATATGCCTCAATTCGTTTTTGCACGACACGCTTTTTTTCCCTCAACACCCCCTACATCTCCCTTGTCATCTCCTTTCTAAATTATTATTTCATCTTTTCAATTATTTGTTTCTATATATTCTTTATCTTTTAACTATCATTTATCTCTATTTTCCCAATCATTCGTATGCTTTTTTTAAACACATACAATTCGTTCGACAAATAAATTATTTTATCCTTTTTCAATTCATTCTCTAATACACCATAATACACAATAATCCTGTTACCCAAACACGCGACACGTGTAATTTAGGCAATATTTACCTATTTTAACATTTAATCCAAGCAATATTTACCTGATTTAATCATTTTTCCTCATTATTCTGTATTTTCAGTCATTATGCTTTTTCTCTTGGAGAAGTGCGGTTAACCCAATTCCTAATTATACTTAAGGAAAAAAAAATCTCGACCCAACTCGACTCGATGTTAAGCCAGCTGCAATCCAACCATAAGGAACTCAAGTTAGCCTCGGATTGTAAATTTGCTTTACATCTCTCATACAACATATATGGAATCTGTTATCCGAGGAATTAATCGATTATAAACAAATACGATCATAAAAATATATTTGAAAACAATTGTGACAGTAAAATAACAGATTTTCTTAGAAGGAATAATAAGAAGCAACCACAAAACAAAATTTTGGAAGAGCTGGATTGAAGTAGAAGCATTTTGAAATAATCATAAAAAGAGTACTGGAAAAATAAGTAATGAGTCAGATTATTTTACAGTCATTAAAAATTGAGTCGGTTAGTCTGGATGCAATTATATTTAAGTGTCACCCAATTTCTAAATTAAATCACATTTTTCAACTCAACCCTTCATTGTCATCCCATAAAATTCATCTCATTTAAAAGTAAATATCTACCTATTAAAAGCAAACAAACTACATAGCTATGGTTAAGTGTGTTAACTTATCGGGTTGGACAGATTGAAGTCTTTTAACTTATTTAAAAGATCTCAACTCTAATCTATTTATTAACCCATTTAAAAAATCTCAGCTCTAACACATTCACAATTCATTTAATAAATGGGTTGACGAGTTATTAATTAGTTATATAACAAATGACCCGAAAGCCTAAATTACGGTAGATGATGATCTCGCAAGAAAAGAGAAGAGTGTTTTTGGACCAGGGGAAATGAAAATGAAAATTAAGTAATAAAAAAAAGACACAACGAAAAAAATAACAAAAGGGCTTACATCTATATATTAAATTTAACGAATTAAACAAATTAAACGGATTACTAAACAGATTAACGGGTTGCAAAATCTTAACCCTAATTTGTTTATTTAATTAAATAATTAAACGGGTTGATGGTTCATAACCCATTTATTCAAAAATCTCAACCTAAAACCTAATTATAAACGAGTTGATCAAACAAGTTGACGAGTTGACCATGACCATTAACACTCCTAACTATGATCACAAATTAGAACAAAGTAGGGAGAGAGAGCGAGGCAAGGGCGGATGGGTTCTGAGGCAGTTCCAAGTAACTGGAACATTGAACTGAGCCAATTCAAAAATGGCACATGAGCCGGACAGTAAGAATTGAACCAACCATATAGGTCAAATATATAGAACTGAAGCTACCCTAAAGTACCTTCAGAAAAAAGAACCTATCCTAAAGCAAGTCGGTTCTAGTTTCAATTCAGGTACTTGACCCAAGTTGCACCAGTTACTCCTAGCTCTAATCATCATCATCATCATCATAAGCCATTTCCCACCTATGTGGGGTCGGCTGCATGGATTCTGTTACGCCATTCTTGGCGATTTAAGACTAAATTTTCAGTAATATGTAATATTTTTAAATCTTGTTTAATTACTTCCATCCATGTTTTTTTGGGTCTTCCTCTCATTCTTCTACCACCTTCTACTTGGATAAACTCTGTTTTCCTAACCGATGCCACTTCGGGCCTCCTTTTAACATGACCAAACCATCTTAATCTATTTTCTCTCATTTTATCATAAATTGGTCTCACTTTTAAGTTTTCTCGAATTATTTCATTCCTAATTTTATCTTTTCTTGTTTTACCACTCATCCACCTTAACATTCTCATTTCCGCTACGCTCATTTTTTGTATATGTTGCTCTTTAACTGCCCAACATTCTGCCCCATAAAGCATAGCAGGTCTAATCGCAATCTTATAAAATTTTCCTTTTAATTTGACTGGAACTCGACGGTCACATAAAATTCCTGACGCACTTCTCCATTTCTTCCATCCTGCTTGAATTCTATGTATTATATCTTTCTCGATTTCTCCGTTCTCTTGAACTATTGATCCTAAGTACCGAAAGTGATTAGTTTTTGTTACTGTTTGATCTAAAATCTTAATTGGTTCATCATCCGGGTTCTCACTATTATTAAAATTGCATTTCATATATTCAATTTTTGTGCGACTAATTCTAAAACCATTAGATTCTAGAGCATCTACCCACCTATTCAATTTTAAATTTAGTCTTTCTTTACTTTCATCTATTAAAACAATGTCATCTGCAAATAACATACACCAAGGTATTTCTTCATCTGCAAATAACATACACCAAGGTACTCCTAGCTCTAATGAAGCCATATTTTTTGAGTTTTGGCTAAATGAATAGTATTAAATTGGATTTAATGCATATATATCATCATAGGTCAAATAGACCACTTGCATGAAATTTTCCAAGGTAATTACCGTAGAAGCATCCAAAAAAGAGTAATGACATAGGACAAGTAGAAGAAGATAGAAGATAGAAGAAAGAAGAAGGATACTCTCAAGGGGGAAAAGAGAGTTTGCACAACATATTCATGATGTTTATACTACTATAAGGAGAAAAAATGCACTTAATAATGACACTTGTAGATGCTCATCGTAGGCATTATGAATTTAATGAAGTCGATTATGTTATGGTTCCTATGCGACCTGATCGATTTTCAAAAAGTTCTTTTAAAAAATTGCATGCACAGGCAGATGGTCATTTTTGAATTCTTCAAGAAATTGGACCAAATGCATACATTCTTGAGTTGACTACAAATATGGGAATTAGTTTAACATTCAATGTGGAAGATTTGATACCCTATAGAGGCACCTTCGAGCCTCCTCAATTGCCTACAGGTATATCAAGTTAATGAGCTTCATCGTCTCATCTTGCATCAGTTCTACCTCGAGCTCTAATTGCATCTTCAAGAGATTGAAAGAATTCTTTAAAATGAGATTATCACTTCTCCTTCAAGTCTGTGTTGGACTTGTCAGTTGACAAAGGCAAAAAGGCAGAATGCGGGGTTGTATACACATATACCAATGTCACGTACTCTTTGGAAAGATATTAAGTAATTGGACAAGAATGGCCCATGACACACTTAAATAAGCTGGTTTCAAGGTAATATAGCCAGGCATTGTGGTTCCTCCCATCCTATACATCACAGGTTGAAGATTGAAAGTACACTGAATAATCATGTGAAGAGTCTTTTTACCTGTAAGAAATGCATGTTCTGCTTCAAAACCACTCTACAAAAAATACTTGATTCCTCATTTCACGGCCATAGAAAGATGAAGGGCTGAGGCGTATGTATTCAATATATCTCCTTAACACTGTTGTCCACCCACAGGAGTGGTATATATACACACCATTTGATACAGACTGTTATTTCTTTTCCAGGTTAGGAAGGCATCGCACTGTCCTCATCATTGGAGAAGTTATGATCTCACCCTTGCGAGGCGTGCCCTTATCTCTTCTAACTCTTCTTCATCATCAACACCCTCAGCAATAGCTTCTTGCTGAAAAATTCCAAAAATATATATATATTGTTGCTCTCTAAAAATTAAACATGAGCATTAAGATTGGGTTTGGTTAAGATAAAGTGTTTACAGACAACATAATACATGGTTGGATGATCCAAGCTGATGATCACTTCGACATCTTGATATGTGGTGGATTCTCCATGTCTACTCCAATGAGAGACCTTGTATCTCTTTTACATCAAATGTCTAAAAAATTGATTCGTTTCTCTACCCATTTTGGCAGCCTCTCCAATTTCATGGTAACAATTCGAAATTGAAGTTCAGATCTCTCAATGTATAAGTGGGTCCGCAGAATACCACTTTGCTAATTAGCAGTGTGACATATGTTCCTTTCCCGGTCATAACAAAATGGATTTTAAGTCGCACGTACCTCTAGTGTGGCTTCTTCTCTGGCAGGTTGTTTCATTTTCTCCTTCCTTCTTACGGCTTCTGGAAGTTGTGCAGCTGTCTCCCCAGCAATATCAGTTAGTACCTTATCTACTTCCTCTTCAGTCTCCTCTTCTATGTCTTCTGAATCCAATGCTGTATCAACAGCATCATTTACAATCTCTTCAATAACTCCTGCCTGTAAGCAATATACATGAGCAATCATTTTAAGGCATTAAACTGACCTCTACAATTTTGCTGTTCTGAACAGAGTAGAGATGAAAATCATTCATCTGTTATTTTTGTTGAACAGAGCTGAGTCCTCTTCATTTCATTTGGTAAGAGGCTATAAACACCAATCCATCCATCCAAAGGGACAGAGTACAATCTGTCACATGTACACACTCTAAGCTCCAATCAGAGGAAAGCCCATCCTGTAGATCGGATGGCTAAATTTCAAGGCATCCTCTGGTTTTCATGTAGTTAATCCCCATGCAAAGTACAAACCAAAACTGCTGATTTTTAAAGCTAGAAAACAGTTCAATGCAACAAGGGACAAATGAAAGCTAGGTTATTCTGTGGCTATGCCGATACAGCACCCTTTCAGTCTTCTTCATAGATTAAAGAAGCTGGTGGACAGGGTCAGATATTCAAAATTACGTACTTCCGGAAGTGAGATCATAAAAATACATATTCCCTAATTTTTTGTTCGTAACAATGGCCTTCACCGGCCCACCATCTGGTCATATCTACAACCAAGAAAACTGGATATGAAAATCCAACATCATATCTGACTCAAAAAATTTTATCCAGTGTTGTTTGTCCAGCATATAACAGGATTCCAACAGGGTGATGCCATATACCTATTATCCAATTGCTCAAACACAGATCATAGTTTAAAGTTAAGAACATTATTTTTATTGCATCAATGTAAAATACTGAATTATAAGGTCAAGGATCCAAGATTTGCACCATGATGATAGATATTCATAAAATTTCTGTGAAATTATTTACTAGATCATTGATATAAAGGTATTATTTCTTTCTTCTTTTCTTCTTTTTTTTTTTTTTGCTATTTTGGTTCGATCACTTGATAAAACTTTTTCATTAGTTTTCACGCTTTACTTCAATTTTCTTAAATATTAATGGGCTATGGGATTACCCAAATTTTGACAATATCTAACATAGATTTGGCTTTTTTGGACTATTTTCATACCCATGCATTTGGTACATCAGAAGAATATAGGGTATGATTCAATTTCCAACCTATGGTTCAAGGAAAGGTCTTCACAGTCAGTGAAGGAAACATGGACTCTGGACCTGACTGTTGGTAGATGGATCAAACGGCACTGGTCACTGTAAGTCAAATGAGGGGAGTTTCCCTGTATGTTATCCAAAATGACAAAATTTTAAATTTTTTTTTATGTATTCCCATTACTAATTCTTTGAATGCAAACTATCAGTGCATCAGACAGTAGAAAGTCTCTGAAGCACAGATTCTGCTCTTAAACAGAAGCAAATGGAGACCATAGAAAGCACTAAATGGCAGTATACAAGCTCCCACCACAAATGTAACACATTACCAACTTTAAATATTTTATATTACGATGATCAGAAACAACTAATATCATATACATTCTATGGGGGCATACAGAAATCAAGCAACAGAAATACCTTGGTCATTTCTTTGCTGAATTCTTGCATAGTAGCAGCAACTTCTGGAGCCTTCATAAGATTGTTGACAATCTTCATGACCTCAGCACTCTTAGATAAATGTCCAACAGTACGGGCAATCGCTGGAAGTTCCACAAGATGTATTTTAGTAGACATTGAAGAGTACTATAGTCTTCAGGGAGGTGCGTGGCACAGCCAGTGTAATCAACATTGTAACATTGTGATGCAAAAGAAAAGAAAAGAGCAGGCTCTAATATTATGGGCACATCCCAAAACCAAACATCTTGTAGCATGCAGAAAAGCAAGGTGATACATCTGGGTGAAATGAATCGTGAAAATGCATAAGCTGCCTTCCCTAAAAGACTTCTCAATGTTTTATACCAGGTTGAAAAGCAAGCAAATACAACAAATGAAATTAAGCAAAGGCATAGACTTCATCCCTTAAAGAGGCTTCTAACAGCAATCACAATCTAAGCATGTTTAATTCCAGCATTTTATAATTTGGAAGTCATCAGTACAAGATAGAAAAAATGTTAGCCAAGCTTAGAAGAAAATTGGAAGCAAGAAACAAGCAGGCAAAGCAGGTTGTCAAATGTAAAGAATTGTACCAACACTTTCTCCAAGGTGCATAGAAATTGAATTCAGTTGTGCTTTATTTTCATGAAGACGGTTGACTGCTTTCCTTGATCTCACAATCTCCTTAGCCAAAGCCTGAATAATCAAAAAAGAAAAAAATTCAACTACAAAAACAATACTCGATCATCCATCATTAATGCGAGCCTAATTTGACAGAAATGTTAGAGTGAAAATCCAAGTGAACATGGGAATAACATTTTTATAGACCTGCCTCTCCCTCCCAACCTTATTTATAGAAGAATTTGCAAACAAGTTCATGAACTTGTCTAAATTGCTAATACGATTATGTGTTCACTGTCCCATTTTAACAGATTATAGAAAATAAGCAGCCTACAAAAATTTATTACTTATCATTTTTTATTGGATTTCTAGTGATATCCATCCAGTTTAATTTTGTGCAGAAAATGACAATTTTTATGGACAAACTTCTTTCCTTCATCGTGGTGGAAAAAATGTGACTATGATTACAATAAAGTTTTTTTTTTTAGAAGAAAAGGGGGAACTCTATCACATCTAATAACATGCCAAGAAATAAAACGTCTACAATTAGAGAGCCAAAGTGAAATACCATCCATTCATCTTCAAATCAAGAGAGCCACAAAAACAAGAGTTCAGCATACCTTAGCCGAGACTATATCGTTTCTCTTCGCAGCCTCCCGAATCGCCTTTTGCACATTCTTCTCCTCCCTCTCAACATCTGCAAGACATAGTCGTCAAATAAAAATGCAACTTTTTCAAAAGAAAGAAAAAATGCCGCGATCGACTCGAATTTTGACAGTATTCCGGAAATCCAAACCAGATCGAACACCTCTGGACTGCCCCAAAATCCAGAAAACCCCAATTACAAGAACGGCTGAGAAAAAGGGCGAGACTTGCCGCGGATTTGCCGTTCGATGTTGCGGCATTCTTGCCGGAGCCGCCGCTGCCATTCTCTGAGAAGCTGCTGCGGATTGGGTTTGGGGCGCAGCAGATTCTTCACGCTCTCCATCTGCGACGGCGACGGCGACGGCGATCGCAAGAAGATGCTCACTTCTAAGAATCGGTTAATTGAAATCCAAATTGCAGAGAAAGCAAATAGAAAAAGAGGAAGAAAGACGAATAGGGGATTTCCGATCTCTGCTTTGGAAGAACGATTGAAGGATCGAATCTGGTCGGGGGCTTAAGAGTTTTTTGTATTTTAATCCTTCTAATTTTACATATTTACATTTTAAGCCTTAAAGTCTGGACATTTATATTTTAAGCTCTGAAAATTTTGATTTATCTGCATTTTAAATCCTTACTCACAATAGCCTTAAAAATTGCCACTAATCTATATGAAGTAATGTAAATATTTTAAGCTCTGAAAATTTTGATTTATTTACATTTTAAATCCTGACTAACAATAGCCTTAAAAACTTCTACTAATTTATGTGAAGTGATGTAAATACCCTCTAATATATTTTTGAAAAGAAAAAATCTGAATCTATATTAAAGGTAAAAATGTTATTGGAGCCTTCTAAAGATAAATAAAAAAGTTTAATAGTCAAAATTAAAATGCAAAGACTATTTTAAAATATTAGAAGATATTTATGTCTTTTTGCATGAATTATTGACAGTTTTTAATGTCATTATAGTTCAAGATATAAAATGCGAATAAATTCAAGTTTTCGACTTTAAAATGTAAATTGTCAAACTTTGAGATTAAAATATAAATATACAAAGTTAGAAGGTTTGAAACACAAAAATCCCCTCTAATTTTCTAAAGCAAGAGGAAGCAAATAGTTTTTGGGCGAACTTTTTTGGCCCAATATGCTCAAAAAACAAGGGCAATGTTCTTGTCCGTGGCATAATGAGTTTACGTTAGCCCATGGTGCTTTTTTTTATGGTTATATTTACATACATCTCAATACATATTACATTGTAGTTCTGAAGCTCATGGTGCTTTTTTGGTTTTTGGGATTGTTAATCATTTGATGTGAGGGGAAAAAAAAAAGCAAAATTCACTTCAACCCATACTAAGGTGTAAATAATATCAATCTAATCTAAACTCAATTTATAATAAGATTAGATTAGACATTTTTAAAAAATAGACTACATAGTCCAATTTGAATCAAGTCAATTTCAAAATTGGATTGACGTGAGCTAGATGATTGTCAACCCAAACAAAATTGATTATGATAAATTATTAAAAGATAATTATATAAAATTAATCATATTAATTATTACTTTAAGATTGATAGGTAGGCATCATTGTCTTGAAATAAGATTATTTAGCAATTATTATTATATAACTCATAAATTAGAAGATGCTTTCATAAAAGGATTAACCTTTATTTTTAATATAATTTTCATATTTTAAGAATAATTTAATTAAGTTAAAATCTTTTAAATATCATATATTTATTAACCTAAAATGAACCAATTTATACAGGTTTAATTTAAGGTGGTTTTGAAGTTTAAAAAATAAGATTAATATCAAATTCGATTAAAGTTTTACAAATATGACTATGGTTGAAAAACCCAAATTCAAGTCAATCAAAACCGATGGACAGCTTTATCTCACATGTATTTTCGTATAATTTAACAATTTCACCATCTACCTATTCTACTTTTTCTATTATTATCTCTATATTTCAATCTCTTTTCATATTGTTTCATACAACTACCTTAGCTATTTTATTTTGTATCATTTACTAATAATCATTATCCCTATTAATGTATATCATATTCTCACTTTTTTTTAAATTTTCTCAATAAAAAATATTTCACTTTTTTTACCTTTTACCAAATAAATTCTTTATGGAAGTATTTTTCAAGTGTGTTTTTTAAGTATTTTTCAAGTGTTTTTAGTTCGCACCCCAAAATCATATATTTTGGACTTTTTTATTTTCAAAAAGCAACATGTTAAAGAGTATTTAAGTCATTTTCACAATAGAAATGTTGATTTTTTCAAAATCAAATATATATACACATGTCCCAAAAATGTGAACTTTGGTATATGATTAAATACACTTTGGAAAAATACTTTGATGAAAAAGATAAAAATATACAAAGGCTATCTTATATGAATACAAGAGTGGTATAGGATCATTTTCAAAATCTTCTTGATTTCATTATTTTCTTTTGATGCTTGATAGTCCAATAAGATCTATTCTAAGAAACCGTTTATCATGTATTATATAACGTAACGGGACACACATTTATTATCATGCCCAGACACACGCTAACATAATGCAATATCAAGTTGATGGGCCTGGATGATTTCCTAGCCCGCCTTATAAACGAAACTCTTCTGAATAATCCCCAAATTTCAAGGCCTACATATGCAGTTTGTATTTCTTGGTCTACTCCTCATATTTATGATCTCAAACGTCATAATGATTATTCTTATCCAAGTTGACACACAAATTTAGATTTTTTTTTCCCTCGCAATTTTAATATTGTTTGTATTCAGAACAGGATTCTAAGAGAGAACTGAGGAACGAGAAAGACTGAACTGTAATGGCGAGGAGTTGCGGCAGCGTATTATCGTTATCTTGGATTTGATGAGTTGCAATTATTGGCAATGTAAAAATTTGGAGTTTGGGTGTCTCATGCTGTTATTAAAATTTGGATAATATAGTCATGCAAAGATCATCGCGTACATCTTAGCTTTAACTGTTAGGATGCTAAGTTGGCCAGGCTTTTGCTTGCAAGAGGAGAAAATTGTCTCATAACACTATTATCCAAGGTTGGGAATCACTCCGTGTAAAATCATTAGCATTTTCCTAAGCAATATCCAACGTAATTGTCTCGCAGCTAATTGCAAACTTTGAATAAAGAAATAAAAATATCAAAAAAGGAGATAATGATACTAAAGTAAAGATGAATGATATGGAACGAATCTAGATGACAATATGAAAAGATGTGGGATTCTTAAGGATAATCAACAGCAAGTTTATTTACCCATTTAATGCTAAAAGATGTTTTCTCACACGTGTATCGAATATGCATCTAATTATCCATATTCTCCTAAATTTCAGATAATTACTGTAAGCAGAAAATTTATTTATTTATTCATAACTGATAAAGCAAGCATATAGGTCATGACTTTGGTCAATTGGTGGTCATCTATTCTCCCCCAGTGCCTATAAAAAATAAAAAAAATAAAAACAATCCTATCCCAAAGAATAAAAAAAAAAAGTTAAAAAAAAAAAAAAAACACCCTTAAAGGTCCACATATCATCAAACTGGCAGGAGCATGTTCAAGCATCCCACATGGCCAACTCACAATCCCAAGTAACAAAATTGCACTTCCTTTTTGTTCGGTTTATTCATATCACATCTCACAACATCCAATCCAACAAAAATAATGCACAATCCCAGCACGTAGATTCCCACTTTTCCTTAAAGTTCTGCTCTCCCCCCCAGTCTGCTCGCCAGCACCACCACCTCATCAATCCCTAATTAGTAATTACAAAAGGTCAGTTATATAACCGTCCATCTAATCTGCAATATATTTCTCGCAAAACACTTCTCCTACAACCGATTTTTACGTTGCGGATGTGGAACAGCCGAGCCCAATTAGGCTGTGAGAGTGACTTTACTGCGTAGCTTGAATCACAATGAACCTTCGCCCGTACAACATTTCCGCTGTTAGCCATACAACCGTCCATCCAAACAGGAGCTTAACGTAATGGAAGAACCATCGGTCGAATGGCTGGAGGCTGGAGGCTGGAGGCTGTCCAAGGACTTCTCCTCCAACAGAATGGACTGTAGCCTAACGTACAAACGGTGGGACGGGAGCACTTCTCGCGCAAGGCCAGTCCCCATCGCTGTCCCCTCCACGTCTGCACACGACGGCGGCCGCAAAAACCCGTGAATCCAACGCGGGCCAGCTGTCGAAACCTGCCCGCCAGCTGGCATTCCGTACGACGTAGTTCTTTCACCGCCACGTGTCTACCTGTGATTGGCTTCGCGCCTTCGACCGCGACCTTTGCGGGATCAGATGTGCGAGCGCCTCCAGCACCTGCCACGTGGCGTCCCCGAACCGGACCTCCCGGTGGAAGAGCAGTGCCGTACGGACGGCAGGGTCCCAGAGACGGCGCTGGATGGCGGTGAGGTTGGTGGCCGACACGTGCTCCAGGATGCGTGCGAGGTCTGGGACGTCGGATTCGGGGATGGAGAGGGATATCTCCGGCCAAGGGACGGCGGAGGGGAAGGGGAGGCGGATGCCGTCGGCGATGATGACCGGAACACAGCCGAGGGCGACCGACTCAACCAGTCGAGGGCTCCAGGGGGCCCACCCCAGCGGGCAGAGGCAGAAGACGGAGCGGGCGATCTCGGCCTGGTAGCCGGCGAACCGCTTGCGGCGGAGGTAGAACTTCCGATGGCCGTTGAATCTGTGCCAGATCTCCGTACGGACTCTCCTGCAAGAAATTCACCAAATTGGAATTTGGATTTTCATAAACAACGCCATCCAACGGTTGTGATTCTATGCAATTGCATAGAATTGACTTTAATTTCCTTGGATATAAAATATATTTTTTTTCAGAATAATTTTGTTCCGTGACAATTTTTATTTCTACATTTTGCGGTTTTAGATTAAGGACAGGTAACTGTTCGGTCCCATCGAATTTGGACGGAAATTTTAAATTATCGTTGTTTGCAGGCAGCCATAGATTGAGGGGAAAAAAATAATAATAATAATAATGTCCCATAAAAATAATAATAATGGGTAAAAATAGTATTATTGCATTGATTTCTACACAGTTTGGCACTGTGGTTAGGGAAAAGGTGGAAAAAATATTTTTCAAAAATGAGAAAGTTATATAATAGGATATAGGAATGAATATCATAGCTGCAGAAAAAGGATTGAAATACATTGGCTAAAATGAAAAAAATTAAGGTAATTAAGAAATTAAAATATAAAATTATTTTTTGAAAAAATGACAAGAGAGTTAGATTTCCCGCGCACCATTGTTACCAAGGGCATGCTAGGAAGGATTCAGTACGTTCGAATATAACGGGGAAATGAGATGAAAATGCGATCATATGTATTGAAAAGGAGTATTAAAAAAGAAAAAAATAGTATTTAAGATGTAAAAAAATTATATTAAAAACGAAATAAGTGCCTTGAGAATTAAAAATGATGTCTTGGGGACGGAGGTACACATTCCGTTGGGCAAAAATTTCAGACGCCATAGGTTATCCGTCACCTAAAGGGCATTTTCGTAAAAAGAACTTCTTGTTAGAAGAATTGACTTTCAAAGATCAGTGGTTGTAGCGGCAAAAATACCCTTTAATTCCCTGGACGTCCTGACGTAGAATATATTTTCTAAAATAACAAATTTGCCCTTAAAAAATCATATTTATGTAAAAAAGTTCTTCGAAAGTAGAAATGTTTTGTTGGAAAAAACTCACCGATATATAATTCTAGGGGTGTTTTGTCATCTAACAAAATGGTACATAGAAAGTGCGAAGGTATTGATAAGCAAAGACTAAATCAAGTAACTCAATGACTAATCCGAAGAAACCAAAGATGCGAGAACGAATAAAATGGACGGACCAGATCTTCCCATACCTGCTGTAAAAGCGTCCACTGATGTTTTTGGGATGGATTTCCATCTTGCCCCTGAAAAAGGCCCAAATGTCCCTGCGCCCATTGGCGGGCAGCGCCTCCAGCGTCCTCTCCACGCTCTCTGGCGGCACGTATGGCGGTATCAGCACGTGCTCCACGTCCTGGCACACGTGCGGCTGCATCACCCCGAATGTCTGTAGGATCACCGAATTTCTCAGGAACTCCGGAATTCCGTCCGCTATGGCTACTTCTTCCTGCCAAAATCAATCACATCCGTCCATCAAAATCCATTACAAAAAGCCCTCAGAATCTCCTAAAATTACCAAACGACCACAGGACGAAAAGGCCCCCACAAGCATAAAAAATAAAAAGCTTCATTTCGATCCCAAAAAAGAAAATTTCTAAAACCTAAATCATTAATCACATTTTTCCATATCTGTTTTATAAATTTTAAAATATCGCAAACTGTTAGAAATATCTCATAAATCATTAAACGTCTCGTTTGAAAGTTTAATAATAGTTTGTTTAAAGTCATCTCCTCGGTTTTAATCAGACAAAATCCCAAATTATATTAATCAAAATAATTATCAACTAAAGTAAATCTATTTCTAAAACTTCCAACAAACAAATGGGGTGGTGGGAAAGTTTTCATGTGAGATTATCTGAAATTACGAAAATGTCCTCCCACATCCTGCTCACGATCACGAGTCCCCATACCATGGCGTGGAAGCAAGCACCGTAGTCGTGCGACGCGACGAAGACATGGTCCGATCCGTCGCTCCGGTTCCAGAAGGGCATCTCCCTCGCGATAACCTCCACCGCCGAGGCTAACGTGAACCGGGCGTGGCCGATGGCCGGGAAGCCATTGACAGTGCTGAAGTTGCAGGAGACGTAGACGGGGACGAAGAAGAAATCCGCCTCCCAGGGGTCCTCCGTCCGGAACTCGCTCCCCAGCAGAGCCTCGTGGATCGCTACTTCCGCCGCGAAGAGGTGGCTCCGGCAGCGCTCTTCCCGAAGCCACTCGCGGTTGTATTCTGGCGGGAGATCGTAGACAAAGACCTTCAAATCGCTGGCGGAGAAGTCATTCTGCGATTTGGCGATGTTGGCGTCGGTGGGTTTCTCAATTAGGGCGCGGGAGGCAGAGAAAGAAGCGGTCTTGGAGGGCGGGATGACGGCTTTGGCGGGGGCGGAGGTGGAGGCGGGGAGGAAGAAGGAGGTGATGAAGTAGAGGCCGAGGGAACACCAGATGGCCCATCTGAAATAGCGCTTGAGAAGAGGAACATAGATGGATTTATCCGTAGGTCTTGGGTTGTGGCGGTTGGTGAGCTTCATGGGAAGGCGGAATTCGAAACCTCTGTTTTTGCTGTATTTTCTGGCGTCCACGGCCATGGGATTTTAATAGCGGGAGAGCGAGAGAGAAGTCGAGGATCTTTCAGGTGTTTGTTGAGGTGGGTTTTTCGGAGACGGTTGGAAATCGAGTGAAGGTGAAGGAAGAAGAAGAAAAAGAGGAGAAAGAGAAAGAGAAAGAGCAGAGCAGAAATGGGAAGCTGTTGGGTTGCTCTGTTCTTCCCATCTCCATCTTCTCCCCCTCCTCTCTCTCCCTGCCTCACCTTTTCTTTTCTTTTCTTTTCTTTTCTTTTTTTTTGGTGGCGATTTGGATTGGATTCGGTTGCCGGTTGGAATTTTTTTTTTTATTTTGGTTTATTTTTAGATATATTTCTGCAAGAGCAATGGTGGTGTTTCGGGGGCATCAGAGACCGGAGCTTTGGAAGTGGAGATCTTGGGAGAGGAATTTACTCACGCGAGGGCTGTTGGTACGGTGTCGACGTTTCATACGTGTGCCGGACGCAGCTCGTGATGGATGTGCATGCACGATCCCCCTCTTCTTCTTTTTTTCTGATGGACGATCCACCTCCTTTGATTGGTGAAAACGAAATGTTTTTATTTTTATTTTTTTTATTTTTTAAACAACGTGAGATCGCACCTCGAAATTCATGTGGCTGCCGTTGCAGATTTCATCGGCCCCCGAAAATCACATACCACCTAATTTTATATGTTTTTTCTCTTTTATAGTTTTTTCATCTCCACGTTAATAGCGCCTACTCTTAAATCCATGAGGTTATTTATTATTTATAACTGTTTCTTACTCTAGCTCACCATTTAATCTGGAACTTGAAAATTATAATGATAAAGTAAGTTTATTTTTACTTATCTTTCTATTTATATTTTCATGACGGTATTATTTTGTAATTATTTTTTATTAGTATTATACAATATAATATCTAATATTACAAATTAATCCTATTTATATTGAAGACAACGGGCTCCTATTCATTTATCTTAGATGAGCATCATGCTTGTATCCATCTTAAGGCAGCGGTCGAATGCCCTGCACTATGACAAACCCAGCAATGTTCAGTTGGTATTTTATAATTGTTTTTTTAACTTAGCTTACGCCCCACGGATTTTTAAAATTTTATGATAAGATGGAATTTTATTACATATATGATAGAAAGTAACAAGGATGCATCAGCCACAACGTAAAAAAGATAACGACCATGATAAAATAGTAAAATCATACCTTGAAAATTAAGATTTTTTTTAGGATTATAAATTTCTATGCGAAAAAAAAAAAACACTACAAGTTTGGTTTCTCATTGGTGAAAAATAGTTTGGTGGACTCAAGGGATCTCATCGATGGATGCAAAGTTTGATTTGTCAAACAGCATTTATTTCGTCCTTTAATTCATTTATCTCCTGCTTCGTCTTCTCTCCAAAAAGTCCGCACTAGCTAGCAAAAATAAAATAAAATAAAAAGTAAAAATAAATTCATGTATTTATATATCATCAGATCCACCAACCTTATGCTATCCTATACGCTTGAGTAAATAAACAGAATGTGATAAAAATTCCAAAAATAAATTGCTGATATATGGATTAAAGTAACATCCATGAATTCACATAAAAATGAAAACATGTAGAAGAAGGTTCAAAATGATAAAACTCCGAGACGCGGTTTCTATGTACGTATTGAATCATTTATGCCAATACGCAGGAATGTTTTCCAAATTTAAATATGACGTGAAATCTTCATGGTTTTCCCGTAACGATTTAAACAAGGCAGCAAATACCAAGCCATTCACATACGTAGGGTGTGTTTGGTTACACACAAAACATATCAACGGAAGCTTTTCAATCAAAAACTTTTCACTCCTCACAACTACCTTATTTTTTAATTATTTTTTCACATTTTCCTATATAAACAACTTTACTTTTTAATCATTTCCACACAAATACCTATACAACTACCCTATCTATTTTAACTTTATTCTCTTTACACCTCATTATTACCTCAATCATATCACATCATTTTCTATCAAATTGACAACTTCTACTCTGAAAAATTTTCATCAAAAGTTTTACCTCTAACCCAACGCACCCATAAAGAGCTTGACCATAACTTTGTTCAAAATGCAAAGAACTTTGACTTTTCAGATTTCACCCATTTGCCAGAACTCTCCCCGTTATTTTCTCGGAATACTCCAGGACTATATGAAGCAGACCCCCTGCCGAGTAAAACTGCCCACACTAGATAATTAAATAAGGTAATTAAGAATTAAGACAAAAGAGGGCGGCATTATTGAGTTCAAACCGCATTGGTGTTGACGAGCAAGGACCTGGCTATCTGGTCGGTAGCTCCCAGCATTTAATACCTGGGCAGGGGTATTTTCGTACTTTCAGGTTCCCCCCGGCTCGGCCCGTACCAGAAGCAGAGCTGCAAAGCTGCCATGACCGGAGAGACCGGATGTGCGGGCTGGTGGGGACACATAGCCAGAGTCACGTGACTCCTCTCAGAGGCGCCAGAGTGCGAGTACCGGTAGAGATGCTCTTATACACGCACCTTAAAGGAAGACGAGGGTCCACGTGCGCGTGATCCGGACCGTCCATTTGGTTGGCCACTTGCTTTTTAGCTCGTCGCATGATCAACGCATCTGGAAAGTCATCGCGAGGCATATTTCTATCTAAAGTCTTGACACGTGCTCTAATTAAAGCGTATCTATTTTTATCGGCTGGGGGTTGGGGGCGCTTCCGAATTCCGATCTCAGCTCGGTCTGTCTCATATTTGTCATCCAAGCTATATGGCAAGAGTAGCAAGTAAATATAGCTAGAGCATCTAATCATCTGAGCTGTTATTATTTTTATTCTATAAATAGATGGTTGGAGTTAATTAAATTTCTATATATAATAGTATAATAAATAAGAATAGTAAATTTTAAAACCCATTTCAAAAGTAGCGAAGGTTATTTATAAATTTTATCTTATAAATTACTGCAAATGATGATGGGATCCTATCATCTAACGGTTTAACAACCTGATACTTTTTTAATTTTAAAAGTATTTTATTAAAATCTAAACCATTTAGAATATAAATTTATACATAACCACGATACAAAAATCACTTTGATTAAAATCGTATATATTTTTAATATGAAGGTTGATCCAGTTAGTCGGAACAAACATGACCAACTCGCCTATTTTTTATTTTTTATTTAAAAAATCTAATAATCTTTACGTATTTAATTTTCAAATCAAGTTTTATTAATCTTTTAGATGTGCATATTTTTTTATTGAAAATGTCTAAAATACTCGTGTTAAAAATATTTTTCAAAATATATCATGAGATAACACGTGTGAAACGTACTAGGTTTCAATATCCGATTAGGTGTCATGTTCTATCCTGTTAACTTAGAATGCTTTGGGGCCAATTAAAAGGCCAAAACTTCGAAAAGTATTCCAACTCCTAGCTCCCATCTTTAGGTGGGTTGGCAACAAATCCGTGGTGTATATATCTGGGAACTAAATAATGCAGTTCTGCTAAAGATAGTTCCCATTAGGTATAAAAAGCCACTTTTTATTGTCATACGTATTTTATGTGATATTTAGTAACTTATACTAGTTATAATAACGAATTAAAAGGACTTAAAATTTTCTTCATTTTTTTATTATCAAATATGGCCTGATTGGCACCAAATACAACTAATATTAATGCTACAAACACACCAAACAAAAAGAGGCCAAAACATGGCATTTGATCAGAAGTGGTGGACCCCCATCGATCTGATTGCCATCAAAAGGCATGGATTAATACATACAACTTGATGACTTTTGTTTCTAGCCCAAGAGAAATGTTCTGATGGAAGAATGACACAAATAGAGATGCGGGGGGAGTAGCCAAATGCATTTGTGGCAAAGTAGAAATAATTATGAGTTGATATATTGGCAGCGTCACGAGAGATTTTTTTTTTTTTTTTTTTTTGAGCAAAACGTCACGAGAGATTTTGATGTCGTCCTTATCTGCTGATGCGGGTTGGCTTGACTTCTTTTGTGATTTGTAAACATGTATACGCGTGGCTTACTCCTCCATCACTATACCACACATTCTAGAAATTATGAGTATCTTGACCCGCCAGAAGCTGGCATGGGTTCAAAAACAATTTACAATTTGAGAGGACCGTGACTCATGTTTCCATGTGTGACTTATTTGGAGCTAGGTAAGGGTTGTGTATGAAGCATGCACGGTGTGTTTCATTAGCTGGTTTCCAAAATCAGGTTTTTCATTCTTTCGTGATTTAGTTTGATTTTCAAAAAAAAATTCTCTCTATAGACTCTATTTTTCATTAAAAATTTTATTTGTCTTTATTTATGATTTTCTAAAGTAACATCATTTTTACTGCGATAACTGTTTTTTAGCTCTCTTTAACTGATGGCAAAATTCTACGGCACTTTTTAGTCTGAGAAGAGAATTGTCATTTTTATTAATTCTAATTTTCTCCCGGTAGCCAATTAGTTGCGAATTAAAGGCATATGTCAAGAGCATTTGCAACCAAAATTTACTTCATTTGGAGCCAAACGTTTTTAAAAGAAGGCTTTAGTAGCCGATGGCATACCTTTTGCAGCAAAAATATGGTTGCAAAAAACAAAGCTTCCAGTAAATTTTGATTGTCTTGCCTTCCATCGGAGAGCGCAACTAAGTATCGGTAGGGCTGTTCTACAATCAGGTTCATCAAGAAAGGTGTTTTGTAAAATTAATATTTATAAATTTAAATTGCAGATTTATAAATGGTTTTTTTACCAATAGTAGATTTATACTGAAAATTAATAATCGCAGATTTATAAAATTAATAATTACAAATTTAAATTGAAAAAATAGCTTTTTCCCAATAGCGGCGAAAGAAGAGATGGGTTGATCATGAGAACGGCCCATTTAACAATTGGATGCTGCAACATCCAGAACTCTACCGAACTTTACCCCTCCCGGCAACATCTTGCTTATTTGATACTCGGACGATATTGGATATTTTAAAGCTCATCCATCTCTGAAATGATACAAACGTCCATTTCCAACAAACAAGCGTCCAAAACCGTAGGTTAATTACGGTGTTCAAGAATCTGTTTTTACCATTATATATATATATATGAGATCCGATCCTGTGCAGTCGTACGGTGCAGTCCGCTGTAAAATGGACCCCACACTATTAGATTATAATGAAACTTTATACAATCATTTATCCATATATAAATCATACTTTAGACGGTTTAGATGTTGAAAAAACCACTTTAAACTTGATATTTATATTAAACTATTTTATTACGTTGATTTTGCACCATTTTAAGATGGGGACTACACGCATGTTGGATTTGGATGAAAATTGGTATGCTAATAAAGTGAATAATTCTAAATACAATGGGTGGGGTGGATTTTCTATTTATGATCAAGTGGGGCCCACAGTGCATGGATTGTACGGTGCAATCGCATGCACTGGATTATTTCCCTATATATATATATATTTATAAAAGAATCTGTTTTTTGCAACTTAATGAATCAAAGGGGCCCCAAATTGTATTTTATTTCAATATTTATTTAGTACACATCTACCTCCATAACATGTGTAATGTTTGCATTTTATTATAAATTTTTTTTGTGTGACGTCCGAAGATCAATTTTTTAATATCCAAATTTCAAGTGCCATTGTTCATATTCTATTATCATTTCCTGGAAGTTAAAAAGAAGAAGACATTAAAATGAGGTGCAACTACTACCAACATCTTTATGGTCGTTTGGTACAAACTAGTTAATTTAGTAGGTAGATCAAACTTCAAAGTGATGTAAATGCTCTCTTTATATCTATGCATTATATATGGAGCATTAATTCATAATTAAAGGGTAATCTTCATTATTTTCCAATACATAGGTGGAAAATAATTTTTGTTCCACATGTCGGTGATTCAAGTTAATGGCTAGCTGGATGACGATAAGGATAAATTTGAGAGATATTTGCATCCACCTCCCTACTTCTTCATGATTTTTAATTTCACACAACACCCATACTTACAAAGATTGGCTTTAAAAATACTCTTTCGCAACAAGGATGGTTTGGATTTCCGGTGGAAGTTGAAGTTAAGGGTGTGTTTGGTAATGAATAAATCTTTTGTTGAAAAGTTTTGAAAAATAAAAGTTGTCAAATGATGTGATATAATAGGGGTAATGATGAGTAGTAAAGAGGATAAAGTTAAAATAGATAGGTTAATTATGTGGATAGTTGTGTAGAAATGATTGAAAAGTAGGGTAGTTGTATAGGAAAATGTGAAAAAATGATTAAAAAATATGATAGTTATGGGGAGTAAAAAGTTTTAGATTGAAAAGTTTTAACTTGACATTTTCTATCAATTGTCAAACACACCTTAAATGTGCTTAAATGACGGTTACGACAAAAGTGCTTTTGCAAACAAAAATCATAAATAAGGCATTTTTCAAAATTAATGCGGGGAAGAATGCAGAATTACAAAAAGACGATCGATAATTGGAAAATGATCAGTAGTGGGTTCCTTTGAAGCAGAAGGAGAAATGATTCCATTTTCCACCTCCTTTCCACTAGATTTTTTTTTAAAAAAAAAAAAAAAAAAAAAATTATAATCCCCTTTCCACTAGAAATTTAGAACACAAAGAATTTATAACATAAACGAACGTTGGTGGTTGCCGTTAATAGGTAAAAGCCTAGGAAAATTTCCAAGAGTGCGTGGCGGGCCCAATTGGAAATTTCAATCTGATTTCCATCCAACGGCCTAGATTAA
Source organism: Annona cherimola (assembly GCA_030490835.1). Taxonomy (NCBI): domain Eukaryota; kingdom Viridiplantae; phylum Streptophyta; class Magnoliopsida; order Magnoliales; family Annonaceae; genus Annona; species Annona cherimola. The sequence goes on along the minus strand of CM059972.1, from coordinate 121,125,239 downwards.
CACAAAGGCAGCTAATTATTGAATGGATGACGTTGCTTCTTGGGTAAGATGGCAAAAGAAGATGAGGCGGTGGAGTTTCATTTTCGTTTGTAGTGAAAGGCAAGCGACGGAGAAATGAATCGGCCTTATCTCCATTCCAACCACTGATAATATGCTGAGTGATTTCTTTTGGATTACGTGTATCTTAATCCACCATTAGAGTCTAGAAATACTCACACGTGTCTCATATGGCTCCATAAATGGCGTGTGTGACCTGTCACCACATTTCGCAATCCCACTTACCGAATGAAAGAATTATATATTGAGGAAGGATTATTATTTGGGATGTGCGATTCATGCTCCGACGTGGCCATGAATATTAAGAGTTTATCTTAGGAGAATTCTGCTGTTTTCATACGATTTTCCCAAATTTCACAATTAGATAATCCTTTTTTATCAAAAAATATTTTATCTTTCCTGAGGTCTATCTGGTAGTAGTTGAAAAAAAAGGAAAATTTTTGTTGGAAAATATTTGACAAGGTGAAAGAACGATATATATATATATATATATATCTATCTATAAATGAAGTGATAGTAATTAGAAATAAAAAGAATAAAATTACTAATAAAGAGAATACAAATAAAATAGATAACATATTCATATAAATGTTAAAAAATATTTGAAATTTAGATATAATAATAGAAAAGTATAATAATTAAATAGTTATCATATCAAATCATAACAAAAGATGCACAAAATGGCGGAGAACTTCTTTTTGCAAATGACGAAATAAACATTTAGGAAGTGTTTGTAACATATAAAAAGAGTACAAAAAAGCACATTTAGCATTTCAAAAATGGCAGATTTCTTTTCCTTTTCTTTTACCATCTTTTCGTTAGAAAGTGATTAAATGTACTCAAGTGTATTTAACTCGTATTTATTTATTTTTTTTAAAAAATTTTTATACGACTAGTAACTTAAGTGTATTTAACATGTATATCAAGTTTTACCATTTTTAAATTTTTAAAAATCGATGAAATTTTTCATAATTTAAAATTACTAACATGTTACTAATTTTAAAAATCTAGAAAATATATCTAAGAATATTTAAAAATAGTAAGATTTGATACATGTGTTCAATACATTTAGATTAATAGTTGTATAAAAAAATTTCGAAAAAATATAAAAAAGATTTTTGCACCCAGGTGCACTCATTAACATGATCTGCGACTATATATTTACCTAAAAAGTCTATCTATTCCATTTTTCTTTACTTTATTTTCATTACTCTTTGTCTTTTATAATTATTATATAATTTTTTCTCTTTTTTGGAAGTGAACCATAGAATGTGTCAAGAAAAGAAAGTATTTACTTGTTTGTAAATGAGATAAGATGACAAGATACTAGAATTTCTCATTTCCAAAAAATGCTTCTATTATTTTAAAAAACTAATAACTTTTTTTTTTCTCGTCTTATTGACGAGGTAAAAAAAACAATGGATGTAAACGGCGAATGAATCAATTTGGGTAAAGGTCTAGGTGGGCATGATCATTCATGTTAAAGCCATGGAGAAGGTAGCTCTTACCATGAAAATTTGAATTTGACAGAATTATTACCTGTTTTTATTTAGGGGGTATTTGGCAAACTTTAAAATTTTTCACTTTCCACAACTATTTTATTTTTAAATTATTTTTCACATATTTCTATACAATTACCTTATTTTTCAACCATTTTTATACAACTAACATATCTATTTTGACTTTATTTTCTCTACTCTTCATCATTACCTCTATCATAACACATTATTTCCTATTAATTCAAAAAACTTTACACAAAAAAACTTTCTATCAAAAGTTTTATCACTTTCCAAACACGCCCTTGATTTTTTCTAATTACTCGTCAGTCATCACCCACTTTCACTAATTAATCCAAACATTTATTTAGCAATCGAATGAATATTATTTATTTACAATTATAGAATAACTTCTGCAAAACCGTTAATCATATCCATATCTCAATACTTATCATGCATTAATTGTTACTAGTTCCAATAATTGAAAGAAACCATAAATGAGATTCGCAAAATGGCTCCCCAAATCAAAGTCAAAGTTTTGTAAAATCAATAATTATAAGGTAAGAATTACAATTTTTTTTGTTAAGATTAGGGGGGCAAATGCAATGGCACAAAAAATCTGCAACGAAAAAGACAAACGTTGATGGACTTGCACAACGGATGAACAGAGATGAGTAAGACCGGGTGGTCGATTTGTTTCTCTCAGCCCTAGAATGACTAAAAAACCCTTGAGAGTCTGCAGCTTTCCAAAGAAAGTAATGTGCCTAGCTAGCCCAACAAGTGGGACACAGCCAAGAGATAAAAAGGATATGCAAAGAGCCCTTTTATTTTCTCACTGATTAGCACCTTGATTGCCCAAAAGGCCAGTCTGATATTGATGAGAATATCCCTCTCATCTCTCTTTTAATAAATGCAGTACGTGCCCCTAAGGGCCAAGGCAGGCACACACGCGCTCACTTCCAATTCTGCCTTAAAAGCAAGGAGACATATGTCAGAAAACTAACATGCAAGCTCACCTGTGCATTACTCCCTTGCCACTTTGACGGTCCACATTATGAGCTGTACAACTTATAGATACATTTTGGCCCTGCCTCCTGCTCTATGACAAAAGCCAGCGCAATCGGGGGCTGGAATTGTCTCTCCTGCAATCCTTTGCATGGGAAGGGGTTGCAGGATGCCTGACCTTATTATGGCCGCAGGAAATTGACCTGATTTGCTCTAAAATTTCTGATGAAGGGCTCAGATGATGATTGTAGTCTTCATCCTTGCATTTAAGTTGGGATACGGCCGTAGTAGGGAAGTTAGGGCAGCAACGAATTAATGCATGAACCCACCACGCATGCATGTTGGGTGTTTTATAAGTCGTCCACCCAACAAGCTTATGAAGAATGAGGAAGTGGGGGGGCCCTCTCTTTTCCTTGGAAATCTAAAGCATGTTCGCCGGTCAATTTGAAATAAAGAAACGCTAAATCCAGCTTGGGTCATTATCTTCGTCCAACAGGGCTGCAGTGTGGCACGAGGTCATAGAAGAGCAATTTTTTTTAATTTGTTGACATCTCCAAGAGAACTTGAGATGAAGTGAAATGAAATTTTCTATTTTTTAAGAATATTTTTTATTATTCTAAAAAATAATAATTTATTTTTCATTTTTAATATAATTTCTCTCAATCTCAATACACCTTTTTACATTCACAATATACAACAATATTTTTTTCTATCCCACGTTTTCATCCATGAATATCATGGGTCAGCCTAGCATGGCATCATCTAATAGAATTAGATTTATTGAAACTCAAAAAAAAAAAAGTAGGAGTTAGAATACAAAATTTGAGACTGATATGTATAGTTGGATAAGAAATGAAAAAATAATAATATTGAAAATGGGAAACTATTTTTGAATATAGAAATTCTCATCCAATGAGATGACCCTCAACACATCCGAAGCTGGTAGAAAGTAGAGAATCTTACATCTTGAGCTTGTAGAAAGTAAATAACGAAAAAGTAAAGACATGTTTCAAACCATATAAGATTCTTGAACTGAATTTGCTTCTAGGATGAGAATATAATAATATATATTGAGAATGAGTAAAGTTGTATTGGAAAGGAGTAAAATCGTATTTGAATTTGAAAAAGTTATCTTAGGAATTGGAAAACTTATTAGAAATAGTAATACAAATTTAATCCAAAAATCTTGTATAGCTTGGAACATGCCCTAAAATGGTAATGGTAGAAGTTAAAAAAAAACAACAAAACTAAATAATAATAAAGTTAGGAGGATAATAGTTGATGTCAGACACAACAAAGGAAAAGAAAATTTAAGACATATTTGGTAAAACAAAAAAAACTTTTCACTCGACGCAATTATCATATTTTTAATTATTTCTTCATATTTTCATATACAATTATGCTCCTTTTCAATCATTTCTACACAATTACTCATATAATTAACTTATTTATTTTAATTTTATTTTTTTTATTCTTCGTCATTATCCATATCATATCACATAATTTTCTCTCATTTAAAAAAATTCTTTATCCAAAAATTTTATTATTTTCCAAACCTTAAATAAATTTTTTAATTTTAAATTTAAGGAGTAATAGCTAAAAGTACAAATAATAATGAAAAAGTAAATGTAGCACCCGCCGGGAGCGCTACGGTGGGCTTGGAATGGTTTCCCAAGTCTTGGAAATTTAGAGCGTGTTGAACAGCAACGTGGGCTCAGATTTCCTGCATCCACATGGGGTTAAAACGCGTTAGGCTTCACATTTTTTAGAAAAGTTGGCATATGGGCGTTTTCTCGTGATTTCGGCAGCATAACGGCTAAGATGAGCTTTCCGTACACGGGTCAAGTCACAAATTCGGCAGCATAACGACAACGTATTATGCTGGAATCCGTCGACCTGCGTGCACCCGCCTTGCCGGGGCGTTAGCTTAAACACGCACACAAGAAAATAAAAAAATGGAGTCGCCACTGATCTTTAAAGGGAGATCAGTCCTTATTTAATGAAATAAGGCACTTAATCACACAGAGTTTGGGTTCTGGCCTGCGGATTGAAGCAAATACGACAAAATTTGCCAACCCGAGGTGGTTTACACGGCGTAAAAGGGGGAAAATAAGAAGATTTGAGAGAACGGGAGAGATGAAAAAGGAAAAATGGGAAGAGAGGTTCGTTGCTTGGAGAGTGTGAAAACCGGGATGCCGGGGCGTTGCTGCAGACTCCCGTCCTCCCCTCTGGGATGCCTCTCCAAGTGTCCTCCAAATGAGAGGGGTGTCTCTCCTTTTATAGATGTTGGAGTGGGCTTTTGGGCTCTCTTGAGGTCATGGACTTGGGCTTGAGATGAGATCATGGGTTTTGGGCTACTTGAAGAGTTTGGACTTGGTCCATAAGCTTGGCTTGGTGGGCTAGAGCTTGGCTTAGCCCATTGCTTTGGGCGGGCCACTGTAGAGGCCTAGAGTTGTAGAGAAGCCTGCTTCTAAGGCTTTAGTGGGCTAGAGTTTGGCTAAGTCCGTTTAGTTCGTCTGGTGGGCTGCTTTGTGGAGCCCGTTGAGGTGGCCTGTAGGAGCTTCGCTCTTTGTGGGCCTGGTCTGGTTGTTGAAAAGCCTGCTTCGAGGCTTGGCGGAGCTTCGCTCCTGTGAGCTGAGTGCGGGATGGCCTGCTTAGTTGGCTTGAATTTCCTTTTGCATCGAATTTGGTTGGGCTTGAATCTTGTGTTCATTTTTATCCATTTTTGTGGGCCCAATGGTGAGGTGTCAAAAGTAAAGTTCCAAGGTAATTTTTTTGTTTGCATTCCTCACTTTTGGTGCGTCAACAAAAGAGCTGCCAAATCCCAAATGCCCAGAATATGATCGGGTTGGCCAACTTGTGAAATCAGCAGAACAAATGCGCAGTCATGAAATAATCGTGCAGAGGAAGGTCTCTTTTTTTAAGCCCTATATATCCATTTAAAAAATTCACATCCCATCACTAACCGTGCAAGGAACCCACAAATTAGGCAAGTCAGTTGCTATCATTATTATTGTCTAGAACTAGCAAACTCTTATTATTATTATTATTATTTTCAAAATTGCTGCCCCTACAGCGTATAAAAACGATTGAAGCAAACGTGCATGGGGACATGCTTGGCTTGTGGGTTAGAGAAGTTAGTCAAACATTCTGCTATGGATTGGACGTGGAAGAGGTCTAATTAAGCTTATGTTTTACTTAATCTCTCCCTTAATTAAGAAATCTTTCCCAAGTCAGCCGCTTATTTTCGATCTTCAAGGCTTCAACCCAGTCAGCCTCATTTATGGAACTTTTGTCCTAAAACCAACTAGACTTAAACCAGGCATGATCATAAGAAGCAATTTTAGGGGCGTTTGGATCAATGCCACCTCCAGTTTATTTACATCCATGCCAACAGCTTCAAAATTTTGCATCCATGACATCAAATTCTGAAACACTTTGCATTTATGCTGAAGCCATTAGCCTCTCAACCTAATTGCCTGCGACAGCCGTTAAGTATTCCACAGAGCCACTCTCCACTCTATGGATTATTATTTTTAATTAGAATTGCATATCACAACATCTAATATCACATATCAAGCCCATTTATTTGGAGACTACGAGCTCTTACCTATTTGAAAGGAAACAATAAGTTCCTATTTCTAAAAAATTAAAAAATTAAAAAATTTCATCTTATCCTCTTCCGATGCTATCCAATAGGAAGATCTTGATCAAGCCAGAATATATATATATATATTCCATTTTTCAAAACCGAATCAATTTCTATCCCCATTGACGTCAACGTAGGGTCTCAAGAGGGCATTACCTTCCCCTTTTTACCCGAGATAGCTATTTCTAATCACTATCTGAGTAACACGAGCGTGCTTGAGTTTGTGTAAGAGATTTGGATTCGAACCCAAATTAAGGCATTAGACTCCATCAAGACACACACACACACAAAAAAGGAGGGGAAAAAAGGAGAGCTATTTCTAGAACCTATCAATGAAGGGATCTACAACCTAGAAGCCCAAGGGTGCCGGCAATTAGTAGCCTGCAACCAAGGGCAGATTTCCTTGTAGCTGAGGGTGTGCAATTTTTAACTCAAACTTTATAAAATATTTTACTCTTAATATTAACAAAAAATCTCTTTTAAATAATAATAATAATTTATACTCTTCATATAAATTGCTCCCACTCACCAAAGGTCCTAGATCCACTTGCAACTGGGAACTATTCTGACATCGACTATGAGGTGGACTTGGTTTCTTATCAATTATTCCAATGAAATTACAAAGCCGACTGCCCATGGAATTGGGTCACCTTGCTAGAGTTGTGCCCCAGGATGGAGGCAATCAAGAATGTCAGGGTCAAATCGGTCTCGGACTCAGCAAAGAATTTCTCAGACCCCCTGATTTATTTCTTAAATATCAAAGTTCCAGTTCATGGTTTACTCGCTTCCATTTCCATTCTTCAATTGCTTTGCACAGGATGAAGCAGAGCAAAACATAATCGGAGAAAGAATTGCACAGGCTTTAGGCATGCTCCTTTTCCAAAATATAATCAATGGCATCTGCGACGGTATCAACAACCTGCACAAACGATGAGGAAGTCAAAATTGGGGACTATATAGCAGCAAAATTCAGAAGTTGAATTCATAATGGCAACAGTGCTACAGCGGAGTTTCTTTTACAAAGGCAGCAAGCAAAGCAGATAACATAGTTGGCTACAGCGGGTTGGCATTGGCATCCTAACATACCACATCAGCTGGAAATTGCTCATCATTTTCTTTTCCCTTGAATACCCCTGTGCGTGTCAGAATAGAAAACCATGGATGCCCTGCCTGAAAAAAAATGAATGCTATTAGATGGTCATCAAGCTTACAGTATTAGCATATGCTAGAAAAACAGCTGAAACTGGAAAAAACATGGGAGGTACCTTTCTTGCACCATTGATGTCAACTGAAGGATTGTCTCCAATCATATATAGTGTCTTGAATTGATGTTTTCCACTATCTCTGTCTTTTACAATATGACGATCATAACAACAGAACGTCTGGAGTTGTTTCAATATACACTCAGCACTCTTGAAAACAAATGGATTTGGTTTCCCAAAAGACGTATACTTCAGAGTAGCATGGTGAATTCTGGATGCATGAGACATGTATCAGGAGAGAAACAGTTAGCCCTTACGATGACAGAGGAAGTTCACATGGGAACACAGTTCTTTGTTCTCACATGATATTGGTTTTTCACCACAAACTCAATGTTACCTGTTGTAGACACTTTCTAGTGCAATTCTGAAAGCACCCATTCCAAGGCGCTCGGTAGGAAATGCAGCCTGATTTGACATTCAATGCCGATTGGTCAGCGTGTGCTATCAGCAATGATTTGCAAAAAATCTTATTTACGAGATATTCCAAGAAACAGTGAATAGACATTGATGAAACCAGAAGATACAAAATCAGTCGCATAATCTGAAATAGCACGAAACTACCTGGTATTCAAGATCATCAGCTGCGAAAAATAATGAAGGTTGATATCCACCATTCTTCCTCCCAGGAAGACCACCAGATGTTAAGATGTCACAGAGAACCTAAAGCAACCATAATTCATTTCAAACCATTTGTAGAAGAAGGCAAGCAGTTCAGAAATGAGAAATCACCATCTAAGAGGAAGAAAAGAGAAGATGGATCCAGGGCTTCACAGCCCAATACCCCAGAGCCGCACAACAGTGCAGCTAACCTTCAGTCTGAACCCCGAGTGAGATAATATAATTTCAAATTAAATGATTAAATGGACAGTTCTTAGATTCTAACCCAGATGAGATATCAGGCAGGCTCATGTTCACTGTCGGAAATGTCAAATCTATGCAAGGTAACTAAGACGAAGGAAGCAATTGAAACATGGGCCAAACATGGGATTTACAAGTTTGAAACAGGAAAACCTGGATGTCCCTGCCCCAATCAACAGGATCACTGACAATGAAGATGGCTTTAACTTCCTCCGAAAATACATCAAATGCTGGAAGCACTTCCTTTTTGTCAGATTCTTGCTTTTGCCAATTCTTAAATTGAGATAGTGGATCTATGTTACTGAAATAGGATGCATACTCATCTATTGGAAGAACTTTCCTGAAAAATATCCATATAAATGCCAAAATAAGACGAAATGTTCAAGAAGTCTTATCACTTTGCACAGAATACAAGTACGCAATAAATACTAAAATCTACTCAGAAAAAAAGAAAAGAAAAAGAAGAAACGAATCTCAGACAATCAAGTTAAGAACATTACTTATATCCGTACTCAGACATCACCACAGCAGGTTCCCCTTTTCCAACCGCAACAACAGGTACATTCCCAAATCTGCAACAAGAAAGTCTTTTTCAGAAAGAAATGGTGAAGATCCTGATTCCATCACCACTGTCATTCCGACAAAGCACAGTACATAATCCAAAATCTGATATATGATAACTGCAGATTTCGAAAGCAAGATAGTTGTCAGAACGAACACTCTGTATACCTATTCACTTGTTCTCTGAATGGCGAATGACCTTGAACAACCTGCTTCGGAATCGTAGTTAGCCACAATGCATGGATTGAATTAATCAGCAATCGGTGTAAATATTGAAGACTGGTTCTCTTGTTTGTGAAGTTTATAAGAGATCTGATTATGACAGTTCATAATTCACTATCCAACAAAGGAACACTACACAATCATTGTATAAATCATTATTTTTTTTAAAAAAAATCAACCACTACCAGACCAATGTGGCTGGAGACAATTAGTTCTTTTTTATACAGAGTTGGGATTTGATGAACCATGTTTGCTGAACACAAAATCAGTAAAAAAAAAGCCGAACTTTTTGAGGGAAAATCAGTCTCTCTCAGCATTGTTTCTTATAGGTAACAGTTGATATTTGCCAGAACTTTTATCAGTGCACTGAAATCTTTTGAAGGAGATCACTCTCACCATAGTTTTCTAACGTTCTTTCTTTCTTTTATTTTGGAGTACATAACAGTCATGATCTTATGGATGCTCTCACTACGGAATTTGCTGGTATGGAGACTGGTAGCAACACCAACGAGCAATTGATTACTTGACTTATCAAGGGCCCTTAGATTCCCCAATGTGGTGTCAAATGTTGGACAACCAAGGAACATACTCAAAGGATGAGTTAGCTTAGCATGTTGACGTGAATAAAATTAGAAACAAAATAACTAAGATAGCCTAAAGAGAGAATTAATAGATAACAAAATATGGGAAAGTAGGGTATAGACTGATTAATAGGAGACATACTAAGAACCACATTAGAAGGAGTGCATTTACCCAAGTAGAAGGTCAAAAAAGAGCAGGAGAAATGCTAAAAAGAGGAACATAGCTACATGGCTAAAGTTGATTAGAAAAGGAATAAACATAATAAGGCTTACTAAAGACTTACCAAGCTAGATAGAAATGGCATAGCAGGATTCATGCAACTTCACTTAGGTTGGATATAATATATGATAATGATGAAAATGATGGATCAAAATCCTTCTGTATTCTCCAGGTGGTACATGGAGCGATGCTTCCATTTGAAAGATTGACACATTAAGCCATGCTATCATACAAAAGGATAATGTTTACCTGCAGAGGCAAGATGTTAAGATCCAAAAGTTTCCCTAACTCATGGGCACGCTTTGATTCTGGGATTCCACCACCTGTACAAATCAAATGATGCTGAAATTATTTTGAATGGTTTGGAGCTTCCTTTCTCCAATCTAAAACTGCTCATAAGGGGAAAAGAAAAGACATTTGAGGGGGGAAGTAATAACTCCATCAGTCATGTAAGAGAACTAAATGATATTCAAGAACAAATTTTATTCTGTTCTTCTGCCTAAACAAATTTTATTCTCTCCTTCAGCCTAACAATTAAGACAAAAGTCAAATAAATCATAAAGGTTTCCTTCAATAATAAATTCCTAGAGAATTCCACCATGGTTGAAGTGTTTAGCATAATCCACAAAAATAACATCACATAGTCACATATCTGAATCATAACAGGGAAGTGCCATAGTTATCTATTATGAATTCAAAATTTCACATCAGAATTCAAATATTTGCTGAAGGACCCTGTTATGCAGAGTAGGCCATAGATTTTCCTGTGACAAGTAACACTCACTTTTGATTACTTGAATGATCTAACTTGATGTGCATGCACAAAGAACTATGCGCAATGAATGAATCAAACTTTTACATAGTTCTGCACATGTGAAGTTTATATTAAGAATCATCCAATAATACCCTGGATAGTACAGACTACTGACAAAGAAATTCTGTGGATATCGAATGTAAGATAGCAGACCTCATCCAATAATAATTCATTCGTACAAATGGATATGAGCTAGATTCATGGTTAGGCAATGAGACAATCTAAAAGTTTCAATTTGATCAAATGTGCAAGCCAACGAACTTGAGCAAGCATTTAGCCTTTAACACACTAATATTTTCTAAGATTAAAGCGGTTGGTTCATTCACTGACTACTTCCAAACAGAATATGTTCATAACCTAATTGAAATTCACACTCATAACCAACGTCTTATCAATATAAAATTACAGGGCAACTGAGTATTGTAGAACAACAATATGATGGAGCCATAACGGCACTCAATACATGATAAATATAACAAGAAATTAAAAAATAATATTACAAATGTAGCCTAGATAAACTGAAATACAAAACAAGCTTACCGTTTGTTAAGAATAGAAACGGAATCCTCAAAGTACCTACAATGAAGTAATGAATTGGTGACTAAATGAAGTAAGTGAAGTAGAATCCCATGAGAAACCAAATATTTAAAAAATGTTTTTTCTTATCATCATTAGAAACAAGTCAAGTGATACAACATCAAACTGATCTGCCACAGTGGTAATAATCAAATGTTCATTCCTTCTTTCAATTCTTTGATGCCCAGTACTTTGACTCTCAAGGATGGCTTATGCAAGGTCGAATGCAGCTCAAGCAAAAGCACATCCGAATGCTTAAATCAATATAGACCAAGCTCATTTACTACACAATCACTGTTTACTAGTGTTTAGCTTGAAGCAACCATGAGTGAAATGCAAAACATCGACCAAAACTCAAAGCCGAGGTACTCTTGTAGTCCCGTTCAAGCCAAGCTGGAGCCGAAATCAAGTATGACCAACTTCTGTCCGGTGTCATGCTCCCAGACTGATTAATTGCATCATGCTAGGACATTAGACCTACTTCAACATACCCGACGGCGCTAATCTAGGTCACCAAAGCTTTATCGATGACAAGATTTTTTTATTACTACAATAAGTAGAATATAGAACTTGAGCTGAAATCCAGTGTGACCAACTCCTGTCCAGTGTCATGCTCCCAGACTGACTAATTGCCTCATACTACGACAATAGACTTACTTCAGAACATACCCGACAGCTCTGATCTAGGGCCACCAAAGCTTTATCAATGACAAGATTTTTTTTTTATTACTAAAAAGAAGTAGAATATAGAACTTGAAAATGTTTTTCATCAGTAACTATCCACGAATTCTCAAAATTTCTCGGCATCCTCACCACATTCGTCATACAGCTTCCTCAGTGCTGCAGGAGACCCCCCAATTGGTGCCTGGCCTCTAATAATCACCCCATCGATGTCGAACGAAATGCCGAAAGAAGGCCTGCGAATGCCACACAATCACACACGGAGTGCGGAAATGTCCAGCATCCTTGAGAAAAATCAAGAGGATGTTTGCAGAATTGTCCAAGCCAGAAATATTCCACGAAGTAATGGGGTATGGGGAGAGAGAGGTTGTACGGTGATGCGGAAGTAGTAGCGAAGGACCTTCTAGTAATGAGATGAGATCCAGATGCTTGGAAGGAGAAAGCTGTCGCAGTTCTCAGGCGGGTAAATCGAAGGAGGCTAACAAGGAACTTCATCTTCCAGCGTCTTTGGATTGCTGTTGAGTTCTTCCCGGTGCCGCTGGCCCGACGTAGCCCCGGAAAATATTAGTTTACGGGCTATTTGCATTGTGCCCTCAACTGTTTGCCATTTTATAACTTTTCCCGTAATCATTTATTTTGCAGAAATGTCTCATTTACTCTATACCACTTCCAAAAAGCTGATTCACATTTTATCTGATGTCCATGTTTTCTGTCTCTTCTGTTTTTCCTTTGCTGATTATTTAGTTTTGTATCAATGTTCACCCATTGCAGTTAAACACCATCTTAAGCACTGCTTCCGGCTTATTTACTTTATTAAACTAGAACTCACAACAAGAAAATTCTAAGACGTAGACACTGCTGTTCTTTTCTTTCAAAATGTAGATATACCATCTGGGATTGTGTTTTCTTTGTAGAAAAAATATCTGGGTTAAATGTAGGAAAATCTGAATTAAATTTTCTTTGCAGAGTTTGGCTCTTTAGGACAACATAACATCTAAGTTGGTGGAAGTGCCATGGATTTCTTCCCTTTTCATCATTCCTTGACAGGCTGCTTTGGTCTAGAAAATCTTCACATTTTCAAATGGCACATAGGGTAAGTGGTCCTGGCTTTCTACAATGATTCTTCTTTTATGTTATTTAGTTTTTTACGAGTTATTAATGATTATAAATTTTTTTGTGTGCAGGCAGCGATTGTTTGAACCTATTAGCAGCCATATCTGACTGGGCCAATAATTGAAGTCTAATTGTTGTCTTAATGAGGAACTAGATATAGATTCATTCCACTGGCGAAATGCCTAAAATATTTGCGTGCATAAATCTAGAGGGATCTAAAACAATTCATCTTGCGTGTATAATTTGTGTCTTGAATTCTTGATCAAAATGTTAAGTTGCTGGGAGTTTAGGATGCATCTCATCGTTGACTTAATTATTTCAAGTAGTGTTGGTGCTAATGCCTAGTGTTGGGATTTCTTTCAAATAGGTTGTCGAGAGAGTTGCCAAGGGAGAATTTGGATCTGCTGTTGCTGTTGTTAGGCCCCCTGGTCATCATGCGGAAACAGATGAAGCAATGGGGTTTTACCTTTTCAACAATGTGGCAATTGCAACTAGCCTTCTTGTGAATGAGAGAGTATGGATCTGCATCCAATGCCAGTTGATGTATTTGAAAATCCCATTTATCTTTACGTTAAGTTATCTCATTGTCACTCACTGTCTTGTCTCTCACAGCCTGAATTAGGGATAAAGAAAATCTTAACTATTGATTGGGACGTACATCATAGGAATCGCACTCAAAAGATGTTCAGGAAGGATCCACGGGTGTTGTTCTTGTCTGTACATAGGGATGTGAAATTTCTATTATTTTTTTGTTGCTTTTGAAGCCCTTGAACTTGAGGCACATCTACATGCTATGTTATGTTTTCTGTTCTTTTGGGGTCTTGGTTGTGTTAATTGGGATGTTTGTCCTCTGTGCATAGAATTTGATTAGTTGATTCTATGCTGGAATACTAAAATATTATTGCCGCCCGTAAAATGTGAATAACTATTAATTGCATGACCATTCTGGCCAGGTTTCTTTTCTGCCAGCATTTGTGGTTAATGTTTTTTAATCTATATAGCTAGAGAACTTTTCAATCTACTGAAAATGCGGGACAGATATCCTTATATTTTTCCTCAACCAAGATCCAAACCTTCTTAGGATGTATGTCATTCAGGCTCCGTTTGGCAATGAGGAAAAAATGTCAACTTAAAACTTTTCAATCTAAAACTTTTCACTTTTTATAATTATTATATTTTTTAATTATTTGTTCACATTTTCTCATACAACTATCCTACTTTTCAATCATTTTTACACAACTACCTATACAATTAACCTATCTATTTTAATTTTATCATCTTTACTCCTCATCATTACCCCTATCATATCACATCATTTGATAACTTTTACTCTTCAAAACTTTTCCTCAAAAGTTTTATCTACTCCCAAACACACCCTCAGTAGGAGGGCAATTTGCTTCTTGGACTTCTGGAGAAATCAGCCTTGTTTTTATTATTCTGTCTTTGATTAGACTAGGAAGGAGCAATGTAATTTTTGTTGGATTTTTTTAGTAGATAGATATTCATTTGTAAATAGAGATTGTGAAAATTTTTTCATGTTAATAAAATTATTTTTGTATTTAGTATCATTTCGATATATTTTTAAAGCTCATTTCAGGTTGTCACGTGTATTTTTTGTAGTTTTTAAAATATCGTCAAATGCAACCAAGTTTCGTTGCAATTAACCAAAACCGGCAGTCAACTTTTAGTCAAAGCGGGCAGCACTAGCAACGAAATTTTTCTTTATGGCAACGAGTTTAGGATTAAAATTTTTTGTTGCTAATAGCAAAGGCAACTATTTGGCATTGGCAACTAAAAATTGGTTGCCATTGCTGAAATCTGTTGTAGTGTTTGGTTTGATCTATTTGAGTGCAAAAGTTTGTATGAACCATTAAAAGATCTGAACAATGCGAAGTTCAAATGGTGCATGGGATTAGATTGTTGCCCATTAAGATAAGGAGGCCAACCTATACGATGCAATATTATCGGTGGAAAAAATATTTTTTAAGAAAATTTTTAAATACTCAGGCGTACTTAAATCTTTCATTCTATAAAATTTAGTAAAATTTGAATTTATTTGATATATTATTTTATTTTTAAAATAAAAAAGGCATGGCATGCATCTATATTTCTTATTTCTTTTTAATTTTCAAAAAAAGATAAAATATCAAATAAATTCAAAAAATTATTAAATTTTATATGGTTGAAGCTCTAAGTGGAATCTATATATGTATAAAAAATTTAAAAAATAATATTTTTATGGGCAACAGTCTTGCACGGGGACTAAGATAATCAGTCTATTTTGTGGGAAGCAGTTGTAGACCTTTTGAGTAATATTTTATGGGGACGATTGGATAGGTGAATGTATTAGGTGGGATGAGAAAGAATGGGGAATATATTCTCCGACAAATGATTTAACAAACTAACATTCCAATTTTTCTAACTTTATCTTTATATTACAATCATTTTTTCTTCTAATTAATCCGTTTATTTCTACTTCATCTCTATTATTTTATATCAATTACACAGTTTTCAAAAACTTTTATTTTTTATTCTCTATCCTATCCAAAATTGAGTCTTTAAATGGAAGTGTCACGTTAAAATTTCTCTTCTTTTTCCATGCTTAACCTCCCAATCGTCGTTCAATGGGAGTGAATTACAACCGTTCAAGGATGTGCCACCCAGAGTGTACTTTGGTGGTAACTTATGCTGACCTATTGTTAGCTGGTCATCAGTTCAACTCTCCCATTCCCTATTTAAGTATGTGTGAATTTTTCTATGTGTGAATTTTTCTATTTTCTCCCTATGGTGGAGGTATTTATAGTTTTTTCCTATGTGTGATGTGTTATTGGAAAGTTCTCTCTATTGTGCGAAAATTATGAATGTAGTTGAATATAATATAAATTATCATCATGTATATAAATGCCCATAAAAAAAACAGTTCAAGTGGGTGTAATGCTACGGCAGGGCGGCTGAGGGTGAAAGGCGATCGTGGAGCCAGCAATTCCCAAGAACCGTTGGGAATTAGTGTTGGACTGTTATGATCCGCGTTTAAACGAGGAAAGCCGCCTGGACTTGGGCCGGCCAGCGTACCCGCATGGACTTCGGCAACTTCACTGTCTTATTTCACCCAGCACTCATTAGTTCCTCGTTTGCCATCTGATCAATGTCGAAATTAATAATAAGTCTTCATTGGCCACTTGTGCTTTAAACTGGAAATACAAAGACTGAATTGGAACACTCGCCATTTGAATCGCAAATAACTATTAAGGTTGCATTATATGTTACCCACTTTTTTTCCTTTTGAATTGCGAATACTAATAAGTTGCCATATTTCAATTGCAGATATAAAGGCTGCCTTTTCAGACCATTTTGACCATGTCAATGCGGCCCCCAGCTTCCAATTGCAAAGGCAAGTCCGCTTATGCAGTAGCCATTCCATTTGAATTGCAAATACTATTCGCTGCTGTCATATTTCAGGTGGCAAATTCCAGCCGGCCAACTTTGAGGTGCCCATAAGGGCGCGGTTATAAATAGGAGAAGAAGGATAGATGGTGGAGGCACAACCAGCAGCACAGGCAAAGCGTGAGAGAACAAGAGAAGCAGAGTACGAGTACGTAGTTGATATTTGATAGAGACAAAGAGATGGAAAACTGCCAGGAGCAGAAGGAGCTGCTGCTGCGGCATATACTGGTGGTCAAGTTTAAGGAGGAAATCACGTTTGAGAAGATTGAGGAGATCATCAAACAGTTTGCTAGTCTCCAGAAGGTCATCAAACAAATCAAGGCTTTCTAGTGGTATAGACCAGAAGTAGCTATATGTGAATTTGGTGTTTTAATTTTTTTATATTGGTTTGATTAATGAACACATATGTATATTATATACTATTATATGTTGGGATTATTGATGAATGATGCATGTATACATATGCAGCGGAAAAGAAGTTAGTCGAGAGCATTTGCAGCAGGGGTATACCCGTGTGATTGAAATTCTTTTCAAGAACGAGGATGACGTTGCGGAGTATATAATCAACCCAGACCATGATTATTTTGATAAGCATATCTTCAGGCTTAGCTTGGCAGATTACATTGTAGCCGACTTCTACCCTATCGATCTAAGCAAGGCCTAGCTACTTTGCTGATGCTTAATTGGTTATGCATATTAAATGCAACAATCCCTGGTGGACAGAATTCTCTGTGGGCCTACTATATATGTAATTACTAATTTTTTCTTTCACAAAAATAAAAATAGAGAATAAAATAATATACGAATTGTGTGTTACTAGATGTGTTATTGAATAAAAGTGAAGGGTTGACAGATATATAAAATCATAATTGGGTTGATAGATAGCGAATTTTGATTAAGCAATTTGATCCAGTCTCATTTAGCACATCCAAATTGCATCAAATGTAGCCCATACTTATACTCCAAGCGAAAAGTGTTGTACGTGAACACGTGAATGATCTGGTGGTTGACATCAATATGCGAAGTGTAAAAAAATGTTGTGCTCTTGTGCTTTCGGAGAATACTTTTTGAAATTTTTATGGCAAAAGCCACTTTGCTTATATTTTTTTATGGGTATTGTAAATCGTGATATTTAATATATTACATATCAAGCTCATTCACCGTCGCGACTATAAGCTCCACTTATTTAAAAGGGGACAATAGACTCTCATTTATTTATCAAAGGAGACCAACTGCTCATTAGGGGAGACCACAACTCCCATCTAAAATTCAATCAAATTCTGACATGCAGGATTCGAACCACTCCCACCATAGCACACATTCCTTATTTTGATAGTAGCAACTAACCAAACAACGCTTGATTGGCCACTTTGCTTATCATGTAATAACACAACTATGTGTATTTTCTTGCTTGACCAAGCAAGCCCTTAAACGGCTAACTTTTAAAGTTTTTTAATGTGAAAAATCCCTTAAACAAATCACTTAACCTTGCTTAAGGCTTTAAGCTAGTTTATAACTATTGAAATTTAAAAATAAATACATTGGGTGTGTTTGTAAGTGATAATACTTTTGTAAGAAAATTTTTTTTGTATACAAATTTTTTTAAATGACAAAAAATAATGTAATATAATAGAGATAATTATAAGGAGTAAAAAAAATAAAGTTAAAATAGATAGATTAATTGTACAAGTAATTATCTATAAATTATTTAAAAGTAGAATAGTTGTACAGGAAAATACGAATAAATGATTAAAAATAAGATAATTATAAAGAATAAAAAGTTTTAGATATAGGGTGTGTTTGGTTACACACAAAACATGTCAATGAAAACTTTTCAATCAAAAACTTTTCACTTTCCATAACTATCTTATTTTTTAATTATTTTTTCACATTTTCCTATATAAACAACCCTACTTTTCAATCATTTCTACACAAATACCCATACAACTATCCTATTTATTTTAACTTTATTCTCTTTACAACTCATTATTACTCCTATTATATCACATCATTTTCTATTAACTTGACAACTTCTACTCTGAAAAGTTTTCATAAAAAAGTTTTACCTCTAACCAAACACACCCATAGAGGTTTTTGTTTAAAAATTTTAGATGTAGCCAAATACACCCACAATGTATAAAAAAAATTTATACTTTTTTGAAACGTTTTTCATGAAACTATTAATTTAAGTGTATTTAACATGTGTATTAATTTTTACCTTTTTAGAGATTTTTAGATTTTTTCGGATTTTTAAAAACTAGTGACATTTTAATAATTTTAAATTACTTAAAATGACATTGATTTTTAAAAGTCTAAAAATCTTCAAAAAATGGTAAAAATTGATACACATGTTAAATACTCTAAAATTAACATTCGTGTAAAAAGAGTTTCAAAAAAATTTAAAAAAAGGTTTTGCAGTCAAGTCCATTGAAATTTCAATGCACGTGCATCAGTTGGGGACTTTAGTATGAAAAGTTAAAACCATAAATGGAGTGTTTGTTAACACTAAAAATATTTCAATATAAAACTTTTCACTCTCCACAACTACTCTATTTTTTAATTATTTCTTCATTTTTTCTTATATAACTATCTTATTTTTCAATCATTTATACACAACTACTTATACGTGTAATTTATCTATTTTAACTTTATTCTCTTTACTTCTCATTATTATCCATATCATATCATATCACTTTTTTAATTTCCAAAATTTTTATATTAAGAACTTTTTATTAAAAATTTTATCATTTACCAAACACACTCAAAAAGTAAAAGTGTTACTTTTTGCTCAAAACAGCAGCTTATAATTTTTTGATTGGTATTTTTTACAACGTGACAATTGATACATTCACAACTTCCGTATAAGAAGGAATGTGTGACACCCCTACACAACAGGAAAATTTTTTAATACCTTCGTACAAGAGGTGTTAATGATCATGGTCAATTCGTCAACCCGCTCGTCCAACCCTTTTATAAATGGTTTTGGGTTGAAATTTTTGAATAGATGAGTTATGATCTGCCAACCCATTTAACCATTTAATTAAATAAATGAATTAAGGTTGAGATTTTATAACTCGCCAACCCGTTTAGTAACTTGTACCTGTTCAACCTGTTTAATTCGTTCAATCCATTTAACTCACTTAACTCATTAAAGTTATATATATATATACATGTAACCCCTTGGTTATTTTTCTTCTCTAAGTCTTCTTTAAGTCACCTAATTTTCATTTTTCCACTGCTGCCCTAATTCTAATTTTCCGTTATTGCCCTATTTCCATTTCCTCTATACCGAAAACACCCTCTCGTCTCTCCCTGCGAGATCATCATTTATTAGAGTTTAGGCTTTTAAATTATTTACTACACAACTCGTTATCAACTCACCAACCCATTTATTAAATAGGTTGTAAATGAGTTAGGGTCGAGGTTTTTTAAATGGGTTAATAAACAGATTATGATCGAGAAATTTTAAATAGGTTAAGATTAGAATTAGGCTCTTAGCTGTCTAACCTGATCTATTAACATTCCAGGAAAAAATGCATAAACTCACGTGGCAGTGAGACATGGCAATATATCCATCCGCAGGTTCGTGACGGCTGGATTGTCAACCACCCGACTTCACCACGACGCACAGACAAAACACTCGTGTTGGATGGCCTGTCAGGCCCATTCAAAGCCTCTCTATTTTCCTCTCACATGCATTATTAAAGATAATGGTTTTTAGGCCTTTAAGCACAACCAATAATTGCGTTTTAACATCTGTCTTTTCAGGCCAAACACTAGAAGACAAATTTGGGAGAAAAAATGCCCCAATTCCCCGGATGACCACGCACGTTTTGACGATTAGAAGACAAAATTGCGAGAAAAAAATTCCCTAATTCCCAAAAGTACAAAAATAATACTATGTTATAGATAGAGATGAATCAATATAGATAATATAGACAAAACAGAATTATTAAGCAATTAAAATTTAAAATACATAAGGTTAAAATAATTTATTAAATAATTAAAATAGTGCAACAGATTATCTTAAAAACCTACACTAGTATCTCACGCAGTGCAACTTAAGGGCATTTTTGGCGGTATATATAAGTTTCGACATAAAATTTTTTATTCTAAAAGTTTTTACATTTCCCAATTATTCTATTTTTTAATTAATTTTTTTTACTTTTTTTGATACAAAAATTATATATTTCAATTATTTCTACACAATTACTCACGCAACTAATGTATCTATTTTAATTTTATTCTTTTTATTTTTTATCATTACCCTTATCATATTATATCATTTTCTCTCATTTTAAAATTTTTTCTATTTTTCATTAAAAAATTTATCACTTTTCAAACACACATTAAGAATTAATAATATTTGTACAATTAGGAAACACGTGGGAAATTTTTATTTAAATTATAATAAAAATTATATTTTGAACTGTATCTGTATGTCGCTAATAGCGGAACTGTGGAAGTGGTCCAGTGGATGGTACAAGTGGAGGTACAGGATCAGTCGTATCAACTGCCGCACCCAACCATCAAAGAGTAGGTGTAAAAATATCTATGATTGGAATTATTTGCAGGAACTTATTCCTTACAGCCGGGTTCACTCATTTTTTTAGTTTTTTAAACTT
This sequence comes from Annona cherimola, assembly GCA_030490835.1. Classification (NCBI taxonomy): domain Eukaryota; kingdom Viridiplantae; phylum Streptophyta; class Magnoliopsida; order Magnoliales; family Annonaceae; genus Annona; species Annona cherimola. Next base: position 121,104,075 of record CM059972.1, on the reverse strand, counting down.
TTTTATACAATAGTTAATTTAAGTGTATTTAATTTATACATCAAGTTTTACCATTTTTGGAGATTTTCATATATTTGTTTTTTATTTTTGAAAATCAATGACATTTTAGTAATTTTAAATTACTAAAACATCACTGATTTTTAAAAATAAAAAATATCTAAAAATCTCCAAAATGATAAAATATGATATATATATATATAAATATATTAAATATACTTAAATTAACTATTGTATAAAAAAGATTTAAAAAATTTTAAAAAAATAGGTTAAAGCACCCGAGTGCACCAAGCTTGAATGCACCTACGTGCACGGATACTTATTTGGAAGGATACTTACAAAATATTTTGGAAAGCTGCTGACGCATCTCCTCAAAATATTCTTGCGGATGTTGGATGTATGTTTTGCATATGGATTAATTTGTCTAGATTTTGTGCATGTTGTTTAATATAAAACACTTTTCAAACTAAAATATTTTATTTTTCACAGCTGCTTGATTTTTAATTACTTTTTTCATAAATTTCTATGCAACTTACCTATCTTTATTCATCGTCATTCTTTCTATCATAGCGTCATTTTCTTTCAATTAAAATAATCAAAATCAACTTTAAGGTAGCTTAATGGAATAGGGTGGAGATCCTCAAAAAATTACCTAATTTACTGTCTTAATGAAATAATTTATTCTATTATTGACTTAACTACCCACCTTGTACCTTCTTATCATCACATATTCATACTCATGATAGCCACTTGATTATACTATTGGTGATGATGTTAAAATATTTATTTACATAAGAACACAGTTATCACTTATAACATTAGTAAAATTTTTGAGGACACAAAATTAAATAGCGCGAAAACAAAAGCTTTCGGATGTTAAAATATTTATTGAAAAATGATTTATTTTTAATTATTTAAAACTTATATTAATATGACAATTGTATACCAAATTAAACAGATACTTTGAAACACATTGAATGGATTAGTAAACCTTCGAATTCATAATTTTTTTAAAAATCCCCGTGTATTTTTATTCTATTTTGCATGGGGCATAACCTTTATGTTTGCTCACATTGAGACTAAGGCCTGTTGGACATCATGTAAGAGGGAGAAAATATTTCCACTTTTCTCATATATTTATTATATTTTTTATTATACATATTTTTATCCAATAATTTTATTTATTTTAATTTTGGAATTTTTACAAATATGCTTATAGCGTTTACTAATATTACATCTGTGTCCTTAAATTTGCCGAAACGCAAATATGTCAATAAGTTTTGTACAAAATTATAAGTGTGTCCCTTCCATTAGGATGTCGTCCAAATTTTGTACAAAATGAAAATAATACGCTTTCAGATAAGTGGTATACTTGCAATTTTTTTAGATATTGTAGACACATTTGATATTTCATTTTTATATATTTTTACATATATTATTATTTTAGATTTTTCGCAAATATGTTTACAACGTTTGCAAAAATTGCAACTGTATCACTTGACGTAAGTGCGTTGTTGTCATTTTATAAAAATTCCAACGACATCCTGACAAAATAGATACACTTACAATTTTATGCAAATTTTGAAAGTATATCTGTAATTTTGACAAACTTAGCAATATAAATGCAAAATTAGTCAAACTATAGATGCAAACGTATTTACAAAAATTCCTTTAATTTTTTTCTCTCTTGCTGATCATTACTCTTCTCCTATGAGATTATTTTCTTACTTCTTCATACTTCTTTTTGTTATGACATTCCAGCTTCTAAGTTTTTTATTATTATTATTACATAATTACAAATAGAGGCGTAGGCACCACGGAACGCTCGGTCCCCTGTAAAAATAGGTGGAACATACTTTTCCAAATTCATAAATGTCTATTATCTTTTAACTCTCCCTTTCTCCAAATTTCATGGTATTTGAGTCCCGGCCTCCTATTTTTTGCAGTACTTGACTCCGCCATACTCCTACTTCCACGCTATTTGAATTTCTCTTCCCCATTTTTGTGGTATTCTACCCTCTCTTTCGTCTCTCCTCCCCCTGATTTCAAGGTACCAGAAATTTTCTTTCTTATTTCTACGGCACTTGAGTCCCAATCAATCCTCCATCACACTTTCTCCACTCCACACCATAAATCTTTAAAACTTATTTTGAGATTTGGCAAAGAGGTCCGATCCAAGACTTGCATCAAAAAATCGTGTCTGATTTCGAAGTGTTGTCCACCCCTTCTTTTTTAAAAAAAAAAAAAAAATTCAAGATATTTCAAAAGAATTCAATAAAATCCTTTGCAACCTCTTGTGGTATTTAATTAAAGGTCTAAATTAAACTCCATACATGATATTGATATACATAACAGTGGTTTCAAACAATTTTATGACTTCTCCCCCTTTTTAGAACATCAACACTCAATTAAGATAATCAAACCATACCCAGGAAGGACAAAACACCCCAAAAATCCCGCACGTGTATGAAATAGCAGTGTGGCAGAGCATAAAAAGCTCTTCCATTTTCAACTGTAAAAAGTACTACCCACCAGCCTCAAGAGACAGCATTCGTTTTCCCGCGGCAAAAAGCTGAAAGTCATTTTTTTTTTATTTTATAATCAGATCCCTGCAATGAACTGCCTCCAGAATTTCTCCAGGTAAATCCAAACTTTTTTTCTTTGTTCGATTTTCATTGCAGGAGAGATTTTTTTTCTCGTCAGCGGAGCATTCCTTTGATTTCCCCACCTTTGCAGACCTTCGTTCGCCGCGCCATTGCGATCCCCCAAAACAACCCATGAAAGGAAGCCCTTGAGCCAGTTGCTAATGGTAATTGCTCGCAAAAAGATTTTTTTCTTTTTCTACTCTCTTTCGTCCTTTTTATTTTTTCAGTTGTTTTCGATCTGTTATTGTCTGAAAGCTTGGCGTTCGTGTCGGTATTTCATTTGATGCAGGGCCGTGGAAGAACTGATCTACGTCTAGATGTTTCCTTCAAGGTGAGTTCTTCTGTAGTCTCTCTCGACGCTTCTGCTGTGTCTGGAGGTAGTTTGGATGTTCGGATTTGTCAAGGGCTAGAGTGATGTTTGTATGCCCACATTTACTTAAAGAGTTATGGTCTCAAGTGGGAAATTAGAAGTTCAAGTTTTTGACATGAACTCAGTTACAGATTTTGAGTAAAATGAGTTTATTCCCTGATTTACTTTAGTAATGATCTCAATTGCGTACTTGAAATAAGAGTTCGTTTGGATCGCCTGATTGTCTTGAATTAGGATGTCGACTGAAGGATTGAAATTTCCTGTTTTAAGTCAAACTTAATTACAAAGCACTCGTAAATCGGATTTGAAATTCATTGTATCACTAATTTAGTTTTATCCTCTCCCGTGTAGGAGACACACTGTGTCTGGCGGAATGTGGGAAGGAGTATTTGAAATTTACCTTCTTTTTTTTTACAATCCTTGTCAGAACGGAATAACAGTTCAACATCTCTTAATTTCTTCAGTAATTTCCCCTTAATTATTTATTAAAAAGTCTTTTACTGTTGTCATCTTTTCTTTTGTTGGCATCAGCGTGAATTCCAAATACACCTTTTACAAACAAACATCTGATAAAGAACAACAGGATTTTGCACTTTTCCAAGGGAGATTGCAACTGCAGAAGCAGTGGGTTATCTTGAATGTTGTTCTTTGATCAGTTCTCTCATTGCCTGGAATGATTAATGATACTGTGAACAATTTTTTGCAGGCACTTTCTGGTTCTTCTTCCAGTGGTACCACGACAGATAGTGCTGAAATCGAGGAGAAGAAGTCTGATATATATAGCACTAACATGACAGAAGCCATGGGTGCTGGTATGCTTGTGATTGTTGTTCTAACGGCGCTTAGTTATCAATGCTAGCTCAGTTTTATTTTCATCGCAGAACCAACTTGCTGTAAAGGGACTTCCTTCGGGGACGCTTTTCTTAGTTGTTATTTTCATTTGGTGCATAACAGCTTGCCTAACTCTTCTTTGTTGATGGTGGCTCAGTTCTGACATATAGGCATGAACTAGGCATGAATTACAACTTCATCCTTCCAGACTTGATTGTTGGCTCCTGCCTCCAGGTGATCCACTTCTACTCCAAAGTCATTGACTTGGTTTCATTTTTCAGACTGGTCTTCTTACATGTATTTACTCAATACAGACACCGGAAGATGTTGACAAGCTTCGCGAGATTGGAGTCAAAACTGTTTTTTGCTTGCAACAAAATTCAGACCTTGAGTATCCAAGATGCTAGCTTCATTTAATTTTCTGAAAATAATTGAAATTTTTATTGCTCAATTTGAACCTTTGGAAAAGAAAAGATGGATGAATCAAGATCAAATGAGACTGAGTGGTCTTACTATTTCTGTATTGTCCAGTCCTTTACTATGCTTCCCAGTTATTTTGGTGTTGACATCACTGCCATTCAAGAATATGCAAAACAATATGATGACATTGAGCACTGTCGGGCTGAGATAAGGTAAATCAATCTTGAGCCTATTTCTTAGTTTCCAACTTGTGTTGTGCATATATAATATTTATAGAACATGTTTGTTTTAAACTAAAACTTTTTCATTCTAGAACTTTTCGCTTTCCATCATCATCATCATCATAAGCCATTTCCCACCTATGTGGGGTCGGCTGCATGGATTCTGTTACGCCATTCTTGGCGATTTAAGACTAAATTTTCAGTAATATGTAATATTTTTAAATCTTGTTCAATTACTTCCATCCATGTTTTTTTGGGTCTTCCTCTCATTCTTCTACCACCTTCTACTTGGATAAACTCTGTTTTCCTAACCGGTGCTACTTCGGGCCTCCTTTTAACATGACCAAACCATCTTAATCTATTTTCTCTCATTTTATCATTAATTGGTCTCACTTTTAAGTTTTCTCGAATTATTTCATTCCTAATTTTATCTTTTCTTGTTTTACCACTCATCCACCTTAACATTCTCATTTCCGCTACGCTCATTTTTTGTATATGTTGCTCTTTAACTGCCCAACATTCTGCCCCATAAAGCATAGCAGGTCTAATCGCAGTCTTATAAAATTTTCCTTTTAATTTGACTGGAACTCGACGGTCACATAAAATTCCTGACGCACTTCTCCATTTCTTCCATCCTGCTTGAATTCTATGTATTATATCTTTCTCGATTTCCCCGTTCTCTTGAACTATTGATCCTAAGTACCGAAAGTGATTAGTTTTTGTTACTGTTTGATCTAAAATCTTAATTTGTTCATCATCCGGGTTCTCACTATTATTAAAATTGCATTTCATATATTCAGTTTTTGTGCGACTAATTCTAAAACCATTAGATTCTAGAGCATCTACCCACCTATTCAATTTTAAATTTAGTCATTCTTTACTTTCATCTATTAGAACAATGTCATCTGCAAATAACATACACCAAGGTACTTCTTCTTGGAGATGTCTAGTAATTTCATCTATTACTAAGGTAAAAAGGTAAGGACTCAAGGCTGAGCCTTGATGTAAACCTATTTTAACTGGGAAGACATTAGTATCTCCACTAATGGTTCTCACATTTGTAACAGCCCCCTCATACATATCTTTAATAATATCAATGTATCTGTCATTAATTCCTTTTTTCCTCATCACTTGCCATATTAACTTTCTTGGTACTCGATCATAAGCTTTTTCTAAATCAATAAAAATCATGTATAAGTTCTTTTTCTTCTCCCTATACTTTTCAAATAGTTGTCTAAGTAAGAAAATAGCTTCAATAGTTGATCTTCCTGGCATAAAACCAAATTGATTTTCAGATATATTAGTTTCCCGTCTTAGTCTATGTTCAATTACTCTTTCCCATAATTTCATAGTATGACTCATTAATTTTATTCCACGATAATTTGCACAATTTTGAATATCTCCCTTATTTTTATAAATTGGAACTATAATGCTTTTCCTCCATTCACTTGGCATTAACTTCGTTTTTATAATCTTGTTAAAAAGATTTGTTAACCATGTTGCACCTACATCTCCCATGCACTTCCATGTCTCAATTGGTATATTATCTGGGCCTAAAGCTTTTCCTGTTTTCATTTTCCTTAGAGCTTCCTTTACTTCAGATATTCGAATTTTTGTGAAATAACTGATATTCCTATTTTCTTCCCTATTTAGACTAACATCTAATGTTAATTGTTCGTGTGGGGTATCATTTAGTAAACTATAAAAATAAGTTTTCCATCTTTCCTTAATATTATCATCTTTGACTAGAACTCTTTGGTCCTCACTTTTAATACATCTAACATGTGTTAAATCTTTGCCCTTATTTTCTCTTAATTTAGCCAACTTAAAAATATCTTTTTCACCTTGTCTAGTTCCTAATCTGTCATATAGGCTCTCATAAGCTTTGTGTTTAGCATCACTAATAATCTTTTTAGTAGCTTTTTTTGATAGTTTGTATTGTTGTAAGTTGACATCATTTTTATTTTCCTGCCATGTCTTAAACTTTTCTTGTTTATCATTTATAGCTTTTTGGACATCTTCATTCCACCACCAAGTTTCTCTATGTGGGGATCTACGATTTTTATATACACCTACAATACTTTGTCCTACTTCTTTTATGTTAATTGCCATTTTATCCCACATCGATTCTACTCCATCTTCTTGTGTGTCCCATTTAACTTCTTCTATCATTCTTTTTCTAAAAAGTTCTATGTTGTTTCCTTTTAAATTCCACCATTTAATTTTTGGAATAACATTGTCTTTAGTTTTTGTTGACTCTTTTTGTGTATATATATCCATCACTAATAATCTATGCTGCATAGCTAAACTCTCACCTGGGATAACTTTACAATTTATACAAAGGGATCTATCCAATTTTCTTATAAGGAAGAAATCTATTTGGCTAGAATTGGTCCCACTCTTAAAAGTTATTAAGTGTTCATCTCGTTTTTGAAATAAGGTATTAGCTATAACCAAATCATATGCTATAGCAAAGTCCAAAATGGCATTCCCCATTTCGTTCCTTATTCCAAAACCAAAGCCCCCATGACTTCTCTCATATCCTACCTTCTCTTTTCCTACATGTTCATTTAAATCTCCGCCTATCACAACTTTTTCTTGGTTAGATGTTCTTTGCATAATACTATCTAAGTCATCCCAAAATTGTTTCTTGATTCTATCATCTAATCCTACTTGTGGTGCATAAGCACTAATCACATTTAAAACCTCTGCACCTAATACAAGTTTTATTTGAATAATTCTATCATTTACTCTATTGACATCTACAACTTTATTTATGAAATTGTTATCTACTATTATCCCTACACCATTTCTATTATCATCCTTGCCTATATACCATAATTTGAATCCATTAATCTCTTTAGCCTTCTCTCCTTTCCACCTAGTCTCTTGAAGGCATGCTATATTAATTTTTCTCCTTCTCATAACATCTACTACTTCCATACTTTTCCCTGAAAGAGTCCCAACATTCCACGAGGCAAAACGGACCTTGCGTTTTGATATCACCTTCTTCCCTAAACCACGTCCATAAAGGCATGGGAACCTTTGTTGACTTCTCGTCACAACCGGACGTTGTTGTGTCGCGTCGCTTCCGGGGGGACGCCCTAGCAACCCTTGCCCATTTCTCACTACATCCGGGCTCCGATGTAGCGCGTCGCTTCTGGGGAAACGCCCTAGCAACCCTTGCTCATTTCTCACTACAGCCGGGCTCCGCTGCAGCGCGTCGCTTACAGGGAACGCCCTAGCATTAACAATTTTTAATATATTTTCAGAATCCATAAAGAGATGTGGCGGTGAATTTTTAATGGCACCGGCTGCCAGCCTGACATGCCAACCCTCGCTTTTTTCCCGGGCTTGGGACCGGCAGTAAGATAGAAACTCTACTGGCAAGGTTAGAACTTTTCGCTTTCCATAATTACCTTATTTTTAGTTATTTTTTCACATCTTTATATACAACTGTTATACTTTTCAATTATTTCTACACAACTACCTATATTACTAATCTATCTATTTTAACTTTATTCTCTTTGATCTCCATCATGAGTTCATGACCCCTATCATATCACATACGTTTTTACCAATTCAAAAACTTTTACATCAAAAAAATTTTATCATTTCCTAAACGCACTCATAGTATGTAAAATGGGACACACTTCAATGGTGCATGGCCCGAAGTAAATTGATAGTACCACTTTTTTTATAATAATAATCATCATCATAAGCCATTTTCTACCTAAGCGGCATCAATTGCATGGATTCCACTTTGCCATTCTTGACGATTAGTAATTAAGTTTCGATAATCTTTAATGTTTTCAATCCCGTTTAATTACTTCAATCCTTTTTTTTTTTTTTTGATCTTCCTCTCATTCTCTTACCTTCTGTTATTTGAATAAACTAAACTCTCATAATTGGTGCCATTTCAAGCCTCCGTTCATGGTTGTCTGTTTAACTAAAATACCAGTAGCCAGTATGGTTGGAATCTTGTGTGAGCCTAATCTTTGAAAAAATGCATAAAATTGCATGTACCTTCTGAAATTCACTTGCATCAGCTCACTCAAGCATTGAAATGCCTTTGCATTCTTTCGTGGACCTATCCTTTCTGATTTTAGATGAAACAGGGACTTTGATCCATTCGATTTGCGATTGAGACTTCCAGCTGTTCTAAGCAAGCTACACAAAATTATAAATCATAATGGAGGAGTGACTTATGTGCATTGCACTGCTGGTCTTGGTAGAGCTCCTTCTGTAGCGGTAGGCTTTTTTTTTTTCCATTTTTCTTTCCTTTTCTTTCTTCTTATTTTTTTTTTTTTTTGCCTTTATCAATAAATCTATACCAGAATTGTGACTTCATTTTGGATGATAGGAGGGTTATCTATGAAATATCCATTTGAATTTGTAACGGCATAAGAAGATAAGAAAAATCACGTTAGTGATCAATGCTTTTCTTGTTTGCTAGGGCAATGAAGAAAATTGAACTAAAAATAGACTACTTATTTTCTGGATTTATTTGAATTTCACATCACATCACTGAACAACACTGTATAATCTATACCAGAATTGTGACTTCATTTTGGATGATGGGAGGGTTATCTATGAAATACCCATTTGAATTTGTAACAGCATAATAAGATAAGAAAAATCATGTTAGTTATCAATGCTTTTCTTGTTTGCTAGGGCAATGAAGAAAATTGAACTAAAAATATATTACATTTTTTCTGGATTTATTTGAATTTCACATCACATCACTGAACAACATCGTATGTACAATGTATTTAATGGTGTTCATGAATTACAGCTAGCATATATGTTCTGGGTTCGAGGCTACAAACTCAGTGAAGCACATGAGTTGCTCCAGGTACTCCAATTACTCTTTATTGATGCCTCAAATGTTATTTGCTGTAGAAGGTCTGCCAAGGGATGCATCAGTATTGTTAATTTTATCTTGAAGTATGAGGATGCAGTTTTTCATGCACTTTGTTCTTGGTAAAGCAATTGTATCATGTTTGTTATCTTCTGACAATGATGTCAATTCCTCTAGAAAAGTAAATGTCGTCAATGATGTCTGCATGTGATTTTAGATTAGTGAGGTTTCACTTACATTTGTTGTGCATTTGTGTAATATTTACATTCTCTTTTTATTTTCATTTCTGTTTTCATTTGATTGAGTTCTTGAAACCTCTCTTGCAGAGCAAGCGTGCATGCTGTCCAAAGCTTGAAGCCATAAAGAGTGCAACAGCTGATATTGTGAGTCGCTATTTGTGTAGTAACATCGACAGTTTTTTTGTGCGCATTAATTGTCATTGGTCTCTGGTAGGTGTTTGTTGGAGGCAATATATGGACCATTTAGTAGCATTAATCTTGCTTCTTTTCTTTTTTCTTTTTTCAAAATAACTGCAATTTGGATCAAAATAACATACTCTGGCATTGAGATAGAGCCACCAAACTGAAGTTGGATTTCCTTTCTAGCTAATTGGTATGTAATATATCGTGGATATCTTTTGATAACGAAGATAGTTTTTTTTTTTTTTTTTTTTCCACTTTGCTACTGACAAATTTTAATTGGAAATGGCATGAAACTATATCTTGATCATCAATATTTTAGTTTCTATTTCTAATTTCATAGACTTTTATCATTGTTATCCATCATTCACCTCAGATCTATCACAGTCTGTATTGATTGGTAGCCCTTAAAGAGTAGAGAATCTATTGTACATTTCTAAATTGAGAACTGCATATATCATCTGTCTGGTCTTTGTAGACACTGAGCAGAATGTTACGACGACATTTTGTGGTCAGCCAGAAGAGCAACTGATTCCTAATGTATGTGAGAAAAAAAAGGCTAGTAAAAATACACGCCTTTTCTCATGCCCTTTGAAGACATTTCATGATGCAGACTCTTATTCATTTATTCTTAGTTACAAATTTACCTAATTTTTTCTATTTCTTGTACATCAAGCCTGCTTGACTTGAGTGCACTTGAAAAAAAAGCCTGCTTGAGCGCACTTGAACAATCAGGGACCTTATTGGCATGCTAACCGAATTTCCTGTCTTTCTAAGTGAAGTTCAAAATGTGCTTCTTTTAATTTATTTTCTCATTTCTCTTTCCAATGCATGGGATCAACATAGTTAGTTTTACTGCCTTTATTTGTCAAGCATCGCTCAAATGCCCCAGTTACCATAGGTGTTTTCTTTTTTTCTTTTTTGTTGCAGCTTACAGGCATGCCAAAAAGTGTTGTAACTTTGACATGGGGGGACATAAATTGTTCATCAGTTGAAATTTCTGGACTTGATATTGGATGGGGCCAGGTAACGATCCTTGCTTTATATAGCACTGGCAAACCGTGTGGTTCACATCGTTGCCACCATCGATTTCCTAAGTAACATTCAATAGTGCATATCAGACGGTTTGAACCAACTTATTCGTAACTAGTTGAGTTCTATCTTTGTTGTACTTCGGTACTTCACAAAATTATCTTTCCTTATCTTATTATTATCTTCTCATGCTACTCCCAAGTTTCCTTGAACTCATGTCACACACAAGAGGCAAGAAATAAACAGAACAAAATGACTAAATAAATGTTTTTGCTGTGTCACTCAAAAGGGAGATGCCCTATATGCTTTTTTATGACTGTGTGCCCTCTTTATCCCAGTTTGTGGTGAAACACTAGATGCTGGCAGTATGATGGCCATACAATGTCATTATAACTGATTGGATTCAGGATCATAATAATTGACTATGCTGATGACATCAATAACATTATATGATGATCATATCAGTGACTATTAGAAGCCTAAGGATTTGTCCATTTCAGTTGATGAGAGGCAGAGGTCAGTGGGGGTGATGTTATAAGGTGGGGTTTTTCTACTAGCATTTTGGTGGCATTCTAAGCTGTTTATGAGCTTAATGAAAGGTTGGCTCTTACATCTGGTGGCATCTATTACCTATATAATTCCTCCTTGCCTATCCATCTTTCCATCTGCTTTTCGGGCAGAATACTACTTCTTAGTTGGATGACTTATAGCTTATGCAGAAGGCAACTCTAGATATTTTATTTTGATCTCTATTATGGAACCTAATAACTAATCCGACTTCTACTTTCTGTTAGAGAATACCATTGAAATTTAATGAAGAGCAAGGACTTTGGATTATTGAGAGGGAACTACCTGTGAGTATCGTGAATTAGAATTTACTGGATCTATTCAACCTTTCCTGCATGTTAAATTTTCCATCTTGTTGTGGAGCTGCATATCTCTATACTTTTTAATTCGCTTTTTGGCATATTCTTTCCATGATTTCTATACTTTATTGTTAATTTTTGTATGAATATCCATGTCCTAATTTGAAGTTCATGCATTGCATTAAAAAAATTGATTTTAGTAGGTTTTTCTGCTTAATGTGGAGGTCTGATTGTCTAAGCATGTTTAGCATATATTTGAAATTTCTACGATTTAAGGTGCTTTTTTTCTTCTTCTATGGAATACAGGCTAGCAAGATCAATCTCTAATGCACCAAAAAAGGATGCCAGATGTATGTTTTTGATTTGATAATCTAGAGCATCACAGGTGGTAGACACATGCACACTGTCCACTGCACAAGCTCTTATCCCAACCAACTTGTCTGTGCATGAGCCCAGTTCCATTGTTCCTCTCCTCTGGTGTCTTGTGAGGCTAAGGGTGGACTAACTTGGAACCAGTTTGCTTTTAGGCTAGCACCATATGCTGGTAAACCTTCAACTTGATGTTTCAAAACTTTCAACTAAAAGTATTTGACTCTAAAGGGACGCATTTCTTGGTTGGTTGGGATAACTATGGTGCTAGCTTGGGGATCCATCAGCTTTATTTCCAACTCATGTCTCTCAGCAAACTCATTTCGCTTGCATCCTTGAAAACATTTTCTTTCTTAACTTCCCAACATATTGTCTGTTGTGTAGACATTAGATTTTAGATTTCATCACTTGTGTTCAGAATAGAAATCAGACCACAATAGTGCAATGTTTGTCTCTTTTGTTCTGTTTAAGCATTAACTATTCATTTTGGCCAAGCCAACTTGTCCTTGATCATGCAACCACTTTTGTGTTTCCTAGGTACGGCCAATCCATTGTTCTCTCCTGCACACCAACCATTTACATTTTTTTATCAGCTTCACATGTTTAGGGATGTTTATGGTATTTAATTGACATAGTGGGTAGATTTCATAAATATGATTATGTGACTGATTGCTTATTAGCATGCAACTCGACCTGATGGTCTGAGTTTTTACTTGCTTTTCTTCTAGAGTTAAAACTTCAATGCGTAGGTAGAAATATATGATGACCAAAGACATGGGTGTTCACTAAGGCGACTTTGACAGGTAGGACATTATGAGTACAAGTATATTGTAGATGGTGAATGGGTATGTAACCCATATGACTTGCAAACAGAGCCGAACAAAGATGGCCATGTCAACAATTACATTAATGTAAGATTTCCCCTTTGAATCTTTATTTCATTAATTGTCAATATACAACTTCCATTTCCAATGAACATTAGTGTGAAAGATACCGTGGTTGGGTTTGTTTCTGATCTTTTGTACAAGTTCTCATATGGTGTCAAATTGTCTCATCTGCCGTTGTGTACTAGGAGCTAAACACCGACCGTTGTTGTGGATTTCTATCTTGCTAATTGGGAAAAGTTTCATCTCACTTTGTCTTGTCATCCCTTTTAATTAATGTAACATTTTGACTTCCTTGACATATTCCACCTTTTCCACATTGTACTGATACTTTACCCATTGATAAAAGGAAGTAATTCTTAGAGAGGGTTAAGCCCAACAGTTTTAGGAAATTAATCATTAAAAGAAAAAAGGATGTATCAGAGGATGATAAATCAGTTGCACCTCTACTTTTATTTTTTTCCCCTCCTTTTCACGTATCCCGTTCCAATTATCGAATGGAGCTTTTAATTGTAATGCAATTTACGGGTAAAAGCCAACAGTCAACCATTTCTGTCCGCTTGCAGGTTGGTGGCAAGGATACTGACAGCACACACAGGGAGCTTCGCAAACGTTTGATGGATGATGATGTTGACCTTACGGAGGAAGAAAGAACAACAATTAGAATGTTTGTAGAATCATAAACAACAATTAGAATGTTTGTAGAATCATATGACCATTAGCAAACAAGAGCTAAATTTTGCTGCAAATCAATGAGGTTTATGTAGAACGATAGATGGATGAGACTTTAAATAATGTTCTCAGCCAGATATGCTGATCCGCCTATGTAATTTTTTTTCTCCTTCATTCAGTACATTTCTACTGGAATGCCTGTGCCTTTAGCATTGATCTTATGCCTGGAACAGGCCCAGGGGCATCCCTTATTGTTATTTTTGCAAGCTATGTTGTCCGGCATATTTATTTCAGATAATTACTCTAATCTGTATAATCTTCTTCCAAGATACTATTAATGTTAAATCACATAAATCATGGCCATCATCAACAGTTGTTTTCCACCTAGGCAGGATTAACTGTATCGATTCTATCATTATCAAAAAATAATAATAATCATAAAATAAAAAACTGTATCGGTTCTATCGCGTCGATCTTGTCAGTCTTGAGTTGCTGAATTGTCTTTCTGGAACCTTAAGCATTTTCATCTCTCCTCATGTCCTTTTTTTCTTTTTTACTTTCTTCTATTTTTAAGAAATATATTGGTTTGAATGGATGTCTTTTTATGTAGCTAAACTAAGTTAAGTATATTTTCTCATATTTTATTTTTATTGGCTTTACTTTCGGAAATTCATAAATTACTTTGTATTTAATTTTCCTATCTTAAGATCGTCCTTCTACATCACCACTTGCATATAATAAGATCATAAGAAGACCAAGGGAAGCACATCCAACTTAGGACGTCTATAAAATGACGAAACGTATGAACTTGCATAGAAGAAACTCTTAAAACGTTTCATTTTCCACCATGATGCTTCAGTAAAATTAATTCTAGCCGTTAAAATTTAACATTATTTGTTTCTCTTAGTTTTCAAAATTTTAATAATTGAACTATAACAAATTCATGACTGGGATGCATGTTCATGCATGCATGTTTGAGGAATTTAGAATAGAAAAGGGCGAGTCTTTTCGAGTGCATGACTGATGTAGTGCTCTTCACGTCCGCGCACAACAACCTCAACACCAACTCACTAGTCAATCATCGCTTCATATAAAGATGTTGTTCTGTCTTCATCCAGAGAGAGAGAGAGACAGAGAGATGGCAAAGGTATTGCTGTTCACGATGGTAGTAGCCTGTGTGTTGATGCGGTATTGCCATGGCAAGGACGCTTGGAAGAGTGATGCCAAAGTCATCAACGTGGGTGGGAAGGTGATGTGCCAGGATTGTAACCAAGGCTGGAATGAATGGGCGCATCCATCCACTCCTCTCCAGGGTATATATTACTTCTCATCTCTAGTTCTCTTAAATTTTTTTTTTTTCCCTTTCTTCCCTATCTTCACCCCAATTAAGAAGACAGCTCTGCATGCCACTGTTCTTCTCCCCAGAAAAGTCAGGAATCTATCACATGACTGCAAACCATTCGTGCAGCTTGGAATTTTACAGCTGAATATAGTTTATTGTGTCCAAGTCCAGTACTCCAAGCAAATAAAAGCCAACCAAATATTTAATCCATTTTTTGATTTGATGGTTGAAACTTTTTTTTTTTTGATCGGAGGATATTTTACATCATATCTCAATTCATATTACATTCAAACTCTGAGATAATTCTAACAAGCTTACAATGGAAGACGACAACAAACTTCCATATATCAAGTAGGGAGACCGCTAGCTCCCATCAAAGTATAAAGGGGGATCACATGCCCCCATCACAAATATGGTTCAAAATCCCATGAGGAATTCGAACCACGCACCGGCTGGGAACTGAAATCCCGTTCCGCAGCCGGTGACCAGACGAGCGGAGCTCGTTTGGCGATTTGATGGTTGAAACTTAAGAGGGAAATGATCGCCTAAATGACAATATTCCAAAGTTTTTCATCGAAATAATCGAATTGAGGCAATTATGTGCATTCCTGCAAAATTAAGTGTCAGAGAATTTTTTTAATGCTGGATCATCTAATATTACATATATGGCTGCAGGCTGCAAAGTTGCCATAACTTGTATGGACCGTGGGAGGGTGGTGTATTATGCGAGTGATGAGACAGATGAAGAGGGAGAATATGAGATCAGCCTGAGCAAGTTAATCAATGGGAAGGAGCTGAACTGGGAAGATTGCAAGGTGAGACTCATGTCATCCCCACACCCACAATGCAATCTTCCCACCAACTTCGGCAATGGCCGAACTGGTCTCAACCTCTCTCGACCCAATCTCGTCTACCGTGATTCCATCAAGTACTTGCTCGATCCTTTCTACTTCACTTCTCCCATGTGCGAAGAACCAGATACCAGCAGTTCTACTGATCAAGACCCAAAGGACAAAGGAAGCAACTACTGATCGATCGATATAGATGTGCATCTCCAATATTAATATTATAAGCTGCATACATGCGATTGTATTTGCAATTCCCATTTTTTCTTCTTTTGGTTGGGTGTTTGAACTATCACAGAGCAACAGTTTTTTTTTTTTTGATTGGTATATAATTACATGTATCTCAACACATATCATACTTGAAGATCTGAGACATTCTTACAAATCAGGGGACACATAACGTCCCAAAGAAATCTGGAAGACACAGCTTCCAACAGCCACCTGGGAGATCACCTTGCTCCCACACTTTTCCCCCCGGGAGACCACCATGCTCCCACGCCCATCAATTTGGGACCGAAATCCCGTATGGGATTCGATCCCCCGCCAGCCGCACAAACCAGACAGTTTTTAGTACAAAATAACATGCTATTTTTGTGAGAGGAGTGCTTACGGTGAAAGCACTGTTGACAATTCACAAACTATCCTAATCTACATCATTTGAAATGAATGGATTAGATTTTCTTGGGAAATAATGGTTAGAGAGAAATGGGAAATTTAGATTTTTTTAGCAAATTAGACTCCGTAAGTTTGCATATTTGCAAAATAAAGCCTATTATTAAAATTTGACAATTTATTAATTAATTTAATGTTTATGTGACATCGGTACCTATGTGGCATTAGTTTTAACTACGCAATCAGGCATGGAACCCAACTTAACCTTATGTAATTTTTTTCATTCACGCCCAAAAAAAAAAATTAAAATTTTTACCTTAATTATATAGGGCTCCACTTCTACGTATTTAAATTTTAAGATTTTGATTTTCGATAAAAAAAAATTCAATCCATTTATTATATTTAACATTACTTACTTAATTTTAGATAGGAGATCAAGTTTCATCTAAATCAAGTATATGCATGAGCTGTATTTGCTCATATATATATATTCATATGTAAATTATGAAAAATACATAGATCCATTCACACATGTATTAAAATATAATAATACTTTATAAAATCATTTATTTCTATACAAATATTACTTTAAAATTGATATTTTAGTATTAAACTATTTTATACACATTTATAGATGAACTCATATACAATCATACTAAACAAATGAAAGAGTTTCTATGATAATATAAATGATGTTAAATACAATAGACGGAGTAGACTTTCCATTAACCATTAAGATTTTAAAAATAGAAACGATTACATAGAAAAGAAATTTCATAGAAGCAAACCCAAATTATATATATAAATGGATTTAATTGGATTTTCCATCAACGATCAAAATCTTAAAAATTAAAGAAGTTACATGGCTCCGCTTTTGTATAACTTATGAAACACCTTTTCTATATAACTCCTTTCATATTTAAAAATATTGATTATTGATAGAAAATCCACTTCATTCATTATATTTTACATCATTTGTATTATCTTTGAAACCTTTTTATTTATTTAATTTCACTGTATATGGGTCTCGTCTATAAATGTGTAAAATCAATGTAATAAAATAATTTAATGCCAAAATATCAATTTTAACCTAGTTTTTTCAACATCTAAACCATCTAAAATATCTCTATTCTATACATAAATAATTCTATAAAATATTATTACATTCTAATATATGTGTGAATGGATTTAAGTGTTTGTCATAATTTACACATTAATATATATATTTTTCAACAAATAGTACCTATAAACATACTTGATAAGGATGAAACTTGGTCTCTTATATAAATAAATGATGTTAAATACAATGAATGGATTAGGTTTTTCCATTAATGAATAAAATCTTAAAAATTAAGGAGATTACATGGCTCTACTTTGGAGACTACATATATAAAACCATTCATGTCGGTCTGTTGTAAAATGGGTCTCGCGCATATTAGAACACAATGAAACTTTATATAATCATTTATCTATATAAAAATAATATTTAAATAGTTTAGATGTTGAAAATACCATTTTAAATTAAATTATTTTATCATGTTGATTTTACATTAATTTAATATGGGGATTATACGCATGTTGGATTTAGATTAAAATTGGTATACTAATAGACTGAACAAGTTTAAATATAACAGATGAGGAAGATTTTTCATTTATGATCAAATGGAGCGCACGGTGCATAGACTACATGGTGTAGTCGTATGCCTTGGATTGCTTCTTGAGGTGGGCTAAGTAGGATATTTTCTTAACCTAGGCTAACATGGTCACTTCTCTATATATATATATATAATGCGTAATCTATCTTGCCTAAAAGCTAGTTGTGGTCTTAATCCAAGTTCAATTCTTGTTGAAATATGGATAAGAATGTGGTATTGGTTTCAACGTGTCTTTCTCATATATAGGTAGTAATTAAACAACAACATATAATGAGTGTTAAGGGTCCAGTTGATAACCACTTTTAAAGTGTGTTTGAGAAGTAACTTTTAGATAAAAAAATTTCAAATCGGAGAAAATGATATTATAAAATAAGAATAATAATGAGAAATAAAGATAATAAGTTAAAATAAATAAGTTAGTTGCGCAAGTAGTCATACATAAATAATTGAAAAATAAAGTTTTAAATTAAAAAATTGTAGTTTGAAAATTTTTGAATATAAACAAACACACCCTTAAAGTATAAAGTGTGGTACATGCTTCCGCTTTTAACCAGTGTTTATTGGTTTTTAATTATAGCCTAAATTTTCTCATTTTAACTAGTAAATAAGTTGTGATAAGTATGGAAAATAAAAAGGTGAAATCCAAGCTTTTTCAAAAAAGTAGCTTGCATAGTTTTCAAACCATCTAGCTAAAGAAAGCCTAACATAACTAAGAATACAAAGGCAGATTCGTAGTAAAACAAAGAAAATAATAACATAAAAATAAAATAATTCAAGGTAATTTAAAAGTGAAGTAATAAATGATAAAATAAAGGAAGATAGAGTAATTTGGGTATATGTAGAGGAATGATCTTGTTAGTTCAATCTAAGCAAATGCTCCGCTAAGTACACTTCAAAAAACGCATTTATAACAATTTTTTTTGTTTTTTCTTCATACACTTGTTTATCTAAGTGTATTTAATATTTAAATTAAGTTTTACCATTTTTGGATATGAGTATATATTTTTTGAGATTTTTTAAAGATAAAGGTATTTTAAATACATATACACACATAGATGTTTAACAATCTCAAAAAAATATATAAATATATCCAAAAATGGTAAAATTTTGTTTATATGTTAAATACACTTAGATAAACAAGTATATGAAGAAAAAAGAAAAAAGTTGTTGAAAACAAATTTTTTAAAGTAAGCTAAGTCGAACATTTATTTAGCCCGGGCTAACCGAATCACTCCTCGTATATGAAACAGAAGCGTCATGTAACATTGATTAAAAGAGCTAAATTTATTCAAAGAGAAAATAATAAAAGAATAAAAGAAAGATTAAAAGATAATGATGAAAATAATTAATCAAGATACAGAATATCAAAAAATAATAAACATCTTAATTTTGATCACCCAAGTCGCAACAAAATCCATGCACCCCATTTAGGTGTAAATGGTTGATAACAATGATAGTAGACATGAAATTTACGAGGACTCTATTACTAACATGCAAGAACAAAACAAAAAATAATATTTTTTAATATACTTTTTAATGTGGCTTGACATTTTTAACTTCTAAGTATCATATTTTATATGTTATTATCACCATATTTGAATCATTTTTTATATTGTTCATATAACTATCTTCATTTTTTATATTGTTTATATAACTATCTTGTTTATTTTAACTTTATTCTTTTTTACTTCTTTTATTATCATTTTTTAAAATGTTTTTTTGATTTTTCTAATTTTACAACATTTCTCCCATTTTTGTCCTAACCATTGCTTCCCGGCTTCTAATGCGACGTGGCATCATAATAGATCAACAATATTACTTTTTTAATATATATTTTCAATGTTATTTTACATTTTCCATATAATTAATTATTTATTTTATCATTATTCTTTTTATTGATTGTAATTATTACTGTTATAGTACATCACTTTTTCATTTTTCGTTACCAAATGTCCCCCGAGTAGTAGGCCGGAACTTATCCATGTGGTCTTTTTATATTTTTTGAATTTTTTTATAAAACTGTTAATATAAGTGTCTTTAACATGCGTATCAATTTTTTACTATTTTTGGAGGTGTAACTGATTTTTAAAAATTCTAAAAATCTTTATTGATTTTTAAACATCCTAAAAGATCTCCACTGATTTTAAAAATACTAAAAAATATTTAAAAATGATAAAAATTAATACATATATTAAATATAATTAGATTAATAGTTATGTAAAAAAATTTAAAAAAAAATGTATACACCAGAGAGTGCATTGAGGCAAAATTTCAAAAAGAAAAAGTGTCTGAGCCTTAATGCTCCTGAGTGCATGCAACTACAACCGAAGCGGCCACATTTGCCTCAGCGTAGTAAGCCGGCGACAATAGCAGAGTATGAATTGAGCGAAATAAGTACGCCCACATGCCCGCATCAGCTGAGCAGAGCAGGCGACTAGTGCCTTCGAATGGAATTTCTCATTCATCTTCCCTCTCCGACGTCTCCGTCATTCATTTGAAATTCTGAGAAACGAAAATTTCTTCCCGGGCAATGCCCAGCAGCAATCCTTCTTCCGCTGTTCTTCTCCGACCAGGAGATGACGATGAAGAAGAAGAAGAAGAAGAAGAAGAAGAAGACAGCGACTATGATAGCGAAGAATACCAAGAAGACGAGAGGGACGAAGGAGACGAGGAAGAATACATTCCTCTTGTGAGAAGAAGCGCCAGCAATCCACGGCCTCCTCCTCCAAATTCTCCTCGACCCATTCTCATCGAGCAAGAAGACGAGGAAGACAGTCCAGGGGAGGATGAGGAGGACGATGGGGCTGTTATAGAAGTAGAAACAGATGGGGGTTACGATTCAGGCCCCAAGAAGCCTGAAAGCGAAACTGATGTGGGTGATGCGGGCGGAGATGAGCCCGACACTTTCTCCTGCTCCATTTGCATGGAGCCCTGGACCTCCATCGGCCCCCATCGGACATGGTTAGCTTTTCGTTACCCTATTTTTTTCTTGCATTTTTTGGGAGGATATTCCGTTATTCCTCATCAAAGATTCTGCTTTTTCTGCAATTCTTTCTGCTATGTGTGATAGCATTTTCGCCTTGCTAACATTGCTGGCACCAATGGGATTGATGCGTTGTATAGGAATCATATTATCATTCTTTTGTGGCTTCTTTTTATCGGTTTGCTGTTCTAGATGTCCGATTGGTGTGAATCGAGTGTTTCATGCCAATATGTTGGAGAAGTGCAAACTTAGGATGAAATTATGTTCGAGAAGCTTTGGAGAATTCGGATTGTCCGCACGGATTCCACATGGATGAATGGATGATTTTTTGAAGAGAGAAAAAAAAACTCTTTGATTTTACTGCAGGTGTTCTTTTTGTAATTCTAATTTTTGGGGTTTGGACTTTCCCTTGATTGGTGAGTTTTTAAATTTGAGTGCTGCAGTTGCCTTCCTTGTGGACATGTCTATGGTAGATCTTGCATTGATAGATGGATTAGGCAAGGCAGCAGTAAGAGCAAGGTACTTCACTCATCATCTTTTTTTTTTTTTTTTTTTTTTTTTTTTTTTTCCTTTTTTAAGTGTGATGAACCAAGAGTTATGTTTCATCTGGTCTTCTAATTTCCAAAATTCAAGGCCCATGATATAGTGATCTTAGCTGCTGGAGTGGACCCACTTTGATGCTGGCAATTTCCTGAGGTGGAAGGTTTTAGCAAACACTTTCCATTGTGGTTTTTTAGTATTTATTTGCTATCTATTTGGTGGCAGTTATCAATGGGTAAATGTGACAAAGATAAAAATAGGTATTGAAGCCTCATCCCAATTAAGAATCGTGCCACACCTTATGGATGGTCAATGCAACTCTTTTCATTAGACCTACAAAATCCTAGATAGTCTCACAACACAGCTTAGGCCATGGACCACTATCCACACCAAATGGTGGTTTTTTGAGTCATCATGGTTAAAAGAGTAAAATGGGGAAAGTAGATTCAATGTTTTGGTTTTCCTTGGATGTCTTTTACAAGGCAATTTCCTACTAGAATGTGATGCTCTCCAGAGTCACAATGGGACTGGCAGACTTGAGCAATATCAAACATATCTTCATTGCTTAAGAAAGAGTTTCTAAACCCAGCATGGTTTAATTGATGAGGGAAGTAAAAAGATTATAAGCTATAACACAAAAAGTTGTTTTTTCAAGCCAGTGGGGTGATATATGGTCAACACAATGATGCATAAAGTAAAAACCCTAATTTATGGGGATTGTTTCACATGGGCATTCAGCAATATATATATATATATACACACACACACACATATTAAATTGGTTTTGTTCTAAAAAATAGGATCTTGTAAACTTTTCCAATTGAATTTTTTTTTAAAAATTATTCTTGGTTTCTTATAGTGATGACGTACTTTTATTAAATATTTCATCTTATTTCTATCTATATTTCATTTTTCAGTGCCCACAATGCAATGAGAAGTGTAAGTTATCAGAGATCAGAAACCTTTATGTACCTCATGTTGTTGTTGTGGATGAAGATCTACAGAAGGTAATTATACATTTATATGTAGAATTTTGTAAAGGTTTCATGGTTGTTTGTATTGATAAAAGCAATATTGCATGCAGGAACTGGTTTCTCTTCGGTCCGAAAATGAGCTTCTTAAGATGCGGGTAAGTCACTGTTGTCTTTTGATGGAAGTCAGTGTATTTTGAACTTGTAAATATGAATTATGTTAGATAGGAAAATGTTTTTTGGGTGATGAGCGAGGATTCCAATCATTCTTTTACCGCTGACAACATGATCTGGGGCTGAAATATCCACATTTGGTGTTTGCAAATGAATTTGAGAGGGAAAAAAATTCATCCATGTTAAAGCATTGGAGGGAGGAGGAGGAGATGGGTTTCCATTTTTTTCAAAAAATCTCCTTTGGCAAAGGGAAAGATGGATGCAAAGGCATTGAAATGTGGCCCATCTGGGACACTAGATGTGATGGGGATTTGGGCAATTACTGGAGGTGGGAAGGGGAAGTCAGTTTTTTCTGGAGGAGGAGAAGAATGCTGAACTCTGAACAAAAATGGATCTGTTTCTGGCAGCAACAGCTTTTTCGTTTGCCATTTTGGTCATGGGATTGGATTTAGGGTCTGTTTGGGAGATGTTAAAAAAAGTGCACAGGTGGAAATGAAAATATTTTTGAAAAAGTGAAAGAGCGATGTATTATGATAGGAGTAAAGAGCATGAAGAGAAAATAGATAGGGTATTTGTGTACAAAGATGTGAAAATGATTGGAATAAAGATAATAAAAAAAGTAGGGCTGTTAAGTCAATTCATAGCAAAAGGTGTGTAGGGGAACCAGTTGGATGGACACGCTATGAAGGCTTGAAGGCAGCGGCATTACCGCTTTTAGAAAGTGGTGACACAAACGTTGCAACAGGCGCAAAGAACAAGTAGGGAAGAAGGGTTTTGAAGGGCATTTGAGTAATTTAGAAAATTTGACATGGAGCTCTAGCAGCATGTGTGTATTTGCAATTTATATCAAACAATGTGAGTTTATTTAGTATTTTAAAACAAGGTGGTAATCTGTTGTGTCGATGAAGCGAGGTTGGCATACTTGCAAAAGGTCCTGTTCATAATGATAATTTTATATTTGTTGTTTGTCTTTAGTGCAGGGTGTGGTAATTGCTCGGAGAGTATAGGGATTAGATTGTGGCTTCCCATAATTGATATGGAATGGTTGTTGAATCTGTGGGTCTTGAGAGTATGAGTTGATAAGCATTCAGGTTTGGGGCCTTTGTTCCCAACCCCTTTTCTACTTCGATGGTTAATTTTCTATGTATTGTAAACTGTTTTCTTTATGATTATTTCTTTATTTTTATCTATAATTTTTGACAACAAAACATTTGATTCTATAGTGAATGTGTTAAATGTCATGTTTTAATTTCCAGCTGTCTATTGCGTATCTTGATGTACCTAAACTAACTGCCCATTGTCTATGTTGTTTGTGCAGAATTCTTCTTTGCTAGAGGAAGTGCGCATGCTGAAGGTAACAAACACCATCCTTTATATACTGGTGGCTAGGACATGCTCCTTGATGAATCATGCAGAGCTTTTTCTGAAGTTTCTAATTTCACTGTTATTCATGTTTCTGTTGTGCCATAATGCTGCCATACCTGTTTTTGTTGTTGCTGCTGCTGCTTCCGCTGCTTTAATAAAATTTTTGCTTGCCCAAATATGGATGTGGTTGGAATACAATTGGTGGTTGTTGTCGATCTGTGTGAATTTAGGGAGGGAGAGCATGTGAATGTTGTTAAGGGTGTGTTTGTTTGGGATATAAACATGTCAACCAAAACTTTTCAATCTAAAACTTTTCACTCTCCATAATTACTCTATTTTTTAATTATTTTTTCACATTTTCCTATACAAACTACCCTACTTTTCAATCATTTCTACACAACTATCTATACAACTAACCTATCTATTTTAACTTTATTCTCTTTACTTCTCATCATTACTCCTATTATATCACATCATTTTCTATCAATGTGACAACTTCTACCTCAAAATCTTTTCATCAAAAGTTTTACCCCCAACCAAACACACCCTAAGTCTTTTTCTTTTAAAATTTTATGATTATCAATGGGTTTTTGGGTGCCTCTTTTTCTCTGTGTTTAAATATAACATTTTTCTAAATCTGGAGTTCACCATAGACTTTTATGCATTGTTATAATGAATCATTTTTCTATTTTGCTGATCCTCTTGCAGAAGCGTCAATCAGAGGTAGAAGCTTATGATAAGCAGGTGAAAGCTTACATGAACCTTAACATGCATATGTGCCTTCTCAACATTAATTGTCTGTGTTTTTTTTTTTTTCCTCCCTTGATGATGAAAGCTTCTGTTTCTTGGCTTGAACCTTTTATTCTTCACAGAGGAGAGCACGTCTTGAATACGTGCCATCAGGAGGAGCACGCATGAATTTCTTTGAAGATCCTGGCAAAGGTTTGTGCTTCAAATAAGAAAAATCCTTCTTCGTTTATTTTAAAATTATAGAAGTTTTGTCACCGCTTGGATAGCCAAGTGGCCGACATGGTTGTGTGTAAAGTAATGTAAGTGGGAGATCCAGGGTTCAAATGTTGGGTAGATGTAGTGACCTCATTACCTGCCCTTGGAGTATGCTTCCATCAGGTGCCTGGTCATCCAAGGTGGGTGACACGTTAAAAATATAAAAGTTTCTGTTTTTTGTTCATTCGCCGTTGATCTTGTTCAGGGCCTCTGGCTGTTTGAGAAGCTTGTGGGAGTTTGATTTTTATCAGAAATTGTTCTTATGATTACTGGATATTTGGTACAGTGTTCTGGGTTTATTTGAATTAATGACTGGTGATAAACTGATAAACTATTTAATGATGTGTGTGCAGAGACTAATATTAGGTCACAAAATTATAGCCCAAGAAGTTCACAACATTGCAGTATTTTTTTGAAGGTATGATCTTGATTTCCGGTTGATGTAAGCATTTTTCACTTGGCATTGACTGTTCAAGATTGATGGTAGGAACTAGGAAATTCCCCTATTCTTAACAGATTTGATCTTGTGTACCTTTGCTTGTTCTAAAATGTCATTGAGAAGAAATAGATACGAGGCTATTTAAAGTAATTTGATAATGACAAGTAGCACTTGCTCAAATTATCTGCTATGAATTATCAAAAAAAAAAAAAAAACTTGTGTAATGTGTCTCTATTGGGTAAATTAGAGCTGAGAGCAGTCCCACTTAGAAGGATTGTGTTGCTAAGTTGTCATGATTTGGGCTAACCAAGGACAACACTTGTTGTACATCCCAAGCCAATCAGTTGGTTAGGTTGGGGCTTGGGAAGATTAAACTGTTTGGGTTGGGTACAATGCAAATTGTTTGGTTCAGTTGAGTTATGGGAAAATGCTACTGCAAATGCAAAGCATGAACTCATTAAGGATAAACTAATCTCTAATGATTGACAAATGGTGGATGATCTGCTTTACACGGTCTCCCTAGAAAAAAAACAGTGGACATCTGCTGATTTACAGTTTGCATAGTTGAGGTTTTCTTAAGGTTGGATTTTGGGGAATTCAGTTCCTTAACCCAAGCTCCACTCAAGCGTTTTGGGTTTTGAGTGTTTTTTTTTTTTTTTTGGCACATTGGAAAATGTGCTTATTTGGGACAGATTTAACTTGGGTGATCTCATCCAAGTCGTAACCTTGCGAGTTGGACAATTTGGTCCTCAAAAGGACTCTTTGCAAGTCATATAAATATTAGAGTGAAAAAAATTAATTATTCGAGACAAGAGACTGACGGATAGAAGCCTTTTCCTTTTTGAAGTTTTTGTTCATTGGTTGGTGTGGCCTGGATATGCTAGTCCTCTTTACAATGAATTCAGCTTAGGCCATTAACATTCAGATCTTCATTTTATGTTAATAATGTTTTGCAGGATGAATTTGGGGTTGATGGTGCTCGGGTTTTTGACATTGATGCTTCTAACGAAATCCTAATTGTTGCTCGTAGACCATTGACGATGGCTGGAGCTGATATGCTTACCAAAGTATACTTCAGTTCAACATTGCAGAGGTCCTTTCATGGTTTATTAAAGCAGTGTTTTTATCCAAATTGATTAAGTTATTTCCTGTTGTGTCCTCTGCAGATTAGCTTGCTTCCTCCATACGAAAATGATAACATTCAACTTCCACATGATACAAAAGCTGTTAGAGACATACGTTTTTCTCCTCCTCCTGGAAGACTTGCGCTATTGGCTTCTATGGGGAAGAAACTGTCAATTCTCAGGTGCACATGCATGTGAAAATATCTTTCATACAGTATTATTAGAGCATCGTGGAGATATTTGATTCATTTTGTTTCTTTTCAGCATGGAAAGCAATAATCTGGTCCTGAACTATGGCTTACCAGTATGTTGTTCATTCCTTTTCTATGACATTTTTTATAGCAGTGTTGATCATGTGCTTGTGATGGACATATCCCATTGTCCCTTACATGATGCATCTTTGACAATTTCACAAAACACTCCTCTTTGCGTGTTTTTTATTTATTTATCTAGGTCAATAAAGGCAAAATATGAATCTATAAAAACAGGAGAAAGAAGATGCTATGAGCTTATCTCTCTGCCTTCAGTATTTATTGAACTGTCTAACACGTAAATCATAGCTGGCATTATGAGAAGAAACTTTTAGCAGATGACAAAAATTTTATTAGAAGTTTGCCACTTCAGGCCTTTCAAGTCATTACTTTAATTATTTAATGGGAGCTGGTATTATATTTAAAACATCTTGAATGATGGACACGTATAAACTGCTCAGGTTTTTGATCGACGTTTTGGTAATTCTTCAATAGGTCATTCTTTGTGACAATATTTTTTTCCTAGGTGCCTGCCTGGTCGTGTTCGTGGGATTCCAATTGTCCACATCATGTCTATGCTGGTTTGCAGGTCCAATCTTTAGCTATTCTGTATTGCAATATGTGAGATAGTATCATCAATGTTGTTAACACGGTTTCATTTCTGCTGCTCACTCTATTCATGCAGAATGGAATGCTGATGGTGTTTGATTTGCGCCAAACTGTGGGACCAGTTATGTCTACTAGTGGTTTGACTAGTCATCCAATTCATTCTATCCATTCTGTTGTGGATGATGGTTTGCAGAGTTCGGTCTCTGGTGCTAGAACACTTTTAACTGCTTCATCTATTGGTCCATGTCAATGGAAAGTTGGGGGTGGCAATGAAAGGTTCTTCCTAATCTTTGAACTTTGATGCCTTTTTGATGTTCATATTTCCAATGATTTCCCTTCACTTGAAGTCTGACTGGATAAATCTTATGTACTTTCCTTTTTGTTGAGGTCTTTTTAGGTTGCCATCTTTGTGGGAATTGTATAAAAGCATTAGAATCCTGCATTTGGGTTTTAATATGTACTCATTTGTTAAACAACATCCTTCCTTATTAAGTGGTGTTTGCGACATAACTTACTGGAAGCCAACCGCATATATCCAGTGATGGACAATGCGAATGAGACTGTTGTATACAATAAATAGGGTTATTTATGTCTTTATTTAAGAACATTATTCATTCAGCTTTGATTATAAAATTGTTTGTAGGGGTCTATTTATAATTTTATATTATATATAATGTTTTGTATTAGGTTTTCAATTTCGATGAATTCAAAATAATTATCATCTCTTCTATCTTTTCTCATATTTTTCAATCTTCTAATCTTCCTTCTCTAAACACTTTTTAGCTATGTAATTTCCTTCCCGTAGTCCTGGGAGAATCCATTGTTTGTCTACTTCCTTTGTCTGTCCTATGACAAATTGGTACCAGAGCTAAAAGCCTAGTATCAGATTTTCGACCATACAAATCCTTTTATTCATTATCGTCAATCTGCCAGTTGCAACCTTCACTACCATCCACCATCATAGAAGCATATCATCACACAACTCATCACAGCAGAATATCCCTCTTGCCAATAGATGACCCTTCAGATGAAAATATGTGCTTTAGTGATATTAGTTGTGAAGATTAATTGAAAAACTTCTCACGAATCTAAAACCTTTGCCTGGAGTTTGCAAAGTTGCTACTCCCAGAGTTTAAAAATTGAGGCATATTCTTTGTAAAGGAAAGATTCTGGTTTTGAGAAGGGAGATTCTGCGGCTTCAAAGCTCGTCTTGCTATTGTTGAGCCTAGCTCTAGTCTTGGGTTTGTGGTTTCATGAATACAATGGAGAGGGAGAAAGATAGGTCTGTCAACTTCTAGGCCAGGAGGTACTACCCAATTTCCAATAAACTGAGGACCAAGGCCTCCAGATATGTGGCTAGTGAGTCATCCTCAATCTGACCACCGGAGAAGCTGTGTTCGGAAGGGGATGACAAGTTTACAAGGTTTCTTTGCTCAATTCGACTTCTTTTTCACTATTGGCCACTTCTCTGTACTCTATAGGATCTTTATTGCTTTGATTGTACTTGTTCTCATTGCCATGTTATCTGTGCATAATACTTCTAAAATTTTCTTGTTCTGCAGGCCATTTTTAATTCCCGAAATGGAGAATCAAGATGTTTGTATATCACTTGCTTATTGTGGCTCCAGAAATGATATCGTTGCTTCGTTCCGCCCAAAAATTCAGATTCCTGGTGACAGTTTGAGTTCTCAGGCTTCATTATCTGCTTCACCAATTGCATCCAGAGAGTTTACCGTTTCATCTTCACCAAATTCTAGACCACCAGTATTGGGTTCTCATGTTTTTGTTAAGAGGGTCGGTGCAAATTCCTACCAAAGTATGGGTGCTACCCCAAGTAATGTTAGTGAAGTTCGATTTCCAAAATCAGCCATTATAAGCTTTGATGACAACTACTCACTCTTTGCATTTGGAGATGAGGTGACACATGGAGTGTGCCTGAGGGGCTTGCCATCTTTTGGCATCATTAAGCATCTCAAACCACACCCAAATCCCATACTAGATCTGAAGTACACATGTTCCAGAGGCCTAGCTTTACTTGGGTGTATAAGTGAGAACAGGATGCAAATTTTCACCTGCTCAAGGCATTGATGAATTGATTGTGGTGATTATTATGATCAGATATTGGTGAGTTCATTTTCATTAGATTCTCTTTCCAGTAATTTCTATTATTTCTGAAAATATCATCTTTCAGATGCCTTAAGCTGGAGGTATCCTGCTGACCCTTAGAAGATTAATTTCATCGATCGAAACATGTGATCAATGTCATGGATTATTGGTTTTTTACAGTTGAACCTTTCCAAGTAAAATAGTATTAGTGTGTTTCATTGTGTTTATTCATTCGAGTGGCATTCATATTATCCATGTGTTGTACCATGATGATCCACATATCAGATCATGTTGATGCATATATTATACCTTGCAAAACAATTGAGATCTTTTTTCCCCCATAGTCTGATCGAACTGTTTTTCTATCTTCATAGATTATGTCATTTTGCTATCTCCATTTACATTCACTCTATCGTTTCCTTTTATGAAATTTCTCTTTTACATCAACGGATTCCTCTTTGTAACCTTAGGGTGCAGTTCCAACTGTGTTTTGAACTTTGGGTGTACAATTCTGTCTCTTCTTTAATGTAATTTTTAATGATTCCTGGATTTTTTGAATTAGGTGCGGGCTATGCTGAAAGTGTTATTGAGAAACCAATGCTGGCATCTATCATGCTTGCTTATGGAAAGATATGCCTGAGTGGCCACTTTCTCACTCTCTCAGGCAAGTGGACCATCAGCCGAGGCTGCATCTGGCTTTCTTGATGATGTTATGGAATGTAGCAAGGGGATTTCTAACTGAAAGAGACTGGTCAGCAAGGAGATTTCTAACTGAAAGAGAAGGTGTTCTGTGGTAAAACTGTTGTCTTAAAGCCAACTGGTCATTGTTATAGTGCTTTATGAACATGTGACTGCAGGTCCACATGGACAGTTAACCTCTGTCATGGGAGACAAATCCTTCATCTCTGAAAGTGGTTGACTGGTGGAGTCAGGAAAAGTAGATAACCATGATTTTAATGTCCAGATTCTAGAAAGCGTTCTCCAAATCCCCATTTTCATGTTCCAGTTAAAAGTAGTTTCTATGTGGCATGGCTGGAGAAGAAATGACTGCTAACTGGGGGGAATTTTGCACTTCACATGGGCGTACGCTTCTGTCTCCTGCTTGCGGCCTGCTTGCTGGTATGTAAATTGTGCACATTTCTCAGAACCCATTTCATTTCAATTGGAGAGGGAGGGAGGGAGGGAGGGAGGGAGGGATGATCATGTACATTTACATGTACTATAAGTTATTGTACATTTGACTCAAAACGAGCCTTACATTCACTTTAATGTATTAATACTTTATATAATTATTTATCCATGTATAAATTATATTTTAGATAGTTTACATGTTGAAAAAATAACTTTAAAATTATTATTTACGTCAAATTATTTTATCGCGTTGATTTTATATTATTTTTAGATGGAGTCCATGCACATATTCAATTTGGATGGAAATTGATATGCTTATAAATTAAACAATTCTAAATATAATGAGTGAAGTAGATTATCATTTTATGATAATGTGTTGTCCATTTTGAGCCAATTGTACCGTAAGTTATGATATAGTTAACTGCATTGAATTATATTCTACGAGAATATATATAGGATAATATTCAAGTGTAGAGCCACTGCACCATAATTAGTGCAGTGGTGCTGAAATGGGCCCCACATGATAAAATTAAAATCTACTCTACCCATTGTATTTAGAATAATGTATTCTATTATCATATCAATTTTCATCCCAATCGGATATGTGTATGGGCCCTACACATATTAGATTGCAATGAAACTTTATACAATCATCTATCCATATAAAAATCATACTTTAGACGGTTTAGATGTTGAAACTACTTTAAACTTGATATTTACGTTAAACTATTTTATTACGTTTATTTTGCACCATTTTAAGATGGGGATCACACACATGTTTGATTTGAATGAAAATTGGTATGCTAATAAAGTGAACAATTCTAAATACAATGGGTGGGGTGAATTTTCCATTCATGATCAAGTGGGGCCCACAGTGCATGGACTGCATAGGGCAGTCGCATGTACTGGAACATTTTCCGTATACGCGAATCCAAGCAGTTTCCACTGCTATAAATATTTATCAAAGTACACCTGCACTTGGTTCTCAAGCCAGAAGTATTTTCTTCCATCGCATTTCATTTTGACGGTGGCTGCCTAGCTTTTTAACAAAAGAATAACATATATGCCTTTGGCCCAGTATGTCTTTTATTGCACAGAAGCATGGAGGATGATGGTATCTTCTAGATAAGATGGTATTAGTTGTGTGGATACAGGCTTATCCTGTATAGGGCGAGGTACATTGATCAACTAGCTAGGATCATTTATCTAGTGATGCAACTCCAACAACCTGATCCTCGCGGGTTTAGGGTTCGGTAATTTATTATTATTATTTTTTTAAACAGATAGTATTGAAAAGATTTGAGTTAAATTTCAAAAACTGTCCGAAGTTATTGTTTTAGGGTTGGTTTGGCAGCCTCACCAACGTGATCAATTCAGTTCTCCTTCACCCTAACATTTCCTTTCAACTTCGAATGGTTATTATTATTTTTTTAAGGGCGATGCTCATGCAGTTTCATCATATCATAACATGCAGCTGCTTGATTTTTTAATGTTTTTATTAGAGCTAATCCATTTACAATATTCATTAATATTTATCTATTCATGATTCACAAAAAATTATTTTATTGAAAACTTCATATTCTAAAAGTTCAATGTTCATAGCAAAGGTCGATGTTGTAATGTTGGGGAAGCCCTCCAGATGTGACTGTGAATTCTTTGTACATGGACTGCCAGTTTTCTTCTTTTAGTTATAAAACATGTAGAGATAGGTGTGTTTAACCTTAGAGATAGATGTATTTAACCTATAAACTAAGTTTTATCATTTTTTGATGCTTTTAAGTATTTTTTTATTTTTAAATACAATGACATTTTTGTAATTTTTTGACTCAGAAATTACGAAAAATGTTACTGTTTAAAAATAAAAAATACTTAAAAGCATCCAAAAATGGTAAAACTTGATTTATGTTTAAATATACTTAGTTCTATATGTTTATAAAAAAAAATAAAAAAGGGTCCCATGGCCGGCCAGCCGGATGGGGGCTTCATGGGATCACATCTCTTTTATTTATCCGATGAAGTTGGTTATCTAAGAGCATATTCTCTAGATGGAGCAATGAAAACCACAGATGTATCATTAGTACTGGCACCATATGGGCGACAGTTGAAGGTGAAAGACATTGTCAGGTAATTGTCATGTGTACATGGCTGGAAAAGGAAGTCTCTCGAGTAGCAATTCTTGTCACCTTTTCTTAAGCACTTCTTTTCAGCGTGCCCAACCTTGTTTTTAACACCTTTTAGCACGTGTCAGCAAGACACGTGTGGATTGCACAGCACATGGCACTCATGTTTGCTGACCTCCTATTTATTTCTCATGATTATTTTCCAATAATTGCCTGCATGCATTATTAATAACCCCAACAAGAATCCAAGGGGAAAGCGGCCAACATGAGCATGGCATTCCCCGCTCTCCTATATGCGTGGGGGTTCCGCACCCACTTAATAATGGCATGTCATTCTGTAGTTATATGAGCTTTTGCACTGACAAACGCATGGCCCTATCCACGGAGAAGGCATCAGCCAGCTTACAAGATCTAACACATGCAGTAGTGTTGTTAGAATCAGATCTCTTAGGCCTGTCAGTTCAATCATCAGTATGTGGGTCCCACAGTTTGATAACTAAGAATATGTGGACAAGTAAAATGGTGAAATTTTTATTTTGCACGTTTTAGATAATATTTTATCAGATATTTTAATCATGCACTCATTGAGGGTGTTTTTCGGGAAGTCAGAGAACTTTTTAATGAATAACTTTTGGTGTAGAAGTTTTTGGATTGATAGAAAATGATGTTATATGATAAAGGTGATGATGAAAAGTACAGAAAATAAAATTAAAATAGATAGGTTAGTTGCGTAGAAATGATTGACAAGTAGGATAATTATATCAGAAAAATGTAAACAAATCATAAAAAAAAAGATAATTATGGAAAATGAAAAGTTTTAAGTGGATCAAAACATCCTTAATTTTAAAATTTTATACCAAGAAGTTTACTAAAATATTTAATGTCTTCTTTAAAAAAGTACTCTTCATTATTGACATGTTTAGGATAGTAGTATAAAAAGATATGCAAAAATGATGGGAATGTAGAAGTAATAATAGAAAAAGTTAGTTGTAGTTAATGTTACATTATCTCAGAAGACGTGTATAGAGGATATAGTTGTTTTTACCCATGTTACCAGAAAGACTCTAATAGGTTTATTACAGGTAGGCCTTTCGGCGATATAAATCCAGATTCATCCCCATTTTCATTGGGAAATCTATGAGTATTCTGTATGACTGAATTTCTGAGAATGCATTTCATGGCCCTTATGCCTAGATATAATATTAAGGGTAAATTCCACATATATCTATAAATTCTACTCTTAATTTCAATTATACTTGTGAACTTTTAAAAATTTAAAATATACTCATGTATTTTGCTAAAAATTCTATTTATGCTCATGCTATTGATAATCCATTAAATGGGTCATTAGTCCCCTTGTGAAATGACGAATACGCTTGAGTCCTAATATAATTTAAAGTTGGTTTATTCAAAGTTAAAAATTTATATTCAACGAATTATGATTTTATAGTTGAAAAATTACTAAAAATTTATTAAAATATGAGTTTTTAGTTATAAAATCATAATTACGAATGGATGTATTTGCCATTTTATAGAGAGTTAACAGCTCATTTAGCGGTTCATTAATGGTGTAAGTATGAGTAAAATTTCAAGCAAAATACCTGAGTATATTTGGAATTTTTGAAAGTTCATGAGTATAAATGAAAATAGGAGTAAAATTCATGGGCACATGTGAAATTGACCCTATTATTAATTAGGAGATCAGAAAAATCATAAAAAGGAGATCAGAAATATCTTTATTCAGCTGCTTATAAAAGACGGGCAATTTTGTCCATGCTCGTCATTTTCCTTCTCTTTCCTTGTATTTATTTATTTTGATGAACAATATTCTTTTTTACATTGTCGTCAGAGATGTGGGCACTAATATTTCTAGTTTTTTTTTTCCCTTAACGAGTTGGGGAAATATACTAAAAGATTTAGAAAATATTGAGACTTTAGCATGGCCAAATTTCAATAGTATTATGGGAAGAGAAAAATCTCTCCAACTAAGGACTTACTTGATAGGGAAAATTTACAAAGTGAACAATTTATTTAGCTCAAACAATAATGCTGGTTATAAACTTAATGAGAAATATATGAATTTTATTTTGTTTTGTTTATTTTGTATTCTAGACATGATCACGGGAGCTACAATGAGAAGAATTTATGGGCCGTGTGATGAGGAAATGACTAAAAATTAGTATGTTCTGAGAATTTTCGGCGATGACAACCACGTACCAAGCTTGCCAAAAACCCGATTTGGATCGATTTTACCAAGGGTGAAAGAAAATCCTAAAACCAATAGGACTTGGAAAGATTGAGCTTATCCAAGCGGAAAACGAAAAAAAAAAGAAAAGAACAAAATCCCCCGTGGTGAATATCTAGCTATTAATGTTATTAATATGCTGCTCTACCCACATTAAAATTTCAATGTTTTATTGTCAATCCAATCTTTTTCATAAAAAAGGAAAATTCTCCTTATATCAACAACATTTAATCATTATTTCTTTCATATTCATAATATTTAAGAAATTTCTCTGATATCTACGACATTTCACCTTTAATTTCTTAGACACTCATAGTGTCAATTTTAGCCTAAATAGACTTTAAGTGTATGTAAAAATGTTGATTTTTCCTCACCCTATTATATAAATAAAGATGAAATAAATTGTTGTTCTGTTTTCATTATAGTTTGAACAAAAACTATATTAAATTTGTTTTACAAAAAATATGGTAGAGGTTATGTTTGGAATTTTTGTTTACAAATGGTATGGGGGCAAAATCAAAATTTCTACGTGTACTTAACGTTTGTTTGGGCTGAGATAGATGACATAAGTATACAAAGAATTATGGGTAAAATGTTGTGAGTATCAAGAGGATTTCGGGAATGATATGGGTAAGAAAGGAAACATGTCCCAAGAAACAGAAGTGCAAAAACGACAACATCCTTTTTACCCTTTTCGAAAAAGGAAAAAAAAATTATCCCAGTGATGTGGAGAGTCAAGTAGTTTTAATCCTCTAGGGCATAAGAGTAAAACGTGGAACATGGGCACTTAGAATTATTGTTATTATTTAATTTTTCATCAGCTAAATTTATTTATATGTAATTTTATTCACTTTTTTCCAATGGCATATTTTGGATGCAACCAAAAATTTTCAATCTAAAACTTTTCATTCTA
Organism: Annona cherimola; assembly: GCA_030490835.1. Lineage (NCBI taxonomy): Eukaryota > Viridiplantae > Streptophyta > Magnoliopsida > Magnoliales > Annonaceae > Annona > Annona cherimola. Next base: position 121,068,058 of record CM059972.1, on the reverse strand, counting down.
TTCAACTAATCTATTTTTTAAATCATTTTTTTATATATTTTTATATAACTACCATACTTTTTAATCATTCTTGCACAATTATTCATATAGCTAACATTACCTATTTTAACTTTATTTTCCTTACTCTTTATTATTACCCTTATTATATCATATTATTTTGTATTAATTCAAAAACTTTTACACTAAAAATTTTTTATTTAAAAATTTTATCATTTCTCAAATACACTTAAAATTTTTGTCCTCCATATATTATAACATTACTTTTTCCTTTTTATTTTCTGTGTTTTACTTTTTTGCACTTTTTTCCCCACTTCCAAATGAACTCCAAGAATGCTGAGGAATTGCAGTACTATCAAGTTGAAAAGAAAAGAAGAAAAAGTTCTGAAAAGGACCTTATTTGGGTGCATTTCAAATCTGTTTTGAAGAACTAAAAAATTGGAAGTTAAATTTTCTTTAATATAATTCTAGAGGCCTAGGTATCAAGAATCAATTAATGTTAACTAAAGGTACAGTTAAGTTGCATTTCATTGTTTAATTGTCATTCAAGTCAAATTTACCTACAGTAATATACGGATAAATTGAATATTCAACTTCTTCTCCAAGTCTGCTTAAGAAGCTATACTGTTTATGAGTATTTGATCATTTCACTAGAAGTTTTGCAAAACCTCTTCTAAGGTTCCTACATTATATATATTAGTTTCGAAATCCAGATAATCTACAGACACTCTCTGCCACAAGGAATAAGCATTTTCCTTCACTTCATTTCATTTGAGTGGGAATGCATGAGTGGCAAGGATGCTTTTGGTTGCTGTTGTCCGCCTATCATTAGTTCTCACATGCTCCTTGGCTGTAAAGGCATGCTTGAGTTGTCATTGGTCGATATGTCCTTCAACCCCTCAATCTCTTTGTCATTTGGCATCAAATTTCAGTTGTTTATATTTGCATATCAATCATGCAAAAAAAAAAAAAAAAAAAAGAAAAAGAAATCGTGTCGTCTTGCCCATTTTAAAGCTAGCTATACCGCTTTTTAGATGTGGCTGTCAATCATGGCTTACTTAGAAAATTTTGAGAATGACAGCATGAGTGTAAGAGCAAAATTTTTGGGCTACACAATCCAAACGTCGTGGCAGTAGTAGAATGGAAAATGCATTGGTGGCGAATATTTATGCTGGCTTTGCTTGAAAGACCTTTGAGGACAATTAACTTGTATTAAGGTTAATCTCCTCCTTTAGTTGGTTTTATGTGAGCATGGAATATGTTAGATGATGTTGTCTGCGTTTTTGAAGTCTAGTATTATTCATACAGTTATTCATTTTGCTAGAAACACGTTAAAGTTGTAGCAACCAACAAAAGGTTTAGCAACCAAATATAGACGTTCTGCTATACAAATTTTTGATGCTGTAGGTTCAACTTCTTATAGTGAATTTCATTTCTCTAAGTTGTTGTTGAATAGTAGAAACTGATTGGTATGTCTATAGAAATTGCTATTGGATTTTGCGTCTTCTTTTGGAATATGAAGCAACTTGTGTGGTAGAAGCTACAAAGGGGTGTTTTGTGAATGGTTTTCCGACAAATTGGTATGGTTTTCCTCGAAGGAATATCAGTGTGGAGAATACATTCAGGGTGTGTTTGGGAATGAATAAAATTTTTGATAAAAAATTTTGAAAAGTAAAAGTTGCCAGATGATGTGATATGATAGGAGTAATGATGAGTAGTAAATATGATAAAGGTAAAATAGATAGGTTAGTTGTGTGGATAGTTGTGTAGAAATGATTGAAGAGTAGGGTAGTTGTATAGAAAAATGTGAAAAAATAATTAAAAAATATGATAGTTGTGGAGAGTGAAAAGTTTTATATTGAAAAGTTTTAACTTGACATTTTTTAACCATTGTCAAACATACCCTCAGTCAAAATCTCACTGCCATTCAATGAAGGAGAGACGATGGTATGCAAGTTGGATTTAAGCAAAACTGAAGGAATTAAAGACCCACATTTGTACTGCTAAAAAAAAAAAACAAAAACAAAAACAAAAACAAAAAAGACCCACACTTGGAATCTCATCTAAAACCCACTTGTCAGCTCTGTTGTTCTAATCTTTTTGAAACCTGCCTGTGTGGTTCAATCAGAACAATCATCAAGTGCTCCAAATTATTATAATGTTGCCTCATTCAATTATGATAAGAAAAGGCTCTGCACATACTCAAAAAGATTAGCTGATTTAATGGAGCGGATGATATACACGTGTATCCACAAAAAGACTTTCTCAAATATACAGCAATCCTTGAATTCGTTCTGACACAAGATGCAGAGTACCAAATAATGAGATCCTATAGAGATCGGAAAGCATGCTCCCATCATCTGCACTGACTTTCATGCCACCAAATTCGCAAACATATATATAATGGAAATAAAGCCCACTTTATTTTTGGAGAGTGGACGACTGAAATGCACTTCCCCATTTGGACATTTCTTGCCATCCACCCACCCTTTATTACTCATTCTCACTTTCTTCACATACATTTCAATCACAAAAATCCAAAGCAACCACCAAACAACATTATGTAGGTGTTTCTTATGTACACCCACACAAATAAACTACACACTATCAGAAAAATAGAAGATTCGAGCTTGGATGCTGAAATTGGTGAGTTCCCATCCCAAACTCGAACCCCTTTTAATATCACATTATAAAAATTGAAGGGTGTCTTTTTGTTTTTGGCAGTGTAAGAGATTTTTAATGGGAATAAAATGACCACTTCAGCTCCAACACTCTGGTGTAAGAGAATGGTCTCTTCTTGGATCACTGCAGTAGTTATAGACCAAGTAGTTCCTTTGCACCCATTGCATTGCCATGTTTTGCTGCCCGGTGAGGCCGCCATTCGGGTAAGGTGAGCCTGATGCCGGGCGGCACCCATCTGGCGAGTATGCCGAGCAGCCATTGATGACAAACCGGGAGTACCGGGCAACGAAAGGTTGATAGCTGTAGTCAGCCTTGTATTTGCCGTTCTCAGTGGCCCATGATGATGCATCCCATATTGAGCCATACAGCCACATTGGGCGCACCGGGAATGTGGCGTCGGATTTTTTCAGGTACCGCCGGACAGGCACGTCGTCCACAAAGAATCTGCATACGTACCAAAATTTTTTTTTTTTTTTCATGAGAAGTGCATAAGTACCATTTGAAACGACAATAAGATATGAGATACTCAGAGAGATTGTTTGTTCTCACGACTCAAGAAAACAAAAAATGCATGGGAGACATGAGCAATTCATGCTATTTTGCATTTGAAGTTGGTGTTAGTCGGGAGTTTTGGCAAACACATTCCAGGTGGTCCTTATGAAATGGAAATGACAATAACCAGAGCAATTGACCTTCCCTAGCTCACGTGAATTTGGACATCAAAAGCTCTGATCTCTGTGTACTTTTTTTTCTTTTTTTTTTTCTTCTCTTTTTTTTGATTCTTTGATTGGTCTGATTAACGTGGTGTCGGATGCATTTCTGATTGGAGGGATGTCAGGGGTGGGCCCCACATGTCCCAACTTTTACCGTAACAGACAAATCAAAAGAGAATTTTGGCCTCAAGCCAATTCCACTTCCGGTTTGGACTTGTTCACAAATTTAGACGGCCTGAAGGACTTTTTGGTAAATTCTCAATATCTTGAATTTTTTTTTTTAAACTCAAGGTTTTAATTTTATTTCAAAATTTAAGGCCAGAAAATTTAATAAGCATCATCAGTAATTTTAAATATTATTTTTTGAAAAATAATGTATCAATTTTTAATAAAATCTTCGTGATGAGCAACTCATGGAATCCAGGCGGCAAAACATAAAAGCAGTCGTCAAGGAATGTGATGTAACTGATTGAACGCATCAAGTCATTGGATGGGATACACGTTGGAATTTAGTTCATAAGACGTAGTGCATGAGATTTACAATTGCTTTTAAGTATGTATTAAGTAATCTTCTCAAAAAAAGTATGCCTTAATTAAGGGTTTCGAAATACTTTCTTACTTCAAAAAAAGGGTTTCGAAATAATTCACTAGTCAAACTCACATAAGGAAAATTTATTTTTGCAATGGCAAATGCCCTTTCATGTGGGTGTGTTTAGATTTAGTTGAAAACATTTAAAATGAAAATACAGAATATGATGTGAACCATAGATTACATAGATTCAATAGAAATAAAATAGACAGATCAAAAGAGCAAAACAAAAAAATTTTAGATACAGGTTGTTTGAAAAGTGCTAAAATTTTGAATGAAAAGTTTTAATATGATAGAGGCAATGATAAACAGTAAAGAGAATAAAGTTACATTAGATAAATTAATTGTATACATAATTGTGCAAAAATGATTAAAAAGTAAGATATTTTATAAGAATATATGAAAATAATTTTATAAAATTGTAGAAAGTAAAAAGTTTTAGCAAGAAAATTTTTTAGTATAAACAAATACACCCTAAATGAAAAGTAGTATAATTACAGTAGATAGGATAAATATCAATTTTATGTTCACGGAAATTGTATTTCCTTTTCCATTTTTATCTCTACCCAAAAGCACATGTATACTATGCAACAATGATTTAAAAAAAAAAAAACAACAAACATTTTAACATCCAAAATACTTAAAAAAGAGCAGATAAACTAACTTTCATTTTGCCGTTTACGGTAATTTTTCTACAACATATTGAGAGAGAATTTGGCTGTTTATTTGTGGGGGCCCATCTTGTTTTGGAAAGCATAATTGCAAAATTACAAGAACTTTCTTGTTTTTCTGATAACACAAGAACTTTCCTTTTTGATGTAAGTAAAATTACAGGAATTGGTTGCAAGGTAATTTCCCCATCCAAATGGTTGAACACAAAATAATGCCCCATAGGTAAAAGTAAAAAAGTGTAGAGGGCAAGGGGGAATCTCATGGAAAATTTAGGGCATGTTCCAAATGATACGAAATTTTTAGATTGAATACGTATCACCGTTCCAAATACTGCTTTCTAATTTTCAATACAAATTTTTCAATTTTTATAACAACTTATTCTCAGTACATATTATTACATTCTCATTTCAGATACTGATTCGATTTAAGAATATTGTATTATTTAGAACGCCCCTTAATGATACTTTATGCTAGTTTTGTGGTGAACGACCATGCATTTGCTACAAATTATCGACCACATGATAAGAGACTGTAGATGCACTTTGGCCCACCTAATCACATCTAGCCGGGAGCGTGGCCCACCCGATCGATGGAAGTCATATAGGAAAAAGGAGAATCTCTTTCTCTCGCACACTCTCTTTCTACTTTCTTTCTCTTCCGATTTTTGTGTTTGAAAAATATCACGTATTCCGTGACGCCTTGATAAAGTTGGAGTGGGACCAAAAGTGTCGGTTATTTGCATTTTTTTATATATTGGACGACCATCATGTGACTTAATTGTCATCATTTACCTTTTCACATGCATTTTGCCCATAGCTTTTGAGATCTGAATCCATTCTCATTATTCCCCATGTTTTAATAAAAGTAAGTGGAAAATAAATTGCTCAATTTTGGGAATTATTTATTTATTTTTTTAACAAAGTAGTGGTAGAGTTTCTCATTTCTTTTTATAACAGCAGAACCATCAGTGTTAGCAGTAACAACAACAACAATAATTTAAAGGGGAAAAAGCCAAAAAAATGGATATATTAAGGGTGAATAAAAGATGTTGAAGCATTGTATCTTCCTAATCTCTCTTTCTATATATATATATGTGTGCGTGCTACTTTTCAAATTAGATAGTAGAAAAAAATTGGAGCGAATGGATTGAAATACTTACATGATTTCATTAGGCCTCCACAGAATGGCGTAGTTGTGAAAATCTGCAGTGGGATCAAACCAGAGGTGGAATTTCATCTCCCTCCCTACGATCCTCCCATCCCCACTTCCCCTGATGTAGACATTAGTCTGCAATGTGTAAGGCTTCCCTGGGGTTGTTCCAAGGAACTCAATGTCCACCTCATCATGGTATCCAGGATGTGCTTCATTGTTAGAAAGCTGTGATTTACAAAACATGCGTTGATAAGACACAAACACGCACCCAAAAAGGAAAAAAGAAAAAAGAAAAAGAGTGAACATGGTTTGGTGATCAAAATGAATTGATTCATTTCAATTTGGTGGCCTCACATAGAAGGACGTGATTACTCCAGCAGTGTAGCCAGGTTGGAGTTTGATCGATGTGCTGAAGTAGCCGGACCGGAATGGTCGAGTCGACTTGAATCCACTTCCTGTCGATGATCAGAGGCAGAGAAGATGAGGAAACAATGTAGGTGAGAACGGGGAATTTGAAGAAATATATGTGCATATATACATGCATGATGAGTAGACCTGATGTTCTATCAAGCCAGATGGTCAAGTAATTCTGGTCTTGGGAGACACTTTGGTGTTGGGGTCCCCATAGATTTCTGAAGCCTTGGTAGAATCCAAGTGTCTTGAATCTTGAACTTGGATAGTAGCCTGGAGATAGAGGGTAATCAGCATTGGTTGAGGAGGAGAACAACATGACAAACATGAAGAAAAGGATTGCCATGGCCATGGAGAGAGAGAGAGAGAGAGAGAGAGAGAGAGAGAGAGAGAGAGAGAGAGAGTAGAATGATAGAATGATTTCGAGCTTAAATGCAGGGTGGGGGGAGCAGAGCAGAGGTGTGGACAGGAGCAGGGCAGTACACTTGCATAAATAGGGAGATTGTTGGGGCCACCAAAAGGAGGGGAAAATGATGTAGGGAGGAATTAGATGAAGACAAAGGCCAAGGCTTAATTGAGGACTATTGGAGTAGGGAAACAAGGAATAAGAAATTTTTGGGCCCACCAATTGGGATCAACGGCTCTGGTAATTAAGTGGTACGACCATGTACAATCTACGCTTTTTGTTTACAGATTTGATTGCAAAATGGGGAATTAGGGGATACCTGAAACAAAAGGCATCCAAAGAGGAAACCCAAAAGAAGGAACTAGTGATAAATAAGGGAAAAGCCTAGGTGATCATTTGGATGCATATATCATCAGTATTGGGTTGCCTCAATACCCCTCTTATAAAAGAATCTAAAAAGGAAAATGTTAATATTGGAATGTTTTCAACAGAATTATAATAAACTCAGATAATTCTAAAAGAATCTAAATAGGAAAATTTTAATATTGGAATGTTTTCAACAGAATTATAATAAACTCGGATAATTCTCAAATTAACTTGAACTCTATTGATAGAGCTTGCTCCGGGTAAAAGTCACCCTAGATTGGGCCCGGATAGATTGTGGACAGCTATACTTTTGTGTAGGTACACATCCGTACCTATTCATACTCACCTAATAAAGGGTTGATGGTGTATTCATGTGCTTTTCTAGCTTGCCTCTTCTTCCCTGTGAAGTTGTTACGGTGGGTAAGAAGGTGCCCTTTTGGACAACTAAGGCCTTTGATTTCAACGGTTGTGATTTCTCCTTAGAAAGCATTACCTTGAAAGAAATAATTAATCTGATAGGATATATAATAATTAATAGGACGAGACAAGTAGCAATTAGTATCATAATAAATAAAGTAGATTTACTGCACTTAGAAATTTTGTCGCAAAGGGCCGCTAATGCTGATAGATTTTGAGCCACAAAAAAATATTTTTTGCCAAAAAAAGATTAATAATTTCAATAAAATGAACAAATATAAAATTTCCAAATTTCTCTCTATAGTGTACTTTTCAATTTTGTTACATGGATAAACATTACCCGTGCTGTGCATATCTGCATGGGATACACGATGCAGGATTATTTTATACAAGCGGTGCAATTTTTGCTGCATTATATCATGGCTTTTCGTCCTTTATTATCAATTGCTTTACATATGACACAATCAACCTTTAAATATACATCCAGATATTTCACATACATATACATCCAGATATTTCACATACACAGAATATTTATTGGCTATTTGGATTGCAGAAGTGGTAAAAAAGCAGAGTTTTTAGTTTTTAGTTTTTTTTTTTTTTTTGAGAAAAGCTGCATAAAAATTTTAATTCTCTTAATTTTAATATAGAATATTTTTGGTTTCATTTATTAAAATTTCTCGTCATCTCTATATCTTTCATTTGCAAGCTTTTCATGGGCATGCTGTTAACTTAAGGAGATAGGAATTGATGGTGTTAGAATAATTTGCAAGACGCCCTCTCTCTCTCTCTCATATCTACTGATTTACGTGTGCCAAAAATAACCTTTAAATATCATGGACAACTACATGTGTGACTGCATAAGTAAGCATTCCACATGTGCTGTTCCTTTGTTTCTATTTCGTGCCTTCCATTTACATACATGTCATTTAATTCTGTTTAGTCATCCAGAATCAATGGCTCCCCATGAAAAATATCAACTTGATTATTAAAAAAAAAAACCGTTTACGGATATTGGCAAGCAATCCTATATATGTGTGAAATTCAAAACCTAAATTAATTCGTTCGAGTTTTGGGGTCTGACTATATTAATGAACTATAAGGAGATAAACATAATTCATTAAATTTTTTTTGATGGGATAATTCATTAAATTTTTATCACGAGTTCAGAGTTCGAGGTTTTGCTGCCTACTCGTAGCATTACATTATTTTAATTTATTACATAACTAAATAAGCAGTGCACATTATTGATTACAAATATGAATAATTATATATCCTCATAACGTTCGATACGTAATAGATGGCCATTAATTATTATATTGCATGCTTTCCTCGTGAGAGCATTTGGCCACAGAAATCCATTGTCATCCAAAATCAATTTGTCGCCAACAAAAATCTCAATTTGGATTTTATAACAAAAGTATATTTGCGAGTGTTTCCAAACAACCTCATATCACTAATTGAATTCGAATTTCTTGCTTTTTTAATGGTGAAAGCGAGCTATCATGGACATTACAATATGTGGTTGGAGTTTCATTCACTATCCAAATATTGTAGATGTGGCGATCACAATATTAGTCATACCTGTACGGGGGATTTTTAAATTTTAAAAATTTCAAAAAATTATTCATTATATTTAAATACCTCATTTTACATAATCAAATAGTAATCAAATAATTAGCACTAAGTTGATAAATGTTGGCATGCATGTTACGTGATCAAGTAATAAATAAGTATTTAGTTAATAGATGCTTTAGTTTATTCCAACACTGGCATAAGTTGAAAATTCTTAAAACTACGCTATCTATAAATAAAAAACTTAATTTTTCTTTTTATGTATATTTACAGATCATCTTAACTTCTATTACATTTGAGCCCTAAGACATTCTTATACAGTCTTCGGGGAAGACACGCTGCTCTTAAATTTTGTTTTTTTAATATCAGTACTGGTTTGGTTCTGTTTGGTTTGATGAAGTCGATGTGGGTTTATTTTAATTTTGCCTGACTTTTTCTAAAATCGTATTGGCCCCTAAACACTCTCCAAAACATTTCATGTGGGTACTGTAAGTAACAAATGTCTATGACACTGCATGCAGTACGTGGAGATCGATGGTATTCATTTGTGCAATTTGGGTTATTAAAACCGTGTAAATTTTATAATTGTGAGTTAGTCCAAAGAGATCAATGACATATCATGAATTTTTTAACCCAAAAATATATAATTATAGAACTTAATTTTAAAACTAAACCCTCTAAATTTTGCATCTTACTTTCTTAACAATGTTTTGAAGCTTAAAGATGGAGTCTATAATTAACTTGTATGAATATTCAAAACATATGGTTTAATCTATAATTACAAATATTACAGGGAATCCCAATAATTTGCACATCTTTCCCGAAATGATAATAGCGAGATTTTCAAGAATTAAAATTATCACATGAAAATTGGCATTGGAACAGTTACTTTGTCAGCTTATTCATTACAAACCGGCAACAGCAATGCACCATAACTCTTCTGACGTTGTTGGCTGCCCAAAGCTTGCGATTTGAAACTGTTGAAAAAAATGATTTTGTTAATCTGTTGAAGAAATTAAAAATCTACTAATTAAAATAAAGCTAAAAGATAAGCCAACATGCCTATAACGGATTTACATGTTTAACTGGATCTAAATTGAGGCTAACAAATGTTTTTTTTTTTTTTTTGACAAGGAAATTGAGGCTAACAAGTTGTTCCCAAATTTTTCGACAAATATTAGGATTCGATATATTGATTCAAAATAGTTTTTTATTAGAAATCTTGTCTATACGTTTTGAATTACTTGAAAACCACTGCTATTTAGTTTTACAAAGTCTATAGCTAGTAAAAATAAATTCTTTTATTTAATTTCATCTTGATTAATTTGGAACTTATATTGAGAAAACTATTGGATAAAATTTATATCATTCATATAAATAAAATATTAAATTTTATTTTCGTTGAATGAGGTCAACCCAAAGTATCTATATGTATTATTTGTGGATACTGATCAAGCGTGTAAACCTAATTATGTTAATGCATCTACTTATGATATATACAGTGCCCGACCGAGTTAAATTTATGTCGAAATTAGTTTTTCCCGTTCGTTTATTCTAATTCTCTTGATTAATGTAATTTGCGTACAAAACTGTAATATTAATGCTCGAATTAACAAATGGACTGGACTTTCTATGTTATCTTATAGGACCCGTATGTCATTTTCCGAAATGAATCTCATAGAATACTGTTATTGAAAGGAAGATTCAGGACAATATCAGTAAATGAAATATATTAAAAAGGGCTATATTTCTTCTTCTTTTTTTATGGGTAAAAGGGCTATATTTCTATGAAACCTATAACCTCATTTTTTATATTATCGATCATTGGTGAAAAATCTATTCTCTCTATTGTATTTAATATTATTTATATTATCATATAAATTCTTTCATTTGACTAATATTATTATATATAAATTTCATTTATAAAGTTGTAAAGTCAACATAATAAAAATAATTTAATGTTAAATTTCGATTTTAAAATTGCTAGCTGAAAGTATAAAAAAATTGGAAAAAGATTATTAAAACCACAAAAATGAAAAATTTCTGAATTATATCTATTTAATTTTTTAAAATTATCAATATTAAGTACTTAAAAAATAGAAACGGCGTTAATTTTCTTTTGTAAGTACAATCTCCCAACTGGAAATTGAGGCAACAAACCATCTTTATCTTGACATAGGACATTTTTCCAGCACATCCGTAACATTAGAGAGGGATACGTCCAAAAGAAAAATAAAGAGGGCCACGCTCATCGAACTTGTGCAAGCCGTCAGTGACATTTTCAAGGCTTTTTATGGAAAAAAGAAAAATATAAAAAAGTCAAAAATAGAAAATTTGATGATCGGTATCTCGAAGTAGGGAATGGTAAATAAGACGGAGAGAGATGAGTTGATTGGATGAAACATTGTTGTTGTGTGTTTGGTTGTAGAAAGTTACATTAGTAATGAAAAAAATAATATTGACATCTGAAAAAGTAGAGTTGTTACATATTGAAAAAGAAAATTTTAGGAATAAAAATGTTCTTTGAGAACAAAAATTTCATTACATCCTCATCCACTCATCTTGGATAGCAAGACGATAGTAAAAAAATATAAATAATGACAAAGCTAAAAGAAAATTATATATAGATGGTAGATAAAAATAATTGAAAAAATCAGAGTATAAAAGATAATATTTCATACTAAGTTAACGATAAGTACTGCATACAATGGACGCTTCTCTTCAAGACCTGGCAACGGGGGCAATGGGCTAAATTAAAGAAATAAGACAAAAAATAAATTTCCATGTTTTTCTTGTTGCCAAATGCAAAGGATAAACAATTAATCATTATGGTTAGAGGCTGTAAGACTTCATTGTTTTATTTCCTTACAAGATGGGATTTTGGCTTTAAAAATTAAAAAAATGAGCTGTACCAAAAATACCTAGGGCACTGTTCGTTGCACGTGGTAATCTATATAGGGCCTTAAATGGAGGGAAATGGGCAAAGATGTGAGGTTAAGACAAGACCATGCAATTCTCTGGTGGTATGGTAAGTTGGACCACTGCAAAAGGTCTCCCCCATTGAATGCATCATGCATTCCTGTCCACCTATCATTTATAGCAACGTGCACAACTGTGATATTCGTAGATTTTGGGGCCTACATCATGTTGGTAACATCATTTTAGCCACTATCAAAGATGAATCAATCTATGCCATTGATACACAAAAAAAAAAAAAAAAAGTAGTGTTACCTTAGCTTTACAGGTACTTATCTCCTTCACCAGATGAATAATGGTTTTGTGTGGTCACATGCATGGATATCTCTCCCTTGCCTTCGAAGTAGAAAATTAATCATAATGGGTAGAAATGAAAGTGGACCCCAAACAGAAAATTTTGATGCAACATTGTTGGGAAAAAAAATTCCTAAGTTGTGTAATAAATCTCCACCAGAATGATGTATTTAGGGTTATATATAGGTACATATGCTAGCCTTAAAGGAGTTTAATTTCTAATTTCAAAAGAATGAATTGGTTTGGTGGCTAAATGGATCAATCTATAGTGCAAATTTTTACGGGTTATATATTTCGTTTTCAAAGTTAAGTAGCTAAAATTACATGTTTGTTATCGAAAGAACTTTTTTAGAACATATAATTATTAATTTTTTAATCAAAGTAATCTATTAAATAACAAAGAAGTATATGTATATTCTACCTGGAATCATCGCCCTATGATTATAAATCTCCTACAAGCTATCTGCAAGGAGATTCTCTTGATAACATTATTACAGGATGCTTTCTCAAATTAATTATTCAATTTTGACTCCCATGTCCAAAACATGTGATGATATTATTATCCAATAACTTTCCAAGCCCATTATCATTATATTTAAAAATCACTATAATATTTTATAAGTCATCCAAAACATGTCGTATCCCTCATCTCATCATGATGTCAGACCAGGGCATATTTTTATTTTGTTGTTTTAGAGTACAGGCAGGCTAATCTCAGCAATAGTAGCTTAGAATGGGTCACGCAATTCAAGCTAGAGGAGGTGCTTTTCGTGTCTGATTTGAGCTAGTTTGGTGGAAAAACCTAAACGGATTCCATGTCCCGGATTTAAATTTAGAAACATCTAATTGCGTACAACAAAAGCATGAGTCATCCTGATAGGAAATGTTATAATAATACAATTCTATATAATATGAAGGATTTGAACTTCTTTTCAGTATTTCACTGAAATTAGTTTATATTTCTAATCACATTATTTGCTGCCATCAGAATTATTTATCCAATTAATAGAAGTTGCAATTCAATTTTTCAGATATCCAAACTCAAAGGATCAAATTTGTAATTATGCAAAGTTAAAGTCGATTTTATAAAAAAGCTCAAAGTTTTGGGAATTCTAGTCCCCTCGAATATTTTTGAAGAGCACAGAAGAGCAGACATGACAGGGTGAATATATCTGATCATCCATACATGTTATTGAGCACGAGAAAATGAAATGTGGTCCATTCATCAGGTGGGCCAACGCGTAAGAAATGGTGAGCTGGGCAAGGAAGGAAACGGCAGCAGCACTTCACCACTCTCGAATGCCTTGAAAAAGATGCACATGATGGTGAGTTTGGAGCAATGCAAATGTTTAGATCTGAGGCCAATACTCGTTCGTAGGAGAGCATAGATGCAGGCCTAGTATATAGCTTAGCTCACACAATTTGAAAATTGAAATTGGACCATCCAACTTTGACTTTAAAACGGTTAATAATTCCCGTACAACCAAGATCTGTCATCTGTTTGGAGAGTTGAAAAGTACCGCTGGTTTGTGCCGACAATATGACTGTGTCATGATGTTTTTCTCCCTCCCAAACCTAAATCTCTCAGATTCCATGGCAACTATAGTCATAATATTATATGATTGAAATCTAATTTAATTCTCGAATAACGAATTGTTATCTAAATAATTAAAAAATGTTTCCATGTATAGTTAATTTCCAAAATTATAAATAAAATTGGCCCATCAAACAATCATGTTTAAAATTGTCCTTTCTCGCAAAATCAAGATCTTAGACTCATTATGGAAGTAAACAATAGGGGGATACTTTCAAAATAAATTATAAAAGTCAAGGGTCCCAATGCGGATGTAAATTTTTTTAATTAAAAAGTAAGATAATTGTATAAGAAGATATGAGAAATGATTAAAAAATAAGATAATTATAAAAAATAAAAAAAATTTAAATGAAAAAGTTTTTGTAGTATTCAAACATGCCATAAACATATAATATTAGCAAATTCAAATTACTGCCCAAAAGGTACTATATATATATATATATATATTATCTTACAGCTAATAATTGAGGCAAGACCCGTTTTATTATGAGAGGATCTTCCAACCTCATTTATTGAAACTTCCCTAATTTTAGTTTTTGTTTTCTTTATAAGTTCATGTCAACAGCTTTATAGATTTAAGATTCAAACACCAGCATTATACTGTTAGCTGGTATTGCGGTGAGTAATATGTCTTAAGACTCTTAAATATTAATGCAGCTATAATGACCTATAAAGTCTAGTTGGAGAGAGGAGTTAAAGGATTAGACCTATAATTTTCATTTTGGAATCTTTCTTTTTCTATTTCGCTTCACTTCCTTCCACGGAACACTATAGGGTCCATCAGGAGTCATTAATCAAGTCACATACATAATTTTGTTAATTAATGAAAAGATTGAGGAGACAAGGATATCATCGCATGACTATCTATACTTAGACTTTTATTTACCTTTAAGCACCACGCGCCATGCATACTTTTTTTTTTTTTTTTTTGTAATGACCATGCATACATTTGATTTCATAGGAATCGCTGTTCATTGCTTTTGGTAATTAAAGTCTTTTCTGATTAGGCTCTACGTAATCGGCGTGATGTTTGAGTTTTTCTAATTCAAATTATGATTGAAATTGTGATTTAATAATCTTTGCTTAGATCTGGCACATGTTCACAAGGAAAAATTACTCTTATACAACAATATTTGTACCTAATTCTTATTACACCCATAATATTTCAAAACTTTCTATTATATCCATAATATTTCACCATAAATTCCTATCACACCCATGTAGTCAAACCAACCATTAACTATCCAATTGAAAAAATAATTTTACCCCTTCATAATTTATTAATTAAAACGATTCAACTCTAATGTGACTCAATTAATATTAATAAACTATTAATTTATAACATCAAGTTATTTAAATCTTGTATTAAGGTTAAATCGTTTCAATTAAGAAAAATTTAAAGGGGGAAAATTATTTTTTCAATGGGGTAATTAACGGTTGTTTTGAATGCATAGATATACTAAAAATTTAAGAAGAAATATTACATGAATAAAAGAAAATTTTGAAATATTGTGAGTATAATAGAAATTAGGGATAAATATTATAGGTATAAGAGAAATTTTATTCATGAAAATCTTAGACACGGAAGGTTGTGAATCATTCACCCTTAATTATTACGAAAACGGCTGAATGGCATTTGAATTGGAGGTAAAAGTTTTAGCTTATAGACCAATCAATAAAAAGTTGTTAAACAATGCAGAATATGCGGACGAATCTATTATTAAACAAATACAATTCACAGTTTGATAAGACCAAAGACTAATGAAAACAACGGCATAATGGAAATTATATATGGATTACTTTTGTAAGCATTCTTTCAATTATGCATTATCCAAGCAAATGCATATAGTTATATCAAAATTTGCTTTGAGAAATTAATGTATAAACAGCCGGATAAGAAATGTGTTAATTAACTATAAAAAAGGAATCGTGTTAATTAGAATAACAATCATTCTTGACTCTGTCATAACGACATAGAAGATAATTAAATTTTATTGAATGAAATGCTTGTTTCTTTAATCATACAATAATTACAGGACAACCTTCAATTATAAATTAGATGACGGAAGGGATATATATATAACTAAAGGGATAAGTAATGCTAAAGTCATCAAGCAAGCTTATCCTCACAAAACTGCATGGCACAAAATTTCATCCACGCAACCATATATTATCTTAATTTCTAGATTTCCGTTATTTTATTTATATGGATGAGGATATGGAACCTAATTGTTCGGCTTGTGTCATGATGTTCAGAGAATAAAATCAGCCTGTTTCAATACACAGTTGCATTGGAGTTTTAGTGCAATCAAGTGCAAAATTCATTTTATTTTTTTTCGAAATTTTTAATAAAATTAAATTTAGGTGTATTTCACTTATATATTAAATTTTATCATTTTTTTGGAGATGTGTATATATTTTTTATTTTTAAAAATAGAAATATTTTAGTTATTTAAAAGTCAAAAAATGTGTTTATATATCCTTATTTTTAAATATATATATATATATACACATCTTCAAAAATGATACAATTTAATATATAAGTTAAATATACTTAGATTAACAATCTTATAAAAAATTTTAAAGAAGAATTAAAAATTAATTTTGCACTAATTGACTAAAATATAAATGTAATCAGGTGCATTGAAACATAACTCAGAGAAAACAATATGTATATCAAGTCTTGTTTCAATGCACATACGTGAAAAACTCATTTTTTAATTTTTTAATTTTTTTTATAAAATTGTTAATCTAAGCATATTTTACTTATGTATTAAGTTTTATCAATAAAAATATATATATATATATCCAAAAATAGTAAAATATGATTTATAGATTGTATACATATATATTAACAGTTTTATAAAAAAAATTAGAAAATAAGTGTTGTATCCGTGTATACTAAAATTTTAAAGTATCCAGGATGCATCGAAACATTACACATGGATATCATGCATTTAAGTATGTGTATATATCTTCTGCTAACACATGTTATAGGATGTGTTAGATTCATATGTTTACGACAACAAATGAGAGAATGTAAACCGTTTAGTTTAATAAAAAAAATTTCACAAATTTGTTTAAAATTTTAAATATTTCTTATTTAGAATTTGGGCATATCTGTTTTGCAGTAAAAGAGGAGCAACATCTTTTCCCCCTCATTTGAGATAATATTACTGAATTTTTTCTTAATTACTTAATTAAACAACTTTAATTTTACAGCAAGTGACATCATTCATATCTCCTGCTCCAACCGAATGTTTTCCTTGTCAATGCAAGCATTTATTTTCAAATTTTAATGGTTATATATATTCACTCTCAAGTAGAGTTCTAGACTGTATAATAAAAAATTTCTAAAGCACGCAATTTTTGGCATGATAAAAATATATAGATGAATAATATTTATAGTTTAGATTTTAAAAAAAATTATCTAAAAATAACTATTTTCAATTAGAAGAATAAGGTATTCTAATGTAAGTTATGACGGTACATGCACGGCAAGATAATTTTTTCTGTACATAAATTTGCAACACTTACCCTATCTCTTTTTATTGAAGTACGTACCTATGCATTTTCCCGTCCAGCTGTGGATTGTACAATTGACGTGTTAGTACTACATCATATCTTCTGGCGTAGTCAGAAATTGCCTTCTATTTATCGCTTCGGGTTGCAATAATTGACCCTCCTACTAAAATTGGACAGTCAACTTGGTAGGAGATCTGATGATCGAGGGGAGAAATTTGCTAACAGCCATGAAATTGTATTAATGTGACAAGGCAGTGTTGTCGCAAATTAATGGCCCTCAATTCAATTCAAAATATTGGCGAAGACTCTTATCTAGGGCCCGAGAGGTTCGAGCTTTGAGTCACCACATAAAAATTTTATCTAACTAGTTTCTAAAGTAATGTCTCGCATCTACTTTATTAACAACATTGTTAAATTTACATCTCCAAAGCTATGATTGAAATAGTATTTGGATTGAGTTGTAAATACATAGCATCTTACTCAAATAAGTACAGGCAATGTAAAAAATTAAAAATCATAAATAAATTAAAAAGTTGCATTACCATAACAATATTGTTTGCATTTGAAAAAATTTCCTTAGAATTAAACTACAGGTATCCCACTGTCCTAGGATGAAGACCTAACATGGATATGCAATTCACAAAATGAACACATCTTAACGACTAGAATTTGGGTGAATCATGAGCAGCCTGGGGCACAAATCCAAGTAACAAACGCAGCCAAAAACAGGTAGAAGGAAAATCCAATGAATCCGACCATTAGGCTGGTTGGTATTAATCATTCATCGATGGATAGCGACATCCTTTCGGTGCCTGCCTATGGTAGGGCACATGGTTGTTAATGTGCTTTGGAAAAGGTACTGTACATAAGGCCCTTGACTCCCACCTTGCGATATGTAGAGTTGTTTGAAGAAAAGGCCCCTGACTACATTATAATGTCATTAATATCATTCATAAACTTATAAAACAAGACTAGTGTTGTTGTTATTATTCTTTTATAATTGATAATTTTTTATATTGTTATATATATATACTACATCGAATGCTATCGAATGTGAGTAGCAATTTTATTTTAGGGTTTCGCTTTTATGTAATCAGGTTACATAAAATTTGTCACATATAATCTTCTTAAATTTCAAGATATTGATTCTTAATAAAAAAATTCAATCCATTCATTGTATTTAATATCATTTGTTTAGTTAAGAGACAAGTTTCATCCAAATTAAATATTTGCATAGGCCACATTTGCCTAAAAATATATGATGTCATGTGTAAATTATGAAAAATGTCTACATTCATTGACAAATACATTACAATGTAGTAATACTTTATACAACTATTTATCTACATAGTAGTGATATTTTAGATAGTTTCGATATTAGAAAAATTATTTTGAAGTTGATATTTTAGTATTGAACTATTTTATTATATTGATTTTACATATTTATAAATGAGATCCATACACAATGAAATTTTAAAAAATAAAATGGTTTTCAAGATATTATAAATAATGCTAAATATAATCGATGAAGTAAATTTTTCGTCAATAATCAATATTTAAAAATGAAGAAGATTGCAAAGAAAAAAAATTCATAAAAGCAGTACCGTTTATTTTATTACTGCATGTAAGATAAATATAGCTGCATGTAAATAAATTTGACTGCACTGAATTTTTGCCTACAAACACTTGCAGGGTGGCATTTGGTTGAAAGCACCGACTTTCTACATTAAATGTAGCCAAAAAAGAGTTGGATGCAACTGTCTAAATTTCAGCGTGAATGGAAACAAAATTTGGCTACAGCTAAAATCGCTTTAACCTACATCATGGTACAACCAAATTTAATTTTTGTAGCAATATATGTCCGTATATAAGAAACTTTGTTATGCATCCTTTTCTTTAACTTTCTTTTTTTTGCATCTTTTATATCTTTTACCTCAAAACATGGTGTCCTGTCCGCTGTTTTCCTCATTTTTACGTACAATGCATGTTTGGGTATTATAAAAAAATTTCACTTTCTACAACTACCTTATTTTTTTAATCATTTCTTCACATCTTCTCATATAATTATCCTATTTTTCAATCATTTCTATACAACTACTCTTTCAACTAATCTATTTATTTTAACTTTATTGTTTTTATTAATATAATATTACTTTATCTTCTTTTAATTCAAAAAATTTTTCACTCAAAATTTTTATCAGTTCCCAAATTCAGACTTATATATTTAACTTGAACTTCCTAATTAGCTGACTTAAATATCGAAAGTAAGCTTGCCGAAAATTAAGGTTGAAACCAAGAAGAGACACGCTCTTATATTAGGTTTGTTCATTTACGGCTATAAAACATGTTTGGAGCAACTAATTCTCAATCTCAAACAGGCCAATTTGCATTTCCTTTCGAGTTTTTTTTTTTTATGGTTTTACAAGTTTATTCTATAATGATTGATTTGGGTAAAAATACAACCATGATATCTATAAACTTTTACCCATGGTTATAAAGATCAAGTAAGGCATAATCTAAAATACGAGTGGCTGTAACCATTTAGATGAGCAGAAAGTCTTGTCAAAGATGAAAGTAGGAAAATATCTTTAATTACAAGCAAAATTAAGTAGGTATTTTTGCAAAACTAATAATTATAGGAAAAATTATGAAATGGAAAAAAAAGAAACAAATGCAAATAGCCTCTCAAAATTGATATTGTACAATCCATTCGTATACTTGCTTCTATCCAGGAGCAAACAAACCTATCATCTTCACAAGATTATTTATCATGCATATTTTTTTCTTTTTTTTTCCTTGAATGATATGAATGGCATCTCTTGCTAGCATGCCGCAAATATATATTTCTTTTTTGATGTGAGGCAAATATATATATTTCTTGACGTATATAAAAGATTCCATGATAAAAATGGAATAGCCGATTGTACATGTAAGGGAATGCATGTAGCTAACCATCATGTCTATCTAAGAAGAGGCAGCATTTCTGATAGCACAATGAAACATTTGTCCAAGGGTCCCACCTATTCAATGATGTGGGTCCCACATTTGATATATAGCAACGAAACATTTCTTCAGAAGCTATAAGCTTCTGATTAGAGGCATCATTTTCCCCGCACGTCCACACTAGCATGATATATATATGTCGTACATATGTATGAGTACGACTTCGATTCGAACAAGAGACAAAGGAGGCTTGCGTCGGCCATGGCTTGCTTGCATGCATCCCTTGCATGGAGTCCACCTTCAGCCGACAGTATTTGGGGGGGAAAAAAAAAGTCTAGGGGACGTCTTCGTACCTGAAAAGTATAGAAAATGACAGAATTAAAAATAAAAATAAAAATAAAAAAGGACATTGTGGGTCGTCGTGGTCCAAATTCTAATGTTATGAAAATTTTCAAATACTAGTGTGGATGCAGTCATATATGTGTAATATTTCAATGCATCTGGATGCATAAATTTCAATGCATTTGGGTGCAACCCGTTTTTTAATTTTTTAATTTTTTTATTTTATAAAAGTGTGAAATTAAGTGTATTTAATTTGTAAATCAAAATTTGCCATTTTTGAGATATGCCTTTTTTTTTAAAAAAAAAAAGGAGTGTTTTAATCATTTTAAATGACAAATATCTTTATTTTTTAAAAAAATAAATAATATCTCTAAAAATGATAAAACTTAATACATAAGTTAAATATACTTATATTAACAGTTTTACATTAAAAAAATTTAAATTTTAAAAATGAGTTTTTCACAATTGTAAATTGAAAATTTAATGCATCCTGCATTTATAGAGAA
Organism: Annona cherimola; assembly: GCA_030490835.1. NCBI lineage: Eukaryota > Viridiplantae > Streptophyta > Magnoliopsida > Magnoliales > Annonaceae > Annona > Annona cherimola. The sequence goes on along the minus strand of CM059972.1, from coordinate 121,046,898 downwards.
ATGTAAACTTAAAAGATGTGCCACCCTTCATAGTATTTGCAGCAAAATAGAAATTGTTGCTTATAATATTATATGCAGCTATATATAACATTATGTGGAGCAAATTTTTAAAAATGTCTGCATTTGTTCATATGTAGCCAATTATGTAACTAGTTAGTTTGTTGCATATATTTATTTGTGTCCAAATGATATCAAATGCAACCAAGTTTATATTTTACGTAGCAAACTAAATTGGAGTAATTAAGAAAATTTGTTATAGTAATTGACAGTGATTAATGAGGTGCACTTTATTAAAATTTCGATAATGGGATTTCCTCTGTGCTATTTTATTTACCAACAATAAATTTATACAAAAATGCAAGTAACTTAAATTAATTTATAAATATATTGGCATGTTATAAAAATTTTACGAATAATGTTTCAAAAATAGAGTTTTGGATTCAAAGCTTGCTGAATCACTAGGCGACGCTCAAATATTCATAGACTAACTAATGAGTGTTTGTAATATTTGGTACGGTGTCGGAGTGGTGATTGATACACTTGGCATTATAAATGACCAAGAAATAGATTAGACCAGATAAAACTAATTGAAAATCCCAAATCGTGTAAAATAGACAATGAACTGATTAATGGAAGTCTTTTTTCCTACCTCAGGCATTTATTGTTCAGTTAACCAAAAGCAAAAAAAAAAAATGCATGGCCTAATTTGGACATCATATGCCTTCGTTTTGGCTTCCCCACATGGTGGAAAAGAAAGAAATCTTACTTATTTACCACGAATCAATATATAAGGATGATGAGCGACATTGTTTTTATCTCACTATTAAGATTAACAAAAAGAAAAATCAATATTTGCAACAATAAAATTTGGTGCATATAATAAAAATTGTTGCTTAATTTTGGTTTGTATTTACATATAGTTGGTGTCAAATATCTAAATAGAGTAAATGAGTGCGTATGCAACTAAAATTAGATCATCAAAGTTACATCTATAATTATATGCAGTAAATATTTGTTCGTTGCATATAAAATCTATATGCAACAAATGTTTGGTGCAGATAACGTTATATGCAAAAAAAAATTATTTTACTGCATATTGCTTTTTGCTATACTGATTACTTATGTCATATGCTCAGTTTTTTAAATGCACCTACCGCAACTAATTAATGTATCAAAAAAATTCTCACGAATAAATAAACAATATCGTATGGGACGACCGAAACCTAAATTAAAATTAAAAAGATTGGACTGATCTTTTTGTAATCCTTTTTTGCATGATTACTTATCAGATTGGGGTGATCTTGACTTTACCAAGAAAGTGATATATGCCCTGTTAAGGAAACAATAATTGAATATATATCTTCACATTCGCTTCCAATCCACTCCAAGATTTCCCAAATTGCTATTGTAACTTTTTAAGGGACCCACAACACCACCAATATATGACTTATGTAGATAGCCAGTGATGGAAACAGGGTTAATATTCTTATGATCAAATCAGAATGATATAATGAATGTCTCTCTCACGTCTGATTATGTTCATGGGGCCAAGATTTTCATCTTTTAGCAAAGAAAAGAAAACAATATAATAAAAGCTACCACTTTGCGTTTCGTGTGGAAATAAGATGCAGTTTTTTTCATATGGATTATGGTAGGGCCACAAATGAAATTAGTTAAAAAAAATTAATGCTTTAAAATATCTATATATATATATTTTTTGGTTATTTGTACTATGGTTCACGAATCATTTCGAAAATCGAAAGCCAACGGATTCCTTTGGGGGTTGGTTCTCATTGTACTCATACACTACCATATAACTACTAAAGAAAGAAGAACAAACAACGTTGCAAACTTTCAGATCTCGAATTTTCAGGACTGAATGAGCTTGAAGAATTACTCTTTGCTATACATTAGGGAAGCAGGAGACAGCTTTACAAAGACGTGAGTAATTTATTAAAAAAATAAGATGAAAAAACTCGGATATTGACAAAATGTAGCAACCACTCTTGCCCTGTGGGCCTTGTGGCTTAATATTTCGTGGGCGTTTTGCAAATCAAGTCAAGTTTTTTGTTATTTTGCAACTTATACCCAGAACCATCAATTGCAAATGCTCCATCATATACAAACCTTTTCTTAGACTCCCCTCTACTCATGTATATTAATTGGAAACTTATATTTTAAAAAAAAAAAATTAACACCTTTTGAGATTGAATACTAATTATTAAAATTAAAATAAATATATATTATAAATAGTTCCTAAGATATGTGATCTTTTGTATTATAAACAAATGTATAGATAAATATTATAAATAGTTAAGATTTTTTTAAAAAAATTTAAAAATAAAAGTATATAGATTGCATTAGATCATAGTCCTTTCAAGAATTTAATCATGGAAAGCCACAAGTATAGTTATTTTGAATGAACACTAATTGTTGGGAAATCTTTAAAAGGTTCACAATTGAGGACTTATTTTCAAAATCAAAGGTTACTAGGTTATTACTTACCATCGTCATCGTTGTAAGTCATTTTCCATTAATGTGAAGTCAACTTCTTATATTCTAACATTTTATTGTGTTGTTCTTGATGATAGTAAACTAAATTTTTTTTATTAAAATTCTTAACATTTTCTTATCATGTTTAACTATTTTTATTTATATTTTTTGGGGTATTTCTTTCATTTTTCTTATTACTATCGATTTGAATTAATTTAGCTTTTGGAATCAGTGTCATTTATATTACAATTAAGCACATTCGCAACCCTCCTAATATAAAGAATAACATTTTGTAAACACTTCAACACTAGCCCACATGCCAAGAGCAATCATACACTCAATTGATGATATTTATGCCGGTGGATGTTACCACTAATGCACCCCCCTGAAAGCTTTAACCAAAGGCAATTATTTAGATGTAATTCAAAAACTTTGTGGCTCATTTGCAAACGGGTTCGAGTACTATTTTTATATCAATCAGTCATGGACGCCCATTATATACGTGTTCTCCATTCAATTATGCCACGTGTGTATCGGGTTGTTGGCCTGTTCCTGAAAATCAATTTTCGAGCCACTTTCAATCATGATCCCTGCCAATACTGCTGGGACCCACAAACGGGCCTGCATCAATTTGGGATATATTGCCCTTCTGATCGTGTCAAGTTGATGCTGCTTATGAACGTCTTGCATTGAATTTTTCTTTTTAAAAAAAAAAAAAATTGTGGTGCGGGCCCCAGAAATTGATATTTTCCTGCTTTATGGCTTCAATGACGTGAATGATGGAATCGAAAATGTGGCTGCCAAATTGGACGATCTAACTAATTTCTATTTTCCATTCTTTTAGCATTGTTTAATGTTTACAGTGCTGTAATCCCTTGGATGATCAAATAATTGAAGATAGTAAATTAAAAGCACGTAGACTGTAAGGTTTAAGGTTCGAAATTAGACAGAATCATTTACTTTATTAACCTTTTCCTAGAGTTATCTTCGACAATTGACTCAAAATTAACCATCCAATATATGGCACATGATATATATATATATAATATTTACAGGGTTGCTTGCGTTGCCTCTTGGAAAACTAGGGCCTCTAAAGATTATCCCATTGCATGAGGTAGGAAAAGTGGACGAAATTTTCTGTTACTTAACAAAGTTTTCTAAATTCAATTGTAAATTCTTATTTTTTAATAAATAACAACATTACATTTTTCTATTTTTTAAGTTATTTTTCTTATTTGTAATGTAGTTTTTCATTTTGCCATACACGATAAACTTTTCTTATTCGATTCGTCATAAAAAAAAAAAAAAAAAAAAAAAAAAAAAAAAAAGCCCATCCTATTTTACCCAATTCGATGATCTAAGAGAAAAACTGACTTATACGTAGATATTACAACATCAATTTCTTGGGGCGGTGAAAAGGCAAGCGATTGAAAGGGTGATAAGGACATGATGAGGGACATGCATTTAACAAAAGCATATAATATCCATCTCTTTATAACTTTTTAAATGGGTGTTACCATTTTAATTACTTTTAATAATTATAATATTCTATTTTTCTGTCTATTATATATTTCAATATTTTCTTTGAAGTTATGATTTGCAGAAGGCAAATCTTAAAGAGTTCCATGGGCGGGGTTAACGGGTCGGGCCCAAGCGGCACGCCTGCAGTGGTTTCGTGACTTTCGTCATTGCATCTGCTACAAGATACTCTTGTCGGTTCATATCATCAGCTATGAATGCGATGTATTATGGAAATATAGAAAATTCCCAACATCCAAATAATAATAATAAAATTAAAATTGAATAATAAGGAAGAAAAGGAAGGCCCCCACAAAAAAAAAAAAAAAGACACCGACCGAATTTCTTCGTTACAAGTGCACGAATATGAGTTCGAATTCCATACCTCTAGATTGCCAAATTCCCTTTTCTTTTTAGTTGTCCAAAGGGCTGGCTACCTGCCTCCCTACCAAAATGATTTTCTCTGTCCCAAGAAAGTCATTTTTCGCAACCATTAGTAAGCAAAGATGAAGTAAATTTTAGCCAATGGATTTCGTTTTTAAGAGATCCTTTTTATCTTATTCTCCTTTATGCATCTTCTTAGTTCCCTTTTTTTTTTTTTTTTTTTTTTTTTGTGTTACTGCTTAAATGGACCAGCGGTGGGAAATTTAAAAGTGCGATTAGGTGGGAGCAGTCATTACCATTTTCTATACTAAAAATTAAGTTCATTCATAGAAGGGTTACAACTAAATTAGCCTTGGTTCATTCAGGTATATTTAACTTATTTTTAATTTTTAATTTTTTTTATATAAAACTGTTAATCTAAATATATTTAACATACGTATCAAGTTTTTATCACTTTTTGAAATTTATAAATATTTTTTAATTTTTTAAAATCAGCTGTATTTTCTTAATTCACAATTACTAAAATACCTCTGATTCAAAAATGATAAAACTTGATACACATATTAAATAAATTTAGATTTACAGTTGTATAAAAAATTCTAAAAAAATAAATTTTTGCACTTGGAAGTATCGAAGTTAAGTGCACCCGGTTGCACAGTATCAGGCCTATCAGATAAATGATCATAAAATGGATTCTAATTAAGTACACCCGGATGCACTTAGCTTCAATACACCCGTGTGCAAAAACTCATTTTTTGTTTTTTTTTTAAAAATTTTTTACACACTTGTTAATATAGGTCTATCAAATTTTACCAATTTTGGATATTTGTAGATTTTTTTTGGATTTTCTAAAATCAATAGCATTTTCATAATTTGTGAATTACAAAAATATCACTGGTTTTAAAAAATTCAAAAAAATATCTGCAAATCTAAAAAAATTAGTAAAGCTTAATACATATGTTAAATACACTTAAATTAATAATTTTATAAAAAATTTCAAAAAATAACAAAAAAAATGGGTTAAATACATCCAGGTATACTAAATTGGAATCCTTATAAAATGCTAATGGGATTGTTGGGATACCAAGTAAATTGAGGAGATCTAGCACATGTTTCAATCATTCGGTCATACAAGAAATATTCACCAACCTAAATAATGGCACACCAGCCATTAAATGACATGCAACACACCTCAAACAATGTCAAGCAAAGCTGCATGGAATGATCTATAAGTTGGCTGTTGATAACGTTGCATGCCTGAATTGAATACCCTCCGGCTGCTAACACTTGCGCTGAATAAAAAAAAAAAACCTCCAAATTAAGATATATTCAAAAAAGGATATCATGTGGGCCATTTTGATCAGCAGTTCTAATGTGGTTTGAATGCCTAGAGAGTAAAGAATAACGACTACGAATAATTATTGTAGTAGGCCTTGTTTTGAGTCATATATGTTAAATTATTCCGAAAAATAATTTCTAGGTTTAACATAATCTGGGCTTCGAGTAGGAATCATCATTTTAAAGCATTGTCCTCAGTTGGTGATTAGATCACAGCTTATAAATTAGAAGGTCGGCTTTTCAGACGTGACCAATATCTTATATGAAATTTTAAACATAATCACACATTTTTAATAATATCCAATATGGTCGCGTATTTTATAAATATGTGGTCCTACTATTGAGAATACGGAAACAAATATGTTACCATTTGATATTATTAATTCAAATAATAATAATAATAATCACAAAATACAAGCTCATATCTGATAATGGTTAAAATGTGTGTCATATTTAGATTCTCAAAAATAAAATTTGGAGTCACCATATTTGAAAATGAATGGTCCATGTCGTCTTCGTTGTGTTCCAACCACCAGTTCCAAAACCTTTCAGATGCTGTTCCAAGCTTCCAATTCCAATTAGAAAGGAAGTTTGAGGCTCCAAATCCAATTATAAAGCAGAGATCGAGATTCCGATTCCAAATAGAAAGGAAATACAGTTCGAGATTCCAATTCCAATTAGAAAGAAGTACTACAGCTCGAAAAACATGTTTTGTCTCCATCAATTAACAAGTTGAAATCTTAATCCAATTTTATTTTATTTTTTTTTTGAAAAGGAAATCTTCATCAATTGGTCCCCCCCAATTGATGGCCAACACGATAAATAACTGCACGGATGCTGTCCCACCATTGTCATTGATATTTGGGTCTATTAACTAGTTTGATTGTCCAACGACGTACATACCTTCATTAGAAGATTCAAATTCCAGAATGAGACGTACAATCAAACTTTTGCTTTCAATTCTCAAAAATTCTACATCCTAATAAATGTGTGCTGTTGGGGGTTGAATACTGGTACCAATTGTTATCAGCAAGCAATTCTTCCCATGTCAGCTGTACAAATAATATCCTTCATGCGTCCGCTTTGTTTGAATTAGCAGAAATGGTTTCAGTGTCAGCAACATTTTCATATCAGTTTTGCAAGAAACTGTTCATATTTATGAACTTTATTATATAAATGGAACTAAAAGTTTGACTAGTTAAATTTTGAGATTCGGTGCCACATGATTTAAATACTATTATATGATTTAAATCTCGTCTTAAGCAGGCTATAAGATTCAGTCAAAATTATCAATGCAAACAAGCCAATTTGAAGGTCTACAAGAATTCCATGATAAAAGAGGTGCGCTTTCTCAATATGTATTTAGGTGGAACCAATTTTTATGCATGTGGCTCGTCTCCGTATTTCTTTTAGCAGAGTTTTATGACTCATCTAGCAAGCATGAAAAATGTGAACAAGAGACTCAATTTTGGAATTTTCAAACCACATGTGGGAAGACAATGTTGCATCTAGTGCTACTTGGGTATCTTCCTTGACCAATAGAAAAAAAAAAAAAATGTAGGCAGTCCAAAATTTCAAAAAAAGGGTCACACACATTTAATTGTATGAGGAAAATTGAAGAAATTTCCTTCATTACTAAAGGACAGCAGATTTTCCAAACCAAGAAAAATTAAAAAGCAAAATCAAATTCGGGAGGATCGGTTCCTCAATTGTCAACTTGAAGTTTCACGAAATATAAATCGATGCGCACAACAAATGCACATGATAAGATTGCTATGGGACACATGAAAACGAAATGAAACCGTAAGGTGCAATTTGGGCAGGTTGAACCCGAACCCAATCCAACCCACCAAACCCAAAAAAACTAATGTTTTGACTTGCTTTTGCAAAGTCAAAAGCCTGAACCCAAATATTTCTTTATATTTATATTTTATACTATTTATTTTTATGTTTGAACGTTTGTTGTGTTAAATAAATTATATCATTTACATTTGTATTATTTACTTCTACGTTCGTTAATTTTCTTCCTTTATCCTTTTTATATAAATTTTCATTCAAAAATGTATTACATCAAGATGCTTTTCTTAAACTAAATTAGTCCAATCAACATTTGGATAGCTAAGTGATTGATACCAGTATGCGTAAATATATACATATGTAAAAGGTTCTAGGTTCCAAACCAGACCAAAAACTTTCGTTCTATAGATTGAAATTTCTAGGTATTTAGTCCTTTTCTTCAATTAGATGTTAATGTGAATGAACCATAACTATGTAGTCCTATTCCTAATAGATTGACCCCAAAAATAGCATATCTAAATTATAGGAAATCTCGCAGAAGCCACAATTGCCAAATTTGCGCATTGCAAATTCCAATTTGTTCTAATATATAAATAAATCGCAAATATAGTCCAAGTAATAAACGCCCAAGTTTCCTTGAAGTTCCAATTCCAATAAGACCCCCACGCCTCATTAGCCCATACCGCTCTTGAAAGAATGCCTACAGTTAAAAAGGTAAATTCTAGACTAATAACACGATAACTCCAATGATCCGATCGTTGAGTCAATTAATACCTGTGATAATTTCTACATGAAAGAAAAAAAGTGCTTTGTAAAAGACTTCTTTTTTCATTCAAGGAGTGGATCTCCCCAAAGTAAAACGACCCAATTAATAAATTATTGCTTTTGCCAACAATGCCTCAGAGCATTAGCCTCCATCAAAAAACGCACAAAAAAAAACCAAACAAACAAACTGAATTAGCCTATGTAATATTATTTTCATTTAGATAACTGACCGAGTTTATGAACCTAAATTGCACCTCTAAATCAACCATGTGCAAAAATCAAAATTAGAGCCACTTCTTTTACATTGCTTCTATTTCAATTCCATCTTCACATGGTGAATTAGAGTAGAAACGTTCCTTGGTGGTGGTGGATTGGTTTTGCAACTAGCTCCCCCATGACGCCCCAGGAACTATTTTTCATTTTTCTTATTTTCAGCTGGCCTGAATGGACAATGATTGCAGAATTGCAAAAAATGGGGCAAGATTGGTAGAGAGGAACAGAGGAAAAGAGGACTAAATTTTCAAGGCGAGAGAATAAAGAAATGAGAGATGTTAGGGTTTTAAGTTCCCAGTTGAAAATAAAATAAATATAACAAAGAGCCATTTACACGTCTTGGAAATACCAGGGATTGAATATCATGTCAAACTCAACTCATGACTCTGACTGAATTATTGTCCTTCTAGACTTTGTAATTAAGAAGCAAAGATTGAACTAAAAGCCTAAGATAGAGGGCATATATGTTTGGGTGAGCAATACGATTGCCTCCTTTTTCATATGTTTACTCCAACAAGAAGGTGGAATTAATTTGTAATATCTGTATTATTCTTTCAATTGAGAGAAGAAGAATAGCAGCAATTCTTTTATCCCATCAGAAAGATGCCATCCCCTCCGATCAAAAAAAAAGAAAAAGAAAAAGGAAGATGTCGTCCTCATCATTACTCATGACCGTTATAATAATAATAATAATAAAAAATAAAAAATAAAAAATAAAAATCAGAGGAAAAGCTTTGCCATAAAAAGGAAAGACCTAAAAAATTTTAGATAAGGATGAAGAGAAATGAAAGATCAAGCTGGGTGTGTGCTCACTAACAAGTTCATTGAGGATATCTTTATTCTTTGCAGTTGGGTTAAAGCTCTGTGACCACACGTCTCTCAAAGAGCAGAAGCGTGATATGAATATAATGGAATAGTTTACTGAGAAGTCAATGAACTGTGATGAGACGTGATGTCTTGATGCGTCACATCTACAGTCTGATTCTCGTCCTGTTTCTAAAATCCCATGTTACTCACTGCAGACACCCATGCATGGCAATCTGGCATCAGATACTCAATGGCAGGGAAATATACCAAATCGGATGTGTTTCAATTCTGGTTAGTCTGGAAGGAGAACAGTGACAATGTGACAGGATCTGTGACATCTGTCAGAAAATGTTGGCAAAAGCCCTGGATGAAAATCCGGTGAGATGAGAAGAAAGGGTCTCTATTAGCATGGCTATCTACTTGTTTGAAAGTAGTTTAGAGATGGATTTCTCATTCTTAGTTCCCTATTTGTAGCTTGAAAGGCATCAACTCCCTTTTGTTTAGGTGAGCTCATATCTGCAAAAAAGATTCATCAAAACTTGAATTCTGCCTGTTAGGTGGCAAAAAAGATTCATCAAAACTTGAATTCTTCCTGTTAGGTGCACATGAATACATTTTCCAAAATATATTATAAAGAATCTTCAACTTGGTACAACTGACAAAAAATGAACGACCATTTACCAGTCACTAATTATGAATGACACATTCAGATCATTAAATACTTAAGAATGTGACAAACATCATCTGGTAAACAAATGCCTGAAGGTCTAACCACAATTTCCTCATGTGCACCACCACTTCAAACTGTTCCATCCACCTGAAATACGCAAACACAAAAACATCACAATCATCCAAGCCTTTTGCTTTTTTCCTGTATCTTTAATTTTGTGATGAGCCACCCAAGCCTTTTTTTCTCTTTAATGATGAACTATCCAAGCCTTAGACCATTAAATTAATTAGAGTCATCTATAGCAAAGTTGAGAAGACATTCATATTGCCTCATTCTACAGCCTTTTGGCCTTCTCCTTCTACAGTCTTCAATTTTGAACTGGTTCTGCTCTTGGTCTCTAACAAAAGACCAGATCAGCAACCTCTCCTCTCAAGGGCATTCATTATAAGTTGAAACATCTCTCATCTTCCACTGATCCATCTCAAAGCCCTTGTTTTACCAGCACACACCCAGCCTAAATATATTTGGAAACGGGCCATTGTGTCAACAAAAATATATAATAAAAAGACTCAATTAATGTGATACTAGGAAAAACAGAATCATGAAGCGAATAATCTATGCTATTCTATCCACCTCCAAACACAGTCCAACTGCCATCTCACATCATGAAGAGGACAATCACGCAGACTTGGAACCGCTCCCGCTGTCTTGCATGGCCCACCTTTTTTTTTTTTTTTTTCTGAACAGCCAGAGCCACCACTGCTCATGGCTGATGCATATGCTGGAGCGGAACTCAAAACCCCAATGCAGGGCCCAAGTGCCCACGTGTGATACCATTGGCCCACGGCCAGGTTCACCTTGCATGGCCCACTTTGATTCCTAATATCCTCATTTTCCTTAAATATCCACAGAATGTAGTTTGGTAATTGATCATGAAGGAAAGAGTATTATCGCCAGGCTTGACCAATTATCTGTCAGCCTGCACCTTGCATGCCCAGAAGATTTGCACTCTTAAGGTCTAATCATGGTCGCACATGGTTATTCATCTGTTCCACTCAGAAATCAATTCTCTGAGCAAGATACACAGGCCACACAGAAGATTTTGGAAATATATGGTAATCAGGAGGTTACATTTCAAATTATAGTATTTCTCAGAAAATCAGTTCTGGCATAACCAAATGCAATAAAGACAAAAACCAAGATAAATGAATAAATAAAAGAAAACGGCATATTTTAGTTGTTAAATGCAACCCAAAAATAAATAAAGTGGAGAGGGAGAGGTGTTATGACCTAAAATCATGGAAATATATTGCACTACAGATGGAAGATACCATCTGAAAACTGTCCATTGTTATTTCCCGAATATAAATATAAATGTGATCCATTTTTAGTCTTGGCAAGGTCTGAAGTGCTTGCTGCAACAACAAATAAATACAAAATTCTGAAAAGCTCTACAGGGCTATTTCTTGTTGTTTTTAATCAATAATCCTCAAGTTCACAATGTTTGCAATCCTCTTTCTTGACGAACTCCTGAAGCACTGACCATCTGGAACCTTGCTCACCATATTATCTTGAATGGGGCCAGGATCTTGAGTGTAACTTCTTTTGCAGAGATCATAAACGTTCTTTCTACGCTCCATGGAAGACATGATAATGTGTTTCGACAAGCAGTTTTAAAAATAGAGTAGACAACCACTTGGTTCTAGTCATAGAGCCCCTCCTCATGCCAGATGTCAACTAAAAAATCAACCATCTCCTGCATATACATTGACACATGGACATATCACAATGCAGAAGATGACATTGTCCTCTACTAGGTTGATAAAGGCCAGTTTCATTAAGCAGCCGGCAGAAGCAATGCCCATGGTTCAAAGGTCAAGACCATTGGGCTGTTTGGCCTTGCTGTATATGGCCCATTTACGGAATACCTCATAATAAGTTCTTAATAAGTCCGTCTGAGCCTTTCAAAGCATCAGCCAACAAAACTCGAAAAATTTTGAGAAGATAAAAGACAATCATAGCCTCAATCCGCAAACTCAGAAACAGTTTGAGACTATTGACTGGGATCTTTCATGCTAAAGCCTTTGAAACGGTTCCATATACAATAACCACCAGAAAAGGCAACACTACAGATGGTTATTCCACAGTAGACACATTGGAACAATATTCTGTGCCTCCGAACCATGGGCATCACCTATAAAAGCTAAAAAGCTGACGAATACTGACTAGTACGCTTCACGGAAGGCATATCACTGTTCACTACCCAGCAACAAAGTCCTTCAGCATCTAAAGAACATAAATTTGGAAACTACGACGGCTACAAAGCATGCCACTCAGGGCAAATACTTTGAGAAGATCTAAGAATGCTTACAGGTAATGGGATTGGTTGAGGAAACAGCTCACTGGTTGAAAGTAAATCATCATATGTTGTCGACCAGCTGTAACCAGAGATACAGTATTCCACGTATTAGCCACAAATATGAGGATATTAAAAACAGGAAGTGTTTAAAATCATAATTTCTGCAACATCTTGATCAGAAGAGAGAAAAGGGTTGGCATGAGTGGAGATGAAATTTGCAGGATTATCATAGATGTTTCATGTGCTGTAGATATTTGAGACAGATGACAAACAGCAGAAATTACCTACAGATGTTTCGTATTGTTAAGATCACACAGATAACACAAGAAAGCAAACTGAAGAACATTGAAAGTGAGGAGGACTTTGTCATGAGTAACAAGTTGATGAAAGAAAGTTTAAGCATTAAACCTTATAACTGGATCTCTTGATATTTTATGTGGTTTCTGAGATTGATCTCCAATCCAGGCACATCTTCTCTCATGCCAAGCTATTACAGCTACACAGCATGTTCACACATATTAAATTTTGAGAACCAACATTTCACTAAAACATAAGTAAGAATAAAATAAAAGCAAAAACAATAAGATCCACAAATATATACAATTTCAAAAATACTTGAGGAAAAGAACCCAATTATCAGAAAAGAAAGTGGCCAAATACTCTGTCACATTAACTATTTTTCCAAGTTCCGTTCCAGCATAATTTCAGGCATTCCATCAAAAAATCAGCTCAAGAAAAACAAAAAAGAGAAGGGGGAAGAGGAGAAGAAGAAGAAGAAGACCTTAACATACATTTGACAAAATTTCAGAAAAAGACCTGAGCTTACATTGGACAAGTTTTGCTATTTTGAACAGAAACAATTTAGTCCCCTAAAAGACACATAAAATAGAATTCTATAAACTACAGCACACGGATTGATAAGAAAGGCAACAAAAAGGAAGTATGAACATTCTGCATGGATATGTTCCCTACATCTCTTTAGTTTTAATAAAAGTTATCAGCATTTAACCCAAGCCCTCTGCAGTGCTTTGAACTCTCAGATATTTTCAGAAGGAATATTCTTCTTATTAGAATTTTGAAGATTTATGCTAGTAACTAATCCTTCCCTCATGACTACGCACATCAGTTTCGCAACAGATTTTTCTTGTATATGGAGCCTCCAAAAAGAATCTTTGATGTAGAGTGATGGAGATCCTATGCAAACAACGTACAAACCACAGATGCCTGAATGTCTAGTAGTTTGCATAAGGAACAAGGGCATGATCAGCTACACTATTTTTAATATAATGTATAAAAATTTGAAAAATATATACAAGTCAATCTAACATATAAATTTTAGTGGAATTTCAAGTATACAACAATATTATAACACTAAAAAGCATATTAAGGGTGTGTTTGGTAATGAATAAAACTTTTGATGAAAAGTTGTCAAATGATGTGATATAATAGGAGTAATGATGAGTAGTAAAGATGATAAAGTTAAAATAGATAGGTTAGTTGTGTGGATAGTTGTGTAGAAATGATTGAAAAGTAGGGTAGTTGTATAGGAAAATGTGAAAAAATGATTAACAAATATGATAGTTGTGGAGAGTGAAAAGTTTTAGATTGAAAAGTTTTAACTTGACATTTTCTATCAATTGCCAAACACACCCTAAGAAAGTCATAAGTGGGCACAAGGCATATGATCACAGAAGATCATATATTCATAATAGATTAGGGACTAGGAAGGTGAAAAAATAGACGAAGTTACCAAAATCAACAGAAGTAAATGAGAGAATTATTAATTTCCTTTTAATTTCTGTAATATCTACTGCTTTTCCCCCAGAATCATAATTTATCCACAAACATGATATGTTTTCCTACCATGCAATATTTAATCAAATGTCATGCAGCTCAAGCAAAGATACAATTACAGGTAAGGAAGAGTCAACAAAGAAGCTCCTTCACGTTCTAGGGTCCAAGGAGAGGAATCTTGTGCAGCCTTACCTCTGTTTTCACAAAGATGTTGTTTCCCGTAGCTCAAGAGAAACCTCCAGTCGCAAAGGCAGCAAATCTTATTGTTTCCATGATATTTTGACAATTCAAAGTCAAAGGCACCTAATTGGGGGTTCATTTTACAGTTTTACAACTATAAGCAAACTTCATTTCACCCAAATGGGGTCAGATTATTAACATGCACGCAATTTGCTGGCAAGTGTAGGTCTTAGTGCAACAGTAAAATTTGCTACTCTAAGACTGAAGATCATGGGTCTGAGCGATGGGAAACAGCCTCTTTGTAACGAAGGTGGGAAAAGGCCACATACATGGGCATCTCTCCCCAAATATTGTAATGCGCAAGAGTTTTATGTATCAGGATGGCCCTTCAAGCAATTATCCTTACTTATAGAGACTTCAATTGCGTTGTCACACTAATCCTTCTACTTGAACCAATCATGAAGCTGGTTATCACACATTGATTCTTTACATCCTAATTCCTATTCTTATTCTTATTCTTCTTATTATTATAATTATTACAATTGTGCATGCAAATTTAAATCAACTTCGGTTCATCTTAACCATAATTAAAATTGCAAAAAACTGTCAAACAATTCCATCTGCAAAGACGTCAACACAAGACATGGCTTTGAACATCCGTATCAAGAGGTGTATTGGGCCAAACCTAACCATGAGAAGAATTCAAACTTAACTCTTGGCTATTAATAAAACTCCATTCACTAAAAATTTTTCATTTTTCAGAAGAAAAGGACAAGAATACCATTTGAACCTCCAAGCATCAATAAACACAAAACCATCTTTATCAGTTGAACTAACTAATACCAACTTCAACTGTTCAAGAGAAAGGGAAAAAAAACAAAAAACAAAAAAACAAAAACAAAATGAGAGGATTCTTGCTCTCTCCTCATCTACATATTCACCAGCCCTATCTCCTTGTCATCTCTCTTGCTAGATTGTCAGTTTACAACCACCACCAAACATTTGAGCCACCATTTTAGCAGTCACACTCTTGAATCTCTAGCAACCTCAATTAAAATGATCAGAATTCAGTAATCTTTGAAGCATCACCAAAGCACCGACATTGAAACTTCTTCCTCTTATCTCGACCTTCCAACCACCACATCATACATTCCACAGGCTGAGAATTATAAACCAACTCACAATCTCAAACTTCCAGAGCTATCAAACCAACTAATCCAATGAATAAAATCAAAATGAGAACTGAAACAAACTCAAACTAAAGCCAATTTGTTTATTTCAGATATCGCAAAATCTAGGGTTGGATTAAGACAGAATTGAACTTTATGCACATAAGATTATGGTTTTAAATCAAGGTGAAGCTCTATTGGGTAAGGGCACAATGAATTGCTGCCTGGCAATGGTCCCAAAAAGGGATGAGTTACAATGCATAGGCTCGAAAGGGCGAGGGTCAACCATGGCAGGCTTGAGATAATGATCAGTGGTGGTCAGAAAATTTATAGAACATATGTTAGTGTTTAAGTAAAAGGTATTGACCATATAGTCATGTTTAGTAAAAGAAAGGCCAACCAAGATTGGATATAGCTGGTTTTGAAAATTTACAAGTTAGCTAAACTGATAGAGATCCTTTTATATATGCTGAGCAGTTAAAAGTTCAAGTAACTTTCCTTATCTTTTTTTCCCGAGTGAAATCTGATGGCAAAGGCAGCCATGAACTTAAATCCAAATCAACATTGCTCTGAAATAAATTTTTTTTTTAAAAAAAAAAAAAACGACATTGCTCTCCATAAATTGCAGCTTGATCCAACCCGATAGGGTGATCAGGCTACAAATAAACCAAATCCAAGATGCACTACTAGCTATATTGTTATGGTCAACCTTTGAGCATAGCACTTGTTGCCGGGTGCTCATTCTGACTATACTAATCACAGTCTATCTCATAGCTATCTTCTAAAACTATCCTGACTTCTTTTAAGATGCAATAATCAGGCACACCACCCCTGCACTTCACATTATTTTATGAACAACAAACTTCTGAATTTTCCTAAAATACATTGTTTGCTCAAAATAGCAGTGATAGTTTAGCAACAACAATTAACTAATCAAAACTCGCACTAAGTTCAAATGTAAGCAATAATGCAAGGTCTTATCAAAGATAAGAGTGCACTCAAGTGTTCATCTGCCAACTAAAATGACTAGCAGAATGAATTTCCGCCAGATTTCACACCTTTTATTAGAACCATATACAATGCCTATGCTAACAGAGATAAGTCATAACAGTCATGAGCAAGCTTGCCCCATCCAAGAACATGTAATGTAACCCATATAAACATCTTTCCTCTGCTCTATTTTCCTAAGTGACATTTGTAGCAGCAAATTACTTGAAGGGAAAAATGTTACCAGACCATTTGCCTGAGCACCCTCCACATATCAAATGAATGTTGGTTTTTTGAGTTTGGTAGAAAATTGAAACTGGGAATAGTGAAGCCAAAGGAAACCTAAGGGAAAAAGTTGTACTGCTTTTTAAAAATAATTATTTTACTTTCCGAAGGAATGGTTGAAAAATGCTTTACTTTCCATCATGCCTTATTTGTTTCCAATTTAAAACAACTTTTCTCTCGGTCTGATTATATTAACAGTTTGCTTAACTCACTATCCCTCTTTTTTTCAAAAAAGAAAAAAAAAGGAAAAAAAAAATGCAAGACCACTGTTTAATCTTTGGTCATCTTTGATGTCTATAATGGGTGGTTTGGCCTACATATGTACAGTGACTTTCATCATTTCAGTTTGATGTATCAGGGCATATGGGGGTCCCTTTAGCTATTGAAAGGGGAAAATCAAGAATAAATAAATACGTAATCGACTTTCTAAATGGTTAAGAAAAAAATTCAGTATTTTTTTTCCAAGATGTTGCACAATGATTGGAACTAAACACAAGAGCAGTCCGACATCAAAGTTAAAATAGGAATAAAGAAACTACAGCCAGAATGGAATGCGCAACCAGTGCTTTTGGCATCTTTGCTTGATAAACAAACATATGTCTACAAAATGCTGATAATGGGGAAACAAACCTTTGTTAATAAATGCACAACTATCCACATTTTTCTCTGCGACATTTAGCTCTTCAGTACCAGTAGTGCAACCAATAGACAGGTGTGTTTTATGGGAATGTGAATTGGCGACTTCTTTCTCCATCTCATGTGGACTGGATGAACATTGTCCTTTTGTAGTGCTTGATAATTGGCCTATACTACTCTTACGTGATATCCTGTGTGTTTCAATAGACGCAGCTGACGCGAATTTGACCAGCCCTCCAAGACAGCCACTGTACTGTACAGAAGGTAAAAAAGTGAATTGCACTCACTCTGAATAAACTAATGTGTTTGTCAATCCCATATACAATATTGATAAGCAATAAACTGTTAAGAGATACAAAAAGGCTTCTAAAAACAATTAACACATCAATTAGTTAATTCAAAACTAACCTAGTATTATATCTATTTAAGGTGAAACGAGATACATACCCCATAAAAGCTAAAAGATGCTTATGATAGGTCTATCCATCCAGCATTATTGAAACACCACTTGGAATGCTAGAACGAGTACAAAGCCAGTCAGCATCCATCCTCCATCCTCATCATTGATTAAGAGGTAAGTGCACACTGCCTGTTCCGAGGTCACCATCAAGATTGCAAAGTGTGAGGTATCACAAAAATTAGAAATTATGTAGTCCTTGCATGCCTATTTCTACAAATTAACAATGTGAGTAAGAAAGGTATGATGATCCAAATTTACATTTATCAGGCTATATAGTAGCATGTTCAAGCAAGGTGGGTGGAAGAACACAATATGTATAGATTAACAGTGAAAGATACTACTAAAGCTGGAACCCACATCCAATTTCCAGATTTAAAAAAAAAAAAAAAGGCCGAGCATGAACAGCTAGAATCTGCCAATCCAGGAGAAACAACAGGCATGATCAATCTATTGTTATCACAGCAGGAATCAACATCAATAAATGTCTTGTATACTTTTGTGATCTGACAAACTAAGGATGCAATCATCATGCTGAGGTCAACCATATTCCAGTTCCCAATGAGAACATCCATCAAAGAACGTAAATTATCCTAAGTTCTAATCAACATGGAATCTTTGACGTAATGACAGCTATCAAGTTCAAATCAGGTCCAGCTGCTAGAAATTCTGACCTACTTGAAACAAAACAATGAAATTGACAAAACAAAAAGCAAACTGCCTGATCATTTTAATGCATGATATTTCGAAAATATTTTGTGGAATCCTGACCTTGCAATGGATAGATACCAACCATGAAAAATTTTGAAGTCCATAAAGAAATGGTATAAATTCAATTCAAATAACTTCAGGACATAATCAAACCATCATCTGCAATTACCCACTCCTTTCAGATAGACTTGTCTGCAAGCAATATATATCTTCAATCCAACAGCAGTACGGTCATCACAGAGCATACTAGAATTTTCAGTCTGCAAACCCCCACTGCCTTTGCCAAACTATCAGAACTACTCTCAAATGGACTATGACGCTAGAAACATCCCCTCATTCCCCCTCACACCAGCAAACGACAGAATAAAGACAATAACACAGATTCGAATTCAGAATCAAAAGGCACCCAAGATAAGAATTCAAGAACCTCAAATGAACAACCGTTCAGATCATTCAAAAGCCAAGGCTACAACGGCAGAAAGAAAATGGTACCAAAATCCGTCTTGTGTTTACAAAAGATGGATGACTAATCAGTCTACAACCGAATGACTCAATCTTGCACACAAGACGAATGACTCATCTGTCTATTCAAAATGCAAGCGAATTCGGTCAAAAATCCAAACCCAAACGACCCACGGTCAAATCCAGTAAAACCAGAACGCACCCTAGGTTAGAAATCAAGATCCGACAGATAACAACGGTTCAGATCATTCGAAAGCGAATCCCGCCACCAGACAAAGAAAACGGAGAGTTCTAAAGCCCAAGATCCACTCTTGTAGCAAAAAATGGAGAGGAGCCGTTGGATGAATAATTAGTCTAATCCCAAATGCTGCAAAGAACAAAAAGGAGGAGGAGGATATACCGATCGAATGTCTGGTTTTGAGGAGGGAGAGAGAGGTCGAAATGGGAGAATCGGTGATGTTGTAGACGCTTATCTCATGTGCAGTGGTGATGATGCCGCGATGCTGGGACGACGACTTTCTGGATTTTTCAATCTCCCCATGGGTTTGGTTGATTGGCTTTTACCAATGCCATCGTCAGAAGAGGCCGATCGTATTGTGGGTGGATCCCACATCCTAATCGGCTTCGCCTCCACCTTGTTTTTGAGAAGGAATCTCAGCTCTTGGTAACTGATGTCACATTTAGATTTAGGGTGTGCACGGGAAATCGTAAAATTTTGCCGCAAAAAGTTTTTATATAAAAGTTGTTAAGTGGAAAGAAATGACGCGTACGATATGGTACGGTGATTAATAAAGTGAATAAAGTTAAAATAAATAGATTAGTTGTATAAGTAGTTATGTATAAAAGTAATTAAAAAGTAGAATAATTGTGCCAGAAATAAAGAAATAATTAAAAAATAAAATAATTACGGAAAGTGAAAAGTTTTAAATATAATTTTTTTTTAAATTAAAAAATTTTAACCTGACATTTTTTATTGTTTGATAAATTGTTTATGCTGAAAAGCTTTTCAATTTTAAAATTTTTAATTTCTGTAATAATCTTCTTTTTTAATTATTTTTCACTCTTCTCTATAACTATCTTATTTTCAATCATTTCAATCTAACTTTCTATATATTTAACTTATCTATACTAATTTTATTTTTTTTAATTATTTTAATCTAAAAACTTCACATCAAAGCTTTATCATTTTCCAAATATACTCTTTAGTCATTCTAATTTTCTATTTCTTTTTCCATATTTTTATTAAATTTTATTTATTTTATCTTTACTCTTTATCGTATATATTTTTAGAAATTAGGAGTATCTGTGATTCTGCATTTACCTCCTCATCTTTTTCTATTTTTTCACAATAAACAAATTTTAATTTGCAAAAATACCTTGCACATATGATTGATGAGATCTTCTTGTGGAAGTTAATATCTAATCCATCAGAAATTTGACAAATCAATTTTGGATTTATTGTGCCCTATCAAAATATGATTAAAACCATGAAGGGTACTTTTAGATCATAACGTAAAATAAGACAAGACTAGAAATTTTGAAATTTTGATAGAATACGTAGAATATTTAATTTTTAAAACTTATTCCTATCATTTGGCCCGTCGATCATTACAACCAAGGGTCCAAGATAGAGTATAACAAAAGATAATCGTGTCCAAGCATTTATAAAATCTAGTCAAAGTTTGCCTGTCTTACACGATTGATTAGTCAAATTGTGACTTTGGCAAACAATCTAAATAAAATAAGCAAGTAGAATTGTTTTTTAAGAAAATGATGTTATTAGATAAAAATTGAATTTTTTTAAAAAAATTTAGTTGTAAATGCAAATAGCCCTAATTATTATTCCTATCACTATGCATGTTTATAAAATAGTAGCGTAATTAAAGATGCAACTTAGTTAGGGCATAAGTACCCATCAACCTCACACTAAATTAAACAGAGTAGAGTAAAAAAATTTTACTCATCAACACAAATAAGGTAGAAATTATTGTCCAATCTCTCCAAAATATGGTAACAATTAGGTAAACACAATTAATTCCCAAAACCAACCCGAATAAATACTCTCATGAGTACCCTGATATATAAATAATTATAAATACGTATATATAAAGAAATATATAATAGTTTTGAACTGCCCATGCACTAATAAGTTATTGTTGGTTTCATTTTCTTATTTTTTAATAAATTATATAAGGTTTTTATTTGTGATAGGAGATGATCATAACATGAATGCGAATGATGATGTTAATGTAATTATTAATATAGATAATGAGACTAGAATGAATGTGGAAATAAATGTAAACAGTGACAAAATGAAACTAATTATAAATTATAAAATCTAAAATGCAAATAAGTATTGTTTATATTATTTAAAATAATGTGAAAGATAATTTTTCACATGTTGCCATTGGTTATTAAATGAACCAATTTGGAACTGAAATCCTATGAATAATGAGTAAGATAAGGTATAGGAGGAACCACCAAGTAAACAGTTGGGGTAGATTAAGCTTTTTGGAAATAAAATATGGATAAGATAAATTATTACCTGAATCGAACCAACCCTAGCTGCACCGTAAGCACAATACATCTTACTCTGTTTGAGTTTTAAATACTCTCGTAGAAGTAAGGAAAAACGAAAGAAACATATTTGCCCATGCCATCAATGCTCTTCCGAATAATTCTTAGAGGACGGGTTGTTGTATATGAGGAAGAAAACGTTGTCGTATATTAGAAAATGAATTATGTTAGAGATAGGAAAATGAATCGCGATCTTGTGAAGCCGGTCGTAAACGTCGACTGTTTACGACCGGCTAATAGAGCCGTTAGATCTGGTCGACGAAATCTACACCGTCGATGCAGGCGCGCTCAATTACGGAAGGACTGACAGGTGAATTTTTCGCCGCAGGCCCCTCTGCCTGCAAAATGCAAAATTAGAAAAAGGGCAGGCAGGCCCCGTGCGCTCTCTCTTCCCCCCCCGAAACCACGCAACCCTTCTCCTCGCGCCGTCTTGAGCTCCGATCTCCGATTTCCAGCGGCAGCGGCAACAGCTCCGTCTCCGTCCGTCCGTAGCAGCCGCAACGTCCGTCTGTCCGTCCGTCCGTCCGTAACAGCTCCGTCTCCGGTACTCATCTAGCGCAACGTCGTCTCCGGTACTCGTAGCAGCCGCCCGTCCGTCCAGCGCGTCGTCGTCTTCGGCAGCGCAACGTCGTCTCGTCTCGTCTCCGGTACTCGTCCAGCGCCGCCACCTCAGCGGCATCTGTTTCCACAAGCCGCAGCACTGCTGTCTTCTTCGGCTCCGTCTTCCAGCATCAGAAAAAGTAATCGGGCATGGCTTGCAGCTCCGGCAAAACTTATCCCGGCAGTGGTTTCTAGCCGTCGGACCGGCAGCTCAAAACAAAAACCCAGCGACCAGGTTTTCCGCAACCCGCCCCCTTTTTTTTAATAAAATTGTAACTTTAGTTGCTGGAACATTGATGAGATTTGCTATGGGATCCGGTTTTTATGAAAGATTCTTTTGACCGTGATTCTAAGCTTTCTGGATCAAATCTTTGCCATCTTGTGCAAACTTGATTTCTTAAATTGGATGCCCTTGCATATGGATTAGACTTTAGACAGAGAAGGACAAGGACGCAACAAGATTAAGTTATCATTCTTGGAATGATATGGCAGTAACAACGAATGATAGACAGACTTCAAATTAAGCAATGCATAATTTTAACGGAAGCACCACTTCTGGAGATTCTCCTTGACAGTTGTTGATTGAAATTTCAAAATGAAAGTGTTAAATCTAGATTGTATTGCCCTGTACTGTGCAGTTGAACAATTTTCAATTTAAACAGATAGGTGAAGAAAATCGGATTGTTGTGCTGAAGCTGTCTCACTGCTTGACATGTGTGTAGTGTGTTTTATTTAGATAGGATGTATAGCTTATGAGGTTTTGACATGATGGTTATAATGAATGCCAATTGTTGCTTCTTGAACACCTGGCTTGGCAGCATTTTCGGAAACAGATGAACCCTAGTTTGGAGGGTCTGGATGTTCCATGGGCGTCTTCTTTTTCACAACTACAATTTGATTTATTATCCTATTCAGGAATTGGCAAGCAATTAAAGATGCTTTGGCATACCGGATTTCTTCCTTTCAGTCGACTGCACATCCTTGGGTAATCATTAATTCCTTTCAGAAACTTCATTCATTGTTTGGTGTTCTTGATTAATGATCCCCAATTTATCTTGTAATTCCAGGCAGAACAGCCAAATATTGAAGCATGTGTTTGTTTTCATATGAGACAGATTATTCAGGTAGTGTTTTCTAGGTTTTTGTTGACTGTTGAAATGCATATTCTTTGTTACAACTCAAGATGTTAGGGCATCAGAAATTACAGTAGCATGGCAATAGTAATAGACTAGATCCTATTTTGTGAGCTGACCTCACATTGCAATGACAGCTCTGTAATTAATGTTTTAAAGCATGGATGGTTCATCTTCCAAAAATCTTTAGAGACTGATGATGCCCCAAACAAAAATCTTTTTCTCATAATTTTTTTTCTGAGATGATAAATCTGGTACCTAGGAGTCCTAGAGAAGGCCAGAATTCACTACTCAACAGCCCTAAGAACAGGGGCGACTTCAATCATTCAAGATCAAATGTATTTTGGTCTGTCAACTCATGCTGCTGGGCGCTAGTAGTCAAATGCACTAATAATGTAGGATCTCTAGTAGGATTATCGAAAGAGGAAGAAAGGAAAAGAAAGAAAATAAGATTATATTTAAAAATGGTAAAATCTGTTTAAAGATGAACCATCAGGCAAGATTAGTTTTACTGACCAAGCAACCTTTTGTCTCCGGAGTTCTCATCAGTCATTGGTGGACCGATCTCACCCATCGGTTGCTTGATCATCCTATTCAGAGAGTCAATGGCTTTCTGTCTTCACTCTTATGCACAAAGATTTTGTTCTCTTATTATTTGAATCTGAATTTAGACTTGTGTGCTACCTTGTCTATGTTGCATGTATGATTGTAATTTTTTGTTAGAAGCAAGTTATGTTAGTTCTAATATTCTTCTATTTACATTTCATTTTACTAGCAGTTCAGAATGTTTGGATGGAAAATCTGGAACATTAAGCCAATCTGCTTCAGCAGAACAAATTTCAGAGGAACGGGAGTCAGATAGAACAGAACCGCTGTTACAATCATCGGTGGAGCTTTCGAGACAGTTACGATCATCAGATTTTGTGAAGCTCTTGTCAAAGCTGATTTCTGGCTTCTAGTTCCTATAGGATGAACAAGACCTTCAGAAGCGTTGTCCGGGATCAAAGTTTGGAAGTTGTAACAAGCATTGTCCAAGTTGTAGCACAAAATGTTTAGTAAATTGTCAATGTCAATGTTGGTTATAACAAGCATTGTCCAAGTTGTAGCACAAAATGCTTTGTAAATTGTCAATGTTGAAAATTCCTGTAATCTGTTTTATTTTGTAAGAACGATGGCGACAATGGCAGATTAGATTTGTTTTTTGTTTGTATTCAGAAATGTATATTGATGGAGACTTTTGGATTTTAACCATGTATGTAATTCAATGAAGTTAAGTTTATAAGAAGTTGAGTTATTCACTCGGGAAATTAAGTTCATAAGAAGTGGAGTTTTTCACTTGGAAATTACATTTGTTTTTGTTTGCATGCAGAAAATTCGATCTGTTCCCCGTTTTAATTTGAAAAAAATCCCTAAAAAAAGCGAAAAATGTGGAAAATATGGAAAACCTGTTGTAATATATTATTCTAACATATATATTAAATTTGCATTTCCATAACCTCCAGAAATGCAGAAAATTCGATCTACACCCTGTTTTAATTTGAAAAAAAATCCCTAAAAAAAGCGAAAAATGTGGAAAACCTGTTGTAATATATTATTCTAACGTAAAATCACTCCTGTGAATTAAATTTGCAATAAAACCATACTTCAAACAATTTCAGTCGACGAATATAGTTACTACAAGTCAGACAATTACACTTAAACTAAAAACATGTGTTCTAAATATTTAGAAAATCTAATACATCATAGCGAGCAAAACAACACCAACAAGACTAAGTAAAATTCCGAGAGCTATCTTCATCTTCAACAGCTCCATGTCTCGCCTCTCTAGTGCGATTTTTAAATCCATGTCTCTATTCACTGCTGCCTCCCTTGTCGTATTTCACTTTTCAATTCTTGTACTGCAATCTTGTGCATATGCTTCATTTTATCTGTTTCTGCAGTGTGAATGTCTCTCAGATCCGATACACAACGCAAGACTTCTCCCATATCAGCCACCAATTGCTCATAGTCGTAAGGGACAATTCCGCCTTCAGAGTGCAGCTTGCTTCCGCTTTCATACTGTGATGAAGTTGGACTCCTCAAAGCAGAAGTAGATGACCCGTCCACCCATCTGAAATATTTGCAACACTTCGAAGGATCCTGTAAAAAAATGACATATGATTGAAACTGCAATTTCAAATACTTTAAAGGTCCATAATATCATTAACAAGAATATATACTCTGTAATGTGGACATCGCAAAAATTATTGGCCAAGGTTCTTTTTTGTATGTGATGTCAATATAACAGCTGCAGATCCACAATAACAGTTATATGTCATTTCACTTATGCCCACCTGTGCAACAGATAAAAAAACAATAATGGTAATTACATCAGAGTGACTTATTTTGTACGTTATTGTACATATATTTGAGGAAATTATCTTCATATAAACATAAAAGCACAAAACATTTTTATGTAGGGAAGATTAGTTGATATGAATACCTCGCAATCCTCGGCCTCGCCCCATGTAAATGGATGTATCGTTAATTGATTCGGATGGAAATGATGTAGTTGGAACATTGAATGCAGGACAATTACGTTTATCATAACCAACGACAAGTTTATTACATCCACTACATCGTTTTAATCCACCACGTATCTGTTCAACTGCTCCCTTAAAGCGCTTTGATGATCGTCCCTTTCTCAGTGAGATATATGGTTTGTCAATGCTAAATGCTTGAGAACTTTGTGAAGGAAATACACCACTCGTGATTCCTAGTGCTTCAACGTCAGTGGACTTTCGGTCAGTAACATTCAGGTTGAAATTGTCACTTGCAACTGCAACTGCTTGAGTAGGACCTCCACTGACATCTACTCCATCCAATCTATTTGTATCCGCAAGTCGTGGATGCTTCGGTATCGCATCAAGTTCAGCAAGCATGGTCTCCATATGACCCTTCACTACTTCAAATGCCTCCGTGTTGTGCAATGCCTCGTGCCTGACATGAGTCCACCACTTTGAGAGTGTGTGAGTACGAACGGCAAGAGATTGCCTATATTCGTTATCACTTGGTGTGGATCCTTGAATGTACTGGGACTTTGCAGATTGCGTCCAACGTGACAACACGTGACATGGTGGCATACACTTCACTTTGACGAATCAAAACATGGCAATGATGTGCCTGCAAATGATACCAAAAGATTCAAATTTCATGCATGGACATGCAGCCACTAACTTCTCCATATTCCATGACACAATTTTATGCTTTCCATCGTCATCCACTTCACTATGTTGCACGCGCCATCGTTGTATTGTCCCATCTTCTTCCATCCTTTCTCCAATATACAAAAGGCTTTGCTCAAACTCTTTCTGGAAAATTAAAAAAACATTCCGCGTATATAGCTTTGCCATTTGAGCTTCAATAGTAGATACGGTTTTCAACACAGGCACACCATGCAATGTACGGAAATCAGCTTCTCCTTCAGCCTCACGTCTCCGTTCAAGTGCTTTATCATATCCATGAGCAAAATCAATTAGTTTTGACTTATGATTTACAAACCCATCGAAAAATGCATTCATACTTTCACTTCGGGCCGTTGTCCTCATACCAGCAGAGAAGATTTTCTTCGTGAATGTAGGAATCCACTTCTCACGAATTTCATACATGTGTTGCAACCAAGAGTTGTCATGTAGATCGAATTCATTTATCATAACTTGCCAGGTCTCTTCAAATTCTGCTTCTGTTTCTGTACCGTACAAACAATGATTCCACTTTGCCTTAAAAGTAGGATGCTGGTGAAAACATGAGACAACTTCTCTGACAACTTTCTACATATATGCCATAAGCATAGGAGGTGAGTCGAGTGAGGAAAAACAGAGGCTATTGCTGCACCAATGGCTGCATCTTGGTCAGTGATAATAGTTTTTGGATGAACTCCACCCATTGAATCCACCCATGTCTGAAACAACTACTTAAAGTCTTCGATCGTCTCACCAAACAGCAAACCTGCTCCTAACAATATAGACTGATTGTGATGATTAACACCCACGAATGGCCCAAACGGCATATCATACTCATTAGTCTTGTATGTCGTGTCGAAGCACACAACGTCGCCAAAAACCATGCAATCTTCCTTCGATTTCTCATCAATCCAAAAGCACGACGTTATCTCATTTCCTCATCAATTTGAATTTCGTATGAGAACTGAGGATCCTCCTGACTCTTTCCTTGAAAATAACGCAGAAGAGTATTTGCATCACCTCTGAACATTGTTTAACGCTTTCTCCTTAGTGCATTTCTAGCATCTCTTTCTGAAAAATGAAGATGAGAAGGACCTCCTGCTTCATGCTGCATAAATGTCATAGATCGTGTCACACCAACCCTGGATGCTTTTAATGTTGCAATGAGATTTAGATCATCTTCCGTGAACTTTTTATGTGACCGCAACTTGCGAGTTTTTTGTTGGGGTACATAGTAAATGATTATGACTCTCAACGAACTGTGACACATGGTAATTATTATTTTGTTGGCTGAGGTTCACATACAACTTAGCAGGACATGAACAACGACTTATAAACCCAATTTTGGTGGTTCGTCTGTCCTGCGCATTGCCAGCTCTAGAGCACCTTAAAATACGCCTCGAGATTTCGCCAGATTTTAACTTGCGGGTGGCATCCTTTCTAACACTAAACCCGCAATGCCATGCGTAGCGATTATAAAACTCATAGGCTGCATCTACGGAGCTAAAAATCATGCCAATTCTTAGTTTAATCTCATATGGAGCAATGGGGGTGAACAGACCGGGTATTCTCTGTACATCATTTGAGTTTACATCTGGACTACCAACTTCCTCTTCTTCTAACTCATTCTGTAATTCATCCATTCTCACCTCCTTAATCAGAGCAAGTTCTGCCTCGTCAGTTGGTTGAAGTTGCATTGCAGTCGACTCATTTGGATGTGGCATTTGCATATTCATATCAACTCCCAAATTTCCGTCTATGCTAAACAAAGTCTAATATTCTTCCAACAAACCTCAATCTACGATGAAACAAAGACTACTTAATGTAAGATATTTAATCATTAAATATTTATTGAAATCCTGATCTCTTTCGGGCATGCAGTTACTTTCACAGCTTAAGTTGTTCCTCAGTAGTGCTGCAGGTAGATCAGTTGTCTTAAAGCTTAGCTAGTCATAGCTAAGGAGACTGACATCCGTTAACAATCAAACATCATCCATTTATAAACACAACCAATCAACAGTCGCTAGCAAATAAGGCAAAATGCAACATAACATGGCAATAGAAAAACTTTTTTCCAATTTTTCATGAGCATATGTTAATTAGCCATCAAATAAATTCTCAAGAGGAAGCTGTAACATATATGAACAAAAACTTTTTTTTATTTTTTTTCATGAGTAAGTAAATCTAGGTGTATTAAATCTATAAACCAAGTTTTACCATTTTTGGATATTTTTAAGTATTTATTTTGGATTTTTAAACACAGTGGCATTTCTACGACCGGCTTCACAAGATCGCGATTCTAATATAAATGTATAAAATATATATATAAAGTTTTACCAATTTTGGAAAGTTAGACATTTTTTTAGGATTTTAAAAAATCTAAAAATTTTCAAAATTGTAAAAATTTAATAACATGTTAAATATACTTAGATTAACAGTTATATAAAAAAATTCAGAAATTATAAAAAATAAGCTCAATACATCTGGGTGCAATGATCAGATTCCGACATTTTATTCAACAATTCATGAGTAGGCACAAAACAATCAAAAGTACAAATTTTCCTTCTGATTTTAAATATTTGTGGAATCGCCGATGATCTAATATGAACACACAATACAGGTGATTGAAAAATAATTTTGGCTAGTTATTTTAAGTTTAAATTTGACACATTTTGCACCCGCCCGTGGTACAAATGCAAAAATGCAGTGGTGGCAGCGTTTTCTAGCGATGCATGGGATAGATTTTGTAGGAAAATAGGAGTAAAAAGATGCCGCTGAGGTGGCGGCGCTGGATGAGTACCGGAGACGAGA
Organism: Annona cherimola; assembly: GCA_030490835.1. NCBI lineage: Eukaryota > Viridiplantae > Streptophyta > Magnoliopsida > Magnoliales > Annonaceae > Annona > Annona cherimola. The sequence goes on along the minus strand of CM059972.1, from coordinate 121,017,471 downwards.
CGAGACGACGTTGCGCTGCCGGAGACGACGACGCGCTGGACGGACGGGCGGCTGCTACGAGTACCGGAGACGACGTTGCGCTGGACGAGTACCGGAGACGGAGCTGTTACGGACGGACGTTGCGGCTGCTACGGACGGACGGAGACGGAGCTGTTGCCGCTGCCGCTGGAAATCGGAGATCGGAGCTCGAGACGGCGCGAGGAGAAGGGTTGCGTGGTTTCGGGGGGGGGGGGGGGGAAGAGAGAGCGCACGGGGCCTGCCTGCCCTTTTTCTAATTTTGCATTTTGCAGGCAGAGGGGCCTGCGGCGAAAAATTCACCTGTCAGTCCTTCCGTAACTGAGCGCACCTGCATCGACGGTGTATATTTCGTCGACTAGATCCAACGGCTCTATTAGCCGGTCGTAAACAGTCGACGTTTACGACCGGCTTCACAAGATCGCGATTCTAGGAAAATATGATTGTGGTGTATTAGGAAATGGCAAATTGTAGGAGAATGTGAAAAGCAATATTGGAGATACGAAAAGCTAGTTAATTCTCATCTCATTCCATTCAATGCGATGCTCGGAACAGGTAACCTACCTAAGGCAATTAACACCGATCCTCTTCCTGTTAGCCCTTTTAGATGGTTGAGATCATACCACACACTACTAACTCGTCGAGATGATGTCATTGCAATTGTTAGTCTTTGTAGTTTTCATACAGGAAAACTATGTGCCCAGCAAACAATGATCCAGATACCCATATCATCCAGAGAGATTCAATTTTTTTGTGTGTATTTTTTCTTGGGTTCTTTTTTATTACCACCTTTACAGGAAACCATCCAATTGCAAATTATAACTAAGAGAATTTCTTGGGTCATAGTGCTTACGACTTATGATCTAGGAAGAAAACTCTAGGAGAAAGAGCTTCCAAGTCTGTTTATAAAATTTCCCCCTTTTCTTATTTCAAATTTTGTCCGATGATGAAACCACCTTAATAATGAGAAAGAACAGTCATCAGAGAATAATGCTTTATTTGCATGCTGAAGCAGATCTTGCAATCCCTCAATGGTGAACAGTAGTGTGATACTGAACTGCTTTTCCAAGGTTTAATGCACGAAGACTAGCACCCCTTAATATTTTTAAAAAAAAAAAATGCTTTAAAATGGCTGCTTTCCATCTCATATGGACAAATATTTCAACGAAAGGAGAGGAGCTGAAATTACGAGATGAAGAAATCGGCAGGAAAGAGTCCTCTATAGTCCTGATAACCAAGTTGGCCGCATAATCTACATATTTGACTGCAATTATCTCAGTACTGAACATCTACCCAAGCTTCGATCTTTTTTTTTTTTTATGGACCAAGCGTCAATCATTATTACACAGTCAAAACTCGCAAATATGCATACAAAGCTTCATTTTCAATTTTCCCAGATGTTGCGGGCCCTCCTATCCTATCTTCCCATCTAACTGATAGGGAGTCGGGATAGGAACGACCCTTCCCATCAAAAAAAAAAAAAAAAAAAAAATTTTCCCAGATGCCCACAAACATTTGGTATTCCTTCTGCCAATGCTTTCAACAAATCCTTATCTGGCCTATCCTGTTTATAACAGTATGTGAAGCCACAAACATAGCCGCAGCGAAACCTCGATTGTAGTGTTTTTCTTGCCATAGCCCGGTAGCTACAGCAGCTTTATGGAATTTCTTCTATTCAAATGGAGCATGCCATCATGGGTTCAGATTGCCCAATCAAAGCATAGTTATCCACCAAACCCAATTGCTACTCTTCTTAGGAAAATCTCTGCCACACACAAATTCACCACTGCTACGACATCCTCTGATCCAAGGAATTCGACAACCACAACAGACATTCTTTTCTCCTTGTCATATTCAAGAAAACACTACCTGGAAGACACAAGAAGTGGTTCACGAGATAAATTGGTTTTGGTCTCCCTCAATCTTGTGAAGTGTGAGATGAGCCAAAATACAACACCAGCAGAGAAAAAGCTGATAAACCAGGCATTATCATAGATGACGACAAAGGCATCAGGGATTTCCCTTAAAATTCCAACATTGTTGAGGAAACCAGGGATCACAGGCCCAACAGCCACAACCAGTGCTGCAACAGCAACCAGATTGAAGCCGCCACAGTAGTAATAAGCTCCAAAGGGGCTGACAGAGTACAATGCATCAACATCCAAAATCTTGCCACAAAGAAGATAGTAGTCAACGAGAATTATAGCACCCACCGGAGCTAAAAGCCCCGAGGAGCCATCCAACCAGCGGTACACAAAGCTCTCGCTCGACTGGAGAATCCTCCATGGCTGGAAGACAACACCCACTAGAGTAGTCAGCATAGCTGCTGTCCTGAAGCTAAACACGGAAGGTGAGACATTGACTAAAGAATTTGCCGGCGCCACGACATTAGCAGCAATGTTGGTGCTGATGGTAGCAAGACTGATGCCAAAGATAGCTATGATTTTTACAGCAATGCCGCCATCAATCACTTCAAGGAGGGTGACCGGATTGGAGATCACGCGGCCGAAGATCACTTCCGTCGAGGAGGTGATTGCAAGGCCGGTGAAGGCATAGGCACCCATGAAAATGGGGAGCCCCACCTGACCTAGGATCTGATCTGTCTGTGACCTGGCGAAGCGGGTGAAGTCGGAGATGCTGAGGGCGAGCGTGGACCAGCTGCCCAAGTTCGCCGTGAGGCAGGGGAAGAAAACAACCCAGAATTGGGCCGGGGAGAGCCTCGGCGGCGCGGCAAGCATGCTGCCAAACCCCCCTGCATTGACACAAGCCCATCCAAACAACCACAGAAGAAGCAGAACAAGAACTGGAGCAGAGTACTTTTGCAAAAAGCGAATTCCGGCCATCCCCTTCCACAGAATCAGCAGCTGGACTAACAAGAAGACGACGAAGCAGGCGAATTCCAATGGGGAAGTGCCAAGCCAGGGAATTGAGCTCGACAGAGCATCCGAATGGCGGAGCGATGGTGGGAGGAGGAGGAAGATGGCTTCGCCGCCAATCCAGGACTCTATGGAGAACCACCCGCAGCCAATTAGCGAGCGGATGAGGGTGGCGATGTGGGAGCCGTGGACGCCGAAGGCAGAGCGAGCGAGGACAGGGAAGGGGATGCCATAGTGGGCGCCGGGGTGGCCGGCGAGGACAAGGCAGACGGCGATGACGGAGTTGGCGGCGACGACAGTAGCGATGCCTTGCCACCAGGACATGCCGAGGTCGAAGAGACTGCCGGCGAGGTAGTAGTTGGGGACGTTGACGATGAGGCTCACCCAGGTGGCGCCCATCTCCAGGGCGGAGAGCGTCTGCTGCTGTTTTGGGGTGGGGTGAAGATCTGAAGTGGAGGCGCCGCCGCAGGAATCTGGGTCGTAGGGAGGTGCTTGTGTGGCTGCCATCGCCGTTGCTGCAATAGGCGCAGAGCAATCAACGGAGGGAGGAGAACAGTTTCACAGGAGTGTGCTGTACTTCTTCATCCGGAGAGACTTTTCTGTTTACGCTGTTGGGATGTTTTCCTGTTGCTGTCCATTTGACTCAATTCCAGCGACAAGTGGGCCATATCTTCAATTATAGCGGACAATTGCATCTGTGAGCTGTAGCAACTCATTTTTATTTCCAACCAATCTCAACCCCGTTTTAGAAATCCCATTAGGTTAAACGCAATTTCCGTAACCCTGTTCTCAAAATTTTCCACCTTAAACCAGTGGTATTTTCCCGCTGATATCTACACGTCTAGACGATCCCATGGAACTAGATCACCAAAATTGCTAAGTGAAATCTCTCTTGAAATCCAACAAGATCATTTGACAAAAATCATCTATCTTACCAATACAACATATTTAAGGGCTGCGATCTTATATGGTCTGCCCATAATTCGGGCGATCAGAAAATCTTTTTTTTTTAGTTTTTAAAAATTTTCTACATACATGAATCCCATCTAGATATCTCACAATGTGGAATTTGATCATTTCAAATTTATTTAATATTTTATTTTATTTTTGAAAATCAAAAATAGCATATAGAATCATAGATACATGCGCTCGGTATTTACAGATTTTCAAAAATTAAAAGTAGATTAAAAATATATTGAAAAATTACCAAATCTCACAAGGCATAAGATTCTGATTGAGTTCTCTTATGTATAATTTTTTTTAAAATAAGAAAATACATTTTCGTTTGCCCATAAATCACTCGATTTATAAATCGATCATATCACATCGTTGGGTTATATTTAATTAAAAATAAAAATATAACTGTGAAAGAATTACCTAAGCCAGAGAACTAGAGTCACTTTACGACAAGCATAAATTAGAATAATTTTGATTTAATAACGTTAAGAATCGTGCATAGGTTAGATTTTATTAAACTATTTTAATGGGCACAAATGAAAATAACCCACTTTCAATTGTTGTAAGACTAGTTATAAGGAACCATTAAAAAAAAACTAGTTCTAAGGAATGGCTTTGATGAATCGGATAAATAGGAATAATTATAATACGATTTCCAATCACGCAACTAAACAAAACAGAATAATTTCAACTCAATTTATCTAGATCTTGATTAGGGTTAATTAATATAATCACTTGAGATTTTAATTAAAATGGTAATTATCTTTTGATGAGATTATGCAAGCTGTGAAGCTGCTATTTACCAAAATATTGGGGGTACCTAATTAATTCAAGATTCTGAATTGAAAACGACACAATAGTTAAAAGGGGCAACCAAAAGTAATGCAATAAGGGAATTGCAAGGTGGGTTGGATATAAGCTAAATATGAGTCGGTCTAGAATAAGAGAATTTGCAAGGTGGTGGGTTGGATATCCCAATTCCCAAATCCAAACATGAGTTCCACACTGACACGTGTGAGAGGAAAGAGCACGAGGGTGAATTTGGGGCCGTGAAGGCTGGACAGAGAAAAAAGGAGAGAGCGAGTCAAATTCTTCCATTCCCATTGATGGGTTGTTGAGATTCACCATTATCCTTATAAAAGCCATCCCCTCAAATACATTTCATCCTCTCTCTCTCTCTCTCTCTCTCTCTCTCTCTCTCTCTCTCTAACCACAAACTCTCTCTCTCCCTCCCTTCTCCATCAACCGGTAAGTTTTCCATTATTCTTCCCCCAACATTGGTTTGATGATCTACCTGGATCTAATGATTAAGGAATTGAAGTTTGGACATTATAAGGTGTTTGTTTGGGGGGTGGGGTGGTTTTAAGCACATGGGTTCGTCCCCCGGCCCATCACAATCAAACATGGCCCCTACTTATTTTTAAAAATCAAACATGCATGTGCGCCTTTTTGGTTTTTGTATGTATTTATTTCAATGTAGAAAACACAGATCCAGTTAATTGGTTTGTCCCCATTAATATATCTGCATTGTTTTATTTGTTGGTTTTAGGGCATGCTGAATAGATGACAGAAGATGAGATCAACCCATTTGTATCAAAATAGTAAATATGTTGTGAGATCTTATTTTTGGTGCTTTTAAAGATCTTGATTGTTAATGCATGACCATTAAAATCGCACTCAGAGTAAAGACAATCTGAGGACAAGAGGAGGAAAAAGTAAAATATGAAAAATATACAAAAAAAACATATATCTAAATGATTTTATAAGATAGGAGTAAGAATTTAAAATAAAATAGATAAGCTTTTGAATGAAAAGATAAAAGTGTTGATCGAAAGTATAGATAATAATTAAGAAAAAGCAGATATATACTGGTTGGAAAATTGGTTCAAAGTCAAGGAAGATTACTGAATAAGTAATACCTCTCGAACAACAATGTGGAATGCCATATAGCAGTTATGCATCATCGAAGAAGTTCCAAGTACTCCCTTACATATCAAAAGCCTTCCATATGGGGGACAGTTTTATGAGATTGATATTTTTTTAGGCCGCCAAAGTTATGCATGACCAGGCAAAGATGCTTAAACTATTGAACTTTATGTTGCACATATCAGGTTGCAAACTTTTGATGCATCCGGTAGTTGGGAAAATATGTGGAAATCTTTTTTTCTTTTTTTTCCTTTTCTTTACACGCGAAAAGATGTGATATTTAACTACCTTAAAAGCCTACATTTCCCTCACTATCATCAACATTTTCAATCACTACCATGTTATCTTTTCATCTAGAAAGTTTCTCCATTTCGTATTTCTTCAGTTTATTTTCAATCACTACCAATTCCAGTCTTCCATTCCACTTTTCTAAATTCTACATTCTCCCACTGGTTCACCTTTTACCCTATTTCTCAAATGTACCCTTAGCTACTTTCATTGTCCACTCCTAACTATGTAGCAACTAATTGCCAGCAACACTAGTTTATTTTTTATAGTAAGCTACAACCCAAGTTACAGAATTCATTTATAGTAAGCTAATAAGCTTCACGAGTAGCAAGTAGCATTTTTGTGCTGGAGTCATCTTACTATCTGAAATGCTACTTATGGGAGTTTAAGCTCTACCATCCTAGAAGTGGTAATCTTGCTCTCATTCCATCCTTCTTGCACATATCTACCACCTCTATGCCATCCGCATGTTCCTAGAGCTTTGTCATCTCAATGCCGAAATTCCTTCTAACTAGATTTGAAAGTCATGTTCTTAGCATGTGTTTTGTTGTTTTCAAAGCAAGATATGTTGGACATGAACAAACAAGTAGGAAACCAATCACGTGAAGATCTCCCAATTCATTTCCAACCATGTCTGTCTTGCAGATTTCAAAGTAAGATATATTGGACATGAACAAACAGTTGGGAAACCAAAAAAATGAAGATTCCTCAAGGTATATCTAATCTTTTAATTGGGTTGTGTTCATCCTAAATCGCAGATAAATGGATTCCTTCCTGTTCACCTCTGAATCGGTCAATGAGGGCCATCCGGACAAGCTATGTGATCAGGTCTCCGATGCTATCTTGGATGCCTGCCTGGAACAAGACCCTGAAAGCAAAGTTGCCTGTGAGACCTGCACCAAAACCAACATGGTCATGGTGTTCGGTGAAATCACCACTAAGGCAAAGGTGAACTATGAGAAGATTGTTAGAGACACCTGCAGGGGGATCGGCTTTGTGTCTGCTGATGTTGGCCTTGACGCCGACAACTGCAAGGTCCTCGTGAACATTGAGGAGCAGAGCCCTGACATTGCACAGGGCGTCCATGGCCATCTCACGAAGCGGCCGGAGGAAATTGGAGCTGGTGACCAAGGCCACATGTTTGGTTATGCCACTGATGAGACCCCAGAGCTGATGCCTCTCACCCATGTTCTTGCTACCAAGCTGGGAGCAAAGCTTACCGAAGTACGAAAGAACGGAACTTGCCCGTGGCTGCGGCCAGATGGGAAGACCCAAGTGACTGTTGAGTACAGAAATGAGGCAGGGGCAATGGTTCCTGTAAGAGTCCACACAGTCCTCATTTCAACTCAGCACGATGAAACTGTCACCAATGATAAGATAGCCAGTGACTTGAAGGAGCACGTGATTAAGCCTGTCATTCCATCCAAGTACCTTGATGACAAGACCATCTTCCACCTCAACCCCTCCGGCCGCTTCGTCATCGGTGGCCCTCATGGGGATGCAGGGCTCACTGGTAGGAAGATCATCATTGACACTTACGGTGGATGGGGAGCTCATGGTGGTGGTGCATTCTCAGGTAAGGACCCAACCAAGGTGGACAGAAGTGGGGCTTACATTGTGAGGCAGGCTGCAAAGAGTGTGGTTGCAGCGGGCCTTGCGAGACGATGCTTGGTTCAGGTCTCATATGCTATCGGCGTGCCAGAGCCGCTCTCAGTGTTCGTTGATACCTACAAGACGGGGAAGATACCTGACAAGGATATACTCAGCTTGATCAAGGAGAAATTTGACTTCAGGCCAGGAATGATTGCCATTCACCTAGACCTGAAAAGGGGTGGCAAATTTAGGTTCCAGAAGACTGCAGCTTATGGGCATTTTGGCCGTGATGATCCTGACTTCACCTGGGAAATTGTCAAGCCCCTCAAGGGAGGCACCGCTTAATTTTCCACTCAAAGGAGGCAGTGATTCGTGGTAGCTTGCCGCCTTTCTACCTCTAGTATATCTACATATATATTGAGAATGATCTGAGAGCAAGAGACCAACAGTATACAAGCCTTTCTTTTCAGGACGTAGGAGGTTTTGAAGGTTGCTATTTTGGTCTGTTTGCTTCTGTGATTTTTTTTTTTTTGTTTGATTGGAACATTTTGTCTGAGTTCACCACAAAGTCATCTTGTTTGGTTGGATTTTGTTGGATTACAGATATAATTTTGATTAATTTTGCTCTATGAAAATTTTGTGCTATTTTTCTTTTCTTTCATTATTTATGTTTTGATTTTGTGAGTATGTTTGTGCTCATGGTAACTTAATGTGGGTAGGGTAAATTTCTATTTTTTATACTCATATTGTAAGATAGCTATCAAGTAAAAAAAAAATATCATATTCAATTAGAGTAAATTCCAAAGTCTGAGCATCTAGAACTAACCCAATTAATAATATATGTTCAATATGTACTTTATGAAACATTTTATACTGAAAAATATAAATATATTATTTACAAGTTGTTTAATTTATCTATTTATTTAGTAGATCTAATAAATATATTTCAAAAATTATATTATTATCATCTTGATTACAGGATTTTAAGTAAGATTTATAAAAAAAATAAAATTGTCAAATATAATAGAAAATCATTTTAAATAATTGATTTGGAACCGAAATTGAAACTCAACTAACTTTACAAATAGGTTAGGATGGGCTTAGAACCTACCTAACTTAAAGTAGTATATAAATTTTTAAGAATATGATAAAGATAGGATTGACATCGAACCGGACCTATCCGACTCAAGTAGCACTCCTAATCAAGAGGCTTGCATTTTGTTAACAATAATCTTCTGTCAGAGGGATTCATCGTGATCACCGGAAATAAGAATCAGTTCACATCTGCACATCATGAGCATAATTGGAACTTGGAATTGTGATGCTTATAATCTCCTCTAATTCCCATTTCTTTTTGGAAGGTAATCCGATGTTGTCTTTAGGAATTGAAAATAACCAACACAAGAATGGCATCTAATCTCTTGGATTTCCGTTATTCGTCTATCAGAAAGAGGAAAAGTTTACGAAGCCAGTTTTCTAACATTCCCACGTCAAATTGTCCATCAATCGAATGAGTGAATAACCCTTTCTCTCTCTCCCACTCTTCCTCACTCCCCCTCTCTATCTCCACATCGACGGGCCAAAAGGCTGAGAGTGGGCTGCAGGGGGATCAGACAAACGCACCAATCAGAAGGTCACATAAACGAAATTTCATTGTAACAATCACGAAAATCTAGCATATTTGTAATAGTTCAAATACATTATAAGTTCAAGTACAAGGCATGTGAATAACTATTATCCTATACAAAGAAGAAGCAGAGTCAACTGTCCTTGTTAGAGTTCCGATTCCAACTGAAAGCTTCTTGAAATTTAAGAATGCAGCCAGAGACGATCATGAAGCCTTTCTTCCCCAGTACCAAACATCTCATCAACCCTTTCACCATCCCTGAAGAACTGAAAAGTAGGCGTGTAGCGAATGCTCTTAGTAGTTTCTGGGCATTCATCAATGTCAGCATATACAAATGTCATTTTTGGAAATTCATTGCTGTACTGACAGAAAATGGGAAGGATCTGGCTGCAAGCATGGCACCTGCATAACATTGATTATTTGTTGAGTCATGAATAAGAATGAATATCTGATTTTAATGAAAAAAAAAAAAAAATTAGCTTGTGTCTGATATAGGACCCAACAACTTGTGGAAAAGAGAACAAGAGATCATTTTCAAGACAATCAGACAAGAGGAAAGGCCAGGCAGTTTAATTGTAACAACAATATTCAATCACTGAAATCACACACAAGCTATCTCTGATATATTTAAGTTTGCGAATTTTTTCCCCTGCAAGGGTTGGATTGTATAACCAAATCCCATGACGATAAAATCTTCAGTCATTTTGCATCTAGTGATGAATGAGGCCCTTCAACTCTGACACTTTGTCCAAAACAAGTTACTGGGAAAAGTTAAGTGCCAGCACATGACAATGCAGACAGTAACTCAATACTTCATAAAAGATATACAAAGGGTCTTTATTCATCATGAATCCAAGAAATAATTTTTCTTGACATCCTCTACTAATTTTCATTTTTAATTTCCATGTCAGCATTCCTCCAGAAAAATAAGTTCAGGTATAGAGATTTAGAGATCCCCAATTATTCTAAGATCCAGCTCATCAATTAATCTTAGAACATGAAATAATAAAACGAGGTAATGAGCAGTGACTTAAAAAATAGACTTAATTGGATAATGATGGGATCAGCAAGGAACTGACCACACATAACCAGTTCACTTTGGATGTTTGATGACCAATAGCTGCTTATTCCTGTATTCTGGCAAAAATATGCATCCACATAGAAACTCAAATCTGTAAGCACCAATCACCTCCCATTCACTGTTGTTTCCAGATAAAATGAATGATAGGTGCAGTGAGAAGTGTACTTCTATGGAAGAGAGCACAGTAAGATGATCTGAAGCATTAATTGGTGTCTTGAAATAAGAAAAGAACATATTCCTTAACATGAAAATACTGACAGAAGGTATACCTAAGATGTGGATGCAAATATTGAAAGACTATTAATGCTTATCTCTTACTTAACACTTCAAGAGTGAGTTCCTTCACAAGATTGAGGTGAGAATGACCAGATCCCAGATTCCAGGCATTATATTGTTTCCAGTATCCAACTATCCATTAACCTGCCGGAGGCATTCTGGGCATTGAGTATACCATTTTAAGAAATCATCAGAACAACTACTGGATCAATGAGTGGAGTGTTTCTGCCTACTATGTTGATTGGCTAGGGCTTATCCTTGCAATTACAGCGAAAAACGGTTTTCCATCTGGAGAAATGATAATCCTAACCAAGACCACAGGCGTTTGTATTTGTGGCACCTTTCATTGTCTGCCAACATGGATCAAGAATCCATCTATGTGTTAGGCAATTATATGAGACGGAAGGACAGCTGGAGCACCAAATGACTGCTGTTTGATGACTTTTACATTGAATTATTTGCTATCGGACATAAAGCCTTTGTCGCCAGCTTGCCACTCGTGGAACGGTAAAAATTATACATATGTTCAACGTTGGACAAGTAAATGTACATAATACATGAGGCAGAGGTGACTCACCAAGATGCGCCATAGTTGATGACTGCCTGTAAAAACAGAAATATGAAATGATTCTAAGAATTACTCCATCAATAAATCAATTAAATATTTTTAAAAATAAATGAATAAAAAGAAAAAATACGGTATTTGGCACCATTTTCAGTCATCCCATATGTGAAAACAATATTGCCAAAAAATCAATGAAAGATGGGAACACAGAAACAAATGAAGCAGCTTCCCTCGAGTATTGCCGACAAAAATTGAGAAACCCAAAAAAGAATGCATCGTTCAAAAGTTTCAATCGGTAAAACTACCATTCTGCCTTGAAAACATAAAGAATAGGCAGACCAATAATTGAAAATCAACGCATAAAAAGAGCAGATGCGTTTATTTGATATTTCGTGACTTTGGGAATCAGGCATATCATTTGTTTATTATAATGCAGAGGAAATTGGGGAGGTAGCAGTTCGTTGTTACCGAACTAAGCTAGTAAAAAGCCTAAAAGGAAGTGACGGGAATGAAGATTACAGGGGTTTTGGAGAATCTGATGCGGCGAAGGGTGTTCTCGAGATCTTGATCCGTCGTAGCGGCCTTGAGGTTGCCGTGGCGACTGGAGAAGGCGAGGCTGAGAGCAGAATCCTTACTATCTCCTGCTTCTGCCTTGCTCATCCTGCTCTCTCTCTCTCTCTCTCCTTTGCTCTATAGTTGGATTCGATAAAGCGGGAAAAGATTCCCAATTTCTCAAAGCTTGCTTGGTCAGCTGCCTGAGGGCGAAACGGCAGGAGGAGCGAAGAGCCCAAAAAGGATAACTTGGGCGGTTTTGCAAAATAAGCCCTGACTCCTAGGATAAGAATCGCAAATTTCAAAAAAGATGCAGAGGCAAGTGCAAATATGCCATGTTTGTGTGAGAGTTCACTAACCGTGTCTTTTTTTTAAAAAAAAAAAAAAAAAGTTGCTTTTAATTGAACTATTTATAATTTCATCATTTTCTAAAATTGTCTGTTTCTAGTTTTTTTTTATTAAAAAGATGTCGTCTTCGGAGCTGTGGAAGTAGGGCCATTAAACCGGAGCGCAATTCAGTGCACCCGGGTGCATTCGGCCTCAACGCACCCGGGTGCACTGCACCTATTTTTTTTTATTTTTTTTTGAAAATTTTTGTATACAATGGTTAATATAGATTTATTTAACATATGTATCAATTTTTACTATTTTTGGAGACTTTTAGATATTTTTTTTAGATTTTTAAAAATCAATGGCATTTTCGGTAATTTAAAATTACGAAAAATGCCACTGATTTTTAAAAATCTAAAAAAAATATCTAAAAATCTCCAAAAATAGTAAAAATTGATACATATGTTAAATAAACCTATATTAACAGCTTCATGAAAAAAGTTTCAAAAAAAAATAAAAAAAAATAGGTGCAGTGCACCCGGGTGCGTTGAGGCTGAATGCACCCGGGTGCACTGAATTGCGCTCCCATTAAACCGGGGAGTTTTGAGTGGACCAAACGATACTAAGGGGCTATCTTATTTAATGCAGACAGTTTTTTAACGAGAGAAAAAACTGTCAAAAACTTATCGAGAATGTCAAATAGCCCCTTAAAATTTTTCATTCCCAATAACTATTATATTTTTAATTATCTTTTCATCTTTTTTTACAACTATATTACTTTTCAATCATTTCTACACAATTATTCATACAACTAACCTATCTATTTTTATTTTATTCTCTTTACTCCTTATTATTACCTTTAACATATCATATCATTTTCTTACCATTAAAAAACTTTGATACCAAAAATTTTTCGTCCAAAAAATTTTAGAACTTCTCAAATACATCATAATTATTGTTGAACCTGAGATGAGTTATCATCCCTCACAGAAAGTTGCAAAACTAGGTTACTTGTCCATTATTCGGTGGATCCAATGACATCGTTGCACCAATCAATTTTCAATACTTGGCAAATAAAGTAGACAAGTGTTCTTATTAGCCCAGGTTAAGTAACTGTCCCACTTAATCCACCTTAAAAAACTTATTTACAATAAATTTTTTTTACTTTTTTCTTTGTGCACTTGTTTATCTAAGTGTATTTAACACATAGACCAAGTTTTATCATTTTTAAATATGTTTATCTATTTTTTTTAAATTTTTAAACTTATATGTGTATATATGTATTTAAAATATCCTTATTTTTAAAAATCTAAAAAAAATATATACATATATCCAAAAATGATAAAACTTGATTTATATATTAAATACAATTAGATAAACAAGTGTATGAAGAAAAAAAAAAGTTGTTTTAAATAGGATTTTTGAGGTGGGTTAAGTGAGACATTTACTTAGCCTGGGCTAATAGGATCATTCCTCAATAAAGTAAAGGCACAATTCGAGTTGACTCGATTTAGGTAGTAGTTTACCTTACGCGTAATCTATTTGAAAAAGTATACTCTACCCTACCTTACTCATTTGTCGGTTTTTGTTCTTAGTGTACCATACCATACCCATTACCCATAAAGTCAATTCTGACTTCGGTTCCAAATATGTTCCTTTAACACTCGAATACAATATTTTATAAAGAAATATTTTGATATTATTTTAAGTGATATAAAGGAATACTCATTTACATTTTAAAATCACAAATATATATATTACTAACTAAATTATTATATAAAAGTATAAAATATAGACTGTCACGATCTAGTCATTAAATTTATTAATATATTACAATAAAAATTTATAAGCTTTTTTATAAAAGACTTTCGAAAATTAATGACATATATATATATATATAAAAACTGAAAGTGATTTTTTACTTCATATTCCACAATTCTACAAGGCATAAGATTCGTTTGAATTTAAATTTGCTAAAAAAGATATGCACACAAGACATCACAAACAAAATACAACATATACAATATAATAATATATCTATCATACTTTTACCTTATTTGAGGGGGCGGATAATAATTTGTATCATATCTATATCCAAGGGTATATTTTCTATCTTACCCTACCAAAACTAGAGTTGGGTTGATAAGTAACAATGAGTACCAATGGGTACCCAATCCAAATTACACCCCTAAAATAAAAACCCAAGAAGAATTCTACAGTGGCTAGTTTTCAAAATATACCCAGCAACTCTATTTAATTATAATTTAGAAACAACTTTTTACAAATTCACAAAATAAACCATTATATCCATGTTTCAGTATCATTATAGATATGAAATGGGTTGAATGTAGCTTTCCAATTATTTGACGTAAATTCAATCACACATTTATCATATCTAAAATTGCTTAATTCTTAATGCGTTAGGGCTTGTTTTGTTTGGCAGTGCAATAAACACAAAACCATGTGTCAAACGAAAAGCTACGAATTGGAGCTTCTTGATGCAAAGCTTTTTATCGTTTTTACCACAAGAATTTGGATGAAACTCATAAGCAGATAAGCTTACCAAAAATTCATTAAAAACTAACAAAATTAGGGTCAGACAAGCTCCTGAACATAACGCACTAGCAAGGGTGCTTAGCTCTATGAATAAGGTTTTTTTTTTTTTTTTTTGGCTAATACCTACACTACACTATAAGGTTAGTTTGTAACTACAAAAAGTTACAGGATTATTATCAAAAAAAAGTTATAGGATCAATTCTGCAAAAAACCCCCAAATAGTTAATTTAAAATTCAATCTAGGTCATTCTCATCATTACTGGGGTTTATTTTTTAACGGGCGATTTGCAAATATGTTCATTTAGTTTGATTATAATTACAAATATACTCATATAATTTCAGAAATTACAAATAACTGTCACATAATATGACTATAATTACAAATATATTCACACCGTTGTAGCACTGTTAATGCACCGACATAATGTAAGTATATTATCAAAGGTATGCAAACTACGTGGATATATTTACAATTTTAAAACCAAGTAGGTATATTTAGTTTTCGCAAACATACTTATGTAATTTTCATATCTTTGTAAATATACTCACGTAGTGACAATGCAGTAATGGTTTCATGACGGCATGAGCACATTTATAATTATGGTCTAACTATGTGAGAATTTTTCGTAAATTTTGAAACTATATGAGTATATTTGCAATTATGTCAAATTAAGCATGTGTATTTGCAAATTACCCACTTCTTAGCCCATTTGGCAGTTGCGGAATATCCATGTGCAGCGCTTTAGATGTAATTTGTAGACTCTAGTGTTCGTCTGTTTGTGGGTTGTCTATATTTCAAAAGCTTGCCAATAAAACGGAAGGACGAAAATCTCTGATGCGACTTTGCTGGGGTAATCGAAGTACGTACTGCCGACATTCATCATTCTGAGTTCTATGGGAAAATGGCCGGAAATTACCCAAACTGGAAAGCTATCACCACATAAGGAGGAAAGGGTTGTCTTGCGGTCAATCCATGGAAAAATGGCCCAGAAGGTGGCACTTGCTGACATACATGATGATGCATGGAAAAATGGCACCCCCATCCCATGGTGGAATTCATGCTCTTATAAATCGAGTTAGGTTTACTTTTTTTTATTGGAATCATACTTTACAGCATTTCATTTTCTGCATGTAATTATTTCGAATCAAACTCATGAAAACCTAAATGTGATTGTAACTATCTATTTTTTTCGTTTTAAAAACTTTTACATTAAAATTTTTTTAGAGAATATTCACTAATACTTAAAACTTTTCAAACTAATCTTTTTACTCTTCATAATTATCCTATTTAAAAAAAATTTCCTGTACAACTACTATGTTATTCAATCATTGCTGCACAACTTTATTTTCTTTACTCTTTATCATTACGTTTATTATATTACATTATTTTCTCACATATCAAAACCTTTTCACCAAAATTTTTTCATCAAGAGCTTTATTATTTCTCAAAAACACATTTTATCTAAATGTTTTATCATTTCCTAAATACATTCTTAATTAATTTATTTAAATTTAGTTACAAATAATAGTATAATTTTAACCGGAACAGAGTAGTTGAGTGCATTAAATGTTACATGGAGCGAAATTTAAATTTGACTTCAATAGGTTAGTTCCCCCACATAAGCATTTGTTGAACTGACAGGATCTACTTGGAAAAACCACAGCTCATGGAAGTGAACCTTTATCAAAATGCTATTCTTCCCTACACATCGAACCACCTAGTTAGAATCTCGAACTCTCGATCAACCTTATTAGTGGCCATTGGAAAAAGGGCAAAACAGTCAGCTGTTGAAATTGCATGATCTAATCCACCAATTAAAATGTTGCGCACTTTACTGGTTAGCCTGCCGGCCACCATCATTATTATATAAATCCCTTCTTTCATTATCAACCTTGAGAGAATATTGATATAACAGTGATGGATGCAGGTGTCAAGCACTTTTGTGTAAGTTGTGCTTTTCCACGTTAGAGCCTTGTCATTTTCCATAGTGCTTGGTGTGCACGGGGGAATTGAAAGAAGCATTTTTAGAACACAGGTAATATCATCATAATCCAAGGATTTTGTCGAACTTCCTATGTAATTTTAATCGCCAATGAATAAATTTCAATATAGGAAAATTCCAACTGTTGAAATTGCATGATCTACCAATCCACCAATTAAAGTGTTGCGCACTTTCCTGGTGAGTCTACCGGCCACCATCATTATTATATAAATCCCTTCTTTCATTATCAGCCTTGAGACATTGATATAACAGTGATGGATGCAGGTGTCAAGCACTTTTGTGTAAGTTGTGCTTTTACACGTAAGAGCCTTGTCATTTTCCACAGTGTTTGGTGTGCGTAGGGGCATTGAATCAGCATTTTTAGAACAAAGGTAATATCATCATAATCCAAGGATTTTGTCGAACTTCCCATGCAATTTTAATCTTCAAAGAATAAATTTCAATATAATTTGAAATTCAATTGATGAAATACTTCAATGGTGTCTTGGTAGGTGCCTCTTCATTTGGTCAGTAAAAGTCTTTGTGACTCATAACTGTTTAAAACATATATAATTATGTATAGATTATAAAAAAATACTTCATTTATTCAAATATGCATCATGATATTACAATACTTTATAAAATATACATATAATAATGCTAATTTAGATAGTTTAAACATTGAACTAATAAAGTTAAAGTCAATATATAAATTTTAAAAAAATTCCACACTAAATTTAAAACTTTATTAGATGAGGCCCTTGTACATATTTAATTTGAGTGAAATTTGGTTTTCTAATTAATTAAATAATTTAAAATTCGACAAGTGAAAAATATTTTGATGTAGTCCTCAAAATTACCCCAAAATGGGGGTTATACAGTTAAATATTTAATGGTTCCAGCATTACTACACTATTTCCTACTAAATAAAACCTAAAAATTTATTTATCAATATATAGGACTTGTTTAGAATGACGTCTAGCATGAACAATATGTAATAGCCACCACTTTACCTCGGTGGTACAATGTTAGCCCCAATGCGGTGGGCATGCTAGTTCAACATCCGATGGAAGCAACTTCAAGTGATCTAGTGGTGGCGTTATTCTTTTCAAATTTTTGAGGAAATGCCCACTAGTTAAAATATTAAGAAATACTACTAAGAAAAAAATAAGATATTTGTACAATATTGTTAAGAAATTATAAGAAAATCTCATAGCATTATGGTAATACTCGTTGAAATGATGTAATATATGAATACCCATAAAAACACGTAATAGCCACAAAAAAATAAAATAAAATAAACAACATAATATATATATATATATCTCAAAGGTCAGGCTATGCGAAACGAACATACCTAATTTTGAAGGCTAACCTTTTGATATCCAGCTTTCACTGCCGGTTGGAGTCGGCGGCCCCCGATCCCCGGTCCCCACCACTCCCCATCTCACCGTCCAATTACATATGGTATTTGGGGAAATGTCCACTAGTTAAAATATTAAGAAATACTACTAAGAAAAAAAATAACATATTTGTACAATATTGTTAAGAAATTATAAGAATATCTCATAGCATTATTGTAATACCCGTTGAGATGATGTAATATATGAATATCTGTAAAAATATGTAATAGTCACAAAAAATAAAATAAAATAAAATAAAATAAATAACATAATTATCAAGATATTAAAGGTTAGGCTATACGAAACGAACATACCTGGTTTTTTTTTTTTTTTGATGTAAAACATACCTGGTTTTGAAGGCTAACCTTTTGATATCCAGCTATCCCTGCCAGTTGGAGTCGGCGGTCCCCGGTCCCCGCCACTCCCCATCTCATGTTCCGAGAGGCCGCCTCAAGGCCCTCAACACTTAGCTGCCCTTTCTAAGGGATCACCAAAGCTTTCTCCGGCTTCTCCGTCTCAAATTCACAACCATTTTCTATGATTTATAAAATAAAATAGAATAATCCGAAACTTACATCGGCTTAACTTTTTTCCAAAATATGCTAATGTTTAGATGTTCCGCTGAACATACAGTATTATAGATCACGATTTTATCAAAATAATCGGTGGATAAAATTCATAAAATTACCAATGTTTTGAATTAATATTAAAATAAATTTTATATGGTTCTAATCATGTTTTTTCTCTTCTTACATAGGATTCTAGATATGGAAGTGCAGGATAGGGGAAGTAAACTGCACTGTATGTATGGAGAGAGGGCGGGTGGTGGTGGTGGCGGCCTGGTGGGGGACCGAATTGGAATCTGGAAGGCAAGGTTTGCGTATAGAAGTGCATGCGCTCGTGCAGGACACAACAGCATCATTGGAAGATGATGATGTGGAATCTCCTACCACTTCGAAAAAAAAGGATGCCTTTTTGCGAGCTTAGTTATTAGTTGTTAATTCTCGACTTTCCGATAGGCGTTTTTGAATTATGATCCTCCTAACTTTGTGATATTGTAACTTAGGATAAATTGTACCCTAAAAAGATAGGGAGGAGGTAAATGGAAATAATCCTAAAGTATTATATATACATGGACATTAGCTGAATGAGATATATGATTTTTAAATTTTATTCAGCGAAAGTAGAATATTCTGATTATTTTCTTATAATTAAACTTTTCAAAATCATTATAACTATTTTATATGTCGGTTCGCTTTATCTTTTTCCTATTTAATTATTTTAGTTGGATACAATTGTTCTATTGACATTAATTTTATTTGAAGCATTTAAGCTAAACAAATTACCTCAAGTTAGCCTACCTACTTTTATTGAATGTCAAGTACTTTCTTTTTAAGTTGAGTGCTTTGCAAAATAGTTTATTTTTGAAAAAATTTAGATATATATATATACACACGCGCATATGTTATTATGTTTGTATAACAATATTTAGGCTTACTTGAGAAAGGGGAGGATGAAATAAAATAAAAAAAGGTCAAGCAGGAAACTAATATTAAAGTAGAGGAATGTCAAGTATAGATTAAAGAAAGATAAAGAAAGATGATTTTTCTTATAATACATATAAATTTAAATAAAATAGGATGTAAAGTAACACTAGATGAAGTTGGAAATGAAGTGAATTTACACGTAAGAAATTTTCAATTGAACTCATTTATTATATTTTGGGAGAGTAAATGTGTTACTTATTATTTTTCTAATTTCGGAACTCTTTGATATTATCGAGGCATCCAACTAACTTTGAAATCACACCAAATGATTAAAAAATAAATATATACGCATGTTATAACGTTGCGTGTCAAGTATATTAAATAAATATAAAATATATAATTTCATAATAAAGTTTAAAGAAAATAAGATGCATTCACATAAAATAAGTTGGAATTGAAATGTAAACTTAAGAAATGTTCAATTGTAATAATTTATTTTATTTTTAGAAAGTAAGGATTTATTATAAATAATTCTAATTTTGGGCCTCTTTGATATTATCGAGGCATCCAACTAATTTTGAAATTATACCATCACAAAAGCTCGTCAAACAAGGAATCAGATGCCAACACCATCATCTCATGCAAACCTACGCTAACTTGTTTCACGCCAACTTCGTAAAATCCTCCATCTCATCCCGCGTATCATGCTTCGTGCGTGGCCGAGCAGAGAATCTCACATCGTGCTAACGGGACAGCGCCTAATCTATCACGTGACTGCCAGATCGGAACTGCGAACGCTCTGTAAAGTGTAAATAGAATTTGTGAAAAATTATGCAAAGGGGAATGTTCATAAATATATGAATTTTGATAAATAATGCAAATAGAAATAAAAATAATGCGAAGAAAGACAATGCAGATAAATTAGTGATTATAATTATAAATAACTTATCACAAAATAAAGCTGTAAAGACTATTCGAGCAAGCAAATTTTAAGTAAAATTATTATTTATTTACCACCATATTTCACTTTAGCCGAATCTAGTGTAATTTTCAGCAATAAAAGAAAGAATATGCAAATTTAAGCTACATATAATAAAATACTAACAATCAACACTAGTCCACGTTCAATTTATTGTTTACTATTAAATTTAATTTACAGATTTGATGTTAAAATAAAACGATATTTTCATACGCTCATCGATTAAATTAGAGTGCATTGTCTAGCTTAACGGTAAGATTATTTTACATTTTAGTAGTTAATTAATCTACATAAATTTTATTTTAATATATTTATATTTACATCTTAAATTAATCCATAGATTAAATGCAATCATGTATTGTTATTCAAAAATTGCTACGGTATAATACTCATCTCAGCCGCATCATTTGAAAAGAAAAAGTTAACTTGATTTTTTTAAAAATGTTTGGACGCATAAATTTCTGAAACAATTAAACAAACAGAACTTCATGCAATAATCTAAAATTCAGAACAGCAGAAAAATAAAGGGTGTGGATTCCCCTGATGAGAATTGCGGACCCATATTCCAACCGGGCGGTGTACTCGATCTCGTGTCTTGGACGAGGAGTTCTCCCCTTGTTATTATTATTATTTTTTATTGAATTTCTCCCATTATCTTTCTCATTTTATTTTTTGGTGTTCCGTCAGCCAACCTGAAACGGCTCAACACGCAGTCCCACGTGCGAAGACATGAGTGCCAAATTTCAAAAGGTGCGCCTAGCAGCTCGGCACGTGCGAGGCGTACAGCGAGAGGCTTCTTCCTCGCACCCTCCGCCGCTCCGCAACTGTCGGAAACCAACACCCCCAACACCAACGTCTCTGCATGAAACCCAACGCCGGCACCCCTTAAAACCCAGCCGCCTCCCCTCCTTAAAACCAGCCACACGCGTTTCCTCAAACACCTTCAACATCTCCCTCCCTCTCCCTCCCTCTCTCTCTCGCTCTCTTTTTCCGTAGACTAGAAATGGCAGCAGCTGCAGCTGGCAGTTTAAACCTCCCCACTTCTCGCCGTTTCTCGTTCACCGGAAAATGCCACCAACACAGTTCGTTTAGGTTGTTCCCCGCCGTTCTCCTCTGCAGTTCGCGTCCCGCCTCCTCCTTGACGTGGCACCAGCCCGGGAGGGGTCGTAAGCCCGCTGTCGTCGTTCGGAGTGGGGGAGGGAGGAATGTAGGGGGCGGCGGCGGCGGCGGGGGAAGCAGCGGGGGCGGAGGTGGGGGCGACGGGGAGGAGGGAGGCGCGAGCGAGAGGAACAGGGCGGAGGCGTTCTTGGCACTTGCGGAGATGGGGAGGTCGCTGGAGAGCTTGCCTGCTGACCTGCGAGCTGCGGTGCAGGAGGGGAGGATTCCTGGGGTGATTGTGAGACGATTTGCGGAGATGGAGAACTCGCCAGTGTTGACATGGCTGCTTCAGTTTGGGGGGTTTAAGGAGCGGCTTTTGGCTGATGATCTCTTCTTGGCCAAGGTAGCCATGGAATGCGGCGTCGGTATCTTCACAAAGGTCTGATTTTTTAATGTAAAAATTTTAATTTTAAATTTCTTTTCCTGTTTCTTCCCGTTGCTGTCGTGTAGTTGGAGAATGCAGATGAATAGAGAGATGTACTGTTCGATCTGGCACTTGTTTTGGGCTTGCTTTAAGCTTCATTTTTAGATGCTGTTGAATGCCATCTATGTAAAAACTCTGCTGAAGAAGGCTCCATCCAGCCTATTGAATCCTAGTCTGGCCTGTTTATGAAATTACCCAAATATTTGTTTGACAGCAGTTTCTCTGTTTTTTTTTTCCTGTTCCATGCCTCCGTCACGTAGCATCCTATATTCATATCTGCCATAGTTTGGGATTTTAACATTGCTACCGAATATTTTTATTGAACGTAAAGATAGCAAGATGGTTTGTGCCAAAAAAAAAAAAAAAAAAAAAAAAATCAAAATCTGAGGTTTCCACAATAATTTTCTGCCGTGACAACCTCGCAAGTTGTTTTTGTTTGCTGTTGTGGGTATTGGTGAAACTGTGTAAAGGTTTCTAGTTGCAACTTTGCATCTCGTACAAACCTCTACAAGTTTTGTTCTGTTTGTTTCTTTCCTTATCTGAGCAGTCTACTCTCTACTGGAGATGCTTGTTTCCAATTCTTCTGGCAGCGATTTTTTGCGTGGGTTTCTTCTTTTCAAAAAATAAATGTTGCTCCAAGATTGCCTCTTTCACTGCTGAGCTAGATCTGTTGAGACAAGGCTCTGTCCATACTCCACATTTGGTTGCTCTGGAAAGCAATTCTGGAAAATAGAGCCCCAAGAGCATGTTTTCCTTTGGCTTTCATAAAGAAGAAGCAGAGAAGTGTTGCTTTTTTTAAAATGTCATGAGAATCTTGTACTATTATTATTTCTTCGTTTACTTAAATAGAGAGTAAATTCTAAACCAAAATGAGCAGCCTTATATTTGGAAGTGGAAATGTTGGTAAAGGTTGCTGTTGGCTGTTGAGAGAGAGTAAAACTCACTGAGGAACAAAAACTTTTTTGAAGAACAAAAATACCATTGTTTTACTGTTGCTATATTTAAAGATGGTGGTGGTGATCGTGATGGTAATTCATTTTGTAATTGTTTAATACCTCTTCAACTATCGGTAAATTCCTAGAAAATGGAGGCTTTTCTCTCCTGATTGTAATGATGATAATTTCATCTACTAATTGTTAGATACCTGTCCAGTCTTCACCTGTCAGTAAAGTCCTGGACATTGAAGTGTTTCTCTTAAGCAGAACCATGCATTGCAGATCTGCTTTGCCACTCTTTAGAAAAATGAGTTGTTTATTGCTTGTGTTTGATTTTTGTTACTGGCAATGCTTTTATTGGCTGCAGTCACTTGGGCACATTGTAACTTTTCCTTTCCATTCCATATGGTCATTGATGACGTTTTTAAGTCGGTTTCTTATCTTCTACCTGTAATATGGCTGGCATCACTTCACATATAGTTCCTGACGTAGAGAATTTCATTTTCCAGACTGCTGCAGAGTGGGAACGGCGGAGAGAAAATTTCATCAAGGAACTAGATTTTGTGATTGCTGACGTGGTATGGCTCTTTGCATCAAGAGTAGTTCTTTCTATTTTGCTTTTGAACAAGAATGTTGAACATCAGACAAACAGTACCATGTGCATCTTGCAGATCTTTCTTATTTGTTAAATGCTGCATACAGGTTCAAGTAATCCTCTGTTTTGTTATCATTATAACATAAATTCTGTTCGTACATAATGTTTGATAAAAATTTCCAAGCACCTCAGGTATTTGGAAAGATAAGTTCCTTTGAATCATTAAGTGCCGTTCTGTTATTTCTTTTTGGTACTATGCATCAATTCACATTGAAGTTCTTTCATTAATTGGTGGTGAACTACATAGTCTACAAAAGCGAGGGAAATATAACAAAGAAGTAAACAGGCTGCTAGCCCTTAAAGAACAGATCATATCTGATGACTGATGCATGATGTGTAGTTGAAATTTTATTCCAAATTCATGGCTGGTAGCCTGCTAATGAGGTACAAAAAACTCTCTCCTCCATAGAAGTTCTAGCAATACTGTCCTCCACCTCAAACAATTATTTGCAGATTTATCTCCTTCTGATTCTTCCCATTGAAAAATTGAAGTCGCATATTCCCCTACAACATATTCTAAAGTTATTTATACCTTTGGGCCTTCACACAAGGGCGTTCTGCAGCAGCCATGCTTGCATGGATGTGCAAGACTATCTTTTTAGAACCACTCCAAGTACAAGACAATGCTAATATCACATCTACCATAATTCAAAATGAGAACATGCCAAAAATATGTTTCTTGCTAAACGCAAAATCCCAATGGACGCAATGCTTGACCTACAATTGTTACTTTCATGTCTAGTAACTGAGCCAACTGTTAGCATTAATGCATGCACCTTCGAAACAATTGCTGCTGTAGTGTACCAATAGCTCATGTTATGCCTAACCGTCTAAGACAATGAAATTGAATTTTATGGAAGTCTCTGATTGTTGCAAAATAATGTGATTAACACCCAAAATATCACATCCGAAAATTATCTGATTAATGTTCCAGTGATAGTTGCAAGCACAGATTGATAAGGCAAAAGGAATATTTTTCATGATGTGATAACTTGAATTTTCATATGGAATGTAATATCCAAATTCTTTCCTTCCCAATAAAGTTTCCTTGACCTTTCACTATTTTTTCATCTTGAATTTGCAACACATTGCTGTAATTTTGTTTGAAGTTATGGCAAGCATGTCTCTTTTAGTTTTGTTCACTAGCTTATTGATGTCAATTCTTAGGTAATGGCCATAATTGCAGATTTTATGCTTGTATGGCTTCCCGCTCCAACTGTCTCTCTTCGACCAGCTCTAACCGTTGGTGCTGGGCCCATCTCCAGGTTCTTCCATAGCTGCCCTGATAATGCATTTCAGGTCTCTGTTCGCTTCCTTCTGAAGTTAAACCATTGGCTCAGCTATATAATCTAACATACAACAAAATTTGATTCTAAACATGTACAGATTACAGAATGGTTTTAGTTAAAATCTCCTGTTGACATGTCCAATCCAGGTTGCTTTGGCAGGAACATCCTACTCATTTTTGCAAAGAATTGGAGCCATACTGGTAAAACTGACAATAACTCATTCACTTACATTTATCATATGATGAATTTAATTTGTCAGAAGAAACCTCCAGATTGTATTTCTTATGTCCCTTGTTGGCTTGTGATTCTGGGTTTATTTTGCAGTGTAATGGATCAAAGCTTTTTGTTGTTGGAACAGCTTCATCCCTGGTAAGGAACACTTCTGGTTGTATCGATTGCAATGAAATTGAATTTACACCCACATGCAAGCCTGGCAGACTAGTTGCAATTTTCCTTGTTAATTTGTATGGTGCTTTGAACTATTTTGGTAGGTTATTATGTCTTTCAGTGGAATTTATCCAATTTGTGATGTCTGGTCTGGTGAGGTAAAGAATATTTCTATAAATCATTAGTTTTCCTACTAATGGAAGAAATTTTTGGTGAGGGCGGTATATTGATTGCCTAATGTTTTTAGGTTTTAGCAAGGTTCATGGAATTATTTAGCTACGAATTCTAGAATTAGGTGTCTTTGATCTTGGAATTGGAATTAGTTCAATCTATGTTCATTAACCATTCTTACAAATTTCTTTAGCATTTTGGACATGGTATTTAGGTTTAAAAGGAGTGGTGAGAAATGTTGGCGGTTATTGAGTTCATAAAAATGTTTGATTTGGGAGCTATAGTTTGCATTTAACTAACTCAATTGTGTTGCAGGTTGGTACGAGTATAATGAATACCTTGATTAATGCAAGGAAGGCAGTTGATAAGGATTTTGCAGAGGAAGCAGAAGATGTGCCCGTACTATCAACCAGTGTAGCTTATGGTTTATATATGGCAGTTTCAAGCAACCTTAGGTATGTGATTATAATCTATTATCCATATAACTATGGTATCTCACAAGTATCTTTTGATATTATCAATTTATCGTTTTTTTTTTTTATGCAATCAATTTATCGTTATTGATATAATTTTCATAAGCAATTTTCGTGGCATTCTCCAGACTTGTCTCGAATAAACCCTGTGGGAATTCAGGCTTCTGGTTAAGTTGGTCAACATGGAGATGGTGTATCATTGTCTTTTTGAAAGCTTAATTAATTGATGTCGATGCAGGTACCAGATATTGGCTGGTGTCATAGAACAGCGAATTTTGGAACCTTTACTGCACCAACACAAGATTCTTCTCAGTGCAGTATGCTTTGCAATCCGAACAGGAAACACCTTCTTGGGATCATTAATGTGAGATTTGCCAGTATGGTTTTGAATATCCAATATATCTCAGTGTTCTCAGAAGCACCCGTACTTACATGGTCTTCAATTGAACAGGTGGGTGGACTACGCTCGATGGACTGGCATACAAAAGATTCGCGAATAGAAGACCTGCAAGGTAGCTACTATTTGCCTAAAATTTCTCCAATTTTCTTGTTCTTGAAATTTCAGGAAGAGGCAGAGCATGTTTGATGCTCATGATTTCTTCGCTATCCTTTTTGTCATAAAAAAGCAGAGTGAATCAACAGAAACAGATTGTGGCCGAGATTGATTGAGGTTTTATCGTACAACTTTCTCTTGTCGACTTTGTTATATTCTCAAATATATTCTCAAAAAATTCCTTCTTCTATCAATGCATCTAGCACCATACACATTACAATGGTCAGAAGTATCGACGTAGTCCAAACGTGCCCATAAGCTTATTCCTAGAATGAGAACTGCTTGCATTAATATGAGATCAATCTTTTTCCTTGTGTGTTGATGGAGCAGGAATAGCACAGCCCGAAGGCAAGAGAAATGGCCTTCTAAGCCGTTCCACCTTCCACCAATCTTAAACCTCCATTATTGCTCAGCTCTGCATCATAATTCAGACAAAATTGTTTATGTCATTTAAGGCTTGTGTGGCCGCACGTTCTGGAAATGGAACAAGCGGGTATCTTCGGCTTTTTCGTGGGTGTTTGGCCTTGCTTTTTAATACCGTTCATTCCGAATGCCTTGAAGAGCTGCAATAAGTGTATGATAAAAAGCCTCAAATACAAGTTCTCTCGAAAAAGTGGAGCTGCGTGGTTTTAATGCCACCAGGCCAAAAGGCCCTTTGACAGAAAAAGGTAGCTATTTAATGGAAACCTGCCTTTATTAGCATTATCGGAGGAGGGAAAAAAAGATATAGAGATCACGGATGTTATAATAGTAATAATTTAAAAAAAATATGGGGGAAAACAAAGGGGGATCGTGTGCACAGGGCTTGCTGGTAGATATGGCTGTCACCGGGAGAGACAGGAAGAGGCCTCATTCCCAGGGATAGGGCTCAGAGGGAGGTTTTCAAAGGCCAGATTGGCTGTCCCACGGAAACCAAATGGTTCGACAGGCCCCCTTTATATACTGGAAAATGCCAGGGGTGCAGGTAACTATTAGCTACACCTGTTGGCTGTAAATGGGGCTCTATTTGATGTTGGAATGAAATTTGCATATCAACGTCAAAGCTGTAATTTTAACATCTAAAACGTCACTCCAACGTAGATGCGTGATTTTATTAAGTATTATCACATTCTAATGCGCATTTACATGGATCTGATCATTTTCATAATTTACACATTATCAACACATTATTGTATACAACTTTAAGCAAACACAACCCTCCCAAAATCCCGATAGTCACATGATAACATAAATTATGTTAAGCAAACCTATTGGGTTTTCATTTGAACATGCAGGTGGGGCCCATTTGCACATGAAAATGAGAAAAAACCAAAAAAATTGAAAATGGGACCCACAATAGTTCTAAGTTGCAACCGACTGTATTGCATCGAAACTCAGTAGAACATCAAGAAAAACTAAATATATACACAACTCTGAGGGTACAACGAACTGCATCCTAATTACCCGGGCCCAAATGTTTGTGTCTTGAGTTGGCATCCTGGACGATTTACAGGATAGTAAACGTTTCAATTTTTTCATTGAATTTAACTTTCATCAATTTAGATAAGATAATAATAAGCTACTCACTTTTTTCAGTTTTCCAATTAAATGGAAAGGGTTTCAACAAAATTGGAGTTCCAGTTCAATGGAATTTGTGGAAGCATCTGGTTTAAGCTTCTTTTGATGATTAATTAAAATCCAATCTGACCATTCCATTAGAATAATTTGTTGAACCGAAAGTTCATATAAATCAAAGGTTTACATAGGTTATTATCAATTAAAGGTCGATATAGCAGCATTAAAATTTTGAGTTATTTGCACTTATCATGGGTGACTACCCAACTTGAAGATCTCTTCCTCCACTCGTCAACACTTCTAGTAATTATTCCTCAAGAGGAACCTGCTCATCAATAATTTCCCAGGTGTCCTCATATCCCTATTCCATCCCTTCGTCCAAGCAAACGTTCCATTCTCTATCTCCCAACTTCGACCTCTTGAAGAAAGAATTTAAACAATATCTATTGATTTTCAAGATTCAACCTTCATCCTAGGGGTGGGAATCGGGGCGGGTCGGGATGGCATACCCGGCGGGTCGGTTTTTTGATGATTTAAAAGAAAGGCGGGTCGGGGCGGACCTATGTGCTGACCCGTTTTCTGATATTTTACATTAAAAAGAAAAACCTCGTTCAATGCTAATATTCATGTTTTATTTAATTATTTATATTTACTTTGACTGATTAATAATAGATTCAAGCATATAGTAGTTAAATTTAATATAAATTTGTCTTTATACTTGATAGTTTTATAAATTTTTAAAAATTTCTTACTTGACCCGCAGTTTTTTACCTGACCCGTTGACCCGATACCGACCCGAATTTTGTCCCGAGACCTAGTAGAAAAAAGTAAGAGTCAAACCGACCTTGTCCCGACCCAGTATAAAATAAGGGTCAAATAAGATTTTTGAAAAGGAGGGTCAGGGTTGGGCACACCCCGACCTGCCCCGA
The DNA here is from genome assembly GCA_030490835.1 of Annona cherimola. Classification (NCBI taxonomy): domain Eukaryota; kingdom Viridiplantae; phylum Streptophyta; class Magnoliopsida; order Magnoliales; family Annonaceae; genus Annona; species Annona cherimola. Next base: position 120,988,450 of record CM059972.1, on the reverse strand, counting down.
TTCCCACCCCTAAAGTTCATCCCATATATTTTCTCTGACAGACGAATGCTAGGAACAGTGTTAGTTCAGATTGTTGTTGATGTCTGTATTTAGCAAACATGGGACTTTGGAGTACCACCAATGGATAATTGAAGATATTGGGTTACGAAAAGCTTTCTGCTTGGGCCATCCAATTTGAAGAGAAGAGGAAAAAAGGTGATCGGGAAGGTGTACACATGCTCATTCATCCTAAATCCAAAAAACTTAAAAGGATCCAGCACCTGGTCTCATGAGACAGTGGAAGGTTCGGACAATCATGGTCTGATGGCACACACATGGCACTGGTACTCGTCTGTTCCTAGCGTGGACACAGAAGTAAGAAACGAAGAGTTTTCGCATAAAAAGGAGATTGACAAAGACTTGGGATTTTGTTATGGTTAGACTAAAATGACAATATTAGGAAGGTCTGAAAACAATTGGGTCAGGATGGTGTGCATTTCAAAGGCTTTCTCTTGCCAAGATAAATACAAAAGCAATTTTGCAAAACATTATTAATCAAAATGGCTACAGATGACTTGGACAACACAAACTTAAAAGCCATTCTAAGCTAAACCTGGATAGATTAGACACCTGGAATGTATAACAGACGACATAATAGCTAGTAGTTAAAAAAAAAAAAAAAATTAAATAAACTTTGATTGTCGAAAGATGTAGATGCAATAGCCCACGAAAATGGAATGGCCCACAGTAGCGTGTTCTAGTTTTCGAGTTGATTTCCTTCCCAGGAAGGAAAGAGATGGACGGGGAAAAACTCAGCTGTCAGCATCCCTAACCATCATTTATCAAGTCATCTACTGATATATAGGCAACCGATGTATAACAGCATGATGGAAGATCGAGTTTTTGAATGTCCTCTGTCTGCCAAATGGGGCAAATTTACTGCAGTTTTCATTAAAAATTGCAAAAACATGCGAAGAAAACAATAAATTGATCTTCACAAGTGAATATGGCAAACAGAACAGGTGAAAGAATAAAATTTAACAAACTTTAGATGTGAGAATATGACTCAGTACCATATCTCATTTTCAAAGTCATTACGCTGGGCTTGAGTGGGTACAAAAGGAGCAGCATTTGGTCACTAAAGAATGTTCGTTGGTTAATGGTCAAAAAATGGAGAGACAAAAAAAAAATAAAAAATTATGCTGACATAGAATTGGGTAGGATAAATGAGATCGAGAATGATGAATTTTACATGGGTAGAAGAAATGAGATTGGGCAGAGTACCACACACAAATCAAGTACACAGAGAAGTGACTTGTCATCTGTTCTCATAGCCATATATAAGTGCTTTTGTAGCTTCAGGAAGACAATTGTCCAAATCATATCCTGCCAAACTCATTCTAAGCACAAGCTGGCGTGCATCTTCCTTATTTTTTGAATAAAGATGCATAACAAGCCTATTGCAAACAGGCGGCATTAATAAAAAACCATTCTTCACCGTATAAACAAATACATCAATTGCCAATGCAAGCTTTCCTTCTCGACAAAGGCAATTTATTAGTTGTACACAACTAGGTGGAGTAACCACAATGTTATGTTCTACGAGGACCGAAAAGATCTTCAAAGCTTCATCTCCTTGTCCTACCTTGCAAAATCTAAAAATCCATCGTATATAGGGTGATGGATCAACAAATTTCTTCTCTGTGTTTGTCTTCAGTAAACTTCTTAAAGCATCTTCTGTAAATCCTTCTTCAAAAATTTCCATTGGCCTCTCCATGGCTCCTTGGTCAGAGAGACCCCTCATTTGCCTGATAAATTTCAACCAAAGATGAAAAGCCTGCATAACTTTCCCCCTCCAACACAGTACTCTAGTAAGGATCTCACAAGGCCAGAAACTTCGAGTGCATCCATTCCTTAACATCATCTCAAACACCATGACTGCATCAACTTCCCTATTAACTTTCAGGAGACCATCTATGAGTGTGCGGTATGTGACAGCATTAGGTGAGTATCCCTTTTGTTGCAGGTGTTTAAAAAGTTTGAATGCGCCATTGAAGTTCTGCTTTTTGCATAACCCGTTTATTAGTATGTTGTATGTAACGATGTTTGGTACAACACCACTATTAGCAAGACTCTTGAGAAGCTTGTAAGCATGATGTACTAGACCAGACTGGCACAGGTCATCCACAAGCGTTTGAAGATCCTCACTATTGCAGATCCTATCTGTGCCATGAGCAAGTCGCAGATATAGGGAAGGGTTTGTCCCCATCTCCATCTTGTAGAAAAGAATCTGTGCGTCATTCAATTCTCCAGAGTTACAAAGCCCATTGATCAGAGCATTGAATGTCTTAACAGTTGGCAAGCAACCAAGCTTCTCCATTTCATCAAATATCTGCTGAGCCTCGTGAACCAGCCCTTCCTTGCACAGTCCACATACCATAATATTGTAAGTAGCGGCATTTGGAAAATCATCATGCTCTGAAATGTCCATCCGAAGTGAAAGAGCCTCGTCCAACTGCCCGATATCACAGAGACCCTTAATCAGAGTATTGTAACAGAATGTATCAGGAACAAATCCCTTCCCAGTCATCTCCCTAACAAATTCAAATGCATCTTCAACTTTGCCTGCCTCACAGTAACCTCTAATCATTATAGTATACAAAATACAATCAGGTGAAATCTGTTCCTCCAGCATGTTTGTATAGAACTGACAGGCGTCGTCAAACCGGCCAGTCCTGAACAGCCCATCAATTAAACAACTGTAGCCATTCAGTCCAAGAACAAAACCCTCTTTCCTAATGGAACTCAATAGCATAAAGGCCTCATCAATCCGACCTGACTTGGTAAACCCACTAAGCAAAGCGTTGTAGGCAATGGAATCTGGCCTACAACTGCTCTCTCTCATGGCATGCAACAACCTGAACGCGTCATCAACCAGCTTCGCTTGACAAAGCCCCGACAGCACAACAGTATAAGTGATCGTATCAGGCGAGATACCTCTCCGAGACATTTCCTCGAACATGCGGAGTGCATCCCGGGTGCTCCCTGCCTTGCAGAGCCCATCGATCAAAATGTTGAAAGATGACCTATTAGGGCGGCAATCCGACTTCAGCATCAGATTATAAACGGCCATTGCCAACAACAACACATCCTCCTTCACGAGAACCTGCAAGACGGTATTGTAGGTGAAGGTGTTGGGCCGGCACCCAAATTCGTCCATCCTCCCGAACGCCTCCAACGCTTTCTCTGCCATGCCCGACAGTGCGTAAGCGGAGATCAGTGACGTGAATGCCGGGGCCACGATTGGAACACCGTTGGCCTTGAGCTCGTCCAGCAGCTGCCAGGCGACATAGAAACCGTTGCCCGCGGAGCCTTCGCGGAGGGCGGCGATCATGAGGTTGTAGGAGGCCCAACTGCGGAGGTGCTTCCGGCGCATGGCCCAGTTGAAGAAGCGGAAGCGGTGGGGGAGCGGTTGGTGCTGAACCACGGAGGTGACGAGGGAGGAGTTGAGATGGGAGGCAAGGGCGTCGAGATGGTCTTCGACGGCTTGGGAGGGGTGGAGGGAGAAGATGGCGTGGATCTTGGAGGCGATGGCGGATTCGCCGGGGAGGAAGAGGGAGGAAAGATGGGGTTTTGGAGGCATGAAGAGGACAGAGCCGCCAGGGAATTCTTCATGGAATACAGGAGGCGGCAATGCTGGTAGGGAGCGCAGATTGCAGTATTGCACTGCCACTGCAACTTTGCAAGCGGAGTGGGTGTTTAATGTCAAATTTTTATGTACATGCGCTAGATTTTTTAAAATTTTTCACCACACTTAGTGTTGTTACTTTTCTTTATTTTATAATTTTTTACTAATTATTTCTCATCTTTTCCCTCGAAAGTATATTTATTTTAATTTTAGAACATTATTTCTATTTTATAACGTCATTTTTCATGTTTTTGAGAAGGAATAAAATTTTCAGATGAAAATTTTTTGATGTAAAAATTTTTAAAATATTAAAAATAATATAATATAATAAGGGTAAGAATAAGAAGCCAAAAAAAAAAAAATTAAAACAGATAAGTTAATTATATAGATGGTTGTGCATAAATAATTGAAAAATAAAGTAATTATATACGAAAATGTAAAACAAAAATAATAATAAAATAGAGTAGTAATTGAGTTTGAAAAGTTCTATATGTTAGACAAACATGCCCCGTATAGAAACTTCAGTAAAATTTAAACTGTTTATCCATTTAATTTTATTTGTTTTCGTATCATGAGAAAAAAAAAATGGCAGATCACATGGATCAGTTACCATTCAGTTCAGTGTAACGAAAAGCCGGTCTACCCGGTCCGATCCGGTACGCATTTGGTAAATGACATGACATATTAGAGTATTAAATTGTTTATGAACACATAGTCGCAATGGAAATAAAAATGGCAAAGGAAATTATGAGATATCCTTCCTTAAGCAGTGAAGTTTAAACAGATAAAAACCATGGTTAAAAAGATAGATAATGTTAAGGAAAAAGAAAAAAAGAAAAAAACATACATAATGATGGGAAAAATCCCCTTTCCGCTAATCAAGCATGCTAATCTACTTTTTAAGATACACAATTTCTAGACGTGAATGAAACTTTTATTTGTACACACAAATTAGATTGAACTATATAAATATTAATATTATGATCTTGCATTAGGAGATTTTACATTAGAAAGGAGAACTAATAAGGTGGTGATTCTATTTACGAGCCAATATGCTCCATCTGTAATGATAACCTATGATTGAATAGAGATTACAAAGTTTAGAAAACCAAATTATAATCAATTGAAGACGTTCATTAGAAAATAAACGATTTCCATCAATCCCCTCCGAACTCAAGACACTTGATGTGAGCGACGAGGAGAGGTGTTTGAAATATTGTAAGGCGACTGAAGAATGGAACCTATTCTGGTCGCATTCTATGCCACAAATGGAGAGGATTCATGATGGAGAGCTGTTTTATACATAGTGCCCCTGACAAAAGCAAAGCTGCAGCTCATTGAGAAGCATAATAATGCTCTAGACAAAATGCAGAATCCTTTTTCTTCTCAATTCGGCAAAACTGGTTGAATACAAGCCAGTTACATTCTTAGCTCACTTGGGTCTTTTCCTTTTTGATGTGCCTCGCTTTCCCCCTTTTAAGAGGGGGGAATTTCTTAGTTTTGGAAGCTCTTTTCACATTCTCATCATCACCCTTACCTTTTCTCAACTTTTTTTTCACCACGCCTCTATTTTGTTGCTTCTCATGAAACTTAAAGGATGCAGTATTCTTAGAAGCTCTCACATTTTCATTACCCATAACTTTTCTGCGGTTTTTGTTCATTTCATTGCCTCCATCTTGTTGTTTCTTATAAAAATTCCTCCGCTTGATGTTGTTCCCTGAACGACTTAATTGACCATTAGCAGAAGCCCCTTTGGATGCCGTGCTGGAAGTGTTTGTTTTGGGTTTCTTCCACACTTTCCAACTTTGGGTTCTGGGAGCATGGGAATGCATTTCCACTTGTGCAGTTGACTGATCATGAACCCTCTTTTGTCCTCTGGGACTGCAAGAGTACAATGGTAATGCTAGTGATAAACCTTGAAACAAACCAACAATTAATCTGATATGAACCGAAATTTGATGGGAAGACATTAGAGCGTGTACCCTTTAGGTAATGATGCTGCAAATTCCAGCGTCTCATCAGAATCAACCACTGCACTTGCCTTATTCTTGCGCTGTTAGAAATTTAGAATTACATGAACTAAAGGTCAGTGACACTGATGATGTTGCCAAAATGCAACAAGAGATGATGACAAACAAAAGCCATAACAAGTGGCCATTCATAGTCAAAATTGTCAACACCTACTACTATGGTATTGTAAATTAATATAATCATTTATGGGAATCGCTGTTAACAGACCATTGCCCATACATATACCACCTATGAGAAAGTGCACATGCACGATTGTGGGTCTAGGGTAGCCAAATTCTCATTTTTGTTACAGCTTTCAGGCATAATGGACTGCTAAGTCGTGATTTCATAAAATGAGTTGATTAAAAAAAATCAAGGATCTAATTGTAAAAATATAAACAGATGACTCAAAATAGAGAATTACATTCCAGAACAATAGACTTTTAGCTACCAACATCTAGTGAGAGGTGTTACCTCTGCAACATTTTTGATGAAGCTTTTGTATTTTTCAGGTGTTACAAAGTTGACAGAGTCAAATCCACACTTCCGTGTCAAAATTTCCAGTATGATCCTGACCTGTAATAATATTAAACCATCAATTTGATATCACTAAGAGAAAGATCAAAGTTTGAACTTGCAGCAAATAAGCAACTGGGCTCCCAAGAAATTCTTATATTTTACAGTCTCATAGGTTTATGATGACAGCTGTGTGCATTTCATTCGCAACATCTAGGGTGCGTTTGGTTGGAGGTAAAACTTTTCGATGAAAACTTTTCAGAGTAGAAGTTGTCAAGTTGATAGAAAATGATGTGATATTATAGGGGTAATAATGAGGTGTAAAGATAATAAAGTTAAAATAGATAGGGTAGTTGTATGAGTATTTGTGTGGAAATGATTGAAAAGTAGGGTTGTTTATATAGGAAAATGTGAAAAAATAATTAAAAAATAAGATAGTTATGGGGAGTGAAAAGTTTTTGATTGAAAAGTTTTCATTGACATGTTTTGTATGTAACCAAACACACTCCTATTGTCCTCAACGTAGAGATGATTGAATTACAAACTTCGGGTTTTCTGTTTTACGTAGTTGAATGTCAGATATCAGTCATCTGACAAGCTCAAGCTTTGAGCTTTTGATTATATTATGGGATGCTGATAGCTCATTTCTGATAAAATTATGTAGATGAGAAATAGCAAACTGGGGTAAATGAAGGAATGTGTATATGTTCATATAGTTCAACATTTGTGAATTTGTTTCACTGAACTTCTACCAATGGTGACAATAATACCAAATATTTCTGCCAAATGAAATGTTTTCACAGATGTTCTGCAATATGGAAACTGACTAGGCCAAGTAAAAACATAGCAGAGACTAGGGGCTGGGCAACAAACATGCAGAAAGAAATGAAGAGTCTGTATGCCGGGAAGACATACCTTCAATCTAAAGTGATGTTTAGAAACAGATGACCATGGGAGAATTCCATTGACTAAATCAGATATGATTTCTTTTAAGTCTTTTGGATGTAAGGAGGATACCAAGACTTTCATTAAGCCCAAAATTGCCTGCTCCATACAGAAAACAATCTAAGATGTGGTAATCACAAAAACAAAAAGATTAATGCCAAGAACAAGCTCTGTGTACAGTGTAACCCATATGTGGCATCGACACAAAGTGGAAAGAACCAAGTCAAAAATAGATCAATTCCCTACTCAGTATGAATGATAGACCAGACAACTCAGGATAAATGCTGTATTAACACATATTGCATGGATTCTCCACATTGGTAGATTATGTAATGATCTGCTAGAGAGAATCAAAATAGGAAACAAAACGAGAAGTAGGCAAATACGAGAATACTCACTTTTATCACTTCATTGGCTTTGCTTTTCAGTAACACTAAAATAGATGGCATCAAATCTGGTGCCACCAAACACAAAGCCGGATCCTTATAGATCAGCAATGACAGTGCAGCAACAGCGCCACTCATTATGTGAGGTGATGCACCAGAGAGATAACCTATAATCTGACAAAGTGGTAAAATTAAAATAGGGACACGGTGAAAGGTAGAAATAATTGCATAAAACTTTCTCAGAGAATCCTATTTATAAAAATTAGAGCAGAGAACATGAAAACACAGGCCATAGAATAATTATTGGTTCAATTCTTGTTGCTTCCAAGTAATATGATATATTTTCCAATACTTTCAATAACCTCCTTTTGTTTCTTTGGAAGAATAGGTTTAGCAAGAAAAAAACATTCCTCCTCCGCAAGGACGTACTGGAGCTACATTTTACAAAGAAATCTTCACACCAGTATTAGGAACAATTATGAATAAGCAAGCTAAAAATTATTACCATTTTACATGTGTTGTTCCTGCTTATGTTACAGGATAATAGCAATTGGGGCAAGGAAAAAGTGTTGCTGACAATGATTAAAGGCAGAGATCAACAAAAGACGAAGAATTTTTATGCTCGGTGAGAAAAGAGTGCCATTGAAAGACCGAGATCAGCAAGAGATCAAGAGATTGGTATGGGTAGAGTGTTGGCAAGAGTGAGAAGATAGGAACAGAAAGAAACTGCAAGACATTTGAGGATTGTAGAAGCTTTAATAGCATAATGTCTGGGAGTAGATAAATTTCTTTAAACATGAGGCCAAAAAGTAACAATGATGAATAGTACACTTCTGGTTTGAGACTATTGATGATATTACTCATTTTTCCTTGACAAAGTTGTTAGCACAATTTCAAGATTTTTTAAAAAATGCAAAATGAATGAAAACACACTTGAAATAAAAATGCAAGATGAATGAAGGACAACAGTCTACTTGTGCGGCAGGATATATATTTTCAGTGAAGGTTAGAATGGATCCCACAGCCAAAAGCAAATAAATTTACTTTGAATTATGTGCAATTTTCGCTTCTAAAAAATATTGAGTCTCCTAATCTTGCATTTTTTCTTACAGCACAAAATTTAATAGCCACTGGTGGTTCATGAATGATAAATTTGCAGCATTGTAGATTATCAACGAGATCAGGCCGCTGCGATGAAGCATCGAGAGCTGACAAACACAAGCAAAATTTAATCTCTTGGAGCTTGGGATCACAGCCACACTTTAAGACTATCCGCAACAGGGAGCAACAAATCAAAATTGTCAATGCATTAATGACGTAATAACATGTTGATGCACTAGATAACTAATATATTGAGGCACAAATTCAAGCCAGGTAACTTGCATTTAGTAAAATGCAATTTATGGAAAAAAATGCAAATAGGAATAGAATAACATGTATGTGCAGTTGAGTGTAGTCATGAAAATCACCATACTGAACAATCGCTGAAGATGTTCCGTATTTTCTGAGCCCTTTAAGCTTTCACTTATCATGAGAAGTATATCATAAGCAGCTTTTCTTGTTTCTTTATTAGACTGCAAAATAAAATTCGAAGTGTGTCGATAATAGCAGATCAGAAGAAGATGATGAATGACAACAAAGCTAAAGGAAAAAAATTCAAACAGTTGTAATGAAATATATATAAACTCACATATGCATAGAAATACAGATAATGTCTTCAGATTATTCTACCAGGCAAAACCTCCATTAAGATGTCATGGTGTTTAAAAATGTAAAAATTCTGACTCAAATGTAAAAGATTACCAAATAACGAATCTAATAATAGCATAAATTTTCAAAGTGACTTTCAATTGCAAATGAGAATAGACAACCAGAATGATAAAGTCTGTGTATAATAGTTTGTTAACTGTATGAGTGCTCAATTCATTCAATAGAAGAAAACCATATGAAATTATGAATAACATGATCAGACTTGCTCAAATTCGTTTGGTCCACACTAGATCTTGTTGATAGTCCAATGGTTCAACGATCTATTTCACAACTAAGACCCTGTCAACTTGTTTCCAGATTATTTTAAACCAACGGATGCCATCAATGTATTTGAAAGAGTCATGATGGTCATGAGACAACATTGTGACAATTATTTGTCACTGTTGCTATGGCTTTAGCTGATTCTGTCAGACTCCTAACTGTGGTCTCATACTGAAAACCATGAACTTAATCTTTCATAACATAAAACAACATCCAGCTCTTCACCCAAGGACCAGCAACGAAAACCTAAGTTGGAAAACTCATGACCCTGTTCACTAGATGTTGATCATTGTCATCATTATCTTACAGCCGAGGATCACAACCAATCCCCTCTAGAGTAACCACAAAGCAGCAACCTAACCACAGTCAGCTCATGATGCTACAAGAATTCCTAAACAGTAATTGTTAAATGCTAATACTTTTCCTACATTATTTGCTACATTATTCCTGATGCTACATGCTAAATGCAATCCTAATACTTCGTACGAAGTTTTTGTTATCATTTTTCTAATCACATTATTAGTTATTACAATCTCCATTCTATCTTACAGAAAATCCTATCAAAATCCACTCTGAATATGAAAATATCCATCATATACTTGGCACTTGGAAATACTGCAACAAGAAACCATCTGGTGAAGTGAAACTCAGAAGAAGATGAACCATTAGAAGATAGCGACTACATGTACAAAAAGGCAGCCAAATTACAGGAGAACTAATAGAAAAAATAAATTCACAAAAGCAAGCAACTCCAATTCTAGCGCAATATTTGTAAATACCTAGAGAAAAGGAGGATAACGCATCTAGCAAAAAGTATTATCATCCAAACAAAGTACATAGACCGATTGATTGATTGCTTTCCAGTCTTGAATGTTTTTGTTCTTCTTCCTTTCTTGGAACAACACAACATTGTTGGCCACTAGATCTTTCTTATTCAACAGGATAAGATAAACATGGTGAACCATCAAAAAGGAGAGAGCAGCATCTTTGTATGGGTTTTTGTTGAATGGAATGGTCCATTATAAAATGTGCATAGGATCTACATATATTTCAAACAATAACTTTAGAACAATGAACAAGATATCATGCATGTTAAAGAAATATTTGGTTATCAATCAAGCCCAAAACGGAGGGGAAAAAAATGTAAATGGGAGAAGAAACAAAACTCAAAGCAATAACGTATTTCTAACAGGAACTTACACTTTTTAGAGTGAGTATGATCTCGTTGAGAATCAGAAAAGCTTTTGCATTTGATTTTCCCAAATCATTCTGCGGAAATAATGAAAGATAAGGATCACAAAAGAATTGCTGCAGAAGTTCAAAATGCCAGGCATTTTATACCTCTTTCCACTATGCATATTAAACCAGCAAATGAAAAGAAAGAGCGAGAATTATAAAGCATTCTTGCAATGGCAAAAAGGTCTTACCTTTAGCTGATGAACCAATAAAAAGTGGAAACATATGAAGCGGCTCCTTAAAGATGCAACATCAACAGGTGATTTCAGGCCAAACAACATGTCAGTCACTTCATCAAATCGAACAGAATAAAACCAAGGATGCTCCTGCATAGCATTAAAGAATATCAGAAATGAAGGTTCACGGCAAAGAAACATTAGAAATACAAGAAACAGAATAACACTTGAACATACCCTAAAAATTTTGGCAAGAGAATCATATACTTCGGGCTGACCAATTCCGTTGCAAGCCTACATGAAAGCACAAAATTCAGAATAATTATAGAAGAACTAAAATGCAAAGACATGTTTTACGATAGTTGGACTAAATGAGAGCATGTAGGTCTAAAATATTCAGGCTACGGTAGCAGACAACGGTCTAAAAATGGGATGTTAAGGGAGAACAGAACCAATGTAACCTGCAGAGTTATTGCCTTAGGGTCAGTGAGATCAGAAACGAGGTTGAACCCCATCCCCTATGTATATTCCATTGGCTTTGGGTTGATAGGTTTGGCAACTGAACCCACTCAGAACCTAATTTCTCCACCACTAATCAAAACACTCCAACCTATCAACCCACTATGTTTGTAAAAAGGGAATGCTACGTGATAGTACATTAGTACTTTTAAGACATTATTGATATTTAGGGTCCTTTTGGTATGAGGTCAAAAACGGGGGAAATTGTGGGAAAATTTTTGAAAAAGTGAAAAGTGATGTGATATGATAGACATAAAAATAAAATAGATATAGATATATGGGAAGATATGAAAAATGGTCGGAATGTAGTGGTAATAATAAAAAGTAGGGTGGTTAATTAGTTAAAAAATGTCAAATCATATTAAAAGGTGTAAGGAGGAGTGCGAAAATTGTTTTTTTTTTTTTTTATAAAAAAAAAAACTCATTTTATTCCTCTTAACAATTGGAGCCTAGAAAAAATGGTAATGCATTATAGCACATGGACTTGGTGCAACACCTGCAGATTCTGACAAACTTGAATGTTTCACATGAAATGAATCATTGATTCAATAATTTCACAATCTAGACCACAAATCATTTCTGAAGGCCTTATTTAAAGCCTAAAAGGTGGCCTTGAGGAGTGCTGGAGATTTATTTGTTGGAGAAGACCATATCAAGGCCTCCATCTAGTTCAAAAGATTTATAGAATCCTCAAGTTGAGAAACGATTTTGCTCACAACTGAATCTTGGAGAGCAATAAAACATCCTTCAATTGGTAACAACATCAATTGATACCACTTCCAGAAAGTAAAAGAACCCTGCAGCACATGCTTTGTACTTGACTCCTTTCGACCATTTAACAGTCGAGAACAGTTACAATACATCTAGTGAACCAAAGAAGGTAAATCACACAGAGAACAGAAAAGTACCAGCAGAAAATTTTTAATATAGTCAAAGACCATATTAACAAAATCTTCATCAGCTCCTTCAATGAGAGCGGATGCATATTCTAACATTAACCATCTGCATCAGTGAAAAGATTGATATTTAGTGCACGAACAATCAAAACATACAAATGTTTATGCATCACTCGCATAAAAGGAACAGTATAAAAACATGGCAAGAAAATGCTCAACGCCAAATTGAAAAACATATGAAAATGATGGGGGTATAGCTACAAAGCAGGATATAGAAGAAGGAAAAGCAAGAACCATTGTGAACAGATAAAGGGAGATAAAATGCAGAAGTAGCTCAGAGTGACTATTATGTTCTGCATTGAGCTTTTGACTCATTGCATCCAATAGTATTCCACTCTCATCGTAGTTCTGACCAATCATGACCTCTACTGGCCTGTGTGCTTGAGATGCCAAAATCAACTAAGGCTACCCGAAGTTGTATATTGATTGATCAGATACACATAGTAGTTGTCAAATGAAAGATATTTAATGAAGGAATACTTGCCACAGTAGTATCCTAGTAACATTTTTGTGATGTCCATGACCATATGCCAAAAGCATAGTTTATGGCAATGCACATATGAAATGCAGTACAGATCAGTGTTCACAGTTTCACTGAAAAGGAGAATTTTCCTAGCTCTGTAAAGAGAGAAGTCATATTTAAAAATCGCAACTCAGTGAAATTAACCAGCCAGTCAATGTCTAAAGTGGTACTTGTTAATATTCTACTGCTGATGCCAAAAAATATCAAAGATACATCAAACACTAAACAACATCAACTGCAGCTACTGCTTATTGCTCAAGCAGGTCAGCTACCTAGGACAACTTCTTAATTCATCCAATCTTCAGTAATCTATGATTACATCACATAACCAAAAGCTAACCAATAATGCATGCTTCGTATATTGTTAAAAAAATATATAATAGTATATCAATAGAAAATTAGATAGGTTAAACTGGAGAGAGAGAGAGAGAAATAGAGTGAGAGAGAGAGAGAGAGAGAATGTTTGTACCTATGTGCCTCTTCCTTTTCTGCTTCCTTTTCATTTTCTTCTTGCTTCATATCAAACAACACTCGAATATCACTTTCCATCTTCTCATGTCCTGAAGCAGCACCCACAGACTTCATTCTTTCCAACGATGCAACGAAAAGTTGTTTGACACTTGAACTCTTTGTGATAGAAGCCAAATGTCCCATTGCATCCTGGTAAAAAAGTGAATGTGAAGACTCAAGAGAAGACAACACTCATTTGTTTCTGTTACAAACTTAGATAATCCCTACCAAACATAACTTGAAAATGCTAAACAAAAGTCTAGACTAAATTGTCAATCACATGGTTATAAGCCGACAATCAATTGAAATCCATGTGTCTCTCCAAAATTCTGAAACACATCACTTCGGTTCCACAAGCGAAGAACCATTTTGAGTGGATAATATTTGCCTTCAAATGTTATACTATCAACTACTCAAAATCCTCAACAAGATAGATTTCAGGAATCTTGAATGAATCAATGCTGCCCACCTTTAGTGGGGAGAATTTCACTTGCGCATCATGATGAGAAAGAACAAAATATCAAAACTGAAGTAGATTGTGCACATAGATGTGCATTTACCTAGTCATGCATTGAGCAAAGAAGCCAAGAAAGCTCAGGTTGAACTTAAGCTTAATAATGAGCTTATGGATTGAATTTTTGCTTAGCTGTCTCATTTGAACTCAATCATAAACTTGACAAGAGAAGTCAAATCAAGCTGAGACAAGTTTGTTTAGTTTGCATCCAGGACAAAATCAAGCAACAAATGTTCACCTCAGCTCACATATAGAACTGCCCAAACAAATCCATGTGCAGTTGAATGCATCTTGAAAAGCAGGACCTACTTATAGGCCTATGCACTCATTCATTGTCGGCACAGGAAAGGAAATGATGTGCAGTCATAGACACGATGAAGTCAAACCCTAAAGCCTACATTTAAAACAACAATATACCTTCAACTTTGCACGGTTCTCAGGAGGGGAATTAAAGAATGCATCAGTTAAAGCCTGAAGCAAATCCATAGATCTTGATGCCAAATGTCTGATGTTTTTAGAAGCTGTTTTCTTTGAGTAATGAGAAGGAACATTCCATAGTTCTTCCTTCTTTTCCTTATTGCTAAGGGAAGTTGACTTAATTGGAGTCATTGGACCATTCTTTGCATCTTGTTTAGCTTTAATTACCTCCTTGTTTTGCTTGATAAGTTCCTAAGAAAAACAATAATCATCAAAGGAACAAAAAAAAAAAAAATTGTACAGATTCAGTATTCACAGACTTATGCAACAAAGTTAAAGAAGAAAAATAATCACAAGTAGAAAGAAGAATTTCTAGTTCATTGATTTAAGTTGGCTGAACCTGCAAAGCTGTGGAAACAATCTCATGCTTCGAAGGATCCTTTAGAAGAACAGCCACGAGTTTCACCAAAGGCTCAACAGTTTCAGAAATGTCAGTTGGACAGTGGCAGAATGAAGGTAGCAAGTCAACCAGGTCATGCACACAACTCTGCAGATTGCGCACAACAGGTGATTTTTTAACTGAAGAACAAAAGCAACATATGGAAGGTTTCAGAAGGGAGAAGAGACATTACAACACGGCATCTTAGAATAACTACAATAGGACGTTAGAGTAAGTACCTCTAGAACAGGCATCTTGAATGGATGTAGCAAGTGGCATGATATGATCCAAGAAAAAGTACAATGATGCTCCAACAATATACTTTTTGAAGATAGGTATCAACCAAACATTGGAACAACTAAGTTTCTTTGCATTAAATGTGATGGGTAATAGTGCGAGTATCTTATCTGGTCCCATAGAAATGACTGCAGATCCAATGCAATTTTGAATCTGCAGTAATCAGCAGCAAATATTAGTGACAATGGCAATCAATAATTCATTGCACAACATTTCAACAAAATAAATAAATTTTCCGCATGGTACACTGATTATATTTATTTGCTTACTTATTTTCAACAATGGAACTGAAGCTGTAACAAGATGGATTCAAAAAATCAGTCTATTTATTAAAATATGTGAAAAAGAAAAAAAAATTTGCAAAAGAAAAAATCCTATTTACAATATTTCTTGCACTGCCAGAAAACTTCCCATGCCTAAAAAATCAGTTATACTTAGCATGGATGGATACAATGAACATATCTGACAATCATTCAACAGCAGTAACAAACTGGAAGACTTCGAAAAGATTCTAAATTACGTCTTTGACCCATTGAAACTTTAACAACACTTTGGATCCCTCTCTAGAGCTGCATCCCTCTATATTTCTAAATAATAATTAATGCAACCTTGAGTCTGATCCTAATAGCTGGTATCGTTACACCGTATTATCAGGACCTCCAACCGCATAACTCAGTTGACTGATACCAACTGTGGGTATTTATCATGTTCCAACAAATCACAAACAGGCATCAATTACTAGAATAGGAAAATATTCACTGAATTTAGATATCATTATGGCACTAAAATTCTTCAGTCGTATTGAAAACAGTGGGGAACATGGAGAAGAAATTTAAATCATTAAGTGAAAATTTCACACGTTTCAAGACATGGGCATTTACTCATTTAGGAAACAAAATGTTGTCGAAAACCAACCATTCTCTCAAGTTTTCATCTTACAAAATGTATATTATTCCACAATATCAGTAATGTATATTCCCAGATATCCCTTCTTATTAAAAAAAAAAAAAAACCTGTTTAACCATAAATAAGGAATGCAATTCTAGACAACCACAGCATAAAAGGCTAATCTTCATCAGAAAACACATACATGCTTCATATCTTGCTTCTGTTCACTGATAACTGACACCTGATCTGCAAGTTTCAATATGATATCCTTTGTGAAAAAGGATGATAATCCACCTACATACATTGGGGGAAATAGTCAACTTTCAGGAAGATTGAAAGAATAATCTGAGGCCCAAGTGAGAAACGAAAACATAAAATTGAAACTCTGATGCACATGTAAAATGCTGACATTCAAACTCATACTTGAATAAAATTTAGGTAAGGATAACCTGAATAATCAATTGATCTAAGTAGAAAATTGGGGATCAGAAAGGAGATTTTAGTACAGAAAGAAGAAATGCTTTCACATGATGGATTAGAAGAAACAAGTGGCAAATAACAACTACTGAAATGTGTCACATGTGGTTTTTTTTTTTTTTTTCTGGTAAAAGGGAGGGGGGGGGGGGGGGGGGGGGGCGTGCGTGCGCGGGGGTGAACACACGCACACAATATGGTGGGCAGACAGTCGGACATGATAGCATTAAATCATCTCAAGACTGAAGTGCGCTTTGGCACATAGTGCAAATACCGACAGCAAAATACTAAGAATTAAGTTGACTGCCTTTTTTTCAAAATTATTGTGATTCAAGACAAAGTACATATAGGTCAAAGTCTAGCCTTAAAAATTAATGGCAAATAAAGAGCTTATCCATCCATCTGATTAGTGCCTGGAATTCAGTGGACAAATAGGTAGTAAGCCAACTGTATATAACCCAGCCCCTCAAAAAGGAGCTAGGCCAAGTTATTAACATATCATATCCTTGCGGAGAAAGTGATGTCATTTATCACCAGTGAGATAACATAAAAAACAAGGCAAACAAGAGACTTAGCCAGTTATTCACGAACTTTCTGAAATTGTGCAGAAATGACAAGATAGGACGGTCCCACTGAAAGATCACTTGAATCTTAACAACTAAATCAGATGAGTGCAGTTCACTGGAGTTGAGATGTGCCAGCAAGGACTTAGTGAATCATGTATAGCAGGTAATTTAATAGCATAATGGCATATACATACACAGCACAACAACCAACACATCTAGTGATTCCACGGCAACTAATGTTGCATGCAAAAGTTATTGCTGCAATAACAGTAAAGTATAAGGAAAGAGAAGACCAACCAAGTTTGAGAAATAAATCTGAGATAACAGCCAAGAGATGCTCATTGGAAATGCCACCAGAAGCACTGACCAGATTGACAAAAACATTACAAACAGATTCAATTGCAGTAGATTCCAGGGTATCCAGTTCATCATAATTCAACTGACTTCCACTGCTATGGGAGACTATACTACCAATGTGAATATTGATCATCTCTCTTAAGATCTCCATAACTTGTGTTGGCCTATCATCTTGAGATGACAACAGACCTGACAATAAATTATGGAATTTATTATAGTGAATATAGTTATAAGCAGAAATTTCTGAAAGAATACCATGATATGAAGTTAAATTGCATACACCAAGCCAGCATATACAACACATGAGCAGTGCATACAGTAGAAGTAACATGAAGATCACAACAACAATACAGATACTCTAGCATCAGTTAGGCAAACATGCGGTTGCAGTGTAGACCATTGACCATTATTTATAAACTGTCAATTCAACTGATCTGATGACAAAACCACCTATTTTTTACCACACTACACTGCTTAAAATTAGAAGGCTAGCCAAGTTTGCAAATTCTCCAAGGTAAGCTTCAAGAGGGTTCTTGCTTAAAGTGGAAACACTGAAGAAAATGATGGGGGAAAAAAGATCCCCAAAAACTTATACATTCCATACATCAGACAGATTACCTGCAATTATTCTGAATACTAGGGGAAGATTTCTTATCCATGAACTCTGATCTAATTCCTGAAGCTTATCCAAGCAGCTCTTTAACAAGGTAGATGCTGACATGACAGTATCAACTGGATTATCTCCACCATTAGTAACATATGATGCAAGAGAAACAATAATGTTCGCAACTTCTGATACAGGTATATCTCTCAACTCAAAGAACACTCCAAGGATATTAAGAATGTGTCTTGTAAGAGCTGAGAAATGGGTACCCAAAAGCTTCGATAGATCTGGTAACAACATAACAGCAACCTTCTTTGACAAGAATGGAAAAATAATTTTCAGGGTATTTAGCAAATGGATGACCTCCATATGCTTCAGTTTGGAGGGTAATTCCTTTTTTGACCCATTGGAAATTCTAGTGGCACTCAATTCAACAGCCAGAGGCATGTTTTGTTCAAACATAGATGCTACCATTTTGCTCGCCTTTTTACAAATAACTGGTTCAAAGGACATGAAAACCTTCTCAAGAAAACCTTGGGCACATTTCCGAACCTACAAGATGAAAAAAGAAGGTTTTCTGAGTCATACGCGGCCTCTTACAGCCACCCATCAGAGTTTGAGCAGTTGTTGGAAAAACACATTAGTAGAAATTCATTCTGGATGGTAGAAAAATCTTTCACAAGCAATTCATTGCTCATTGGAACTATTTTCAAAAATTTCCACAAATTGCAAAGAATAAAGCCAGAAAGCTACGAAAAGAAACGAACTTTGATCGTTGCAGTACCTTAGGACGCCTGTCGACAGAGAAGCGAAGAAGAATCTCGAGGGGCAATCCAACAGCATCCCAGTCCCAAACATCACAACGTGGCAAGACAAACCCCAATGTCTTGACAAGCGACCTCAGCGTTGCGGCAGATGCCGTCAAGGGCAGCCCTCGGAGGAGCCTCGCAAGGACAGCAGCCGCCTCATTGGCCTTGTGCGGCGTCAGGGACTCAGTGGGGACGTGTGGAAGAAGGACGGAGAGAAAGGAAGAGATCGCAGAGGTGGCTTCGGGATCAAGGGAGGTGGAATTCTCGAGGGAGGAGATGGCAGCTGCTAAGTATGCGGGAGGGGTAAGGGGAAAGCCTTCTTCGAGGAGGATGGAGCGAATGGCAGCAGCGGAAGCACAGAGGTGGCGGTGTTGGGATGCGGGGGACTTCTGGTAGCGCTGAAGAAGAGCAACGCAGATGTCGGAGGAAGCTTCCACCTTGATTGGAGCTTCTTCTTCTTCGTCATGGTCGTTTTCTTCTTCTCGTGGTGGGACTGAATTCATGGGCGGACGCTTCTGCAGCTGATGTTTGCTCTGCTGCTTAGCCATTTGGGGCGAAGGTTTTGCGAGGGGTTTAGGACGGGGGTTTAAAGACCAGCGGAGAGCAACTTAGCACGTCTCCTGCCAGGCGCTCTAATCTCCCGGTGGTAATGTAAGAAACTTTGTAAGAATTATAAGAATTCACGAGCTTAATTTGTAATAATTAAATAGAAAATAAGATATTATAAAATATAATTCTAAAATAGAACAATAAAAAAAAGACCAGCAGAACAACCGCCCGCTGAAAACCTTCCTTTCTTTTTCTTTTGAAAGAGTTAAAAACCGAATTTAAAAGAAAACCAAATTTAAAAAAGGGTTGAAATTTGTTTTTTTAAAGGATGTGCCATCAAAAGAGGGTTGAATTTAGTTGAACTCTTTGTTGAACTATGCAGGGTTTAGTTGAATTTTTTTTTGTAAAAACTAATTTGGGTTGAATTTGCATACGGAATTATTATTTTAATTGAATTTGATTATGTAAATTTTATTATAAATTTCATAAAAAGACTTCATTATTTTTATTGCAAAAAGACTTCATTATTGGTTCAAACGTATTCGTTAAGAGATAAAATTGAATTTTTTTTATTGTGTTACCCTCTTGAATGACTAGGTAAATTTTTTTTATTGTGTTATCCTCTTGAATGACTAGATAAGTGACAAAGGATGATTCTAAGAGAAAAGTAAAGGGGTCTTTATCCAATTTCAAACTCTTGATTTCTTATTCTACACTTTTATGCATACTCAAATCAATCAACGGGTCATCTAAGTGATGACAGAGATAAATTGAATTTTAACATGAAATTTTCTTAAAATTAGTGAAAATCAGAATTAAATGAGTCTTGGTCCAATGCACCCAGGTGCAAAAACTTATTTATTTATTATAATCTAAGTGTATTTAATATACGAATCAATTTTTATTTTTTTTGGAGATTTTTAAATATTTTTTTGATTTTTTAAAATCAGTGATATTTTGATAATTTATGAATTACAAAATTAAATGTGCTAATAGCATGACAAAACATAAAGGTGAGTATTTAAGAATAATTTTTTAAATCATTTTTTTAAGAATTTAAATACTGAAATATATGAATAAATAAGAATCCTCATCATCACAATGCATTTCTCACCTTTGTCGGGTTGCTGTATGGATTATGTTGTGCCATTATTGACAACCATAAACTTAGTTTCAAGTAATCATTAATATTTCAATATCTTATTCAATTACTTTCATCTATGATTTTCGGAATCTTCCTTTCATTCTCTTATATCCATTGTGAATAAATTTAGCTCTTTCATTCTCTTATATCCTTTGTGAATAAATTTAGCTCTTTTAGTTCCATTCTCTTATGTCCTTCTATGTCGATAAATTTAGCTCTTTTAATCGGTCAGATTAAGTCTTCTCATTTTCTTACTATATTCTATTTGAATGAACTCAACTCTTCTGGTCTTCATTTAATACGTTCAAACAACCTTAGTCTATTTCTTCGTTTTTGTTATTTATTAAAATCACTTTTGGAATTATTACTTCATTTCTAATTTTATCTTTTCTTATTTGGCCACTTGAGTACCTTAAACGTTCTTATTTCCACCATGCTTTTCTTATACTTACAATGTTCTTTACCTGACCAATAGTGTGCCTCATATAACCTCGCTAGTCTAATCTTCCAATTAATTTATTTGGAACTAGGCGGGCAGATAAAATTCCTAAAGTACCTTATTACTTTTTCTATATTTCTTGGATTCTATTTATGATGCCTTTCTCAACTTTCTTATTCTCTTGATTCTTTCTTATTATGAAAAAGTAATGGAAAAAAAAAGAGAGAATCTTGCAAATATATTCACAGGGTTGCATCAACATTACAAGTACATATCCCTTTCTTTGTCCATTGATGAAAATCATGTGCCAAGAAATGAAAAGGAAACGGTTGATGTCACTGCCTGCCATTGCCTTTATTTGTAATAGAAGAGTATGGTATTGAACAAAATATATATTGAATAATTACTATTTCAAAATTCTGTCTAACAAGTACAGAGATGGTATGCTAACGCATCTGTGGCTGTATATCTGTAACAGAACCTCTAATTCATACAAGAACTGGAGCCTCATTCAGCATTAATAATTATGCCTTCAAGCGACAAATGCTTTTTCCCATGGAAAAATACAACTCGGGCAACCTACGGGGACTCTGGACAAAGTTTTTTTTTTTACAGGGAAATCATCAAGCGGACTTGATTACTCATTCCTGGATGAAGAAGGGTCGCGCTGAATTAATCTGTGTCTTCTTAAGCTGGAATAACAAAAAGGGGGAAAGAAAAGCCCAGAAAGATCGGTGAGTATAAGCAGTAGCTGAAATTTGATCATCTGCATACCACACTTCTACATGAGTCCACATGCTTCACTCGGCATGTTATTGGATCATTTAAGGCATCCATGTACTGATCATATAATGGACAAGAGCTAGCCCAAAATTCAAGTCTGGCTGTCCTTATATTGGACCTAGACCACTGCATCAGCGACTTTCTCATCCATCCAACGGCAGTGTATGTTTTGAGCTCCATATCGAAGGAACATCCGCCAGTTCAAGTGATGCAACACTGGATGAGCTGAAGTTAAACTGCATGCCTTTGTTTAAAACTCTGAAAGACGAGTATTGCGGTACACATAGGGACTGGGGACAACCAGCTTGATTTTTGGGCTAGATTAATTATACGTCAAGACCAATCTGAAGTGTCATCATGTAACATGCATGTGAAAGTGCAGTCAGCAAAATCGGGTACTAATAACTGAATTTCTAACTTCTACGTCAATCAAAACAAGCAAACAGTGATTAAAAATCTATACTGACTGTTGGTGTAAGGGAGAGTCCTGTCTGTGGGATGAAACTCGACCACAGTGTAGGGTCTGGTACTGGGTCTATGGGAATGCAGGTGGTTGTCAGCGGTGGTGATGGTAAAAGAGGGTTAAAAGGATAGGAAGTTCTCTGAAGAGGCAAATCACCCAAACCAGAAGCTACAGCCAGTCTCTCTTTTCCCCCAACATTTGTCAACTTTGGGACAATCTTCTCATAGTCGATTTTATTCTTTTGTCTGCCATCCGGGCTTTCTGATGCCTTCTGTTGAAGATTTTTGAAGGCAGAAGACTGTGAAAGGATGCTACAGGCAGAGACTGCAGATGAGTGACCTATCCCTTTACGAGTCATGCCCAGAGAAGGGAGCTGGTATGGTTCAGTATGTTGAATAGGCCATTCTAATGTCCTTAATTCGCCACCAATTTCTTCTGAGGTACCATGTGATTCTCCAGAGGATTTTGTTGCAGCTTCTGCCCTGCGGATCTTACTGGGACCCCACCATCTGATGTAAGCTGTTAGATCAATTTTTCTCTCAAGACAAAAGCCAGCTGCATATTCACTATCTGTTGCAGTGTCCTCACTTGTACCTTTCAGAAAGAAGGAACAGTGCCACCTGAGTAAGATACACTCAAACTGTAGAAGTCTGATTGCTACTGGGGCAAGAGTTTCTATGGACTTACTGCAGTTTAAGCTATTAAAGTATTCATTCCCAAGCATTCTACCAAATGATGTGTCCCATCGACTACTCTGCAGCGGTCTGAAGTCAAGAAGGAAACAGAAGTAAAATGTCAGGAGGTAGCAAAGTTATAGTCATATGAGATCATGATTTTCATCCAAGCTTCATGGTTGAACAGGGCAGAAAGTGGAAGAGTTGTTCCTGATGAAACGTTTCCATTTTGAATCATTAGATCATTGTTCAGGACTCACTAAAAGCCAACAACAGGAATCAGGTTGGATCCTTTTCATTTTCAGTTTCTTTTTTTTTTTTTTTCTTTTTCTTATTTTCAAAAACTTAGTTGATTAAGATTTAATTGATTGTAGACAAATGAATCAAGGTGTGAACACCATGCTGTCGAACCTATTCCAAACGAGGGGCAACAGTTTGACCAGCTGATCTGACAACTTCCCAGCAGATATCATGCCTGAGAGTTTCCAGACTGGAAGTTCCCATGAACTAACCTATGCATGCAATCGACAACTATGTGATGTCCATTGTTAAGATATGTGTCCAGAGCCTTAATGCAAGACATAATAAAAACAATAAATGATTTATCCAAGGTTGACTTGTTCATCATAAAGGCCACTCTCTAGTAGAATCCATTTTGTTCATCAATCTTTAGTGAAATACCATTTCCCAAGAATGACATCTGAGATTAATTCTCTTCCTCGAAGGCATTAATGTTCATACTCATAGGTTTGAATTTTGAACCTCATAGTGATGCAAAAACATTCAGGCAAGAACATCTGAGAACAGTAAGATCAACTGGGAAACCGGTCCTCATGAAACTCTTTCAGATGATTTAGCTATTAGGTTATGCAATATATAAAATATGATACAGCAATGTCAATAAATTTTTGTAACCCTCACACCAAACGTATCAGGAGGAAGATCAAGAACTTGATGCTCCATTCATTTGGTAATGTCAAAACCAACCATTTTCAGAAGGAAAAGAAAAGCTTCACATCTCCAGTCCTACATTCAATATAAAAATCAACCAGACCTCAAATAGATTATTAATGTGGTGAGAATACCAGGGAGTCCTCTCGGAAAACATAAGGGGGGAAGGGTTCTTTATTCTACTGGTTTGTAAAAGCCTCCTCCAGCATGCACAGATTACTGACATGTACAAGTGATAAGCTGCCGCAAGCATTAACTTCTCTTAGAAAGTAAGAACTAGGCTCTTACAAAAAACCATCTGAGAACTAGGCGGAGAGTTGCATTCATGATTGATGTGCATATATGGCATCTGTTCGGAATGTGCCGAATGGGAAGGGAGACATGAATTCACGTGTGCAGTACATGTGCATTTCGCTTCACTAAAAACCATTCACATAAAAATAACAGCAGCATGACTACAATGATGAAAACACACCTGGAAATCCCACGATATTTGGAGAAGCCTCTTGAGAAACCACTACTTTTTCTGAAAATTATACCATTTACAGGCAAGAGAGGTCATTGATTTAAGTTCAACATTGCTTCAGTATGGAACTACAAAACAAAATGCGGATACTTAAATTCTTGATAAATTCATGGAAAGGAAATGCATACCTTCTCAGAGATGCAAGGTAGTCTTCCCTTGAAAGCATTCGCATCTCTTCAAGATCTCTTGAATAGTCACTAACCTGCAGTGGTTCCTTGCCAGTTATGGATGCAAGCATACGCAAGCCAAGAATGACAAGCTCATGAGCCGAAATGCTAAAGCAATTGTGGAAGACAGAAATGCCTCTTTTATGAGATAATCAACATGATTTCATGGAGAAAAACTCAATTCCATATTAGCAGCTTAACATGTACATTCTTTAATTGTAGTGGGTTTGCAAACTTGAAATTCAAGAGGTAGCATGAAACTCTGTTTAGTATAGTTTAGTGTGTAATTTGTGTACTAAGATGAATGCTCCAAACAATGCCAACTAGCCATAGAAAAAACAAAATTAGGTGAGGTTGATCTCACAGGAAAATTAATGAGTGTTCCAGGTCCCCAATACTTCAGGGCAGCAAGATCATATGCTCTAGCAGCAGCTTCCTCATCATCATATGCACCTGTAACACATTGCCACATGGAAAAATAACTAACATAATTTTGCCGCAACATGAGTTGATCTAAATAAAGCAATGTGAAATAACTCACCTAAATAAACTGGAGACATGGATGGTAACAATCATGTTCATGCAAAGAAAAGACAACAGTTAGATAAAGAGAACAAAATAGGGTGAGTTGAGCAAGCGTATGAATGCTGAAAAACAAATTAAACAACCCATCTCCAATTAGGATGGCCAAGATATGGACTTCAATTTTCTCTCAATAACTTTTATGATTGTTAGTTTTGATTAGTTAAAACCACAATACATAGAAGTCCCTAGGCATTCAGATCATTGTTTTTAGATCTAGCTAAGGACATTGAAGGTTAGCAGAAGTCTCAATATATCTTCTCATTTTTCACATGATAATGAAGCATTTGTTTGAGGGATCCTTCTCTTCGAGTTGTAAATCCTTTCTTATGGGTGAAGCTTATGTCACTTTGAACCAAAAATGGGGCAAAAAAAAAAAAGTACCTTGCTTTCCCTTCTTATTTTGGTTTTGGTTCCATGTACTTTTGTCCCAAAGATGAGCTTCATAGCGCCCAGTCCATCTGTGCCTGTTATGAATAATATACAAGCAATTAAATCCAAATATCTAGTAAGAGAATTAAAGCGATATATAAGTAACCTTTCAACATTGAAACTGACATATTGCACACGCAAGATTTCTTCCCAGAAACCAAAGGTAGAGAAACATAACAGTACCCATGATTCAGAAGGAGTTAAGCAACTACTCCGTGAATGATGTAAACATGCCCACTGGCCCGACTAGCAAATATTAAGCAATACAGAACAGAAGAAATAGTCGAAAGCAATAGATACAGTGCACGGTCAAAGGCGCCTTCCATTTAGGCGTTCACTGATAATATCATAATAAGAAGCAGGAGAGAGAGGTTTAGGGACTAGAGTCATAAAATTCCAAGAGTGATCAGGAAAATCATGAAATACTAACTTAGCATCAGAATCATCACACAGCAAAGTGAGGCCAGAAAACCTACTAAAAAAAAAGAACAGGATTCCAATTTGCAAGTTGAAAATTCTTTAGAGCTTCAGCATGCGACACTTGAAGCAGATTCCGCCTACTTCAGAAAAATTGCACCCCGGATGCGAAGGAATACCTGGTGACGCCTCTGTAAATGGAGCTGCGTTTGCCGGCGGCACAAGGAGGCATCTTGCTAATTCTTTCCTTGGCCGTACAGCCCCTATCTCTCCTGACCTTCTTCAGGCCTCTGAAGAGTAGACGATCGTCTGCAACAGCAACAGTAGCAGCGGCAGAAGCCGATGCTGCTGCTGCTGCTGCTGCTGGAGGAACATCAGCTGCAGCTTCCGAAGCTTCTCCAGCCTCGGACTTGAGCACGAGCGGTGGAGGATCCGATCCTCCTGCTGCAGAAGAAAAAACCATGGAAATGAAAAAAGTAAAATAAATATAAAAATAAAACCCTAGAAATTTTCTTGTGTATCTTTTTCTCGTATATTCTTTCTTCCAGGGGCTTTGGGTTTCGGGTGCAGGTCTTGCTACTGTTAGAAGGAGAAGAACCGAAGAAGAAGAAGAAGAAAAAGAGGGAGAGAGAAGCGAATATGGAATTACTCAAGTGTCCGTTGCGCTTTAGTAGTTTGACTAAATTACCCTCCCCTCGCCCATTCAAACGGTTCCCCGTAGCCCGGCCCAGCATGGCCTGCCGCATCTGGGAAACGGAAAAATATAATCCTTCATTACATGAGACGGTGCAAATTGGCCAGGTTGACCTGGGACCCGCCTGACCAATCTGTTTTTACGGGTTAAATTGATATTTTCATAATGTAAATGCTTCTATGAAGTTATTCTTCTATATAATTTTTATTTTGAATACTTTGATAGTTGATAAAAAATCTACTTTATTTATTATATTTAGCATTAATTATAAACTGAATTTAGAAAGCGATAATATTTTTAAATGAAAAATTTTTATTATAAAAGTTTTTAAATAAAAAGGAAATAATGTGATATAATAAAGGTAATGATTATAAGTAAAGAAAATAAATTAAAATAAATTGTAAAACTAATTAAAAGTTAGGGTAGTTATACAAAAAGATGTGAAAATATAATTATAAATAGAGTAATTACGGAGAGTGAAAAATTTTAGATTTAAAATTTTTAATTAGTTATGATGTTAAACAAACATGCACTTGAATAAAAAGTTTTTTGTGTAAAGTTTTTAAAATAGAAAAACATGATTTGATATAGCTAGGCAATAATGACGAGTGAAGATAATAAAATTTAAATATATAAATTAGTTGTATATGTAGTTGAGTAGAAATAATTGAAAAGTAGGAAAGTTACATAAGAAGATATGAAAAAATAATTCAAAAAATTAAGATAATTATGAAGAGTAAAAAGTTTTAGATCGTAAAATTTTAGTTTTAAAATTTTTTTATGTTACCAAACATGCCCATAGTATCTTAAATTTCTTTCACTTATCTAATATATTATCCTTGAACTTTCTCTACAAATGTTTAAAATCAATGTAATAGAATAATTTAATATTAAATATGAATTTTAAAATTATATTTTCAACATTTATACCGTTCAAAATATCATTTCTACATGGATAAATGATTTTATAAAATATTATTGCATTCTTATACATTGTGATGGATCTAAGCATTTTTCTCAATTCAAACATAAATATGTCTATTTTTAAGTAAATGTGATCCGTGCACATTTTTATTTTGATGAAACTTAATTTTTTAAATAAATGAATAATATTAAATATAATGAATGGATTAAATAACATAAAGAATTAAAAAATTAAATTTTAAAGGGTTACATAAAATCACTACTATGTAACCTACAAACCGGTTTTTCTAATTTGGAGATATGGGGATTGTAAAATTTAATCTAAATTCAAAAAATAGGATTAATGAGAGTGTGACCTTGTCTTGACTAGAACAATCTTTTCTCATCTTTTATGTATTTATTTGTTAAAAATTATAAATATACTTTCATCTCATTCTCATTTTTAACAAAATTTTCATACTATTACAGTTAATTATGCTCTAATTTAATTTTTAAAATTATATGTTGGAATAATTGATGTAAATTTGACGTAAATGAGACTTTAATAAATATTTTGAATACAAAAGAATTTCAAAATGAATCCTGATTTTTAACCCAAATTATTAACTCAAGCCTGACCTCGAATTTGACCCAATTTATAAAAATGGAGGATCAAGTTTGAGTCAGCATTATCTCGACTTGGTACAATACGTAGAGTTGGGCATAAAACTTTCTAAACAAGGTTAGAGTTTTTTTTATTAATACATATTTATATTCATCTCAATTTCTATTTATAATAAAGTCCTGAGACATTATGAGACAATCCAACCATTTTTCCTAGACTTTCTTACAATATATATTTCAAGACGAAGAAACGGAAAATACTCCCGTGTATAAAGAGAGACCACACCCCTGTTATTGGAACTCCTGTCCATCCTTTGGACGCCAGAAGAAGTTAACGACTTACCACCGAGGCATTGACTGGATGGTCATGAAAATTTTTAACCCTTTTACCTCAGTCCGATATTCATCCTCAAAATAGTCTCATGGGGTTTTTACTCATGAAATTTTTCACGGCACACGGCTTTTTAAGGAGGGCCCTTTGTGTTCGGTTATTAGATGAAATGACCAGAGCGCCCTTTGAAAACCCTCCGTACAGAGAGAGAACATTTTCGGTGCAGTCTGAGGCATCTCAAAAATAGTCTCAGGTGCACTTAAATATATTAATAATTAGTTTAGGGTTTTTAAACTAATTTAAAAAGAGTTTTAAATTTCTATCAGGTGCACTTAAATATATTAATAATTAGTTTATATATTGAAAAAAAATTTAAAATTATTATTTATATCAAATTATTTTATTATGCTGAATTTGTATCGTTTTCATATGAGATCCATACATATATCTAATTTGAATAAAAATTAGTACACTAATAAAATAAATAATTTTAAATATAATGGGTGAAGTAAATCTTAATTTTATAATCACGTGGGGCTTATTTTAAAGTACCTGCACTTGAAATTTTTTTACCTCATACCGTAAAGGGTCCATTCATATGCATACAAACTACATCATAATTATGGTGTGGTTTGTTGCAAAATGGGTCTCACACATATTAAAATGCTAAGATATTTTATACAATCATTTATTCATATAAAAAACATATATTAGACAGTTTAGATGTTGAAAAAATAATTTTAAAATTGTTATTTACATCAAATTATTTTGTTATATTGATTTTGTACTATTTTCATACACATTTCTAATTTGGATGAAAATTATTATGCAAATAAAGTAAATAATTTTAAATACAATTGTTCGAATAAATTTTCTATTTATGATTAAGTGGGCTTTACAGTGCATGAACTACGTGGTGCAGTTCAAATGCATCGAAGTATTCTCATATATATATATATAATAATAATAATTCATTCAAAGTTTAAGGTATTATTTTCTTTCAAGAAATTCAGTAGAAAAAGTGGGCCAAAGGAAATCCAACCCAATAGTGTTGTTTTTTGGGGATTTGCATGGGATTAATAAAAAAAGGTATTTTAGTCCTTTAGCTTCATAAGTTATTTTAGAATATTATATTCTGTTTGGAAGGATTCAAAATGTTTGAATGTGATAGAAAAAATGAGATAAGGAAGCAAAGATGTGTATCAAAAATTAAAAAAAAAAAGATCTTGAAAATAAAAAATCTTATCTTGTATACATCTTATCAAAGTATCATGATCCTTTGGAAATGTTATTTTCTTGTTTCTAAGCTTTTTTTCTATTTTTTTTATTCTTGTATATAGTCATCTGATATTATAAATCAATACATGCATCATCTTCACAACATCAAAAAACTAAATAATACTCCACTACTAAAGGAAATTTAATACTCCCACTACTGCTGGGAAGGGGACAAGTCGAACACTCGACCAGAGAGCATTATGTCCATATGCTTTTCCACGGCCCAGCTGCCTACAACAAATTATTGCATAGCTGTCCACGATTTTTGTTTGTTACTATCGTGCAGAGCTGTGTATCAAATAATTAAATACGTGATTAGATTCCGAAAACATTATGGGGCTTAGCTGGTGCCAAAGTAACGGTCCAGTCCTCCATGTCTTCCTCTTCTTTCTCCCTCAAATGTGCAGCTTTTTAAGGAGAATTCCATCACCTTTCTTATTTCTCTCGTCGTGTCTCCTCCAATTTTCTTGGACGTTACCAACCTACTCATAGCTAGATCTTATGTTCATCACTATTTCATTTTCTATTTTCCTTGCAACTGTGGCGGCGTGCAACTATTTCGCAAAGAAAAAGATAATGTCAACATTTTAAAGTATGTACCTATGCTTAAGTGGCTGCGCATCGATGGTGGCCAAATTTTTTTTTATTGTTATAAATCTCATAGTGTATATAATTTATAAATCCAAGTTTTAGTATTTTTATGAAAAAGTTTACTATTTTTGAAAACGTATCTGTATTTTTTAGATTTTTAACTACAAGAGTATTTTAGTTATTTTCAAAGGTTAAAGATGACTAAAATACCTATGTATTCAAAAATTCTAAACAAATAAACACATTTTCAAAAAATGTCAGAACTTAATTTATTATAAATTAAATACACATAGTTTAATAGTCTCACAAAAAATTTTAAAAAAAATGAATTTTGTGGGCATGGGATTAGTTGGCTAACTTAAAAAGTTCCTATTTTACGATACTTCAAGTTTTCTTGCATGACAAAATTGTCAAGAGATTTTATCTCTTGTGTAAGCATAGTTGCATTAAGGAGATCACACTCTTTCCTATGTAGTCGCTAGGGCCAAGCAAAAGCTAAAATTGTTATAACATATGCACATGTATATATATATATATATCAGAAATATTTTAGTGCAGTGACGTTGAAATAGGCCCCACATGATCGTAAAATTATAATTTATTCTACCAATTATATTTAGAATAATGTATTCTATTAGCATACCGATTTTAATCCCAATCAGATATGTATATGGACCCCACAATCAGATATGTATATGGACCCATCTGAAAATGGTACAAATTCAACGTAATAAAATAGTTTGATGTAAATAACAACTTTAAAGTGGTTTTTTTAACATGTAAATCATTTTCTTTAAAATTTATATATGAATAAATGATTGTATAAAATTTCGTTACATTCTAATATATTTAGGACTCATTTTTTATCAAATATACCGTTATTTTGGTGCAGTTGCGCTGCACCGAAAATGCTCCCATATTCGGGTAACTAATTAGGCCCGATTCAATCTGGAGTAGACATTAGTGTGGATCATCTGATCTTGCTCCACATATGCATCAAGGCATTATTGGTGTTTAAAAGGCAAATCCTCCCATTTTCAAAATCTTGCCGCTGTGTGTCACTGAAAACCGACAAATATTAATGTGATGATACAATGTCAGATTTTTCAAATTACTGCCATCGGACATTGGTGCATCGGATTTTTGATAATTTTTCTGTTGAAGGTAGCCGAAAGTCAAATGCTATGCTGCCCCCTCCACTCAATTTATAGGCTTCTGTAGTTGCTGATGTACAACTGGTCTTAAATGATGTGATACTTTAACTGCTTTAATCATCTTATCTCTCTTTATTGTTTATATTATCTTCAATCACGCTTTACTTTTTGTTTTTGTTTTTTTTTCACTGTCATTCTCTATCATATATTTTACGTACTTTGTCTTTCTGTTAAATTATTCTAGTAATGAAACATTCGATTGGATAGATCAGGTAAAAGGCTTACACTCTTTGTCAAGCTACGAATTGCATAAGAATGTTGATTAAAACTATGGCTATTGAAACGGACTTATAAGACCGTTCAAAGAAACATTAAGTTGAATTATCTTAACACATAAAAGCTTAATTGATATATTAACTAAATAGATGTTTTTTAATTATAATGATTGACTTTGATTTAATTAATGATATTAGCAAAACAAAAAACAAATAATAGTTCTTCTAGTAATAAAATCCTAGAAGTAACTAACAATAGGATAACAGGCCTTTCATATTTTAAAATTTAAAATCCAAATAATTCATGTTATCTATTCATTCATGACATAGAAAATCACGTAGGTTGAAACTATATTTTCTGAAAATTCAACCTCATTTGAGAGTAAATATGTAACCATTAAGATTTGATGGGAAATGGCGGCGGCGGCTGCTGCCGATATAACATGTAAAATTTTTAATATCTAATTTTTGAAGTCATAAATAAATAGGAAAAAAGAATATTTTAATTGGACGTTTGTTCACACCGGAAATATTTCAATCTAATACTTTTTACTATACATAATTACCCTATTTTTAATTTTTTTTCTATACAACTACCATATTTTTCATTCATTTCTAAACATCTCATGTAACATATCCAACTTAACTTTATTCTTTACTTTTCATCGTTACCTCTTTAATGTCATATCATTTTCTTTCATTTTAAAAATTTCTACACTAAAAATTTTTAAAAAAATTTCTCTTCCCAAACCCTAAATGACTTACATTTTTCAAAGAATAAAAAACAACTAGTTACGTTGAATCATACCCAATGTCAACAATATATTTGATAATTATAAAAAAATAAATTTATTAGAAATAATTAAAATAGGATGTTAAATTAAAAAGGCACAAAGATCATACATCTGCACCAAATACCATATGCATGTCAGCCATCGAGAGTATAGAACCTAATGAGCACTGTGCACTAGAAGTGTTAACGGATTGAATTGGACGAGTTGAAGCCTAATCCGAATCTTAACCCATTTAAAATATCCTAATCCTAATCCGTTTATTGACCCATTTAAAAAATCTCAACCATAACCCATTTAACTTATTTACAATCCATTTAATAAATGGGTTGGCAATGATATTTCACCTTCAAAAATAAATAAATAAATGAGTTAGCGAGTTGTATAACAAATAATTTGAAAGCCGAGGCTGTGGTAGACAATAATCTAGTAGGGAAAGGTGAGAGTATTTTCGGCGTAGAAGAAACGGAAATCGGATAGTAACTGAAAAATAGAATTAGGGTCATAACAGGAAAATGAAAATTTATGGTGGGAAAAAGACTTAGCAGAGAAAAATAATTAAGGAGTTTATATATATAACTTTAGTGAGTTAAACGGGTTAATGAGTTATAAAATCTCAACCATAATCTATTTATTTAATTAAATAGTTGAACGGATTAGCAGATAATATTTATTAAAAAATCTTCAACCAAATTCATTTACGAATGAGTTGGAAGAGTGAGTTAACTGGCGGACCGTGACCATTAACACCCAGCTGTGCACATATATGCATGAAGCAAGCCTTGCCTTCCAAAGTCGCACGGACAAACAAATCACTGCACAAGAATCTTTTGCCATGCCTTGAATTCAAACTGCTGTCCCCTTTTGTC
Source organism: Annona cherimola (assembly GCA_030490835.1). NCBI lineage: Eukaryota > Viridiplantae > Streptophyta > Magnoliopsida > Magnoliales > Annonaceae > Annona > Annona cherimola. The sequence goes on along the minus strand of CM059972.1, from coordinate 120,954,973 downwards.
CTCATCATTTCAGCCGCAGGCTTGATAGCATCGTTGCTGGTATCAACCAGGGCAAAACGAGGAGATTTGGTGCTCATGATCTACAAGATGCTGATTTTTTGCAGGGAGATGAGGGCGTCCATCCACATGGGCGTGGATCACCAACTGTCATGTGGATTTTGGACATGGCCTAATAAAAGAAAATAAAGGGTCAGGGTCGATAATCCATGCACACTAATCGAATGTGAGGGGAGAAAACGAAAAAAGTAAAATGGAGAAAAAATAAAGATGCGCAAATGGGTGATGTTCCGTTTATAACTGTGTAGGACGTTAAGAGTTGTTATAGATCACTGCAGGGAGTTTAAGAGTGCAAGAATCGAATTACATCCAAAATATTTATTTCTTCTACAAAGCCTATTTGTTGGTGTTAGCAAACGTAGTTTTCTTTTATACCACTTATTGTGGAAGTATTCATGATAAATCACAATCAAATAAATAATATCAAGATTGTGCACAAGATGAATATAAAGATTTACATGGAAAACTTTTTCATTAAGAAGAGGAAAATCCATGGATGTAAAATAGCAATCCACTATTGTAAACATGTCGAAAAATAAAACAACATGAATCATACTTATTTTCTAAATGTTCCACACACATTCCCAGTTAAGATACCCTAATAAGTCACCCCTGTTCCAATCCGGTCAGAGCACACTAAGGGCTTATTTGGTAATTGAGGTGGAAAATGTGAGGTAGGAAATGGTGAGAACACAATTTTCAAGATCTATCATTAATTAATTAATCATTATATTTTTCTATTTTTATCCTTATATTCTAAATATTTTTTTGTCAACTACCCTCCAACAAACTTATTTATTCCAACTTTACTTATATAATTTCATATCAATCATATAATTTTTAAAATATTTCATTTTCTACTCCCACCTTATCCCACAATTCTCACAAACTTCAAAATCCCAAACCTACCCTAAGACTGCATGACAGATCATCTCTCTTAGACTTCCCAATGCCTTCATCAAATCTCTAATTGATATGCTATTAAGGGTGTGTTTGGAAATGGATAAAACTTTTGATAAATAGTTCAAATGATATAATATGATATGAGTAATGATGAGGAGTAAAAGATAAAGTTAAAATAGATAAGTTAGTAATATGGGTAGTTGTGTAAAAATGATTGAAAAGTAGGGTAATTGTATAGAAAAATGTGAAAAAATAATTAAAAAATATGATAGTTATGGAGAGTAAAAAGTTTTAAACTGAGAAGTTTTAACTCGACATTTTCTGCACATTGCCAAACACATAGTCGTTTATGAATACTAAAGTACAACCAATATACACTCTCTTATGTATCATTAACGTTTATTTAAGATTTTTAATGCGTAGAAGTCGAACTTTGAATTTCCAAAATCTGACCAATAGCCATCGAGATCAGGTACGCATGATCTAAAGAATAACAATACATAACGGTCAAATTGCGACAGGGAGAATTTTACAAAACAACGTTCGTAGTCAGTGTTCTTGCAAGGTTAACAGCTCTAGGAAAATCTGAAAAAGACAAAAAGCTGAGGCGGCAAACATAAATAGTGCTATCGATCAAAAAAAATAAACGGTCAAGGCAAACCGTATGTCAATTTCCCATTAGCAGCAGTCCCTTGATTTTATGATTAAGTCTCTCAACACGATAATATTCATTTTTTGGGGCAAGTGTCGGTAAAATGAGAGGAGAACTTTGGAATTCATCCTATGCACCCGGGTACATATGACCTATTTTTTAAATTTTTTTTACACAACCATTAATCTAAATGTATTTAATATGTCTATCCATTTTTACCAATTTTGAATATTTTTAGATTTTTTAGATTTTTTAAAATCCATGGTATTTTTAGTAATTTAAAATTACAAAAACACCTGCTTTTTAAAAATCCAAAAACAATCTAAAAATACAAATGTGAAATACACTAAGATTAACAGTTGTGCAAGCAATTTTTAAAAATTTTTAAAAATAAATATTTGCCTCCGGTGCACCAAGCCTAAATGCACCGGGTGCGTAAAAACGGTTCCCTATAACTTTTGATATTAACCTGTCATTCTTAGCATAATGTTTCATGAACTTTTAAACAGATTCGCAACTTTTGACTGATTTAATTTGCAACTAGAAATTTTTGCACAGACTTAACCATAAAACTTTTTGCACAGACGTGGTTTTAATTTGTAATTTTGAAGCTTTATTGGCCTTCAAACGATTCTTCAACTCGAGTTCCAAAAGCTTTAATGCATGAATGGCTTTTATTCTTCTGCCCACCATCCATAGAAAGAAAGACGCTTAGCCTTCTCGGCCCGCCTCGGTCCAAAGTTCAAAAAAACGTACTTTTCCACTTTACCCTCCCTGATCCAGACTATTCTCTTGCACAACACAATCAATAAAAATAGGATTCTACACCTCGAAAAAATAATAAAAAAAATATCGTTTATTGCAATCAATAACAGTCTAATCAGAAAGATATAATCCCTCTACATTACAGTTCATTAATTAGATTCCTGGGAATTAAAATCTTTGATCGAAAGAAAAAAAAAATCTTGAATCAGGAGGTGCAGGTACGATTTTTTGATTGGTCTGCGATTCATCAAAAAGCTAGCAGATCTCTAAAATTCAAGGCTATAACATATCAACAACCAAGCGATCTCTGCCACTAAGCTTGTGAGAGATTGAAAGTCAGCTAAAGAGTCTTTGCTGTTTGAGCTCACGATACATCCAAATTCAAGTTATCATATGATAAAATCTATGATCTTTGCTGAGAGATCTAAAGACAGGTGATGATATTATATACAAAATAACTGGGGGTATTTCCCTCATAAAATGGATGATATCAGTACCAAGTAGATAGCCAACTAGAATGGTTTCAGGCAATTTTAAATCGTTAATAGCAGTCGGCAATCCAGGCCACTATGAACTTGGCTGCAAGAAGGAACCAAAGCCGGTTTCAAACTTCTCAGAAGGCACTTACAAAAGTGCAATGCGTTACAAAATACCCGTTTGATACATAGATACAATTGAGGTGGTTACTACTGTTGCTATAAAAAAAAATTTACAACTTCCCTTCTCATGTTTGAGTGAATAATTTGATACAGGTGATGTTGGTACCAGTTTACTGTCCATGTCCTCCGGGGAGAGAGAATCCACTAAATAAAAATACACGACTTCCCTTCTCCTGGTTGAGAGAATCATCTGCCAGTAATTCACTCATGGGTTCGCAGCAAAATGGTTAAAGATGGTCTCCAATGTTGATTGGCTAATGCTGTATTCTGCCACTCTGAGGGCACCCCTAAATTATCAAATTTCAAAGGAATAGAATGGGCTCAGAAAAATCTGATATATAGTGTCACAAATTAGGAGAACAGGTTAGGTGTAAATAGAAGTACCTGTTTCTTTCCAAGTGCCCAAATATGTCAGCTAGTGACGAGTCTTCACCATATGGCAACTGAAGGCAAAGTAAAGATCACATACCATTTCACCCCAGATATTAAAATGCCAAAACATGCCAGTTACCAAAAAAGAAAAAGAAAAAAAAAAGCGCCAAAGCAGGCAGATCAGTGGAAGTCTCAGAATAAGAACAGGCACAAAATAGTTGCATACCTGATACTTGACACTCAATCCATTGCATCCTTGAAATGTTGCTCCGGGAAATGATGAGAAGACAAAGGAATCAATTACTGAAAATTTCTCTTTTGCTAACCACCACTCTGAAAATATTCTAAGTGGAATACCGCCTGTCATAAATAAACAAGGCAACACTATATTCAGAAGCAAGATAAATAAATAGTGCTATAGGGTAAGAATGAATTTGATGAGAATGGAAGAAATCCAGAAATTTCTTGAAAAATCATGGTGCTCATGCAAAAATTCTTGGTAAGAATGAATTTGACGAGAATGGAAGAAATCCTGAAATTTCTTGAAAAATCATGTGCTCATGTGAAAATTCTTGTTGTTGTTATGGAAACAAAAAATGTGTCACTGATCCACAGACGACAATGGCACTACCACTGGCTATTTACTTCATTGACTGCAAAATATGGCACAACATTTAAGGTTTATAAGGAACATAATTTTGAAGGCATTGAATAGTTGAAATTTTTGTTTTAAAACCAGAAACAAACTGCCTGGTTGGACAGTGAACTGCAAAGCATGTGATCCAGTTAGCATCGGGTTTTCTTATTTCATGAAAAAACTGTTCAGACTCTTTGGACTGGATGGTATCTGTGAACACCAGTCCAACAGTTCCAATGCCTAAATGAAGAAGGTAAATGGATGACCACCTATTTCCATGAATCCTCAGCATTTCTTTATTATATTATGTATTTAGCGAGCTCCTTTTGAAAGATCTCTACCCTCCTTATTTGATGAAGGATAATTTTTACCTTAGATGATATTATATAACTACATGCAATTAATTTTATTTAAAATAAGTATAAACTAATTACAAGAACTATTACATTATAATCATGTCATGCTAATGTCATGATTCAAAACGTTGAGTCAGTCTGACCTGAACCAGGCCTAAAAACGGTTCAGTTTTTGACAACATTGGTTGAAAATACCTACTAGATCCACATTTTCTTTTTATCGTGTCATTCACTTGGATGACCAGAATTGACGAAGGACAACTCTAGGAGAGGGGTAAATGAGGCAAGTGCTTCTAACCAACTTTAAACCTTGGACCTCCCACTCTACACACAGCTGCACACACTCATGTCAACCACTTGGTCATCCGAGTGGTGACATTAGATCCACATGTAAATTGCATGCTAAATCATTAGTTCCACGTATCAATTTCATAATATATCTAGAGGGTTCCACTGCAGTGATTAGCCTAACAAAGATCTCAGGTGAGAAAGAAAGTGAGAAGGCAGAACATGAAAAGGTACAATTGGAGCAGGTTTCAATTTACCTGCTGCTGTCCTCTTAGGGAATTCTTAAATCTTATGGAGGAAAATAATGGAAAATGCTACATAAAAAGAAGAGGGACAGTAATGTATGAGAATAAAAGAAAAGATACAAAATAGGACAAATCTTCTCAAGGGGAAAGAATGGATGAAATAGGATTGGAATAGACAAGTCTACGATCAAAAGAAAGAAGCAATCATATTCTAATTTCAAAAACTGAAGAAAATCCTGTATAAATTAATAAAAAATCCAAAACATTCGCCAAGGATGAACTCCCTGAAATAAAATTAAAAAGCCCTGCAACATGAATGGATTTGGCATGTTGCATCAAGATGTCCATCAAATAGTAGAATGTGGTTTATGAACTATTCGCTCCCTTCAGAATTCTTAATTCACCAGATGCTGTATTCATTTTACTACAGCCAATGCAAGCAAATCTGAGCCAGAGCCAAGTTGCAGCAAGACTGCGAAGAACCAGACTCACAAGTTGGAGTTTAACCACTCATCAATTTGCAAAATAAAATGCGAAGAACTTTCAAATAGGAATTATGCAACTGGCGTATGATTTACACTAGAGAATATGTTCATGATTCAAAAATGATGCTGGATTTTAGAACTTACCATCCCGAATTAATTGCTCCCTTAACTGCTCGCCAAACACACCATCTGGAGAAGGTGTAGAAGACACAAGTGTCCTTGTCCTTTCTTCATTGCCAAGCCATCGACCTATTGCAGTTATCATTTCTTGTGTTAAGCTGATCTCTGCCACATTCTCTGATTCCACAGAATCAGTTGCCCCAATGCAAATTTCAAGGTCGCTGATAATGCTCCGTGGATGACAAGGAAAGTCAAATAGCGTTTCTTGAATTCTTCTACCTAGACTTTCCAACTCAGTGCGGCCAACCTCAGTAGGCTTAATCTGCGAAAATACAAAATATGGAATTAGAAGAGAAGGAAGAAAGATGAAGATAAATCGTTAGATATTCAAGTAAAGAAGCACCTCGAGTTCCAGATGATTGCCAAAGCGCCTTTTTAAATGCTGAGGGCTTCCGATACATCTCAGACTGCCTGCGACCTTCAAAATTTTGTCAACATTGTGCATAGAAGCGATGTTAGTCTTTAGTTTGTGTACAGGTGCTGTCCATATATGTGCTGGGTGTGTAAACTCTTTTCAAAATTTTGCAGTAAAGATTATTACCATTATTCCAATCCGTGTGCAGAGAGCTTGAGCTTCATTCATACTATGAGTTGTTAGAATAACAGCTGTCTTTCCTTGTCTTGTTGACAGGTGTGCTATAACTTCCCACATGAATCTTTTTGCAATAGGATCCATGCCTGAATTCATCAAGAATAGTTTTCATTTAAAATAACTTAACAAGAACATAAATAATGAAGCAATAACATAAAAAAGGACAAGAACCTGCTCATCAATAGTGATTCACAAAACCTGAGACAACATGACTCATCACCACCACCACCATCATAAGCCATTTCCCACCTAAGTATCGATGCGTGGATTCAGCTACGCCATTCTTAACTATCAGCAATTAAGTTTTCAATAGTCTTTAATGTTTTCATATCTTGTTTAATTACTTCCGTCTATTTTTTGAGCCTTCCTCTTATTCTTTTGCCGCCTTCTATTTGAATAAACTCAACTATCCTAACTGGTTTCATTTCAAGCCTCTATTTAACATGACCAAACCACCTTACTTTGCTTCCTTTATCACCCATCATCTTCACTTTTAAATTATCTTGAGTTACTTCATTTCTAATTTGATCTTTTCTTGTTTTATTACTGATCTGCCTTAACATTCTCATTTTTGCTATATTCATTTTATGTATATATTATTCTCCAATAGCTCAACATTCTGCCCCATAAAGCATAGCTGGTCTAATCATAGTCTTATAAAATTTTTCTTCGAATTTCATTGGGACTCGGCGGTCATATAAATTCTTGAAGCACTTCACTATTCTTCCATTTAGCTTAGATTCTATTTATGACATCTTTCTCAATTTCCCCATTCTCTTGAACTATTGATCCTAAATCTTGAGAGTGATCAATTTTTTGATACCACGTGATCTAAAATCTTAAATGGCTCCTCATCTGAGTGCTAACTATTATTAAAGTTGCATTTCATATATTTAGTTTTTATGCGACAGATTCAAAAACTACCAGATTCTAGAATATCCTTCCACTTGTTTAATTGCAAATTTACTTCTCTAGTTTCATATATTAGAACTATATTATCTACAAATAACATGCACTAAGGTACTTCTTATAAATGTCTATTCAGTTCATCCATAACTAAGGTGAAAAGTAAGGTCTTAAAGCTGATCTTTGATGCAAATTTATTATAATTGGGAAGACATTTGTATCTCTAGTCATGGTCCTTACATTTGTTATAGCTCCTCATACATATCTTGAATAATATCAATGTATCAATCACAAATAAAGAAGAGAAAAAGCACACACCCATATCTACTTTCAACAAATGCACATGACCTTACAAACCTATGAACCTATGACATTGGTTTATAATGCATTGCACTTGACACGAAGAGCTTTATGGTACAAATTACAAGTAAAGATTTGCAACATCACCAGTAGATGGCTCATCAAGAATGACTATTGGTGGGTCACCAATCATTGCAATTGCAACAGACAACTTGCGCTTGTTGCCTCCACTAAGAGAATATGATGGTTTATTAGCATGCTTCCACAAGTCAAATTCCATCAATTTTTCATTGACAACCTGCACAATGGCAGACGTAAGAGAATTTTACATGGCAGAAATTTTTTCCACTAAAACAAAAAATTAAAAAGGGAAAAGCAGAAAGAAAGAGATAGTCTGGTATGGTGGATACATCTTTCATCGTCATTTCTGAGACTCCTTTTATCCTTGCATAGAGCTCAAGATGCTCTCTAACAGTCAGAAACTCAAGAAGAGCATCAAACTGAGGGCAATAGCCAATCTGCATGAGTCCAGGAACATCACATAAGTTTTTTGTGCATCATGAAAAAAACACAAACCAACATGACTATATCAGAGAGATAGAAAGTGTTAAACATATTACATGGCGGCGAACAGCGTTGGGGTGTAAGCAGATATCATTTCCAAAAATATATGCAGTGCCATCAGTTGGACATTCTTCTCCTGAATGAAAATAGCAGGAAACAAATTATTTAAATATGAAGCAACAAAATTCTTTCAACTACTGTCTGATAAAGAAGCAAATGAAGTACCATTTGCAATAAAGAAAATAAGACGTTATGGTTAAATATATTTCATTACTCAGTATCTCAAGAAATTTTCTTTTTATTCTATTACCATGCATAAGCCTATGGTCTGTCTTCATTCTTCACATAGAGAATGCATATAATCGGGTCCTGAGAGGATTACCCAGAGGGTGCTGGGAATTGGGTTGCCGATGGGGTATATTCACATCATTAAAGATATCGTGAATGAGTAATAACACATGAGGATCATGAGGATTGAGACAAGTGAGTTTCAATTATTATACATCTACAACAAGAATGGACAATAAGGGCCTGCTTGGTAAGAAATTTTTTTTTTTTTTAAAAAAGACTCCTTTCTACACATCGTTTGATATGATTTGACATCGTAGATATCTAACAACCCTACTTTTTTTATCAGTACTCTATATTCCAATTATTTTCTCACTTCTTTTCATAAAATTACCCTATCTATTTTATCTTTGTTATCTTTATACCTAATCATCACCCTTCTTTTCCAAACTTTTTCCCAGAATTTTTTCCCCGTTTTTTTAAAACCTCAAATCAAACTGATCCTAAATCTATGACACGTTTTAGGACTTCTTAAAATAAGTAACTGTTGTGCTTGCTCAAGAAATATCTTTAAAAAGGAGTAACTTCTAAATGTCTTGGATATGATCAGCTTGTAATTAAAATAAACACATTTTATTCCCAAGCAGCAACTGTTTTGAAAAAAACAAGAATTTTACTTCCTGAAGAGTCATTTCTGTGGGAAGAATTTCTCTATTATTCCTTCTTTGAAGGGATTTCTTTCTCATTCCAGTTACATGTGAATTCACAACAGAAAGATTCATTTCCACATGCGTGAGAATGTAAAAGATACAAGATCTAAAGATTCATTGGCTGTAAAAAGGATTTACATCTTCTGTAGGGCTTATTAAATATTTCATCCATCACATGAGCTACAAATAACTTTTGTGTCATTTAACATTATATTTTTCCAATTCATACCAACATATATTGCTCTTGCTCCCAAATCATCTTTCTAGGTGTAAAGAACCTAATGGAATGTATAGTTCTTGAGCATAAATAGAACAGCCAAATAAGAGCTGTTACAATTTTATCATGATGGCCATGCTAAATAATTTTTTTTTAAAAAAAATACTGACAACTAATGGAGTTCTTTTCACTTGATTACATTCTGACACAGAGAATCCATTCAGCAAAGAATTTATATAGCATACCATTATGCATCCGAAAAATGAACTTGATTCATCATTTGAAACAGAAAATCATAGCTCATAGACCCAAAATAATATCATTTGGAAACAATTAATGGAGATTGAATACGTGCCTTTTAATCCTTATCTAATAATATTCTCTCTTATATTATAAATGTCTATTAAAGTCTGAAACCTTTTAATGGTGCGCTTCTCAAGCAGGATTTTGGAAGGAATGTTTCCAACAAAATCAATTCTAAACTTCTTATAAGGGCAAACAAGCAATCAGAATGTGTAATTGCTATTTGAAATATTTATTATCGCTGAGTCTAAAAAATGCATCGTCTAGCAGTTCTGCATATATTTCTCTCCATATCTATTTTCCCAAAAAATTGTCTGTAAATCCTTTGAATAAATCCTCTTTCAAAGCCGATAACACAAGGGACAGTGAAATATATCGCTATCATGATTCACCAGCTGGATATAGTAATAATGACAGATACTCCGAAAATGGTCAGGATGATGGTTCAAGGTCTATAACACAAGGGACAGTGACATGTATTCGACGATCATAATTCACCAGCTAGATATATACTCCGAAAACTGGCTAGGATGATGATGTTAATAGCAAATCATAACCAACTAATGCCATCAGCATAATGATCAACATTATCAGCATCATCCTCCCTTAGCCTGATATGAGCAATTTCAGGTCTGGTTTACAAATACTAAACTACCAAACAATAATATGGGGCACTGTGCCATTAAGTTTTCCGCAGATTTTAGCATTGATAATAGCAACATAAATTGTGCTTGAAAGAATTTTAACTAAAACGATTAGCGGAAAGTGACCACAATTGAAGCCATTTTGCACATAATTTTACATGCGTTTCCTTTTAGCAATTCTTTTTTTTTTTTTTTTTTTGGTGAAAATCTACACATCATAAAGAAATGTGATAGATCATGAAAGTAAGTTTCAGAAGTTTCAAGATTGCTTCATTCAATACCAGTTAGCATTGACAAGGTGGTAGTCTTTCCTGCTCCATTTGTTCCTAGAAAGCCAAAACATTCTCCCTCTTGAACAGAAAACGTCAAAGAATGCACGGCTACTTTGGCAGAGCAGTTCATTCCCCCAGGGTATACCTGAAAAGTCAAAAAAATGATTGCCTAAAAACGCCATCATCCATTAGACTTCTCAATGTAAGCTAGACTCAGAGAATAGAACACAAGATTACCTTCCGAAGATTCTTCAAATAAATTATGGTATTATCTACAGAACCTGAAAGTACTCTCTGCCTTTCTGCTTTTACATCTATGTCTTCATCAATTTCACTCATAACACCTTTTGAGAATGATTTCAAAAGTGGTTCCAAGTAACTCCCAGAAGTGCTGTGACGACTTCTTGTAATTCTCCTCCACCATCCCTTGCTTTTGACTAAGTCTAATTTGTGTGAAGGTAATACTTCAAGAATTATTGTAAGCAGGAAGTAAATAATGATCTGTTACATGAAAATAACAAACAACACTAACACGAATGTCAGATTTCACCTAAAACACATCCTCATCAACAACAAGGTATAGCAGACGAGATATATTACTATCATACCAGTACCAATATTGATTAGTGAATGCCTCCCAACAGAAAAACTAAGATTACAAGCAGTGATTAGTGAATTCAAGTCGTTGTGTCTTCCAAAGAGGTGACTCTTAGAAGTTAATGTCCTCACTACGAATGCACAAACTCTCTCCATAAATCATAACATAAACAATAATTTTGCAAAGTAGAAACACACAATTATCTTGTCAATAATTTCACAAGTATCACCTTCCCCCACCTTCGATTGTCTAGCATAACAACATCTCCATAATTTTTAATCCATGCACCAGGCATCAATGAAAGAAACCAAGGTATACAAGTCACACCAACAGGATGATGCATGCATGCCAGATTGAAATCATAGGCAAGCACAAGAAAGATGAAGTGGATAAGCAAGTAGGTCCAACCATTATCTGGAACCATATCCATAATGTTCCTATCTGCCAGAGTTGCACTCTAGTGTGATGGTTTAATCATTCATAGTTCACAGGGAAAGAGAACACTTGTCACTTGGTTACACATATGATATTAGATTCATCCAAATAATATGATCTTCGCACCATACCCCATTCGATATTACTATTCAAAGGTTTACCAATAGATTAGTGTCCAACTATGAACCAACGGGTAGTAAACTTTCATGTGTATGGAGAAGACAACCTGTCCAGTAACTTGGCCCGCGCAAACAAGATTTTTGTGAAACAGCTAGATCTTCTCATCAGTTACTGATGCAACACCATGGATATCACATCCTTGGAAGAAAACTCCTTCTTGTCATTGAGTGATCCTCACATAGTGGGATGAGCTTACTAAACTACATCCTATGCATTAGAAAAGTTGGAAAGACACATCTTTTACCCACAGGTTGTCACATTTTGGACCTAACTATAAATCAAACAGCTGAACAATATAAAAGACATGGGGAAAAATCGAATGAGCTACAAAGTAGAAAATGTATAGAACAGCACCTCAAAAGCTAAATAACAGATAGAGGCACCAGTTATGTTCCAGTCAAGGGTTTCATTCCCAGATCCAAGTTTCATCCCTTGCCGCCGGAGAGCAAGTGATGCAAGGCCATCAGCAAAGCAAAATCCTGGTGATATTCTGAAAAAATTCTGGAAGAAATTATACAAAAGAGTTAGGTAGATGCTTTGATTGTAAATAAGTAATTCAAAACATACTTTTTAGATCCCAGAAAAGGAATACAGTTCTCCGGATTCATCATATTAAGGGAGGACAGCATGCAGAGTATATGGAATGGGCATAACAGCATTTATGTAGCTGACCTAATCTTCTGGCCATGATAAGCTAACAAAGCATTTATAAGAGATCAAATCTCATGAAATGTTGGCTACACATATCACATATAGTCATTTGGGCTAAAATTGGGTTGACAATCAAACTACTTCATTATGTCCCCTCCCAATACAAATGTTGTGCTTTTGTTCCTCCAGTTATTCCAAAGTAGGGGGCGCAACTTAGAGCAGGTCAAACCTAACCTGAAGCATCACCCGAATTTTAGAATGTCTGGGTCCCCTTTTTGTCTATTAGGGCCGGGCTTAATTAAAAAAATGCAACCTGACTTTGAAATTGAGATAGGGTTGGTTACATTTACAAATTGACTGACCTGATTCACAGATATCTTCAAATAAATTTACACACCACTTCTGATGTTTAATTCAACTCAAGATACTTTTCATACTTTTCTATGGTACAAAGTAGTTCAACCAGTTTATTCAAAACCTTTTCGCATTGAACATTGCACTATTGCTTCAGTTTCTACGACTAATTCCTACTATTCCTACCATGTAATTGTTTTTCTTATATAATTTGTTTTGTTGCATAGTCAAATTTATCAATATTGTAATTGATTAAATACTTACATAGATTAAGCATGTCAGTATGAGAGATGCGGACCCTAAATACTAACTTAAACATGTCAGTATGAGAGATGCAGACCCCAAATTTCAACCTGAAGCTAACCTAAATTGGATCCAAGTTGGGTTAAACTTAACCTGACCAGACCTACAAAAAGGAATAGGTTGGAACTTTTACCAGTGTCGAGGTTGGGCCAACCTCATCCTGGTATAACCCAACCTGATTTCCACCCTTATTCCAAAGCATTTCTATGTATTGGTAGCTTTGGGTTTATTCACTTTCAGATTCTAAATCATTTTCATGTAGTTCTAGTTTTTGGCTTTTTCACATAATCCCATGCATGAAAGAGTGCTTTGACTGGCAAGTTAAATTAATCATCCCTGGTAATTTGCAGTCTCCAGGTTCCGTTGTCCCATTCAACAACTGTCTATGCACATTTTCAAAAGAGAACAAAAGAAACAAAAGGATACATAAGATTGGAATTTTCATGTAAATTGGAAGAACCAGCATTCAATAACTCTCCAACTAAAACAGAAGTATAAAATATCAAAAGCACAGAAGAATTAACTACATCCAAGATATATGTTAAAAAACTAGATCCAGAAAAGATCAAAGAGTGCACCTGAAATTACATGGAATGCTTAACAAACTTACACAAATATCCAGCGTTTACAGTTAAACTGACCTTAAGTAAAGAATTTGCACTTTTAGTTCCTGATACGAGTCCCATAATGAATGAGATGACCATAAGAACAAGCCCACTAAGAAAGTGTACCAGGAGGACCACATTCTGCACTCATAAAAGTGGATATAACTAAAGGGCACTGAGAATATAAAGAAACAAAATGACGAATAAAAAAGAACAATCTAAAAGAAAAGTTGAATCCTACCTGTGCAATTGTGTGATCTGAAAAGAAAAAGGTGAGACAATATGTTGATGCTGCAACTGCTAATCCGTATTCAAGAAACAGGAAAATTGTTGGTGACAAGGAACCACTTCCGATAAATTGAGTTAGACCTACAATGGCACCATGGACTCTTGCATGAATGATTTGTAAACATTTCATGTTAGCACTTCGATACATACATACATACATACATACATACATACATATATATATATATATAGAGAGAGAGAGAGAGAGAGAGATTCTGTGTAGCGCAACTGCACTGTTATTACAGTGCAGTTGCATCAAAATAGGCTCCACATAATCATAAAATTATAATCTACTCCACCCATTATATTTAGAATTATGTATTCTATTACCATACCAATTTTCATCCCAATTGGATATGTGTATGAATTCCATCTGAAAATGGTGCAAATTCAATGTAATAAAATAGTTTGATGTAAATAACAACTTTAAAGTGATTTTTTCAATACGTAAACCATTTCCTATAAAATTTATATATGAATAAATGATTGTATAAAGTTTCATTGCATTATAATATGTACGGGACCCTTTTTTAGGCAACTGCACCACTATTCTGGTGCAGTTGCACTACACTGGAATAGGTCTCATATATATATGAGATTCATTCATGTGCAGACAGACTGCACCATATTACAGTGCAATCCACTGTAAAATGGGTCCCGCACATATTAGATTGCAATGAAACTTTACGCAATCATTTATTCATATAAAAATCATATTTTAGATGGTTTAGATGTTGAAAATATCACTTCAAACTTAATATTTACGTTAAACTATTTTATTACGTTGATTTTACACCATTTTAAGATGGAGATAATACAAATGTTGGATTTGAATGAAAATTAGTTTGCTAATAAAATGAACAATTTTAAATACAATGGATAGAGTGAATTTCCCATTAATGATCAAGTGGGGCCCATAGTACATGGACTGCATGGTGCAGTCACATGTATTGGCACATTTTCCTATATATAGATATGTATGTATATAGGAAATTGTTAGATTGAATGCGACTACACTATGGGTCCCACGTGATCATGAATACGAAATCTACCACATCTGTTGTATTTAGAATTATTCACTTTATTAGTATACCATTTTCATGCAAATCCAACATGTGTATGGATCCCATCTTAAAATTGTACAAAATCAATATAATAAAATTGTTTGACGTAAATATCAATTTTAAAGTGATATTTTCAACACCTAAATCATCTAAAGTATGATTTTATTATGTACAAATGATTGTATAAAATATTATAACATTTTAACATATGTGGGGGTCATTTTATAGTTACAGTGCTATCCATCTACACAATAGCATATCTTATATATGGGCTCTGCTTCTATGTAACTTAGTTACATAGAAATAGTTCCAAGTAACCCTCTCTATTTTTAATATGTTGATGGTTGATATCAATTTTATCTATTGTATTTAACATTATTCGTTTAGCCGAGAGACCAAGTTTCACCGAAATCAAAAATATAAATGGGCTACGTTTGCTTACAAATATATATATATATATCTATATATATTCGTGTAAATCATGAAAAATGCTTAAATCCATTTACATATGCATTAAAATGTAATAATACTTTGTAAAATCATTTATCCATACATTACTAATATTTCAAATGGTTTAGATGTTAAAATTAAGATTTTAAAAATTGATTTTTAGTATTAAACTATTTTATTATATTGATTTTATACATCTGTAGATGAAGCCCATGCACAGTGATATTAGACAAATGAATTCTATGATAATATAAATGATATTAAATATAATAAATTAAGTAAATTTTCAACAAACATTGAGATATTAAAAAAAAATTGCTTACATAGAAAAAGGGTTTCATAAAAGTAAGGCCTAGCACCATAATTAGGGTGCAAACCATTGTAAAGGGAGTCCATTTGAGTATGAAATCAACATCTACCCCATTCATTATTTCTACAATTATTTATTTTAGTAACGTACCAATTTTCTTCTAAATCAAATGTGTATGGGACTCATTTTAAAATGATACAAAGTCAATGTAATAAAATAGTTTGATATAGATATCACTTTTAAAGTTGTATTTTCAATATCTAAACCGTCTAGAACATGATTTTTACACGAATAAATGATTGCGTAAAATATTATTGTATTCCAATACATGTGAGGCCCATTTTGCAATGAACTACACCCTAATTATAGTGCAATTGATCTGTACTTGAAAGGTTCTCACACACACACATATGAAAAATGATCTAATACAATTGGTTCTAAGTTATAACTGCTTGTTTTTTTTTTTTTCTAAATCCAATCCATACATTGTGTTTAAAACTATTTATTTAGCCTATGTAAAAAAAAAAAGCGAATATATGGGAAGTAAAAAAAATTTTGATGAAAAGTTTTTGCATAAAAATTTTTAAAATAAATAAAAACGATGTGATATGATACGAGTAATGATGAGTAGTAAGGAGAATAGAAATAAATTTAAAATAAGGTAGTTGCGTAGAAATAATTAAAAATAAGGTAGTTACATAAGAAGATGTGAGAAAATAATTTTAAAAAGAGTAATTGTGGAGATTGAAAAGTTTTTGGTGTAAACAAACACACCTTAAGTTAATTGAAAACTTTATAATCAATAATCTTAAAAAATATAATTATAAACAGCCTCACGCATTTACACGTAACATGAATTTTCATTTCATGGAAACATAAATGCGATAAAGTATGATGGATGGCTTGGATTTAAAAGAAAACACTAAAAAATTATAAAAAAAATTAAAAATACAGCCGATTGTATATTACAAGCGATTATATTGAAAAAGCACAATATATATGAGCAATTCTATTGCTCTTATCTACAACTGATTGCATGACGCAATTGGTTACTTTTTAATTTTTTTTTTTTTTCAAATCACATCTTAAATCCAAGCTATACATTATATTTCTCTATTGATATTTATATGACATGAAAGATCATGTTACTTGGATTTATATATAATCCACAACAAGTGTAAATGCATGAGATTGTTTACAATTATATTTTTAAAGATTATTAATTCTAAAAGTTTTCAATTCACTTGATTTTTAATACTTTTTAATACATTGATAATTTTAAACACAATAGAAGTTCTGATCTTTGGAAAAAAAAATTCAAAATGGAGTTTATAAAATGCAACAAATTGCATAGGAGATGAACTATATATATATATATATATATATATAGAGAGAGAGAGAGAGAGAGAGTCCAACACAATCAATTGCATAGTACAATTGATTGAATTTCTTTTATTTTTTGATTTACTCCATTAATATTTGCATGACATGAAAAATCATATCATTCACAATTGTATATAATTCATGACCACTGTAAATGCATGAGGCTGTTTATAATTATATTTTGTTAAGATTATTGATATAAAATTTTTCAATTTATTTGAATTTTTGTATATAAGCTAAATAAATAATTTTAAATACATTAGATCTATTGGATGTGAAAAAATTAAAAACATAAGTGGTTGTAAAATACGACTGATTGTAATGTACAATTGATTGTATTTTTGATGTTTTATTTTATATCCAAGCCATTCATCGTATTTAACTCCATTGATATTTGCATGACAAAAAATCATTTTATCTAGATTTATATATAATCCACAACAAGTGTAAATGCATCAAGTTATAAAAAATTGTATTTTTAAGATTATTGTATGTATAAGTTTTCAATTAACTTGATTTTTGATATATAATCTAAATCAATAGTTTTTAACAGAATGATGTTGAAAAAAAATATAACGTATGAACATTTCTTATATATATAAAAATATTCGGGAATAGTTTCACTGCACCACAATTATGGCACAGTTACCTCAAAATGGACCTGACATGAACATAAAATTATAATCTACTCCACCCATTGTATTTAGAATTATATATTCTATTACCGTACCAATTTTCATCATAATTGGACATGTGTATGGACCCCATTTGAAAATAGTACAAATTTAACATAATAAAATAGTTTGATATAAACCATTTGCTATAAAATTTATATATTGATAAATGATTGTATAAAGTATCAATACATTTAAGTATATGTGGGGCCCATTTTAGGCTAAATGTACCATTAATTGTGATGCAAATTCACTGCGCAGGAAAAGTTCTTATATATATGTAGAGAGAGAGAGAATAGAGATAACTTATTCCGTGCATTTACATGCATCACAAGTTATGATGCATTCGACTCAAAATGAGCCCCACATGATCATAAAATGTATATCTACTCTATCTATTATATTTAAAATTATTTCTTTTATTAGCATACCAATGTTTGTCCAAATTGGATGTATATATGCGCCCCATCTGAAAATAGTATAAAATCAACGTAATAAAATAATTTCATGTAAGTACCAATTTTAAAGTTTTTTTTTTCAATATGTAGACTATTTGAGGTATGATTTATGCATAGATAAATAATTGTATAAAATATTAATACATTTAAATGCATATAGGACTCATTTGGAGTCAAATGCACCATAACTTACGGTGCATCTAAATACACTAGATCATAACTCATGGAAATATATATAGCTCTCGTTCAATACAACTGATTGTAGTTTTTATTTTATTTTATTTTTTTCGATGCTTTCTTTTAAATCCAGGTCATGACATAACAAAATCATGGTATTTGGATTTGTATATAGTCCACAATAAGTGCATGAGGTTGTTTATAATTATATTTTTTAAGATTATTGATTATAAAAGTTTTCAATTCACTTATTTCTTGTACATAGGCTAAATAAACAGTTTTAAACACAATGCATGAATTGGATGTTTAAAAAAAAAAAAAATGAAGTATTGGATCATTATATTTATATATACGAATATATATACTGACTGTTCTATTAAGACCTTTAAATACCTGTTCACAAGTGAGATAGATATGGATGGGATAAGGATGTGAGATAGAAGTGTATTAGGAATGAGAAAAGTTGTATTGAGAATGAAAAAAGTGGATTGGGATTAGTAAAATTTATATAAGAATTGGGAAAGACAAGTTATTATTTTTTGGGGATGAGAAAAGTGTTGTTGGAAGGTGGGAGACTCAATCCCATCCGCATCCAATCTCACCTGTGAACAAGAAAGTTTCTCCTGTTTCAATATTAAGAATCAAAGAAAACTAAACAATTGTAATAATCAAAGCATAATGACAAGTAAAGAAATCAGTAAACCAGAGATAAAAGTATTGTTGGAACATACCAAAGATATAGAAGAGAATTAGCGCAAACAATACAGGGAATAAGAAGCTGATGAAATCCCACAAAAAAGTGGAAAACCAGTATGATAAGATAGAAACCTGAAAAATTGTCAAACACTAATTAATAAGAAGTGTTTGACATATAAAACAAACTTCCAAAATTTATGTGAAATGAACAAACACACACCCCGCTGATTAGCTGCTGGTGTTTTGCTTTGACTTCACGTTCCTGCATCCATTGAGACCACTTTTAGCTAATATGCCTGTGAGGATATACCCATTGAAAGGTCAATAATAAACTAAAACAGCAATGGATAGCTTCAGTTGTTTGCAGGTTGAAAATGTTGGCTTAAATTAAGTAAAACATTTCAAGCCCAATTTTTGCAAGTATTGCTAATTGAAGTTTAAAACCTTGTATCATCATATAGTTAGGGAAAAGAATCACCTTAACAATAGCGACAGCAAATGAGGCAGGAATGAAGGAGAAAGCCATACTGACAATGATTGCAGCAGAGAATGCATCTAGATCCTGCAACAAAATTGGGTGAAAGAAAATATCAGAATCATAGGCATTTCATAGCAAAGACGAGATTGGCTTTAAACATGTCATGGAAAGACAATTGTACAAGAAAAAGTGCAAATCAGTGATGGGCAATGATGAAAATGCTTTATAAAGACATGAAATTGCATCTAGAACTCAGTCAATATTTCTGCAGAACTTTAGAACGGGATGAAAAATCCTCCCTTCTCCCATCAAAACAGGCCCCTTCAAATGGAACAATAAAAGTAACCCTTCAAGGAGCTAATTTTTAAGACAAGGAATTGCTAGCCAAAAGATCAGACCCAATAATCCAGGTTGAAACATATAACCTGACAAAAGTTAAATGAAAATAAAGGTATATCCAGAACAATTACAAGGAAGATTCTTTTCCCAGTCATACCTTTGTTAGGACTGTTCAAGTGCTAAAAAGGTAAGCAAGGTCCATAATCTCCTAACCTTAAATGATTTATTGAAACCACATAACATCTTCAATGAAGAATTTTTCATATTTCAACGGAAATATCTTTTATAAAAATTAACAAAATTCCGTGCTTTTCTAATGCTTTTTGTTTTTTCACATTCCCAGCAGTGAAAATGGCATGCGCTATTACATTTCTGCTGTATGAACCTACCAAAATTTAATTGTTATCAAACCATCTGATTAACTGCGAGTGGATGAAAGAGAATTAAACAACATAGTAATCCATTTCCAAACTGTTCAGAAGAAGGAAAAAGTGCCATTGTTCAATCAGTGTTGTGGAAATGATCATATACCTAAAAGCTTATATAGATAGAGTCCACCATGAAACAAAGCATGGCAACAACCTTTAAGACTATTAACTATAAAATGCAAACAAGCAACTAAAACAGAAGTGGATAGAGTTGATAGTCCAGTTAGCTATGCTTGAAATACAAAACATGCTAAATATAACACACTTCCCAGAACAACTGTTAAAGGAACATGCAATTGTTTGAAAAGAAAATTGAATATTTGGGTTCTCATTGACATCTTAAAAGTGGAACCCTGATTCTCACCAATTCCATCTGAATTTGTTGACATGGCTTTCCTGGAAGCACAGGAGGCATGTCTTAAAAACAAATATACAATGGGTACTAACCACATGCGCAACCATTTGCATGCGATTGGTACCCATATATTATTAATGGAAGCATTCTGCATAATGGAACAACAATTGTAGTAATAAATAACGTACATGACGCTGCAAAATTTGAGATTTTGACATCGGTAGTGGGTGATTGCGAGTTTGAATTGTCATATTATCATTTCCAGTAGCAAGCCTCAGAATGGCACTGTTCATCAAATTTATATAGGTAGGAGCAGCATGCTGACAAGAACTATTATGAAGCACAGTGTATCCAACACTCCCATCATTGTTCTGATCATCAATAACAATGGCGCCATACCTTGATTGAAGACAAATATAGTTAAGATAAGATAACAAAAGAAAGAAAATAAATTCTTTCATAAAATTATTATTAACTAACAAATATGCACAACTTTTGGCCATATCATGAATATTAGATGGAAATACGAGTGGCAACGCCAGTACCCATGTAAATATAAGGAAGTGGACAAAACCAAGGCAAAAACATATCATGCAATTTTAGCATGCAGCAGTGACAGAAGAAGCTTGAAACAGTGATCATCATGTAGCAGGTCTATGCTGTGACTTCCTCATTCAGTGTCTAATGCTAATGTCAAGTACTTCAGCATATCAAACCAAATACCTAACTTCACAATGCAAACTTCTTAATACCATCTTAATAGGCAGAACCAAAATTGAATTCGAACATACATATCAGTAATGAAAGAAACTTCAGCACCAATACCATATCCACAAAACAAATTTTAGTCAAAAGAGCCAAGGTTTCATGTGCAGGCGTGATTTCTGGCTTTAACACATGCATTACTTGAACAGAGAAGTCTAGCTAAATGTCTTTATATGGTAAAATTGCAACTAGAGGGAGTATGAGAGAAATTGACACCAGACATAGGAGTTTGTTTTAGAGTTTTCAAATGTCAAATAAATTATAAGTAAAGGAATTGAAGGAACATTCTTTTTTCAAACTTCTTTTGTCTAAAAAAGCATGGTGATGTGAAGAATCCACAAGCAAAGTATTTGTTAGTTCCAACATGATATTGGTTGATTTGCTTCCTCTGAAAAATCTTCTTGGACCATCGTTTAACTAATAGTGAAGCTGAGGCGAACACCTTCAAACACACAAAATATTCAAATTTTCATTTTTTTACAATTTTCAAGAAATATTTTTAGGATAATTGCTTTTTTTAAGAAAAAGCGATTTTTAATTCCTAATACTAATGCCACATGGGCACTTATCAAGGTACATAAAACTTAGAGCTGCCTCCAAATGCTCCAGTTGCCCATGGTGAAAAGAAACTACAGCAAAATCATGTAGAATCCTGCTTTATTTTTCTTGATGCTAATCAACTACGAGTGTAATTCAAATTTGCCAGGTGAAATGTGGCTTCAAGGTTGAGCTTTGATGCCATGAAATAGCTTCCACTTGTAAAAGATAAAACAGAACCATCACCAGAAAATTGCTATGCAAGGCATTAATTATCACCTTATGGGACAAAATGAGAAGAAGGCAGACATATCAGAAATAAATGAAACCACATTCAAGATAAGAAGCAAAGTTCAAGTGAGCACCTTGACTGGTATGATTCATTCAAGCTAGTTATAAGAAATTCACTCATCGAAATTAGGACAGGGCCCAAAATAGGACCTGCTGCATCCACAGCATCAGCGAGTGCCTTCTCTGGATTAGGAAACTTGTATGTCCTTGGTTCAACACTTTGAATCCAACCTCCTTGCACATGAAATGCAACCTGAATTTAAAATTGATTTAGTTGCATGAAAACATTGTTCTAAATTGCAAGTTTTTTGAATATGAAACTACCACCAACCACCAATTACAAAGTAGATAAAGAATGAAGCTTGTGAATCCCATGATCCATTTGCAACTTTGATCTTCTTGACACAAAAAAATGGTAAGATGCCCACGAATCCCATGATGCGATTTTGATTCTCTTGGTACCAAGACACCCGGAACAAACCTTGATGGATCATTCAGTTTGTCCATAAGACAGGCTTATTATATAAGTCATCTTCACAAAAAAGGTTTTCTAAAAGGCATACCAAACATTGTATTGCCTTGCATTTGGTCTGACATAGAAGTTAATTGCCCGACTATCTCATTAGATGGTCCAACATCTTGCTAAGGCTTGTCACAGTATTTGCAAATACCTCTCAATGAAGCTTAGAGCCCCAGCAAAAGTCTGACAATAAGATATTATAAAAGAGAGAATAAAAAAGCAAACCTTGTTTGCAACTGGGAATGATAGATTGAATGGAATGGGTCCACCACCACCACCTCGCAGCAAAGGATTAAAATGGGACGTTGTAAAGATCACTCCTTGCTGATCAGGATGTGGCTTGAGCTTGAGAAAAAGAAGGCCAAAAAACATGAATATTGCAGGGATGAGAAGCTGGAAAACAATGGTCCTACGATCTCTTCGAGCAGAGATTGCCCTCTTTTTCAATAGAGCCCTGGAGTGTTCCCAAAATGTAGACCTTCTAATGATTCCACAGCTACAGCATTGAATGCTTAAGAAGGCTATGAAACTGAAAAATGTAGCAAAAATTAGACTGCAAACTTTTCCGACAGTAGAGCATATCGTTTTCAATATCTTCTTATAACTCCCAACAAATAATTCAAAATTGGAGACTTTTGTCGGAGTATAGGTATGGACAGGTTCTGAAACCACAGTGTCTGGTTCAGAATGAGCTTTATAGTCGACATTTTCAATCTCAGTGAAATCGCATCCTGCAACTCTGAGAAAGACCTCCTCCAGTGTTGTGACAGATATGCCGTAACTCTCAATGCCAAAACAGTTTCCATCCTCGTTACTCTTTATTTCTCCATTGGCGCCTCGCTTTTTAATGCAATTCTCAATCTCCAGGAACATGGCCTCAAATGCTGATGATGATGCCAGAGGAAGTCTAAAGGAAACCTCTGTACCAACCTGGAAAGGAACAAAAGGGAAAAAAGAAAAAGAACGACTCAACTGACTTCTAGCAATACTCATGCACAATGTTTAAGATGAAATTACTAATCTCCTCAAGTGCTCCCAAATGAGTGAAGGAAACAACTGTGCACATGACTACCAAATAATCAGATACGTGTATTTTCCTGTAATGGAAACATCTATGGTACATACACATGCTACAGCAAATGAACTCAAAATCAAATGCTATTGCAAATAATCATTCTCGTTCTATCCAGCAAACAGGTATTGAAAACTTCAGGACTCATTGCAATGCAGCAAACTGAATTTCCATTAGCAAAGGTACCTTATATTTAAAAATAATAATAATAAAATGACAACATATCATAAAGGCAGACATATTATGTGGAAATCAACTTAAACAAAATTTTTGGTAAGTCCATTCTAATTAACCAAAAAAATTTTGGTCTCCAATTATATGGCTTAAATGGCAGACATATCATGGAGGAGTTGGTGTACGTTTAGATAGTTTCAAAGCAATAAAGAAAGGTATAATTTGAGTAACAATGACAGAAACTTAATAAAGAAATTTTATTTTATTAAATGATACTTGAAATGAAGGGACTTTCATACACTATAATGAAACTCTCTTCAGATATTGTCGCTCTGTTGAAAATTGTTAAGACTCATGCATACAGAATTTATTTATTTGTTGCATCATATTAAATGTAGGTGAAGGATTATACCCCTTTTTTTAATTTTTTTAAAATTCTTTTATAAAACTGTTAATCTAAGTGTATTTAAAATATGTATCAAGTTTTACCCTTCTTGAAGATTTGTAAATTTTTTTTTGAATTTTTTAAAAACATAGGCGCTTAGTAATTTTCAAGTGACTAAAATGCGCCTATTTTTAAAAAATCCAAAAGATATCTACAAATCTCCAAAAATGGTAAAATTTAATACATATGTTAAATACACTTAGATTAATAATTGTATAAAAAAATTTCAAAAAAAATAAAAAAAGTTTTTTGCATTCAGGTGCACAGCATCAAGACTCTTACATATAATGTAGATATATAAATAAATGTAAATAGACTTCATGCTCCAAATTCATTTGCATTATCTTGTTTTTAATTGAATTTCTTACCGTCTTTGGCATAAATGGTCCAAGATTAAATACCTATATTTTTCCCAAATAATTCTTTTGCCATATGTCATATTATAAGCTATTAATTTCATCAGAGAACATAGAAAGAAAAACATATATTTCAAAAATAGATCGCTGTACAGTAATAGAGCTTCCAGGAACGAAGAATACATCACTTAAACGTGTTGCAGACGGAACATGTCGAAGAACAATGTCAGCAGCTATGGAGGGACTAGATGCAGCCTGAATGAATAGCAATGAACAAATGAGAGACAAGAAATAAAAAAATAAACTCAACAGACTTCACAAAATAACTAGAACACACCTTCACAAGAGTAAGGGTATAACCAACGCCATATCGGTGCTTCAAGAAAAGAGAACTGCAATAGCATGAGATGCTTTTAAGTAGATAAAGTAAGCAACTGTCTTAAAAAAGAAACAATCTCATTCTTTACAACCAGAAAAGCACTAGTCGAAGGAAAAAAGAAAGAACAAAACAGAAAGTAAGAAATTCCTCATTGTCAAGTGTGAAAAGCCATGTTGCTGCAGACATCATAACATGCATTTAAATCAGAATTAACATGGAAGCACGATTGATAAACATAATATGAATCAATAACCCGTAATGACAAAAGATAAGCCAACCAAAGAAACGAAGAGGGAATAGGTGAAACTCTTAAAAGTTTTCAATCAGAAGGAGGTAACATTGGAAAAGAAAAAGCTGTCATTTCATGTTAGAATCCTTGCTTTCATAAATTTATCGAAATGCTGGAACAGTGATTGGCTTGGGTTCCTGTTAGAGAATTGAATTTTTCCTGCAATCGCAGTGAATTCCTATTGAATTTTAAAAGAAAAAAAAATCATCCCGAACTATGGAAAAGGAAATATAGAAAATGGAAAGAAAATCAAAAGAAGGTTAACTCATGATCTCAAATAAGCTTCCAGCAAAGGCGTCTCAGACTTTGATACCAAAATATGCAGAGAACTCTTTGGTTTTAACCTATGTGATGGACTTAACATGCATCTTTTGGAGAATTCATTAATGGGTCAATGAAAATTTTTCAGGAAAATGATGGAAAAAAAAAACTAAACAATTTCCTTTGCTCTGATCCAAATTTCAAACTTGGTTGATTAATTTATTTTATAGCCTTTACACCAATCCAAATTTCAAACTTAGAAGTTCAATCAGTATGGCAAGAAGCATCAAGCTTTTGCTGCAACATTCACCATGAACGCTGAAACACTATATGATAAAAACTTTAATGGCCAGCATAGTTTCAACACTGCGATGGAGCAATGGAATACAACTGGCTGCTTATCCTTTATCATGCTCATTTCAGAGCACATTTTTTAAAATAATTAAGACAATAAAAATAACTGAATAATCCACAAAATAGAGGAAAATAAGATGCAGAAAAAATATAGCAGGATTTGCTTATCATGAAAACAAAAGTTTAAAATTAACCTAAAAGGTCATGGGCAATAATTTGTTGAAGACGTCATATGCACCTGGCATGATAGATTTCTAGGTGAAAGCCCTGATTTTAAGATGCTTGAGTCTATGTTGTAATCCTTGAAATGTTAACCAGGCTTCGGAAACCACAGAAGGTGGATTGATAGTGGTCCTTCACACATTACTCAATAAAAAGTGAATGAACACAAACATTGCAATGAGGTGATTGTCTCGAATATCAAGCAATAGGTGCAGAAGCAGATAAACAATGAAAATAACATCTTGCTGGTTGACGTCAAAATCATGATTGACACTTGAAAAGTAATAATGCTTTATCATGGATCTAGATTGCTAGTATGATGTCTTTATGTTAATAGTTTATTGATCTTTCAACGATATCTTCGTATTAAAACTTGGCATTAAAGAAGACCTTGTTAGCATAAATGATATGAATTTATCTTAAAGTCCCAGAGAAGAGGGAAATAAAAAGAAAATATCTGTGCATTAAGCCAATGGTGACAGGCAACCTTCCAAACACCATCCCTCATATCTAGAGTGGGAACATTTAAAATAAGATGAAGTAAAGAACCTTCCACAGCATCTCAAAGAACCATTTGACATTATTGCTATGCGATCACCAAGAACGTCAGCTTCATCCATGGAGTGTGTGGTCAGTAAAATTATTCTACCCTTCTTGATCTTCTTGATTAATTGCCATGTTGAGCGCATGGAGTAGGGATCCATCCCGCTTGTAGGTTCATCAAGAATTATAACCTGAGAGAAGAAAAGAGTTTGTTCTTGTGAATCTGAGGAAAAATAAATACTGCTATAGCAATGTTGTCTTCCAAAAATAAATATTATACCTTACTGTCTCCTATAAGTGCTATCCCAAGGGACAACTTCCTCTTCATTCCACCAGATAGAGCCCCAACAACAGTATTAACTTTATCTGCCAACCCAACCTAACAGCAAAATTATCAGTTTCAAAAGCTTTATATATATATATATATAAAAAAAAATGTTTCTTATACGGTTGCCCAAAAAACACGAGAACTATGCAATGACCCATGTAAGCATGAAGATAAAGCCTCTGTTAAACGAAAATAAGGCATAAATGTCAGACTACAAACAGGAAAAAAAAGTCAAATAAGAGAGAGAGAGAGATGAAAAGGAAATGATTAAAAAAATAGATGAAATCACAAAATGTCCAAGGGTGTGTTTCGAAAGTAAACAAACTTTTGGATGATAAGTTTTTGTGTAAAAATTTTTGAATTGGTAAAAAATGATATGATATGATATGATAGGGGTAATGACGAGGTATAAATAAAGTTAAAATAAATAAATTAGTTGTATGGGTAGTTGTATAAAAATGATTGAAAAATAGGGTAGTTGTATAGGAATATGAGAAAAAATAATTAAAAAATAAGATAGTTATAAAGAGTGAAAAGTTTTAGTTTGAAAATTTTTGTTGTAAACAAATATTCTCCAAGTAAATATAAACCATACATCTACCATAGTTTCTGATTACCATCTTTAATTGATTTTTTTCTCTCAGTGACACAACACAATACTGTGTATACAATAACAAAGTTGGATTTGATTTTGACCAGGGCCTCCTCATAATAAATAAATAAACTAAAGGCGCAAACCATCATCTCCTTGCCAGACTTTAGATTTTTTTCCCAAAAAAAAAAAAAACATGCATGGTGCATGCACATGGTGGTGTATTTAACTTTATTTTACTACTCATTATCATGACGATGAGACTAGGGAAAATGCTTGTTCCACACATCACAAGGAAGATTCATCAGGCTTGCAGCTGCAAATCACCACCTCTCTCTCAATTGATTGATAGATTGGGATGCATATATGCTACAGTTTAAGGTACCAGATGGAGGTCCATACTGGTTCTAGCTATGGGCCAAAGATTCTCCAGACCTTAACCAAGGCTTTTTGGATCCAAGTTGGATTCTACATTGAGAGAGGAAGGGGACAAGGGGGCAGACACTGTGATGCGTTTGAATACTTATCAAGAGTTAGCAGCATAAACTTGTCAAGTTAATTAAGTATATAATTTGACCATGTATGTGATTTATGATCATAGAAACTCACTTCATCAATCATTTCATTTACTTTTTTCTCCACCAAATCTTCATTAACTCCCTTCAAAACTGCAAAAATTTCCAAATGCTCCTTGACCTATACAAGATGAAATTGTAAAGATCAAATCTGAACTTTAAAATGTTTAAAACCATGCACTGCAGGAAATAAGAATAAAGTCTATCAGCATAAGTAGCAATTATGTTCAAAAGAAATATTAAAATCACCAAATAAAAATTGTCAATAGTTTACAAAAACAAAAGTATAGAGAGAGGAAGAAAGAGATAAAAAGGTTTTAAGCAGCCTGGAGTCATTTATCTACTGGAATTTTAAGTTAAATACTGACTCAGATTGGCAAGTTGGGTATCAACAATGACTAATTCATCATTCAAAGGCAGTTGGCTTCACAAGTTTCAATGTCAGTATCAAATATAATAGGTCCAAGCAGAAAACACTTAAAAGAATATCAGATATACATATGAAAAACAACACTTACTGATATCAACTGAAACAAATACAAGTCAGAAAATTCAAAATTCTACTCATCACTGCAACAGAAGAGCTTATCTTTAATTCAGTATGCAATTAACAAAACATTGTAACCCCAACTCCTCATCACAAAATTATCTTTTATCTTCATACAATTAATCAGACAAATGAAGGGTACTTAGACTTAATAATGCAATTCAAATTTTTAAATGCCTTCAGATGCCATTCCTTTTGCTATTTACAGTCCATGCAGTACCATACTCATTTCTTGTTTCGCAACGATTTTTTTAAAACAGTAAAAAGGCTGGCATTTGCAGAAACTAGACACATAATTCACACAGAAAAGGCTATTTTTCATCTGCAACCATAGGTTAATGAT
Source organism: Annona cherimola (assembly GCA_030490835.1). NCBI lineage: Eukaryota > Viridiplantae > Streptophyta > Magnoliopsida > Magnoliales > Annonaceae > Annona > Annona cherimola. Next base: position 120,925,759 of record CM059972.1, on the reverse strand, counting down.
ATTGCCCATTTGCTCCACTAGTTCTAAAATTGCATAAATACCTCCAATGAAAAAGGAGAAGGGTCTAACATTATAATTATATTATGATGAAATCATGGTCAAACTGTGTTTATTTAACAATCTAATTGGTTCAAACCGAACCAGCAGTTACATGGTTCAACCAAGGGTTCGACTCTGATAATATTGATATACACCAGCAAAATCCTAGTTAAAAGAAATAATCAAAACCGTCCATCAAACTGGATATATCAAATCTCTCAAATAGTATCATATCAAAAATGAAAGAACGAAAAACAAGTAATAATAATAACAGTAAGACACCAGCGCTGTTGGCGCCGTGGTAGTCACGCGGGCATTTCATGCCCATGAACCGGTATCCAATCCCGGGTGGAGCAAGTGCTCCATAGTCTACGTGTAATCAAAAAAAAAAAATAATAATAATAATAATAATAATAACAGTAAGAGTTGTTTGCAAATCAACCCCCAAGTTGTTGTGATTTTTCTCATGCACCATAAGTGTCAATGGCATAATTGACAGTCGCAAGTATAATTGCAAAAATACAAAAATTTTGGGGTAACTGCAAAAATCCCTAATAATAATAAATTTTACTTTAATATTCATGTTACATGACATTTCTATGGTCAAGCACAGCCATAGTCAACCATACAACATATATTTGTAGATAAATTAGGAAGCCAAAATCTAGAAGCAGGAAATGCCCACCGTTAATTCTGGAAATAGTATGTCATTCTGTGGGCATACACCAAGACCCTTCCTTATTTCATCCTGCGGAGCACAGATGATTAAGAAAAATTCTGATAGTGGATATAAATAGGGTAAACATAAAAAACAGGAAGAAAATAAGATATAAAAGGAAAAAAAGCCATGACAATGAAGATTTGAACTAGACAAACATCATTGTCATTATCATGTTTCACATGTGGGGTCAGCTGCATGGATCCGCTTGCACAATTCTTGACAATTACGACCTATGTTTTCAGTAATTTCTAATGCCTCCATATCTTATTTCATTAATTTATCTACATTTTTTTGGGGGTCTTCCTCTCATTCTCTTAGACTCTTAATGGCTTTTATTTGAATAAACTCAACTCTCCTAACCGGTGTATCCAATATCATCTCATGCATCCATTTAACATACCAAAATGACCATAATCTGCATCCTTTTTTTCAATTACCTATTGGCTTCACCTTTAGATTATCTCGGATTACTTTATTTCTAATTTTATATTTACTTATTTTTATCACTCATCCACCTTAACATTTTCATTTCTACTACACATTCTATGTAAATGTTGTTTTTTAGCTGTCCAACATTTTACCCCATTCAACATAGCTGATCAATCACCGTCTTTAAAATTTTTCCTTTCAATTTAATTGAAACTCAATGGTAACATAAAATTCCAGAAGCAGTACTGTTTCTGCTTAGATTTTATTTGTAATGTCTTATTCAATTTCTCCATTTTCGTTCATCTTGTTTGTTTGAACTCGACAAACATAAATGAGATATTAATATAGTTCATGCAACATGCACTCTAAAATGAAGCTATAACGCAAAAACAATCAAGCCAGTATAACTCAAATAAAGGGCCATAACCCCAAGTACGTACTGTGTGTTCATGGCCCCAAGGTCGAAGGCTGAAGTCCCTCCTAATCTGTGTCATTTTTCATGAAGTGACTGTCTACAGATTCAAGCCCATGTTTTCACACATTCACAGTGACTGCCCAAGTTTCTGTTCTACCAAATGAACAAAAAGAGCCAAGTGGCAACTGCTAACTTCTTCACATTTCTAGATATAAAGGGGGCAGCCAGGCCCATTAAGCTCCCATATGCACAGGATCCAGGGAAGAGTTTGACCACTTTGGGTCTATAGGATGCAAACATTAAATATTTTATAGAAATTCATGATCATCAAAAGCCATTTCCCACTGAAGTGGGGATTCTGTTGCATTGTTATATCCACAATTTCCACAAGTTCCAGCTGGAACGAAGTATGAACAGTTTCATGCTACAAAAAAATTGTGCACTGCATATCTTTGGATGGACAATGTTATGGCATTCATTTACTTTTTTTATTTTTTTCTTTTCAGCATCACACAGACTCAATTTTATGCAACAGCTTTTGTCCAGACCTGGGAATCAAATCTAAAATGAATAGCAATGAAATTTAAGATGGTCTTGTGAATTATTGTGGAAATACATGCAAAATCCAAAAGCACAAACACTTACCATGTCTGTTCTAATACTTCTGCCAAAAACCAATGCATCACCAGAAGTTGGAGGAACAAGGCCCACAAGCATAGAAATTGTTGTGCTTTTACCAGCTCCATTATGTCCTTCATAAAGTACCAAAAGCATGTCAGTATCACAAGTAATAGTGAACTGAAGTGCATGCACTAACTTCACTGATAGACTCTCTCTTTATAGATGCGAGCAGTGTTCACCATTTGGTGAAATTTCACAAGATATCAGTGACATATCGCATGAAGAGGAGGGAGAATTAAAACAGTATCATACAAACTGTTTGTTTCCCAAAAATCAGCATCATTTCCTCAATAAATCAGCAATACTATAGTTGTCATCATCACAAAAAAGTCAGAAAAGATTTCTCATGAAATGGCAATAAAAATTTGGTCAGAGGGGAAATGGAAGGAGAAGAGTTGTGTGAGTCTTTCAGTTTCTTCTGAATCCCATTCTAAGAAATAGGTCGGTATCCATCCTCCCAAAACAAAAGGGGATAATTAAACTGTTTATCAGAAATTTTTTAAAAACTTTGAGAGAACCATTTGAGTAAGCTCTGTACATGCAGTGCTGCTTTTAGCATCCTCATATTCAATGTACATATTCATAGTGAGGAGCATATATTCTGTGGAATATGAGAGCCTAGGTAGGCAAGTACCTTCCTGATCTGACTGTTACCACTCATTCACGGGCCATGTAGTATTTCATCCTTGTTGTTAAACATGGTAAGATAGGACAATTTTTTTAAATCCTTATTCAATCTGATCCATGCATCAACGCATGAAAGGTCCTTTAAGTGGATGGCTAGCTTACTCTTCCAATCCACTTCATGGGAGAGAGTTCAACGCTTCACTTTCATGATAATGTTGTCACCAAGATATCTTAGGCTTTTTGAGCTCTTTCTGGTGTGAGATAAAAGGGGCTTTATGCCTTTTATACCAAAAACAAAACAGGGCAGCAAAACAAGTCAAGATACAAAGTGATGGGAATTGATGAAAACCTGTAAAATTTTGCAAAGTGATGGGAATTGATACAAAAGATAATCAATATATTGAGAAGGAAACAACAATTCAGTTCCATTCGAAAAGCATTTTTCATCAAATAGCCAAATTACTTCAAGAAAAAGAAGTAAAGAAATGAAAAACTGAATTAGATAGAAAGCATACCTAGAAGAGCAAGAATTTGATTTTCATACAAGGTGAGCCGTAGTGAATTCACAGCGCAACATTTTCCCTTTCTAGTCGTGTATATCTTATGAAGATTCTTTATCATGATACATCTAAAATGAAAGGTTTGGTATCAGAGAAAACTAACTAAAATACAAGACCACACAAGAGAACTTCTCAACGCATACCGACTATCAAGCTCTTGTTGTTTCATATCCAAGCTTATTGCTTCAACAGAAGGTTCAACAATATCCTCATCAGGAAAAGTTGCCATGTACTTCTCTGCCTCAACTCCTAAATTGCAAGTAACATGGTGATTAATACACTTCTTCCACCAAAAGAACTTCGTAAAAATGAAGTTCCACGGCTTGCTGACGCCATTTTCTCTAGGAAGAACCTGATTCAAAGAACATAAGATCAGACAGATCCATTATGTTGAATGTGGTAATAAAATAAAATAAAATAATTCAAGAGCTTACATTCAAAAGATTAAAAAATGAAAATCTTGGGGGCAATAAAATCTAGAAAAATTAAAAGAAAAGGCAGGCCTATTTAGCAAGGCCTCGCTCTCACTGGACTTAAAATTGCTGCTACTGTTTTGCCAGACTCAGCCATCAGTGTCCAATTTTTTTATTCCTGGGCCTGAATCTGGGCCGTTGGAAGCCTAATACCAAGAATAAGGAACGAAGAGCACAGGTCACTTGAAAAAGCATCTGGATGAGAGATGACATGCAGGTTTCTAACTGCTAAGTAGGCAATTATGCATACAGTTCATGAAGACGCTGAGCCAGCGCAGAACTAAATTCAAGGCAACTTTTTTTATTTTCCCTTTCTGCTTTTGCTGTTTCATCATAGAAAATAACTTCATTCTAGAAAAATCTTTTTGTCTTCCCCTCTTTCAATAAACAATAATGCCAAAACATGCACACCTTCATGATTCTCAATTTTGATAACTCTCAAACCAAGAAAATTTCACCATCCCATCATTATAGTCCAGATTCTGCTTTAAGAAATCAACGAAAAACAAACTGAGTGGCAATCAGCAGCAATTTAAATACCGAACACCATTACATTGTTCTGAAAATGAGCACTGAGAATAGCATTGCAATAAGGAATCATTTGAGGATTGAGAATAGGTATACAGGAATCAAAAAGGAAAAAAAGAAAAAAGAAAAAGGAATGGAGTCCTTCCCTCTTGAAAATCAAGAGAAAGGTGCTTAAAGGCATGCTATTCACCCAAAAGTTCAGACAATAAGAAAAGTAAAAGCTTGATGCAAACCCAAAGGCAGAGGAGAAAGAAATTTCAACAACATGAAACTACACAAAACTTGATAGCGAAGGAAAATATAATTCAATGAGAAAGAAAATATCTCAATTGCCAAGATTCTGTCGAACAAGCATACTCCCAACTTCTGGACCAAGATAGCTGATTGGGAAAAAAAAGATTACCTTATCAAGGTACAAGCCAATGCAACAGTACAACAATGTGTCAAGAAGCATCATAAGGAGGCAAGCCAAAAAATTCACACCAGATGAATCCTGTGAGGCAAAGATAAAAAAAACTTCAGGAAAAAAACAAAACAAGAATAGAATCTGAAATATGATACTAGATTAAATGCCACATACTTGCCATATATTGGTCCAACGTACTCCAACATGAGCGCGTTCATAATCAGCAAAATTTACTGTTCCAAGGGCAAAGGCAGTAGGAGAAAGCAAAGAAGCCAACACCTTCAATGTCCTACAATAAAGATGCTGAATTAAATATCCATTTCTTATATGAAATTAAAATACGTGTGAAGAATTAGTTCAGAAAGTAAATTTTATTTTAATATCAGTGCTCACGTTGGGACAGCAATGTCATTCACTGTATAGTAAGGGAAGAAGGCTGCAAGAAAAGCAAGAGTGCCCACTGCAACGGCTGCCTTTGCTCGTGAAAAGAATGTGGAGATCAAGAACGAGAGCGTAATTGAGCTGAGCCCAAACAAGAAGAAGTATGCAAACACCACCGATTTATCACTATACTTGAAAAGGCTGGTCATTGTGCAGGCTGTGATGATTCCAGAAGTAACTGCAAACTGAAAAAGAAAACCAAATTCCACAACAACGAGCAAGATAATGAAAAGAGGAACATAAAAGGAAACCAAGGTGCAGACAGTTAACAGGAAATTTTTTTGAAAAAAAAAGAAAAAAGATAATGAATACAGACATTGGTCAACCTCATGGCCCTTGTGTCCTAACTGTATAAGGTGCCTTTTCGGGGCAAACATAGATAGATAAGATATCAATGAATCTAAAGGGAAGAAATAGAAACAAATACTGCATTTCAGTGAACCCAATCTGAGTAATCAAGAACCACACTAATTAGAAGAATTATATTCAAATGACGAGAGGTAGACCCAAAAAAATTGGATAAGAGTAATTAAAAAAGATATATATGTGTATATATAAGAGATTATGAAAAAATAGTTCATGATCGTAAAGAATGGCACAACAGGATCCATGCAGCTGAACACATAGGTAGGAAACAGCTAATGATGAAGATTAAGATGACAACCACGACGATGATAATAACAACAACAACGACGATGATGACATCCAAGACATGGCAAAAATTGGATGAGAAAGGCCCAAAAAGGACATTGGTTAAGGTATTCTGGCAAAGACTTCAAGATTCATGGTTAACCAGAGGGCATAATGGTCCAACGCATCGCAATGACTAAGCAGGATTCATGTAGTTTGTTGGGACCTGGGAGTAACTTTTGACCATAAAATTCAAACAAGAATTATTTCTGCTTGCAATTTTACCAAGGACAACTACAAAAGGGAAAAGAAAAAAAAAAAAAAAAAAAGCAAAATAGTCAAACAGTATGTGGTCAACACAGCAATAGCAAAACAGACATTAGAAAGAAGAAAGAAGAAGATAGTCTTAAAGGTAGCTTTTTGGCACGAGATACTGATTCACAAATTTCTAGAAATGGCTCCTTTAAAATCCAAAAAAGAGCTTTATTTTTTGACTTCTTGGTGTGTTTCTGACCAGAGCACAGGTGGAACTGGTGGTTTGTTGAATCCAGTTCAAACTACTACAATTATTGGTTCAAAGTTGAAGATTGAATCAATGTCTGTTACCACAATCAATACAATATGCTTGACATAGACAGTCTGAATTCAACTTATGCCCACTTCTGAAGATGACAAGAAGATGGAAAAGAGGAAGAAACATTGGAATGGAAGGCAATGATTTAAGCAAAAAAAAAAAGAATAACTTTAGTCACAAAATAACAAAGACCAAATGGATAGTCTTTTAATAAGGAATAAGTTGCCAGTTAAAAATATATAGGATATTATGTGGAAAAATGCAAAAAAAAAAAAAAAAAAGAGTTGTTGAAAGTGGGTCAATATTGAGTAAAGGGAGAGGGAAAAAATGACGTCCTTTTTCATTTCATAAAAAAATTCCCTCAGCGATAGGTTCCACATAAGCTGCAAATCTACAACTTATGACATGTTCCTATAGAAGGTCTCCTCAGTCTTTTCTTTGCACCTCTGCAGGTAGCCTTCTTTTCTTCCCAACCCATCCTTTTCTTCTTTGAACTAAAAAACAGCTAGTCTCCACACAAAACCTTTTGTAACATCCAACCTTTTTCCTTTGTACCAAAAGATAGAAGTGTGGTGATACCATATGGTCACCCATAACTCATAGCCATAAAAGTTATTTTTTATAGATGTGTGAGCCCCACAAACACTTTAGCTCTTGAGAAACTCAACAACTTTTTTGGTTTTGATCCATGCCCATTTTGTTGATTTTCACAGATTCAAAAAACAGATTCAAAAAATTGTCAAATTTCATAAGAGGTAAGATCTAGGTGGGGCCCATACATTTATTAAAAAAATTTAAAATATTTTTTACAGTCACTCATAAATTGCCCAATTTATGGGAAACCGTATAAGAAGATAGAAAAGGCTAAACATATGATGTCTGGCTTCTAATAGAAAACCTACAATCATCAAGCTAAAAGGATAAACATAAGGGAGATTTAAGATGTGTGGCAATAACTGCATCCTGAACATAAGGAAAGGGAGAGTTGGGATTGATAGAAATACCTGGACTGAATATGTAATGAACCAAGAAAGATAGAATATCTCATCACGCAGTCCCATCATGTGAAGACCTTCTTTAATCTTTTGCTCCTGAAATACAAAAGGCCCATGAAATATATAAACGCAATGCAGAGCAAAATCTTGACAGATTTTTGAGGACCAAAGCCAAAAACCGCACTAACATCTCATAAATATATTTAAACTTTCTTCAAGACTCATAAGCAAACCTTTTCAAAAACAGAGTAACTTATAAGGCGGGAAATTGAGTAGAGAAATCCTAATAGATAGCTGCTCCAAAATCCAAATCAATCAAAATAAATTGTTAGGGAGAATAACCTGGAAAACTTTGGCTTCCTGCAATAATGTGACAAAGCCAAAAATTCATGAATATCGTAATGAGCCAATGCAAAAAATTAGAGGACTGTCCGAAAGGAATCATTGCACAATGTTCATCGGCATTGTTTTTCCATTTGACTAGTTGTTCATCAGCCACATCTTTGGTTATTACAATTCTTATCAGCATTTTTGTCTACTTTGAATATTTGATTATATGCTATATCTTCAGCCATAAAGATTAAAGCCATAATATGGATAATGAGTAATGAGTGCTCAATGGAAGAATAGATTCATTTTCTTCAGAGTTTATTCTGGATGTACTAGTCAGCCATGAGTCATTAATTGCAAATCATTTGCTGGGATCCTTAGAAACCATTGACTAGGTTATCCAGGACTTTCCAACAATGGCCATATAAGACAGATAAGAGGAAAGCAACAACAAAACAAACATATATAAGAGAAGGATAAACAATATATTCCATTGAAGAAACATACAGTACTCCCATGACTTTCTTAATGATCAACTGAAACTCATCGTCAGTGTAGGCACGAGTAGGAAATGGAGCTATCCGTATGTTTGATGGGATAAGATTCATCCAGAGAAGCTCGGTAAAAGAGGGTGTTGCCGCTGATCTAGGAGTAATAGAAGTCTCATTCTGTTGTGCGGCAAAAATAATGAATGAATCCAGCATCTGCTGCAGCTGCAATAAAGTGAAACCATCAAAAGAAAAATCATTTCTCATCATTTGTCATTTGACAAAGAATCATGAAATATAATATGCTGTCAGGTGGAAATCCATATAACCACATGCCAGCCAAAAGGGTGTGTTTGGGAAGTGATAAAACTTTTGGATGAAAAAGTTTTTGGTGAAAAAATTTTTGAATTTGGAGAAAATGATGTGATATAATAAGGGTAATGATAAATAGTAAAGAGAATAAAGTTAAAATAGATACATTAGTGTATGGATAGTTGCGTACAAATGATTGAAATGTAGGGTAGTTGTATAGGAAGTGAAAAAATGATTAAAAAATAAGGTAGTTATAGAGAGTGAAAGGTTTTAGTTTGAAAAGTTTTAATATTTAACAAACATAACCTTAGTATATGAAACAATTCAGAAATTGGATTGAAAATCAAACCACTATCCTTTCACTATCTTTGATGTTCAAATGCAGTAAAATTTACTAGCAGATAATGATGACACCAGTAGGGCGACCTGAAAAAAGTATATACTGCTGACAATGACCATTCAATCATCTTCAAACCATGAGGAATGTGAACTACAACAACTGTCAAAACTATCTAAGATGAAGTATATTTACTCAAACACAACTGAATATATAAATAGGAGTAGCTACAGATTGATAGAGGGAGAATCCATACTGTCAAAAACCCACTGAAGCCATACTGTAGAGTTGGTACAGGGCTAACCCCTAGGTCCAAATCATTCAATAAGGACCATTTGTGTCCATAATTGTATGGACATCAGGAAAGCCTGAGAAAGCCCATGAGTGATTCAAACGTATGCTGTAGTCAAACTTCTGAGGCCCTTGTTCATGAAATATATCGCTCCTTTGATTTTGGGATTTGAAAAATTCCTGGGCAAAGAGGGATACATGTCATTTAGGTCTCCATTTAAATCTCCCCCAAGTCATTGTTTGAAACCAGTATAACCTTAAAATTCATGAAATTACATGAGGTAAAAGAGTTAGAAATGAATATATGATGATAATTTCATAAAGTATAACAAACAATCAATATGATGATCAGGACACGTGCAAGCAACTACATACAGTCATTCATATACATAAGACAGGATCCACAAAATTCACATAATACTTACAGCAATATGTGAGCAGCAGTAGCATTTACCAAGTTTCACTAACAAACCTTATTTCATAACATGAAAATGAAAGGTCCTAGCGCAGGAAATTTCATAATCACACAAGTTTTTACAGGAACCTCATTAAGTTGGCCACCAATATCTGTGCTCGTAGCCTGTTCCTACTCTAATCAATATAGCACTGTGATTCAATTCCTCTAGGGGCAAACTGGGTCAGGTTGACCCTAGACCTAACCCAAACCTATTTGACACATGGTTAGGTAGGGTTGGGTTCCACAACCTGACTCAAATTTCCAAATGGGGTTGGGTCAACCATTTATCCATGGTTGTGTATATTGGTATCAGGGGGTGTACTGGGTTTTCCTAAAACCTACATACGATACCACCTTGTTGGTATTGATATCAGAGACCATATCAGCCTGCATTGGATGGTTTTTTTAAAAGTCAAAAAAGCTTTAAAATATTCTAAAAGTTCAGACAAATGAAAGAACATATAGTTATTTTACATTTGAGAAATTCTTCTATGCAATTGTTTTTTTTTTTAACATGCAATCCATCCATTATGTTTAAAACTATTTAATTTGAAAACTTTTATAATTAATAATCTTGAAAAAAATATAATTATGAATAACCTCGTGCTTTTACACTTGTTGTGGATTATGTACTAATCTAATTATCATGATCTTTCATGTCATGGAAATATCAATGGAGTAAATTATGATGGATGGCATGGATTTGAAATAAAATTTTTAAAAAATCAAAAAAATTCAACTGCATAGAAGATTTTCTCTTTACATTTTGTCTATATAAATGATGGTGTATCAGCCATTTTCTATGACTTGCTAAAATGAAGGTACACTTGCAGCTAATATATCTTACAGGCAGATACTTGGGACACAACAAACAGAGGTGGCACTATGTCAATATTTTAAAACAGTGCACAGAAAGGAATTCATCTTACCCTGTAAGATCCGTAACACCATATAGGTCTGAACGTATGTAAGTTTCGAGCTCTAGCTCATCCCTGAAAATTTTCCCCACCACCTGTGCACTAGGAAACAAAAAGTTAAAAACTTCCAGAAGATGTGTAATAAAGATATAACCCAACCATATCAAGTAAGGTGATATATCATCATTCTATGGTGCTTATAGAAGGGCCGTTTCATCTTTTAGCTGTTGGATAAATCTTGGTACTTCCATTTTAAACAATCAGCTGTAAATTGTAGTTGTTATGCGTAAACTCATCGTGTTTTAGCTAGGTGCAAAATCCGTTAAAAGAAATTAATATTTTAATATAATGTAGGATAAAAGTACAAGGAAAATGTGCAGCCCTAATAAAATGCATATCCAGTTAGATGCGTCACTCTCAGCACAAAATTAAACACTGACGAAGAATCATGGGTCTTCGGCATTCACCGGCTAGAACAGAAGGATTATATGCTCATCATTTTCAAGCAATCTACTTCAACCTACAAAAAGTCAAGTTTTTAGAATTGATTTAAACTAATGGCATGAACCTATAATCAGAAATCAGATTAATGTCGGAAGCAGATCCCATCCATGCCTACCTACACTAACAGTTCTACAAAGGTACAGAAGGAAACAAAAGGACGCTGGAATGATTTCTTTCTGACTGTTTGCTACAGTTATGTTTGGATGATATAGTTGGCCTTGAAACAGTTCCTAGGTTTCAAAAATAACACAGGATATTGAAACTGATCCACCATCATACATTTGAGATTCAACTAATATAGACTTAATGAATGCATACGTCTCAACAAACATCTATCACAGGTAAAATGTTCCAAGAGTCGTAGCTCCAAAATTCCAAAAGTCGCAGCTCCAAAAATGGGACCAGAACAGCTTTTGGCCTATCTTATATAAAAAGTCAGGTGGGTCCAATCAATAATCATCAGGCAGACATTCAGTGTGCAACATCAACATAATTCATAAGCTAACATTATATATCTACAGTGACCAAAAAAGTCTGACACATATATTCCCAATGACACCAATGAAATATATTCCACTTCTGACAAGTGATTCATCAGCATTAGAGGTTATCTGCAATAGGACCAAATAAATGACGGCAAAAGATGTTGAACAGAACCATTTGTAAATGATATTAAAAAATTGCTATAAACACAATTGATTAAATGGCTAATATTTGTCAAAGAGGCGATATGTCCAGTGGTGGCTCATTAAATGTATAATGCAAACTCAAGTCAGCAGTGTAGATCACCGACTTCAGTTACCTCTAATGCAAATGCGTGCACTAATTTACAGCACTGACCATTTCTTTTCTACGCATGACTTTCTGAATGTTTATCAAAATAATGAACCCTAATCAAACACAATATTTAATTGATGTTGTTATGTTTCTCAGCAAGTGTCAATATGACTTCTTGAAAGTTTATCGGGAACCGATCAAGTGCACTCGGGTGCAAAAACTTATTTTCTTATTTTTTTTGAAAATTTTTTATAAAACTATTAATTTAAGTGTATTTAACATGTGCATCAATTTTTACTATTTTTTGGGACTTTTAGATACTAAAAATGCCACTGATTTTTAAAAATCTAAAAATCCACGAAATTGGTAAAAATTGATATACATGTTAAATACACTTAGGGTGTGTTTGGCAATGAGGAAAAAATGTCAATTTAAAACTTCTCAATCTAAAACTTTTCACTCTCTACAATTATCATATTTTTTAATCATTTTTTCACATTTTCCCATACAACTAACCTACTTTTCAATCATTTCTACACAACTACCCACACAATTAACCTATATATTTTAACTTTATCATCTTTACTCCTCATTATTACCCCTATCATATCACATCATTTGACAACTTTTACTCTCTAAAACTTTTCATCAAAAGTTTTATTCATTCCCAAACACACCCTTAGATTAACAATTTTATGAAAAAATTTTAAAAAATTTTTAAAAAATAGGTATTTGCGCCCAGGTGCATTTAATAATATCCTAAGTTTATCAAAATAAATAATGAGCCATAACCAAATACAAGAGTCATGCATCAACCTCACACTACATATAAATATAACACAAGGAGAGAGAAAAATGAAACAAAATTAATGATCCATCCAAGAAACGAGTGGACATAATCAAGCCATATGAACTGTATGAATGAGTAAATTTTTGTTGCAATATTTTCAGAACAATCATTATTGAATTATTCATTCAATTATAAAGAACTTGAATTCATACAATTATGTCTTATGCATAGTTTCCAAAAAAACACTAATACAGCTAAACAACATTAATTATATTGTGATTGTAGTACCCACTTATAGATTAGACAAATAACCCAAAAATGCATGTAATTTTAAAAAATAATAATAAAAAGAAAGCAGGCAAAGAGATTAAAAGCACAGTTGCGTACCCTTAAAAGTGGAAACTTCAAGGACAACAACTCCAACATCTGTGTCGTCTCCTGTGTATCAGGTGCAAATGCCAGGTGCTCACCTCTTGCACACAGCAGTTCCAGGATAGACTCAAAGCTTGGAGATATCCTGCTCTTGCCAACTTCAACAAACATGCCTGTTCTTATATACCTGAAAACTACCCCGGCCAAATTACAAGTCTGCAAAACAATCTCAAAAACCAACTGTCCCGTTCATCAAAGGCAGCATTTGGCAGAAAACGTGCAACAACAGACAAGAGGAGAACCATTTAGAATATTGTACATGCTCAAAATTCAATCCTGATGGATATCATGGTCAACTGTGATGACAAGAAAGAGAAAAAAAAAACAAAAAGCATTTGCTTGCGAGATCATACAACAACATGATTAATGGTGGTGGCAAGAGAGAGGAAAAAAAGAAGCATTTACCGGCAAAATGATACAGCAACAACAACAAAACCACCACCACCACTAGAACCTCACGGAATCAACTACTACCGCTACTACACACCAGAACCAATCACAGTACCAAGAAAGAACCAGAACCAATCACAGAACCAAGAAAGAGGAAGACAAAGGTTTAATGAAGAGGTGATTCAAAATGCAAAAAAAGGACGAATAAAGGCACCAAAAAAAAGAGAGAGAGATACAGGGTTCAGCTGAAGAAGTGATTCAAAAACGAAATTTGCAAAACATAAAATAAAAAGTAAAAAAAAATCCATTTGGCCTCAAGTCTGGTTCAAATCACAAATGCTAAGTGAATAGCTGGAATAGAAATCACTCCAACAAACATCTAGTACAAATCAACTCTCCAAGCCAATTCCAATACCAAGGAAAAAAATTTCAAAAAAAAAAAAAAAGCAAAGAAACTGTGCTTGGATGCAAAAGTGACTCGAATCACCAAAATAAACCAAATGAAAAATATTAAATTCACTGTTGCAAATTCCAACTCAAAATGACACCAGAATGCCAACAAAGAGACGAACAAAAAGGAGCATTCAGCTGAGGAAAACACTAAAATGGAAAAAAATAATAAAAACAAATTTATTTATTTTTTTTTAAAAAAAAAAAACAAGTTACGCCAAATTCTCAGATTCCAATTCGAGTGAAGGCCACTGTCGATCACTACATCACGAAAGGCATAATCAAAGAGCAGTCTTCCACTGCGCATGCAACTCAAAACGCCAAAACAATCCAAATGTAAGAAATCGATATCATAGAAAATTCTAAACAAAAAGAAAAACTGTCAAATGATAGGTTTCGAATTCACTCCGAGTTCTCGAATTCCAATTACAGCAAGACCATAACCAATACCAGCATCACGAAAGGAAAATCAAAAACAATCTTCTGCAGTGAAAGCAAAGCAAAAACACCAAAAACAAACCATACCACGGATCCCCAAATCACCAAAAAACTCTCGAACATCAATTCAGCAACGAACTCAACTCAAATTCCAAAAAATAAAAAAATAAAAAAATCTAACGACAGATTTCAAAATCACTCCAACTTCTCAAATTCGCATTCAAGCGAAGAGCACAACCAACATCAACACCACGAAAGCCATAATCTCAAAAAGAAGTCTTCCTCCGCCAAAACAGCTCAAAACGTCGAAGCAAACCAAAGGAGAAATTTTCAATCCCCGAAAATTCTCAAACTCCAATTCAAATTTACACTTGGGCAAGAACAGAGAGAAAGAGAGAGGTGGAGATTTACGGTTGTGCGGGATGAATTTGCGTGTCGACTCTCGTCCGCACTGCGATCAGCATCAGCATGACGACAGTAGGGAGCAGAATCTGCGACAGAGAGCAAAGCAGTCATCGTCAACAGCCTCAGAAACTAAGAAAAACCAGAGACAAATGGCTTGTGTGTTGGCGTGCGCTCGAGAGATGATGGAAGAAGGTAGTTTTGGATTGGAGCTGCGGGCTCCTGCTGGTTTCAGGCAGCTCCACCTCACCTCCGTGCACGTCGTGAAGGGATGGCGGACTTTCAGAAGCCAGTTCTTGCGGAGCATCGCTCGCAGCTGCCGCTGCGAACCGCCCATCTCTGCTTCACTCTCCTCTCCCTCTCACTGTCCCTCTCCCTCTCACGTCCTCCTCGTCCCTCTCCTCTCTCCTCGACGCTCTCCTCCGCCGTCCACAGCCGTCTCTGCGCTCCACAGCCGTTCTCCCTCTCCCTCCCTCTTTCAGAGTCTTTTTCGGTTGGGTTGAAAAGCGTGGTAAAGACGCCGCCCCAACGGTTGTTCGCATGGACCCCCATGAATTTTTTTTTATTTTGCAGTAAAACTATACAATTGGCAATTGCTGGTATGAAGTATCTTAATTGTTTTACAAATTTGTCGCCGTGAGTTCTGGAAAACTTCCAAAATATAGGTAAAATTAATGATCGGGATCCGTGATAGATCGGATTGAAGGCACCCAGCATAGACAAAAAGATAATTTTAGTAAGATGATTATGTAAGGGAATAAAGATAAGCACAAAAAAAAAAAAAAATTAGTACGACGAATTTGAAAATTTGTTAACGGAATTAAAATCAACTAAAGAGTTGGAAAAATTAGTGATCTGCAGAATGGATGTTCAATTATAAGTATTTATTGTATCTCGCGATTAAAAAAATGGAAATGCAAAAATATCAAATCAGCAACTCTACTTACGTGGAAAAAGAAAATTTATCTATTTTGATCAAATAAATATTTGATATTCTCATATTTGTGAAGTTCTTTTGCAACATATTTAAAACATCAACCGCTATTAGTTTTGTACTGATTAAATGTTAATCGGTCAAACACCCGCTTAAGAACACGATGTAGCTCAATCCAATATTATTTTTCTATCCTTTGTAGAATCCCCTATTTCCAATATATAATAATTTTCATATAATCTTTTATTTCCCACTGCAAACTGATGTAATCTTCTCATTTAAATTGGCTTACTAAGCCTAATATAATTTTAACTGTGTTCAAGTTTATTTTAAGTATTTCTACAAAATGAATAATTGTGAATTCATGAGGTAAATTTTACAAAATTAAAAATGAAAAGACAAATACAAATAACTCCATAATTAAAGCAAGTACTTATTTCTCATCCTTCATTGATCATAATAATAGATTCTTATTCAAGCGCGCTCTTTAATTCATAGATCATCTTTTACTTACATCTACTTTAAGACTAAATTTTATTTAAATTCACAGAACAAATATATGGGGACTCTAGTCTTCTGGAACTGCAAGCCATGAATGTATTTGATTGATAGTAAAACTCTCTGATAAAAAGTTTGTAAGGTAAAAGTTTTCAAATCAATATAAAATTATATAATATGATAAGGATAATGATGGTGTATAAATAAGATAAAGTTAAAAAAGATATATTAAGTGTGCATATAGCTGTGTGGAAATGATAGGAAAATATTATAATTTATATAGAAAAATGTGAAAAAATAATCAAAAATAAAATAATTACAAAAAATAAAAAAAATTTATTGATATTTTTTTAGCCCAACTAAACACACCTCCACACAAGAAAGGAAAGGATTAAAGAAACTGCAGAAATTACAAGGGAGCGCAAAAGAATAAACCCAAACCAAACCGACGACCAAGTGGCCCGGGGATGGTTCAGAGGCGGAAGGGGGTCCCACCGGCACCATCTCCACAGATCGGGATTATCGCACGTGATCCACACCGACCATGGCTGCATTGGCCGCCACCAACGCGCCACTTCAACTGGAATTCCGACCTTCCTTTTTTTTTTTTTTTTTTTTTTTTAATTTATTGACGGCCTTCGAAGTATTTGAACGGCGGTAATTGTACAATCCAATGAAACCTCTGCATCTCGGCTTTAAAAATATTTTTAAAATCCTGGGCCCAAAACGCCGTATGAAGGGTACGTTTCTTACATGGTTGCAATTTACATGCTCTCAAAAAAAAATTATTTTTATGGAAAACTTTTCAGACTTAAATTTTTTATCTAAAACTTTTTTCTGTATGTAATTATGTTAATTTTCAATTATTTCATCATATTTTTCTCTGCTTTACTTTTTAATTATTTTTCACAATTTTCGTAAAATTATTCTATTTTTTATCATTACCCTAATAATATCACAATATTTTTTATATTTCAAAAATTTGTATACTAAAAATTTTTCTCTATTTTATTACTTCCAAAACATACTCGATTTCCTCATATCCATTTTTCTATCAAATTCAACAAATTTTCAGTAATTTAATATTTTATTAAAGGTGTGTTTTCATGTAAAATTTTCAAACTAAAACTTTTACATTTAAAATATTTGTCTTTCTACAACTATTCTACTTTTCAACCATTATTATCATATTTTTATATACTTATTTTACTTTTTAATCATTTCTTCGTAATTTGTCATTCAACTATCTTATTTTTTAATCCTGACTCATACCATATTACATCATTTTTTCTATTTTAAAAGTTTTTCTATTAGAAATTTTTTCTCCCAAAAATTTCATGACCTCCCAAACACACCAAATTTTAAAAAATTTATAAATGCATATATCATCCCATGTGGGATATGTATTTATATCTATTTTATTAATTTTTAAAATTGTAAATAAAATATCAAATAATCATTTAACATAAGAAAGATCCTATAAATTTAGGACAATTGAAACTTTTCAATTTAAAAATTTCTACTCTTCATAATTATTCTATTTTTTAATAGTTTATTCACATTTCTTTATACAACTACTCCACTTTTTAATCATTTTTAAAAAATTACTCACATAACTAACTTATTTATTTTAATTTTAATTTTTTTACTTTTTATCATTACCCTTATCATACCACATCATTTGTTTTCAGTTCGAATTTCTTTTATATCAAAAATTTTTCATCTACTCACCAAAAAAAATCATCTACAAATTTTTTCAATTGGCAAGCACTCAAAATGAAATTCTGCCCATGTTGTACCTGTAAATATCCGGCAGAATATGTACCGTTCTCAAGTTGCACCAGCGTATCCAGTAACAAATTTGACTGGAGGAGGCTGCTTCGCAATCTCTGAGACTCCGACGTGCCTGGTGCCTGGCGCCTGGCGCCCCACGGGCCACGGCTCTTGTGTCTTTTGACTTTGCGTGCAAGCAGTGCATCGGAATAAACGGGCTTATGCTGGGATTCCGTGCTCTCAGATGCACAGAAATCTATCTGCTGCTCTGTTGTTTTTAGATTTGTCGTCTGGCCATGATTAGATCCAAACCATCCGTTACATTTACAATCATTTCTTCAATCAGTATTGTTAACATAAACTCGAATTTGTTATATCTGGGAAAATATTACAGAAAGCCATTTAAAAATTATTATTGTAACTATAAATTTCAAATAATAATTTACTTAATCATGTACAAGTAAAACGGGGTACCCTAGAATTCGCGCTGATGTATGGTGCATTGGAAATAAGGTTAACTCTCTTTACGCGAAATTCGAAATTAATTTACTGCTTTAATTATTTTAATTATGGTGATTTTATTTTTTATTATTCTATATATGACAATAACAACAAAATAGTATCTAAAACCTGCAATAATAGAAAATACGAGGTTCTTAATTGTAATTAAGCTGATAAATTATCAGGAATAGGGTGTGTGAAATAGTTATATTAGAAATAAATAAAACTAAAAAATGACAAGAACAACTGATGATTCAAACTATAGGTGTGTTTGGTAATGAATAAAACTTTTGGTGAAAAGTTTTGGAGAGTAAAAGTTGTCAAATGATGTGATATGATCGAGGTAATGATAAGTAGTAAAGAAGATAAAGTTAAAATAGATAGTTTTTTTTTTTGATGAACGGACACAGCCCTATCCTGATCCCCTTCCGATTTGGAAGGGTAACGGGATGGAGAGATCCAAGATTTCATTTCTAAAAAAATTATCTGTACAAATTTTCTCCAAAATGGCTTGGGGGGGTTTCCCCACCAAGTTTGGTGTTCCAAAATTGAAATAGACATGAAATCAGCTAAGGCGTGGGCAACAGCATTTCCCTGCCTTAATACATGATGGACTAAGATGTGGGGAGCCATGGATAGTAAAACCTTAATTTCGTCTATGAGAACCCCTGCCGGTGCACAAATCGGTCCATCGTTTGCCAAGAAGTTACACAGAAGTAGAGAGTCGGTCTCCATCAGAATGTTCCCCAACATGAGGTTGACAGCCCACCTAGCCCCTAATAGAAATGCATTTGCTTCCATGAGCAAGGGCTCCATGTTGCCCTCCCGCCTCCATCCCCGAGCAGCAAAAAAGACTCCTCTATAGTCCCTGATGACCGCAGCAAAGCCCATCAATTCCCTATCCTTGCATGTCCTAGCATCAACATTGATCTTGAAGGCCCCGTATGGCGGTTTGGTCCACCTAGGCACTAGCGGTCGGTTCAAGTAGCCACCCATCATGAGGGGCTTAGCTCTTCTGTGATCCTCGAAGAAATCTTCGCACCATTCGAGTATATCCGTGAAAACTGGTCATACGCCACCCTCCCTAAAGGAATTCTGCAGATACCATACCTGCCAACAGCACAGGATGAAGATTGCTAGATCATATGACCTGTTTTTATGAGTAAACATTCTCAAAATTTCCTAGACTGTCAATCCCCGTGTGGTACCACGACCTGGTCGCCAGCACGATCCCCTTGTATGCCCACATCTCAGGAACAGATGATTGACATCCTCGGCCTCAGACCTGCAAAGCAAACATTGAGGCTCCACAGTAATACCCCTATCAAACAGATTCTGCAATGTGGGCAGAGCATTCCTAAAAAGTCGCCACCCAAATATTATCACTTTGCTTGGTAGCATTGTTGGCCATATGGCTTGATAGATAGCTTCGTCACGGGAGGCCTCATCAACCGAGCATAGAACTCTATATGCCGATTTGACAGAAAAAGCTCCATTTGGTTCATGCATCCAAAAAAGACGGTCCTCCTGAGCATGTGATGAGGTATAATTTAGTCTATAAAATCATATGATTTTGCATGTAAAAAAAAAAAAAAAAAAAAAAAAAAAAGAGAAAATAGAGACAAGTGCGGCGGAGTTCGATGGCGCAGCGGCGGTTTGAAGTTGCGTCGAGCCCATCAATGAAATGCCGCAGATTTTCAACACCCAGCAGCTAGCGGCTCGCTTGAATTCCGCGCCTGCAGCTGGCCAAGGCTCGTCGGTGATCCACAGCATCTTGCCGGAGCAGCCGCTCGGTGGTGCGGCCGCTTCGGATGCCAAGGACGGCAGAGCCCATGGAAGATCGATCCCCTAACTACGTTTCTCATTAATCAGCGGCGTTTCAGAGATTTCAGTCTCAGCAGATCGTCGAAATCAATCCCTCCCGCGGTGGAATTTGTCCGCACACGAGCCATCATCGGTA
Source organism: Annona cherimola (assembly GCA_030490835.1). Taxonomy (NCBI): domain Eukaryota; kingdom Viridiplantae; phylum Streptophyta; class Magnoliopsida; order Magnoliales; family Annonaceae; genus Annona; species Annona cherimola. The sequence continues at coordinate 120,905,259 of CM059972.1, read as the reverse complement.
AATTTGGAGCTGTCTGTCGATCGGACGGCAGGGGACTCTGCTACGCGTCTGAGCGCTCCGGCTTCTTCAGCTGCGAGTAGGCGCCTAGCTCTCGGTGGTTCAGCCGCAAACTCGGATGATTCTGAGTCGGGGACTCGAGAGTTGAATCCGCGAGTGTTTAGTTGTGAACTTGAGAGAAACGGATGCGGCGAAAGTCGGCAACTTTTGCTGTCGCCGGACTCGTTTCGGAAGATGTGGCTGATGGCTAAAGCGGCAGTTGGTTCCCTCGCCCCGGCTCTCTACTCTCTCGGTGTTCAATGGCAGCGGCGGCTCCAAGAACGACAAAGACCTCCGCGCCGGCGTCTCCCTCTGTGCTCGCGCTGCTTTTCTCGGCCACGTCGATGCACTCCGAGAGCTCGGTCACTGCCTCCAGGATGGGAGCGGCATCCGACAGAACATCGCAGAGGACTGCCGGTTCCTTGTCCAGGCCAACGCCCGCGAGCTCGCCTCAGTTCTGTCGTCGTCCGCGCAACCACTGACGTGGCACCACCACCACCATCAGAGCCAAGGTCAGAGCCTCCATCACCGGCATGCCATCGGGTCAGGACACCCTTTGCTGAGCGATTTCAGCTGAAACGTGCCGCCGCTGGAAGCGCACCCGGCTAGCCGGGTTTTAGTGGAAATAGTATGAAATCTATCGAGTTGGGTTGAAATTGCGGATGCTTGTGCGTACGGGGACAGTTGGATACGGATAACGCGTGTTTGAAATGGTTTGGGGTGATTCGAACGGCTAGGGGGAGAAGCAGACATGGCGCCCGGCAATGGCGGTGGCTGGCTCTCGTTCTCCGTCTCGCTGCTTGAAATGCTGCCTACTTGCCACCAGTCCCAGCTGTGGCCGGGGAAGGCGATGATGCTGTACGGATCCTCTTATCCCCACTTATCATCAACATCTTCCTCTTAGAAACGCTTCTCCGACGCCTTCCGTGGAGATCAATGGCTGACTGCCGGAGCTCCTATCCCTTGCAAGGAAGGAAATGCAGCAGAACCAACCACCCACTGCCGAAGGTGGAAGATTTTCTGGCCAACCATATCCCTTCCATGGCCCAGTATTCCCGTACTATAGCCGACACTGCAGCTGCAGCTACAAGTGAGTCGTTGCTGTGCTCCATGTACGGTCGGACGTGATGATGATTACTGCAGCTGCGAGGACGAAGGTCAGCTTCGCCGAGTTCCCGGCTGGTCTAGTTCGGAGGGCGACGACTCTACGTCAGCAACCGGAAACAGACCACAGGGACAGTTTCTCAGCTGCTCTCCCGAGTCCGGAACCGAGCCGGCATTCTCCGATGCTGCCCGTGGTTTAACTTTGGTTGCATCTCAGGCATTTGAGAAAACCAGCGAGGTTGCGCTCAAGAAGGTGGCAGCCGATGGATCTATAGCAGAGAAGACGGTGTAGACGAGAACGAAGGCCATGCCGCCAAAGGACCAGGCGATGCTGAGGAGGCCGACGCCGTCCTTGGACTTGATGACCGATTCGTCGAGGCCCGGCGTCGTCACATACCAGATGTAGTGGATGAAGCTTTGCCCCTCGCAATCTTCGTGATGGACGGTACCGATTTGACCTGGGAGGGTCCGCGCGCCTGCAGCCCGGCGACGCCAGTAGCGCCTGATGACGGCGTGGATCTTAAGTGCTGGGGCTGGTAGAAAAGGAGGAGGATGATATGCATGGTGGCGCACAGAGGGTCCAATGCGCTCAGCATTTTCTGCATTTTTTTATCGTACTCGTAAAGCATTAAAATCACAAAGCTGAACGGAAAAGGGAGGAACCAGGCGTCATCTACAGCCTTTTGGATCGGAGCAGGGAGGCACGGGAGCATTTCGACAAGTATCATGAGCTTTCTGCAGACGCCCCTCTCGAGGATGAAACTCTTCGAGACGCAGGCTGAAAACTGAGAAAAGAAGGAGAAGGGAGAAAGCTTCGGCAGTATATTGAAATAACTGCGATGGTGAGCCTTTTTCTTGGTCTTCTTCTGGAGCACGCGGGGCACGCGATCATTGCGGCCACCGGGACCAGCACCGTCCTTGCTATCGCGACGTCTGTAGATGGAACGCTCAAGATACCGACGCAGTCGAAGCAGGAGACTCCGGCCATTGTCCGCATTGGCGATAAGCAGTGGTTCATCAGCACTGTCGGGACCTCGTCTTCTGTGATGAGTCTGAAGAACGTCGTTTCCCAAATCAAGCGGCTGATTGGCCGGCAATTCTCCGATCTAGAGCTCCAGCGCGATATCCAATCCATGCTGTTCAAGATCGTCGAAGGGCCGGATGGTTATCCGCTGGTTCAGGGACAGTATCTCGGTAAAACGAAAACGTTCACCCCCACGCAGTTGCTTGGAATCGTCTTCAAGTGGGTCCGGTAGAAGCAGTTCTGCGGGAAAAGCGGTTCCGCGCAAGTGCAGCTTGGCACCCAAGCAAACGAAGCTCCGCGGGAACGATTTTACTGAAATGATTCCGCGGCAACGAAGTTCCGCGGGAAAAGCGGTTCCGCGTGAATCCGGTTCCGCGCAAGGCAACGAAGTTCCGCGGGAATGTGAGTTCCGCGGGAACGACAGTAGCCGCGGAACTCGCACCAAGCCGGCCAACTCGCACCAAGCCGGCCAAAAATCTATAAATACCCACTTGAAGCTTCTCATTTGGACACAACGACGAGAGGAGGAGACGGCGAAAAAAAAAAAAAACAGAGAGAGAGCGAGGAGAGGGCGAGGACGAGCAAGAGAGATCTCTCCCGCGCTCAAAAAAAAAAGAGGGAAGGTGAGTTCTCAGATATATATTTTTGAGTTTCTTTAATATATATATATATATATATTATATATAAATATATATATACATATATATTATTTTCAAAAACTACTTTTCCCAGCGTGGATACTCCCCGACTGGCGGGTTGAATTGACACACGGGTTAAGTATATTTTCTCCTATAAAAATATATATATGTATATTATTTATATATAAATATATATATACATATATATTATTTTCAAAAACTACTTTTCCTAACGTGGATACTCCCCGACTGGCGGGTTGAATTGACACACGGGTTAAGTATATTTTCTCCTATAAAAATATATATATGTATATTATTTATATATAAATATATATATACATATATATTATTTTCAAAAACTACTTTTCCCAACGTGGATACTCCCCGACTGGCGGGTTGAATTGACACACGAGTTAAGTATATTTTCTCCTATAAAAATATATATATGTATATTATTTATATATAAATATATATACATATATATTATTTTCAAAAACTACTTTTCCCAACGTGGATACTCCCCGACTGGCGGGTTGAACTGACACACGGGTTAAGTATATTTGCTCCTACAAAAATATATATATGTATATTATTTATATATAAATATATATATACATATATATTATTTTCAAAAACTACTTTTCCCAACGTGGATACTCCCCGACTGGCGGGTTGAATTGACACACGGGTTAAGTATATTTTCTCCTATAAAAATATATATATGTATATTATTTATATATAAATATATATATACATATATATTATTTTCAAAAACTACTTTTCCCAACGTGGATACTCCCCGACTGGCGGGTTGAATTGACACACGGGTTAAGTATATTTTCCCTCTTATGAAAATAAAAATAAATATATATGTATTTTCTATAAAAATATATCAGAATATACATATATATTCAAAGGCATCCAAAAATTAAGATTTTGACTTCTAAGATTATATAAATATATATATACATATATATATATATCAAAAAAAAAATGATGACGACTTCTTCGCTCAATCCGAGCCAAAAATCTCTAAAAAGCCCAAGCTGGCTCAAAATTTTCCAAAAAGCCCAAGCTGGCCCAAAAATCTCCAAAAAGCCCAAGATGGCTAAAAACTCTCCAAAAAGCCCAAGCTGGCCCAAAAATCTCCAAAAATCCCAAGATGGCTAAAAATTCTCCAAAAAGCCCAAGCTGGCTGAAAATTTTCCAAAAAGCCCAAGTTGGCCCAAAAATCTCCAAAAAGCCCAAGATGGCTAAAAACTCTCCAAAAAGCCCAAGATGGCTAAAAACTCTCCAAAAAGCCCAAGCTGGCTCAAAATTTTCCAAAAAGCCCAAGATGGCTAAAAACCCTCAAAAAAGCCCAAGATGGCTAAAAACCCTCAAAAAAGCCCAAGCTGGCTCAAAACTCTACAAAAAAGCCCAAGATGGCTACCAACCCTCCAAAAAGCTTGAGATAGCTCAAAAATCTCCAAAAAGCCCAAGATGACTCAAAAATCCCCCAACAAGCCCAGTTGGGCTCAAACCCTTTTTAATGGTCAAAGTTGACCTAAAAAAATACTTTTAAACCCGGTTAAATCCATTTCTTGGTAAAACCACCCAATTATTCAATCCAGAGGCTGAAAGCGGGAGACGCTGGTTTCTTGTACAAGTACAGAAGCTGAAAGCGGGACACGCTGGTCTGCTGTGTAAATCCAGAAGCTAAGAGCGCACTTAGTTTGCTGTGTAGGGTCACTAGTGTAGCCGACGGGCCCCTCACTAGTTCCCAAACCGAGTCATCGCTGGTCGACGGGCTAAGCGTAAACTCATATTTATGTCATGGCGCGTGGCGTCATGTACCTCATATTCAAATTATGGCGCGTGGCGTCATATACCCCATATTTAAGTCATGGCGCGTGGCGTCATGTACTTCATATTCAAGTTATGGCGCGTGGCGTCATATACCTCACATTCGAGTCACGGCGCGGGGCGAAGTGTACTCATTTATCTTTATATTTTTGTTAGACACGATTTTTCGTGCACTTGTAAAGACGTAGAAGGATCTTCTACGCACTTCATTACTATTAAGCATTTTTTTTTTTTTTGGACCATTGTATTCAGCTCTTTTAATCAAGGGTTTTCTCGTTAGAGATGTAAAATCAGAATGTAGAACACAATGCAAAATATTTCTGTGATATACTTTTCGGACTCGGTTAAAGAATTGGATGCTTTAAAATTTTGCTGGGAAATTAATTAAGCATTTATTCTCAAAGCCACAGGGAAACAATTTTATCTTTAACCAAGTGTATGAATTATGATATGATTTTCTCACGAGGCCGGAACAGCATGTGAGGAGAGAGGAATAGTATTTATATCGCACCATCCATGGTTTCCCACCGCTGCAAGAATGAGTTCCCTGTTCCAAGTCTTTGTTTCCTTGTTGATGAAATGGCTAACTGTCACATCTTCTGAGATAGAAAGAGGGAGGGGCCCGACCTTAGTTAATCTCATGTCCGTCCATCTATCTGCGAAGAACCTTACCTGTTCCCCATTGCTAATCCGCCATTTGCATCCGTTTCAGATTACATCTCTTGCTTTTAGTATGCTCTTCCATGTGAATGAGTCTGAAGGGTTCTCCTTACAATCCCAAATGTCAGCATTCGGGAAGTAACGAGCTTTTAGAACCTTGAAGCACAGCGAATTAGTTGAGGTTGTTAACCTCCAAACGTGTTTAGCAAGGAGTGAATAATTGAAGTTATGAATATCTCTAAAGCCAAGCCCTCCCGACAGTTTAGATCTGCACATGTCTTTCCAGGCTACCCAACTCATTTTACGCTTGTTCCCGCTTTCGCCCCACCAAAATCTGCTTAGCAATCTATTAATCTCCCTACAAAACGATTTAGGCATCAGAAATATACTCATTGTGTATGTCGGGATAGCTTGAGCAACCTCCTTAATCAGCACCTCTTTTCCTCCCCAGGAGTGTAATCTTCCTTTCCATCCCTGAATCTTTTGCCATATGCGCTCCTTAAGTCCCTTGAACATTCCCTTCTTGGACCTGCCAAGCCATGCAGGTAGGCCGAGGTATTGATGAAATTCCTGACCCAAGGAGCCAACAGATGGGTTAACTCTACCTTGGAGTTGCTTCCCACATTTGGGTTAAAGAAAATCGAGATTTTATCAACATTGATCACCTGTCCCGATGCCCTCGAGTATTGCTTTAGGATGTTCATGAAGTTACTAATATCCTGACATGTAGCCCGAATGAAAATGAGAGCATCATCTGCAAATAACAAGTGGGAGAGGGTTGGCCCCCTTGGGTTAAGCCTTATACCATGTATGTTCCCATGTGCAACCGCATTAGAGATAAGGGCAGATATGCCCTTGGGCCAAATGATAAACAAGTAGGGGGATAGTGGGTCTCCCTGCCGAAGGCCCCTGAAGGGTTGGAAATATCCAGATTTGAAGTCATTGATATTCACCCTGTATTGTACAGTTGTTACACACTTCATGATCCAGTTTATTCATGTAGGGCTGAAATTCATTGCTTCCATAATCTGTTGTAGGAAACACCATTCCACTTTGTCATATGCTTTTGACATGTCCAACTTTATAGCCATTTCCTGCTTTTTTCCCTTTTTCCGTCTTCGCAGAGCATGGATCGCTTCGTAAGCAACTAGCATGCTGTCAGTGATCAATCTCCCCGGGACGAAAGCACTTTGTTGCTCACAGATAACATCCTTGAGTGGTATCTTAAAATAGATAGGTTAGTTGTGAAGAAAATTGTGTAGAAATGATTGAAAAGTAGGGTAGTTGTATAGGAAAATGTGAAAAAATGATTAAAAAATATGATAGTTGTAGAGAATGAAAAGTTTTAGATTGAAAAGTTTTAACTTGACATGTTTTATTAATTGTCAAACACACTCTATAAAGAAACGTCAACCCATACGGGACCCCATGCGTTTGGGTGTAGCAACTTTTTCTATTTTTTTGGTTTTTTTATGAATGTGTAGAGCTAGATATGTTTAACTTATAAACCAAGTTTTTACCATTTTTGGATGCTTTTAAGTATTTTTTATTTTTAAATATAATGACATTTTTGTAATTTCTGACTCAAAAATTTACAAAAAACGACATTGTATTTTAAAATCAAAAAATACTTAAAAGCGTACAAAAGTTATAAAACTTGATTTATAGGTTAAATACACCAAACTTTACATATTTATAAAAATTTAAAAATATTTGTGGAGGGTACCATGGCCAGATGCATGGGGTCCCATGCGGGATTTACAAAACATGTTCTTACTTGCATATGACGTTTGTGGTATATTGTAGTGTATTTGGTATCCTATAAATGTAAAATAAAAAAAACTTTATTTCTACACAATTTCTGGTATTATTTGATATTTTAATTTTCTTCTTTTAATTACTTTTATATTTTATTCATTTTCAGTGTCTTTTCATAAAATTATTCTATCTATTTTAATTTTATTTCTCTACTCCTACTAAATACCTTTATTATATGATATTACTCTTTCACATTTTCAATTTTTTTCATTTTTTTTACTTTTTAACATTTACTTTTACATCTTACGAATGTTTCAATAGGATGTTTTAAAGGGGCAAAGAGGCGTAGACTTCTTATAATTACATGACATTTAATTATTTAACAATTTAAGCAGTTTTATATGTATTCTATTATTATTTATACATTTAGGTTGCATCTGGTAATGGGAACAAAAAAATTTCTATCCTTTTTACTGCAACGTTTGCATCTTTTAATTTGATTTTACATTTTAACTATTAAAATAAATTATTTTTTCTCAAATAATTTTGAACATCTTTTTATTACTACCTTATTTTAATTGATGGACATCATTACCAGCTATTTTATTGCAGTCAATGTCTTTCCTATGACGCATCCAACCAAACAAACTACTTGCGTAAATCCGTGTTGGATGATGGCTCGAAATTTTTTTTTTTCAAATAATGAAATTGGTCCCAACTCTTGATGTCACCAGATGTCAATGGGATAGGATGAAAATGAGATGAAATCTAACTTTTTATTCTTAAAAAATACTGTTCTTATTTTTAAAAAATAACGAAATAACAATATACTTTTTTTTATTTTCCATACAATTTTTACTAATTTTCATATGACTTCTAATATCAACAAATAATTACACTTTTTACATTCTAACCCACAGCTTATCCCATCCTATAACCGACCAAAATTGGGCCAGTTGGTTTTGCCTCCACGCATCCCATTTTATAGCAAAATTCTCTTTAGGACTATGATGCAATGCAACTTATGCGTTGATGCATCCTTCATTTTTTAATAAAAAGCGCAAATTACAAATAACTCATAGATTTTGTCTCTTATTTCAAGTATTATATGATGTTTCAATAATTCTAAATGTACTCGCATAATTTGCTTAAAATCTCAAACGTACACATATTTGTTTGAAATGAAAAACACATTTAACTCTAATTATGATTTTAAGTTAAAAATTAATATTAGTCCTTCTACTTTTACAAACATATGTTCTTGATTTATAAATTAAATATAACTAGATTAATAATTTTATAAAAAAAATTTAAAAAAATACGTGTTTTGGATCATTCTAAATTGACTCCATGTCAGTCGTCATTTCAGACCATTGAAAATGATGAGGCATATATTTGAAATTATAAGCAAAATATGTCCTAAAAAATCAATACCTAGTTATTTATAACATTTATTGAGGTGTATTTATTTTTAAATCTAAAAATCATAAATTCAAATTATTTTAAATTAGATATTTAATCTTAATTTATAATTTGCTCTCTAACAATCTTAGATATGTAACTTTTCAATTAAAGCGATTTTTGACAGTATATAAAATATCTATTAATAAAAATAACAAAAGATTTGAAATTTTGTCTATTGTGTTTGGGAGGTGATAAAAATTTTAGATGAAATTTTTTTCGAATTAATAGAAAACGATATGATATAATAAGAGTAATGATAAAGAAGAGAAAGAATAAAATTAAAATGGATAAGTTAATTGTATAAGTAGTTACGTAAAAATAATTAAAAAATAGGATAGTTATATACAAAAATATGAAATTAAAATAATTTAATCATGAAAATCGAAAAATTTTAAATTAAAAAATTTTAATACAAAGAGTTTTGGTTGTAAACGATCATGCCCTTAGGGAGGAAAAAACTTTAGCACGCGGGCTGCACCAGATTATCCTTCCTTTCGACCGGAAGCCGTACCAGTGATGGGAATGCTATGTGGACCACATTTGAAAGGAATGATTTCCTTGTCATTTTATGGGCTTGTTCCGATATAGCAACCTGATTTCTTATCCCATGGTAAATAATTATCGACCAGTGGCCTGAAACTGAAACTGCTGCTGAATGGCGGGTCCCGTTTCGTCGGTCACGTGACATGGCATCTGCCGCATTCGGTACCATTTGTACTATTGTGCACAGGAGCGCACTTAGTACATGCAACACAAAAACTTATTTTTAATTTTTTAAAAAGTTTTTTTATGACCGTTAAAAGTAGATGTATTTAACATGTATATTAATTTTTATAATTTTTTTTATATTTGTAGATTTTTTTTAGTTTTTTCAAAATCAATGGCAATTTCGTAACTTGTAAATTACGAAACTGCTACTGATTTAAAAAAATCCAAAAAATATATGCAAATATTAAAAAATAGTACAAATTGACATGCATATTAAATGCAACTAGATTAACACTTGCATATAAATTTCAAAAAAAATGGGTTAAATACACCCAAGTGTATTGAAGCTAAGTGTACCCGGGTGCATTTGAAAATGTCCCTTTGTATGTAGGATCATGATACAACGCACTGAAGTACACTTATCTTTGGTGCACCCGAGTGCAAAAACTCATTTTTTAATTTTTTTAAAAAATTTTATACAACTGTTAATCTATGTGTATTTAACATGTATATCAATTTTTACTATTTTGAATACTTTTATTTTTTTATTTTTTATTTTTTAAAATCAATGACATTTTCATAATTTATGAATCATAAAAATGTCACTGATTTGAAAATTTAAAAAATTTAAAAATTGATACACAAGATAAATATGGCTAGATTAACAATTGTAGAAAAAATTGTCAAAAAAATTTTAAAAAAGGTGAAATGCACTTGGGTGCGTCCAGTCTATTCCACGCATGCATTTTCATCAGTTGCCTTTGGAATTTGAACTCCTAAATCCATAAAAACATGTTAAAACATAAATAGTAATGATACTATTACATTGGTCTAGCTAAACTTCAATTAGCACAGGCGCATTTATATAATTTTATTTTCAATAATTTCGTATGAAAATAATAAACTTCACATGATAATATTGTAACTTTAGATACATTTTTCAAAAAAATTTCAAATCAACATGTGTGGAGAAATTACTTAAATATCTCTAAAAACTATTAATTTTTTAATATAAACTACATATATAATTATAAATTTTGATATATAAATTAACTGGAATACTTGTATTAAACCCTCTTCTATATAATTTTCATTCATTTTTAATATCTTAAAGATTGATAAAAAAATCTACTTTATGTATTTATTTAGGGCATGTTTATCAACTCAAAAAAAAATTCAATCTAAAATATTTTACTCTTCACGATTACCTTATTTTTAATTATTTATTCACATCTCTTTATACAACTGTCCTATTTTTAAATCAGTACTACACGATTATCCATATAACTAACTTATATATTTAAACTTTATTATCTTTAACCCTCGTTATTACTCCTACTAATCGCATCATTTTCTTCAATTTGAAAATTTTTTACACCAAAAACTTTTCATTCAAAAGTTTTATTACTTTCAAAACAAACCATTTGCATCATTTATATTATCATAGTAAGTCTTTTATTTCTCCGGTGTAACTGTGCATGAGCCCTATCAACAAATGCATGAAGTCAACGCAATAAAATATTTTAATATTAGATATTAATTTTAAAGTAATATTTAGGAAGATAATTTGAGCTCCTGAAACTCGGGTTCATCTTAGTGCTAACTTTAACCCTATATGTAAAACATTAATCCTAACTATAATCTTATTTATAAAATCTAAACCCTGATCCTATTTTTGAAAATCAGGTTTGAGCTGAAATTTAGGTTAATAAATTTACATTTTATTTAAGAGTGATAAGTTTAAATTTTCATATAAATATATAATAATAACAAATCATGTAACTAAAAATAATAATATATAGTGAAAATACATATTGTTTAAAAATATAGCAATATGAAGAATATTTTTAGAAGAAAATTTAACATAAAAATAAGTTAAAAAGAAAATTAATGAATGTAAAAGTAAATAATAGAAATAAAAAAATAAATATAAATGATGATAATATATTTTATTTATAATATAATTATAATATGCCAAACATATATTCAAATATAAATACAAATAACATAAAATATACAAAACATAAAGAAATATTATATAAATATTATATAAAACATATTTTATAATAAATAAAAATAGAAAATCAGGCTCAAGTTCACTTGAACCTTAAACTCATCATATTTATAAATCGAGTTGCTCAGAGTTCAGATTTTTCAGGCTCGGGTTTGTAAAAATAAATTTTAACATTATTAGAAGTCGAGTTCGGGCTTAACATAACATAAGTTGCACCCCTAGTAATATTTTTAACATTTAAACTATATAAAATATTACTATTATGTGAATAAATAATTCTCTAAAGTATCAGTACATTATAATATATATGTTTTTAATAATTTACCAATAAATATATCTATTTTTAAGCAAATTTAGCTAATACATATATTTGATTTAGACGAAATTTTGTCTTTTAGATAAACAAATGATGTTGAATATAATTTTTGATGGGTATAAATATATTACACTCATCTCAACTAATATTACAAACAGACCCTGAGATATTCTTATAATTTTTTCTAACAACAATCTTAAAAACATTTCAACTGGTGGACAGTGGTAGGTGCTGCCTGTTCCGGCCTCGTGAGAAAATCATATCATAATTCATACACTTGGTTAAAGATAAAATTGTTTCCCTGTGGCTTTGAGAATAAATGCTTAATTAATTTCCCAGCAAAATTTTAAAGCATCCAATTCTTTAACCGAGTCCGAAAAGTATATCACAGAAATATTTTGCATTGTGTTCCACATTCTGATTTTACATCTCTAACGAGAAAACCCTTGATTAAAAGAGCTGAATACAATGGTCCATAAAAAAATGCTTAATAATAATGAAGTGCGTAGAAGATCCTTCTACGTCTTTACAAGTGCACGAAAAAATCGTGTCTGACAAAATATAAAGATAAATGAGTACACTTCGCCCCGCGCCGTGACTCGAATAGGAGGTATATGATGCCACGCGCCATAACTTGAATATGAAGTACATGACGCCACGCGCCATGACTTAAATATGGGGTATATGACGCCACGCGCCATAATTTGAATATGAGGTACATGACGCCACGCGCCATGACATAAATATGAGTTTACGCTTAGCCCGTCGACCAGCGATGACTCGGTTTGGGAACTAGTGAGGGGCCCGTCGGCTACACTAGTGACCCTACACAGCAAACTAAGTGCGCTCTTAGCTTCTGGATTTACACAGCAGACCAGCGTGTCCCGCTTTCAGCTTCTGTACTTGTACAAGAAACCAGCGTCTCCCGCTTTCAGCCTCTGGATTGAATAATTGGGTGGTTTTACCAAGAAATGGATTTAACCGGGTTTAAAAGTATTTTTAGGTCAACTTTGACCATTAAAAAGGGTTTGAGCCCAACTGGGCTTGTTGGGGGATTTTTGAGCCATCTTGCGCTTTTGGAGATTTTTGAGCTATCTCAAGCTTTTTGGAGGGTTGGTAGCCATCTTGGGCTTTTTTGTAGAGTTTTGGGCCATCATGGGCTTTTTGAAGAGTTTTGAGCCAGCTTGGGCTTTTTTGAGGGTTTTTAGCCATCTTGGGCTTTTTGGAAAATTTTGAGCCAGCTTGGGCTTTTTGGAGAGTTTTTAGCCATCTTGGGCTTTTTGGAGAGTTTTTAGCCATCTTGGGCTTTTTGGAGATTTTTGAGCCAGCTTGGGCTTTTTTGGAAAATTTTCAGCCAGCTTGGGCTTTTTGGAGAATTTTTAGCCATCTTGGGATTTTTGGAGATTTTTGGGCCAGCTTGGGCTTTTTGGAGAGTTTTTAGCCATCTTGGGCTTTTTGGAGATTTTTGGGCCAGCTTGGGCTTTTTGGAAAATTTTGAGCCAGCTTGGGCTTTTTTGGAAATTTTTGGCTCGGATTGAGCGAAGAAGTCGTCATCATTTTTTTTTGATATATATATATATGTATATATATTTATATAATCTTAGAAGTCAAAATCTTAATTTTTGGATGCCTTTGAATATATATGTATATTCTGATATATTTTTATAGAAAATACATATATATTTATTTTTATTTTCATAAGAGGGAAAATATACTTAACCCGTGTGTCAATTCAACCCGCCAGTCGGGGAGTATCCACGTTGGGAAAAGTAGTTTTTGAAAATAATATATATGTATATATATTTATATATAAATAATATACATATATATATTTTTATAGGAGAAAATATACTTAACCCGTGTGTCAATTCAACCCGCCAGTCGGGGAGTATCCACGTTGGGAAAAGTAGTTTTTGAAAATAATATATATGTATATATATATTTATATATAAATAATATACATATATATATTTTTATAGGAGAAAATATACTTAACCCGTGTGTCAATTCAACCCGCCAGTCGGGGAGTATCCACGTTAGGAAAAGTAGTTTTTGAAAATAATATATATGTATATATATATTTATATATAAATAATATACATATATATATTTTTATAGGAGAAAATATACTTAACCCGTGTGTCAATTCAACCCGCCAGTCGGGGAGTATCCACGTTGGGAAAAGTAGTTTTTAAAAATAATATATATGTATATATCTATTTATATATAAATAATATACATATATATATTTTTATAGGAGAAAATATACTTAACCCGTGTGTCAATTCAACCCGCCAGTCGGGGAGTATCCACGTTGGGAAAAGTAGTTTTTGAAAATAATATATATGTATATATATATATTTATATATAATATATATATATATATATTAAAGAAACTCAAAAATATATATCTGAGAACTCACCTTCCCTCTTTTTTTTTTGAGCGCGGGAGAGATCTCTCTTGCTCGTCCTCGCCCTCTCCTCGCTGTTGTGTCGAAATGAGTAGCCGAATGCGGCTATTTATAGGTTTTTGCCGGGTCTGGGATGGGTTCCGTGGCTGTGGATGCAAGCTCACGCGGAACCGTCTTCCCGCGGAACTGCCTTCGCGCGGAACCGCCCTCACGCGGAACTCATGTTCCCGCGGAACTTCGTTGCCGCGGAACCATTTTCACGCGGAACTTGTTCCCGCGGAACTTCGTTGCCGCTGAACCATCTTCACGCGGAACTTCAGGTTTCGTTACCCGCGGAACCGAGTCCACGCGGAACCATTTCGGTGCGAGCGTTTCCGCGGAATCTTCGTTTATGCGGAACTTAGTACACCTTTCATGCAACTATACCACTGAGTGCCGCTGAGATTCAAGGGCGTGAGGTCGCTCAACCTCTCAAGTTCTTCGGAAATATTGCCAGTGAGCAAGTTTCCATCTAAAGACAAAACTTCCAGCTTCGAGGGGTTTCAGAAACTCAGCGGAATCTGACCGGAGAAGGTATTGCCACCGAGCGGGAGCTGCAGCAAGAACCGAAGCTTGGAGAGATACGTCGGTATATCGCCAGAAAAGCGATTGCCTTCGATGTCGATAACCTACAAATAGCTGCACTGCTGAATCTCCAACGGGATCTCCCCACCCATCGCATTCCTTGCCAGGCTCATCTCCTTCAACATCGAGAGGTGGTCGTCCTCGTTCGGCGAAGACCCCCGGGATGCGTTCCTGGAGAGATTCAAGTCGGTCAGGTTCGATGCGCTGGTCAGAAGCCATGACGAGAAATCGCCCTGAATCCCATTTTCCTAAAGACCGAGCACCTGCAGAGAGCTCATCTCTGGCGGTGCGGCCAAAATGAGGGAGACCCCTAGCTGCCATTGCACTACTTCCATCTCATCATTGGTAACTAGGCAGCAATCGTGGCCTGGGGCGTCATCTGTTGTGCCTGCTGATGCTGCAAGTAATGCAGACCAGGTTGCATCGCAGAATTAGGAGGAAGTTGAGCATGTGCAGGCGTTGGTTGAGGTTGAGAATCTGCAATTGCAGCCAGATACATGAGGTTCTTTTGAAGCTTTAGTTGGCTCTCTGCACATTCGCTCGGTTTGCCAGAGTTCTGGCTGTCTAGAATCCGAAGAATTAATGACTTGTTTTCATCCAGATGTGCTTGAATGATATCTGTAGTGACGGTGCTGGGACCGAAAGCTGCCTGATCAGAGGCGTTTGATCGGTGATGCGGCTGCGTTTACGGGAGAACTATTCCGAGGCTTCGTAGCTTCAGCTCTCGGTTTTACGGACATTTCCGGGAAAAATACAGTCTCTGAATGCCGGGGGCCTTGTCATTTCTGGCTTGAAATGTTTCTTACGCAGCCCCCATGCAAAAGAAGACGAGGGCAGCAGCAGCGCCAAGGAATCCGTAGAACGGAGCAGTTTCATTGCCGCTGAAGCCAGCAGAAGACATTTCTGCGGGATTAAGTTTGAAGAAATCGAAATGGAGAGAGATCCGGCGATCCTTTTTATTCTCCTGTGGAATGAAAGAACGGGATATATAGTATATATCGACGGTCGGGATCGCTTGTTCTTAATGACTGATTGTTGGTTCAGACTTATAGATGTTGATGCAGCAAAAGGATCTATTTCCCATGGAGAGACCCTATCAGGCCATTGAACAGCAGCAGCTTCATCCCATTGAACCTTTAAAGATCTCCATTGAGAATCTTTCCATTGATAGGAAACCTCTCCAATTCCAACAATGGTGCCACTAAACCTCCTCTCAGGGGCATCGTCACCTTCAAATTGCATCTTGAATCTCATACCAACTGAAAAAGAATGGCTAATAGCTTCCAGATACTTGTTCAAATTTACGAAACAGTGAAGAGTGTTTGTGTTAGGATGGCATGCGATGTCGTGGCAAGAACTCCTAGATGCATGCTCTGACTAGATATGTCGGCATGGTGCTTGGGAAGGAAGCAAAAATATTTTATCTTCTAGCCAACGAGGCCGCTAAAAAAAAAAAGGCAGATCTCCTTGCAGCAGACAACCACCACCCTCTGGCCGTTGAGGAGTTCCTTGGCTAAGATCACCGCCAACCACACAAGCATGTGGTGGCGGGCATTCTCCACCACTCGCCGCGCATGGATTCTTCAAGTCATTTTCTTACAAGCATTTTTTTTTATCAATGAATAACGAATCTCAAATTAAAATCCACCGGCCATAGCGTTCCAAAAACCCTCGGCCATATGTGATAATACTATCTTTCTAGCCGTTTGCAAATTTTTTTTTTTTTTTTTTTTTTTTTTAGCAATTAATTTTCCTGGTGTAACTTTTCTTTCTTTTCTTTTTTTTCTCTTTTTTTTTTCTTTTTTTTTTAAAAAAAATAATATATATATATCAATTATATACTTGTAGTAGTCCCATAGTTAAAAAAAATTTACCTCATCAAATGCCCCCTCAGGAATTATGCCGCCATGGGCCATTTGTAAAGGCGTGATTCCTGACATGTTGTTTGGCAGGCTTCTCTTGACTCATGGCGTAATGAGGGTTTTTTTTTTTTTTTTTTTTTTAAATATGGGCCATATATATCACAATTCTTTCTCTCAGGCAAAACACAGAGAAGAAACTGAGGGGCTTCTTGAAGCTTTGACTGACTGATTTCGAACATCTTGTCGACCCTAACAGTAGGTGGAGCACGCCTAAATTGAGGATTCTCTTCAAAGTAATCAAATGGTTCTGCAGTGACAATGCCTTTCATCGCCCCTCATTTGTGCAGATCACGAGCAAGAGACCGAACATCGCAGCAAGCAGAAAAGTTTACAATAGCCCATCCTTTTTCCTTTTTTTTTTTTTTTTTTTTGAGGGTCCACAAGTTTCTTATTGTTGAAATTCCATTGACCATTTCTAGGAAAGAACTCATCATTGCCAACTTTTCACTTTGGTGTATTCAAGACACGGCCTTCTTCTTGAGTGAAGTTACCATTGATTGAAACATCGCATGCCTTCAACATTTCATTAGCACCATAGTTGCTGCTTCTTAATGCATTACTTAAAGTTTGCATCCTTTCTTGTGGTTTCTGTCGTGATTTTTCAATCAGTGATGATCTTTGCAAAGTTGATAGAGATTTAGTATACCTTTGCAATGAAACCAGAGAGCAGGGCTCGACAGGATAGTGGGGGCGTTTTGGCTTTCCAACATTAATGCATGACATATTTGCAGAAAACCTTCAAACTCTTCAGAGTTCTCTTTGCTTTTCCCCAATCAATTTCACCATGATTTCTAGTATTTTGATTAGCCATCAGAAATCCATCAACAGGGTCAGGCCTTATAATCATTGTAGTAGACACATCAATATTTAGAGAGAAGCCCCCCCTTGACTGGTTCGGAAGCTAGAATGAAAACCACGACGACCTAGAACTCCACCTCCGAAGTCAACAAAGTTACTAGGATCATTGTGAAGAAATGACTGCCAAACTAGAAGGCAACCCTGCTTTGCAGCATGCTGCCTTAGGATTATATCTAGAACCCTTAGGGCTTCTTGAGAACTCTAGGAATTGTGTCCTCGCAGAGCGCTTGCAATAACTTTCATTGGAATTTTGGTAGCAAAACGTATCTCAACTTTGAAAGTCTTGGTCTGATACGAACGCCTTTGCCCTTTCCGATCTCCCTCCCCGGGGCTGTCATTACCATGAGGACTACTATTTCCACTAACTTTGTTTGAGGACACGTCTTCAAGGACAACACCGAATTCAAAATTTTGTTGTGGAAGAGCCCCCACTGTAAACAAGCTCTTCTCACCATCATAAGCGAAGTACTTTCCCTGAAAGTCACCAATATAAGTCTGGTGAACTCTGTCCATGATCTTTCTTCTGATACCTTTTCCATCAATAGGCTTACCATCTTCATAAGACAGAGAAACCTTTCCGCCCAGTGCCAGACCTTGCCATTGGAACTCGATTCATTGAGACTTTTTTTTTTTTTTTTTTTTTCGCTTAGGGGTATGACAGGTGGGGGTGGCGGCAAAGTTTTCTCCTCAGCCTCCGTCTCCTCCACCTTCGCAAGAAACCGAGAAGAACGGGAAAATTCCCCCCCCTTTTTTTTTTTTTTTTTTTTTTGTGAACTGCCTTAGTTGTCGAAATATCTGATGATGATGCTCATGGCGGGGAGAATTTGACATTGATAGAGCCATTACCTGTTTCTCCTACTGCTGTAGTGAACTTCATTCGAGTTTTGAAGGAGTCCCTTCCTTCTACGAGGGAGGCTGTAAGGATTCTTTTGATATATGACTTTCTTTGTAAATTCATGGATAGTATCTTTTTAAGTAGTTCCCATTCACGGTTGCTTTCATTTGATTTCCGCAACTAACAACTTCATATGTGCCATTGCCATGGACCCTCTCAATGATGTAAGGCCCTTCCCATTTAGGCTCGAATTTGCCGGTAAGTTTGCCCCCGGCCATAAGCTCTGTGCGTAGCTTTAGCACCAAATCTCCTCTTTTGAATGAGCGATGCCTCACGACTTTATTGTATGCTTTGACCATTCGAGCTTGATAGAGTTCGATCCGTTGCCGTGCTTGAACTCGTTTCTCGTCTAGTGCCTCGAGCTCGTCGAAGCGAAGTTTGGCTTGTTGTTCAGTATTTAACCCAGAATGGAAGGCAACCCTTAAAGATGCTAACTGAATTTCCACTGGTAAGACTGCTTCTGCGCCAAAAAGCAATGAATATGGCGTTGCTCCCGTCGCAGTTCGATGTGTGGTTCTGTAGGCCCACAATGCTTCGGGTAACCTCTCGTGCCATTCACGCTTATTTTTCACAGTGGTCCTTTTGAGGATTCGAATGATATTTTTGTTAAATGCCTCTGCTTGACCATTTCCTTGTGGGTAATAGGGCGATGAGAATACTTGCTTGATTCCAAACTTCCGGCATAACTGACTTACTTTGTCGTTTTTGAATGGTGTGCCATTATCTGAGGTGATTTGATAGGGAACACCATAACGGTAGATGATTTTGTGCTTGATAAATTCAACCACCTCTTGCGCTCGGACTCTCTTGTAAGCTTTAGCTTCTGCCCATTTGGAGAAATAATCCGTAGCGGCTAAAATATGAAGGTGTCCTTTAGATGACGACGGGTTTATTGGACCGACAATATCAAAACCCCACCAAGAGAAAGGCCATGAAATAGGTGCTGGAGACATTACTGAAGCAGGAATATGATAAATATCTCCATGCATTTGGCAGGCTTCACAGGATTTTGCAAAATTGATGGAGTCTTGGACCATTGTGGGCCAATAATAGCCCAACGTTTTGATCCTATGATAAAGACGACGTCCAGATTGGTGGGCGCCGCATTCGCTGGAGTGCGTCTCTTGAAGAACTTGACAGATGTCATTTCCATCAATACAGCGAAGCCAAAGCCCATCAAAAGCAATCCGATACAAATCGTCTTGAAACACAGTATATCGGGAAACAGCCTTTCTCAATGACTTCCTTGCACTTGGATCATCTGGTTCAATACCATATTTGAGGTAATTGATGATGGGGATGCGCCAATCATCATTGTTTGTAGTTACCTCGGATACGCACCGTCCGATTTGATTTACTTGGAGCTCTTCGTCATCTTCTAGTCTTTGTACTCGAATTGTCATGTCATCGAGCTCATTAAAGGCGAGAATACTGGCCAACTTTGATAGTGCATCAGCAACTACATTTTCTGATCGAGGAACATGCTCAACCGAAACCATTTCGAACTTTGCCAACAAAGTTTGAGCTTTGTCATAATATTTTCGTAAATGGGGCTGATGTACTTCGTATTGATTATTTAACTGTTTGATAACCAATTCAGAGTCCCCAAATATTCGCACAAATAAAATATCTGATTGCAGAAGAAGTTCCATGCCGATGAGTAAGGCCTCATACTCAGCTTCGTTATTTGTTGTGCTTCTTCCAAGAAAGTAGGAGTGCGGGAATAAGTCTTTATAAGGGGAGACTACGACAATTCCAACACCAGCTCCGGATGGCTTTGAAGCGCCATCGAAATACATTTGCCACATTGGATCATCATTTGCATAGAAAACCTTCTCATCAGGTAGGTTTTCTAAGATGGGAAATTCTTCTTCAAGAGGATGGGCTGCTAGGAAATCTGCCAATACTTGCCCTTTTACTGCCTTTCGTGGCACATATTTGATATCAAACTCAGATAGCAGAAGTGACCATTTTGCTAGGCGTCCTGAAAGCATTGGTCTAGTGATCAGGAACTTGAGGGGATCAGCCTTTGATATAAGTATAATTTGGTGCGCGAGGAAGTAATGTCTCAGCTTTTGTGCCACAAAAACCAATGCTAGACAAATTTTCTCGATCGAGGAATAATTGCATTCAGCTTGCAATAATCGTCGACTGAGATAATAGGCGGCTTGTTCTTTGCCTTGGGCATTTTCTTGTGCGAGCAATGCCCCCAATGATTGTGGGCTGGCAGCAATATAGAGAATGAGTGTCTTTCCTTTTACTGGAGTTGTCAAAACAGGAGGATTTTGCAGCAATTTTTTGATGGCTTCGAAGGCCTGTTGGCATTTCGCGTCCCACTGGAAGGTCGTATCTTTTTTCATCAACTTGTGAAAAGGCTGGCACCGGCCGGATAAGTTGGAGATGAAACGTCGGATATATGACAATTGACCTTGGAGACTCCTAAGTTCTCTGAGATTTCGTGGAGGCGGCATATTTTGAATTGCTTCCGTTTTGAGTGGATCGACCTCGATTCCCCTTTGGCGGATTACGAACCCGAGGAATTTTCCAGATGATACTCCAAATGCACATTTGAGAGGATTCATCTTGAGATCATACTTTCTCAGGCGCAAGAATACCAATCTCAAATCTTCTTTATGCTTATTGTGACCTTCAGATCTTACAACCAGGTCATCGACATAGCACTCAACATGTTTGTGTAACATATCATGAAATATATTTTGCATAGCCCTTTGATAAGTTGCGCCAGCATTCTTAAGACCAAAAGGCATGACTTTGTAGCAAAAGACACCCATCGGTGTTCGAAATGCTGTTGCGGCTTCATCTGCTGGAGCCATCTTGATTTGATTATATCCCGAATATCCATCCATAAAGGAGAACGTGTCGTACAGGGCCGTGCTGTCGATTAGCACATCAGTAAAAGGAAGGGGAAATTCATCTTTAGGGCATGCTTCGTTTAAATCTCGAAAATCTACGCAGATGCGGATCTGCCCATTTTTCTTTTTGACAGGAACAATGCTAGAAATCCATTTTGGAAATTTGATTTCCCGAATGAATTCAGCATCAATGAGTTTTTCAACTTCCTTGATGATTTGTTCTTCAAGCTCTGGTCGAAACCTTCTCGGAGCTTGCTTGACTGGCTTTTTGTCTCGCGAAATATGCAGATGATGCATTGCAATAGCGGGGTTGAGACCTGGCATTTCGGAATACCCCCAAGCAAAAACATCTTTGAATTCACTTAAAAGCCGCCTCAGTGCTACCTTTTCTTTTTCGACTAGGTTTTTGGCAATAAAAATGGGTCTCGGGTCCTCCTCAGTCCCGAGATTGAATTCCTCAAGTACATCAATAGTAGGCTGCCCTCCATCCTCAATCGCGGGTGGAGCATCCTCTGGTTCCATTAATGCCTCTTCATCATTGTTGGAGTCATCACTTGTGGAAACGCAGTAGGTGGTGGCGAAGTTGCCGTCTTCTTCTTCTTTATACCCAAGGCCAAGTCGTTTGTTTCCCTTTTGATAACCAGGGGGTATTTCGGATAACGGGACAGGGATGTCACTTCCGAGGCCTGATAAATGTGGTTCATCGGGATAGAACCCCATCAAATCCATAATTTTCTTGCTTTCTCTGCTATAGCGATGGAAATCCCATTTCCTGAGCTTAGCCGTGGGCAAACAAGAGGATTTGTTAGGGCTACCGTAAACCTTGCCATATTGCTTTATGAAATGTTTTTGGGCAAATTTTTCATCTTGAGGTTCCTGCACACATGGAGCAGATACATTAAACCCCACGAGCATTGCTAAAACCTCATCGAGCGTTTCCTTAGGTTTTTGATTTTGGTGAGCGGCCTCAGTGGCCATTCCGTCACTCTCACAGTAAAGTGACTTGGCTTCCTCATTGGCCTGATTCCGGAATCTCCGAAGAGCTTCCAGATCCACCTCAAACCTAGGGGAATTGGCTCGAGGCGGTTTAGCAACCTTTTTCAGGACTTCGAGGTCCAAGTAGAACCGTGATCCTGCAGCAGCGTTGTTATAGCTGGTAGGAGGTGGTATGGTTGTCCTCTGTCGTTGTCGTGGTAGTGGATGTACTGGATCGAGGCTCATATTTTCAAATTTGGTTTGAAATTGAGCCCTTGGTTCTGTCGTTCCTCGTCCATGACCGTGCCCTCGACCACGACCTTGACTTTCCATCTTCTCACCCTTTGAGAATATGTCTGTGCTTACTGGGGCGGGGGGAGCCTGAGATACCTCCTGCTGAACTTCGCGTGTGGTCGCTTCAACTGCTTTCATTGATGTGTTGACAGCAGATGCCAAGTCATAATACTTAGCATCAGAGTAAAATGATTCTGCCGTTGCGAATGGTTTATGGTCAGCAAAAATCCTTTTTTCGACTCCATCCTTGCAGTACTTGAAGCATTGATGCACCGTTGATGCGATGATCTTATTACCGTGGAGCCAAGGCCTTCCTAACAGCAAGTTATATGAGGTCGGGGCATTAATCACAAAGCACGGGATTTCGGTGCAGAAATCTTCTATGCTTAGTTCCAACTCAATTAGGCCCATGGCCTTTTGAGTCCCTTGATTAAACCCGTGAATCACCACACTAGTGTCTTTTAACGCTGATGGAGAAATTCCGATCCTTCTGAGTGTTCGAAGGGGCAGGATATTAATTGCAGACCCGGCATCGATCATGATTCTGTTGACCAGTTCACCGCCCAGGTTGCCCGTAACATATAAGGGTCGGTTGTGATTAACGTCTCCAAGCAACATATCCTCATCAGTGAATGAAATAACCTCATCACATTCAGCGGCGTCGACCAGGTAAGCAAGACGGACATTTTCATCTGTCAGAGCACTTACCAGTGCATCCCTGGCTTCTTGTGACAACTGCAAGGCATCATAAATACTGAGTCGAGCAGGGAGTCGCTTCAAGTGTCCAAGGACATCATAGCTTACTGAGGATTTTCGATGATCGGCTGGTATGTGCTGCTCTGGCTGAGTACGATTTTCTTGTGCCGGGGCTTTACCCTTGTTTTCTGGTGTGATTCGACCAGATCGAAGAATTGCGAGAACATCCTCTTCAACTTGCACCATATTGCAGGAGGCAGAGTCCTGAATATTTGTAGCCAATGTCCGTAGTACATCTGAGAAAAATGGCTGCATTTTTGGGATTTCAGGAAAATACCCATTCATTGACTTGATGCACTGATGAACCATGATTTCTTCTTTGTCGAATTTTTGGTTGATTATTCTGCAGTTTATCCATCTCAAGATGTAGTCATATTGAGATTCTCCTGATAGGGGATGCATGACTTCGATCATCTCTGGAGGGAACTCTGTTTCATATTCGTGGAATCTTAGGATAAACATATCGACGAACTCTTCCCAAGAACCAAATGCTTCTTCGGGGAGCGAGGAGATCCAGAGAAGGGCACAACTGTCATGGGCCAAGCTCAAAACAAAGTGCCCGAGTGCAAACTCTTCTGTTTGCCCCATTTGACAGACCGCCAGTGAATAATCGAACAAGTGCGGCAATGCGTACTTATGATTCTCATGGAATAACTGAATATGCGGCCAATCATAGCTTAACTCCCTAGTTAAGAAAGGGAACACTCGAAGAATGGGCGCATCGTTTAACTGCAGCACATGCAGAACTTGGAGTTGATTTGTCCTCCCAAAACCTTCAGCGTCGCTAAAGATTGCCTCTTGTTTGAAACCTTCATTGCCGACCCACCGGATTGCCTTTATGAAGGTTTTAGCTCCAAAGGTCTTGTACCCATTGTCAGCCGGAGGGCATACTGCATCCGAAAGATACTTCGTGACCATTTCAGGTTCAGGCAACCATATAGCCAAGGGATCACTCCATGTACTGTCTCTGAGATAATTTACGTAATGAGCAGTAGATTCTTGACTGTATTGTATTTCCCTCAAGTAATTACTAGGGAACTGCTCTCTTTGTCTTGACAGGAAGCGGACCAAGAACGCGTCTATCAAGATGACCCACTCGGTAATTTCTTCGATATGATTATCTCGGTACCAAGACATCACTGATTCCCCCAGTGAGTACCGGAAGTATTCCACTTTGGTTTCCCAAGATGCTGGCAAAGGCCGAGATTCTCGCAAATACGTGATGATATGGTTTACCGGTGACATCCCAACTTCAAACTTGGTGTAGTTAGGGATGAGCACCGAGGCAGTTCTTCGCCGCTTTGCAGGCTTGGATGCAGACGCATTTATATGATAGCAAGTTTCGATTTCTCCGTCGTTGCTATCTCGGTCCCAAAATAGACCATTCTCACATGGAGTTGTATTTGATAACTCCTCGAGAATGTATCTTTCTTTTTCTGGTCGAGGTGATCTTCCAGCAAGCCGTCGATAGAATGGGAGTAGCAACTCGGGCTGCAAAAAGTCCATAATCATGAATGGTTGCGCCCGTGAGGATTGCCTCAAAAGCCTTGAGAAGAAAGGGAGAATGGCCTTATCCCTTATTCTTTTGTCTTTTCTGGATAAATCTTTGAGACATCTTTTTGTTCGTTTTAGGCTTGGTGGTTTTCGAACCACTTCCCAATCACCCTTTTCTGCTATCTCAATTGTCACAACATTTGATGAAGCTTGCGCTGGAGGACTGAGTTTTATAACCCCCTTGTCGATGTAATCTTGCAATATTGCTTGAAGATCCCAACACTTCTTAGTGGGGTGACCGACATATCGGTGGTAACTGCAATATCGCTGGTGAGAAGTGCGTCCAACTTCTTCTGGCCTTTTTGGGGCAGGCAACTCGAATAGCCCGGTCGACATGAGGTGCTGGAATAGCGTTTCTACGTCATCTTCCCCAAAGGCATATTGGATTTCCTCTCTTCGAAAGGGTCTTGCAGGCTGCTCTTTTACAGGCGGCTTTGCTTTATCTGGCTGCTTCTTAACCTCCGTGGTGTTCGCAGAGGTCTCTCCAGTTTTCTTCTTCTTAAACATAGTAGTTGTGGATGATTCCTTCTTCCAACCTTTTTGTTGAGACAACAAATACTCTTTTCGACAAGCTTCTGTAGCTAGGGCCTGAAATGTACTTAGTTGTTCATTCATTAGCAACGAGATTTCCGTCTTGATGCCATTTCGGCAAAGATTGACCTTCATTGCTTGAGAGAGGGGTGCTTGACATCGGTTAGCGGCCCTCTGCCATCTAGTGATGTAGTCTTCAACCGGCTCGTCCTTCTTTTGGGACAAGGTAGATAATTCCGATAGTTGTACTTCTCGTGTAGTATCAACGAATCGGGAGGTGAACATTTCTTTCATCTCTTCCCATGTTTGGACTGAGCCGATTGGGAGAGATATGTACCACTGGAAAGCATCACCGGAAAGAGTATTGGGAAACATTCGAAGACAAAAATTTGAATGGTGCGCCCAATTGCCCATGGCATAGTGGAATGATGCCAGGTGCTTTAACGCGCTCCCAGTCCCGTCGAATTGGATTTTTGGTGGCTTCAAATCTCTAGGTAGCAGCTCCGCTTCAACCTCTGGGGGATAAGGCCTGTTGATTGTCGTTGTAGGGACCCCAGTGAGTTGAGGTGCCTGTCGACGAAGGCATTCGGCCACAAGCTGATGTACCATCTCCTTCTGTGCAATAAACCTGGGTGGAGACCCCATGGGTGTGTTTACCCGCGCGTCTTGCGTTCGAGGGGTATTGATACGTGGGTTATTGAACTGCAGAAAGCCTGGATCCAATTCTGCATTTTCATCTTCCTCGGTCCGCTGCCTGACTGGTTTCTCGGGCTGATGGACCGATTGACGGTTCCTTGGTGATGGTGGTTGATGGGAACCTGATGTCTTGTTGCCTTGAGTTTCCATAGCCCGTTTCATACTCTTAATCTCCTCCCGGAGGTCATGAATGAGCTGAGACTTGGGT
This sequence comes from Annona cherimola, assembly GCA_030490835.1. Taxonomy (NCBI): domain Eukaryota; kingdom Viridiplantae; phylum Streptophyta; class Magnoliopsida; order Magnoliales; family Annonaceae; genus Annona; species Annona cherimola. The sequence goes on along the minus strand of CM059972.1, from coordinate 120,879,095 downwards.
GTAAGAACCTCTTCTTCTTCGCCCACCATGTAAGAGGCTTCAAATTGACCTCTTGGGAGGGCGGCCCTGATCCCTTCAGGATGAGAGAGGCTACAGAATGGCGGTGTAATGGGCATTGCGGCTGCCCTTGACCGGGTTAACATATCCGACGCTTTGGAAGTGCTTGGCTGGGTGAGGTCCACCATGTTGACTTCCGTCGTCTGGAGGAGATGTCTCCTCCTTTTAGCTTCTCTCTTGGGGTGCGGCATCCGGTGCTTTTCTCGAGACGGGGCCACGACAGGCGCATAAGTCATATCCTCCCTCAGTCTGATCAATGAGGCGAATTGATTTTTGTGTATAAAATCAGGGATCAGCCTGAGCACCGAACGTGGATACGTCGTATGGCGCCTCTGGGGATACTGCCACCTGCTAAAGAGTCTTGGCTTTTGAGGCACTCTCAATTTGTGAGAGTTCTGTAGTGGCTTCTTTTGTGGCCTACCCCTTTGTCGGGGGTGTGAGAACAGCATATACCTCGGTCCTGGTGGCAGTGGTGATGAAGCCTTCAAGTTTAACCGGGAAGTTGTTTTCCCGAACTGCTTTTTCTGCTGCGCTTTTCTCCTTTGTTTCCTTGATATGTGATGAGGAACCGTCACTATGTTGGCAGTATCATAGTGATCTGGAGATTTGACTCTAGCTTGTGAACTAGATGGAGTATCGATTGACTGATGGGGCGAATGCGTCGGGTCAGGGATGACAAATCGCAAGGTGCCTAAACCGGATCGGACAACAATAGGTCCTTGCGGCTTGAATTGGTCATCCCCTCCATCGGCCAATGAAGCATCCAGCTGAGAAAACTTGGTCTGTCTTCTTGACTTCTTCCGCTCTTGGGTGTCACCTTGGCTAGGTCGGGGGGCTAGGTCAACAACCCTTGAGGCAACCCGACCAGATTGGCGAGTGATGGTGCACCGAACAGGATTTGGTACAGTTTTGCCCCCTTTTCGGGGAACATTGGCTTCTGGGTGGCTAGTTGGCGCTAGCCGAGTTGCAGTAGATTGTCTCGCAGACCTTTTTATGGAATGGGACTGCAAAACAGGTTGTCCTGCAGGCTGTCGTGCTGCTGGTTGGGCTGGTGCAGCAAGCCTACGGGCGGACTTTTCGGCATAGTCTGACTGTCGAGCAGGCGGGCCCATTCGGATGGGCGCCTGCAGAGACTTCATTGGTTGAATAGGAGTGGCCCTCGAGCCTTGAGCAATGAGAGGCTCCTTGAGTAATGCAGATTGATCTCTCCTTTGCTTTATTGCTGCAGGAGAGTAGTCGACGTGTCGATAGACACGATGCTCCGGCTTCTCTGGTACGCGAATAAAGTGATGCGGGATAGCCGCATCCATGTGGTTTGGCATAGAAATGACAAAACCACCATTGGGCAGGAATCCAAAAGCCATCGAATGCGCCATAAAAATCTGCAAAGAAGCATTTCAAAGTGTTAATAGTGAGAAATTAAATAAGCATATGAAGACCATAGTTTTCAGCTCTTAAAGATGAAGGGAGAATGTTTCACGTCGGGTTCACCATTTGTTCCTGCCTCGCGAGAAAAAATCATATCATAATTCACTTGGTTAAAGATAAAATTATGTTCCCTGCGGCTTTGGAAATAAATGCTTAATTAATTTCCCAGCAAAATTTTAAAGCATCCAATTCTTTAACCGAGTCCGAAAAGTATATCACAGAAATATTTTGCATTGTGTTCCACATTCTGATTTTACATCTCTAACGAGAAAACCCTTGATTAAAAGAGCTGAATACAATGGTCCATAAAAAAATGCTTAATAATAATGAAGTGCGTAGAAGATCCTTCTACGTCTTTACAAGTGCACGAAAAATCGTGTCTGACAAAAATATAAAGATAAATGAGTACACTTCGCCCCGCGCCGTGACTCGAATAGGAGGTATATGACGCCACGCGCCATAACTTGAATATGAAGTACATGACGCCACGCGCCATGACTTAAATATGGGGTATATGACGCCACGCGCCATAATTTGAATATGAGGTACATGACGCCACGCGCCATGACATAAATATGAGTTTACGCTTAGCCCGTCGACCAGCGATGACTCGGTTTGGGAACTAGTGAGGGGCCCGTCGGCTACACTAGTGACCCTACACAGCAAACTAAGTGCGCTCTTAGCTTCTGGATTTACACAGCAGACCAGCGTGTCCCGCTTTCAGCTTCTGTACTTGTACAAGAAACCAGCGTCTCCCGCTTTCAGCCTCTGGATTGAATAATTGGGTGGTTTTACCAAGAAATGGATTTAACCGGGTTTAAAAGTATTTTTAGGTCAACTTTGACCATTAAAAAGGGTTTGAGCCCAACTGGGCTTGTTGGGGGATTTTTGAGCCATCTTGGGCTTTTTGGAGATTTTTGAGCTATCTCAAGCTTTTTGGAGGGTTGGTAGCCATCTTGGGCTTTTTGTAGAGTTTTGGGCCATCATGGGCTTTTTGAAGAGTTTTGAGCCAGCTTGGGCTTTTTGGAGGGTTTTTAGCCATCTTGGGCTTTTTGGAGATTTTTGAGCCAACTTAGGCTTTTTGGAAAATTTTGAGCCAGCTTGGGCTTTTTGGAGATTTTTTTAGCCATCTGGGGCTTTTTGGAGATTTTTGGGCCAGCTTGGGCTTTTTGGAGAGTTTTTAGCCATCTTGGGCTTTTTGGAGATTTTTGGGCCAACTTGGGCTTTTTGGAAAATTTTCAGCCAGCTTGGGCTTTTTGGAGAATTTTTAGCCATCTTGGGATTTTTGGAGATTTTTGGGCCAGCTTGGGCTTTTTGGAGAGTTTTTAGCCATCTTGGGCTTTTTGGAGATTTTTGGGCCAGCTTGGGCTTTTTGGAAAATTTTGAGCCAGCTTGGGCTTTTTTGGAAAATTTTGAGCCAGCTTGGGCTTTTTAGAGATTTTTGGCTCGGATTGAGCGAAGAAGTCGTCATCATTTTTTTTTTGATATATATATATATGTATATATATATTTATATAATCTTAGAAGTCAAAATCTTAATTTTTGGATGCCTTTGAATATATATGTATATTCTGATATATTTTTATAGAAAATACATATATATTTATTTTTATTTTCAAAAGAGGGAAAATATACTTAACCCGTGTGTCAATTCAACCCGCCAGTCGGGGAGTATCCATGTTGGGAAAAGTAGTTTTTGAAAATAATATATATGTATATATATATTTATATATAAATAATATACATATATATATTTTTATAGGAGAAAATATACTTAACCCGTGTGTCAATTCAACCCGCCAGTCGGGGAGTATCCACGTTGGGAAAAGTAGTTTTTGAAAATAATATATATGTATATATATTTATATATAAATAATATACATATATATATTTTTATAGGAGAAAATATACTTAACCCGTGTGTCAATTCAACCCGCCAGTCGGGGAGTATCCACGTTGGGAAAAGTAGTTTTTGAAAATAATATATATGTATATATATATTTATATATAAATAATATACATATATATATTTTTTATAGGAGAAAATATACTTAACCCGTGTGTCAATTCAACCCGCCAGTCGGGGAGTATCCACGTTGGGAAAAGTAGTTTTTGAAAATAATATATATGTATATATATATTTATATATAAATAATATACATATATATATTTTTATAGGAGCAAATATACTTAACCCGTGTGTCAGTTCAACCCGCCAGTCGGGGAGTATCCACGTTGGGAAAAGTAGTTTTTGAAAATAATATATATGTATATATATTTATATATAAATAATATACATATATATATTTTTATAGGAGAAAATATACTTAACCCGTGTGTCAATTCAACCCGCCAGTCGGGGAGTATCCACGTTGGGAAAAGTAGTTTTTGAAAATAATATATATGTATATATATATTTATATATAAATAATATACATATATATATTTTTATAGGAGAAAATATACTTAACCCGTGTGTCAATTCAACCCGCCAGTCGGGGAGTATCCACGTTAGGAAAAGTAGTTTTTGAAAATAATATATATGTATATATATATTTATATATAATATATATATATATATATTAAAGAAACTCAAAAATATATATCTGAGAACTCACCTTCCCTCTTTTTTTTTTTTTTTTTTTTTTTTGAGCGCGGGAGAGATCTCTCTTGCTCGTCCTCGCCCTCTCCTCGCTGTTTCCTTGCTTTTTTTTTTTTTTTTTTTTTTCGCCGTCTCCTCCTCTCGTCGTTCCTTCTTAGGGGAATCAATCTCAGAATTCAATTTCTGGGTCAATTCTGCAGCTTCTTTGGACTTCATCTCCGATTTTGAATCAAGCAATGGCTTCAAATGACCCACTTCAGCTGACAGGCGTCCTACCTTCTCAGCATTTACCTCTGCAATTTTCATTGCCTCATCTGCAACATTTTTGGTTTCAGAAGTCATCACCAGCTCTTGTTTCACTATTTGAAGCTCCTCATCACTTGGGCTTTTTGGAGAGTTTTTAGCCAACTTGGGCTTTTTGGAGATTTTTGGGCCAGCTTGGGCTTTTTGGAAAATTTTGAGCCAGCTTGGGCTTTTTTGGAAATTTTTGGCTCGGATTGAGCGAAGAAGTCGTCATCATTTTTTTTGATATATATATATATGTATATATATATTTATATAATCTTAGAAGTCAAAATCTTAATTTTTGGATGCCTTTGAATATATATGTATATTCTGATATATTTTTATAGAAAATACATATATATTTATTTTTATTTTCATAAGAGGGAAAATATACTTAACCCGTGTGTCAATTCAACCCGCCAGTCGGGGAGTATCCACGTTGGGAAAAGTAGTTTTTGAAAATAATATATATGTATATATATTTATATATAAATAATATACATATATATATTTTTATAGGAGAAAATATACTTAACCCGTGTGTCAATTCAACCCGCCAGTCGGGGAGTATCCACGTTGGGAAAAGTAGTTTTTGAAAATAATATATATGTATATATATATTTATATATAAATAATATACATATATATATTTTTATAGGAGAAAATATACTTAACCCGTGTGTCAATTCAACCCGCCAGTCGGGGAGTATCCACGTTAGGAAAAGTAGTTTTTGAAAATAATATATATGTATATATATATTTATATATAAATAATATACATATATATATTTTTATAGGAGAAAATATACTTAACCCGTGTGTCAATTCAACCCGCCAGTCGGGGAGTATCCACGTTGGGAAAAGTAGTTTTTAAAAATAATATATATGTATATATCTATTTATATATAAATAATATACATATATATATTTTTATAGGAGAAAATATACTTAACCCGTGTGTCAATTCAACCCGCCAGTCGGGGAGTATCCACGTTGGGAAAAGTAGTTTTTGAAAATAATATATATGTATATATATATATTTATATATAATATATATATATATATATTAAAGAAACTCAAAAATATATATCTGAGAACTCACCTTCCCTCTTTTTTTTTTGAGCGCGGGAGAGATCTCTCTTGCTCGTCCTCGCCCTCTCCTCGCTGTTGTGTCGAAATGAGTAGCCGAATGCGGCTATTTATAGGTTTTTGCCGGGTCTGGGATGGGTTCCGTGGCTGTGGATGCAAGCTCACGCGGAACCGTCTTCCCGCGGAACTGCCTTCGCGCGGAACCGCCCTCACGCGGAACTCATGTTCCCGCGGAACTTCGTTGCCGCGGAACCATTTTCACGCGGAACTTGTTCCCGCGGAACTTCGTTGCCGCTGAACCATCTTCACGCGGAACTTCAGGTTTCGTTACCGCGGAACCGAGTCCACGCGGAACCATTTCGGTGCGAGCGTTTCCGCGGAATCTTCGTTTATGCGGAACTTAGTACACCTTTCATGCAACTATACCACTGAGTGCCGCTGAGATTCAAGGGCGTGAGGTCGCTCAACCTCTCAAGTTCTTCGGAAATATTGCCAGTGAGCAAGTTTCCATCTAAAGACAAAACTTCCAGCTTCGAGGGGTTTCAGAAACTCAGCGGAATCTGACCGGAGAAGGTATTGCCACCGAGCGGGAGCTGCAGCAAGAACCGAAGCTTGGAGAGATACGTCGGTATATCGCCAGAAAAGCGATTGCCTTCGATGTCGATAACCTACAAATAGCTGCACTGCTGAATCTCCAACGGGATCTCCCCACCCATCGCATTCCTTGCCAGGCTCATCTCCTTCAACATCGAGAGGTGGTCGTCCTCGTTCGGCGAAGACCCCCGGGATGCGTTCCTGGAGAGATTCAAGTCGGTCAGGTTCGATGCGCTGGTCAGAAGCCATGACGAGAAATCGCCCTGAATCCCATTTTCCTAAAGACCGAGCACCTGCAGAGAGCTCATCTCTGGCGGTGCGGCCAAAATGAGGGAGACCCCTAGCTGCCATTGCACTACTTCCATCTCATCATTGGTAACTAGGCAGCAATCGTGGCCTGGGGCGTCATCTGTTGTGCCTGCTGATGCTGCAAGTAATGCAGACCAGGTTGCATCGCAGAATTAGGAGGAAGTTGAGCATGTGCAGGCGTTGGTTGAGGTTGAGAATCTGCAATTGCAGCCAGATACATGAGGTTCTTTTGAAGCTTTAGTTGGCTCTCTGCACATTCGCTCGGTTTGCCAGAGTTCTGGCTGTCTAGAATCCGAAGAATTAATGACTTGTTTTCATCCAGATGTGCTTGAATGATATCTGTAGTGACGGTGCTGGGACCGAAAGCTGCCTGATCAGAGGCGTTTGATCGGTGATGCGGCTGCGTTTACGGGAGAACTATTCCGAGGCTTCGTAGCTTCAGCTCTCGGTTTTACGGACATTTCCGGGAAAAATACAGTCTCTGAATGCCGGGGGCCTTGTCATTTCTGGCTTGAAATGTTTCTTACGCAGCCCCCATGCAAAAGAAGACGAGGGCAGCAGCAGCGCCAAGGAATCCGTAGAACGGAGCAGTTTCATTGCCGCTGAAGCCAGCAGAAGACATTTCTGCGGGATTAAGTTTGAAGAAATCGAAATGGAGAGAGATCCGGCGATCCTTTTTATTCTCCTGTGGAATGAAAGAACGGGATATATAGTATATATCGACGGTCGGGATCGCTTGTTCTTAATGACTGATTGTTGGTTCAGACTTATAGATGTTGATGCGGCAAAAGGATCTATTTCCCATGGAGAGACCCTATCAGGCCATTGAACAGCAGCAGCTTCATCCCATTGAACCTTTAAAGATCTCCATTGAGAATCTTTCCATTGATAGGAAACCTCTCCAATTCCAACAATGGTGCCACTAAACCTCCTCTCAGGGGCATCGTCACCTTCAAATTGCATCTTGAATCTCATACCAACTGAAAAAGAATGGCTAATAGCTTCCAGATACTTGTTCAAATTTACGAAACAGTGAAGAGTGTTTGTGTTAGGATGGCATGCGATGTCGTGGCAAGAACTCCTAGATGCATGCTCTGACTAGATATGTCGGCATGGTGCTTGGGAAGGAAGCAAAAATATTTTATCTTCTAGCCAACGAGGCCGCTAAAAAAAAAAGGCAGATCTCCTTGCAGCAGACAACCACCACCCTCTGGCCGTTGAGGAGTTCCTTGGCTAAGATCACCGCCAACCACACAAGCATGTGGTGGCGGGCATTCTCCACCACTCGCCGCGCATGGATTCTTCAAGTCATTTTCTTACAAGCATTTTTTTTTATCAATGAATAACGAATCTCAAATTAAAATCCACCGGCCATAGCGTTCCAAAAACCCTCGGCCATATGTGATAATACTATCTTTCTAGCCGTTTGCAAATTTTTTTTTTTTTTTTTTTTTTTTTTAGCAATTAATTTTCCTGGTGTAACTTTTCTTTCTTTTCTTTTTTTTCTCTTTTTTTTTTCTTTTTTTTTTAAAAAAAATAATATATATATATCAATTATATACTTGTAGTAGTCCCATAGTTAAAAAAATTTACCTCATCAAATGCCCCCTCAGGAATTATGCCGCCATGGGCCATTTGTAAAGGCGTGATTCCTGACATGTTGTTTGGCAGGCTTCTCTTGACTCATGGCGTAATGAGGGTTTTTTTTTTTTTTTTTTTTTTAAATATGGGCCATATATATCACAATTCTTTCTCTCAGGCAAAACACAGAGAAGAAACTGAGGGGCTTCTTGAAGCTTTGACTGACTGATTTCGAACATCTTGTCGACCCTAACAGTAGGTGGAGCACGCCTAAATTGAGGATTCTCTTCAAAGTAATCAAATGGTTCTGCAGTGACAATGCCTTTCATCGCCCCTCATTTGTGCAGATCACGAGCAAGAGACCGAACATCGCAGCAAGCAGAAAAGTTTACAATAGCCCATCCTTTTTCCTTTTTTTTTTTTTTTTTTTTGAGGGTCCACAAGTTTCTTATTGTTGAAATTCCATTGACCATTTCTAGGAAAGAACTCATCATTGCCAACTTTTCACTTTGGTGTATTCAAGACACGGCCTTCTTCTTGAGTGAAGTTACCATTGATTGAAACATCGCATGCCTTCAACATTTCATTAGCACCATAGTTGCTGCTTCTTAATGCATTACTTAAAGTTTGCATCCTTTCTTGTGGTTTCTGTCGTGATTTTTCAATCAGTGATGATCTTTGCAAAGTTGATAGAGATTTAGTATACCTTTGCAATGAAACCAGAGAGCAGGGCTCGACAGGATAGTGGGGGCGTTTTGGCTTTCCAACATTAATGCATGACATATTTGCAGAAAACCTTCAAACTCTTCAGAGTTCTCTTTGCTTTTCCCCAATCAATTTCACCATGATTTCTAGTATTTTGATTAGCCATCAGAAATCCATCAACAGGGTCAGGCCTTATAATCATTGTAGTAGACACATCAATATTTAGAGAGAAGCCCCCCCTTGACTGGTTCGGAAGCTAGAATGAAAACCACGACGACCTAGAACTCCACCTCCGAAGTCAACAAAGTTACTAGGATCATTGTGAAGAAATGACTGCCAAACTAGAAGGCAACCCTGCTTTGCAGCATGCTGCCTTAGGATTATATCTAGAACCCTTAGGGCTTCTTGAGAACTCTAGGAATTGTGTCCTCGCAGAGCGCTTGCAATAACTTTCATTGGAATTTTGGTAGCAAAACGTATCTCAACTTTGAAAGTCTTGGTCTGATACGAACGCCTTTGCCCTTTCCGATCTCCCTCCCCGGGGCTGTCATTACCATGAGGACTACTATTTCCACTAACTTTGTTTGAGGACACGTCTTCAAGGACAACACCGAATTCAAAATTTTGTTGTGGAAGAGCCCCCACTGTAAACAAGCTCTTCTCACCATCATAAGCGAAGTACTTTCCCTGAAAGTCACCAATATAAGTCTGGTGAACTCTGTCCATGATCTTTCTTCTGATACCTTTTCCATCAATAGGCTTACCATCTTCATAAGACAGAGAAACCTTTCCGCCCAGTGCCAGACCTTGCCATTGGAACTCGATTCATTGAGACTTTTTTTTTTTTTTTTTTTTTCGCTTAGGGGTATGACAGGTGGGGGTGGCGGCAAAGTTTTCTCCTCAGCCTCCGTCTCCTCCACCTTCGCAAGAAACCGAGAAGAACGGGAAAATTCCCCCCCCTTTTTTTTTTTTTTTTTTTTTTGTGAACTGCCTTAGTTGTCGAAATATCTGATGATGATGCTCATGGCGGGGAGAATTTGACATTGATAGAGCCATTACCTGTTTCTCCTACTGCTGTAGTGAACTTCATTCGAGTTTTGAAGGAGTCCCTTCCTTCTACGAGGGAGGCTGTAAGGATTCTTTTGATATATGACTTTCTTTGTAAATTCATGGATAGTATCTTTTTAAGTAGTTCCCATTCACGGTTGCTTTCATTTGATTTCCGCAACTAACAACTTCATATGTGCCATTGCCATGGACCCTCTCAATGATGTAAGGCCCTTCCCATTTAGGCTCGAATTTGCCGGTAAGTTTGCCCCCGGCCATAAGCTCTGTGCGTAGCTTTAGCACCAAATCTCCTCTTTTGAATGAGCGATGCCTCACGACTTTATTGTATGCTTTGACCATTCGAGCTTGATAGAGTTCGATCCGTTGCCGTGCTTGAACTCGTTTCTCGTCTAGTGCCTCGAGCTCGTCGAAGCGAAGTTTGGCTTGTTGTTCAGTATTTAACCCAGAATGGAAGGCAACCCTTAAAGATGCTAACTGAATTTCCACTGGTAAGACTGCTTCTGCGCCAAAAAGCAATGAATATGGCGTTGCTCCCGTCGCAGTTCGATGTGTGGTTCTGTAGGCCCACAATGCTTCGGGTAACCTCTCGTGCCATTCACGCTTATTTTTCACAGTGGTCCTTTTGAGGATTCGAATGATATTTTTGTTAAATGCCTCTGCTTGACCATTTCCTTGTGGGTAATAGGGCGATGAGAATACTTGCTTGATTCCAAACTTCCGGCATAACTGACTTACTTTGTCGTTTTTGAATGGTGTGCCATTATCTGAGGTGATTTGATAGGGAACACCATAACGGTAGATGATTTTGTGCTTGATAAATTCAACCACCTCTTGCGCTCGGACTCTCTTGTAAGCTTTAGCTTCTGCCCATTTGGAGAAATAATCCGTAGCGGCTAAAATATGAAGGTGTCCTTTAGATGACGACGGGTTTATTGGACCGACAATATCAAAACCCCACCAAGAGAAAGGCCATGAAATAGGTGCTGGAGACATTACTGAAGCAGGAATATGATAAATATCTCCATGCATTTGGCAGGCTTCACAGGATTTTGCAAAATTGATGGAGTCTTGGACCATTGTGGGCCAATAATAGCCCAACGTTTTGATCCTATGATAAAGACGACGTCCAGATTGGTGGGCGCCGCATTCGCTGGAGTGCGTCTCTTGAAGAACTTGACAGATGTCATTTCCATCAATACAGCGAAGCCAAAGCCCATCAAAAGCAATCCGATACAAATCGTCTTGAAACACAGTATATCGGGAAACAGCCTTTCTCAATGACTTCCTTGCACTTGGATCATCTGGTTCAATACCATATTTGAGGTAATTGATGATGGGGATGCGCCAATCATCATTGTTTGTAGTTACCTCGGATACGCACCGTCCGATTTGATTTACTTGGAGCTCTTCGTCATCTTCTAGTCTTTGTACTCGAATTGTCATGTCATCGAGCTCATTAAAGGCGAGAATACTGGCCAACTTTGATAGTGCATCAGCAACTACATTTTCTGATCGAGGAACATGCTCAACCGAAACCATTTCGAACTTTGCCAACAAAGTTTGAGCTTTGTCATAATATTTTCGTAAATGGGGCTGATGTACTTCGTATTGATTATTTAACTGTTTGATAACCAATTCAGAGTCCCCAAATATTCGCACAAATAAAATATCTGATTGCAGAAGAAGTTCCATGCCGATGAGTAAGGCCTCATACTCAGCTTCGTTATTTGTTGTGCTTCTTCCAAGAAAGTAGGAGTGCGGGAATAAGTCTTTATAAGGGGAGACTACGACAATTCCAACACCAGCTCCGGATGGCTTTGAAGCGCCATCGAAATACATTTGCCACATTGGATCATCATTTGCATAGAAAACCTTCTCATCAGGTAGGTTTTCTAAGATGGGAAATTCTTCTTCAAGAGGATGGGCTGCTAGGAAATCTGCCAATACTTGCCCTTTTACTGCCTTTCGTGGCACATATTTGATATCAAACTCAGATAGCAGAAGTGACCATTTTGCTAGGCGTCCTGAAAGCATTGGTCTAGTGATCAGGAACTTGAGGGGATCAGCCTTTGATATAAGTATAATTTGGTGCGCGAGGAAGTAATGTCTCAGCTTTTGTGCCACAAAAACCAATGCTAGACAAATTTTCTCGATCGAGGAATAATTGCATTCAGCTTGCAATAATCGTCGACTGAGATAATAGGCGGCTTGTTCTTTGCCTTGGGCATTTTCTTGTGCGAGCAATGCCCCCAATGATTGTGGGCTGGCAGCAATATAGAGAATGAGTGTCTTTCCTTTTACTGGAGTTGTCAAAACAGGAGGATTTTGCAGCAATTTTTTGATGGCTTCGAAGGCCTGTTGGCATTTCGCGTCCCACTGGAAGGTCGTATCTTTTTTCATCAACTTGTGAAAAGGCTGGCACCGGCCGGATAAGTTGGAGATGAAACGTCGGATATATGACAATTGACCTTGGAGACTCCTAAGTTCTCTGAGATTTCGTGGAGGCGGCATATTTTGAATTGCTTCCGTTTTGAGTGGATCGACCTCGATTCCCCTTTGGCGGATTACGAACCCGAGGAATTTTCCAGATGATACTCCAAATGCACATTTGAGAGGATTCATCTTGAGATCATACTTTCTCAGGCGCAAGAATACCAATCTCAAATCTTCTTTATGCTTATTGTGACCTTCAGATCTTACAACCAGGTCATCGACATAGCACTCAACATGTTTGTGTAACATATCATGAAATATATTTTGCATAGCCCTTTGATAAGTTGCGCCAGCATTCTTAAGACCAAAAGGCATGACTTTGTAGCAAAAGACACCCATCGGTGTTCGAAATGCTGTTGCGGCTTCATCTGCTGGAGCCATCTTGATTTGATTATATCCCGAATATCCATCCATAAAGGAGAACGTGTCGTACAGGGCCGTGCTGTCGATTAGCACATCAGTAAAAGGAAGGGGAAATTCATCTTTAGGGCATGCTTCGTTTAAATCTCGAAAATCTACGCAGATGCGGATCTGCCCATTTTTCTTTTTGACAGGAACAATGCTAGAAATCCATTTTGGAAATTTGATTTCCCGAATGAATTCAGCATCAATGAGTTTTTCAACTTCCTTGATGATTTGTTCTTCAAGCTCTGGTCGAAACCTTCTCGGAGCTTGCTTGACTGGCTTTTTGTCTCGCGAAATATGCAGATGATGCATTGCAATAGCGGGGTTGAGACCTGGCATTTCGGAATACCCCCAAGCAAAAACATCTTTGAATTCACTTAAAAGCCGCCTCAGTGCTACCTTTTCTTTTTCGACTAGGTTTTTGGCAATAAAAATGGGTCTCGGGTCCTCCTCAGTCCCGAGATTGAATTCCTCAAGTACATCAATAGTAGGCTGCCCTCCATCCTCAATCGCGGGTGGAGCATCCTCTGGTTCCATTAATGCCTCTTCATCATTGTTGGAGTCATCACTTGTGGAAACGCAGTAGGTGGTGGCGAAGTTGCCGTCTTCTTCTTCTTTATACCCAAGGCCAAGTCGTTTGTTTCCCTTTTGATAACCAGGGGGTATTTCGGATAACGGGACAGGGATGTCACTTCCGAGGCCTGATAAATGTGGTTCATCGGGATAGAACCCCATCAAATCCATAATTTTCTTGCTTTCTCTGCTATAGCGATGGAAATCCCATTTCCTGAGCTTAGCCGTGGGCAAACAAGAGGATTTGTTAGGGCTACCGTAAACCTTGCCATATTGCTTTATGAAATGTTTTTGGGCAAATTTTTCATCTTGAGGTTCCTGCACACATGGAGCAGATACATTAAACCCCACGAGCATTGCTAAAACCTCATCGAGCGTTTCCTTAGGTTTTTGATTTTGGTGAGCGGCCTCAGTGGCCATTCCGTCACTCTCACAGTAAAGTGACTTGGCTTCCTCATTGGCCTGATTCCGGAATCTCCGAAGAGCTTCCAGATCCACCTCAAACCTAGGGGAATTGGCTCGAGGCGGTTTAGCAACCTTTTTCAGGACTTCGAGGTCCAAGTAGAACCGTGATCCTGCAGCAGCGTTGTTATAGCTGGTAGGAGGTGGTATGGTTGTCCTCTGTCGTTGTCGTGGTAGTGGATGTACTGGATCGAGGCTCATATTTTCAAATTTGGTTTGAAATTGAGCCCTTGGTTCTGTCGTTCCTCGTCCATGACCGTGCCCTCGACCACGACCTTGACTTTCCATCTTCTCACCCTTTGAGAATATGTCTGTGCTTACTGGGGCGGGGGGAGCCTGAGATACCTCCTGCTGAACTTCGCGTGTGGTCGCTTCAACTGCTTTCATTGATGTGTTGACAGCAGATGCCAAGTCATAATACTTAGCATCAGAGTAAAATGATTCTGCCGTTGCGAATGGTTTATGGTCAGCAAAAATCCTTTTTTCGACTCCATCCTTGCAGTACTTGAAGCATTGATGCACCGTTGATGCGATGATCTTATTACCGTGGAGCCAAGGCCTTCCTAACAGCAAGTTATATGAGGTCGGGGCATTAATCACAAAGCACGGGATTTCGGTGCAGAAATCTTCTATGCTTAGTTCCAACTCAATTAGGCCCATGGCCTTTTGAGTCCCTTGATTAAACCCGTGAATCACCACACTAGTGTCTTTTAACGCTGATGGAGAAATTCCGATCCTTCTGAGTGTTCGAAGGGGCAGGATATTAATTGCAGACCCGGCATCGATCATGATTCTGTTGACCAGTTCACCGCCCAGGTTGCCCGTAACATATAAGGGTCGGTTGTGATTAACGTCTCCAAGCAACATATCCTCATCAGTGAATGAAATAACCTCATCACATTCAGCGGCGTCGACCAGGTAAGCAAGACGGACATTTTCATCTGTCAGAGCACTTACCAGTGCATCCCTGGCTTCTTGTGACAACTGCAAGGCATCATAAATACTGAGTCGAGCAGGGAGTCGCTTCAAGTGTCCAAGGACATCATAGCTTACTGAGGATTTTCGATGATCGGCTGGTATGTGCTGCTCTGGCTGAGTACGATTTTCTTGTGCCGGGGCTTTACCCTTGTTTTCTGGTGTGATTCGACCAGATCGAAGAATTGCGAGAACATCCTCTTCAACTTGCACCATATTGCAGGAGGCAGAGTCCTGAATATTTGTAGCCAATGTCCGTAGTACATCTGAGAAAAATGGCTGCATTTTTGGGATTTCAGGAAAATACCCATTCATTGACTTGATGCACTGATGAACCATGATTTCTTCTTTGTCGAATTTTTGGTTGATTATTCTGCAGTTTATCCATCTCAAGATGTAGTCATATTGAGATTCTCCTGATAGGGGATGCATGACTTCGATCATCTCTGGAGGGAACTCTGTTTCATATTCGTGGAATCTTAGGATAAACATATCGACGAACTCTTCCCAAGAACCAAATGCTTCTTCGGGGAGCGAGGAGATCCAGAGAAGGGCACAACTGTCATGGGCCAAGCTCAAAACAAAGTGCCCGAGTGCAAACTCTTCTGTTTGCCCCATTTGACAGACCGCCAGTGAATAATCGAACAAGTGCGGCAATGCGTACTTATGATTCTCATGGAATAACTGAATATGCGGCCAATCATAGCTTAACTCCCTAGTTAAGAAAGGGAACACTCGAAGAATGGGCGCATCGTTTAACTGCAGCACATGCAGAACTTGGAGTTGATTTGTCCTCCCAAAACCTTCAGCGTCGCTAAAGATTGCCTCTTGTTTGAAACCTTCATTGCCGACCCACCGGATTGCCTTTATGAAGGTTTTAGCTCCAAAGGTCTTGTACCCATTGTCAGCCGGAGGGCATACTGCATCCGAAAGATACTTCGTGACCATTTCAGGTTCAGGCAACCATATAGCCAAGGGATCACTCCATGTACTGTCTCTGAGATAATTTACGTAATGAGCAGTAGATTCTTGACTGTATTGTATTTCCCTCAAGTAATTACTAGGGAACTGCTCTCTTTGTCTTGACAGGAAGCGGACCAAGAACGCGTCTATCAAGATGACCCACTCGGTAATTTCTTCGATATGATTATCTCGGTACCAAGACATCACTGATTCCCCCAGTGAGTACCGGAAGTATTCCACTTTGGTTTCCCAAGATGCTGGCAAAGGCCGAGATTCTCGCAAATACGTGATGATATGGTTTACCGGTGACATCCCAACTTCAAACTTGGTGTAGTTAGGGATGAGCACCGAGGCAGTTCTTCGCCGCTTTGCAGGCTTGGATGCAGACGCATTTATATGATAGCAAGTTTCGATTTCTCCGTCGTTGCTATCTCGGTCCCAAAATAGACCATTCTCACATGGAGTTGTATTTGATAACTCCTCGAGAATGTATCTTTCTTTTTCTGGTCGAGGTGATCTTCCAGCAAGCCGTCGATAGAATGGGAGTAGCAACTCGGGCTGCAAAAAGTCCATAATCATGAATGGTTGCGCCCGTGAGGATTGCCTCAAAAGCCTTGAGAAGAAAGGGAGAATGGCCTTATCCCTTATTCTTTTGTCTTTTCTGGATAAATCTTTGAGACATCTTTTTGTTCGTTTTAGGCTTGGTGGTTTTCGAACCACTTCCCAATCACCCTTTTCTGCTATCTCAATTGTCACAACATTTGATGAAGCTTGCGCTGGAGGACTGAGTTTTATAACCCCCTTGTCGATGTAATCTTGCAATATTGCTTGAAGATCCCAACACTTCTTAGTGGGGTGACCGACATATCGGTGGTAACTGCAATATCGCTGGTGAGAAGTGCGTCCAACTTCTTCTGGCCTTTTTGGGGCAGGCAACTCGAATAGCCCGGTCGACATGAGGTGCTGGAATAGCGTTTCTACGTCATCTTCCCCAAAGGCATATTGGATTTCCTCTCTTCGAAAGGGTCTTGCAGGCTGCTCTTTTACAGGCGGCTTTGCTTTATCTGGCTGCTTCTTAACCTCCGTGGTGTTCGCAGAGGTCTCTCCAGTTTTCTTCTTCTTAAACATAGTAGTTGTGGATGATTCCTTCTTCCAACCTTTTTGTTGAGACAACAAATACTCTTTTCGACAAGCTTCTGTAGCTAGGGCCTGAAATGTACTTAGTTGTTCATTCATTAGCAACGAGATTTCCGTCTTGATGCCATTTCGGCAAAGATTGACCTTCATTGCTTGAGAGAGGGGTGCTTGACATCGGTTAGCGGCCCTCTGCCATCTAGTGATGTAGTCTTCAACCGGCTCGTCCTTCTTTTGGGACAAGGTAGATAATTCCGATAGTTGTACTTCTCGTGTAGTATCAACGAATCGGGAGGTGAACATTTCTTTCATCTCTTCCCATGTTTGGACTGAGCCGATTGGGAGAGATATGTACCACTGGAAAGCATCACCGGAAAGAGTATTGGGAAACATTCGAAGACAAAAATTTGAATGGTGCGCCCAATTGCCCATGGCATAGTGGAATGATGCCAGGTGCTTTAACGCGCTCCCAGTCCCGTCGAATTGGATTTTTGGTGGCTTCAAATCTCTAGGTAGCAGCTCCGCTTCAACCTCTGGGGGATAAGGCCTGTTGATTGTCGTTGTAGGGACCCCAGTGAGTTGAGGTGCCTGTCGACGAAGGCATTCGGCCACAAGCTGATGTACCATCTCCTTCTGTGCAATAAACCTGGGTGGAGACCCCATGGGTGTGTTTACCCGCGCGTCTTGCGTTCGAGGGGTATTGATACGTGGGTTATTGAACTGCAGAAAGCCTGGATCCAATTCTGCATTTTCATCTTCCTCGGTCCGCTGCCTGACTGGTTTCTCGGGCTGATGGACCGATTGACGGTTCCTTGGTGATGGTGGTTGATGGGAACCTGATGTCTTGTTGCCTTGAGTTTCCATAGCCCGTTTCATACTCTTAATCTCCTCCCGGAGGTCATGAATGAGCTGAGACTTGGGTGTAAGAACCTCTTCTTCTTCGCCCACCATGTAAGAGGCTTCAAATTGACCTCTTGGGAGGGCGGCCCTGATCCCTTCAGGATGAGAGAGGCTACAGAATGGCGGTGTAATGGGCATTGCGGCTGCCCTTGACCGGGTTAACATATCCGACGCTTTGGAAGTGCTTGGCTGGGTGAGGTCCACCATGTTGACTTCCGTCGTCTGGAGGAGATGTCTCCTCCTTTTAGCTTCTCTCTTGGGGTGCGGCATCCGGTGCTTTTCTCGAGACGGGGCCACGACAGGCGCATAAGTCATATCCTCCCTCAGTCTGATCAATGAGGCGAATTGATTTTTGTGTATAAAATCAGGGATCAGCCTGAGCACCGAACGTGGATACGTCGTATGGCGCCTCTGGGGATACTGCCACCTGCTAAAGAGTCTTGGCTTTTGAGGCACTCTCAATTTGTGAGAGTTCTGTAGTGGCTTCTTTTGTGGCCTACCCCTTTGTCGGGGGTGTGAGAACAGCATATACCTCGGTCCTGGTGGCAGTGGTGATGAAGCCTTCAAGTTTAACCGGGAAGTTGTTTTCCCGAACTGCTTTTTCTGCTGCGCTTTTCTCCTTTGTTTCCTTGATATGTGATGAGGAACCGTCACTATGTTGGCAGTATCATAGTGATCTGGAGATTTGACTCTAGCTTGTGAACTAGATGGAGTATCGATTGACTGATGGGGCGAATGCGTCGGGTCAGGGATGACAAATCGCAAGGTGCCTAAACCGGATCGGACAACAATAGGTCCTTGCGGCTTGAATTGGTCATCCCCTCCATCGGCCAATGAAGCATCCAGCTGAGAAAACTTGGTCTGTCTTCTTGACTTCTTCCGCTCTTGGGTGTCACCTTGGCTAGGTCGGGGGGCTAGGTCAACAACCCTTGAGGCAACCCGACCAGATTGGCGAGTGATGGTGCACCGAACAGGATTTGGTACAGTTTTGCCCCCTTTTCGGGGAACATTGGCTTCTGGGTGGCTAGTTGGCGCTAGCCGAGTTGCAGTAGATTGTCTCGCAGACCTTTTTATGGAATGGGACTGCAAAACAGGTTGTCCTGCAGGCTGTCGTGCTGCTGGTTGGGCTGGTGCAGCAAGCCTACGGGCGGACTTTTCGGCATAGTCTGACTGTCGAGCAGGCGGGCCCATTCGGATGGGCGCCTGCAGAGACTTCATTGGTTGAATAGGAGTGGCCCTCGAGCCTTGAGCAATGAGAGGCTCCTTGAGTAATGCAGATTGATCTCTCCTTTGCTTTATTGCTGCAGGAGAGTAGTCGACGTGTCGATAGACACGATGCTCCGGCTTCTCTGGTACGCGAATAAAGTGATGCGGGATAGCCGCATCCATGTGGTTTGGCATAGAAATGACAAAACCACCATTGGGCAGGAATCCAAAAGCCATCGAATGCGCCATAAAAATCTGCAAAGAAGCATTTCAAAGTGTTAATAGTGAGAAATTAAATAAGCATATGAAGACCATAGTTTTCAGCTCTTAAAGATGAAGGGAGAATGTTTCACGTCGGGTTCACCATTTGTTCCTGCCTCGCGAGAAAAAATCATATCATAATTCACTTGGTTAAAGATAAAATTATGTTCCCTGCGGCTTTGGAAATAAATGCTTAATTAATTTCCCAGCAAAATTTTAAAGCATCCAATTCTTTAACCGAGTCCGAAAAGTATATCACAGAAATATTTTGCATTGTGTTCCACATTCTGATTTTACATCTCTAACGAGAAAACCCTTGATTAAAAGAGCTGAATACAATGGTCCATAAAAAAATGCTTAATAATAATGAAGTGCGTAGAAGATCCTTCTACGTCTTTACAAGTGCACGAAAAATCGTGTCTGACAAAAATATAAAGATAAATGAGTACACTTCGCCCCGCGCCGTGACTCGAATAGGAGGTATATGACGCCACGCGCCATAACTTGAATATGAAGTACATGACGCCACGCGCCATGACTTAAATATGGGGTATATGACGCCACGCGCCATAATTTGAATATGAGGTACATGACGCCACGCGCCATGACATAAATATGAGTTTACGCTTAGCCCGTCGACCAGCGATGACTCGGTTTGGGAACTAGTGAGGGGCCCGTCGGCTACACTAGTGACCCTACACAGCAAACTAAGTGCGCTCTTAGCTTCTGGATTTACACAGCAGACCAGCGTGTCCCGCTTTCAGCTTCTGTACTTGTACAAGAAACCAGCGTCTCCCGCTTTCAGCCTCTGGATTGAATAATTGGGTGGTTTTACCAAGAAATGGATTTAACCGGGTTTAAAAGTATTTTTAGGTCAACTTTGACCATTAAAAAGGGTTTGAGCCCAACTGGGCTTGTTGGGGGATTTTTGAGCCATCTTGGGCTTTTTGGAGATTTTTGAGCTATCTCAAGCTTTTTGGAGGGTTGGTAGCCATCTTGGGCTTTTTGTAGAGTTTTGGGCCATCATGGGCTTTTTGAAGAGTTTTGAGCCAGCTTGGGCTTTTTGGAGGGTTTTTAGCCATCTTGGGCTTTTTGGAGATTTTTGAGCCAACTTAGGCTTTTTGGAAAATTTTGAGCCAGCTTGGGCTTTTTGGAGATTTTTTTAGCCATCTGGGGCTTTTTGGAGATTTTTGGGCCAGCTTGGGCTTTTTGGAGAGTTTTTAGCCATCTTGGGCTTTTTGGAGATTTTTGGGCCAACTTGGGCTTTTTGGAAAATTTTCAGCCAGCTTGGGCTTTTTGGAGAATTTTTAGCCATCTTGGGATTTTTGGAGATTTTTGGGCCAGCTTGGGCTTTTTGGAGAGTTTTTAGCCATCTTGGGCTTTTTGGAGATTTTTGGGCCAGCTTGGGCTTTTTGGAAAATTTTGAGCCAGCTTGGGCTTTTTTGGAAAATTTTGAGCCAGCTTGGGCTTTTTAGAGATTTTTGGCTCGGATTGAGCGAAGAAGTCGTCATCATTTTTTTTTTGATATATATATATATGTATATATATATTTATATAATCTTAGAAGTCAAAATCTTAATTTTTGGATGCCTTTGAATATATATGTATATTCTGATATATTTTTATAGAAAATACATATATATTTATTTTTATTTTCAAAAGAGGGAAAATATACTTAACCCGTGTGTCAATTCAACCCGCCAGTCGGGGAGTATCCATGTTGGGAAAAGTAGTTTTTGAAAATAATATATATGTATATATATATTTATATATAAATAATATACATATATATATTTTTATAGGAGAAAATATACTTAACCCGTGTGTCAATTCAACCCGCCAGTCGGGGAGTATCCACGTTGGGAAAAGTAGTTTTTGAAAATAATATATATGTATATATATTTATATATAAATAATATACATATATATATTTTTATAGGAGAAAATATACTTAACCCGTGTGTCAATTCAACCCGCCAGTCGGGGAGTATCCACGTTGGGAAAAGTAGTTTTTGAAAATAATATATATGTATATATATATTTATATATAAATAATATACATATATATATTTTTTATAGGAGAAAATATACTTAACCCGTGTGTCAATTCAACCCGCCAGTCGGGGAGTATCCACGTTGGGAAAAGTAGTTTTTGAAAATAATATATATGTATATATATATTTATATATAAATAATATACATATATATATTTTTATAGGAGCAAATATACTTAACCCGTGTGTCAGTTCAACCCGCCAGTCGGGGAGTATCCACGTTGGGAAAAGTAGTTTTTGAAAATAATATATATGTATATATATTTATATATAAATAATATACATATATATATTTTTATAGGAGAAAATATACTTAACCCGTGTGTCAATTCAACCCGCCAGTCGGGGAGTATCCACGTTGGGAAAAGTAGTTTTTGAAAATAATATATATGTATATATATATTTATATATAAATAATATACATATATATATTTTTATAGGAGAAAATATACTTAACCCGTGTGTCAATTCAACCCGCCAGTCGGGGAGTATCCACGTTAGGAAAAGTAGTTTTTGAAAATAATATATATGTATATATATATTTATATATAATATATATATATATATATTAAAGAAACTCAAAAATATATATCTGAGAACTCACCTTCCCTCTTTTTTTTTTTTTTTTTTTTTTTTGAGCGCGGGAGAGATCTCTCTTGCTCGTCCTCGCCCTCTCCTCGCTGTTTCCTTGCTTTTTTTTTTTTTTTTTTTTTTCGCCGTCTCCTCCTCTCGTCGTTCCTTCTTAGGGGAATCAATCTCAGAATTCAATTTCTGGGTCAATTCTGCAGCTTCTTTGGACTTCATCTCCGATTTTGAATCAAGCAATGGCTTCAAATGACCCACTTCAGCTGACAGGCGTCCTACCTTCTCAGCATTTACCTCTGCAATTTTCATTGCCTCATCTGCAACATTTTTGGTTTCAGAAGTCATCACCAGCTCTTGTTTCACTATTTGAAGCTCCTCATCACTTGGGCTTTTTGGAGAGTTTTTAGCCAACTTGGGCTTTTTGGAGATTTTTGGGCCAGCTTGGGCTTTTTGGAAAATTTTGAGCCAGCTTGGGCTTTTTTGGAAATTTTTGGCTCGGATTGAGCGAAGAAGTCGTCATCATTTTTTTTGATATATATATATATGTATATATATATTTATATAATCTTAGAAGTCAAAATCTTAATTTTTGGATGCCTTTGAATATATATGTATATTCTGATATATTTTTATAGAAAATACATATATATTTATTTTTATTTTCATAAGAGGGAAAATATACTTAACCCGTGTGTCAATTCAACCCGCCAGTCGGGGAGTATCCACGTTGGGAAAAGTAGTTTTTGAAAATAATATATATGTATATATATTTATATATAAATAATATACATATATATATTTTTATAGGAGAAAATATACTTAACCCGTGTGTCAATTCAACCCGCCAGTCGGGGAGTATCCACGTTGGGAAAAGTAGTTTTTGAAAATAATATATATGTATATATATATTTATATATAAATAATATACATATATATATTTTTATAGGAGAAAATATACTTAACCCGTGTGTCAATTCAACCCGCCAGTCGGGGAGTATCCACGTTAGGAAAAGTAGTTTTTGAAAATAATATATATGTATATATATATTTATATATAAATAATATACATATATATATTTTTATAGGAGAAAATATACTTAACCCGTGTGTCAATTCAACCCGCCAGTCGGGGAGTATCCACGTTGGGAAAAGTAGTTTTTAAAAATAATATATATGTATATATCTATTTATATATAAATAATATACATATATATATTTTTATAGGAGAAAATATACTTAACCCGTGTGTCAATTCAACCCGCCAGTCGGGGAGTATCCACGTTGGGAAAAGTAGTTTTTGAAAATAATATATATGTATATATATATATTTATATATAATATATATATATATATATTAAAGAAACTCAAAAATATATATCTGAGAACTCACCTTCCCTCTTTTTTTTTTGAGCGCGGGAGAGATCTCTCTTGCTCGTCCTCGCCCTCTCCTCGCTGTTGTGTCGAAATGAGTAGCCGAATGCGGCTATTTATAGGTTTTTGCCGGGTCTGGGATGGGTTCCGTGGCTGTGGATGCAAGCTCACGCGGAACCGTCTTCCCGCGGAACTGCCTTCGCGCGGAACCGCCCTCACGCGGAACTCATGTTCCCGCGGAACTTCGTTGCCGCGGAACCATTTTCACGCGGAACTTGTTCCCGCGGAACTTCGTTGCCGCTGAACCATCTTCACGCGGAACTTCAGGTTTCGTTACCGCGGAACCGAGTCCACGCGGAACCATTTCGGTGCGAGCGTTTCCGCGGAATCTTCGTTTATGCGGAACTTAGTACACCTTTCATGCAACTATACCACTGAGTGCCGCTGAGATTCAAGGGCGTGAGGTCGCTCAACCTCTCAAGTTCTTCGGAAATATTGCCAGTGAGCAAGTTTCCATCTAAAGACAAAACTTCCAGCTTCGAGGGGTTTCAGAAACTCAGCGGAATCTGACCGGAGAAGGTATTGCCACCGAGCGGGAGCTGCAGCAAGAACCGAAGCTTGGAGAGATACGTCGGTATATCGCCAGAAAAGCGATTGCCTTCGATGTCGATAACCTACAAATAGCTGCACTGCTGAATCTCCAACGGGATCTCCCCACCCATCGCATTCCTTGCCAGGCTCATCTCCTTCAACATCGAGAGGTGGTCGTCCTCGTTCGGCGAAGACCCCCGGGATGCGTTCCTGGAGAGATTCAAGTCGGTCAGGTTCGATGCGCTGGTCAGAAGCCATGACGAGAAATCGCCCTGAATCCCATTTTCCTAAAGACCGAGCACCTGCAGAGAGCTCATCTCTGGCGGTGCGGCCAAAATGAGGGAGACCCCTAGCTGCCATTGCACTACTTCCATCTCATCATTGGTAACTAGGCAGCAATCGTGGCCTGGGGCGTCATCTGTTGTGCCTGCTGATGCTGCAAGTAATGCAGACCAGGTTGCATCGCAGAATTAGGAGGAAGTTGAGCATGTGCAGGCGTTGGTTGAGGTTGAGAATCTGCAATTGCAGCCAGATACATGAGGTTCTTTTGAAGCTTTAGTTGGCTCTCTGCACATTCGCTCGGTTTGCCAGAGTTCTGGCTGTCTAGAATCCGAAGAATTAATGACTTGTTTTCATCCAGATGTGCTTGAATGATATCTGTAGTGACGGTGCTGGGACCGAAAGCTGCCTGATCAGAGGCGTTTGATCGGTGATGCGGCTGCGTTTACGGGAGAACTATTCCGAGGCTTCGTAGCTTCAGCTCTCGGTTTTACGGACATTTCCGGGAAAAATACAGTCTCTGAATGCCGGGGGCCTTGTCATTTCTGGCTTGAAATGTTTCTTACGCAGCCCCCATGCAAAAGAAGACGAGGGCAGCAGCAGCGCCAAGGAATCCGTAGAACGGAGCAGTTTCATTGCCGCTGAAGCCAGCAGAAGACATTTCTGCGGGATTAAGTTTGAAGAAATCGAAATGGAGAGAGATCCGGCGATCCTTTTTATTCTCCTGTGGAATGAAAGAACGGGATATATAGTATATATCGACGGTCGGGATCGCTTGTTCTTAATGACTGATTGTTGGTTCAGACTTATAGATGTTGATGCGGCAAAAGGATCTATTTCCCATGGAGAGACCCTATCAGGCCATTGAACAGCAGCAGCTTCATCCCATTGAACCTTTAAAGATCTCCATTGAGAATCTTTCCATTGATAGGAAACCTCTCCAATTCCAACAATGGTGCCACTAAACCTCCTCTCAGGGGCATCGTCACCTTCAAATTGCATCTTGAATCTCATACCAACTGAAAAAGAATGGCTAATAGCTTCCAGATACTTGTTCAAATTTACGAAACAGTGAAGAGTGTTTGTGTTAGGATGGCATGCGATGTCGTGGCAAGAACTCCTAGATGCATGCTCTGACTAGATATGTCGGCATGGTGCTTGGGAAGGAAGCAAAAATATTTTATCTTCTAGCCAACGAGGCCGCTAAAAAAAAAAGGCAGATCTCCTTGCAGCAGACAACCACCACCCTCTGGCCGTTGAGGAGTTCCTTGGCTAAGATCACCGCCAACCACACAAGCATGTGGTGGCGGGCATTCTCCACCACTCGCCGCGCATGGATTCTTCAAGTCATTTTCTTACAAGCATTTTTTTTTATCAATGAATAACGAATCTCAAATTAAAATCCACCGGCCATAGCGTTCCAAAAACCCTCGGCCATATGTGATAATACTATCTTTCTAGCCGTTTGCAAAATTTTTATTTTTATTTTTTTTTTTTTTTTAGCAATTAATTTTCCTGGTGTAACTTTTCTTTCTTTTCTTTTTTTTCTCTTTTTTTTTCTTTTTTTTTTAAAAAAATAATATATATACATATATCAATTATATACTTGTAGTAGTCCCATAGTTAAAAAAAATTTACCTCATCACTGCCACAAACAAAGGAGAAATAACGTTACCACACGTGATATCACTACACCGTGTAATGGCAGATGCATGCAGAAATCGTACTTGCCGCAGCTCAAACTGTTGATCATCCATGAAGGCATGTCTTCGCACCACTTTGGCATTACCTTAGTGGTGATGTTAAATGCAACTGATGCGATTGTATTTTGAGTTAATTATTTAGGAAGATGATCAAACCTAAGTCGGCCTAAAAAAGCATATTTTGAGGCTTTTTTTTAGTTTTTCTTTATAAACATGTTAGCTACATGTGTTGTATGCATAAACAAAGTTTTGCCATCTTTGAATATTTTTAAGTATTTTTAAAGATTTTTAAACATGATAATATTTTTTTAATTTGTTGTCATTTGAAAATTATGACAATGCTACTGTGTTTAAATTTTTTAAAAATATTTAAAAATGGTAAAATTTAGTTTGTAGATTCAATACATCTAGCTTAATATGTTTGTAAAGAAAAAAACTGAAAAAATATTTAAAAATATAATTTTTAGGCTTACTTAGGCCAGCATGTGAGGCTCACGCCTCCGTTGTCCATCTATTAAAAATGAAGAGGGTTGGAACCTGAATCCTATATTCATTTTTTAAAAAATGATAAAAACGTACGCCGTCCTGTTAGCCTCATTTAAAAATCGAAGTCGGTCCATACGGTCACATGTCTCTTGGCAACCGAGTCTGACGTTTCCTATTCCCACATATTGCCATGTGGCATGTGTGCCTTCCATTTAAAATTTGAAACACAGTTGCATGAATCAATGGGTAACCAGCCCGCTCAGGTCTTCTTGAACCATGTTGTCCACTTGTATTGATATATTATTGAAGTCCTCATGCCAATGGCACTAGCGTGCAACTCGGCCGGTTAAGTCCTAACATAAGTAACATCAGTGTCTTGACTTGTTTTCGAAAGGAACAACATGCTAACCCAAAATGGGATTAAAATTGAGGTTCAAGCAAACTGAATCCAAGGAGTCTTAACCCAATTTTTCTGTTATATATTCAATCTAGACTATAGAGTATATTATATACAACAAATCTAAATAATACTTCTTCCTATCTGTATTTTATATTATTTATGTTTATGTTTGCATAGTTGTTTATCACGTTGAAATTATGTCATATACAGTATATCATTGTAGTTTATATTATTTACTTTTGCATATGTTAGTTTTCTTCTTTTATATTTTTGGAAAAGATAATTTTTTAAAGATATTATATTACTGTATTTTTCTTGAATTTAGTTGGACTACGTAGTATTATTTTCGTCTAAGTAACTTATTAATTTAGCATAATTATTCAATACTTATCTGAACATGGAAATTACATGTTTACCTTTGGTTTTTAAATGTAAACAACTTTTCTTATTTATCCATGTATATTTATTTATGATTTTATAAACTACATATATTGTAAATTTTTATATAATATATTTTTCAAGGTTTTTAGTGGTTATGTACAATGTATTCACTTCCAAAAGATAATTTTTGTAATATATAAAATTTTAATGAAATTTATTTTTGCTACCATGATAAACTAAGATGTATTAAGTATGATAGACAATTTAGATTTTAATAATTAGTCTTAAAATTTTAAAAATTAAAGGTAAATATGGAGCCTTTATCATTACATAAATATTTAATCATAATCCATTAATTTATATTCACATGAAATTTTCAATTTGTTGCTCTTTTTTATTCTTTGTATTTACAATTCAACCTAAGGACATATTTTAATCCTAGTTTCAAGGGTATAAATCTAATAATATTACTAAAGAAGTAGTTATGTTGCACTAGAAAATGGGATAAACTCCTTTACCTATACACAAAGGGAGACTCTTTGCCAACCAAAACATTTATCAGCCTTAATTTCAATTTTTAACTTGAATTGAAGTGCAAACCAGAGCAACTCGGACAAAAATTAAGATTTATATTTTACAAGAAAATTAGGTTTCAAATTAAGATTTGAATTTTAAAAACAAGATTAAGATTAAATCCGTGGCAAAAATGGAATTTCATAAGCCGAATTATGTGCTAGAGGCTACATGTCACGAGTCATGACACGGTACGTACGAAATGCTTGAAGGCCTCACAATTCCTATCCAAAAGGCAGATATTAATGAAAATGCTCTTTTGATATTTTTAACATAATAAAAAATACGCGTCAATTTCTATCCAAAAGGCAGATATTAACGAAAATGCTCTTTTTATATTTTAACAATAATAAAAAATGATCCGCGTATTGAAGTCTCACAACTTTTGTCCCTATTATCAAAAAAGGGAAAGAGAGAGCACAAAAATAAAGTGACAGAGAGCGGGAAGGTAGCTATCGCAAGAGGCATATGTTAACCGCAGACCGCAGCGCTCCGCGTATTCCCACGGCTACTTTCCGAAAAATTCGCCCGCGGCGAACTGAGCAAAAGGATGCATCGCGTCGCACCTGATTGGCTGGTGCACTGCACTTTTCTTAAAAATATTTTTATATACATGATGACATCCACGTATTATGATGGATTACATTCATACCCTCACACCGTAAAGACAAATTTTTCTTAAATTTCTGCCATAGGAGTAAATTGTAAATGTGGAACATGAGAGAAATTGTAAAACTTCCATTATAAGAAAACTAAACTGTAAAGAAGAGTGATCCTGTTAGCTCGGGCTAAGTAAATGTTACACTTAGCCCACTTTAAAAAACTTATTCACAACAACTTTTTTTGTTTACTTTTTTCTTCGTGCACTTGTTTATCTAAGTATATTTAACATATAAACCAAGTTTTACCACTTTTGAATATGTTTATCTATTTTTTTTAGATTTTTAAATATCTAGGTGTATATATGTATTTAAAATACTCTTATTTTTAAAAATCTAAAAAAATATATACACATATCCAAAAATGATAAAACTTGATTTATATATTAAATACACTTAGATAAACAAATGTATGAAGAAAAAATAAATAAAAGTTATTTTAAATAGGATTTTTGAGGTGGTTTAAGTGAGACATTTACTTAGCCCGGGTTAACTGGATTATTTATCTACTGTAAAAGCCGTAAATTATACCCGGTGACCTGCAACATTTGAACACATGCCCAGCCAATCGCGGGCCAATGTGATTGCCGCATCGTATTGTGATTGCAGGTGCATTGCACATTAAGTGAGGGAAATACCCCTCACTTGGTGGATGTAAAATGTTTATCATGTGTTTTGTAAATTAAAGTTATTTTCTTACTCAAAAGCATTTTTAACTAAAATTATGTTACCTTTTAATTATTTATCATATTTTTATATAATTATCCTATTTTTTATTTTTTTAATAATTTTCATATAATCATTGTATTTTTGAATCATTATCTATATCATATCATATCATTTTTTTCTTTTAAAACTTTTTACACCAAAATTTTTATTTTAAAAGTTTTATCACTTACCAAATGCAGCCCAAGAAAAAATTCTTCACAACCAAAATTTTTCCACTTTTGAGTATAATTATCTTATTTTTGAATTATTTTACATATCATTGAATAAAATCATTTAATTATTTTTTACATATTTTTTATACAACTGACTATTATTTTAATCATCACTTTCTGTCTTACCGCATAAACATTTTATTTTTTCCAAACTTATTTTAACAACTTTTCTACATTTTTCTTGTTTGGTAAAAAAAAAGTTATTCAAAAGTTTTTATCCATTTATGTTCTAGTTTCTAATCTTTTTCGCATTTTTATACAATTACTCTATTTTTAATTATTATTTATATTTGTTATACTACTACCATATTTATTTTAACTTTATTTACCTTACTCTTAATCATTACCTTATCGCATCACCCTACTACTTCATTTGTTCGTCAAAACTTTTCCACTAAATTCCACTTTTTTCTCACTTATCAAACACCTTTTTAGAAAATTTCAATGATTTTAGAAAGTTTCGAAACTATCACTTAAAAGCGATTTCTTTGCTCCACCCTCCATATGATTTTTTAAAAATATCAAAACAATAATAATATTCACCCATATATTTAGTTGCATATTATAAAGTTATTTTTAAAATTTTAATAGCTTCATATTACTTTCAAATAATATCAAATATTTATCAGATATAAGTTTCTCGTAACAATGATATTTATTATCATAAATATATGCATATTATTTTATATTTTAAATAGTTTAGATGTCAAAAATTAGAAAATAAAAAAGATTTATTTGTATAAACCAAATGGTCAGAGGTTTGTTTTGGATCATTATACAAAACAACCATAATGCGTTTTATTTTTTTTTATTCAAAAACGCGCATTAGCTTCTGACCCCCTTTGCTTGTTCGGTCTCTTCTTCATTTATCTTTCAGTGGATGTGTTTTATGCCTCATTTTTTTACGAGGGTTAACGAAAATGATTCTAAAAATAAATACAGCGTAAGTAGCAAGGGAAATTTTCATCTCTTTCTTCTTAATACCGAATTTAATTATTTTTACTCATTAAGATTTAGGGAGGATTAGATAGAGCTAAGTGCTCCAAGTGACCGGGTGAATGGTGACCGGTGAAGCACTTAAAAAAGTGCATCATATCTAATCTATTTTTAAATTTAAACCGCTGGTTGCATTATAGTTAAAATTTATACCATAAAATCAAATCTTAATTATCTATATAAGTTTTTAAGAATTAAATTGATATTTATTTTCGGATTGATATTAGTTCTACAAATATTATATTATCCAAAAATTTTTGCTATAAATATATTTATTGCGCTGAATATAATATATGGATTTGATTTCAAAAACAAGTAATTAATATTATAAAACATAGTGCATATGCCTTTAATTGTTTAAATCTTACTTCGAATGCTAGTTATAACAAATTATACGCACATTAATTTTTTTATACAGCGAGTTTAATAAGAAAATCATAGCTAATAAACAGGTCTGATGTTTCATTATGCATTAGAAAATATTAAGGTCTGTTTAGCATAAAAACTTTGCAATTTAAAATTTTTCACTCTCCACAATTATTATTTTTAATCATTTTCTACATCTTACTATACAATTACCTTTACTTTTCAATCATTTTTACAAAATTACTTATATAACTAACTTATTTATCCGTATAACTAATATATTTATTCTAACTTTATTCTTTTTACTCGTCATCGTTATGTTTATCATATTATATTATTTTCTTTTAATTAAAATTTTTTACATCAAAAGCTTTTTATCTAAAAATTTTATTACTTTTTAAACACACTCTAATTTTAAAAGAGCCCCATTAAGAGGAAAGAAAGAGAACAATGCTCTTTGAAATTTAGATTCTATTAGGATCATTTAACTTCGCTTTGTAGAAGGAATGATTTCGATTTATTTTGATCCACCTGTTATTTAGCCGCATGGGACTCCATGATTTATTTTGGTCCACTTGGTATTTAGCTGCATGGGACTCCATGTGTCCGCTTGCGGAACCTTTTTTATTTTTTTATTTTTTATAAACGCATAAAGCTAAGTATATTTAATCTATAAATTAAGTTTTACCTTTTTTGGATTTTTTAAGTATTTTTATTTTTAAATACAGTTACATTCTCATAATAATTACAAAAATGTTATTGTATTTAAAAATAAAAATACTTAAAAGCATTTAAAAAGGTAAAACTTAGTTTTTAAATTAATCACACATAATTCTACGTTTTTATAAAAAAACATTATAAAAAATAAAAAATCGGTTTTTTGGCCGGACGCATGGAAGTAGCCATGCATCCGGCTGCACCCGATCATCCCTCATTTAATTAATACGTGTGCGTGTATCTATATGAAAATTACTTTCATTTTCTCAAGTTGAAGGGCCGTGATCTATCGATCTCCAAAGCAGCAACAAAAATGGGGAGCAAATGATCCCAATGTGCTGCAGTTTTCTGTGGTACTGCGGACTATCTATTGTCATCCCGGTTACAGTCGGGTTGGCTAACCGCGCCTCTTTCTGCCAAGAAAAGGACAACCGCCCAAACTTCTTTTTCCTCCTTCCATGGCCCGCACGCGGTGCAGCAGCATTATCCCCTTCTTCAAGCACCAGGTTTACATCCACTGCTTTCTTGCCATTTAAACTATTTAATTCATTAAATTATAGTGATTACGTTAGGCTGTCCAAAATATTGGACGTCTCTGTCTGTGTCACCTGTTGTTTGTGCTTATCTTGTCAAAATAACATTCCAACGAAAACAAGCGCTAAGGCCATGGATCGATGCTCTTTGTGTCAATCAATCCGTAATTTAAAATCATAGGCTTAGTGATGCAATGTTGTGGAGTCACAACTTGGTAGGCCTTTTTAAATTTTTTTGATGCAGATGGTATATATTTCATGATGTGTAGTGAGGATCCAGTCCAAAGCATCGGAGCTTAAAAGTAGAAAATTAGAACAAATTAATCAAACCATCAGAAAAATTAATAAAGGTATATTATAGTAATTAATAATGGTGGTTTAAATCATAAAAAATTTAATTTTTAGGGTGTGTTTGGGAAGTAATAAAATTTTTAATAAAAAATTTTTAGTATAAAAGTTTTTGAATCGAGAGAAAATGATATGATGTGATATGAGTTTCTGAGTCGAAAGAAAATAATATGATATGATAATGTAACGATAAAAAGTAAAAAAAATAAAGTTAAAATAGATATCTTAGATATACAGACGACTGCGTAGAAACTGCGTAGAAACGATTAAAAAGTAGGATAAGTATATAGAAAAAACGAAAAAATAATTAAAAATAAGGTAATTGTGAAGAGTAAAATATTTTATGTTCAAAAGTTTTTTGTGTAAACAAATAACATCTTAATGAATTTCTACTTTATGGAATTTTTTTAACATTGCAGTCAAAAGAGAACAAATTTGGTTAAAAAGGAATGTGTACAACGATTGCATTTTGTACATGTGAACCAATCGGATAATTTGAGTTTTATCTTGTTGAATTTTTCAAATAAAAATCATCTAGTACGTAACTTCATCATTCTTAAAATTAAGAATATTCTAAAGCTACTAAAATTATTTATTTATTATACAGATCTATGAAGTCTCGATTCAACATCCGCGGCATCTAAAATTTTCATTTTATCTAGAACAATGATACTACTTGGTTTTATATTAATCGAACGTCTTAGTGCATGTATCCAACGGATTTTCTAAATTTCTATACATTATTAGGAGACAATTGATTTTTTAGTATTTTTAAAAATAAATAATACTAAATACAACAAATAAATTGAATTTAACATAAATTGAAATACAAGGTAGCATTCAATGATTGAATTGTAAGATAGGAGATCCAAAAAAGTTACGTGGGTTTTTCAATTTTTTCCTTTTTTGAAATCAATCGATACGGTCGCATATGCTCAAACTATGAAAATATATTTGAAAATAATTCAAATTTTATATGATATTATTCCCGCCGGAGAAAAGGAAAAAATCTTGACGAAGGAGTATTTCTGTGTGCTCGTGAATGGTCTTGGGCGTGCAACATTTTAAAAAGGTGGGTTTTATTATCTCTAGGAAGAGACAATAATAAAAAGGTGGAGTATGGCTCCTGAGGCAGCAACCTTGTGGTAACTTCTACTTCAGTCTCAACGCTGACGGGGTTCAAAACACAGCCCTAACAATTTTAGGGTGAAGTGTGGGTGGCATTTAGTCTTTTCAAATATTTACGCGGGAGTGTTCACCTAAAGCATTATTAGGAACCTTTGTAAGAAAAATTTAGAATATTTGTAGATGGATGTTAGAAAAATTGTAAAAATATTTCATAGGCTAATTATAATACCAGTTCAAATGATGTGAAAATATAAATACCATAAAAAGGTGGACTATAATATTTCTAGGAAGAGGCAACATTTAAAAAGGTGGTTTATATTATTGCTAGGAATAGGATGAATTAAATAATAATTTTGACTGGCGGATTGGAACACGCTTTTTATTCCATTGACAACACTTGCCAAATTGGGTTCTGGATAGGAACATTGACTGGTGGCTCGGGCGCTTTTTTTGACATAACATTCCGTTGAAAGCTTTTCTTATTGTTCTATGTATTCGCATCTTTTCTATGGTCATGAGTTGATTCATTGATTGATACAAATAATCAAAACGTTGATGTAACAGCTTTTTTTTTTTTTAATGTGGAGTCTAATTATTATATGAATTTTTATTCAATCATCAGTTTAATTATTATCACTTATTAGGTTAGTAATTCAGAAATGATTTTAATGAAATAAAGCACTATAATTTTTGGGTGATTTGTAAATATAACCATATAGTTTAACCATAATTATAAATATATCTACACCATTACTACTACACCATTACTGCACCGTCATGCCGTGATGGTGCAGTGTCATGATGGCGTGAATATATTTACAATTGCAATCAAACAATGTGTTAGTAATTTAGAATTTCTGAAATTATAGGGTGTATTTGCAATTATGGTCGAACAATGTGGGTATATTTACAAATTGCTCTAATTTTTTTTTATTGAAGCACTATAATTCTATATGCACTTATTTCCCATCTGTTCGTGAATTTGCAATTTTTATTCTATAAATAATATTGATTCTACAAAAATTCCTGTTATATATTTTTTTGTTTAAAAAACACCTTAATTAGAGTACCACCATATGGTTTGTATCCAATTAAGTGGGCTAGAAAATCTAGTTAAAACTGATGAAGTGGTATTCTGTAAATGAAGAATATTTCTATGAAATCGGATTTCATAAAACTCTCTTCATTTCTGAGCTGAGCTGATGATTGATATAAAATTCAATTCATTCATTATATTTAACATTATTTGTTTAACTAAGAAATCAAGTTTCATCCAAATTAAATGTGCATACGTCATGTTTCCTCAAAAATAGGTACATTCACGGATAAATTAGGGAAAATGCTTAGATTAATTCATATATATATTAGAACGAAGTAATACTTTAGACAATCATTTGTCCATATATTAGTAATATTTTATATAGTTTAGATGTTAAAAATATTATTTAAAAATTGATATTTAATATTAAATTATTTTATTACATTGATTTTAGACATTTGTAGATGGGGCCAATTTAATATTAAATTATTTTATTACATCAATTTTAGACGTTTGTAGATGGGGCCCAACACAGTAATACTAGATAAATGAAAAAGTTTCTATGATAACCTAAATAATGTTAAAAATGTGATGAATGAAGTATATTTTATATCAACTATGTAGATGATAAAAATAAAAGAGTTCTATAGAAGAAGAATTTCATAGAAGCCACCTGATAAACAAAGTTAATATATGTAAGTTATTTAAAATAAAAGGTTTTATATTAAAAATTGCAAACTTTGGATGCCAATGCAAGTCTACCAAATTAGGAATATCTAAGAGTAAACAACCAATTTATTTGAATTGTTTGATAACTCTATGGAATAAAAATTTTAATTATGGAGTGTGTTTGAAAAACGATAAAAATTTTGAATAAAAATTTCTAATGTAAAAGTTTTTCAAATAGGATAAAATAACGTGATATAACAGGGATAATGATAAAGAGTACGAATAATAAAATTAAAACGAATGTGTTAAGTGTATAAGTAGTTATATAGAAATGATTTAAAAATATTCTGCAGTAATTGTAAAGAAAAAATTAAAAATAAGATAATTATAAAAATTAAGAAGTTTTAGGTTAAAAGTTAAGGGGGGTTAATAAAAGCACCCGTAATCTGTCTTCGGAAACCATAAAGCTGTTGCTGAATAATTTCATTGGTTTTTTACACAAATTTTTTACTTTTCGAAATAATATCACCTATTCAACTTCGATTGAAATTACTTTCAGTCTACTCAAACAAAAGATGCTAAGCATATCCAATGTGATTATATTTGGATGATTATCATGGTGAACCAAGGGCTTCATAAAAGCCGATCCCCACACACATATTGGGGGACCCCACTATAATGCCGCATGATAATTTAGAATTCAAGCTGTATAAAATCGTGGGACCCATTTAGAGATGGTGCATGGCGTATTCCGTTGTTGGTTTCCTTTGCTTAGTTGGTTGATGATGATTCTTTGACGTTTCCAAGCACACCTTGCACGCTGTTACTCATATGATGGGGGCTTTAATGAAGGGTCCGAATCCCACACGGTAAGGGCGGCAAAAAATAATATTTTACTTTTATTTTTTTCAATGTGATGTTCATGGGCGGTAAGGCTAAGGTGGAGGTCGAGTATTTATACAAAATAAAAATTTGCCATCCGAGCGTAGTCGTGGCTCCTGACAGCGAGCTGCAGGTCATGTGTGATGAGTACGGAAATAAATATAAGAGCTCTCGAGCTTGATTGTAATATAAGGGTGCGTTTGGTAATGAATAAAAATTTTAGGGTGTGTTTGGTTGGAGGTAAAACTCTTTGATGAAAACTTTTCAGAGTAAAGTTGTCAAGTTGATAGAAAACGATGTGATATGATAGGGGTAATAATGAGGTGTAAAGAGAATAAAGTTAAAATAGATAGGGTAGTTGTATGGGTATTTGTGTAGAAATGATTGAAAAGTATGGTTGTTTATATAGGAAAATGTGAAAAAATAATTAAAAAATAAGGTATTTATGGAGAGTGAAAAAGTTTTTGATTGAAAAGTTTTCATTGACATGTTTTGTGTGTAACCAAACACACCCTTAATGAAAAGTTTTGTAAAGTAAAAGTTGTCAAATGATGTGATATGATATGGGTAATGATGAGTAGTAAAGAGGATAAAATTAAAATAGATAGATTAGTTATGTGTATAGTTGTGTAGAAATGATTGAAAAGTAGGGTAGGTATATAGGAAAATGTGAAAAAATGATTGAAAAATAGGGTAGTTATATAGAAAAATGTGAAAAAATGATAGTTGTAAAGAGTGAAAAGTTTTAGATTGAAAAGTTTTAACCTGACATTTTCTATCAATTGTCAAACACACCCTAAGTTGAGATAAGAGGTAATATTAGAAATAAAAAAAAAATTGTGGATGCCCATTAATTGCCTTACAAGATCACTGCCCCATGTGAAAACAAAACCCCCACCTAAAAAAATGTGGGTGGTGGCCTTGTTAGGTCCGCATCCCTTCTCTAAGAGTCACCCATTCATGCAAGTAGTAGCAACTAGCGAGTGATCCTCACACAGGTGGTTGGAGGATTGGTAAGCATAAGTGGCAAAAGATTAACTTGTGTTGGAATTCAATGATGTTGTAGTTAAGAGATTAAAATGGGTATTCCCCACCTTGTAAGGCAGTGGTTTGAGTACCTAGTTTTGGTACTGAAACCATAATTGGTGGGAATTAGAGGAAGTAAGTGTGAGAATAAAAAAAGTGCAGAGGTGATGACGCCACCGTTAAAAAGATTTTTTTTGAATTTCTGGTAAAATAATTGAAAATATAAGTAATATATCAGAGAAAATGAGAATATTAAGATTTTTGAAGGTGTAAAAAAATAAGCATTACAGTTTCGAAACTTTCTATTCCACAGCACCAAGCACAGGGGAAACTTACAAGGATTAAAAGACGTTTGAGTCGGGCAAGTTAGAGAGGTTAAAGGGCGAAGAAAGGCCCGTGATAGAGAGGACAAAGCCCTAAAACTAAAAATGTGGCTAAGAGTTCGTGTTGAGCAAAGGTGAGAGTGGATCATGTGTTGCATGATTATGAAATATAAATCAGTATTTCATTGCCCATTTTTCAATGAAAATATATACAACATAGAAGGGAGGAATTAAAGATGGACAATCATTTCTGTGGTAGAAGCCACAGTATAGAGTATTAGCCGATGACCTCTTTCAATTTGTCGTCGTTCTAATACCCAAAGCAGCCATTTACCCCACTGCCTCGCTGCACCTAAAATATTAATCCTGCTACTGTTATATGGATAATTTTAATGAAGCTGTCAGCAATTTGGAGACCGTTTCTTCATTTTGTAATCACAGAGTATTCCTGGATGGCAGGTACTCCAGTAGTGGAAAGACTTCATAATCACCTCTTGCTGATGCCCCGGATGGAGAGAGGTAACTCTATAATAATGTCCACATATTGTTGACACTAGCAATATTTTTCAGACTGTTAAGAGTACTGTAGGAGGTTTGAGGAGATGAAACTCCAAGTGGCATTTAAGAATCATATTAAGGGCTGTTTGAATTTTAAACAGTTTCTTCATTGTTAGTATGCAAAGAAAGTGCCAGATTGGAGAAACAGGGAAGAACAGAAATAAGAAGGGATGTTAGTCATAAACTGAATAAGGATATAAAATAGATGAAATGTTTGGAAGAAGAGGTGGACAACGATTGAAAAGGCACCCTTCTTGCGGCAGTTAAAATTTCCTAGTCCTCTCCAATTTGGACAACTGGTCAAAGGAAAGCTTGTGATACATTTTGTAAAGTCTTAGATGTTTTCACAAATTTTTACCAGTTCAGTTTTTGGTATCATTAATCTTGGAAGCAACGATACAAGTGTATGTATATGTTGGTACGTATGCATAGTTTCCGGTTCTGTTATGATATTGTAAGGACGGGAGACAAGTAAAAATCTATTTGGGCAGCTAGAAAAACGTGGCTACAATTTGCTTAACTGTCCAAATTTCCATCAAATGGCCTGATGTATTCACTGGCAAAGCTTTCTCATTCTGGCTAAAGGTGAACTTGGAGAGAACAATGCACTGGCTCGAGAACAGCTAGACAAACAGAAGTTTTCTCTACTACAACTTGGCAAAGACAGCGGCAGCATTGATCTCAACAATCCTCCTCCACTTCCATGCTTTGGTTGCGGAATTGGGTGGTTCTCGTGAGCACTTTCCTTTGTTTATACTACTAGTGTAAATGCTCCACGCACCCATCTGAATAAAATCATCTGGTGACTTTCTTCATTGGCATCATGCATCCGACCATCATTTGTATCCAATCCAAGACGGGAAAATTAATGCTCGAACCCATCAAATTTTTGCTCTTTTCGCTCTTGTCTGCATTCTGTGGTTCATCCAACTTTGATCTCTGAACCACTTTCACTGTCTACCTTCTCCCAGCTCTCTCGGCGCCCTCCACTTTGTGGTGGGAAGTCGAGCCTCATATTCCAACTACTTCATCGACATTTTTCAATGTGTCTTGCTAGAGGAAGGCCATTGAACTCCAGCACATCTTCCCTAACCATAGATAAAACATCCGCATAGATTTATCTCACTTTCCTTCCGTAAAATACCCTCTTCTGTGATTTCCACAAGGCTGGCTATGAACGTCTTCACAACATCTTCTATTTCCAGACGATAGATAGCCTTCAGAATTTTCACTCTTTTGATGGGGGCGAGCATTTCTACATCCACAACACACCAACGTTTCATATGTAAATTTCTACGGCTAGTGTTCTCATTGCTACTCCCTTACATAAACTAGCTTGGCTATATGTCAAACTGGATTTCAGAAGCCATGCTCAATCATGGATTACATGTTGCCCTGAAAAAAAAAAAAAAAAAAGGCATTTCATCATGTATGGATTTAAATAATGTTCCTATGACATGTGAGATCACATTTGGAAGTGGAATCTTGCAGTTTTGTGGCCGGTTTTGCCTTCCCACTTCTTTGGTATTATGCAACTATCCTCTACTTTGGGAACTACTACTACAAGGAGCCGAGAGAGAGAGCTGGCCTCGCAGCATCTGCTATAGCTGTAAGCAGTACCTACCACATGCTTCCATGTGCTTCTGAATGGTTACTTACAGCCTCACCATGCTTTCTTTGCTTTGCAGGCTATGATCTGCACTGCAACTGTTGTGATTGCTCTAATAGTCACGTTTTCTTCTGATGGAAAATAACCATTGTCAAGGAACAAAATCATTTAATTACACAACTCTTGTTCAATCCAATTTCTTTCATGTCATTTATCAACTCAAATAATGAAGTCATGGACATTTGTTAAGATCTTCCATCCCTTTCAATCTTCTAAAAAATTCTCGCATGATCACGAACATGCATGGTACCGCATTTACCATGACACTGCACATTTTATAGTAGTAAGACAAAGCAATTTATGAAATTGAATGCCCGCATTCTTAGAATAAAAACCAATTCATCCGCTTCTCTTCAATGTAGGGTAGCATCTGCTGGAATTTCATCGACATTCACGTTGCCTTATGCCTCATATAGTCATATGAATCCAAGATTCCAATGGTGCCTTGGAAAGCTCTCAAAAGCCACACTGCCCATTCTCTTGGCATACACATTCATCATATATGAACATATGTTAAAACCCCAAAACCAAAGGAAATACAATGATCAAGTAGCTGTCAAGCTGAAATTAAGATCATCATTCTAGGGTTTACAAATGAACGGAAACTGCATAATAATTGCATACAACAAGGTATTAGTGGACAAATACAAGCAATAAAATTTCACCACACAAAACAGTGTCGCCTCCATCGCCTCCATCTTCCAGTGGTGGCATGCTTCTTGAAGAAGATCAAACTCTTGCTGAGCATATAAGGTTTCTCCATTCACAAACTATAAACAATAATTGCCACACAAAGGGTATGAAATCAAGCCAGCAGTTAAAAAAAAGAGAATATATCATCTTCTCAGTCCATTGATTCACTTCTCTATAAACAAATAACGTGGTCAGAGTAACAAAATGCCGTGTTACAAGTTCTTCACAATCCCTCACCCTTGGTAGCTTCACTATTTACTGTTGTCTCGTTACAGTCAGCGCTTGCTAGTTGGGTAATTTTTAGATCCTCCAGCTGCAGTAAAATCAAAGCACAGGCTCAATAATGGTCATA
Source organism: Annona cherimola (assembly GCA_030490835.1). NCBI lineage: Eukaryota > Viridiplantae > Streptophyta > Magnoliopsida > Magnoliales > Annonaceae > Annona > Annona cherimola. The sequence continues at coordinate 120,838,683 of CM059972.1, read as the reverse complement.
ATACTTAAACAAAGGTCAAAAATTATAAATAGAATGGCTTGTCATGCCAAGTGGAAGGAACATCATCCCAGCAAGATGCCAAACACCATCAGAGAAAACATTCGCCACGCATGCAGGAGTGCTGAAGCCTAGAAAATGAAAATCTAGTAAGAAGATGTGGGCTACTAGAGGCCAGCAAGCTCAGTAAACAGTCTTAACCAACTTTTTTTCCTCATTGAATTGCATTCATTGCTAAAGAGAAGGGCCCTACTCAGGAAGCATCATATCAAGTACAAACATAAATCACATTAAACTTCATGATACTGTCGTTTTAGGTAAATACCTCCTTGCAGGCATCCTTGTGAGCTAGTGTAAGTTCATCATACTTTGACTGTAACTCCTGCAGCTCCACCTTTAGTTTTTCATATTCAGACTGTGTTGCGCCACCAAGTTTATGCTGGATAAACCTGTCATGAAAATGAGAGATCCCAAACCTAGTTTAGAAATCCTGTAAATACCAATTTGCCGTTATCTCCTTGAAAAAACTGTCTGAAAATGATATATGCATCTTCGAGACAGGTACCAGATGTGGTCCATCAGAGAACATTGGACCCAACCAATAACGAAACAGAAATCCCTTTTGCTTGATTTAAAAAGGTTAAATTTTAATTTCCATCATTCTGTGGGAGAACTTACTCAGCTGCAGAAGATGGTTTGTCATTCTCCTCATAGAGTGCAACAAGGACTACATGAAATTGCAACAAGCAAAAGTATGTAAATTTGAAAGCCAATAAAAAAAAAGAGGGCCATTTATCAAATTCAACATGGGTAAGGATGCCACAAAAAATAAAAAAAAAGAAGGGTGACAACCTTTCGTGAGAACATCAAGTGCTCCACTAGATTCCAGATACTTCCTGAAAGCCTCCTTTTTCGCTTCCTTTTCCTGCATAAGAAAGGACTTCCATGGGTATCAAAATGCAGATCTCCAGTGGCCCAACTCGAAAACGAAAAGACAGGGACACTAAATCCACCTCCAGCATATGAACTCTTTTGAGTATAAACAATATGAGCACAAAGTTAGTAATTATCCAACATTTGATGGGGTAGCAACCAATTACCATAATAAAAACTATACATTAAAATGCATATTTGTCTTCAGAGACAAGAAATGATAGCCAAAAAAAATGGAATGGGCCTAACTCTAAAGCAATATTAGAAAGGCCTGAATTCATTTTAAAATTTCAAGGCAAGTTATGACGCAAGGGCCTTGGTTTATAAAAAGATTCAAGGAGGGCCATAAACCAATGTGGGAATGAAGCCCCCTGTTTGACAATGAAATAGATCCAAGAAGCAACTCCTCAAAATATCCTCATGGAATAGGACAGATAGTGACTCAAGGAAGAGCACAGTTGGCCCATTATTTGAGAGAGAGAGTAAAAGTAGCTCAAAGCTAACAAAACTTCAAGAGTTCTGTATCTAGAAGAGACTTAATGACGCACCACTTTTGACAGACCACCTCGGGCTGGTTTTTTTTTTTTTTTTTCCATGGGAAAACAAAAGTTTCCATTCCTGAATAAATACATTACAAGCTCCCAAAAAATTTTGATTCCTAAGCAATTATTTTCAGCCACTATGGAGGAAGAAATCGGAAGAAATAGATGCAATTAGAAAGGAAAACAACACAATGAACTGTAAGAGATTTAAACCACAAATGTCTTCACAGATTTCCAAAGGTAATTAATATATTGTTAGGAGAACAATGAACTAAGATCAAGGTCCAGGTAATGCACAGAATTTTTAAGTGTGGTAAATGGGCCAAGTTTGAATGAGGCTCCAGCCCAAAAGAACATTCTAAGTTTTAAGGCCATTGCCCTAGCAACTGACCATTGCAGTAACATTCTGCAATCCACTAGCAAGCAATTGAATTCATGCTCAAGATCTCTCCAACAAGGAGTCAAGGATATATTTTAGGCATGCCCCTCAAACCCTTATGCTCACCAGATCAACATGCGCATTGCACACAGGATATTCTACACCAAGCTTGAAAAATAACAAACCCTAAGGGGGAAAAACTATTTTGCAATACCCGTCAGATTCTAGAGCATTCCAAGTGTCAAAACCAAACTGAGTATGCTCCACCACAACAATGCGGAACGAAAAAAAACAGTACATTCCCATCCAACACCAAGCTACTGAATCCGAGTTCAGGAACTCTCAAACAAGAAGAACTTTTGGGCGGAGCCCACATACGTTCATGCCCACCTAATCAAAATCCACACAATGGAATCCCCCACGAAAGATGAAAAATCAATCATCAACACGAAAAGGAAAAAAAAAAGGCATAGCAGAGCGGAATGTAGCCGTAGAAGGAAGAAATAAGATTCCAAGGGAATAGAGATGGGATTTCATCTCACCATCTTCCTCAGGTCATGAACATCCAAGGAAAATCCAGCAGAGATTAGGAGAGAATATGGGCGCGATATTTGCTAGATTTCCCGCTTTCTAAGGCTTCCTTGCTCTTCTCTTTCAGACTCCAGAATCCAAAAACGACAGCCCCTCTGTTTTTGGCACCCGCGCCTCGTGTCGTCCTGGTGGAGTAATATTTCTGAGGTTAATTTTAAATATACTCAAACCATTTATTTTTAATTATAAATACACTTACTAAGTTTGAAAATTATTTTATTAATTTCAAAATATATCAGTTAGAAACGTTTAATAATTTTAAAATTCTAAAATACCCCCGATTGCTCTAACATCCATTGTTATTTGTATTATCTCCCGACCGTCAAAACTCATTTTGCCTTGTTTCTCTCTGAAATTGGATGAGTTTCTCAATTCTGCATAGATAAATCATTATAATTATTAAATAATAAGGGGCATTTTGGAGATTTTCTATGATAAATAACGGTAATTTTTAATTGTTTTTGACAGAATGAGTATAGATGAAATTTCACATATACTTAATGGGTGCATATTAAAGATTTTAAACTTGGTAGATATATTTATAATTAAAAGTAAATGTAGCGGTATATTTGAAATTTACCCTATTTCCTATGAACCTTTGATGTGATATTATCACTCTTGGCAAGTTTATAGGGTGTGATGATTCAAGATTGGAATTTTTTATCCAAAATTTTTTATTTTTCATTACACTTTTATTCGATTTCAATATATATAATTTTTCCATTCTCAATGCATTTTCATTTTAAATTCTCATTTTACCTTTATCTCATCTGAGCCCTAAATAGGCAAAACAGCTAATGTATGTTTTGTATATATTTTATGAAATATCTTTTATATTAAAAAATACAAAAATATATTTTTAGAATCTTATTTAATTTCTCTATTATTTAATATATATTAATAAATATATTTCGAAATATATATTATTATCATCTTGATTATTGTTTTTAAGTAAGATTCAAAATAAAATGATAATTTCCAAATAATATACATAATATTTTAAAGAATTAATTTGGAACCGAAGTTGTAACCAACTTATCTTAAAAAATAAAATAAAGTAGGGTTGAAATCAATCCAACCTAAAATAATGTAGGATAGCAATCAAAGAAATTTTTTTATAATACTCCTACCCTGAGGAAAAATCCGTAAAAATTCCATTACTATGGGAAAATCGCAATAATTCGCACACATCCAGTGGGACTCGAAACCTCATAACACCTTACCTTCAATGCATACCACCAAATCACCTGCCCGACGGCTAAAAATTCTATTTTAGATGGCTTAAATATTGAAAATACAATTTTAAAAATTTTATTTAAATTAAACTATTTTATCACATTAATTTGTATTTTTCTTAAATGGGACTCATATACATATCTAATTTAGATTAAAATTGATATACCACTAAAATAAATAATTATAAATACAACAAATAGAATAAATTGTGATTTTATAGGGCTCATTTGTAGTGGACTGCATTGTGTATACAGATGCACTTGATTAATTTATATATGTATTAATAAACAAAAAGTTTGAAAAAGTTTGCCAAGACATCCAGATCATGTGTCTTTTATTATTAAATTAATTTAAGTTACGAAAAACTGAATTTTGAGTTTAATTTGATTCAATCAATATTGTTGCTATATATTTTCGCAAATATACTCAACTATGACGGTGCAGTAGCAGCACCATGACAGCGTGGATATATTTGCAACGATGGTCAAACTATTTAGAAGTTAATTGTAAATTCTGAAACTATGTAGATATATTTGCAATTATAGTTAAACTAAGTAGGTGTATTTACAAATCTCTAAACTATTTTTAATAATACTATCCCACGAAATCTTAGCCTATAGCTAACCACTCCTCTTGTTGTTAAAAGTAATTTTTCCAATAATTTTAGAACTATGTCTAATTTAGACATAGGATACATTCGATAATCATAAAAATTAGTAATCTAAAACTTTTCGCTCTCCATGAGTATCTTATTTTTAATAATTTCATCATGTCTTCTTATATAACTATCATATTTTTCAATTATTTTTCCAAAACTACGTATACAACTAATGAATCTATTTTAATTTACTTTCTTTATTACTCGACATTACTCTATTATATCATAATATTTCTTTCATTTCAAAAAATTTTACGTCAAACTCTTGTTTTCATGAATTTACAATTGGTAAATAATAAATGAACACCAAACTATTATGAATTCTATGGTTAAATCAAAAACAACAAACATGCAACCTCGTAAAAAAAAATCAAGATAGGCTTGGACAGCTAACCAACAAATGATGTTGATCAATACATCACCACTGGTTGCGCAGCTAACCACGACATTGACTGGCTGGGCTGAAAAGAAAATTAAATAAAAAGAGAATGATATAAGATATACGTCATCAAATAAAAACAAAATATATCAAAAATTTTTGGCTAAAAAATATAAATTTAATAAAATTAATTAGAAAAGTGAAAAAGTTAATTTACATTCTTTCCTCCATCTGGTCATTAGGAGTACCGCCCAGCTCCGTTAATTTTCATCTTGCACTTTGTGATCCACATCCCCATAGGAGCTAGGTAATAAAATAAATTTAAAAAATTAGGCAAAACAAATTCAAAAATAGGTGAACGACAACTAGCTACGTGCGGTGGAAACTACAACGGCAACATCGAATAAATAAAAATAAAATAAAATACACAAGAACCATGCTGGTCTACTTTTTTAGAATACAGGGGCGAAGATGAATATAATACTATCAAATAAATAAATAGATTAGCAAGACAATTTTACAAATGGGTGAACGACGGGTAGCCACATGCGGTGGAAAAACAACGAATAAATAAATATAAGAAAATATTTTTTCAAAAAAAAACAAAGTGGTCCACTTTCTAAGAATACAGGGTTGAAGGTGAATCGAATAATGTCAAGTAGTAGCCAAGCTTTGGTGGAATTTGAATTCCAACAAAACAAGATTGCTTACATCACCGGCTTCCCTATCGGATTTCAGGCCCCATGAGTTGGACTGAATAATAAAATGGGTTGGGTCTTTTTTATTATTATTATTTTTTTAATAGGTATCTGTGGCACCATTTTGTTGACCATTTTAGGCATGGGCGTTAAAAGCAAATCTCTAAAAAGAAATGCACCGACAGATCAACCATCTGGTTATTTGCCACGTTTCTTAGAAATCTATGTTCTCACCAGCAAAACCATGTGCCAAGCATCAACATCAGTAAGAACGAACTGTAACACTGTTACTTTTCTTATTCTGTAAGAACAAAATAAAAATATTTGACCGGATCAATACTTATTGTAATATTATTATATTTTGGTCCTCGGGACTTATGATCTCCTATGCAACCGCTTGGTTTATGGCAAAATAATGATAATAATAAATAATAAATCCAATTCAATTAATGCAGATCAACAATTTTGGGAATTTTTATGCACCGAGCTTTGCTGGCTTAAAATAGGCCTTCATTGGCCATGAAATCTGAATTTAACAAGGTTTAAAATCATTTTTATTTTATCATATACATAAAAATCATTTTAACCAGATTTTCGATGAGCCCTACCTACTTAAACATGCAAATAATCACATGTAAATTATGAAAAAGCTCAAGTGCATTAATAGATGCATGAGAACGTAATAGTACTTTAGAGGATCATTTATTGCAAAAAATTATGTTTTAAATATTCTAAAAATATAAATTTGAAATTAAAATTTATAATAATAATTTTGCACTTTTTTCGTATGAGACAGACATCTTGATTGCGAAAGAAACTTTATATATTGCTTAGTAAATGATTTGTTTGAGAAGTGATAAAACTTTTGATGACAAATCTTTTGTATAAAAAATTTTAAAATGTAAGAAAATGATGTAATATGATATAGATAATAATGAAAATTAAAAAAATTAAAATTAAAATATATAGGTTAAATGTATAAGTAGTAACATAAAAATGATTAAAAAGTGAGGCAGTTATATGAGAAGAAGTGAAGAACTAATTAAAAAAATAGAGTAGTTGTAGAGTTTGAAAAGTTTGTGATTTAACAAACACCTCCTAAATATAGGACATGTTTGGATGTCACATGAAATTTTCAAACAAAAACCTTTCAATTTAATTTTTTTTTACTTTATATAGCTATTTTATTTTTCAATCATCTTCGTAAATATAAGACAGGTTTAGATGCCACAACAAATTTTCAAATAAAAACTTTTCAATCCAAATTTTTTTTACTTTACACGACTATCTTATTTTTCAATTATTTTTTCACATTTTTTATACAATTGCCTTTTAATTTTCAATCATTTTTATACAACTACTTCTACAAATAATTTATAAAATTTAACTTTATTCTCTTTACTCTTCATCATTACCTCTATTATATTACATCATTTTCTCCTAAATTAAAAATTTTTATATCAAAAACTTTTCATCAAAGTTGTTGTCATTTCCAAAACACACCCATAGTAACTGAGTTGAATTTTAATTCAAATACCAAGTGAAGCCCAATTTAAACTGAAATGCCGGCTACATGGCTTCATGCACCATACATTTGTCTTTAAAGTTTAGCGAGATAGGCCAGTCGTTTTGCTGTCAACGAAGATATCTGTGAAATGATTGGGAGAAGAAAAAAAAAAAGACCAGAAAATTAAATAATATAATTGGCTAGAATCATTTTAGAGTTATTTGTCGTTTTACCAATATTTTGAAAATAATTTAACGTTTACAAAAATTATTTATTTGATACCAATACCATTAGATTTCGTTTACACCAATGTCAATATGTAAATTGGTAATTGATCTAACACATTGCATATGACTAACAATAATACAAATAAACACAAAATAGTTAATCCTATGTAATACGGGCGGTCAATTATCAACCCACATATTGATGCGTTTTAAACAGAATCTAATCATGTTGGTTTAAAGTAAATAAGATTTGTAAAACGATAGTATATTAAAAATATCTTGAGAATGTTGGAAATTGTTTAAATTTGAGCAAAAAATGTGAGTAAAAAGTGCAAAAAACCCATCATCTTAATCTGAGACTTCGAATCATAGCTACTGGAATTTGTTGAATTAATGGACATGCATGCTGTGGAACTTATAGGATTTAGAGACTTCAGAAGGTGTGCAGCAATAGTGTGTGCATGTGAGGCTTAATTAGATCCATAGACGCAGGAGAACGTAGAGAGAGCAGTGCAGGTGGTTGTACCTTGTACCTGGCCCACTCAGTGTTTTAAAAACCGGACCGGACCGCCCGGTCCAACCGGTCGGACCGTCAACCGGCAGCTTTGCGGTCCGGTTTAGTCCCGGTTTTTAATTTAAGTCAAAAACCGTTCAAACCGTTCAAGCCGGACGGTTGAACCGTAGAAATCGGTCGGACCACGGTTCGGTCCGTCTAATATCGTACTGTTCAAAAAAATATATAGAAAAAGAAAATCCAGGCGCGGGCCCACAGAAAATCTCCCGCCCGCGCCTCTTCCCTTGGCCCTTTCCCGCTTGTCCCCTTTGCAGCTCTGCTTCCATTACGGTTTCCTAGATTAGGAGCTTTGCCACTGATTAGCCGCCGATCAACCATCGTTCAGCTGTCGAGGATCATCGTCCCAGTGTCCGACAGCAAGCTTCATCGTCCTAGTGTCATTTTTTCGCTATTTTTCAGCAATTGCTGCGGTGGGTTTAGTGGTGCCACTGTAATTGATGGGGGATTGGCGGTTTAGCTCGGATGGAAAGAGGTCCAGAGAACTCCCACTTTGTTCCGGAACTGCCGAGAAAGACTACCTGCATTCCCGAACCAGGTTGCGGCTTCAACTGCATCCAGCCTAAAGAAGACGAGCTCGAAGTACGAGCATATCGGCCATTCTTGAAAGCAACGACGACTCTGGATCCTTTAGGCAACAGCTGTTGAGCAGCAGGCACATCCTTCCTCTGTCTTGCCTACGCGGCTCAAAGTTGCTGCTTCACGCTGATGTTTCAGCTCTTGAAAGTGGGCGACTTGCAATTGCTACTGGGTAAGAGCTTGCGCTGGATGGGAGCAAGCAGATGCCGATTTCTCGATCTGTGCTGGTTGTTTCCTTGGAATAACTCCTATGTCATGGCTGCGGTTCACCCTTTTTCTAAATTGTTAAAATTTATTATTATTTTTAAAGTTTCATATTGATTAGTATATGTGGTTTATTTTTCTGTTGATTTGCATAATAATTTTAGTACAATGGACTTAAATGTATTGTTGATGTCACATGTAATTTTTATATTATATAAAATTTATATTTTAATTTAATTTTTAAATAAATAAAATTAATTAAATATATTTATTATTTCATAATTATGTCATACTGACATCACGGTTTGAATCAAAACGGTTTGAACCAGCGGTTGAACCGGTCGGACCTGAACCGTACATAAAAACGGTTCAATGCACGGTTCGGTTTTTAAAACATTGGGCCCACTAAGCACAATCCCAACTCCCCACGCAAGTCTCGTGGATAGTTGCAAGGAAGAGCTCGTGGGGAAGCAGAAACAGATCACCCATTCCACTATAAATACCTTTCAGTAGTCGAGTCGTGTGGCAGCCACACCAACCTGCCTCTCTCCGTCTCTCTCTCTCTCTCTCTCTCGCAATCATTCATGGGTTTCACAGAGCAGCAGGAGGTATTGGTGAAGCAATCATGGGAAGTAATCAAGCCCAACATGCAAGATCTCAGCCTTCGTTTCTTCACCACGTATCTCTCTCCCTCTCTCCCTCTCTCATGTACCTAACACTTTTTTTTTTTGGTAACATGTAAAAATAAAAAATAATTCTCATTTCTTTTTTAATAAATTTTTGAATATAATTTAACATTTTAACTACCCAATTACTTTATTATCTCGGTTCTTAGTCATTACCCTTGTCATCTTGGAATGTATTCCACTGATTTTTTCCTTTTATTTTCCTGTCTCCACGGTTTCTGTGGTCTTAATCTGAGAAATGGACTAATCACTAGGATATTCAATTGCCGTGTTTTTATTATTTTTCTTCTTTAATTAATTCTGAAGTATTCATTGCTATGAGAAATGGCATAGTTAGAATCATCAGAACATATTCGATTGAGGTGTTTCGTCGTTATTGCTATTTCTGTGGTCTTACTTTGCGAAATGGGTGAATTAATTACTAGGATATTCGAGATAGCCCCAGCTGCCAAAGGCATGTTTTCATTCATGAAAGATACAGAGGAGGTTCCTACAAACAATCCCCGGCTCAGAGCTCATGCTTTGAAGGTTTTTAAGATGGTCAGTATGGCATTCCTATTTCCCCCTACTCACTGTCAAGTTTGTTAGATGATCCCGTCCGTTCATCTTCATCATGCACCCATCCCAATCTAATTATGTGACCCGGATAGTGGCCCAAAAGTCAAAGAAGAAAAATAATGATGATGCTAATATGAAAAAATTGTGACTTGTACCTACATGAGAAATATGAAAAAATACGCCTCAATGATTTGGACGGGTTTTTCTCAAATGTCATCTAGTAAGTGCGCATTCTAAGTCATACAAGATTATTGTATGGAATCTGTTTCATTATTTCTAAGATAATTTTTTTAGTTCTCAATATAACTTTATCCATTCTAAATATACATCATTACATTCTCAACTCAGATACGTATTGGATCCAAGAATTTTGAATGATTTATAACAAATCCTAAAAGATCAAAACTTGAAAATCACGAGAAAGTAAAAAAGACTGAGGAGGTCTTCCGTGCAAAAGATAACTTCTTCAATTTTCAACGCAATGTTTTATATTTTTAATATAATTTTTATCATTTTAAATGCACACTATTACATTTTCATCTCATTTTTGTCGTAACGTTGAAGCCCGTAGAATCCTTCCCACCAAGCCACTATTGTCTGATACCTCACAAAGCTAGCAAATCATGATAAAGCTACAAAAAGATATATTATCTGACAACTCACCAGACAGGCAACCTTATCCTAAAATGGACGTCTATGTGGCCCTCAACGTATGGTTGAGAAAAGCGTCTGAATTTGGGCCGGGTATTAAAAAGCATATTCAAGATACTCAAAATCTAAGCCATTAGAATTGTTAAAGTAATTCACGATTTTGCATCCCTCTTTTAAACAAACATACCTGATCTTCTCGTCTATAATTTTTATTTATTTTTCCTGAATTCCTGTTTTGAGTCATCTGATTGGGCTTTTGCTGACATCAGACATGTGAGGCGGCTATCCAACTCAGGGAGAAGGGGGAGGTTGTGGTGGCTGAAAGCACACTCCAGCATTTGGGAACTGTGCACCTTCAAAAGGGCGTTGCTGATGCTCACTTCGAGGTAATTCAAGCGGACTCCGATTCAGTGCTCCCGGGAGCGTGCAGTGCTCCCGGGAGCGTGCACATATTTATTTTTATTTTTTTTTGAAAATATTTTCATAAAAATATTAGCCAAAGTGTATTTAACATATATATCAATTTTTACCATTTTTGGAGATTTTTAGATATTTATTTTTTATTTTTGAAAATCAGTGGCATTTTAGTAATTTAAAATTACGTAAAATGCCACTGATTTTCAAAAATAAAAAATAAATACCTAAAATACTCTAAAAATGGTAAAAATTTGCACACAGATTAAATACACTTGGGCTAACATGTTTATGAAAATATTTTCAAAAAAAAGTAAAAAAAAATATATGTATACGCCCGGGAGCATGCAGCACTGCACGCTCCCGGGAGCACTGAATCGGGTTCCAATTCTAGCTTTCTGTTTCTATTTAATTTTCTGTATTTATTAATTTATTCTGGTTTTCTATGGGATATACCGTCCACCTAGATATAAAAGGTAAATAAAAACTATTTCAGACACTAAAGAATCGGATGCTGATACCGGACACTTAGCTTCAGTGCACCGAGGTACTTTAACTTTTTCTTAAAAAAAAAATTTAAAATTTTTTAAAATTTTTTTAAAATTTTTTTTAAAATTTTTTTTAAAATTTTTTATACAACTGTTAATCTAAATATATTTAACAAGTGTATTAATTTTTATTATTTTTTGAAATATTTTATATTTTTATTTTTATTTTTAGAAATCAGGGATAGTAAAAATTAATGCACATGTTAAATAAACTAAGATTAACAATTGTATAAAAAAAAGTTAAATGCACCTAGGCTCACTGAAACTATGCACCTAGGTGCATTTAGCTTCAAATCCTAAAGAATCATGCAATATCAATAGTTTCTCACATTTGCTGTGAATTTAGGATTGTAAATTAGATCGGGTTGGCTCGAGTTGGGCAAACACAACCCTAACCCACATTATAAAATCTCAGCTCAATCCTATTTTGTATTTTTTACACCTTAATCTAATCCTATTTTAAACCCTATAGAAATTAATTCGGTTTCGGTTAAAAATTAGATTAATAAATATATAATATTCAAAAATATTTTGTTTAATTAAATTTATTTTGAAGAATAAATTTATATAAAAAATTTAATCCTTTTTATAGTAACGACTCACTTCTTTACATAAAAGCGGTTTTGTATAATCTTTTCAAAATTTAAAATTTTGATGTTTAATAGAAATTTCAATCCATTGATTGTATCTAACATTATTTGTTTAATTATACGACTAAACTTTATCCAAATGCAATATGTGCATCGGCCACATTTGCTCAAAAATAGATATATTTATGTGTAAATTTAAAAAAATATTTAGACATATGTATATTGGAATGTGGTAATATTTTATATAATCATTTATCCATGTAGTAATGATATTTTAAATGATTTAGATGTTGAAAATACTACTTGAAAATTTATATTTAGCATTAAATCATTTTATTATGTTAATTTTGCATGTTTGTAGATCGAACCTATATACAGCGATATTAAACAAATGAAAGGATTCCCATAATAATATAAGTAATTTTTTGCTTTAACATGATCAATGGTGACTGAACCAGTCAATAACAGAATTTTTTCATAGTAATAAACATCTTTTCCTGAGATGTGTGGAACAAACCACTCAAATCTCGGTAAATACTTTTGATATAATATTTTAGCAGTATCTCTAATAACTTTAGAGTCTTTATCACTTGAGGAAAAATACGATATACTAGGGATATTTGAAATACAAAGATTATAGTCGGTTTCTTCTAAATACAAAAATATTTGATCATGATGAAAAACAAAATTATAGTTTTTTGGCGATATAATATCTGGAGAAGGAATTTCTATAGGAGTTATAGCAGAATTTATAACAGGGCTTTTTTCCAAATTTTGAGCAAGAGATTTAGCAGGCGCTGAGATCGACGAGGCCATTTTCTTTAAATAGAGTGAATTTTTTATTAACCATCTAGATGTTAAAAATGGAAAGAGTTACATAGAAATGGAGTTTCATAAAAGCATCCCCGTTTATAGTAATGCTTTCTAATTTTTGACTTATAAAGTAATATAATTGTAAAATAATCTTATTTCAAAAACAATAACGTTTAGCTAATTTTTATGTATTATGTAATAATGTACAATTTTTTTAATAATCTATTATATTTTACACTAATATATCAAATCGAGTTGGGTCGAGTTAAAAAGTATCCAACCAAAACCAACTCACTTTTAAAATTGGATTGATTCAAATCGATTTATATAACTTGCTTTTTTTTCCAAAAAGCATAACCCAACCTTATTATATAGAGTTCGGTTAGTAAAGTTCAAGTTGAAACCAACTCTATTCATACTATTAGGTTAAAACCAACTTTATTTATACCCCTAGCATTATAGCATAACTTGCTTTTTTTTCCAAAATGCATAACCCAACCTTATTATATATCGAGTTGGGTTAGTAAAGTTTAAGTTGAAACCAACTCTATTCATACTCTTAGGTTAAAACCAACTTTATTTATACCCCTAGCGGTGATGATTCAACAGGTGGTGAAACAAGCTTTGCTAAGGACAATCCAAGGGGCAATAGGTGAGAAATGGAGCGATGAGATGAAGTGCGCATGGACTGAAGCCTATGATCAGTTGGCAGCAGCCATCAAAGCCCAGATGAAAGCACAAGCTGCAGCCTGATTGCTGCCCGCTGATCATTTGAATCCCCCTCCTCTCTGAATCATTGGCATTTAAAATAAATTAGCATTCGTTCTTTTTTAAAACTGCATGTTTGGCAACATGTTTCACAAACAGCGTTCTATTACAAGTTTGGGTCCGTTTTCCCCCTTGGTTGGCAATATTGATATTGTTGGGCAGTTTGTGTGGTTGTACCTCTACCAAACATCAGCGTAGGACATTTGCAAAATAAATCTTGTGACTTTCAGTATAATTGGGAATTACTGCGTGTTTTGAAGGTTTGCTTGAAGTGTTATAATGTTCAAAAATAAACCCTTCTGACTGACACAGTTTCACTAGTTTAAGGTTTCAAATCACATGCACAGGGTTTTTGCACCCATTTACGCAAAACCAATCCGACCAAAAATAAAAAACAGCGGAAAATTAGGACGAGGAAAAGCAAGAAAAACAATAAATTGTAAACAAGGGCACGTTGCTGCATCATTTGCATTATTAGATTTTAATTTTGGATATATAAGCTTTCTTTGCCCAGTTTTATCACTTGATCCCTTGCCTTAATTCGAACAATACCATCGGTTGAAATTTAAAAAAACCATGCCGTCGTTCTCCTTTCAATTCTTGGTGAGTATCCATTCGCCAAATCTAGCTGGCGTAAATTTGAATCGTTGTATGACGGATTTAAATGTGATTACTACTAATTTAAGACACCAGTCGCATCCATCTATAAAAGAAATGAAACAACCAGGGCAAAAAACTCGACTTTACATAATTGAATATTAGCATTTACATTTTGGATATTTGCAAAATAAACCTTAAGTCCATTGACTGAGATGTAAATTTTTAAGTGCCCATAAAATTTCAAAAGCCTAGTTTGCAAAGAAAGAAAAAAAGAAGAAAGAAAAAGAGCAAATTAAACCTAGTTTCACATTTATACATATTAAACTCGGATTATTAACCAGGGCAAGGCTCTGTCAATGAACAGTCTCTTTTACAATATTTGATAACTCAAGAGTCTGATTCTGCAAACATCCAAAAAACGCTGATGTGCAATTATGAAAAATTATAAGGTTTTCCCAGTACACGTAATTGAGAAAGACTGAATTTTGAAGGCTTACAGAGGAATAAATTAAGGGTGTGTTTGGGAATGAATAAAACTTTTGGTGAAAAGTTTTGAAGAATAAAAGTTGTCAAATGATGTGATATGATAGGGGTAATGATGAGGAGTAAAGAGGATAAAGTTAAAATAGATAGGTTAGTTGTATAGGTAATTGTGTAGAAATGATTGAAAAGTAGGGTGGTTTATGTTGGAAGATGTAAAAAAATAATTAAAAAATAGAAGAGTTGTAGAGAATGAAAAGTTTTAGATTGAAATGTTTTAGGTGAAAAGTTTTTGTCATTGCCAAACACCCCCTAAAACAGACAAGCCCGAGCAGAGATGATGTGATATGTGATAGCTTTTGCCGGAAGATTGACTAAGTCCAATTTCCCAGTTAGAGAGTTCCTCTGGGGAAGGAAAGGTCTTGGCGAAATTACTGTGGACTGCGAATGAAAACTCTAACAAGTTTACCCTGATTTGTAGTAAAGGCTGGGCAGTCAAAAGTACAGGAGGTTCAACTAATGAGCCTTAGAACTAAGTGTGTCGACATGGATTTCAGGAATTGAGAATTAACATGCAAAAATCAAGGCATTCAAATAAGGGAAAGTCAAAAGAATCGAGAATGGCTGGTGAGAAAGAGCAGACTGTGATGGTGTTTCACTGTCCATCATTGGGGCCAAAAAGTTATGGCAGAAACAAAGGCATGACGAAGTGCTCTTTTTTTTTTTTTTTTCCCCTGACGAAGTGCTCTTTTTTGACCAAGGATATGATTCTTTTTAGGGTGTAATGAATAGACCAGAATTCTTCAAACACTGCCCAGTTGATTGGGAGCTAATTTTCGAGGTAACGCTTGATGATAATGACAACAGCAAATATAATGACAGACAATGATGCTTAATGATAGTAAGACAGTGAACATAATGACAGACAATGTCAAGTCCACAATAGGCTACCCACATCTTCCTAAAGCATGCATATCTGCTCAGACTGGTAGATTCAGACAGAAATCAAGTCAATCTCAGTTACCTGATAACAGAAAAATGTACCAAGTTTCAACCTGATTAGGCCACTTATTTGCATGAATGCAGCAGCCTTTAGTCAGGTTGGTCATGGAAACAAATAGCCTGAATATTTAAATAAGGGTTGGTATCCTTTGCAGTTGCCTGTATTGTGGGTGCAATACGGATGGCTGAATTTTTTTTTATAAATGTGTGGGTCCTACTTAGGCAAATGCACTCGTGCCCATTTTTTTCAAAAATCAAAATAAAATATCAAACAAATTCAAAAATTGCCAAATTTAAGAAGATAGATGTAAGTGGGGCCCACACATTTAAAAAGTAAAATTTTTTCAGCTGCCAGTATTGCACGCCATTGAATAAATAAATGAACAATTGAAAAATTAAAAAATAAGCTTCCCTGAGATTTTGAACGTCACTTTACTTCATGAGAAATGTCACCTTTCTACTAAACAATACCACGAGCTCAATAGTGAATGATTACTGTTTCTTATCTGTCGCCCCTCTGGAAAGGGAAGTTTGATATGAGTCTTCGCTACAGTCACAAGTATTCTCACTGGAAGAAGACTTTGTTGATTTTAACTCACCAGCCGCGAGAATTTCTGATGAGTATTTCTTGATCCGTAAGGAGATGAGAACACTAGATACAATGCCAAGTAAGGGGAAAATGTAGGAAAGGACCTGAGATTTCTGAGAGTCAGCAGCAGAAGAGACTGCTGCCCCAGCTAGGCTACCAAGGGATGTATTTTGTAGGATCATAGGGAGGCAGCCAATGACAGTCGGGAGTAGAAAATCTATCAGGAACCTGACCTTCGTAGCAGCTAGAGCATAATTGATTACATATGAGGGAAGTGGTGAGAAACGAGCAAGTAGGACAAACCTCCATCCATCACATTCAACCCCTCTTGACAGTAGATGGAAATACTTGTTTCTCTGAGCCCATTCCATAGCTGCTCTTGAACTCCTGAAAATAGCCCTGAAGAAACCAAAGAAGAAATCAAATCTGTATCTCCTAGTTAGACGAATCTGCTGTAACTAGCAAGAAATAGAAACAGGCTTCAAGTTTGGGGTTGTAGAAAAAACAAAAATAACAGTCTAAGTTACAGAACCCAAAAGACAGCAAAAACATTCTTAGGATTAGGAAAAGGATGAAGACTTGAAGCACGAGTCAATGAGCACACATATCGAAGGCACAAATCATGCTCATTGTATAATTAATCTTGGTTAGCCTGAAAGCCTAGGTGCATACCTATAACTTATCTGAATCCAGAACTTCCTAAATCCCAACTCTTTCAACACATCTGCTTGCGATGTCTGCTCCTAGTGAAAGCAATTTTTTACAATCTCTGAATGATCCATATGTTTAATCATACATTACATAACTACTTGGAAATTTCAAATCATTGTTTGAGCACCTAAAGCTTTGAACTTCAAGTATAATATTGATTATTAACCTTGGACACAATATACATGTTCTTTGGCATTGCTAGTATAAGGAGTTCTTTAGCTCCACCTTGAGCTGTTAGAGAAATCACCAAGCCAAGACATCTATACAACTACAGCAATGTGGGTAGTAAACTGGTAACTTTGGGATGGTGGCCCAAGTCAGCAAAGTTCAGTAAATTTTTGTTCTATTTATTCTTCAACATGGGTTAGATATGATTTGAAAACTTCCAAATTCTATATAGTTGGGAACATGGTTCCAAAAATCGGTCTATGTGGCTCTGTCTGCCATATCAGATTGGTATTGGCTGCCATCTATTCAGGATATAGGGTTGTTTTGGGTTGGGAAAATGGGTGAATTGCTCGGAAAGGTTTGGATTGGTAATATCGGCCACCCATATTGGTTAAGCCTATATTGGCCACAAGAACAAAATGACCTTTTGCCCCTTCTTGCACCCCAAATGCCCTGTTTCCTTCCTAAACACCATCTCATCCCCTCTACTCATGATATTTTATATATTTTTTACTGATTGTTTTTCAGTTCTTTTAAGTTGCATGCTACATCATAATGCATACATAGTTCTATAGCACATATTTGAATCGTTTTAAAGGTATAAAAACCTTGATTTTGTACACAGACTTGAAGACTTAAACATATTTTCTTCATGTTTGTTGATCCAGTTCAGGAAAATCCAAACCAGAAACCCACTCTAGAACTAAGCATTCAGCTCCAACACAATTAGCCCAAAACCAATATTGTCAGCAGAATC
Source organism: Annona cherimola (assembly GCA_030490835.1). Classification (NCBI taxonomy): domain Eukaryota; kingdom Viridiplantae; phylum Streptophyta; class Magnoliopsida; order Magnoliales; family Annonaceae; genus Annona; species Annona cherimola. Next base: position 120,820,847 of record CM059972.1, on the reverse strand, counting down.
AACCAAATCAGTAAAGATAACTACGCAGTTATGATTTGCACAGCCCCTAATTATTCTTTAATGGAAAAATAATTAAAACCTTGATTGTTTTCTTGACAGCAAAAGCCGAAGCCAATTCTAGAATAAAAATTCTAAAAAATTTCAAGAGCCAAAAGAAAGAAAACTGAAACTTCTTGAATTATCCAGTGCTTAAATTGTAGGGCCTGACCCTTTTTATACCCTCCTAGGCTAAGGAAATTAACAAACATAACCAATGTAGGACAAATACATATAGAAAATAGCAAGGCCTATATAGAATGGAACCCTACTAATGTAACTTCATAATTTAGTGCAGGGACTGGATCATTTGTACACTTGTGAACTTGTTAATGTACGATGTAAAATGTTTTAGTTGCTCTATCGCTCTTAGTTATATCTTTCTTATTATCTAAATATTTTTTTTTCCTGAGCTTCAAGTTTAAAATTCATATTCCAATGATTAGTTGCATGCAACTATTATGCTAGTTTGCTATTTGCTAGAGGGAATGGACAGATACATCATCATTTATATGGCAAGCTGTAAATGTTGACGTAACTTACATTTTCTTTTCTTTTTTTGAATTTTTCACAATTTTTTGACTTAAATAAAAAATATTATTTGGTATGGTCTGCAAAGTCTGATATCGATACATACAACCATATCATATTGATACCAGAGGAGGCTGATAACCGTGCCCCCGCTCCAACCCCGCTCCAACCCAACAAAAGTACCAACATTCAAAACCATGGTTGCACAACTAAATCTCAAAATAACCTAATTGAAATCAATTCAAACATATTAGCAGAAATCAACTTGATAATATAAATTCAACAACTAAATCTCAAAATAACCTAATTGAAATCAATTCAAACATATTAGCAAAAATCAACTTGATAATATAAATTCAAGTTAAACTGCACATATCAATTATTCATTTTATAAATAACTTGGATAAATTTTTACAATGAATCCTTTACAAATGAGTCGTGCCATGCCTAATAAGTTGTTGCATAATTTATGAATTCATGCTCGTACACGTCAAGCTCTTTTTAATACGCTAACCCTAACCCAACTAAATGAAACTCAATTCAGTCCAATTTCAACTATGCTCAAACTAAATCCAAGTAATAAAATCAAGTTGCACAACTAGTTTGTCATTCCCGTACACTTTCCAACTAATGGGAGTATCTTGCTTGATGGACCCAGTGTAATGAGCTATGTCATGTATTAACCTGAGATAGCATATACGGTCGAACAAGTTTTTTCACCTTGAACTTATTCCAATATCGTATGTATCTCTCTTTCTTTGTCACCACCATTGATTTGTCAATCTTTCAAGCATTTGGATATTCATCTTGATGAATGTGATTAAGCACATGTGGTCTACTTTGGTCCACGATGGATAAACAGGTTTATAGAGCCAACCTTTCATATCCTTTCATGTGGGTCATTTGCATAAGCTTTATCAGATTTGAGTTAATACCTCTACATAGATTGAAATAGGCCAAGTTCTTTACTTCCACACTTCAGCCTTCTCAGAATAAGTGCATCTTCCTTTATTCCAATGGCCATATGTTTCCAAATTTACGGATAGCACATCCTCACTCGGTTCTCTAAAGTCTAAATCACACGGTCCTAGTTATCCAAGCCTCGTGTAGGGCAATGAACTATTTTTACCAAGAAAAATGCAAGATAAATCTCCAACTTGCATCCCTGAACCTTTCAAACATCCAAAGCATACCTGACTAAGAGTTCTTCACCATAATCAAGATGGATGCGATGCAAGTGAAAATCAAGATGGATTCATCCAAGTAATAAACTAAAAAGTGTTTTTGAATGTCCTATATTTTTTCAACTGCTGGTAATGTAAAGACACAATGGTATACTTTTTTCAGGGGTTGATTGTATGGGAGGATGTGAGGAAATAATATCAATAGATGTGAAAATGGTGAAGGCATAATATTCTTTTCAGAAAATAGGACAACTGATGAAAAACATACGTTTAATTGTGGAAAATGTAGATTGATCAAATAACAAAATGTCGTATCAAGTAAACGAGGGGAGAGAAAGCAGTGTTTCGCTAGCCTTCTCTACCAACCCAAAGAGCCACTAAATGTTAGACGTTCGCAGCAGGCAAGAGATGCTAGGCTTCCCTGTCCATTGGTTATGGCAGGAATTCAGAGATCATTAGTCTTTCCTCAAGTAAAGTATCCCCTCGTTTAACCCCTGCCCCTTTTTGACAGTGTTAGAGAAGGAAGAGAAGGTTTGCTTCCCTTGCCCTTATTTGACAAGACATTTATGTAATTGACTACCTCCACTATTTCCACATTTAAATCTATCCTACCCACCATCAATCAAAAAAAAAAAATCTATCTTTCCCATCAATTCTATCTTTTCTATATATATATATATATATAGAATTTATTCATGTGCATTCGGACTGCACGCAAATTACCCTGCAGACGCCCCATCCGCCCGTTCATTTCAGCGGACAAAATCTGTGCCGCTTGTTCCATTATGCGTGTACGTGTAGAGGGAGACGGCGAGCCGAATGAGACTGCACGTACACGCGCTCAAAAATTCGAAGAATGCATTTTCCCACTCATCCCTCCCATTTTGAAAACGGAGACGACGACGACGCTGCTGCTGCCACTGCTGCTCCCAAATCTCCTTCTCCGTCGAGATCTTGAACATCTCCGTCGAGATTTCGAAGTTCTCTGTCAATTCCGAAGTTCTGTGATTGATTCCGAAGTTCTGCGTCGACGGAAGGGGTCGTCTTCTCCGAAAATCCGCATGCGGATTCTGAATCCGCATGTGGAAAACAACACTGATGGGAGGTACGTTCGGCGCAGATTCAGAATCCGTATGCGGATTTTCGCGTCAGAGATATGCGGATGGAAGTACTTTTGCTGCGCAATTATAATCCGGAGAAGACGATCCGTGTGGATGGGAGTACTTTTGCTGCGCAGTTATAATCCGCATGCGGATTTAGAATTCGCATGTGGATTTTCGGAGAAGACGATTTGCGCGAAACCTGTCGAAGCGGAACTTTGGAATTTGATCACAGAACTTCGAAATCGACTGTTTCCGTCGACGCAGAACTTTGGAATCGATCACAGAACTTCGGAATCGACGGAGAAGGAGAAATCGACAGAGAAGGAGATTTGGGAGTAGCAGTGGCAGCAGTGGCGTCTCTGTTTTTGAAATGGGAGGGATGAGCGGGCTCCCGAACACAGTGCTGCTTTCGGCAAGATGAAAGAGGGAATATTTCGGGTGGGTTTTTGTGGATTTTCAGTCCACCAAGCGGGAAAATGCATCCTCCGAATTTTTGTATGCCTGTATGTGCGTCTCCGTTCGGCTCGCCGTCTCTCTCTACATGCACAATCAAACAAACGGCGCAGATTTCGCCCGCTGAAATGAACGGGCGGATGGGGCGTCTGCAGGGTAATTCGCGTGCAGTCTGAATGCACATGAATAAATCCCTATATATATACACATACATATATATATATTTAAAAAAAAAAGAGTCTATCTATTTGGTCTTTGTTTGCTTCACCAACATCATTTTCTCTCCCATTGGCATCATTTTCACCTGTTCACAAAGTAAACTTTGCTTCCAAACTACCAAATAAGCCTCGAAAGTATTTTCAAGATCATAATATGGAAACAAACTGCTTACTACCACTACTCGAATTGTTGCCACCTACAATTTTTGTAACTCTTGCGTTTCCCACATTTAGTTGTTGGCTAAGGCCTTGCCTAACTTGATAAAACCTTTGGGTCAAAATGAAAGGCCATCTGAAGATTCACTGGTTGGAGATGATAATTGCTCAACAAATCTATTTTTTTTTCTCAACTGAAACCCTATAACAATGAGGTCCCATTTGGCAAGGCATGTTAAGAACAGAATTTGTAAAAGAGTTTCATATGAAGAAATTTATGGTTCTCCTTTCTATTGAGGAGCTTTGAAGTAGATATTGTCTGTTTGAAATTTTTTTAAAAAGTATATTCACAATGTAATTATGGACTTTCAATAGGCTCATACATTGATTTTTCTACGAAAGTTGAAAAGTATGGCTCCTTAGGATGTAGGCATCACATTTTTAAAACCAAAGAGTGGAAGGGAGAGTCTAGCATTAGAAAGTTTCTACCTAGAGGCAAAATCAAATTCTTATTCCTAAATTATGTTAAGTAAAACAACTTCTTCCTATGCACATGCACAAGCACAACTTTCTGCAAAGCTACAAAGGGTCCTTTTGTCTAGTTTCAGAGGATCTAAATATGAAAATCAATAAAGACCTTGCAGAAAAGGCCATTCCGTCAAAGTACCTGTAGGAAGCTTTTTTTTTTTTTTTTTGGGGGGGGGGGGGGGGGGGGGGGATCATATGCAGGAAGCAATTTTGTGGCAATATAAAGTCATTTAAAAAAAATAGGGCCCACATTCACATGGTAACATTCTTATGCCATTTATGTCAAAAGGAATTCCTTAAAAATTCTTTAACACTCGGACAAACCAAATCTCAAAATTTAAATGAAAAAACAAAGAAGAAGAAGAAGAAGGAAACAAGAAAAGACAACTCCAAGAAGTAATTTTGTGTTATCATAAAGTCAACAGAAAATAGGGCCCATAATTATATGCTGAACCCAAAGATTCCCAGGCGATCAGCATAAAAAATAACGTGTCAAAAGCCCCCAAAGCCATCCTTTGGAAAGCTTTCAAATTCATGATTTCTTCGTGAAGGTCCCGTAATCGATCCATAGGGGAAGCACAAATTCCCTCATTAACCAATCACTGACAACACCAAAAGGTAATTCCATGAATTTGCACTTTGCAGAATCTTCCCAGACACAAAACCCCTTATAGAAGCGAGTGAAATTTCCATTTGATGGACCCCACCCATGGATCCTGCCCCAAAATTACCGAATTTGAAATCCCAATCCAATTTTTCCGCTTTACCAACATGAATATCAACTGTTTTTCACTGTTCTTCTATTTTTGAAGCTTCTTATAGGCACCCACAACATCGATAATTTCGCTTGATCCATGGTGCAGATCTGCAGGACATGATACATCCAGAAAACTGGTACCATGTAACAACTTCCATAATAAGTGTTGAGAGGAATAAACCCAAATGGAAAATCAGGAAAAGCCTACCAGCATCAGTCCAGCCTCCCGGCACAGATTCCAATTCGTACATTCTAGCTCGATCCAAACCAACTAGAGAGAGAGAGGGAGGGAGAGAGGAGAGAGACCTTCCCAACCAGAAGGATAGAGAAGCGCCGAGGACCTTGGCGGAGAAGACGCAGGCAACAGCGGGGAAGAATCCGAAGAGCAAGGACGCGCCGGCCTCAAAAAAGACGGCGTACGGAAGGCATAGAGCGAGGGTGAGGGTGTGGATGAGGACGTAGACGGGGATCGCCCAGAACCCTAATTTCTCCTTCAAGCTTCGGAAGAGCTCCACCACGGCTTCTTTGTCCCAACCTCCTCCTTCCCTCCTAAGCACCATCACTCCCACCACGGCCACCAAAACGACGGTAGTGATTCCTCCAATCTTCGCCATTCGCTCCACGCGGAGCCAGCTTCCAGCGCTGCAGAGAAGAAAATTAGGGAGAGCTTGAACTTTTCCCGTTTGCTGAATCGGGTTTTGGTAGACCCGAACTCGATTCACCAGCCCGATTTAACCAATAGCGGGTAGGCGTCAATTTGGCCGGACTTTCATTGTATGCTCCCGGGTGCATACACTTATTTTTTTTTTTTTTTTTCAAAATTTTCTCATGAAATTGTTAGCCCAAGTGTATTTAACGCGTATGTATAAAATTTTACCATTTTTGAATATTTTTAGATATTTATTTCGGATTTTTAAAATCAATAAGAGCATAGGATGAATGTCCCAATTTTACCCATAATTCTACAACTAGAACTTGACCCGTGGCCATTTGCGACATGAAAAATATCAATTACGCTAAAAGTCACAGTTTAGGCCACGACACCCTTGCCAGGCGAGAGGTTGAGTGTCCAATTCTAGGCGGATGCGCCCGAGTAATCATTTCTCGACAATGTGTTCGAGTTTAATGTAAGTGAAACTTAGTGTCCATATAGATATATAAGAGTTTGTTCCCATCAGACAAATAAATGAGTCTAAATATAATATTACGTGTAAGCTGTAGCATTGTATAATAACAAACAATAAAAAAATTACATTTGGGTAATTCTATAGTTATAGGATCCTACTTTTATAAATATAGAAGCGTAAATTCCTCTAGTACCCATAATATTTGTTTGTTATTCCTTTCGTACACACAATATTTTAATAATTCTCTCGATACCCACAATATTTTATAATTAATTGGGTAATTTGCACATACACCCACATAGTTTAACCATAATTATAAATATACTCATATAGTTTCACGAATTACATGTTACTCTCACACAGTTTTACCGAAATTGCAGATAACTTCCACATTAACCGTTTCTGTCAAATGTAAGGCAACGGAACGTGATCGAATTATTTTATTTCCAAAAAACCCTTTAACTGGGGAAGATTGGAAGACAGTTGATTAGAAACCAAGGCAGATCAATGTTGAGTGTACTTTTTCGGGTGCACTACCAAAGCTCCAGATCACAACAACACCGAGCAGAGAACTCGCAAAAAATTATGGAGATTTACTTAATGGGGAAAGGTAAGAATTCCAGAAAACCATGGAAGTCGGAATTCAAGAACCGGCAGCCACAAGCCTAGGTGCCATTGTCGCGTGCGAGAATGTATAAACTAAGAATCTGCCCGGGATAACATAGGTGGCGAAAGACGCAGATCAAGTTGACGCAACATTAGCGAAGGAGGAAAGGGGTCGAAGTTGAAGTAATGAACTTCCTTCGCTTAGCCTGCTGCCTTTTATTTCGACAATAAGGGAAGAAGGCTGCACTTCTTTTTCTTTCAGTGCTACTCATGGCTATCTTAACCACTAATGAAATTGCAAAAACCGTTCGAACAAGAGAAATTTGATACAGTACTGGCATCTCAATCGCCACTTTTGAACAGGCACTTGCTTTCAAACCAATGCAGCTACACGATTTTAAGCTCACTGGCTATTTAGCTTCTTCCTCTTCTCGGCTTTCTGTCTTTCTTTTTCATCAATAATACCAATAATCACGCCTCTTGTTCAAAAGCGGGAGAATTCACTTTTTGAATGGAAGGATTTTCCTCTGGCAACTCTATCCGACTTAAAGGCAAAATCCTCGTATTCGTATGCATTCTCTATCTTGGTAACGCTAACCAACTAGCCATGGCCGTCAAGGAGAAGGCGGCTAATCCGACAGCCTTACACGTAAGCAGGAATATATTGATAAACATGCAGTGTATGGAGACGAATCTCTCGCCATTGACCTTCCATTGCCGTTGGAAAAGATCATTAGGTAGCCAGTCGCTGGTCCAGACAACAAAATTGACAAGGGCAGGGAAGCAATAATAAGAGCACCACCTCTCTATTTCTGTCTCTCTATTTTTGGAATCTCCCTCATGCGGTCGACCAACAGACGACAGATTTCCAATGTGAAATAGGGTGGAGTTTGGCCCCAAGCTTGGGATCTATGTGGAAGGAAGAGGTTGGTGGATGCGATCGTGGTTTCCTATCAATTTTGGGGCTAACAGTGGTTGCTCACTATGGTCGGGGGTGACCAGAGGCTATGAGATTCTGGTGGTGTTAAAGGGGCAAGGAGAGAAATCACGTAATTAGAGCTTCGATCTCATCCTGCAAGAGAGGGAGAGAGCACCAACTGGGCAGGGTATTATGGGACCAAAGACTCGGGCAAAGGTGGGAAGTTGCACCAAGGCTAAAGTCCCTCTACCCTCCTCCTAAAGACAGTAACCTTAGCGTTGTCCATGGATTCACGACACATCCTTCTACATTTCTCACTATTGTCATGAGGAGGACACATGTGGGCAGGTGTGAGAGAAAAGCGGATGAGGAGGACAGACGATGCGACTGCTTTTCGGCATCAACGTTAGATGGTGGGTGTACTACGACAATGGGTTCATTAACATCTTCAGCAGCTGATGTAGGAACCAGTGCTCACACCAGCAGCTGTGCGACGCGAACTGGGAATGGAAGAAGGGTATTTTCAAAAATTAATAATTCATTAACGCCTTGCAGCCTTACATTTGATGGAAACTGGTAACGTGGGCTTATTAGTAATTTCTTTAAAACTAAATAGGGATAATATGTAATTGGTGAAACTATATACGTATATTTACAATTTCGATTAAACTACATATTTCGATCAACCTACATGAATATATATATGTGTAAATTATACGAACTAATTCTCCTTTGCTCGTGCTGTCACGGACAGCTTAAATTTCCATCCTAGGCATAGCGAAATGACATATTTGCCCCTTCTTACAGCCTACCTTCACTGGTAGACGAACCGAAGCAACAATTGTTGCAGACTTTTTTTAGCATCATGAAAATCATCAAGTAGAATTCCATCAATTCTTACAACAAGTAAAATTTCAACCCATCAATGAAATTTCGGCAAAAGGAAAGTCACGCAATCGTGGAGAGGGAAATTGCAACCCCATTAACCTATTTTCTATCGCCTTCTCTACCTCCATCTGACCTTTGGAAAAGCTTTCTCTTCACCCGCCGAAGGGATCCATGTCATGAAGAAACAAGCTTCACATGTCACTGGAAAAGTGGAAAGAGCATAGATGGGTTTTGCGCGTGTGCTAGGACGGGTGCGGCGACGAAGGCTCAAGCAGAAAATGCTAACAGCATTGCAGGCGAGGAGCATTAGCGTAATGAGGATCAAAATGAAGTTGGGAAGAACGGAAAGAAAAAGGAGAGAGATCTCTTTATCTTAAAAGGAAGAAGAAGAAAGGGAAGGTTGAAGGGATGTCGGGTTTCCTCTATTGCAAAGAGTATAGGCTTTCACTCCCATCCTCTTGTTGTATCTTCTTCTGAAGGGAGATAACAATACCACAACAGCAGAAGTTCGGAAGGCATTCTAACGATGGAAGAAAGCTCCAAAAAAATCAAACAGAAGAAGAATTTCTTTTTCTGCCACTCCCTCCCGAGTCCATTCGCTCCTCGGAACCGAAGGTCAGAGAAAAAATAATAATAATATCATTGGAACATTGTTTTCCCTTTCCCCATATTCCTCTTGCAATCCTAGTTTCTGGAGGACCAACACCGTCCAATCTGAATTTGGTCATCACTACTTTGCCCATATTCGGTGTTGAAATTTCATAAATAAAAATAACGTTTCAGCTGTTTAAGCGTTTCAAATTTTTAGATAAATTGGCCATAATGTTTTAGCCGTTTTTGACCTTTGAATTAAAATGTTTTTGAAACGTTAAAAACCAAAGCCTATATATATGGGATTTTCATTTGTTTAGAAACACAATCCCTCTCCAACCTACTCTTGCTCTCTAGTATTTTCTCCTTGTTTTCCAACTCCATTCAAAGTCTGTTATTTTCAAGTGTTTGGAATCTAGAAAGGAGACTGTTTCCATTCTAGATTAGGTACTCTCTTTGTATCCTAGGGGAAAATTGCTATAACTCGAAACAGTTGTAAGGGTGCAAATATTGCCTCAAGGAAAGTGACGAATGCAACACGCCTGGAGGAGTAACCTATTTTGGTTTGCGTAATTTCTACTTTTCTTAAAATTTCCTCTTTATTCCAAGTCCGTGCCCCAACAATCTTAAGGCAATATTTTTATTTTTTTATTTTCCTAAATGACCCCCCAATCTACCATTCCCATTGCTAAGCCTGATATCCCAAGGTTGGATGCCTGTGTTGGCACCAACTTCAAAAGGTGGCAACAACAACTTCACCTCTACCTAACCCACCTTTGAGTTGTCTACGTTCTTACCAACCCGAAGCCTGAAGAAACCACGGATGAGACGCTGTAGCAGCAACGCAAAAGAATAAAGTGGGAGATGGACAACTACATCTGCAAATGCCACATCGTCGAATCTCTATCAGACTCTCTCTTCAACGCATACCAGAAGGTGGACACGGCCAAAGAAATTTGGAACTCACTTCAGCACAAGTACAACACGGATGATGTGAGTATCAAAAAATTTCTTATAAATGATTTCCTTGAATACACTATGATTGACGATAAGCCGATCTTTGATCAAGTTCATGAGATCCAGCATATTATAAATCAACTTGAGTCTAAGGGCAGTAAGATAGATGAGTCCATTCTTGTAAGTACTATTATTGTAAAATTGCCACCTAGTTGGAATAACCACCGCAAGAATTTGAAACAAATGAAAGGTCTTATGATTTCAGACGAACTTGCTCTTAACCTGCGTACTGAGGAAAAATCTAGACAAAGCGAAAAGAAAGACAAGCAAATTCAATCTAAAGATCATATGATTGAATCTCAAAATCAGGTGACAATTAACAATAATCAACCCTTTAGAAAATTTAACTTAAATACTAATAAAATTATTGCTAAGAAGAAAAAGGGACCTTATTATTATTGCAAAAAGACGGGACATTTGAAAAGGAGTGTAAGCTTCTCAAAAAGAAGAATAACACTCAAATGGGTCCTGAGGCACATTTGACTGAATTTTTTTTATTGTTATGATTTTTGAAATTTGTGCTTTGAGTGATGATCAGACCTGGTGGGTTAATTCTGGAGCTACTAGGCATTTTTGCAAAGATAGAAATCAGTTTAAAACTTATGAATCTGGTAATAATGGAAATAATTTATTCATAGGTAACTTATCTACCACCAAAGTGGTAGGGTCAGAGACTATTATCCTGAAACTGACTTCTGTAAAATCACTCACTCTTACAAATGTGCTTCACGTACCAGAAATTCGCAAAAACCTAGTCTCGGTTAGCCTTATTAGCAAATATGGTTTTAAATTGGTATTTGAGTCGGATCAAATTATTATTACAAAAGGAGATATTTTTGTTGGGAAGGGTTATGTTGTAGACGCCATGTTTCGCCTGAACGTAAATAATGGATCATCTTCTTCTGCTTATATTGTTGATTCATTTTCTTTATGACATGATAGACTAGGTCATGTTAATTTTAGAAGTATGGACACTATGATGAAATTAGGATTAATTCCTAGATCACCAAATGAATCAACTGATAAATGTAAAGTGTGTGTTCAAACTAAAATTACTAGAAACCTATTTCAAAAAGTAGAAAGAAATTCAGAATTATTGGGTTTAATTCATTCAGATATATGTGATATTAAAAATAACATAACAAGAGGTGGTAAAAGATATTTTATAACATTTATAGATGATTTTAGTAAATATACTTATGTTTATTTGCTAAGAACTAAAGATAAAGCTTTAGAAAAATTCAAATCTTATAAAGCTGAAGTTGAAAATCAACTTGGTAAAACCATTAAAACTCTAAAATTAGATAGAGGTGGTGAATATTTATCAAATGACTTTAATAATTTTCGTGAAAATGTTGACATAATTTACCAAGTAACAACCCCATATAGACCTCAATAGAATGGAATGACAGAAAGGAAAAATAGAACATTGGTTGAAATGGTAAATTCAATGTTAATAAATGCAGATCTAAGTATAGGTTGGTGGAGTGAAGCTTTATTAACAGCTCGTCACGTTCTTAACAGAATTCCACATAAGAAAACTAAAGTCACTCCTTATGAATTATGAAAAAATAAGGCACCTAATCTTAAATATTTTAGAGTTTAGGGTTGTAGAGCCTTAGTAAGATTACCTGGTCCTAAAAGACCTAAATTAGGACAAATAGGAATAGAATGCATATTTTTAGGGTATGCAATAAATAATAAAGCCTATAGATTTGTAGTGGTAGAGTCTAACAGTCCAATTCAACAAAATACCATTATTGAATCTAGAGATGCTGATTTTTATGAAAATACTTATAAAACTATTCTTAAACTCGGTAATAATGATGAAGCTTCTTCTTCTCAACCATTGAATAAATTTATAAGTAATGATTCCGCATTTGCAGATAAACCTATAGAAAATGATAATGAAAATATGAGAAGAAGTAAAAGAGCAAGGAAAGATAATTATAATCACTTTGGGCCTGATTTTCAACTATACCTAGTAGAAGGATACAGAGATAATATAAATGAGGAACACATGGTTGTTCTTTATACCGAAGGAGATCCAACTACTTATGACGAGGCCATGAAATCTTCAGATGTATCATACTGGAAAGAAGCGATCCAAGATGAAATGGATTCAATAATGGAAAATAGAACTTGGACATTAGTTGATTTACCACTAGGCTCTAAACCTATAGGTTGTAAATGGATTTTTAAAAAGAAATTAAAAGTTAATGGATCAATTGATAAATTTAAAGCTTGGTTAGTAGTTAAGGGGTTTAGGCAAAAGGAATGTATAGATTTCTTTGATACCTATGCTCCAGTAGCTAGAATTTCAACCATTAGATTATTAATGACCATAGCTTCTATCTATCACCTTGAAATTCATCAAATGGATGTAAAAACTGCATTTCTAAATGGAGATTTAGATGAGAAAATTTATATGGAACAACCTGAATGATTTATAATACCTGGACAAAAAAAGAAAGTTTACAAGCTGATAAAATCGTTATATGGTTTAAAACAAGCACCTAAGTAATGACATAAAAATTTAATCAAGTTGTATTATCAAATGGGTAAAAATTAAATTAATCAGAAAACTGTGTTTATAGTAAATTTACTGCAAATAGAGGAGTTATTATATGTTTATATGTAGATGATATGCTCATTTTTTGGACTGACATTGATATTATTGAAGAAACTAAAAGTTTCCTGTCAGTTAATTTCGATATGAAAGATATGGGCAATGCATATGTTATTCTCGACATCAAAATTATCAGACATGGTAATGTATTTTCTCTTTTTCAATCACATTATATTGAAAATGTACTCAAGCGATTTAACCATTTTGACGCTGGCGTAGCCTCAATTCCTTTTGATACCAGCATTAAGTTGTATAAAAATGATGAATGAGCTGTAGCCCAGCTTGAGTATGCTAAAGTGATTGGAAGTTTGATTTATGTCATGTATTGCACTCGACCAGATATTGCTTACGCTGTAGGTGTACTAAGCAGGTTCACTAGTAACCCAGGATATACACATTGGAATGCAATTTATAGAGTATTAAAATATTTAAAAAAAAATCATTGCTTATGGATTGCATTTCAGTGGTGAACCCACTGTATTGGAAGGATATAGTGATGCAAGTTGGATTTCAGACACCAAGGAATCCATGTCTACCAGTGGTTGAATTTTTACCATTGGAGGAGCTGCTATTTCTTGGGCTTCCAAAAAGCAAACCTGCATTACACATTCTACTATGAAATTTGAATTCCTTGCCGTGGCCGCAGCAGGAAAAGAGGCAGAATGACTTAGAAATTTATTAATTGAAATTCACATTTGGCCTAAGCCAGTGCCTCCTATTTATTTGCATTGTGACAGCGAAACAACTCTATCAAGGACATACAATAATACTTATAACGGTAAATCAAGACATATTGCATTAAGGCACAACTATGTAAGGTAATTGCTCCAACATGGAGTGGTAAACATTGATTTTGTAAGATCAAGTGAAAATTTGGCAGACCCACTTACAAAAGGCCTTACTCGGAACATGGTCTAGAAAACAGCAGGAGGGATGAGATTTAAATCCACATGTAATGAGTTGTAATGACTGAAACTCAACTCTAAGCTTGTAACCCAGGTGTAGAATTCAATGAGCAAAGTATGTTATTTCGCAACTTACAAGCACTGGTTATATTTATTTATTTATTTTTACATCACTCAGGCAGTACTTGGTTCCTGTAATGTATCTATGAGGATGAGTGTATTATACTCTTAATGGATCTAAAACCTTTGTGTTGGAGTATTTAATTACAAGGTACTCTAAATAGATCCACCTATATGAGTATTGGAAGTGAGACAACTTTTGTTTCCACAGTGTGTGGGTTCACTATGAGGTGCTCATGAAACTGGAATATTGACATACGGCCATAAAGTGTCACCTTTATAAACACTTGATACAATTTGAAATATTATATGTGAAATATGCCCGATTTATCAAATGGAGTCGACAGTTCAAAGTTCCGACTACTGAACACATCACTAGATCTTGAGACATTTTCACTAAATGAAGGTTCAAGTCTATCCGACACCTTTAATTATGGGGATGTTTGGCAATAACAAAAACTTTTTACCTAAAACTTTTCAATTTAAAACTTTTCATTCTCTACAACTCTTCTATTTTTTAATTATTTCTTTTACATCTTCCAATACAAACTACTCTACTTTTCAATCATTTCTACACAATTACCTATACAACTAACCTATCTATTTTAACTTTATCTTCTTTACTCCTCATTATTACCCCTATCATATCACATCATTTGACAACTTTTATTCTTCAAAACTTTTCACCAAAAATTTTATTCATTCCCAAACACACCCTATGTATGAGATTTCTTTGACTTGAATGAAATTGATTTTTATTTTGAAAATGGGGGGGGGAATGTTGAAATTTCATAAATGAAAATAACGTTTCAGCCGTTTAAGCGTTTCAAATTTTTAAATAAATTGGTCATAATGTTTTAGCCGTTTTTGACCTTTGAATTAATTTTTTTTGAAACGTTAAAAACCAAAGCCTATATACATGAGATTTTCATTTGTTTAGAAACACAATCCCTCTCCAACCTACTCTTGCTCTCTAGTATTTTATCCTTGTTTTCCAACTCCATTCAAAGCCTGTTATTTTCTAGTGTTTGGAATTTAGAAAAGAGGTTGTTTCCATTCTAGATTAGGTACTCTCTTTGTATCCTGAGGGCAAATTGCTGTAACTCTAAACAACTGTAAGGGTGCAAACATTGCCTTAAGGAAAGTGACGAATGTAACACGCCTGGAGGAGTAAGCTATTTTGGTTTGCATAATTTTCACTTTCCTTAAAATTTCCTCTTCATTCCAAGTTCGTGCCCCAACTTTCGATGCCTCCAAACCCATCTTCTCCATCGGGGCTGCCACCCACGATGGCGATGTGAAGGTTGCGGTCAGAGAGCTTGGGGTTGTTCTGGGTGTTAGAGATGCGGAGATGTTGAGGGGGGCGGGGTGTTAGAGATACGGAGACATTATTCAATTTTTTAATGCACACAGTAGTAGGAGAGATGGAAAATGGGGAAGCCAGATTGTTGGAGGAAGAACAGAACCGAAGCAGGTGATGTACGGGCAATTTTGCCAGTTAAGAAAAAGACGGTGAAATTTTTTCTCTCCGTACAACATAAGTGACGAAAGGTCATGGCGTGGGCATTAAATGAATTGGGAATAAGATGTCGTAGTTATTGGGGGAAATTAGTAAAATATTATGGTGTCAGAGAAATTTTTCATAGTGTATATTGAGATTCACTTCCAAGTCACATAATCCTTTTAAGTTTTGATATTTTAATTATTGGAGTTTGATATAGTGCATTTGGCTGTAAAAATTTATTTTTTAATATTTTTTGAATTTTTTTATACAACTGTTAATCTAGATATATTTAACATATGTATCAGTTTTTACCATTTTTTCATACTTTTAGATATTTATTTTTGATTTTTTAAATTATAAAAATGCCTGATTTTAAAAAATTTAAAATAATATCTAAAAAACTCTAAAAATAGTAAAAAATCAATACACATGTTAAATACATGTACATTAATAATTTTATAAAAAATTTTAAAAATTTTAAAAAATAAGTGAAACGCACTCAGGTGCACTAAGGCTGAATGCACCGAGAGCATTCAGGCGGCGCCGTTGATTATTAATGAAAAATCCAATCCATTCAATTTATTTAATATTATTTGCTTAATTAAGAGATAAAGTTCCATTCAGTTGCTAAAAAATATGTATTCGTGTATAAATTATAAAAAAATGTTTAAATCCATTTACACATGTATTAGAATGTAATAATACTTTATAGAGTCATTTATTCACATAAAAATAATATTTTAGAAAATTTAGATATTAAAAATTCTAATTTAAAATTGATATTTTAGTATTAAACTATTTTGTTATGCTGATTTTACACATTTATAGATTTAACCAGTATATAATAACATTAAACAAATGAGAAAGTTTTTATGGTAATATAAATGATGCTAAATGCAATAAATTTAACGGATTTTTCATCAATCATCAATATTTAAAATATGAAACAGCTACACGGAAGAGAGACTGGTGTATGTTTGGTAAGATGAATAAGAAAAATTATGGAAAAGAAGTTAGTAAAAAAGTTTTTAAAATAAATGAAATGATGATGTATATGGAAAACGTAAAATTAGGAGTTAAATGAATAAAATTTAAAATAGATAAGATACTTGTATGGAAAATGTAGAAGTGAGGTTTCTTGCATTTTTATCTTTCTAAGTATGTGTATTTGTTTTTCAACTCATGAGTTTCCTATATTTGTTTTTTGAATTTTGTAAGTTTACCCGCTTTGCAATTTAAATCTTACCATCAAAACGTTTAATTAGTGATTAATATTTGTAAATGAAAAATCTAAAATACCCTTGTGACTTAACTGAGTCAATTCATGTTCATAAGTCAAATTAAACTTAAAGAATGCAATTTTTTGACTAAGTTGAGTTGACTCATTTTATAAGTCGATCCCTTTTAAGGGTAATGTTGTCATTAAAAAAATTATAGGCATCCGCAAACGGATTTCTGTTTATTTGGTGGCTAGCATTAATAGCAGAGTTCAAATGTAATGGAGGCAAGCTTACATTATTTAAAAGGTAAATGCACAAAACTTGTGTGTTAAAAAAATAAATATACATAGTTAGAGAGATCAAAATGCAAATAATCCTAAAAGTGATTATAGAGTAGGACAGTTGTATGTAGAAGCTTATATAGAAAAGTTTTATTTTTTTTATTTTTACCAAACATACCTCATGTCAATTAAAAGCATTGTCGGTATATAAATTTTTAGTTGCATCCAATTAATCTTTTTGTAATTTTTATGGTGAATTTCATATATACTCAAATTTAATTTTATTCAATTAAAAATTTCAAGTATACTTATTATTTTGCTCAAAATGTCATTTACACGAGTACCCTTGTGTGAAATGACAAATATACTTAAAACCTAATTATGGTGTATTTGGGAGTAATAAAACTCATGAATAAAAAGTTTTTGATATATAGATTTTTGAATTGATAAAACATGATATGATATGATAGAAGTAATAACGAGACATAAAATAAATGGATTAGTTGTTAAGGTATTTGTATGAAAATGATTAAAAAACAGAGTAGTAATATAAGGATATTGTATAAGGATGTATAAAAAATTATTAAAAAAAATAAGATAGTTAGGGAAAGTGGAAAGTTTTATATTAATTTTTTTAAAAATTTTTAAACGTCTCAAACACACCTAAAATTAAAATCATTTTATATAAACATGCAACTCGGTTTTTTTTTTTTTTTTTAAAAAGCCATTCAGCTCAGGGAGCGGGGATTTTCATCAGATCATCGTTACATAATATGAAGTTAGAAATCCCCTTGAATTCTCAATCACGTAGCTTTTAAACTCTAGCTTCTTTCAAGTACAAAAAAAAAAAAAAAAAGCATAATTCGACAAAAGACATTTGCAATAATTCACCATGCTCGGGCTTAGAAACGCTTATTTCTCCAGGAGGTCGAGTATAGAGCGGATCATGCCAGATGATCCCGGGTTGCAAATCAATCTCCGGCGGGCCACATCTAACAACGGCTACTCCTCTCTCTCTCTCTCTCTCTCTCTCTAAAGGCTAAAAGCTCGCTCTTTTCTAGACTACCCTCTCCTCGTCCAGCCATCGCCATTACGCATTCGCCTCCTTTCTCTTGCTCGGCATTTTTGGATGGCGCCTGCGTCTGCCTCCAGCTCAGAGGAAGAAGAATCCGCCCAAAACCCCACAGTCACCCATTCCCCTCAGCCTCAACAAGACCCACTTCAATCCCACTCCCCAACTCTCCCCAACGGCAATGCCAACCATCGCCCAGCTTCCTCCTCCGATCCCTCCTCGTCAAACCACCCCTCAGACGACGCCACCGATGACGAAGACGCCGCTGCCGCCCCCTCCCCAAAGAAGCAGAAGCCGGTCTCCACGCCCCTGCCCGACGAGTCCCCATTGCCTGCAACAACGAAGCCGCCGACGCCCTCGTCGACGCCCACGGCGAAGAAGAAGAAGCCCACCAAGAAGAAGTCCAACAACGTGTGGACGAAGCCCACGTCGAGGAAGCACAAGAAGAAGGTGAAGCCGGCGCCGTCGCCGGACGAAAGTGTCCTCATCACCCCAATTCCCCGATTTCCTGACAAATCCGACGACTCCCCGGATGCTCGAATCTGCCTGTCAAAGATCTACAAAGCGGAGAAGGTGGAGCTGAGCGACGACCGCCTGACTGCTGGGAGCTGCAAGGGATACCGGATGGTCAGGGCGACAAGAGGGGTGTTGGAGGGCGCCTGGTATTTCGAAATTAAGGTCTTGAAGCTGGGGGAGACGGGCCACACTCGGCTGGGGTGGACGACGGAAAAAGGAGATTTGCAGGCGCCTGTGGGGTATGATGGGAATAGCTATGGGTATCGGGATGTAGATGGAACTAAGATTCATAAGGCAATGAGGGAGGCTTATGGGAAGGTGGGTTATGTGGAGGGAGATGTTGTTGGATGCTACATTAGTCTACCGGAGGGCAGCATGTATGCACCGAAGCCGCCGCAGCTGGTGTGGTACAAGGGACAGAGGTACATGTGTGCAGCTGATGGTAAAGAAGATCCTCCCAAAGTAGTACCAGGTGAGCAAGTAGTGGCATCTTATTCCGTTGGTTTTGGTTGATCAGTGATGGTAAGCATTCATTTGGATGGAGCAATGATAATTGTTCAGCTAATTTTGGATGGATTCGTGTACTTGGATTGGAAAATTATCTTTTTAATTGTTCTGGTGCATGCATGTGCATCTAGAATCACCAGCATTTTGATTTTGGTTGGGCCTGTGGTAACTCTTCAGTTGGTTTGGTTGGATTCATTTTCGTTATTCTGGAAAAATATACTTTTTGCTTGTTCTGATGTTTACACATGCAATTGTGTATCTAGAATCACCAGCATTGTCATTTACTACGGTTTTATGATCATCTTATGCAATGCTCTGTCCCTAACCTTTTTGGGTAATCAGATGATCATAACAGCCGCGTTTCCTTTAAGGCTTTCATTTTTGCATTGTACTCAAGATTCCTCAACTCTCAGCTATTCATTGTGTCATCTTCATGCCAATCAATTTTCTTCCAATTTCATGTCTTTATGTCTGCCTTCTTTAGCCATTCTACCAGAGCCTTGTCACTAATGAAAAAAAGTCGTATTTCATAACCACAATGAGCCTCTTATTCTGGACCACATCCATGGTTCACCCACCTGCTAATTGAGGTTATTCATTTCCAGTTGCTAAGATTTGCCATTCAGAAATCCTGTATCCTGTTGAAATCTGGATTAATTCTATTCAGCAAATTTCAGTTCCAAGCTTCTGACTTGAGAATCATCATAACTAGTTTCCCAGGACAAACTTCTGAAATGAAGGCAACCCCAACAATCAAGTCTAATAGAATTGCCTGACTCGATGTAAGATTCCTATACCTATTATGCCTCACACTCAGCAGCCCCCTTTCATGAAGGTCTTTAAACAGTCCACTGCCAGCAGAAAGCAGGAAAGTGTAATCAGAACATTGGAGTTGCCTATTAGATTTGCAAGAATCCAAGGAAATGAATGGGACTCATAGGAGTCTTATCTTTTTATCTCATTGAGCGACCCTTAGATGGTTGTAGAACCTTTGATTGTTGTTTCATCCGGAGGGCAATTCAGGCACCGAGAAGAAGGGAAAAAAATTATTTACCAATCATGAAAAATATCAATTACTCAAAGGAGGGAAAAAAAAAAGAGGAAAAGAAAGAAGGGAGAGGATGTTGCAATATTCATCTTCAAAAGACATAAAATGGATATTCTAGTAAGGGAACCATCTTCTCACAAGGAAATTCTGAGGGTGCTGGTTAACAGTTCAAGTTGGTTATCCAGTTGAGTGCCCCTATGCGGGTTCGCAACAACACTATCGCCCATGTCATCAACCACTTCTAATGGAATTTAGAAACAGGTTTGGCACTGGAAAAAAATGAATTTGGATTTGTTCCCAGCCAAAATGACAATGGGTGTGACAAAGTGGGTCTGAACTCAGAGCCAACTAGGATACCTCCAAATTGCTGTTGCTGAGCACCTGCATTGACTTGGTCATAGTTCATAGCTCAGTAATGACTTGAAGTAAACAGCAGAAATTCTCACCTTTTGGGCTGAGGTAATCAATAACATGGAATATGTAATTGTGCTTGCAGCATTGGCAATTTTTTATTAGGAAACTCAATATTGCTGGGAAGGAAAGGATAAGCCAAAGCTTACTATAGTGGAAGTTTTTCAGATAGGTGAAGGTATTTTTAATTTTTAAATTTTTTTTTAATACAAAGGCCTTCAACCTAGGAACTTCAATTCTGTGCATTTGCTTATGGTTGCAACTGTCCGCCTGAATGGGTTGATGGCTTTGTTGATCTACAGGCATAGGAGCATGCTTATCGCACATGCAGACATGCATTTTCTTTTTCAACAAATTTTTTGCCTTGTGCTGACCAAAACAACCTGATGTCTGTTAGATGTTACTTGAACACTGGACTGGAGGTGAAATTTCCTGAACAGGCTATGTCATAAGGGAATCCATTGTGCTTTTTTTTCCTTGTTTAAGTTTGAAAAGATATATGAACTTTCTTCAGCAAATTGTGGGTATTTTGCATTTTAAACCCTCTAATTTTACTTTTTTGCATTTTAAACCCCGACATTTGCCCGTTTGCATTTTAAATCCTGAAATTTTAGTTGTGTTGCATTTTAAACCCTGACTCATAACGGCGTTAAAAACTACCGTTTATTCATGCAAAATGATATAAATATCCTCCAATATATATTTTTTGAAAAAAACCAAAATCTGTATTAAAGAAAAAGATGTTATTGAAACCTCTAATAATAAAATAAAGAAAGCCTAATAGTCAGGTTTAAAATATAAAAAATATTTCTTTTTTAAATATTAGAGGGCATTTACGTCATTTTGCATGGATTAACGCTAGTTTTTAACACACTTATGGATTAGGAATTAAAATGCAAAGGAATCAAAGTTTTCAGGGTTTAAAATGCAAATAGGCAAAGTTAGAGAGTTTAAAATGCAAAAATGTTGAGTGTTCTATACTGAGAGTAGGAAATGCTTAATAATCATTTACTCTTAGAGCTTGGATATGCTTTGGTTCCGTGTACTTTGGCAAAGCTGACACGCATTCCTGCAGGGAGTGAGATATCTTTCTTCAAGAATGGAGAATGCCAAGGTGTTGCATTCACCAATCTGTTTGGTGGCCGATATTATCCAGCTGCTTCGATGTATACACTCCCCAACCAGCCAAACTGCCTTGTTAAGTTCAATTTTGGGCCAGATTTTGAATGCTTCCCTGAGGATTTTGGTGGTCGCCCAACTCCAAAACCTATGATTGAACTTCCTTATCACGGATTAGACATTAAAGTTGAAGGTGCTACTCAGAATGGTCTATCTGCAGAGAAGAAAAACCAGCTGAGCTAGCTTTCTCCAACAGATGAAGAGGGGTACATGTCTGCAATTCTCTTCCCCCTTCCATTCTTTTCCATTCAAGCTCTGCTAAATTCGCTAGAGGCATGTAAGGAAATTCCTTCTGATTGCCCTTGAGATACTTTGTATTGAGTTGCTATTCTTCCCCAAAACACAGTTGCTCAAAAATATTGAGGCGACCTTGTGCGACTGTGCAGTTCGGCTGAAATGGCATTTCCTCACAATCATTGAATTCCCCATGTGCAATACGCGGTTCCCCCATCGTAGGCAGCATGTTCCAACGTTTTTCGCTGATGATCAGATCCTATGTTGTATTTTTGTGGACATGAGCAGTTTGTAGGAAGCTGGTGGTCTTGTAAGAGAACGTTTTCAGCTCTCCTGCCATTACAGCTTCGCCCATGATTCACTGTTATGTAAAAAACAACCCATTTGGCCATTTAAACACTCAATGAGGGTGCAACCGGAATAGGGTTGAATCATTATGGCGATTAGGTTGAACACAAATGATTGAAAAAGTCAGTTATGGGTCTTTGGGTTCAACCCATCAACCCCAAAGCCCGATGTTGGTAACTAACTTGGTCTGTTACTTGGTTACCGTTAGATCATCCATAAAAGTAACACGAATATATTTATCTAGAGTTAGATTTGTTGAAACTTATTTGGTGGGAATAATGATAAATCAATTATCAATTAATCACATTGCTTGACATCATTTCTTTTATCATGTACCAAAATTAGAGTCTTGGCGCCGGTTATTAATATAAATACGTGTACAAAATATGAAAAATATTTAAATCTTTTCACGTATGGATTTGAATATTATCGTAATTTACATTAATCCACATGGAAAGAATGTTTTTACGTTGATTTAACACCTTTATCGGACGGGGCCATGTGCATGTTCGTTTCAGATGAAACTTGGCTTCTTAGTCAAAGTAATAATTTTAAAGATAAATGGATTAAGTAGATATCACATCATATTAAGGCTGGCCAAAATCTACGGGGATATTTGGTAATGGGTAAGTGCAGGGACAGTGGGACGGCGTAGAAAATTGTATGGCCGACCCATTTTTCAACACATTATTTAATAATTTTTTACACTATTTTTTTAATTTTATCTCTGCATTTTAATTATTTTTCCTTCTATCTAGCTCATTTTTTCAAAATATTCCTTTTTTCATTCTTCAAATTTTTTTTATTAGTAGTGTATAACATGATATTTGATATTATAAATCAAGCTCATTCATATATGGAGACAGATTAAGCTCCCCAACTTCTCGAACTCACACGTGCCGATGAAGGTTTGATACCACGCTGGCTCTTGGATGCCATATGCTTAGACTAACGGAACTGCTACCCAGTTCACGAGTCAGGTGCTTTTTTAGTTTTAGACATCAATTGTTTTCAAACTTCAAAAATATTTGTCTAGTTGAGAATGCATCATCACCAACCGAGGCTAGCTCGGTTGGTGGCCGACTGCGGCGCAGAAACGCGTGTGCGCAGTCGGTCGAGAGTTCGAATCCGCGGACGTGCGGATTTCGATAAATATATGCGTGGGAGCAAGTGGGTCTCCCGGATGGATGGTAGTGTGGGAGCGGGTGGTCTCCCAGGTGGTTGTTTGGAAGCTGTGTCTTCCTTATTCTTTCGTGGAGCTGTGTCTCCAGACTTCTTTGGGAAAGATGTATCCCTTATATTTGTAAGAATGTCTCAGATCTTCAAGTATGATATGTGTTGAGATATGTACTTGTACCAATCAAAGAAAAAAAAGAAAAAAAAGAATGCATCATCGTGTTAACAAAAGTTTTGGTGTAACACCAAAATAAATCACATAAAAGAAAATATTTTTACCCTTTAAAATGTTTACTTCCGATGATTACTTGTTGATGCTCCAAAACTTTTAATAAAGTAATAATTATATTTTAAAACACTATTTATAGGTTGGATCTCATAATTTAGATGATTAGGTCATTAAATAGGATCGTTTGGAAAATGTATTTATGGTCGATCAGTTTACAGGGCTTATTTTTTAATATCTTAAAACTCGAGTCGTGTTCTGCAAATACCTAAAATTTTATGATAATTTACAATTATTGAGAGTTACAGGACTATTTTACAAACACCCGATGTTCATGATGCACTGTCCTTTTCTTGCATATCAGAAACCCGACCTAAAACCCGAGGAGAGCAGCAGCAGCAGCACTAGAGGAGAAAGTGACTTGGGAAAGATGACCCAGAAAGGGAATCTCTTCAAAGGGCAGAAGAAGATGAAGGCAATCCCTCCCAGTCGGCACGGAAAACTTGCTACCACTCGCAAAGGTATCTATCCATCCTTCTTCTGTTTTCTCCTCCTCTCTTACGGTTCACACGAGGAGGAAGAGAAGGTGGAGATTTGGCCCTGATCATGTTTGATGAATTGCAGGAAAGAGATTCAAGAAACCATCCAAGGCAACCAACGAGATGGACGCCGACCGAGTATTGTCTTCTTTTCCCTGCTATTTTTGCTATGTATATTATTTAGTTGCGTAGTTCCCTTTTGCTTCTTCCCTTCCATGCGGGTACTCGAGAAATTAGCTTCTCTGGTTATGAAAATTTGTAAATGTTATTTCTTTAGTCGAGGGCATTCCTTGAGAGGGAGATTAAGTAGTTTGAGTTTAGGACCTCTTGATTTGATATATAGGAAATTGCATCATGGATGGTTGTGGTATAAACAAGAAGATGCGTCTGGCAGTATGTGAGCACTCAAAAAGTTGGCTTTTCTTGCTTGCCAAATTTTTGGAAATTTGGGTAATCCTGGAGTTGAAGACATTGTTCGTAAAGAGAAAAAATTGAGTTGTTGGAATTTAGATCCTTTGACCTTTGATATGACTTCGTAGGAAATTAATTGCCGGTTCTGAAAGTTTTTGCTTGAAAAAGAAATTAATTTGTTGGAAATTAGAAGACACGTATCATGGAGGTCATTCTGTATGCGTGAAGGCACCCAAGAATCTAGCTTTTCTTATTTTAAAAAATTTGAACTTCGGAGTTGAAGTCATTGAGGATTATTTTAAGTTGTTGGAATTTATATCCTTTGATGTTTTTTCAAGGAAATATCTTCCTGAGTGTTTGGGCTCATTCGGGAATAGAAAAATGCAGGAATGGGAGGGCATTTGTGGGAACTTGGCTTTTGAGTCCAATCATCACTTAAATAATAATCATATTTTTTCACTTTTATCATTCTAATCATTTTTCCTATCAACTACTCTCCATCATACCTATTTATTCCAACTTTACCCTTATTATTTCCTATCAATCACACAATTTTCAAAATATTTTTTTTCCCATTCCACCATATCCCACAAATTTTTCCCATTTCACATTCCCAAACGAGCCTTTTGTGTCGTGGAGACTAGAAGCTTCATATAATGGAATTCATGCCCTCATTACGTTGGTGCTCAAAAAATGGGTCAAAGCGCTTGTTTGAAAAAAGACAAGTGATCGGAAGTTTTTCCACTTTGACATGACTTATTGGGAATGGCTTGCTTTGGACATTTGTGGTGGAGACAAGATGACACATAACATGTAACTCACACCCTCTGGATTTGGTTTTTTTGGTTGTGTGTGTGTGTGTGGGTGTGGGTGTGGGTCTTGTTGTTGGGGTTTAGGGTAGTACTCAAAAGGTTAGGTTTTCTAGTAAAAAATGTAGAATCTGCTTACAAGCGGAGTTGAAGAGCATTTCTTGGAAAAAAATAATAATAAGTTTTCGGGTTAGATTCTTTGATGTGACTTGTAGGAAATTGCTTCCTGGTTGTTTGCGGGAAACACAAGAAGATGCATTTCATTAATTCCTTCCCTTTGCATGTGTATCTTTTAGAGAATTGCTTTCTAGGTTTTTATTTCGGAAACAAGAAGATGTATAACTTGGATCCTATGTATTTATACACACCAACATCAGTGCAGAAACTCATGCTTCATGACATTGCAAGATATATTGGACATTTGGCTCACAACAAGCTCAAAGGAAGTGGAAACCGATCCTATGCACCTGTGTGCGCTTAGGCTTGGTGCACCCAAGTGCAAATATTCATTGTGCGAAAAAAATTTGAAATTTTTTTCGCACAATTGTTAATCTAAGTGTATTAAACATGCATATCAATTTTTTACTTTTTTAAAGATTTTTAGATTTTTTAAAATCAGTCTCATTTTTGTAATTTCAAATTACTAAAAATGCCACGATTTTAAAAAATCTAAAAGTTTCCAAAAATGGTAGAAATTAATTTTGAGAATTTTTAACTTGTATCATTGGGTAGTTCTGCTTGCCAATCTCACCAGTCGATGTATGAAAATATGGTCCCAAAACTATTCTTGCTTCAGGTAGGTTGGGCACACTAATGCTGCAATTGCTGCCTTCATTTGGTTTAGCTTTTTGCTAAATGGTGTTGCTTTACTTTTTGTGTAGTATCCTCTTGGGTACTGTGGCAATCTTAAAAGTTGCTTGCTATTGGAGGTGCAGTGCTGATTCACGTGTTCGCAAATTTTCAGTTTCCAAGTTCTTAGGGCACAGTCGGGGTATTTGCGCCATACCCCCTATAAGTATGCGAAATAGCATTTTAGACCCCGACGTTTGCATATTAGCATTTTAGACCCTGATAAGTTTCGTCTTTTGTATTTTAAACCCTCCGCCCTAACGCCGTCTGCTGCGCACGTCTGGCCGTCCCATTGTGCGCGTGGTTTTTTTAAAATGACGTAAATGACACTGGTTGAGATGCTTTTAAGATGAAAGGGGAAAGGCTGGACTTTTGGAAGAGGCAGGACGTTCTAGTCGTGATCCGTGAGGCGGGCAAGACCAAAATCCCCAAGCCTTGCATTGAAATTTGCATCAAGCATGATGTTGCTGGTCTTTATGTCCCTGTGGATGACTTGTTGTTCACAATCTTCATGTAGATACTTCAGAATAGAGGCAATGCCAATGATGATCTTGTATCTTTGGGGCTATTTTAGAACTGTTCTTGCCTCGAATTCCTGGTAAAGGATTCTGTCCAGACTCCCATTTGCCATGTATTCATAAACAAGTAGCAATTCATTCTTCTCAGAGCTCCAGCCTTCGAGCTGAACAAGATTCTTGTGCCTCAGGTAGGCTATTGTCGACAATTCAACCATGAATTCGTTTTTGCTTCCATGGGTGTGCTTTGATCTCTTCACCGCGAAGGTGAGTCCTGATTTTGGAAACACGGCCTTATAAATGGACCCAAACACACCGCTGCCCAAAATCCGGCTGGGATGGAATCCTCTCGTGGAGTCCTTCAGCTTTTTGTAGCTGAATGATCGCGGGGCTTTCACAATCTCCGATCCGAAGCTATTTCCAGTTCCAATCATCTTCAGTCTCTTAACAAAAACTACGAAAATCAATATCGGGATTACGCAAGACAGAATCGAACCAACAATTCGAAGGCCCAACATAAGCTTCTCATGGGATACGTGGCTGATTTTCGAAACAGGATGCGACGGTGGGATGGCAGTCTTACAGCAGTCGGACACGTTGAACTGAGTGCTGGAATTCAGAGGCCTGAATCCGAATGTCCAGAAGCTCCAATCTTGGATCGTGTGGAGCTCCGTGCTTCCTTCTGTGGAACCCGATTTTCAGCCATTACCCAAAACCCCTTCACTTCACAACGCCGTGCCTCTTACAAAAGTCCAGCCTTTCCCCTTTTCATCTTAAAAGCATCTCAACCAGTGTCATTTACGTCATTTTAAAAAAACCATGCGCACAATGGGACGGCCAGATGTGCACAGCAGACGGCGTTAGGGCGGAGGGTTTAAAATGCAAAAGACGAAACTTATCAGGGTCTAAAATGCTAATACGCAAACGTCGGGGTCTAAAATGCTATTTCGCATACTTAGAGGGGGTATGACGCAAATACCCCGGGCACAGTCTTAAGTACTTCATTTTGCGGGGAACGTTATCATGAAATTATTGTAATATCAGATTCTAGGTTACTAGTTCCTAAATATCGGGTATTAGTTCTTTTAATTTCAAGCTACAATTATCATTTTGTAAGTGTTCTTCTGTTGAATAGAGCTTCTATACTCAGATCTATATTACTGGATTTGATCTAGTGTTCCCATGTCTGAACTGTTGTCATTTTGTGGGTTGAGCTGACGTGCTCTTGTTCGTTTGGTTAGGAACTCAGTAAGTTCATAAACCATTGCAACGAGGTGAAAGCAGCTACTCTTGCCAACAAGGATGGAGGTCAGCTTAGCATAGTAAAGGTAGATGCTCCAGAGTCTACTGCCGGAAAGCTTTAGGAACTTGCAACTGTACACTGCATCAGTGGAAGGGAATTGATGGTGCCATCTATGTTAATGTTCAAGGAGAGTTGAAATCATTGGAGTGTATTCTTGTGTGCTGAGCAATCTGTCACCCAGTTATGGAAGTTCTCTAGGTAAATTTCTGTCTTTGGATGACTAGGACGGAAAACTCACTGTGCTTCAATTTTGAGAAATGGGATCGAAAGGTTCACAATACTGATATAGTTTTTTAGTTGACAGACAAGGTTGGCTTTGATAAAGAAATAGGAACAAAGAAAGCAACATTGACTGAAGTTTTAATCAAGATGCTTGTAATTACTAAAAAATTGATGAAATCATGTGTAGTTTTGCAGCTAAATGTGATGGGACAGATGATCTTATGTAGTGCATTTCTTATTTATATGCTGGTTAGCTAAATGAGATTGCTGTCTTTCTACTGAACTGAGCTTCATATTTTGGGGTATATGAAGGTGAAGATGGTTTCCGTAATGAAATGGAACTCTTCAGGTCGGTTTTCTGCTTTGGCAGGTGTAAACTTCTGAGTAATTGCTTGCCCCCAAACACAAACTATTTTCCAAAGCAGATTGCCGACGTGAATCTTCCAGTGCAAACAAAGACGTTTCTAAAAATAGACGTAGATATAAATAGAAGAACTATTATTGATAATTAAGTACCTCTATATAGAGGACCCTAGTTCAATGCACCCGGGTGTACTTCACCCCTTTTTTCTTATTTTTTTTGAAATTTTTTTTACATGATTGTTAATCTAAGTGTATTTAACATGTGTATAAATTTTTATAATTTTTGGAGATTTTTAGATATTTTTTGTGAATTTTTTAAAATCAGTGGCATTAAAATTACTAAAAATGCCACTGATTTAAAAAAAATTCGAAAAAATATCTAAAAATATTTTAAAATGGTAAAAATTTATACACATGTTAAATAGACTTAGATTAACATTTTTATAAAAAAAAGTTTCAAAAAAAAATAAAAAAAATGGGTAAAGTACACCCGGGTGCATTGAACCACCCGGGTCCCTATATAGAGGGATGTTTCAATGCATCGTTGAACTTTTAACGTACTAAGGTGCAAAATCTTATTTTTTAATATGTTTATTGAAATTTTTTTTATAAAATTATTAATCTAGTTGTATTTAATCTATAAGTCAATTTTTATCATTTTTGGATATGTGTATTTTTTTTTGATTTTTTTTAAAATAACGGTACTTTAGCCATTTTCAAGTGACTGAAATATTCCTATTTTTAAAAAAATCAAAAAAAAAATATTTATATATCTTCAGAAATGATAAAATTTAATACATAAGTTAAATACGCGTAGGTTGACAATCTTATTAAAAAAATTTCAAAAAAATATATTAAAACATTTCTCTGTTAAATATCATATCAGATAATAGAAAATGACGAGGTAGTTACATCATATCAGATAAATAGACCTATAAAAAGATAACGATGTGCTTTTGTCGCAGATTGCATGGGCTTGTACCCCTCTTTTGCAGTAAATACCATCATGTGTGCGTTGAATGAGTATTTTCTTTTAAGTATTAGATGAATATAGTTAAAAAAAATGGAAGTAAAGAATTAATCATTACAAAGTAAAAATAGAATGTAATCACTGTAATATCCTTTCAAGCAGAGGGTTATATTGCGATGGGCTATTCATATTGGGTTCTGATCTTATGCTCCATGCTCTCGGACGCATACACTTATTTTTTTTATTTTTTTTGAAATTTTTTTCATAAACTTGTTAGCCTAAGTGTATTTCACGTGGGCTAACAAGTTTATGAAAAAAATTTCAAAATAAAAAATAAAAAATAGGTGTATGCGCCCGGGAGCATGCAGTGTTGTATGCTCCCGGGCGCATGCAACTGAGGTCCATTTGTATTTGCCTCAACTTGCTTGTTGAGATTTCACAATTTTTACCTGTAACTGTTAGTTTCTTACAATTTATAAATTTTGCCAGCAAAAAACCCACTGTAATTAACTTTGGACTGAATTTTGTGACTAATTATAATATTATTTGATTATGCTCCACTTGTTCTTAATTACAAGTATATCAAATTGACTGATCAAATATTAATTTATGCTCCACTTGATCTTGATAGTGTCTAATTGCCTAATCAAATTAAATCTTAGTTTATGTTTAACGACTTGATCTTGATGGCAAGTGCCTCAAATTGCCTAATCAAATTGAATTTTAATTTACGCCCCATTCAATCTTGATGGCACCTGTGTCAAATTGACTAATCAAATTAAAATTTTGATTTTCATTAGAAATCTTAACAATTGTCCTCGTTAGAATTTTTTTTTTCAAATAAAGTTTATAAATATAATTTTTTGAAAAATTAATAGTTATGAGATAAAATTGCAAAAATTATGTACATTAAAGACTTCATATCCTACTGCAACCAGCCAAGCACAGTCGTCTTTTGCACAGGAGAAGCCAATTGGATGATGGGATGCTTTTGGAAATATTCCCTCCTGATTGTTGGCTACAAATAAAAGCACATCTACACCTTAATTTCCTAGACACATCAAGCATGTAAACCATACCATAGATCCAAAACACAAAAATTTGTGGCCCCAATCTTCCCAAATTCCCTTCCAAAATGCTACGTTTTACGCCAATTGAGTGTAGCTCGGTTTTTACTGAATGTGGGAAGAGTACTTGCTCGGGTTCGAAACCAGTGGGAGTAATATCTTCCATTTCAGGAATTTTAATTTCATTCTTAATGATTTAATCATTTAAGTTGATTATAGAAAATTTATAAAGATTCCTAAATTTGATTTATAATATGAGAGGGGAAAAAGGGATTTTTTGAAAATATATCTATAAAGTTTGACCCATTTAATTAAATAAACGAATTAGGGTTGAGATTTTAGAACTCGTTAACTTGTTTAATAACTCGTTTAACCCATTTGACCTGTTCGACCTGTTTAACTCGTTTAATCCATTAAAGTTTATATATATATAAATGTAAATCCTTTGATTATTTTTCCTGCTAAGTCTTACTCTTGCCACTGAATTTTTCATTTTTACGCTATTATCCTAATTTTATTTTCTTATTATTATCCTATTTCTATTTCTCTAGCGCCGAAAATACCTTCTCGTCTCTCCCTGTGAATCATTTTCTATTAGTCTAGGCCTTTAGATTGTTTGTCATACGACTCATTAACAACCTGCTAATTCATTTATTAAATGAATTGTAAATGAGTTAGGGTTGAGATTTTTTTAATAAGTTAATAAGAAGATTAAGATTGAAATATTTTAAATGAGTTAGAATCAGTGTTGTTAAAACTGGACCGGACCGACCGGTCGAACTGGTCCGACCGGGAATCGGGCATGCATCCGGTTCGATCTCATACGGTTCGGTCTGATAGTATTAAACCGCTTGAATCGCTTGAACCGGTTAGACCGGTTCGCGAATAAAAGGAAACACGATCGTCTTTCCCAGTTTCGCTCCCGAGTTCCAAATTGGCAGCAAAGCACTTTCCTTTTCCCATTTTTTCGATCGTCTTCTTCGTCTAGTCCATCTGCTCGGTGCGTGTGACTGCTGTCTTCCTCGTCGCTGGAGACCAACAGTGCATTCGGCCAAGATCTGGTTCAATCTCATCTTCCTCGAGACATCAGCGGTGCGTGCAGTCTTCCTCTATTCCGCATCTTGTCTTCTTCTATCAAGATTTTGTCACCGGACTTCAAGGTTTCTCACTATCTGAAATTTGGACGGCTCTGATCTACTAAAATCTACTTGTTGGAATCGGATCTGAGATTGCTACTGAAGGTGGGTTAGTCGTCCATGGAGGAAACGGGAAAAGGAAGGTGATGGAGCACCAAGTTTGGTGCTCCACTAGCGTACTTTTATTTGTGCATATGCGTTCTCCAAAAAATAAAATACGGACATTAAATCTCTTAAAAACTTACAAAAACTCACAAATCTCAAAAGTATGTTTTTGGAACAATTTTCATATGAAATCTATTATAAATACAATTTTAAATATTTTAAAATATGAAAGTATTAGATAAAATGAAAATTATCAATGGGCTAAGAGTTCACACAATTAGTTAATATTTTTAATTATAACTTTATATATTTATTTTGTTTCAAAATTATTTAAAGGTTTGCATAGTTTTGAAATATAATTAATATTTAGATTAGTTAATATTTAGATTTAAGAGTTATATATATAATTTTACTAATACGTTAATTAAAAATAATTAAATATTTATGACATCATAAATATGTCATGCTGACGTCACCGGTTCAAGCCGGTTTGAACCAGACCAGTTCCTTTACCGGTTCGATCACCGGTTCGATTATGATAACATTGGTTAAAATTAGGATTAAGCTTCAACCTGTCCAACTCGATCCATTAACACCCTTACGTGCAAGTGTGTCCCTTCTATTAGGACGACATCAATTTTTTTTTGTAAAATAACGAAAATACCCTTTAAACTAAATAATATGCTTACAATGTTTCTAACAATTGTACACATATTTGTTATTTAATTATTTTATACATTTTTACCTATATTATTTTTTAAATAAAAAATTGCAAGTATAATGTTTGCCTAAAATTTATTATCGTCATTTTGCATAAAAATCTAGTAATGTTATAATGGAAAGGGCATACTTGTAAATTTATGCAAACTTTATGGACATATTTGTAATTTTAACAAACTTAAGAATACAGATGCAATATTGGTCAAACATTAATGATATATTTGCAAAAAATCTGGAAAAAATGTGCCATTTTAAGTAAGATTCGTGATGGAAAAATAAAAAATGCCACGTTCTATTTTTGTTTTTTTTTTTTTGTTTTTTCTTTTTTAAACATAACCACTCCAGCTCCTATGCTCTGCCGCATGCATGTGCAGACATGGCACCTGCCGTGCGACAGATGTCCCCATCATAGGCAAAAGCATATATTTTCATATATACAAATGAACCTACCCTTGGCATGGTTCACATTGTCCAAGAAAGATAAGTAGCGAAAATTAATTTAACCTTTTTATGAATTAAAATATCAATTAAGTAAATTTTTTTATATTGGTTTTCGAGCACGTTAATTTTTTTTCCCACGACCCCAGGAGTCATCATCAGGCATCTGAAGAACGAGGTCCCATGTTCACATTTCTGCGGCCCGAGTACCAGCCTAGCAATGCTTCAACTTGAGCAAAATGCGTTTGCATAATGCAGGAAAATTACTTCGTAGAACTTGTAGTGCCTTCCTTCCTCATTCATTAATTTTTAAATGAAAAATAAAATTCCTCATTTTCCATTAATTTTGTTATCTGTATTTATCTTTTAATTAGTCTCATTACTTTTGATTGGGAGATATTTACACACATCTCAATACATATTACATTGAAGGCCTGAGACATTCTTACAAATCTGGAGACACTTGCTCCACCAAATAATCCGGAAGACACAGCTTCCAACCACTAAACGGGAGACCACTGCTCCCACAACCAACCAGGAGACACTGCTCCTACTAAATTATTTTTTCGTCGTCTTAGGGAATCGATCCCACGACCACAACACGGCCCGGAATCCACGGCAGCAGCGCTGACCAACCGAGCACGGCTCGGTTGGTAATTAGTCCCATTACTAGATCTTACATTGTTACTTTATTTTTCATCTAAAAAGTCCATCTACTTTTATTTTTCATTTAGTTATAGTTATTATCTCTACCACATTACATATATTTTTCCCTTTTCTTCTTACTGATTCAAATTTCACAATTTTCTGCTCTCGTTCCTCTTTTTAGATTTCTCAATTGGAGTTTTAAACGCTACGACAAAAGGGGAGTATATATCTAGGCTTATTTTATTGATTTTCAAACATCAAAATAAAATATTAAATTTTTTTCAAAATTTATCGAATTTCAAAGAAAGAAAAACATAACTGAGTCATACACATTTACAAAAGAAATTTTTCTCGGTCTCAAGCCTGCATCTGAGTTGCTATGGAAATTTCTTCCTGCACAGCCCAGCTAAACCCTGGCTGGATGCACGGAGATCGTCTCCCCACATAGATCGCACGTTATCGTGGTTAGTGATAATTAACTACACATGAAATTAAGCAAGATCTACAATTTCATTTTCGTTTTCGTTTTTTTTTTTTTTTCCAAAAATAAATCTGTATCTTTGCCTAATTGCAAAATAAGGTGGTATTATACATATTTGAAT
Organism: Annona cherimola; assembly: GCA_030490835.1. Classification (NCBI taxonomy): domain Eukaryota; kingdom Viridiplantae; phylum Streptophyta; class Magnoliopsida; order Magnoliales; family Annonaceae; genus Annona; species Annona cherimola. The sequence continues at coordinate 120,786,660 of CM059972.1, read as the reverse complement.
AGTTGCGTAAGTCCTTATTCCTTGATCTGTATGGCTGTCATGCATCATGCCTATTATTCTTTTAACGCCAGTTTCTCTTCATTTCTTTCTTTAACAATACCTTCCCTGCATCCATCCAATCATGCCAAGAGATCTTCGTATAGAATAATTAAATTTTGAATTGGAGCCCACGTGGTTCTAGCCACTCACACACATATTATAATATTTGTATACTTCAAATCATTTTCTATTTGCCGACATGGACCAAATAGCATACGAATAAGCATTCCACCAATGGGATATATCACATGTAAATGAAAAGTGCCCAAACTTTCTCGCTTGTGAAGACTCATCTGAGACTAGATCAGGTAGGGCAGTTGGGGCTGCTTGCGCTTGGAGTTAGGAGTCGGTATGGAAGAGAAACCTCCGGTGGAACTGCAGCACTATTTAATTTGCAATTATGCGAAGTTGTAAGTTTTATTTTGCAAATATTCCTCGTATAAATCGTTGAGGAGGCCCAGGATGTTGTTTTAATAAGGCATTTTGTAAGAGTTAAGAAATTATTTATGTACTTGTACTTCAATACCATTACCTTCAATGTTGTAAATTATATAGTATTCTGTATAAATTTAATAATAGAATACATTTTAAACCAAAAGTAAAATTATATTCCAATTTTATGATCGATATATCAGCCATTGACAGAAAACAAAGTTTGGATGAGCTCGATGTTGGAAAGGGTAGAGGTTTACAGACCAGCATACAAGTACATATTTGATAATTCAAAAGATTCACGAGGAAATGATTCAAAAAAATTAATAGGAGCTAAACGTAACTTAAATTTTATTATATAATTTATATATTTGATTATTAAAGTACTTTTATAATTCTTTTTCTTTCATCTCATTTCAACGTGATGATGTGATCGTCTCCCGGTGACCGAACTCATAAAGATTCATACTTAGCAATAGCTTTTCTATTCAGTATGATGATAAAATATTGATGCATCACGTATGCTATATTTATTTAAGAAAAATATTTAAAAACTCTTCAGCTTACCGAAATAATGAAATGAAAGGAAGTGAAATGCACTGGCGGCCTAGCTCTTACAGGAAGGGCTTTTTGCGAGAACCATCCCAGACAAATGATTATTTTGATTTAATCTAAATCCCATTTTATATATTATTTAAAATATAATTTAGATTATTCATAGTGAAAATTATATGAATAAGATATGAATATGATCTTAAATAAATAAAAATTAAATATGTAATATATAGACAAACAATTACATGAAATGTTTTTGTATAAATATATAAAATTACTATAGATATTACTTATAATTTAAAAACATATATATGAATAAAAAAATTTATCATATTTTTTAATTGGTTATACTTCTATGGAACCCTCCTCATTTTTGGTATTTTGATGATTGATATAAAATCCACTCCATCTATGATATTTAGCATTATTTATATGATCCTAGAAATCATTTCATTTATCTCATATTGTCGTTCATGGGTCTTGTCTATAAATGTGTTAAATCAACATAATAAAATAGATTAATGTTGAATATCAAAATTTTTACACACTAGCATGACCTTTCCTTCACAAAAATGCTAAATATCAAATTTAAAGTTATATTTTTAATATCTAAACTATCTAAAATATCATTTGTTTGTGAATAAATGATTTTATAAAGTACTATCATATTCTAATACATATATAAATGGATTTAAGTATTTTTCATAATTTATATATGAGAATACATATTTCATCAAATGTGGCTCATATGCATACTTAATTTTAAGATTTAAATGTTTGATGAAAATTTTAATCCATTTATTATTTTTAATATTATTTATTTAGCTAAGAAATCAAGTACACGTATAAACCACATTTGTTGAAATATATATTTTCATCTGTAAATTATGAAAAATACTTAGATCTTATTATACATCAAAGAAATGTAATGGATGAATTAGATTTTCTCTCAAACATCTAAATCTTAAAATTTAAAAAGTTCATATGGAATCGCTTCTTATACCCTCTATATTTGTTCTCAATTCACATAGAGAACTCATCATGTGTAGACGAATTGCACAATAAGTTTGCTGTAAAATGAGCCTTACACATATTAAAATATAATAATACTTTGTACAATCATTTATCCACATAAAAATCATACATTAGACGGTTTAAATGTTGAAAATACAACTATAAACTTGATATTTACATTAAATTATTTTATTACATTGATTTTGTACTATTTTGAGATGGGGCACATACAAATGTTGGATTTGGATAAAAATTAGTATGTTATTAATATAAATATACAATGGATGGAATAAATGTTAATTTTAATATATGTAGAGCCTTTTTGGGCGAATTGCACCATTATTATAGTGTAGTCCATCTGCACTGGATTAATTTTTTTCATATTATACCCACGACGTTTCAAAAATTCCTATTACACCTATAATCATCCTAAATTCGTATTATAACAGTGCAATAAAAACAACTGTTATTTGCTCTATTAAAGTGACGATTTTGTCTCTTCAAAATTTTCTTTATTAAAACGATTTAGCCTCAATGTGATATTTGAATTACTTAATATCACAAATTTGTCAATATTAATTAAGTTATATTAGGGTTGAATAGTTTCAATTAAAAAATTATTGAGGGGCAAAATTGTTTTTTAATAAGGTAGTCAACTATTATTTTAAACTCATGAGTATAATAGGAATTTAAGGTGAAATGTTATGGGTATAAAGGAAATTTTAAAATATTACGAGAATAATAAAAATTAAGAAAAATTCCTTTTATACTCATAATATTTGCCCTTAATTACTTATATACTTATAATGTTTATACTAATAATGTTTCATAAATTCCTCCTGTACCTAAGACATTTCATTGTAAATTCTTCTCATGCCCATGATGTCAATACTACCATTATCTACCTTGTTAAGAAGATAATTTTGCTTATTTAAAATGTTTTAATTGAGATAATTTAACTTTAACATGACTTAATTGATTATAGTAAATCATTAATTTATGATATTAATGATTTAAGAGTTATATTAAGGTTGAATTATTTTTATTAGACAAAATTTAAAAAGATAAATTTGTTTTTTCATTAAGGGTTGTGTTTAGAAATTAAAACTTTTCAATTTAAAACTTTTCACTCTCCACGATTACCATATTTTTTAATTATTTTTTCACATTTTCCTATACAACTACCCTACTTTTTAATCATTTCTACACAACTAACAATACAACTACCTATCTATTTTAACTTTATCTTCTTTACTCCTCATCATTATCCCTATAATATCACATCATTTGTCAACTTTTACTCTTCAAAACTATTTATCAAAAGTTTTATCCATTCTCAAATACACCCAAGGTAGATAACGGTTATGTTAACGGACTCTGATCCTATGCGCCTATGTGCCCGGGCGCATACACCTTTTTTTATTTTTTTCAAATTTTTTTTATTTAAATTACCTAAAATGCCACTGATTGTCAAAAAAAATCTAAAATACTCTAAAAATGATAAAAAATAATATGTATGTTAAATACACTTAGATTTATAGTTTTATAAAAAAAAATTCGAAAAAAATAAAAAAGTGTATGCGACTGGGTGCATTGAGAGCATACGATCAGCGTCCTATGTTAACTACATGAATATACGAGATGAAATGTTACACGCCGGAACCGTTCCCGCTACTCAGCAGCCAGACCAGGTTCATCTCCTGCCCAAAAATCCAGGCAGCCATTAATCGTCGTCGTCAGCAGTGGAAACGCTTGTACGTGCGCCCGCCCGCCCGCCTTTTCAGTTTTTAGTCTTTTGACGCAGCCGCATCTGACCAGTCCAGCCTCCATCTCCGCGACGCAGACATGCCCTCTGGCCTTTACCCACCCAAGCCCCTTTGACTATAATTCGTAAAAAGGAGCATCTGCTTTTCAGGTGATGGCCGATAAGTGGACAGGAACGGACCACTCCTTATTGAATTTAAACCATCCAAATTATTACTTTCATATTCTACATTATGTTCGTAAAAAATCATCTTCTTGGATGCAAGACGACGCTAAAAGAAGAGATTTTGAAAATTTTCTCAAGTTTTGGTTGATATTGTTACATGATTATTTATATTTTTGAGCAAACATAACTTATAATGGATGACCTAATGCACTCGGGTGCATTCAGCTTCATTGCATCTGGTGCATTTCACCTATTTATTTTTATTATTTTAAAATTTTTTATACAATTATTAATCTTAGTGTATTTAATATGTGTATTAATTTTTACCTTTTTTTGAGATTTTTAGGTTTTTATTTTTTATTTTTTAAAATCAATGACATTTTTGTAATTCATAAATGACGAAAATGCAACTGATTTTAAAAAATCAACAAAATATTTAAAATATCTAAAATGGTAAAAAATTATTATATATCTTAAATGTATCCAGATTAACAGTTGTACTAAAAAATTTCAAAAAATTAAAAAAATGAATTTTTGCACCCAGGTGCATCTAAGCTAAGTGCATTCAGGTGCACTGTATCACGTCACTAACTTATACACACCGTTAATTGGTTTTCGATTCAATGCACCTGGGTGTACTAAGTTTTGATGTACCCAGTGAAAAATTTTATTTTTAAAATTTTTATATAATTGTTTAATCTAAATATATTTAACATATATATAAGTTTTATCTTTTTGGAAATTTGTACTTATTTTTTTATTTTTTAAAAACAAAGATATTTTAGTTATTTAAAATGTCTAAAAGTATTCACTTTTTAAAAATTTTAAAAATATGTATAAATCTCAAAAATGGTAAAATTTAATAATATGTTAAATACACTTAGATTGATAGTTTTATAAAAAAAAACTAAAAATATATAAAAAATGAATTTTTATACCAGGTTACACTTAAGCTTAGAGCACCCATGTGTACCAGATAATTGCCCCCCTTTAATCTAGATAAAACTAGGCCACATAATTAAAAAATAATTTTAAATATAATAAGTGAAATAAAATTTTCATCGACCATCACAGTAAAGTGAAAAAATGAAATTATATGAAACCATTTCCGTGTTGGACTTCAAGATAAATATTCGTAGCAGAGAAACTTTAAATACAATCGTTTCCTTGCAAATTACCTACTTAAACCCAGCGAAAGAAAGAATTTGCAAGATCTACTTAAATTAAGGTATTTTCTGAAACTTAATTAAATAACAAATATTCTAAATGCCACGACGCCCAAATCCCAATAGAGTCCCTTGCGTGGGCTGTGCGCTGTTCGACTCTTGTCTGCTGCAGTTACAATATGGTGTGGCATTTTATAATTTAGCCCCTTTGCAATGAAAATTTTGAAACTTCTCCCCTATTGTGGGAGTTTTACAATTTCTCCTGTGACGGGTTTAGAAAAAATTCCCTCAAAGTGTGAGAGTGCGAATGTGCTTCATTATAATATCAAGGTGTCATCATGTATATCTAATATTACAAAAAATTCTGAATGATGAATGGATGAGATTTTACAAATAAAAAGTCAAAAAAATTTCCTGCGTTTGAAATAAACCGTTGAAATGCGTGTATAAGCATGAGAGTGAGTGATCTTGTGCAGCACAGGCAAACATTTGGCAAGTTGCTTACTAAGCTTTTGGAAATTGGAATAAACAACTCACACTTTTGTCGCATAGATTTCGTTTTTCTGGGAGGAAAGGAGGCGCGACTTTTCTGCGCAAGTGCGACGGAAGATCTTGTCTCGTACACCAGCGGAGTAGGAAAACGTATGCACGTGCACCTAAATGGGAGGGACTCGGGCCTGCACGTGAAGCGGCATATTCATAGAATCATTGGATTGCAAACGTGGCGGTTATAGTTTCTCTTTTTCAACAACAAATTTTCTAGCATTGGTTACGAAAAGCACGCATGATTATAAATTGTGATTAGACCTGCTGATCGAAGGAATCAGAACTTTGTGATTATTCTTGTTGATGCTGATAGTTACTTTACCTAAAATATTGAAACCATAATCGTATGGCCTATTTGAATTTTTAATCATGGTTTTAGGTATCTATAATGTGATATGACATTATGAAAACGGCTTCGGTGGCAACAAGTTCCCACCTCCTCAACGGAGAATCTTTTTAAAAATTAATTTTTAAATTTTATTTCAAAAATCTAATCGTATATGTTATTTAAAATATGATTTTGACCGTTAATAATGAAAGTTAAAAAATCAGATATTATTTTAACCTTAAATATGTAAAATTCATAAAAGTTTGCATATTTGTAAAATAAAAATTAGTATATAATATTTTAACAAAATAAAAAAGACTTTTTTGTACTCATCTAAACCAGATTTATGTATATAACGTTTAAGATCATACAAATATTATTTTGTATGTTATTTATATTCTAAAAACATATACACCATTAATATCCTTATATCATAAAATTTTAATTATCACCATTATGTTTGAATTATGTTCATTATGAACGGTCAAAATCATATTTTAAATAATATGTGTGGTTTCGATTTTTGAAATAAAATCAAAAAATTAGATTTTGGAAAGAGTTCCCGTCGAGATGTAAGTCGTTCTCTAATATTATGGTTACGACTGTAATAGAGTTGAATTTAATATTTCACAGTAACTAAGCGGCCCTACAAACGTTATGAAGCCTCTTTCATCATCTTTTTAATTCTCATTACGGGGGAACACTAAAAGGAAAAAAATCTCACTTCTTTTTATACATCTTTTAATGTAATTTTATGTCTTATGTACTTAATTATTTTATTTTTCTATTATCACCTCTATGTTTCAATTATTTTAAAAATATTTTTCCAAATAATGAAGGATGTGAGCAAAACACCATAACCAAAGGCGAGATCAATACTATAAAAATCATTATCTTCATTCTTTACTTTTATTTGCAAGTTATTTTATTATATAACATCAATTTCTCACTTTTTATTTATTATCCTTACTTTACTATTTTTTCATGTTAACAAACGGATTCTAAATTAAATTGAACAAAAGAATTCAAAAAAAATTATCCATTTGCCTAATTTATCTTCAATATCAATTCTTCATTTTTAATATATATTAGATTCCTGTAAATCCTTTTACTTTAATAACATATCTCACTCGTACTTCTTTTCAATTTTTTCTTAGTTATTTACTCGTCTTTTTATTTTTTCTATTAACTATTTGGATAATTAAGGGCGTGTTCCAAAATATCTATAACCATTGAATAGAATTTATATAAGATGAAATTTCTCATTCTCAGATCATTTTTTTTTGAATTTTCACTACAAATTTATATATTTTTAATATAACTTTTCTCATTTTCAATATATATTTTTATATTGTCCTATTTTTTAACCCATTCAAACCCTTATATTCTTCTGAACGAGTCTTTATTAAATTAAAGTCCTAATTCATTAAAATATTCTCGGACTCGTAAGTTTGACGGAAAGAAAAATGAAAAATATCAAAGTAAAAAATGTTGCTAAATATTTTTGCTCATTTAAATAATAACATTACTTTTTAACTACAATCATTTTCATAAATTTTAATGTTAGAATTTGATATATTAGTAAAAAATGAAAATTTTGGATACATTTGCAAGGAAAATTATATAATTAGTTAAAACACAATACCTATTCAATTTAAGCCCTTGAATTACATAGCTAGATTGAGTACTCCATGGAAGTGAAACTGATGAGACAAATGACTAAAAGGATTACTTTAAGGGGCTGTTTATTAAAACAAAACTTTTTAGATTAAAACTTTGCACTTTTCATAACTATCATATTTTTTAATTATTTTTTCACTTCTTCTTATACAATTATCCTATTTTTCAATCATTTCTACATATATTACCTATACATCTAATCTATATATTTTAATTTTATTATCTCCACTTATCATCATTAACTCTATCATATCACATCATTTTATTACATTTCAAAAACTTTTACACTACAATTTTTCATCAAAAGTTATATCACATATCAAATATACCCTAAAATGATTTATAGCAAAAAAACAATCAACTCGGCTTTTCATATAAATGGTATCAGAGCCTAATAATAAACTTAGACATCATGTATCTAACTCCCGTAAGGGATGACCTAAAGCCTGAATTAAGATTAGTGATAGATGAGTGAAACCATCTCAGGGGAAAAAAGGATGTCATTAAGCCCGTGTCACTTGAATGTAGCACTAGAGTAAGCTATCATGGATGTTAGCCCTCAAAAGAGGGTGCATTGATGCAGCCCATAATTAAAAGGATTACATTAAAAGAATTTTTAGTATCAGCAATAATTTGCTCAAGCTTTTCATATTAGAAACCTTCAAATAACTCTTAAATTTTTTTTAAAGAGTTCATTGAAAATATACCTATTTTGTTTCATCAATGTTGCATGTCTCTCTCTTTTAAGAAATAGCAAATAAATCTCACATCACTTACATAAATCTCGGATCTCTCTCCTGCTTCCTTTAATAACACTTGAAAAATGACTAAAATTTCATAAGCTTCCTTAACCCCCATTTCTCTTGATGCAGGTTGTATGCACTCAGTGCATATGACCATTTTTTTTTTATATTTTTTCGAATTTTTTAACAAACTAACAATCTAAGTGTATTTAATATTTATATCAATTTTTATCATTTTTCAAAAATTTTAGAATTTTTTTGGAATTTTACAGATCAGTAGCATTTTAGTAATTTTAAATTATTAAAAATTCCACTAATTTTTAAATGCTACTGATTTTTTAAATTTTCAAAAAAATTAAAAATTCTCCAAAAAGGTAAAAATTAATATATGTTAAATACATTTATATTAACAGTTTGATGAAAAAATTTCAAAAAAATAAAAAATAAGTGAAGTACACCTGAGTGCATTGAGCCTTAATGCACCCGAGAGCATACGATGGGAACCCATTTTCTCTTGATTGTTTATTACATAATTGTTGGTTAAAAACCTTTAAAAACTAGTCCACAATGTACCATCATTCTGATTAACATGTTGCTACTACCCCCTTGTAGGTTGAAACCCATCCAAACTCCTTAATAATTCAAATCTGCATACTGACGTTATTCCATTGCTGACAATGGAACGGGTACCAACCTTTTTCCATAACTAAACATGAAAGAAATTCACATAATATCTAGATATTTAGGTCTCACAAAAATGAAGAAGAAATATCTAAAACTATTAAATTTATTAGTTGGTAGATTATTTTTAGGAAGAAGGCTTAAAATGAATGCATTCATCTTACCTCACTATAAAGCATATGTTTTAAAATTGAAACTTGTAATAGTCTTTTCTCAAATATCTTGTGCCTTAATGGCTTCACACCATAAGAAAGCACAGCCCGAAGATGTTTGAAATATTTTTAAGGGTGCAGGTTGTATAATGCATTGAAGCTCAATACCTCCATTGCATAAAATTATTTTTTTAATTTTTTTGAAATTTTTTTTAGGCAATAGTTATCTAAGTGTATTTAACATATATGTCAATTTTTATCAAATTTGGAGATTTTTAGATTTTTTTTTCAAAATTTTAAAAATCATTGACATTTTAATAATTTTAGATTACTTAAAATATCATTGATTTTTAAAAATTCAAAAAAATATCTAAAAGTCTCCAAAAATGGTAAAAATTGATATATATGTTAAATACACTTATATTAACAGTTTCATGAAAAAATCTTCAAAAAAATTAAAAAATAGGTGAAGTACACTCAGGTGCACACAGTAAGAATCCTATTTTTAAAGAGAACTGATTCAATGCTCTCAGGTGCAAAACTCCATTTTTTAAATATATTTTTCGAATTTTTTTATAAGATTTTTATATAATTTTATTTAATTTATAAGCAAAAATTTTACATTTTTGGATACGTATATATATTTTTTAATTTTTTTAGAAATAAGGGTACTTTAGCCATTTTTAAGTGACTAAAATACTCCTATTTTTAAAAAATCAAAAAGATATATTTATATATCTTCAAACATTATAAAACTTAATACGTAAGTTAAATAAACCTAAGTTAACAATCTTATAGAAAATTTCAAAAAAAATATAAAAAATGAGGTTTTGCACTGGGGTGCATTGAATCAGTTCGCATTTTTAAATGCCTAAAGTCAACCAAATGACGAACCAATCAGATTAATGAAGAAGAAAATCTAAAATTATTGATGTTATTTGAAAGAAGAAGGCTCGAAATTAATGCATGCTTCTTACACCAATAAAAAAAAATATGTTTGAAATTGGACCTTGAAATATTCTCTATCTCAACTGCCTTGCGTCTTACTAGCTCTGAATCATAAGAGAGCTTTGGAAATGCTTGAAATATTTTTTTTAAATGCCTAAAATTCGACACTTTGTTGAACCAATTCAAATAGTCTTCTTATAAAAAAATAAAAAAAAAAGAAGAAGTTCAAATAGTCTAGTTAATATTCACACGGCGCAGAGGATCGCGGAAATGGAATGAACAGACGACGATTGCGCACCGGGAGCCCAACCCGGCCCACACAAATTACAGACGTAATCCTATCATCCCCCGCTGGACTACCCAAGCGCCTCTTTCACTATAAATTCTCCCCCAAGCCACGCGTTCCCTCAGCAGTAGAGACGCTCTCAAGCAGCAGTCTCCACTGCCCTCTTCCACCCCCCGTCTCACCTGTGTAAATCCCTCGGAGAGGAAAAAAAAGAAAAAAGAAAAGAGAGCATTAGGAGAAAAGCAGAGCTAGAGAGTAGAGACTGAGGAGAGAGAGAAGGGTGACTATCACGATGGAATGGGAAGACTGGGAGGCGACAGCTCCGTCCGAGGGGAAATCGTCCTCCGCCGTGGGGGCGGGCGTGGACGCCCGAGAGCGACACAAGCTGGCGGAGCGAGAGCGACGGAAATCGATGCGAGAGCTCTTCCTCTCCCTCCACTCCCTTCTCCCCCACGCCAACACCGTCCGCAAGGAGCAGTCCGCCATCCTTGACGAGATCATCAAGTACATCCCTCTCGCCGCCGCCCGCCTCCGCTCCCTCCAGTCCCGCCGAGATTCCCCCTCCTCCGGCGGCCACCTCAAGTCCTCAGCCTCATCCGGTGCGCCTGCAGTACAGGTCTCTGACCGGACCAACTCGACGGACTGCGACATCCGGGTGGCGCCGGAGCCGGCGTCGGCGGTGGCGATCCGGGTTCGGGGGGATCGGGTGAACGTGTCGCTGACGGACACGAAGGGGACGTCGCAGGCGCTGCTGCTGTCGGCGGTGCTGGACGAGCTGGAGGCCCATCATCTCGATCTCATCCGCTCAACCCATTGCAGAGATGGAAGCAAGCTCCTCCACCACTCAGAGAGCAAGGTGAGAAAAGAATAATCATCTTTAGGTCTCCTCTTTACCGTTGGATTTCTGGCCCACTTTCAGAGCTTGGAGCCCCCATTAAATCCGATTCTGGAATGGGGGACAATTCTCGTAGAATGTCGGGTGCGTTCATCTCCTGATCATTACCGTTGGATTGGTGGATCACGATGAAGGACGGCACCCCTCGTAATTGGGTTTGGGTTTCAGCAGACTTCAGGTTGTTGGCCCACCATTCAACGGTCATGATTATCTGTGCTTGCTCATTTTGGGATAATCATGCGGCCCATTGCTTGCCAGTGGTTCTTAAGAGGTGTATACCTGAGGAAGACAATGCTAAGCTGTTGCCATCGTGGGGGGGAAGGGGGGGGGAGAATAAGAAGAAGAGGAAGAAAGAAAGAAACCAATGCTAAGTGATCTTCTGGGGCATGTTTGAAGGATAGTGCTCTTAGCTTGATCTGGTCGCTTGGACGGTCCAAATTATCGATCTCAACTGTCCACCAATTTCAACTAGTCTTTTCAGGGCACCCATTCCCATTTCATTTTTTAAAGGAAAATTATCGTTTTTTAACTCAATAGTTGCCACTATCTATACATTGATCCTTTTTTCTTGAATTTTTTTTTCCCGGTGAAGTTTTCTTTTCTTTTTTTGGTTGTCTTTTCACAGGCATATTTGCGTTTTAAATTGGGTAGTTTTCAACTTGGATTCCGATTAAAAGTCTGAAAATTTTTTTGCTTCTTGAATTTCAGATAGCCGATGGGATGGATAGATCGCCGGCACTGCTGAAAGCCAGATTGCAAGATCTTGCTTGCAAGCTGCACAAACTGAGGAAATCATCAGCTCTGAAGAGGACATACGACCAGATGGATTGAAAGAAATATAAACAGATAAAGGCGAGAACAACACAGCACATGGAAGAGCTCTGATATCATCCGGTCTGTTTCATGGATTTCGGTGTGGATACCAAGCAAATCCAAGATGCAAATCAACCAAATCCTCGGGGTTCTGTTCTTCCGCCCAAATCTAAGAAATGGGTGGATCATGGCTGCTGCTCCTGACCATCGATCATGCACCCAACAAGGCAATCAGTGATAACAAAATATTCTGAGAATGGACTGTTGCTTCTTCTCTGTTCAGTATTTTCTTTAGCCGCCCACTTCTCAGGAAGAGACTCCTTGTAATCAGCCCATTTTCCAACGGTGTGGTAAATGTGCGCTATGGTGTATCTATCATGTATAAGATGAAGGAAAAATGTCATGATTTCATGTTTATGGGACCAAAAAATTAAGGAGGTCATTCAATTTCAATGTAAGACGTGTTTTGATGTATGTTTTCCTAATTTCCATGGATCTTGATCAAGTGTACCCTGGTGCACTGTGGGTTTGTATGCACCAGTTCAATGGGTCATTCTCTTTAATTTTTTTGCTTTTTTATAAAATTATTAATCTAGCTGTATTTAATTTATAAAGTAAGTTTGATTATTTTTGAATATATGTATATATGTTTGATATCAGTTTGATTATTTTTGAATATATGTATATATGTTTGATATCAATTTTGTATATACTTTGAATATGGGGTGTTCGGGTCATATTTAAATGACTATTATACTCCTGTATTTAAATTTTTAAAATAAAAATATACACATCTGCAACAAATAATATAACTTAATTTATCAATTAAATATACTTATATTTTATATATAAAAAAACTACTTAAGTGTTCTATTATATTGGGTACATTAAAGTCACAATTCACCTGGATGGGTGTACAGGATCAAGATCCAATTTTCATGGGATAATTTGACTTTACAAGCTGATGTATCGACCTCAAATTGAAAATGCTGGCCACCTTGTGAAGGAATTTTATTATAATTTTTTGATTGGTTTACATATTTACATTCATCTCAATACGTATTACAAACTAGATATTCTTACAATTTTTTCTAGACATACATATAACTTTTTCTATTTCTTTTTTTTTTAATGAGACACCCTAACATGCTCACATAAATCCCTTGGGGGATACTTCTATATAAGGGAAACATTTTTTTACTACCCTAATGTTTTTGAAATTTGTCTACCTCTCATGTTTTTGAGATCTGTCTACCAGAAGGGAGCTAACGGGGTTATCGTCATGCCTCGGGCATTGTGATGGAATTTTTTATAATTTTTTTAATTGGTTTAAGTATTTACATCCATCTCAACATATATTACAATTTTGCCTTAGACATTTTTACAATTTTTCTTAGATGCTTGCAGTTTTTTTCTTTATTTTGTCAGGAGAAAATCCCTTTGAGGAACGCTCTTATATAAAGGAGACATTTTTTACCACTCTCACCTTTTGAAACCTTGTTTACCTGAAAGGAACTGATGGGGTTACCACCACGCCTAAGGCGATATAGCGATTTTTTTTTATAGGGTGTGTTTAGTTGGGGGTAAATTTTTTGATGAAAAGTGTTTTTTTTTTTTTTTAAGAAGTTGTCAAATTGATAGAAAATGATGTGATATAATAGAGATAATAATAAAGAGTAAAGAGAATAAAGTTAAAATAGATATGTTAGTTGTATGAGTAGTTATGTATAAATGAATGAAAAGTAGGGTGGTTTGTATAAAAAAATATGAAAAAATAATTTAAAAATAAAATAATTATGGAGAGCAAAAAGTTTTTGACTAGGGTCCGTTTGGTAATCTATAAAACTTGATGCTTTTGGTAAAACTTTTCAACTAGAGGACCGTTTAAAAAAACCTGTCATTTCAAGCTGCCAATTTCGGTTTCCAATGCAATTATTGCACAGTTGTTTGACTGAAAGAATAGCTTTTGTCTCTGCAATGCAATTAATGTATCATTTTTTGTGGCCAAAAAAATGCCATAGAAATTTTATCTCGGTTATGCAATTGACTGTGATAACTTTTTTCAACTATCAAAAACGTCATGAAGTATACCCTAAGGGTTCGTTTGGTAATCTATAAAACTCGATGCTTTTAGTAAAACTTTTCAACTAGAGGACCGTTTGAAAAAACCTGTCATTTCAAGCTGCCAATTTCGGTTTCCAATGCAATTATTGCGCAGTTGTTTGACTTAGCTTTTGTCTCTGCAATGCAATTAATGTATCATTTTTTGTGGCCGAAAAAATGCAAACAAAATTTAATCTCGGTTAAGCAATTGACCGTGACAACTTTTTTCAACTATCAAAAACATCATCGAGTTTTTGTTAAATCCAAACACACCCTAAAAAGTTTTGGTTGATATTTTTTTTTAACTCCAAACAAAGACGCCCATAATTAACTCCTGAAGTAATTTTTCGTCAAACAAACACGCCCATAATTAACTTGTGAAGGAATTTTTCGTCAAACAAACACACCCATAATTAACTTTTGAAGGAATTTTTCGTCAAAAAAAACTTGTGAAGGAAACCGTTCGGAATTAATGAGTGGAAGAAATTAATTGTTTGTACGAGGATTTTAAAACTGGGGTATGCGTCTCAAACGCTGCGTGTCGAAGGTGATAATCAGATGCGACCTGTTTCGTGGAGTCACGGACTCACGGTTGAATTTTTTTTATTTAGATCTAAATATTCATTAACAGTTTAATGTGTATTCGTGATTATAAAATCTCTTTGAATATAGACTTATATATTTTCATAATGTGAAATAATCTGAAAGAAAAATATATAACTGTTAAAATCTGAAGACAAATATATGACTAATAAAAGTTTTCAGTTTTAAAATTATGAATAAAATTGAATATCGATGAATATTATGATTGGTTTTGGAATTAATAAAAGCACATTTAAGATAAAGAAAAATAAAACCGGTGGCAATAGACCAGATAAACTAAGAAAAATAGGAAAATTGAATATTCACTAAAGGCGCATGATGTGCTTGATTTAATGGCTTTAGCAATTTTAATGGCTTAATAATACGACAATAATTTTTATTTTATGTAGCTAATTTTCTAGTTGCATATAACATATAGTTTGTTGCATTAAGCGTATTTTAGCAAGAATTAATTATTTTACCAAAAAACGTGTGAGTGTCTTGATTAAATATAGCCATTTTTTTACATCAAATACAACTAAAAATAATTTTTAAAATATTAAATTTTAGCTGTAAAGAATAAAGTTTTGAGTTTTGACTGCAATTATATAGGATTTAACTCCATTTTAACAAAAAGTAGCCACGCATAATAAATTTTGCTACAGTACGGTGTAATATAATTATAAAATATATATTCGTTGAGATAGGATTCAAAATTCAATTCTATGGGAGGCAAAAGTAGACTATGCTAGTCATCTTATTTAAAAGACCATTTAAATTTTTTATTAAGATTAATTTTCGAACTTATCTAAATAAGTATTGCTAGATATTACGAATAAATTCGATTTTAAGCTTCTTTTGGTTCTGCTTTAATAGAGTGCTTAGGCGCTTGTAGACATGTAGTTGTGATAAGTTAAAATTTTTGTTCGACTATGACGTTTGCGGCTTTTGCACTTACAGCCATCTTTTATGGCATTTAAAAATGAAAGTATGGGTTGACAAAAGCGTTGATGACATTATTAAAGGGCAAAAAGCTCTACCCAAGCAGTGGGGTTAAACAAAGCTATAGCCTATTACATCATCATCGGTCTAAATTTATTATTTTCATCTGATAAAATATCTATACGTTATATTATAGGGTAAATTCCTTTAATACCCATAACATTTACCTATTATTCCTTTCGCACCTATAATATTTAAATAATTCCTTCGTTTAATACCCACCACATTTCAATCCTAATTCCTTTAATACCCATGCTGTTCTACTCCGTCAGTTACACTTAATGTATCTGTGATGCACATGCGTTGTTTTTTTAAAATGCCAAAATTGCCCCATTTCTCTCTCTCTTTCAACACCTCGAATGCCAGCACATATCTTTTTCCCCTCCGTTGAGGCCAGTGTTTTGAAAATCGGACCAGACCGGCCGGTCCGACAGATCGAACAGCGAACCGCCAGCTTAGCGGTTCGGTTTGGCGCCGGTTCTTGGGTTTTTAAGAAAACCACGCGAACCGTTTGAACCGGGCGGTCGAACCTTGAAAACCGGTTGAACTGCGGTTCGGTTCGCAAGTTTTAAAAATAAAAAAATTTAAAACTATCGCGCGGGGCTAGCGGGCCCCGCAAACCATCCCCGTCCTGCTCACTCGCCCCTGTTCCAGGCTTTTCCCGCTCGCTCGTCTCTGTCATCTCTTCCACATTAGGGTTTCGAGAACCCATCGCCGGCGGCCTTTCCCCATTGTTCAGCCGACGAGATTCGACGTCCGGCAAGGTCCCTCTCTCCAGCGGCGCAAACGCATCTCTCCCGTCCTGCCCTCCCGTCGATTTTCGCTCGCTCGGCTCTAGGGGTGCAACTTGGGCCGGGTTCAGCCCGAACCCGGCCCGCCGAACCCGAAAAAATACAGTGTTGAAACTCTAAGCTTTTCAACCCAAACCCGAATTCAAATAGGGCTCGGTTTCGGGTTCAGGCAAGCCCGAACCCTGTAAACTCGAACCCGAATTTGCATTTATATAAAATATATAATTTATATTATAATAATAACATATTACTCATGGATGGATGATGGACAACAGGAGTACGGCATGACAGGTATGGACAGCTCATCGCCGAGACAATCTAACATCTTAAGTGATTTCAACAAAATACTTATTCCCAATTTACATTACGATATAGGTCCAACAGTTTTTTTAAAAAAAATTACTCTTCACGCCTTTTCTACTGAAGCCTTTTGACCAACGAAATCCTGTGATAATAAATATTAAATTTTTTTGAGATCTTTTTTTCCAACAGGAAAATTTATGAGAACTTTAAAATTATAGTTGTAAAATAAGCTTAAAACAATAGAGGAGTAAAAAAATACAATTAATGATTAATAATACAATTTTATTGACAACGTTTACACATAATCCATATTCTACTTGATACAAAGAGAATGCTCAAAACAAGTTTCTTTCTTTCTACTCTTAAGCGGTATTTGAATTTTTCTTAATTTCATACAATAAATTGTTTTTTAAATTTTTTTATATAATAGATTTGTGATAAAAAATTATATATAAGATGAGTAACAAAGACATATTAATAGAAGCTGTCAACCAGCCCGAATTTCAAAAATAGGGTTAGGGTTGAGGTTTACAAATAGGGTTAGGGTTAGGGTTTAAATTTTACAAATAGGGTTAGGGTTAGGGTTGAGGTGAATCCGAGTTTCATGAGCCCGAGTTGCACCCCTACTCGGCTCCTCTCTCACAGACCGTAGGTTTTCTAGAACCCATCACCGGCAGCCCCTTTTCCCCATATTTCCGCTGGCAACGAATCGTCTCCTTATCGCCTCCTCCTGTCCGAACCGCCTGCACCGGCTCTGTCTCCTCCACCGGTTACGCCTCCTCTCGTCCTCCACCGACTCTACGTCATCTCATCACAGGAATTCGACCGTAGAAGAAGACAGCGTCGGCAACATCATCCATTTCAGGGGAAAAAAAAACTCAGACCCATTCAAATCCGAGTTACCAGTTCGCCGTTGTGCTTGGATTTTAATTAAATGCTAGCAGTGTGCGTAATTTGAATTGAAAGCTGAAGCTTTGCATTTTTATATAATTTCATTTTGGCCGGATGTAATAAAAAAGTTTGCACTTTGGCCAGAATCCCATGAGCATGCGCTGCACCTGCATCTTTATATGTTTTATTACGTGGATATGATATAAAAAAATTTCTGCATTATGGCCCACACTTCATATGGCTTAGAAAAATTTAGAAAGGACTAGATGTGTTATGTGTATACGTTATTGTGATTTTAGTTTTATTTATTTAATTTTTTAAATATCATGCAATATTTTAGATGGCTTATTATTTAAATATTTTAATATAAGATGTGCATGCATGATAAAATGCTGTTTATAATTTAACTTGTAGGTTTAAAAAAAATGTCAGAACATTTTCAATTACAGTACACTTTTAAATGCTTTTTCTTATTAATTTTTTCAAGTAAAGTAAAATTAATTTTTTTTCTAAATATCTTATATTCTTCCATTAATATTTGAAATTTTACTGCAGATATTCTGATCAACCATGTAGGAATAAAAAAAAAATAAAAGAATTGCACCTATTTCAGGTCAGTGCACTCTTATTTTTTTCTTGATTTGCATTGTAATTTTAATATGATGTACTTGAATGTATTGTTAATGCCAAGTGTAATTTTTATATTACATAGAATTTATATATTTAATTTAATTTTGAAATAATTAAAATAAATTAAATATAATTATTACGTCATAATTATGTCATGCTGACGTTACGGTTCAAAACGGTTTGAACCACAGTTGAACCGGACATAAAAACAGTTTAGTTACCGATTCGATTTTTAAAACATTGGTTGAGGCGGGGGAGTGAGGCTATCAGACATCGCCTGCCTGTGCATATTGCTTGGCTGGTTCACAGAGAGGGAAGAAGGGCGGCGACAGATCAAGCTCCGGTGCTACTCCATGGAAGGCACAATGAACTTCTACATGTGGCCAATCAAGGGACCGACATTGGTCGTCAACCTCAACATGAAGAAGGCAATGAAAATCGGCAACCAGGGCTACGAAATCCCCATCACCGAAGATGAGAACATGGATTATAGATTCAAAGCCATCGTCAACAGTGGAAGCGCCTCCTTTCTATCACTCCATCCTCTGGTCGGGTTGCTCCAAACCCAACCGCCCCTTTCTATCACTCCATCTTCCTGCAATGAAAGACCACAGTGCTCTCCAAATCCCAGCCACCCCTCTACCAGCAATAAGAATTTTTCACAGCCTTCATCTAAAATCCAGTAATTTGCCTTAAACTAAAAACCCATTTCAGATCTCGTCTGCAATACCCCATTAAATTCAACTTGACAAGCTTGCCCAGAAGCTCCGTCATGGGATCGAAGTTGGTCGTGGCACCTCCAGGTCTAGCTGTTTCAATCTCTACAAGAACCTCCATGTCATGAAATAGATGGAGAAGGCAAAGAAGAGTGAGGCTAGAGGAGTCACTGGGGAGCGGATGGATCGATTTGATCGGCTAGTGAGGATCGACGAGGAGAATGAGAAGTGGATGTTTGAGAAGGAGGAAGAGAGGTTCGGGGGTCATTGATGTCTACTTGAGGGGCGTATATTTCTTCGACAGCAGGGATTCATCTTCTCCAACAGCAAGCAGCGACGTCAATTTCACTAAATAGTTGCCCACCCCAATCGCAGCAGCAACCTTGTGATCGAATCCGAGACTGCTCGCAACAAAACGACGGATGGGTTTTTTCAACTTAGCCTGAGACAACAACAATGGAGCTGGGCAACCGAAGAGGGATAGTTGCAGTGGCAAAACCATCATGGGGGTTGGGGGCAAACATGTAATTTTGCTATGCCCGTGACAGACGTTTAAACTGTCTGTGACAACATGGGTATTAGAGGAATGAGTAGTGAAATGTTACTGATATCGGAGGAATTTTTGAAATATTATGAGTAAAAAAGGAATAATGGGTAAATGTTGTAAGTATAAGAAGAATTTATCCTATATCATATAAGGAGCATTATCATCTTCATGCACATGAACCATAGTTTCATGATTTTAGCTTGGTTGGGACTTGGCAGCAGTGCTGACAAGAGGTGCTATAAGCATGAGTTTGAATTCCGTACGGAAGTTTCGTCCCAGAGTGATAGTTATGATCTCCTTTGTGGGAAGAATTCAGCCTCTCTTTTAATTTATTATTGGTAAGAAAAAATTGTAGTAGTATTTGAGTTTGATTTGTAATATGAAATAAGAGAAAATATATATATCCTCTTTTGAGCTTGATATTAATATTATTTAAAGAACAGCTGCAATATTATAACAACATTAAAAAATTATAGCCGTATGTTGTAGGTTTAATTATAACTTATAGAGTATAATTCAAAGCGCTGGATTACAAGTAATGAAGTATGCAGGCCTATTATCAATCAAGGTCGAGCCTATCTGCACATGTCCTGATCTCAAGGCAACTATGATCAAGAATACAAAATAAGTCGGCCATAGTTAGGAGTATTAACGGATTGGGTAGGATGCGGTTGGAGCCTAATCCTAATCCTAACCCATTTAAAATATCTCAACCATAATCCGTTTAACCCATCGGGTTGATGGGTTGTTAATGGGTTGTATAGCAAATAGTTTGAAATTTCGCAGGAAAAGACGAGAAAGTGTTTTTCGGTGTAGGGGAAATGAAAATAGGGTAATAACGGAGAAATGGAATTAGGGTAACAATGAAAAAATGAAAATTTGGTGACGTGAGGAAGACTTAGAGAGAGAAAATAACCAAGAAGTTTACATGTATATATAAAACTTTAATGAGTTAAGCGAGTTAAATGAGTCGAACAAATTAAACGGTTGAACGGATTATATGAGTTAAATGAGTTACTAAACGAATTCACGAGTTATAAAATCTCAACACTAATCCATTTATTTAATTAAATGGTTTAAACGGGTTGGTGGATCATAATCCATTTATTCAAAAATCACAACCCAAATTCATTTAGAAACGGGTTGGACGAGTAGGTTGACAGGTTGGACCATGACCATTAACACCCTCAGCCACAGTCTTTAATCTTTAAGGTATTAGGATGGATATACATGTGGTAGAACAGTACCACGCTGAACAAATGCTTATCTTTTTTTCTTAATTTGGAAATATTTACATCATATTTTAACTTATGTTACAATGAAACTTTAAGACAATTTTTATCATTTTTTCAAAAAAAGACCACACAAGCTCTCAAATATTAATAAAGAAACAATTAAACTCCCAAATATTAACAGGAAAGCCTTCCACTTGTAAACTCAAGGTTAATAAAATCCCCAAAAACTGGATCTCCGGTGATTCGAACCCCCATGTTGACAAAAGAATGGAGTTGGTATGCACTAACTGGGCAGTGCAAACAAATGCTTGTCCTTATAATGTTACTAATAAAAAGGAAAAAAAGAACTATAATCATTATATCTTTGATTTCGCATTATTATATCATTTATTTTAGAATAAAATATCGATTTAAATTTTTTATTTTTCATAAATTTGCTAGTCTAGATATATTTAATGTATAAATCAAATTTTAAGGCGTGTTACAAATGATACAAGATTCTTGAATTTGAATCTGTATTACCATTCTCTATATAACTTTCCAATTCCCAATACAACTTTTTCAATTTTTAATGTAATTTTACTAATTCCAATATAACTTTACTCATTCCTATTACACGTCATTATATTCTCATCCCATATACAGATTCAGGGTGTGTTTGGTTGGACACTAAAAATTGTCAACAAAAACTTTTCTATCTAAACTTTTCACTCTCTATAAGTACTATATTTTTTATTTTTTTACATTTTTAGGGTGTGTTTGGGAAGTTTGTAAAACTTTTGATGAAAGTTTTGTATGTAAAAATTGTCAAATCAGTAAAAAATAATGTGATATTGTAGGGGTAATGATGAAGAATAAAGAGAATAAATTTAAAATAAATAGGTTAGTTGTATTGGTAGTTATATAGAAATGATTGAAAAGTAGGGTTGTTGTATAGAAATATGTGTAAAAAATAATTAAAAAAAAAGTAGTTACGGAAAGTGAAAAGTTTTAGATTGAAAAGTTTTAACTTGACAACTTTTTCAAATTGCCAAACACACCCTTAATACAAACAATCCTACTTTTCAATCATCTTAACACAACTACCCATACAACTAATCTATCTATTTTAACTTTATTCTTTTTATACTTCATCATTACTCATATCATATCACATTTTTTTTATCAACTTGACAAATTTGATTATGAAAACTTTTCATCAAAAAGTTTTATCTCCAACCAAACACACCCTCAATATAAGAATCTCGTATCATTTGGAACATGCCTACTATTTCTAAACATGCGATATACTTTATTAGATTTCTAAACACAAGATTATTCTTAACTGTTAAAAATGACTAAAATACTACTATATTTAAAAGTATAAATGCATATCTTCAAAAATAGTAAAACTTAATTTCTACGTTAAATATATTTAGATTAATATGTTTATAAAAATAACTAACAAGATCATGTCTCCTTATTACTAAATTTTGTTTTTTCTTTTATTTTTGAATATAGGGGGTAATGAACTTGTCATTTTTCTTGTTTAGGGGCCGATAGTAAGTTCGAGGAATGTTTCAATGTACAAGGTGCAAAATCTCATTTTTTAATATATTTTTTGAAATTTTTTATAAAATTTTCAACCTAGGTGTATTTAATTTATGTATTAAGTTTTACTATTTTCAGAGATATATAAATATATTTTTCAATTTTTTTTAAAATAAGGCTATTTCAATCACTTAAAATGGCTAAAGTACTCTTATTTTTTAAAAATTAAAAAAAATATATACATCCAAGAATGATAAAATTTGGCTTATAGAATAAATACAACTAGATTAATAATTTTATAACAAATTTCAAAAAATATATTAAAAATAGGGTTTTGCACCCTAGTGCATTGAAACATTCCTTAGTAAATCTTGTGCTAGAAACCATTCTTTTGAAAAATTCATTTTTGTATCGGTTTAGAGTCTAGCTTGACTCATGCATGTGGAGTTTCTATTAAAAGGAAGACAAGAGAAGCAGTATATAGGGGTGGGAATTGGGGTGGGTCATACCGGGTCAAGGTTTGCTAACCCTGACCCTACTTTTTTAAGAATTGAGTTTAACCCTCCTTTTATACCGGGTCGAGACAAGGTCGATTTGACCCTCACTTTTTTTTTAATAGGTTCCGAAACAAATTTTGGGTTGGTATCGGACCGGTTCAGGATAGCAGGTTGGGTCAAAAACGTGGGTCAAATAAGCTAATTTTAAGAATTTATATACCTATCGAACACAAATATACATCTATACTAAATTTAAAAATTATATGCTTCAATATTTCATTAATTATTAAAAAATACATAATTAAGAAAACAAAATATTTGAAAATATAATATAAATTTATTACAATAGGTTAATATATAATTACACATAAGGGTTATATATGTAAAAATTCTTTTTATTGATTCTTATATTATTTTATGAATAAATTGACTCTTCTATTGTTGATGGAGTTGATTATAAAAAAGTGAGAATTTTGAAAGAAAATAATAATAATATTTAAACATAGGCTTATAAATTTTAATAAATTAATATATGTAGGGCGGGTAGGACTCTTTGGGTCGGGATATGGTCGACCCGTCCCGACTCTATTTTTGAATTCGGGTCAAAAATTTTGACCCATTTCTATACCGGGTCAAAAATATTAATTTTACCTCGCCAAAAACGGGTCGGGTTAAAGCGAGTCACATCCGAACCAATTCCCACCCCTAGCCGTATATGCCTGGATATATAGTTAGCTAGCTAGGTTTGGCTATTACAGCAGATTAATGGAGCCAAAACAAAGCAGTCATCAGTGTATAATATGATATATGATCTCCTGATCACGTCAGAGATTGCGAGCATGCCAATCTAATCTACAGGGAGGCGAGCGAACTAGCTAGGTTGGGAGTTTCTTCCCACGTGATAATCATAGTGGGCCATAGTTCCCAATCCCAGTGCATGACGTGAAAATTGGCCATTAATATTTAATGAAGGCGCAGCGCATGGTGCGACCGCTTCTTCGGTAGTCAAAATCCAGTGGGGTATGGATGCCTCCCAGCTTAGTCCGTTGGTTGCAGAGCCACGAAGGCGAAAAAGCAAAATCTCTACTTCCACTGCAATAATGTTTGTATATGATATGTAGCTAATTTTTTCTGAAGAAATTCAATCTAAGTCAGAAATTTCTTTAAAAAAATTTATGCAAATCAACCTAAATAGACTGCTTTAACGGCGAAAAAGCAAATCTCTACTTCCAATGCAATAACTGTTTGTATATGATATGTAGCTAATTTTTTCTGAAGAAATTCAAAATAAGTCAGAAATTTCTTTAAAAAAATTTATGCAAATCAACCTGAATAGACTGCTTTAAGAACCACATATCTGCTGCCTGCACATAGACTGATCTAACGGCGAACCACATAGCAGCCCACATGTGGTTAACCTGTTATAACTCTGGCTATATATAAATGGATTTAGATATATGTACACAGTGCATATTTAGCTACAAATATATGGTGATTTTTAGATAGTAATATTTGATTAAATGCAACTGATTTTTACATTCCATGTAAGTTAAAAATAATACATAATGCAGGGTGTGTTTGGGAATAGATAAAGCTTTTAAGAAAAACTTTTGTTGTAAAAGTTTTTGAAAGGTGAGAAAATGATGTAATATAATAGATTAATTGTATAAGTAGTTGCGTAAAAATAATTAAAAAGTTGAATAGTTATATAGAAAGAAATAAAATTTTAAAAAAATAGGATAATTGTTAGATAGTGAAAATTTTTAGTCTGCGATTCCTAATCAAAGCCTTAGGTGCAAATGACAATAAAATTTTTAATTATAAAAAGCAGATAAGTCGATGCATTTGATACCACCTGCAGCAAAGTGGCTGCTTTTAATTATTATTTCTATTTTTAATATTTTATCTTTAGATACTCTATGCATCTCTTGATCATTCATCCTTAGTTCTTTTGATAGCCATCGATTCGTTTCTTAAATAATCATCATGTTATTTAATTTTTCTACAATACACTACCCACTACACTACACTCCCGATATTTAATTCAATTGTAACAAAAGCACACAATAGTCATGTGACTGTTCTGTTCTGTTTTGTTCTTTATGAAGTTTGCTTGCTGAAGTATGATTTCTTTTCAATCTTAAATTGTGGGAAACTATAAACCAAAAATGTCTTCCTTCACATTCAAGTAGTTAATCTTCCACGCCAACCAAGCTACTCCTCGTTGGTCAGGATGTCTGCTTGGAGATGATCAGGACCATTATGATCGGGGCTCTGACTCTCAAAAATGAGAGTTTCATCTCGTGTATGGGAACTGTGGTTTCTCATATGAGAAGCTTTGGTCTCTTTCTTAATAATCTGTAAGAAACTTTATCAATATTCATAGACTTGATTTGTAAAAAATAGATAAAAAATAAGACATTAAAAAGTAAGATACTAAATGGAATAATAAAAATTAGTTAATTTTCCACAAAATCTAAAGGGGTTTTCCTAAGTAATTAATGGTTCTCTGAGATGTTTATGCCATAGCTATATATGAAAACCAAAATGCCATCTTCCACAATCAAGCAACTGTGCACAAAATCCAAATTCCAAAAGTATGATGGCTTTCCACTTTGACCAGAAGGTGGCTTGGCTGGCAGCTTCTCAATTATCTCACCAAACCAACCACCTTAAGAAATTAAAAAATCTCTCCCACTTGCCAACCTGTTGGGGAATTCATTTGTTTATTTGTCTTCTGATTTCCGAGATTGCGATTGCTTAGACGTGAACAAGCATTGTGAATAGAATGTTAGTTTTAATTTTATGGGAAGATGAATGAATGTCGTTGGTAGGCATGGAGATCTCAACGTCGTCCTCTCTTTTTTTTTATTATATTGTAATTTTGCATTATAAGGAGACAAGGCTCTGATAGGCTAAACTCCAGTTCACAATAATCAATAACTAATTATTGAGTTAAAACAAAAAAAAATTTGAAAATTTATATCTTGTTAAAATGATCCAAATTTTTTTTTTTATGGGTCAACTCATATATCATTGAAATTCTGGGACAATTCTTTTAATTTTCTGAAAAAAACTACGAATTTTATCGGAGTATATTTATATCACATCTCAACTTATATATTATTAAAATTCTGGGACAATTCTTTTACTTTTCTGAAAAAAACTACGAATTTTCAAATAATAATAAATAAACCACAAGCTTTTAAATATTAATGAAAAAATAAAACTCTCGAACCACCGAAACCCGCACACAGGCTAGATATAATGAACCTGCATACTCCCCGGGACGCGGGCGGCAGGATTTGAAGTCAACAGCTCCCGAAAGTAAGACTGCTCTCTTGCCATGACGACAAACGCGTTATGAATTTTTTCGGCGCATTTTAACAAGGTACAAAATTTATTTTCTTTTAAAATGATTCAAAAAATGTTATGTTATATAACAGTGCAACTCGGACACAATAAAGCCCAAGCCTAACTTTAGGAACCAAAAAAAATATTTACGGTTAGGATTTGCTTTTTCTTTTAAAATGATCCGAAAAATATTATGTTATACAATTATATATGCAACTTGGGCGCAGTAGATCCCAACCCTAATTTTAGGAACTAAAAAGTTTTTATGGTTAGAATTTGCTTTGTAGAATCTAAGTTCGAAGAATCTAAACCCAATCACCCAATCGTAAATAAGATTAACATTCGAGCAAACTCGATATCGAGCCAAGTTTGTATTTATAGATTTAATATAAAATGTATTATATACATGATACTTAAACAATATTTTTTATATTTACGCTTTTATATTATTTATATTTACATTTGAATATATATTGTCATGTTATAATTATATTATTTTATTTACATCTATCGTTATATTTATATCAATTAATTTTAAATTTATTAATTTTCTTCTTTTATCTTCCTTCAAAAGGTTAAATTTTCTTTTAAAAATATATTATATTATTATATTTCTAAAAAATATAGTTAGACTATATATCATTATTTTTGCTTATGTGATTTATTTGCACCGTATATTCATATCAAAATTTAAAGGTGATTTGTA
The DNA here is from genome assembly GCA_030490835.1 of Annona cherimola. Lineage (NCBI taxonomy): Eukaryota > Viridiplantae > Streptophyta > Magnoliopsida > Magnoliales > Annonaceae > Annona > Annona cherimola. Next base: position 120,759,565 of record CM059972.1, on the reverse strand, counting down.
AATATACCCACTTCGTTGGACTATAATTGAAATATATTCACATAATTTCAGAAGTTACAATTAATCCCCACGTAGTTTGACCATAATTACAAATATACACACGCTATTATAGCACTGTTACTATATCGTTATAGCATAGATATATTTGCAAAGATATGCAAATTAAGTAGATATATTTACAATTTTAAAAATTAAGAGGTATATTTAGTTTTTGCAAATATACTCACGTAATTTGCATATCTTTTCAAATATGCTTATGTTATAATGGTACAGTAACAGCATCATAATGGTGTCATAACAGCATGAGTATATTTACAATTATGGTCAAACTATGTATAAGTTATTTATAATTTTTGAAACTATGTGGATATTTACAATTATAATCAAACTAAGTAGGTATATCTGATTACCCAATTTTAAACATGTTATTCTTTTTTTATATATATTTCTAAACTTGCTATTCTTGAATTAAATGAAAATTTATCAACTCTAACTTAAAATTCGATTTCACTAGATTTTCAAAAATACGATTTGGATTTAGATTTTTACAAATAAAGTTAAAATTACAGTTTAAATTTTACAAATATGATTAAAATTAGAGTTAAGTCAAACTCAAGTTTTATGAATACGAATTATGTCCTTAATTGGAAGATAGAAAGAAACGTATCTCTACTTCATTGTAGGCTGCAAAACTAACCTAAATAATTTCACGATGTATCCGTGACGGGAAACTTTTTTTTTCCGCTTCCCCCACATTTTGACATAATTTGACATCTATCTTAATTGACGAAATACATGCTAATACTTCTTTATTCCCATTTTTTCACTTTTATTTTGATTTACTTCTACATTTTCCTAAACACTGCATAGTAAATTTTATGCCAATGTATAAGAAAATGTATTATATATCATCGTCCATATAATTTTTTTTTTTATCGCAGTAACCTTACATTCGTAGCTAAATCTAGAAAGATAAATACGAGGTTTAGATGGCTTATATTTTGCTGAATCATTATTGGTAAATCCAAAAATGAAAGAGCATGCAACACCTCGATTTGGGCGCCACAAGCATGTAACATACAATCATTTTCCTTTTTTTTTTTATTGAGGCTTAGACATGGAGAATCTCCATCCATTTGCGCACTGTTCAATGCACATGACGTAAGTCTATACAGAGAACCGTTCAAGTACAGCCGATATAAATCATAGTTATGGTGCATTTCATTACAAAATGGCTCTCATATATATTAGGATATTATAATAATTTATGCAATTATTTTCCATACAAAAAATCATACTTTAACTATTTTCCTACATTAATTTTGTACCATTTTAAGATGTAACTCATATGCATGTTCGATTTGGATGACAATTAGTATGTTGTTAAAGTAAATAGTTCTAATCATTAGTAGGTAGGGTATATGTTAATCTCATAATTATAGTGCAATCCAAAATTTACTTGAATATTATCTATATATATATATGAATTTTGATCCAATAAATGCAACTCTACGATGCAGTCTATGCATTGTGGGGTTCATTTGATTATGAATAGAAAATTTGTCTTATTATTGTATTTAAAATAATTTACTTTATTAGCATACCAATTTTATTTGAATCTAACATCTCTATATGCCCCATCTTAAAATGGTAAAAAATCGTTGTAATAAAATAGTTTAATGTGAATATCAAATTTAAAATAGCATTTTCAACCTCTAAACTATCTAAAGCATATGTATTATTGTATTTTAACATACGTTGAGCCCATTTTGCAGTTGACTATACTATAATTATCAGTGTACCTAGCCAAGTTGAAATGCTTCAAGTTAAATCTTTGAGGGAATTCTTGTTGACATTTTCATTCGACTTTTTTTTATCGGTATTGGAGTAACATCTTATAAAATAGCCATCACGGGGCACGCACAAAGGATTACGAAAAACCCTCTAAATTGCAATATGTGGGTTTTGAACTCATGATAGACGCCACCACCTGGGATAGCCCCAGTTGGCGACATTTTCATTCGACTTTAGAGGCTTTCTTTGTCAAAATTTTGTTAAGGATTGCCAGCATAAGAGAGCCTGATACTTTGAAAGAAGTCTCGTTAGCATTTTTGTTCCGCTTTTTTTTTTTTTAATATTTTTTTTTGAGTGTCATTGTCAAATTTTTGTTACGATAGCCTGCTTAAGAGCCTGATTTTCGAGAGAATTCTCGTCAGCAGTTTTATTTCACTTAAGAGGCTTTCGTTGTCAAATTTTTGCAAGGATTGCTTGCCTAAGAGCCTGTTTGACCGCACGGTGAAGGAGCTTTTCTATACTATCATGCTGCCTTTTAAGAGGTTCCTGTTCGTGTACGTAAATTGAGTTCAACCAAAATTTAGAAACTGATGCTATGCACTTGGGTGTACTTGCCTTCGATGTACCCAAGTGCAAGTACCCATTTTCTAATATTTTTTATAACTATTAATCTAGGTATATTTAACATTTGTATTAATTTTTACCATTTTTAGATTTTTTGAATTTTTAAAAATCAGTGACATTTTAGTAAATTTAAATTACTAAAAAATGCCACTAATTTTTTAAAATCCAAAAAATATTAAAAATCTCCATAAATTGTAAAAATTGTACACATGTTGAATACATCTAGATTAACAGTTATATGAAAAAAATTTCAAAAAAAATGTATTCACACCAGGGTGCACCGAAGCTAAGTGCACCTGGGTGCACAGGATCATAATCCCCAAAAATTTTTATATTATATAGATGAGGCCCATTTTGACAATGGAACTATTGAATTAAAATAACATTATTTACGTTGGTTATTATTATCTATTTTTATCGTCTTCATAAGAGTTGTGGATAAGTTATATTTGCTTAAATATATATATTCATATATAAATTATGTAAAATATTTAAATTCATTATTCACGGATGCATTAAAATATCTAAGTAAAGTTGTCATTGAAGCATTAGTTGAAGACTTGCCCTATGATGTGGGCATCTTCGATTTGAAAGTTGGCTACTTACATATATAGGTGACTTAGTGAAGGTGTTTATTTCTCACTGAATTTTTATAGGAACGTCTACCAAGTGGATATTCAGGAATTATTGTCGTCTCGCTGAATTTTTGTTAGAGCATCCACCAGGTGGATGTTTAGAAATTATTGTCAAGAAAATTATATTATTAGTTAGATATTTATAGAATATTGACAGAAAATTTGTAAGAATATCTCAAAATTCAATTGTAATACCAGTTGAGATGATGAAATATATATAAGATAAAAAAAATCTAAGTAAAGTTCATACATTTAGAAGAAAAAAAAAATTACTTTGCCTGTATTCGACTTTCTACATGGGTGGCTATAAAAGATCTCCATGTTAAAAATAAAACTCTAGCAAAAAAGAAAATTAAAGTCTACCTAAGGGCCTATTGAGATTTATCCAATCGAATAGAATGAGATGCAAATTATAAAGAAATTGGATGATGCTATATTATGATAATATAAAAGTAGTATTAGAAATGTAAAAAGTAAATTTATTATTTATGAAAAAATGTTTTTGAAAATAAAGTATTTCTTTTCCTTCTCATCTAATCCTATCCAACGGGATGATTCTGAAAAATCCTTAATGAATCATAGCCCTTCCTTGAATAAAGACAAACCGGCCACGCAAAAGAGACATTTGAAATTAAAAAATAGAGTAGTCTTTTATCATCATCAGGCCATCTATTTTTTTTTATCATTTAAGGTATTTGAAAGCCAAATTCACCCACTCTGACAGAAGATGGAAAAAGGATACACGTACTTGGCATCATTCAATTCATGCAAGTAATGAGTTTTATAGCTTGTGTTGCTTTGTTTTGGAGAATCTCATAAGACCAATTGTCACCCGCACATGCTTTTTAATATTGGAAATTCATCGATAGATGACTTTAATTTTTGGGAAGAATGAATGAATAATTTTTTTTTCTTGCAAAACAAAAATCGGATGGTGGAGCTCTTGAGTCGAGCCAAACATCTTAAGATTAGGAAAGGATAGATTATTAAAGTTGATGACCCCAACATCGGATGGTGGAAATTCCTCTTGAAGAAGGTGAGCCAAACATCACATTTATTTCGGAACATAACGAGGAGGATGGGGATCGGAAACCGGTTTCCAATGAATTTTAATCATTTTATTTACTATAATTACTCTATTTTTTATTTTACTTTTATACTTTAATTATTTTTTATATAACTATCTTATTATTCTTACTTTACCTCTCTCATATCACAGCATTTTTACCATTCTAAAAAATTTATTCACTTTTCACTTACATTACTAAACACTCCCATCGTGATCTCACTATCTCAGTGACAAAATAGATGTTTAGTAATAACTTGGACTATTTTGCATTTGTCTCCTCGGTTTTTTGAGATTTATGAGCTTGGACTGTATTTTGTTACCTAAATATATCAAAGTCATATAATGATATCATTAGGTTGCGTTACACATAATCTTGGTAGCAAATAGGTCAAATTCCATTTGTAAATCTTAATTTGTAACAAAAGTCTTTACAACAATAGTTTTTTTTTTTTTTTGATATCACTTTACGACAATAGTTGGTAAGGATGTTTTTGCAAAATTAATAGTTATAGGATAAAATTTGCAAAATCACAAAACGATTTGGAAGTGGGGGCGGAGGCAGGCTTATGAACTTTTATTTTTTTTTTTAAATATTGATGGCGTATGTAACAGGGCTAAATATCCTAATCTTAGTGAATGATAGGTGATTAAAAAAAAAAAATTTAAAAAAAAAGATGGTGTTGCTGTTGAGTGGTTGAGTCAAACCATGAGTATTCCGGTCCATCTGACGTGATGGGGTTTTTAAATTTTCAGTGTAAATGAGTTTGTCATATCTAAGGAATGGTAAAGGAAAGCTACAAAAAGCGAACAGGAGAATTTTCCAAGAAACTGTTGCTATTCCACATACGGCAAATATTAAGAATTTTTTTTCCAAAAAAAGACGAAAATATTTTGTTCTCTTGCATGAAAGAAAAAGAAAAAAAATTGCAATGTTTGCATCATGGGTTTTGAATAAAAGCATGCACCTAACAAAAAAATACAAATGACTTGATAGTCAAAAATATTCTGCCTGAGACATGATTCATGACAGGTGGTCGGCCCAGCTCGAAGCCGTTTTTCTCTATTATGCTCGATGGCTGGAGTAGAGCTTTTACGTGGAGTATTGTGTGTACCACCAAATTTCTATTAATGACAATATACTGGTATATGAATGTGCATCATTTTTTTGTAATAATTGGAATGACAAAATGTAAATTCAAAAAGTTGAAATTTTGATTTTAAAAAGCCCATATAGGAATGATATTTCTTCATCTTGTAGTCTTGAAAATTTCTGTTTAAAAAGTGACAAAACTTTTCAATAAAAGATTTTTGATATAAAAGCTTTTGTAATAGTGTAGAATAATGTGATATAATTGGAGTAATTATGAAGGGTAAAGTAAATAAAATTAAAATATATATGTTATTTATATGAATAGTTGTATAGAAATAATTGAAAAATATGATAATTGTATAGGAAAACGTAAAGAAATGATTTTAAAATAAGTTAATTATGAAGAGTAAAAAATTTTAAATTAAAATGTTTTAGTTTAAAAGTTTCGTTATTAACCAAATGCACCCTAAAACTCAAATTTTAAAATTTTTCATAAATATTATGACTTAATTTTTATAAATTTTGGGAAAAGTAGCTGACATTCTTATTTCTTCTTAACTTTTTGGGTAAGGATCTAAAGAATCATGAGAATGTCTTATTAAGGATTTTTTGATAAAAATAAGTCCGATGATCCTTTGTGGCTTGCCGTAAATGGGATTCATTTGCTGCCAATTCAAAAATATTTTTTGTTATTTAAGATTTTTTATAAATTTAATATGTAAATTAATTTTTATCATTTTTAGAGATGAATAAGTATATGAATAAGTATTCTTTGAATTTTTAAACATAAAGATATTTTAGTCGTTTTCTAGAAAAATGACTAAAATATCTCTATGTTTAAATTTTAAAAAAATACCTACACATATTTAAAAATGGTCAAAATTAGTTTATAAACTAAATATACCTAAATTAATTATTTTATAAAAATTTAAAATAATAAAAAATACACTTTGGTGATCATTAACCTTTAAAATTTAATTATAATTTTTTTGATATTTATACATTATGACATCTTAATAGTACGATAGAGCACATTTAGACTTTCATATCCTGGAAGAAAATTTTCTAAATATACCCTCATACCAGGAAATTTTTTATAAAAAATTCAATTCCAAAAAAAATTATAAACCCCCCACTACAGATGGACTAATCAACAAAAACCTCTCAAGCACGGAAGTGAGTCTAACCAAGTTTGGCTGAAAATTAGCCTCCCTTGGTTGCCACATTGCCAATAGCCCCATGGCAATTACAAAATTTGATCCACAAATGGTCATCTATGTCACTCCTACTTTCAATTTAATTAAAGTTGTAATCTTTTGAACTTTAGACAACAATATATTTAGTAAAATTTAATTCATTAATCATCTTCACCACTTTTAAAATTGGACTTTAATTGAGATAAGTTTTCACTTTAATTTAATAAGTAACGAAAAGTTTAATGATTGTATTAGATTTTACAAAATCATCTAATTCATTTTTATGATAATTTATGGGTGTGTTTGTTTAGGATAAAAAAAGTGTCAACTAAAACTTTTCAATCTAAAACTTTTCACTCTCCATAATTATTCTATTTTTTAATTATTTTTTCACATTTTTCTACACAAACTGTCATATTTTTCAATCATTTCTACACAACTACCCATACAACTAACCTATCTATTTTAACTTTATTTTCTTTACTCTTCATCATTACTCCTATTATATCACATCGCTTTCTATTAATTTGACAACTTCCATTCCAAAAACTTTTCATCAAAAATTTTACTTCCAACAAAACCAAACACACCCTTTATATTGGTGGTCCCAAAAGAAAAGGCCGACCTATTTATTGGGAAAAGAACAGACAGCTTCGTACTACAGGATTGACTGAATGATGACATTGATGATCAGCGGAACACATGTTTTGTTTTTTTTCAGCCAATGGCGGCAACTTTCCGAGCCTACCTACCGCCGCCTCTGTGGACAACGTCTCACCACAGTGTCATATTTTTCTCCACTTGCCACGACACGTGCTTGTACCTACGCAGGCAAACCAAGATCAAGAAAAGCTTCGCTTTAAGATCACTTAAAAGAAATTGATTAAAAAAATCATTTAAAGAAAAAAATTTAATAAAATTTAAATCCTTTTTTCCTCAATGGGTTTCACAAGTTTCTAACAAAATATTAATGTCCGATTTGGTAAGAGAAAAAAAAAAAAAAAATCTTTACCGCTCTTCGTGAACGCGTCTTGCTATAATTTTATATTTTAATTATTTAACTAAATTTTTTTTATTATTATACATATTTTAATTATTTTTAATATATTTTCGTACAACCATCCTATTAGTCGTGTATCATATCATATCAATTTATTTTATTTTTTCCACATTTTTCTCTTTCAGCTGTTTTTTACCGCTTCCTATTAATCACCCTAAGAGTATTTTACGGCTATATATGTATATATGCCTACACTTTTTATCTATTACTAATAACGATGTCATTAATATTTTTGAAATATGTACAAAATATTTTTTAATTATGATTTTCAAATTAATAAATGAACCATATAATTCTAAAAAAATTATTAGAATCTTTGCAAATCCTCCTTTAGAGCACAAAACAGATTTGATAGCATTGAAAAATATACCGTCTGAAAGTTAATGATTTATGCATCATTGCATGATGCTGTTCACTCTTTAGCTTGATTGGAATAATCTCAAGTATTTAGATCAATAATTAAAATCGACTATAATTCACAGATTCCATTCATTTAATCAGCTTAAGCGACGTTTAAAATTTTTAAAGGGGTATATAATCTGGCCTGTAACAGCAACATGTTGAAAGATGTGGCAGGGCCCAGAGCTTTTTTTAAAATAAAATTTTACTTATTAACATTATTCTTTATTAATTATGTGTGCTGTTATTTTTCTATTGTACTCGGCGTCTAGACAGGCCCAAAAAATGTGGGTTTCATCACAAGCATGCATCATTATTGTCTCCATACTTCTAAATAAAATGGTAAAATAAAAGTAATTAGATAATTCAGACTAATTAATATAAACTTGCAATTAAATTGTTAAACTTGCCAGTGGAATCAGCCGAGTAGCCACTTTTTTTTCTTCTTTTTTTTCGATGGAAGTCGAGTAGCCGCTTATTTGACGGCTGAAAAGGGCAAAACTAAAAAGATTCCATCGTGTGGGGATGGACGTTCACTCTTGGTTTCCAAGTATTGACCGGGGGTTGTTTGGTAACGTTGGGTGTGATGGGAAATTATGGTGTACAAATTGTATCATAAATGATTTAGCAAACTAAGAATTTTACTTTTTTTTTAACTTCATTCTTATATTTCAATCATTTTTCATTTCAAATACCTTATTTATTTCAACTTTACCTCTATTATTTCATATTAATTACATAATTCTCAAAATATTTCCTTTTTTACTTCCATCTCATCCCAAAATTATACTAATTTTTATATTTTCAAACATACCTTTTGTTACGGCACATGCTCTATTATAGTTCAAATCGGAACAATGAATTAAAAATAACATCAAGAAGAAAGAAAAAAAAACAATACTAGATAATCTTAGTCTAAAATGAAGGGATAAATATGAGAAAAAGGATGAAGTTAAACTTATACAACCTTTTTCATACTTTATTAATACAATTTGATACTATAGACAACTATTTTTAACGCAACAGAAAGGAAAAAATTTTGTACCTGCGACGTTTGCTCTTAATTTATAATACATCCACAAAATTAAAAAAATTCTTTTATATTCATAATATTTCACTATAAATTTTTGTCATAGAATTTAATTATATAGATCACCATGTATTTTAGTTAAAATACAATATTCATTTATTTTTATGATTAGTTAGATTTTTTAGTTTTTTCATAAACATGTTTTCTTAAATGTATTCAATCTATATATGAAGTTTTTCCATTTTATAATATTTTTACATATTTATTTTTAATTTTTTTAAAATAAAGTATTTAAGAGGTGAAAAATGATTTAAATGCCCCGGGAATTGATTATAAAAAATAAATATGTGAAATTACTATAAGATGACAAAACCTAATATATGAATTAAGTATAATTGGAAAAACATATTTATGAAGAAAAATTAAATAAAAATAAAATAAATAAATGATATATTTTAGCTTAAAATACATCATGATGTATATACCATGCTCGTTTATTGTAATCATGCTTTTAAATAACTGTTATTTATTCTATTAAAAAGACAAATTTATCCATTCAAAATTAAGGACAATTGTTATTGACATAAAAAGAATTTCCCTAAAATAAGTTTGGAACCTCTTTCATATAAGGAAGTTGATCAACTTAAGCCGGCCAAGGAGGATTAGCCCCTTGCATACGATAAACTTATTTAAATATTACACTTACAGTGACTTCCGCCTTGGAGCACCGCTTGATTTATGAGAATAGGCTCAATTTACATATGCTGGGCCCATTAAAGAATCTACAATGATATCTTACAATGTCACAGCCTTCAAAAGGTATTTTCATAAATCCAATGATATGACGAATTAATCTAAGCGATTTTCACATTTGTACATAATATTAGTAAAAACAATTATTTTTGACACCAAAATTTTTTTGCAAAAACTTAAAATTTAGTTGCTAATAATTGATAGTATATGTCATATGTCAAGCACGAAAAAGAAATTTACTTGTCAATAATCCATAATTTTTACATTTAAGTAGCCAAAATTTATTTTGATTAGTAAAAATATCATCTTATAAACATGAAATCTTTTCCTTGTCTATAAGAGAATCACCCGTAAGTAAAATTTTTCTTTTTTATACAAGTGTTATTATAAATAAGAAAAATTTTCTTATGTTTACATGTCTTTACGGATAAAGGTTTTTTTCTTGTTGGTGCAGTAGAAATTTTTTTTACTGGTGAAAAATGCTAACTTTCTTATAGTGAATTTTATACTTAGACATATTTATATAAAACTTTTATTATTTTTTGATAGCGATTTTTTTTATTAAAAATACATAATTTATATAAAATTTTATTAAAGTATTTTTTTTGTAAAAGTTCCCTCGAATAGTTGAATTAATATTAATGTAATCATCGTAGCGGGCAAAAAAGGTTACTTTAAGTGTTTAGTAGTGTAGATTGAGAGAACAAAATGGAATTAATTTTCAAAAATGGGAGAATAATGTGATACGACGGTAGTGAAATGGAAATAAAGTTAAAAGTTAGAGAGTAGTTATATTGAAAATTTTTTGAAAAATTGAAATATAAAAAAGTAGAATAATCACACAGGTAAGATGTTAAAGAATTTCATTTTATTTTTATTGATTATAATGAAGATCATGCTCCCGCAGACACTCAAAAGTCGACACCAACACTCACGCATCCACATGTTGCACCACGCTGGTTGACAAATAGTTTGATGCTGATCAATCAATTATCAATGGGCCCCACCTCCATAAACTTGTCGCAGCAACGGAAGAAGGGTTCTGATCTTATGCTCCCGGGAGCATGCAGTGTGGCGTGCTCCCGGGCGCATACACCTATTTTTTTTATTTTTTTTTGAAAAATTTTTCATTAACTTGTTAGCCCAAGTATATTTAATCTTTTTGCAAATTTTTATCATTTTTGGAGTATTTTAGATATTTATTTTTTATGTTTAAAAATAAGTGGCATTTTAGGTAATTTTAAATTACTAAAATGCCACTTACTTTCAAAAATAAAAAAATAAATATCTAAAAATCTCCAAAAATAATAAAAATTGATACATACATTAAATACACTTAGGCTAACAAGTTTATGAATTTTTTTTTTTTTAAAAAAAAAAAGGTACATGCGAGCATAGGAGCATGCTCCACGGAAGAATTGAATAAGAAAACGCCCGATGCATATGGTAGTGTTTTGTTTCCTCCCGCACTTGCCATCCGTTTTCGATGCACCGGCGTCACGATTTGGATGTGTGATTGAATTGAAGTAATGCATGCACGTACGATATCGGAGCTCCTGTGCTTGAGAGCGGCAGAAGCCAGAGTATCCGATCAGCTTCCAGCACTGAAGAAGACAATAATGTTATCTTATCCCGAATCCCAATCAGTGAACCCTGAGCCTCGGCCTTGAAAAACCCATCTTAATTTCTTTTTTATTGTTTTACTAAATTTTGGTAGTGCAAATCGAGAAGGCAGATTTTTACCCACCACGAATAATCCAACCCTTTCGTGGTTCTAACATTTGACTGATGTAATTTTCGTCCCAAATGGGGATTTGCATATAAGCGCCTCAAGTTTCTAAAATTTATATGTTTAATCATTAAATTTCATATTTGCAGCAACAGATTAAAGTTTCAGAAAATTGTAATGTCTGTCCTTTCATTAACGTGAACGCTAACACTGTTATTTTTATAATTAAAATAACCAGAAATTCAAAAAAAATGCTGAATTATACAGTGTTGTGTTTGGAATTTGATTTTTTTTTTAAAAAAAATTATGTAAAACTTTTGAAATGAGAAAAGTAATATGATAATAGAAATAACAATGGAATGTAAAGAGAATAAGATTCAAATAGATAAATTAATTGTATGAATAGTTATAAATAAATGATTGAAAAGTAAATTAATTATAAGAAAGATGAAAAATAATTAAAAAATGAAATTGTTATGAAGAGTAAAAAAATTTTAATAGACAAGTTTTCATGATTGTTAAATACACGCGTGTAGTCTACACTTCTATAAAAAAATAAAATAATTAAAATAATTTTCATGTGCTCATCAAGTGGTCTATTTCAAGGATAATCATGACGCTTGCATGAAATTCTTTGCTTAAGAGTCAATCCTACCTACTCGATTACGTTATAGCGGGAAATAATGACAAGAAAAATTCACGTGCTGCAGTCACGCTTCTTTAAATTAAATCACTCACAAAACAAAAGTTAGTGTCAGTGTGATGTGTTACACATACTGTTATGCATAAAAAAAATTTATTAGTTTTGAAAACGAGCCAGTTATTTCCAAATGGCTCCATTAACTGTAGCTACGCATATTTTAGAATTAACGAATTTTGGACTTTGAATTTCGATTTAATAAAAAAGACAATAGATCAATGCCTGTATATCATGTAATATAATAATCATGAGGACTATCTTGCAAGAAAGGACAAGGCAGATGAAAACATACATAACCCAATTTGCTATCTTTAAAAGCTAGTTAACTAAAACCTTTATGAAAAATAATTAACCAAGGGTATGTTTGAAAAGTGATAGAATTTTTGAATAAAAAAATTTTAGTGTAAAAAAATTTTGAAATAAAAAAATGATGTGATATAATATAAGTAATAATAAAGAATAAAAAGAATAAATTTAAAATAGACAGACTAATTATATGAGTAGTTGTATGGAAATGATTAAATAGTAAGATTGTTATATAGGAAGATGTTAAAAAATAATTAAAAAATAAAATAGTTTGAAAATAAAAAATTTTGTATCGAAAAATTTTGTTATTAAATAAACACACCCTAATTAAGCAAAGGATGAACTAAGGTGTAAATAACAAAGCAAACAAGCTATTACTAGGGACCAATTTCTTATTTTTTTTTCCTTAATTTTGTTACTCGTCTCGGATAATTAAGTAACAAGACTACTATTTTTACTTAACATTATAATCTTGAACTTTTTGCTTATACTATTCTTTACATGCTAACACTAAAGGTCAATTTTCCTTTTTTTTCTTTCTTTTTTAAAATCACAATTTCGTTGTTAATCGAGCATGTTGCTAAGATAGTATGCACCAACCCACCAGTTTTGCAAGTTTAGTTTCAATTCACTAGGGGTCTAACTATGTGTTTTTTATTACTCTTGAATTATTGGCAATAGCTTTACCTTGATATTTGGGAGTTTGTATAATTTTTCTTTTTAAAAAATTGTAAAATTTGTCTAAAAATTATTATAAGATAAATTGAGACACAGTGTAAAGTATTCCCATAAAAAAAAAAAAAAAGCACAAGTTCTCTGTGTTTTCTGTGATAATTATTGTCCTATTCTGCGCGAAGTGTCATCTGTATCCATCATTACAGTCAATGGACTTCCAGGGAAGCCTGGTCGGAGGAATTAATTAGGATCATTGATCCGGTACACTCTTCATTTTCTTATTTTTAAATTTAAATAATTTATTATGTCTATTTACATTTTATTCATGATACCAAAAATTATCTGATGGAAAATTTGTATTTTGTAAAAACTGAAATAGATAGTTTTAAAATTATCATGATGGAAAATTCGTATTTTGTTAAAACTGAAATAGATAGTCTGGATGTTAAAAAAAAAAAAAAACTTAGAAATAAGAAAATGAAGAGAGTGCGTGAGGGTGTTCATGCAAGCCGGATGCATTAGAACATTGCTCATTAGTTACGATTCAATCCAAGAATCGTAGAATGTCCTTGCATGGAGAGAAGCAGGATCATGGTTGAAATTTAGTTGTAGTGCTTTTTCAGAATATTTGCTAGTATCATAAGCATGCGAAGAAATTTTTTGGCGGGTATCTAAAAAGTCAGGTTAAAAGGTCATCCGAGCCAGATGTGAATTATTGGCGGAGGTAGGGACGGTATTCTGCACCGGCTGAGTGGATGCACCACGAGCATACACCCTTTTTTATTTTTTTTGAATTTTTTTACATAATTATTAATTTAAATGTATTTAGTACGTGTATTAATTTTTATCATTTTCTGAGATTTTTAAAATTACTAAAATGCCAATGATTTTTAAAAATCAAAAAAATATCTAAATTTTTTCGAAAATGGTAAAAATTAACACACATGTTAAATACAATTATATTAATAGTTTAATGACAAAATTTAAAAAAATAAAAAATGAGTGAAATATGCCCAGGTGCACTAAGCCTCAATGCACCCGAGTGCGTATAATTGAGAACCATTTTACACGCGTGTATTTCACGATGAAACTTTGACCGATTTGAGCATTGACCGGTCTTACTATGTATATTTTTAGATTTTTAAACATAGCGATATTTTCATAAAATATTGTTATGTTTAAAAATCTAAATATATATATATATCCAAAATGGTAAAACTTAATCTATTTATTAATTATACTTAGATAAATAAATATATAAAAAAATAAAAATGAAGTTTTTAAATGAGTTTTTTAAGGTGCATTGAGTAATAATTTACTTAGTCTTGACTAATAAGATTATTTTTCTATTATAAGTGGGTTGTAAATATATTAAGATAGAAATTTTAAATTGAATTGAAGTTAAGATAGCCTCCAACTTAGATAACTAGATCTAACTGTACCTCCATGGTTTTTTCTTGAATTTTAAATAGGTCATGCTCACTTAAAACGAAGCGGTTCTATATAATCCTCTCAAATCTTAAGATTTCGATGCTTGATGAAAAATTCAATTCATTAATTATATTTAACATAAGTTGTTTAGTTACGAAAGACCAAGTTTCAACTAAATTCAATATATGCATAAGTTACGTTTGCTCGAAGATAAGTACATTTATGTGTAAACTAGGAAAAATACTTAGATCAATTCACGTACATATTAGAATGTAGTAATATTTTATAGAATCATTTACTTATGTAGTAATGATATTTTAGATGATTTAGATGTTGAAAATACTACTTAAAAATTGATATTTAGCATTAAATCATTTTATTATATTGATTTTACATATTTGTTGATGGGCTCACGTACCTTGATTTTAGACAAATGAAAGGATTTTTATAATAATATAAATGATGTTGAACACAATAGATATAATGAATTTTTTATTAACCATTTACATGCTGAAAATGAAGAGGGTTATATAAAAATAAAGTTTCATAGACCATATTTAAAATATATAATTACATGTACATTATAAATAAACACTAGATTCATTTACGTATGCATATTACAAGAAAATATTCATTAATGCAGTTAAAAGATTTGCTGCATTTAATGATGGAATAGTTGCATGTACAAATACGCAACAAATATTTGGCTCTTTTTATGCGCTGTAACATAAGTCACCTATGCAACAAAACATCATTACAGAGTTAGTTGTACATAATACTCTTATGTAACAAAAGTTTGCTTGCTGCTTGGCTGAAATATGTAACAACATTTTACTGCTCGTATAATATTTCATGAAGCCTTATAAATTTTTGCCTTAAAAATAATTTTAAATACAATTGATAAGTGAATTTCATATAATCATCAAGATGAGTTTCAAATGAAGAGGTTCTACAATTAAATTCGTGTAGCCGGGTCCATTAAATTGGAATCCAACCTTGATCATTTTTTTAGCATATGGAGTCATTTACTTCTTTTCAGCTACGAAACCAGAACCACATCCACGCACCTTAATGTGAAACCACTGCTTCATGTCTTGGTTCACAATCCAACTTCACCAGTCAATGCCTGGCAACTCACTTCAAAGTTTATAACGGGACCGGGCTTTTTAGAAGTTAGAACCCATTACAGAACTTGCTTCAGAAGCCCGAGCAATTTCCTCATTGAGATGAGAATTCCAAATTCCAGTGTCTTCTTCCGTAGTTTTTTTTATTTTTTTATTAGTATATTTACATAAATCTCAACATGTATTACCCTAAAGTTATGAGACATTCTAACAAATCTGAAGGAATAGCTCCACTAAAAAAAAATCTAAAAATACAACTCCATTAGAGAACTAAAATCTGAAAATACAACTCCATTAGACAACTAAAGAGGCACAGCTCCCATCTAACTAGAGGGACTGGGTTGTTAATGGCTGACAAAAAAATCGGGAGGGGCTAACAGTAGCTTAACTAGTGATCAGAAGTAAAGATCGGATTATCTAGGCTTACATTTATACTTTATGTTGATTGGACAGTTGTGGGCGTTTTGATGACGTATTAAATAATAGATAACTTGATTGAGAAGTGCTTCTGTATGTCGACAAAATGGAAGATAATATTAGTCGTCTTAGAGTTTTTTTGTTTTTAAAGAATAAAGATTGACTTGTCTATGGAAGACCAAGGAATCACAAACGAGAAAAATAAGATTTTTAATTAGTTCTTACTTCAAATTAGAGAAAAAAGGAATAGCCAATATACTTATCACCCAATGCACCTTTATTCAACCATTCCGTTTCATCACTATTCTTCAGTCAATTAATGTTAATGTCAACCTTGATTTTGGCAATAGTCGTGTTGTGATCTGTGATCTCTGATTAGTTTCGGTAGTCTGAGTTGGCCTCTGATCTTGTTAGTTTGAGCGTACTGGTGTAATTAGCCCAACTCAAAAATAGCTAAAATGTTTAAAAATCTCAATATATATATATATATATTCAAAAATGTTAAAACTTAATTATATATTAAATATACTTAGATAAACAAGTACGTAAATAAAAAAAGTAAAAAAAATTGCAATAGGTATTTTGAGATTTAGCCCTTGCTAACCGAATCATTTCTAAAAGTTAAAAATAATGAATATATAGAATAAAAAAAGTAGTGAATATATACATGAGAAATATTCTGGTGCAGTGAAAATTACAATGTAGTTATCTCAAAATGGGCCCCATATGATCATAAAATTATAATTCATTCTATCCATTGTATTTAGAATTATAGGTTCTATTACCATACTAATTTCCATCTCAATTGGATATATGTATGGACTCCATCTAAAAATGTTACAAACTCGACATAATAAAATAATTTGATATAAATAACAACTTTAAAGTTATTTTTTAACATGGAAACCATTTGCTATAGAATTTATATATGAATAAATAATTGTATAAAGTGTCAATACATTTAAGTACATGTAAAGCCTATTTTGGGCCAAACGCACTGTTAATTGTGGTGCAGTTTTACTGCATGAAAAAGGTTATATATATATGTTTCGCTTTTATGTAATCGGGTTACATAGAAGTGGACTCATATAATCCCTTCAAAATCTATAATTTTGATCTTTAATGAAAAATCTAATTCACTCATTGTATTTAACATCATTTGTTTATTCAAATGATCAAGTTTCATCCCAATCAAGGATGCTTATGGGCCATATTTGTTAGAAAATGTATATCTTCATGTATAAATTATGAAAAATGCTAAAATATCAATTCTAAAGTAGTATTTTGACATTTAAACCGTCCAAAATATCATTTCTATGTGAATGAATGATTCTATAAAGTATTATTACATTCTAATATATGTGTAAATAGATCTAAGCATTTTTTATCATTTACACATGAATATATATTTTTTTTAAAAATGTGACCTTTAAACATACTTGATTGGGATAAATCTTGGTCTCCCAGATAAGCAAATGATGTTGAATATAATTAATGGATTAGATTTTTCGTTAAAGATCAAAATTTTAAATTTTGAAGGAATTACATGGGTCCTCTTCTATGTAACCCGGTTATATATATATATAGGATAATAATCAAGTGCATTCGAACTGCACCATAATTATGGTGCAGTCCATGCACTGTGGTGTCCATTTGATCATGAATGAGAAATCTACTCCACCTATTGTACTTAAAATTATTTACTTTGTTAACATACCAATTTTCACCAAATCCAACATGTGTCTACGTCCCATCTTAAATAGTACAAAATAAATGTAATGAAATAGTTTAATGTAAATATCAAATTTAAAGTGGTATTTTCAACATCTAAACCCTTTAAAGTATGACTTTTATATGGATAAATGATTGTATAAAATTTTATTACAGTTTAATATGAGTGGGACACATTTTACAACGGACTACACTATAATTGCATAGAATAGGTTCTTATATAAATGAGATATATTCAGTTACAACGCCGCTACACCATAAGTGTGGTGCAGTGGCGCTAAAATGGGCCTCATATGATGATTAAATTATACTCTCCTCCACCAATTGTGTTTAGAATAATGTATTCGATTACCACATTAATTTTCATCCCAATTGGATATGTGTATGGACCCCATCTGAAAATGGTATAAATTCAACGTAATAAAATAGTTTTATATAAATAACAAATTTAAAGTGATTTTTTCAACATCTAAACTATCTAAAGTATGATTTATAGATGGATAAATAATTATATAAAATTTCATTGCATTTTAATATGTGTGAGACCCTTTTTTGGACAACTGCACCATTGTTCCGGTGTAGCACAACTTCACCGGAACAGTGTTACATTTGATTAAAAATGGGTCATACACATATTAGAATGCAATGAAACTTTATACAATCATTTATCCATATATAAATTTTATAATAAATGGTTTACATGTTGAAAAAATCACTTTAAAGTTGTTATTTATATTAAACTATTTTGTTACGTTGAATTTGTATCATTTTCAGATGGGGCCCATATACATACGTGATTGAGATGAAAATTGGTACGGTAATAGAATACATTATGTTAAATAGAATGGGTTGAGTAGATTATGATTTTATGATCATGTGGGGTCAATTGCAGCATTGCTGCACCTGAATATTTCTAATATATGTATATATGAGGGTTGTTCCAGTGTAGCGCGCTGTTCCGGTGCCCAAAAAATGGGCCCCACACATATTAAAATGTAATGAAATTTATACAATCATTTATCTATATATAAATTATATTTTAGACGGTTTTGAAGTTGAAAAAATCACTTTAAGGTTGTTATTTAAATTAAACTATTTTATTACGTTGAATCTGTACCATTTTCAGATAGAGTCCATACACATACGATTGACATGAAAATTGATATGATAATAAAATACATTATTCTAAATACAATGGATAAAGTAGATTATCATTTGATCATCATGTGAGGCTCATTTCAGCGCCACTGCATCCTAAATATATATAGTCCCGCTTCTATGTAACTGGTTACATAGAAGCGAACCTAGGTAATTCCTTCAAAAGCTAAGACTTTGATTCTTAATGAAAAATTTAATCCATTCATTATATTTAACATAATTTATTTTTTTAGGAGACTAAGTTTCACCCCAATCAAGTATGTTTGTAGGCCACATTTGTTCACATATATATATTCATGTGTAAATTATGAAAAAGATTTAGATCTATTTACACGTGTATTAAAATATAATAATATTTTATACTATCATTTATTTATATAGAAATGATATTTTGGATGGTTTAGATGTTAGAAATACTATTTTAAAATTGATATTTTCGTATTTTTCATAATTTAAACATTAATAATATACATTTTCTAGCAAATGTGGCCTGTAACTATACTTGATTGAGATGAAACTTGATTCGCTAGATAAAAAAATAATGTTAAATACAATGAATGGATAGATTTTTTCATCAAAGATCAAAATATTAAATTTTAAAAGAGTTATATGGGTCAACTTCTATGTACCCCGATTATATAAAAGCTAAGGGTGTGTTTGGGAATTTGGTGAAAAGTTTTAGAAATTAAAAATTGTCAAATGATGTGATATGATAGAATTAATGATGATGAATAAAGAGGATAAAATTAAAATAGATAAGTTAGTTGTATAGGTAATTGTGTAGAAATGACTAAAAAGTAAGGTAATTGTATAGTAAAATGTGAAAAAATGATTAAAAAATATAATAGTTATGAAGAGTGAAAAGTTTTAGATTGAAAAGTATTAACTTGACATCTTATACCCATTTTCAAGCACACTTTAAAGTTTAAACCTATATACATATACATTTGTTACTGCACTCCATAAAACGCAACCCAAACGGACCCTTCACCTCTGCTGTCCGGCCCAGAATGTCCCAGCCCGTTATCCGGGCATCAAACTCAAGCCTTTTTCCACCTAGCTCTGTACATTGCTCTCTGTGACAACTAACGAAGCGTAAAACTCATGGTCTGCCTGCCTCTCTCCTCTCTCCTCTCTCCTCTGCTTCTGCCTCGCTCAGTCGCTCTGCCTTTTACTCCCAGCACAAAAATCCGCTCTCTTGCCCGACATGATGCTCTCCTGACGCACTCCCACACGCCGCGCCCTTTTTCTTCCCCATCTCGATGGCGGACGCCGCTGCCCGCTTGAGACCCTCCCCGGACGCGGACCCTCCCCAGGAAGAAACTAAGGACTTCCTCCTCCGCCCCTCCGGCATTCGCTGCGGCCGCAATCGCGAGCTCGACTTTGCCCTCAAATCTCAATCCCAATTCGCTTCCTACCACGGCCGCACTCGCTCTTCCTGCCGAAAAGATCCTCCCAATGACGATGAAGCTTTGCCTTCTCCGGCTTCCGACGCTACTGATTCTTCTCCTGCTGGTGATGTCAGCGTCATCAGTTACAAGAGGCGGAAGAAGAGCCCGGAGGACAAAATCTCCCCAAATCCCCTGGATGCCCGCCTTGCCGGTAATGTGCTTGTTGAAAAGCCGGCGAGGAGGTTTACGCGGTCTGCATTGAAGGTTGGTGAGTCAGGCGGGGCGGAGGCGGAGGCGGAGGCTGAGGCCGTGAAGGAGGAAGTGGTGGATGCTAGCGAGAACGAGGTTCCAGATGAGAAAACAGCTGATGATGCTGTTAGTCCCGTGAAAACGTCAGCCAAGAAGAAGCTAGAGCTGAAGATGTCGAAGAAGATTTTTCTCGAGGACATCCCGACTGGTGTCAAGGAGTTGCTTGCTACTGGGTTGCTCGAGGGGTTGAGGGTCGGGTACCGGCACCGTGGAAATAAGGTATGGATATTGAATGATGAAGAAATCGTATTGCTTCTGTCCGCATTGTATTGTTTGGCCTGTAGTAATAGCTAGGAGTGCATATAATTAGCAAAAGGAAAGCTTATGGATATATTTCCTTTCATTGCTTGCCTAGAAAGTTAGTATTACGAATGAAGGGGTTTCAATTTCTGTAAGTTTTGTTCTTTCTTAAAGCCGACACTCGTCAGACTTCTTCTGAGCAATTAAATAGAGTTATTGTTGGACGTGACAAAATTGTCATTGGTACATTTATCCTTTTCATGGTTTTTTCTGATTTTTATTTTTATATGAATACGTTGGGTGGCATTTAAACGTTGAGATAGGCCATGAAGAAAGCTAATGGCAGGATTTCCATTTGAACCTTTTCCTATAAATTTGTTAATATGTGATGCATAGGTGGATTGGTTGTCGCAAATTATGGTGCTGTGACTCGTGGAAAAATGTTGACATTTATGGAGGAAGTGGAAGTTGAAGATTACTACCATAGCTTGTAGTCTTTGATGAGTTCAGCGCCCCATTCTGCAGGGATCCTGGTCAAATGAAACATTCTTGATGTACAATTTGTCAGGATAAGTTTAGAATAATCAAATAAAATTTTATTCTTGGCCTGCTTGTCTGCCTTGCCAAATTGAATAAACAATTGACATTAATGACCGGTTATACATAATTTTCTTCCTCTATTGCTTGGCAACTGGACCCTGAGTGGAAATCTCAGAGGCTCTCTCCAATAGTCCAATTTGACTGTGACTCGCACTTTTTGATATATATTCCTCATTTTGCCTTTTCCTTTCATAAACATGCACCTTTTTTCATCTTTTTGTAGGTAGGAGTGCTCCCTGGAAAGGTAAAAGATGGTGGGATCTTGTGTTCATGTACTTCTTGCAAGGGGCGCAAAGTATGTGGTTTGTTATTTTAGGTTGATTGTTCTTCACCATCTGACATATTTGAAACTTGTAAAAGGAAATTTCAAAGTGAGATACTAATTTCATGTTGTGGCTATAGGTTGTTACAGCTTTCCAGTTTGAGCGTCATGCTGGTAGCAGTAATCGATATGCGGAGCAGATTTACTTGGAAAACGGCAATAACCTCCGACATGTATTAGATGCATGCAAAAGTGCTCCTTTAAACATGTTGGAGACAATAATTCAAAGTGCTATTGGTACATCTGAAGCCAAGAAAGCCACTAGATGCGTGACGTGCAAAGGTGAGCCATCTGCCTGAAAGGACATAAACCAATTCTCTCACAATATTTTTAATCCCGTTGGATTTTTATGATTGCCAGAATCATGTAATAGATCACGGGTTGGGAAACGACCGTTCATTTGCAAGGGTTGCAGAATGCCAAAACAACATCAGTCAAGCCTATCTATAAGGACTGCTAGGTACATTCCCTTTAAGAGTTTCCTTTGTAGAACAAGTGGCTGTGGAACGATATTATATCCTATTGATACAATTAATCAGGAGAAATTTGGATATAATGTCATCATTTTTTTCTTTTTTTTTGGATTAACATGTCTTATACTTGGAATTTCTTTTTATTAACATCTTGTAATTTATCAAAGATTATTTTGATGATAAATGGGAGTATTCACATTTTGTTTAAAGGCCATCCATATTTTAGTTTTGTGATGCCATTTATTTTTGAAGTGGACCAAAACAGACCAAGGGAATGTCAGAAGGGTATGGATGTTTTCAGCAAGAAAAGATTTTATGAGCCGTAGTTTGGTCCAGGATGCAGTTCAATGCTAGTGTTTTTAGTTTCCCCCCCGAAAGGTATATAATTTAACAATCAGATACATAGGTGTGTGCATGGTACTCAACTTCCACTGTGTCTCTGGCTCATTTTGTTAAATCAGCCTATGATTTAGGACTGAGCTTGGTTTACATCTAGGTTTTGTGCTGAATCTCACTATAATGGGTTGGACTTCAACCCAGAAGATTGGCTTGTCAGGTCTAGTAGTCATTCTTTCTCATAAGCTCCAAGATCGTATCTCCCTATCTGATGTGGGATCCGAGGCATCGTGGTTTGATGAGTTACCTGTCTCAAAAGCTACTTTGGGTTATTTATGGACATGATGAAAAGCTGTTATTTTTTTTCCTTCACATAAAGGAGAACTTTGATGGGTGGGGAGGGAGGGAGTGATGCAGGTTGATGCTTGTTTCACTTCCAAAGCTTGTAATTTTGCTATTCTCCACTATGGATGTTTTGTTTTTGTTGGATTTTCAGCATTCCTTTATTGAGAATATGCAAAATGGTGTTGGCTGCACACTGCATTCTATGGGTGTGTTTGGGAATGAATAAAACTTTTGATGAAAAGTTGTAAAGAGTAGAAGTTGTCAAATGATGTGATATGATAGGGGTAATAATGAGGAGTAAATAGGATAAAGTTGAAATAAATAGGTCAGTTGTGTTGGTAATTGTGTAGAAATGATTGAAAAGTAGGGTAGTTGTATAGAAAAATGTGAAGAAATAATTAAAAAATAGGATAGTTGTGGAAAGTGACAAGTTTTAGATTGAAAAGTTTTAACTTAACAATTTTTGCTTATTACCAAACGCACCCTATATTTGTGTTTTTTGCTGTTGAGCCTTTTCTATATATTCAGATTATAAAATCTCAATGATATCCTGATGATCTTGAGGAGATAGTATTGATGGATGCTTTAGCTGTATTTCTTTTCATATTTTGGTCATAGAAGAATATTAATAACAGCCATGCTGCAAAATTGACATTTCAATGTCATGTGTTCTGCATCATCAACTTTTTGGTTAAGAAAAATGACAATCTATGCTTCACATCTGGTTGGCTGCATAAGTTCCATTCCACAATCGTCTTTTCTTTTTGCCATGCTGTATCTTCACCACACATCCTGTAGTTGTACCATGAAAAGTAGCTGCTTGCTCCTAGTTTAAAAATTCTATTTTCTAAGATGTCTCTTTTGTTAAAGTTCTTTTTTCAAATATGGCTCTTTCTTTTCACCGTTAACATTTTATGCACATCAATTATGTCAGGCTACTGAAGCAAGCAAAGGGTACAAAGACCTCCAAGAGTACCTTAAGGGACAATTTGCCAAAAAAGAAGAGGGGTCGTCCACCAAAAGAGTTGGTTTGTACCTTTCAGGACAACTCACTGGAAAGTACAAAGACCTCCAAAAGTACCTTAAGGGATAATTTGCCAAAAAAGAAGAGGGGTCGTCCACCAAAAGAGTTGGTTTGTACCTTTCAGGACAACTCACTGGGAAGTACAAAGACCTCCAAAAGTACCTTAAGGGACAATTTGCCAAAAAAGAAGAGGGGTCGTCCACCAAAAGAGTTGGTTTGTACCTTTCAGGACAACTCACTGGAAAAGAATAGGGGTTGTCCACCCCAAGAGTCGTTTAATATCTCTTCAGATAACTCACTGGAAAAGAAGAAGGTTTGCCCACCAAAAAATTTGGTTAATGCCTCTAAGGACAACTCACCGAAAAGGAAAAGGGGTCGTCCCCCAAAAATGTTGGTCGGTACCTCTAAGGACAGCTCGTTGGGAAAGAGGAGTGATCGTCTGCCCAAAAAGTTGGTTAGTACCTCTAAGGGCAATTCACTGGAAAAGAAGAGGGGTCGTCCACCAAAAAAGTTGGTTATTACCTCTAATGATGACTCACTGGTAAAGAAGACTGATAGTCCAACGAAAAAGTTTGTTGGTACCTCAAGGTACAAGAAACTGCAAAAGAAGGGTCATATAACCAAAAAGTTGGTTGGTGCCCGAAAGCACAACAATCTGCAAAAGAAGGGTCGTATAACAAGAAAGTGAGTTTTCCTTTCATCTTTCCCTCAAGAGTTATTTGTTGGACTCGTTTTTCCATGGTCCATTGTTAAAGTCTTCTAACATCTGAATGAATTCTAGGGATGTGCGGCTGCATAAGCTGGTCTTTATGGAAGATGTACTGCCAGATGGAACCGAAGTAGGATATTATTCACATGGAAAGGTGCAATGATTACAAGTCAATATATATATATATATATATACATATATATACCTTTTGGAGTTTATAGTTCATATTGCTTTCCATATGTAACAACTAAGCACTGTTTTTTATACAGAAGTTGCTCACGGGCTACAAAAAAGGTGGTCGTATATACTGTTGTTGCTGCAACAGTGAGGTATATTAAGTGAATTTTTTTTTCTTAAAATATCAAGTATCCTCTTGACAGATAAATAAATTCATAATGATTGATGAGCAGGTCACTGCATCACAATTTGAAGCTCATGCTGGTTGGGCAACACGACGCAAACCGTGAGTTACTGTTTCAACCAAACTCCTGCGTATTGCTCATTAACCTTTTTTTTTTTTTAAGCCATTGCAAAATTTAGCCTCATTTGTCTCTTATCTTTTTGCCCCACCAGTTACCAATACATCTACACATCGAATGGTGTATCTCTCCACGAGTTATCTGTTTCCCTGTCGAAAGGTCGGGAATTTTCTGCTCGTGATAATGATGACCTTTGCACAATCTGTGCAGATGGTGGGGATCTTCTGCTTTGTGATGGATGCCCAAGGGCCTTCCACATAGGTAAATATCTCTCTTTCTGAGTGATTACTAATCATTTGTTGCGTAGTGCTGTTCTTATCCTTCTGAATCATTCTCTAATTTTATTTCCACAGTAGTGGACTGTAAATTATTAACGAGTTTTATGCTCAAATAAGTCTGGGGCCAAAAGGATGACTTTGCTTGCAAAGGTGTTACTCAGGATAACTCATCAACTGTTTGCCTTTGTTCTTCTTGTGTGGTTCATCAAGTCGCAACTTTGGTTCCCTAAAGTCGTTAAGCATAAGATATCATGTCCTTCAGGATGCATCTTCAGTTCCCAAGTTATTAATATCATATAAAATCAACTTTCAATTAAGGGTGTGTTTGGGAAGTGATAAAACTTTTAGATGAATAGTTTTTGGTATAGAAGTTTTTGAACTTGGAGAAAATGATATGATATGATAGGAGTAATGATGAGGAGTAAAGAGAATAAAGTTAAAATAGATGGGTTAGTTGTATAGATAGTTGTGTAGAAATGATTGAAAAGTAGGGTGGTTGCAGAGGAAGATATAAAGAAATAATTTTAAAAAATAGGGTAGTTATATAGAGTGAAAACTTTTAGATTGAAAAGTTTTGATTTGAAAAGTTTTATATGCAACCAAACATGCCATAAATATTAAGAATATTTGTTTTATCAAGTAAGATGAATGGACATTGGTCACATGCGTAGTAAAAACTAAAATGGAACTGAAATTAGATCAAAACCCAGCCATTAATACAGTGCCTCAATACCCTACTCAACAGAACTTCAACTTTTGGGAAGTTGTAGTATTAAACTCTTTTTTTTTTCCCTCCTAAGTCCTAACAGCTTGAAGATTTGCCAAATAGATTTGTCTTTGTATATCATCTATCAATTTGACAATAAGGACACTGGGGCCCTGGGCACCAATAGTAATATCGGTAGTGAAGAAAAACCAATGTCTTTATTGGAATGTATTAGGGATATTTGGTTGCAAAGGGTCTTCTTTGCCTCTTTAACTAAATTTCTCATGGCACTATCAAAGGCAAGGCCCGCCTTTAATATAGATTTCCAGTGCATAGGGGACACATTCAGAATGGATATCTCAAGTGGCTCACTTTCAATTTTTCCATCCATCACCTGGGGAGAGCTTGATTCATCAAAGAGATCATATAGATGAGGGTGTAACCATGAGAAACAACAGATTAAAATTGTCACCAAGCTTCTATAGTCTAGGAAACCATATTCTTGTGTAACATTGGAAGGTGTTACTCTTTTTTGTTCTTAGCTGGAAGTAACTATTATCATTTATCTTTTGCTACTGGGCATATGACTATCAGCCGGATTATCTGGACATTTGAGTGGTTTTTTCATTTTCGTGGCTTGGATTGGAAGTAGTGGGGAATATGTGAAACGCTGAAACCTATCTTATAGGATTTTTGCAAATATGTCTATAAAGTTTGACCAATATTGCATGTGTTCCTAAATTTACCGCTATTGCAAATATACCCATAATATGTACATGAAATTGCAAGCGTGCTCATTCTGTTAGGACACCGTTAGAATTTTCCGTAAAATGACAATAATACCATTTAAGTCAAGTGATACATTTACAATTTTTGCAAATGTTATAAGTATATTTGCAAAAAAATCTAAAATAATAATATATGTAACAATATATAAAATAATGAAATAGCAAATATATCTATAGTATTTGGAAAATCGCAAGTGTATCATTTGGCTTAAAGGGCATTATCGTCATTTTACGAAAATTCTAACAGTGTCATAATGGAAGGGACACTTGCAATTTCATGCAAACTTTGTAGGCGTATTTGCAGTATTGGCAAACCTTATGCGAATATTTGCAAAAATCCCGGTGAAACAAATGCATAATATAGTAACATAAAAATACCTGAATTATTATATGACTATTGCAAATGATTGCATTGTTGATACTGTTTTGCCTTGTGAATGACCATGACACTAGAAACATAACATAGCTAATTGTGTAGTTTTTGAGGGTATTTTAAATGGGGATCTGTCCATTTACTATGCTAATCGCACTGCGATATGTATTTTTCATATAAATCAAGCCTGTACCATCTAGTCATTGTTTAGCTGCACATTATCCTTCTAAATTGATGCCTGCTTAAATGCATAGGCATTATGGAATCTTAATTGTCATATATCTCATGCATTTTTTTTTTTTTTTTGAAAAACTATATCTTTTGCATTAATTGGAAGGAATAGATGGTTGAAACTTCAAAAGCTAACCTGAAGGCTTCCCATATAATTCAAAATGTTAAAGGTTACTTATTTCGGGTTCTCTGAAAAATTTGCACTTTTTGACCTTTAAGTTTTATATTTGCAGCAGATGAATTTAACTTTCAGAAATTTGTAATCTAGTCCCTCCAGTAGAGGGAAGCCATAATGCTCTTAGCATACTATATGAAATGACCAAAATTCCTGTTAATCCCTAAATAAATATCTTGAATAATCAGATTAAAATTTGAAATATTTTTTCTTGTAGGAAATGCAATAAAAAATGAAATACAAAAAAAAAATCCAACTAAACAGTCCAGTCCATTTAGGTTTAGATAAAATTACTAAAAAGGTTATTCCAGTAATTTCATGTCAAAGATTAAAAGAGTTAAGCCTTGAATTAACTGGAGGGGAGGGATCATGAATGCAAATTTCTGAAACAGGAGGGACCAAATTGCGAATTTCTGCTGCAAATATGAAACTTAGGGTTAAAAAGTGCAAATGACACAGACTTGAGGGACCTATAAGCAAAAGCCCCTTGTTGTCTGTTGTATGGATCATAGAGTCGCAACCAGTTTTATTCAAAAGTGGAAAGATTAAAGCAATTGGACTAGTCTAATGCAGAGAATTCTACATAAGTGCTTGGTTACGTGAAGGGAAGGTGTTAAGTACCCATGACGCCCTATTCAAGAAGCTGGTAATTGGTTTGGGAATCATAAAAAAGCTCATGGGCATTTACTTAAACTCAGCAGATAGAATGTTTATTCTCAGATTTTATATGCCAGCAATTCAAGCATGCAAGAGTTTAAGCAATTCAATAATCTTAACTAAAATTTACATGAAATTCAAAAAAAAAGAGAAAAAATGCAA
Source organism: Annona cherimola (assembly GCA_030490835.1). Classification (NCBI taxonomy): domain Eukaryota; kingdom Viridiplantae; phylum Streptophyta; class Magnoliopsida; order Magnoliales; family Annonaceae; genus Annona; species Annona cherimola. The sequence goes on along the minus strand of CM059972.1, from coordinate 120,731,046 downwards.
TACCTATCTGGATTGGACTGTCTTATTGGTCCAGTTGTGAACAAGAAAGAATGTGGTTCGGTTGATATGCAGTTCCTTTATTTTTATAAAATCATTCAGAACTTGAAGAATGATCCAACCTCAGTTCAGTCCCAGGGAAAATTGAAAAAAGAACAACACGTAACGTCTAGTTAGTTTCCCAAGTCAGCAATGGATTCCTACGGCAATGCCTTCTTACCAAATCTCAACACACCATTTTGATAACGACTTACTGGGTAAAGTCAGGAGTTTAGAATTTTTACTCATTTGATGAATAAATTTAGAATTAAGGAAATATTTTATTATTATTATTATTATCATACCATGCCCACGTTGCGAGATAAAAATGTTTTGAACCAACAGTTGAAATAGTTGGACTTGAACTGAACATAAAAAGGTTTAAATCAGTTCGGTTTTTGATAACATTGATTTAGATTCGATGAACTTCCTCAACCACAAACAAAAGGCCCGGGTTCTCAATTCCTTGAAGAACAGTGTTGTGTCAGACTGTCAGTTGCCTAGTGGTTGAAGAAATCCTCTTCTCCATTTGCCTTTCTCTTCAAAGATATTCAAGATATCCTTCAAAACTAGTTGGTGTTAATGCTTTTGAGTTTGGAATCCTTTCTCACACATTGTACAAAGCCTCTTTCTCCAAGGCTAGAGCACCATCAGATGACAAAAGGCAACACCAAACTGGAGGTGAATCCTAGGCCCAGCCTGTCGAATCTGAGAAAAATCAGTGCTTGGGCTTGGATGTTGAAAGCCCTAACCCGAGGAACCTGATTTCTAAATAGGATTAGGGTTAGAAGGTTCTGATTTTTCTTTTTTGTATTTACTATAATATAAAATATATTGTATACAAACAATCTAAGCAACATTGCTTTATATTTGAATACGTGTTTTATATTGAAACTATAATATAGGTAAATTATATTATTTTTGTTTACATTTAAGATGTGCTTGGTATGATGAGAATGGGGAATGGAATGGATACAATAGAGGTAAAGTAGGAATAAAGTAAAAATAGAGTGGGTATTTGTGGGGAAAATATGAGGAAATGATTAGAATATTGGGGTAAAAATGGACAAAGGTAAAGCAATTGTGCAATTAATATGTTAACTTTTGGTATTTGTTATTCCCATTATCATCATACCGAACACACCCTTATATTTATGTTTGTATTATTTACTTTTACATTGGTCAGATTTCTTCCTTTATCTTATTTTGAAAAGGTAAATTCTCTTCTTAAAAAATATTATTCATTGCTACGCTTTTCATAAATTTAATTAGATGATGTACTACTATTTTTGCTTACATGATATTTTTTTTTTCTTTTGGATAACAGCTTACATGATTTGTTAGTTATTATAAACTCACGTGAAAATTAAAACTTGTCACATGTAAACTCAAATGAAAAGTTGTCAACCTGAATCCAACCTAAACCTGATTTACAAAAAGACTTAGGGTTTAAGTTTTACAAATAGGGTTGGAGTTAGGGTTAGGGTTAGGGTTGAAGCAAGCTCGAGGTTTAGGAACCCGAGTTACACTCCTACCTCAATTTATAGATGTCGGAGCAGCAAACTTGTGAAATTATAGAATAGAAGAGGTATTTGGGTTTAAGACCTTGGGTTTAAGACCTCAGCTAGGGTTTCTTTCTAGCGTTTTTCATGACATCCTCTCATTCTTCTTTAAGAGGATGTGCCACTGTTCAAATGAGGGCGATCTTTATAAAGCCCATATGCAGCTAAAACTCAGGAAATTTGCATAGAAACCTAGGGTCAAACAGTGTTTGAAAACAACATTAAGGAAAAATGCATAATGAATTCCAACCAAATGAATGCTGCCTGGCTGGACTAAAATTTTTTGAAAACCAACCCTAGTCAATATGGGGTGTCCACACCCCTGCTTTTATTGGAGGTTATGGAAATCTTTCCCATTGGTATCCGTATTGTTAGAATTGTGGTGATGCCTTTATTACAGTCCTTTGGGTTTGTTTTTGTGAGAAAGTATCATGTTGCTGAGGCCAACATCAATAATAGTCTTTCTCATGCCAGTGGCATCTCTATTTCTGTGATTTTCATTTTACAATTTCTAGCAATGATGGAAACTACAATGATAGTCTTTTTTACTGATTCTCAATTACTGTAGTTCCAGTTCTTTCATTTTTTGGTCAAAGAAATGGGTGTGCCTACGTGTAGAGAATGTATTGCCTACTGTTTTTTTGAATGTCAACTTCAGATGAATGACCTACTTCTGATCAGAATTTTCTTTACCTATGATTGCTTTTGCATGTTGTGTGGTATTCATTCTCTCATTCATGTACTTAATTTCAATATGCTTTAGACTAGCATTCAATTCAAGGCCTTCAGTAGCTATCCTTATTCCATTGTCCCATACAGAGAGGTACATGTTTCATCAGATCCTTTAATTGGCACTTCTTTTGCATTGCCCTCAAGCAATTATGAACTTTTTATCATATTTTATTGTGCTTTTATTTTTATTGTGGTTTCTCTCATTTTCCATTTATTTGCTGTGTTAATCCTGAATGGCTTGTCTGTCGTTACTTTTGCAGCTTGTGCAGAGCTTTCATGCATTCCCCAGGATGATTGGTATTGTCGATACTGCCAGAGGATGTTTGAAAAAGAGAAATTTGTAGAATACAATGATAATGCTTTGGCAGCTGGGAGGGTTCTAGGAGTTGATCCTATAGAACAGATAACTAAGCGATGCATTCGTATTGTCCAGACACCTGAGGCTGATGTTACTGTCTGTGTTTTATGCAGGTTTGCTTGCTTATTCAAGATATGTAAAATTGCTCAGTACTTGTACACTGAGTATAGTTTGCTGTGTTTAATGATTTACCTCTTATGCTGTCTTTTAAATTGTTTTGATGGTTCAATACTCTTTATTTTTCTCATTTAAACCTTGTTTTCTTTATCTTGGATGCAATCAGATGCCATGATTTCACAAAATCAGGTTTTGGTCCACGGACGGTTCTGCTTTGTGACCAAGTATTTTTCTGATCCTTCTGTAGTCTATTTTTCTTTAAAGGCTTATGAAATACTGACTTGCACGTTTTTCCATATCTGTAATCAATTATTACATTTTAGGATTCATCTGGTTGGATTTTTAATCTTCTTGCAGTGCGAGAAGGAATATCATGTTGGGTGTTTGAAGGAACATAAAATGGCAGATTTAAAGGTTTACTTATTCCTCTACCTTTTTTATTTGCAACTTCATGTAGGCAATTTTGATATTTACACTAGCCTTTCTCTTAGCCATGAATGTGCTTCTATGTATTCATTTATTAATGCAAACAACATAACAGGAATTGCCGAAAAAGGAGTGGTTCTGTTGCACATCTTGCAGTGATATTCATGCAACTTTGGAGAACTTGCTTTATCATGGGTTTGAAAAGCTCCCAGATTCACTGTCGGACGTAATAAAGAAGAAATGTGAGGGAAAAACTCTGGATGATGGCACTGGTCTTGATGTCAGATGGAGGCTTCTTAGTGGAAAATTTGTTTCTCCAGATAGCAGGTTTCTGCTCTCTAAAGCTGTTACTATCTTTCATGTAAGTATTTATCAATTTTACAATCATTTTTTTTTCCTGGTGTGTTAAAGCTGTTTCTGTTGTTCGAAAACTGCATGAAATGCTGATCGATCTATTTATGTTGTCTTACAACAAAATCTGGCAGCTGTAGTTTGACCCTACAGTTGGTGATTAAACAAAGGGTTAGACACCATCAAGGGTGTGGAGGTGGCATTTACTATTCGTTTTGTCAATCTGTCTAGGCAATTGAAATCTGGCAGTTCACGGCTAATTGTGATCAGTCTCATGCCACAAAAAGGTGCTAATACTGAAGACCTTCATTTGTTGAGCCATCAAAAGGCCTACCATATCAACCAAAATACCAAATGCATGAAGTCTAATTTATGGGCATGGCTTCCTCTTTGATTGTATCAGCTGATGATTTGACTCCATGATTTTCATTGGAGGGTCAACTTTTTGCTCTTGATGTTTGTAACATATTGCTCATAGTAGGTCGCCTTTGAGGGTAGAAATGTTATAAATACATGCTAATAATTATTAGCGTCTGAAAGTTTGAAAAGTATATCAGATATTGCAAATATTAGGGAATTACCATATTTTTGAAAAGGAGTTCTGAAAATATTTGTTATCAAACAAACATTTAAACTTGAAACCAAGGTTCTCCTGATTGATATTATCAGCAGTGTATCACTGATAAATATTTAATTTTTATATTGATGAAGGTAAAATATCAAAAGAAAAAGGAGAGAAGTTGGTGGCAATATTACTGATATTGATCTCCATTTTTCCGAGTATTCCTATCTATTGCAAGTAATGTCACCAGTTTTTTTGATTTTATATCCTCTAACAATGAACTAGCTTATCCAACTTATCCATAACAGGAAACGGGGACATGCCAACTGACAACTGAATTCAAATTTATAAAACCTTTTCATTTGTCTTCACCTAGTAGAAGTGCTTATTCAATGGATTTTTGTGGATCGAAGTCATTTTAGGTTCTTGATCCAAAGAGTGCATGAGCAATTTCTCAAATCCAATTGGGACTGGGCTATGTCTGTGCTTGGGCTCAGCAAATTGCAAATTTCGAATGAGCCTGTTGTAAAGTGACCCTAGGAAGCCTGTTGACAGCACTAGAGGAATTTGTCGCATCAGTGTCCTAAGCATGCCAACAATGGGTATTTCTTTCCTTCTGAAATGCTTATATTGTGCTTGAAGAATGTCAGTATGCTGCAACAAGCTGTTGGTTGGATTCTATTTGAGAACATTTGGCAATATGTTCTCTCTTGATTTTCTTTTCATTTTGCATGCAGGAATCGTTTGACCCTATAATCAATTCAACTTCAGGCAAAGATTTGATACCTTCCATGGTTTATGGGTGAGGATTTTTCCACCTGTGCTGTGGATCATTTCATTTGCTGCCCGTGTGCTGTGCATTGAGTTATTTGTTTTCTTTTACCATATGTTGTTGTTAAATTAATTCGGTTTAATTGTTTCTGCAGTAGAAACACAAGAGACCAAGAATTTGGAGGGATGTTTTGTGTGGTTTTGACAGTAAAGTATGAAGTCTTCTACTAAGTTCTGAGATCACTACCTATTACTGCTGTTGATACATTATGACTTATGTCTTTTGTTGTGCAGCTCAACTGTTGTTTGTGCTGGCGTTCTTCGGATTTTTGGTCAAGAAGTTGCAGAACTTCCATTAGTCGCAACTAGTGCCGAAAAGCAAGGACAGGTGATGTTTCCGTTAATCCATTTCTTCTTGCATTGTCGACTGGTACAGCATTCAACTTGCATGTGTTCTTACAGTAAAGCCTTGCTGTTAATCAATGTTTTCTCACTGCAATGTGCTGTTTGTGATTTATTTCAGCAGTTTTTTAGAAGAATGCCTTTTCCTTGCTTTTGATTTTGAAGCATTGGTCCAACTTTGTCTTTTATGTTGCCTTGTTCTTGCGTCCAAGAGACAATTTTGCCCCCCTTTCCACACACTAACATGGAGAAATCTTATTTATAACAAAAATAGATGCCTATGGATAAAGTTGTTTTGCAAATGGGTAATGGGTGGACGATGCATCCCAATGCTTCCAAACTATTTTCCTATAGCAAATATAAATCAGCTGAAATATCAAGCCAATCCACTTATCAGGTGGGTTAAACCAAAATAAAAAGCAAGAAAAAAAAATGCAACTTCCCTTCCCTGGATTGCTTTTTTCGCTATCAATTTGTGATTTTTTTCTTAGCAATTGCACTAGTGGGTTGAGTGACATTTTTTACCAGTCGTGCCATAACAGAAATGTTACCGTCTTACAGTGTGCAATGTTACCACAATTTTTAAAAGGCTATTTTCATACCTCAAACCCATGCCACCAAGGATGAAGGTGATAAACCCTTTCTTGGCTATGAAAATTAAAGGGAAATTTCCAAATATTCCCATAAATTTACCCCTAATTCTTTACATACCCACAATTTTTCAAAAATTCCTCCCCTACCAACAAATTTTCTCTAAAATTCCTCCCATGCCCATGATATTATCGTCCGTCAGCTGCATTTAAAATTTCGAATTTTTTTTTTTGGGTTTTTAATTCTTTTAAAATGCCCAAATTACCCCTCCATCAGATGAGCATAGAGGTGATGCTGGATCTGGTGTTTGGGGTTTTTTTTTGCCGGATTCCACTTGAGGTGCTCCAGTTTGGAGTAGCTGGACTCTGCAATACTTTGGTAGAAAATGATTAACCATGGCTCATCTGTCGCGACGGACTGAAAAAAAAGCACAAAATCAGCAAAATTGGTTGGCAAGTTTTGCTTGACGTGATGCCCGTCTGAAGAGGCCAGATTTGGGGAATATTATGGCATGAGGAAATCTCTGGCCATTGGCAGATCGACACGGGGGGGGGGGGCGGGGCAGTCCAGTTGCTGGAAAAAAAGCATGCAGTGACGGGTGGAGCAGCATCACCGGCTGTAGCTTGGTTCATTGCTGATGTATGAAACATTGCAGCCATGAGAGAACTCGAGGAAGAGGAAGCTTCGCTGGATAGGGATGACGCTGCGAGTTTTGAGGATTTCAGATTTGTGGGTTTTCACTGGAGTTGTAACAAGTGATCAGTACAGCCATGTGTTGCTAGATTTTGAGCCCAAAATCAGCATGGCGCATAATTTTCCCGTAAAAAATTTGCCAAATCCATTGAAGATGGGTGCTGGAAAGGTGATTTGTGATAGCAGCCATCAAAAGAGGTACAAAAGACGATGATGGCAGGCTGTACGTAGAAAACCAATTTCGGCAACAAGGAGGGTATCTTAATAATTGCTCCTCGTGGTCACAGCAACTAACAGCCTAACACCCTTTATAACGGCTTGGGTAAGAGGAATTTTGAGGAAAATTCATCGGTATAAAAAGGAATTTTTGAAAATCATGAGTATATGAGGAATTAGGGTGGAAATTTGTTGGTATATTTGGGAATTCTCCAAAATTAAATCCTGGCGAATTTTGGTTTGACTGGCTTAACCTGACCAGTTAAACCTCTCAAACCCAGTATGTTCACAGGCTTTGCGGTATTAGTTTGAAGTAATAGAAGGGCTTCACTTTAAAAACAGATGAATAGCCTGGAACTATTCCTTGTTAGCATGACAAGAACAAGGTAATCAAGGTCAATAGTTCCAAATGGTCATGAACAAGTTTGCAAAATTTTCCACCATTTTACTTGAAATAATATTACCATTTTCATTAAAAAATGCAAAAAACTTTCTTTATGAAACAGTAAAATTTTGCTTTCCGTATGTACTTGTGGAATGCAAGTGTGAATGCCAACACAGATATTAGCATTTGAGAGGGTTAACTATTAACAAGATTAAATAATTCCCTTTGTCACAGTCATTGGGTTGTTCTAGGTTTGGTCATCCCCAGCAATAAATAATTCTGGTTAAAGCTGGGTTCTGACAATCGGCCTTCTCAACTTGGTTTAGGTTTGCATCAATTGTGACCTAATTTTGAATTAACATCAGGTTGACATTATTCGAAGGCTATGATTGGCTAATCAGTAAACAGAGAAAACACAAAAACGGTGGCTACACTGTGAAATGTACGAAAAAGTTGCAGATAAGAAAGAGCTGTTGAATGGTGATGGTATTTATGTACATTTCAATCGACAATCGTGTATTAGTATCACAGGCAATTTGGCTGCAATGGAATATAGGCTTGTTATCTCTCTTCTTTTGTGCTATTTGTATGGTCTTTCTTAGTTATTGTTTGTTATTTTCAGCCATTTCAGGTTGCCGTGATAATATTGCCATTGCCCTAAACCACCATACCATTATTAAATCTTTGTGGGTGGGTATTGGGCGGAGCAATGCTTCCTAACATCCCAACAACAAAGATCAAATAATCATAGCTTCGCTTCCAAAAGCAAAATGGAACTGATCACACTTTGTACTGTTTTATAGGGTTTTTTCCAGGTATTATTCTCATGCATTGAGTCTCTTCTGAGGTCCTTGAATGTGAGAAATGTATTTCTTCCAGCTGCTGAAGAAGCTGAATCAATCTGGACAAATAGATTTGGCTTCAAGAAGATAAGCCAGGATGAGGTAGGCTCCTAGTTCCTGCAGGGATATATTGTATAGGCGTATGAGTTGTGCCACCTACCCACTTCATGATTTTATCAACTTTGATTTACTGCCCAGTAATCACTGTTAAGTATGACATCACGGTTAGACCTGCCACGCAATGTACTCTATCACATAAACACTTGAATCAGTGTATGACTGCATTCTTCTCACCGACTTGGTCCTGCAGTTTGTGTCACTGCGGTGGTTTTAAAGTGGTAACCGTGAGCTTTTGTTCTCGCAGCTGAGCAAGTATGCAAAGGATTCCCGTATGATGATCTTTCAAGGAACATCAATGCTACACAAGTCAATTCTCGAGTATCAGGACATGGCTACTATCTCAACCCTGAAGGAAGCTGATGAAGTTAAATCTGACCTGCTGGAGCCGGTCTAGCTGCTATTTCATGGCGGCTCTCTCTTGCGGAGGGGTTATTGTATGTTGGTAATTAATGTACAGGAAAAAATAGTGCGCGCCCTATTCTGGCTTGCAATGCCTCTGCAGCAGCAGCAGCAGCAACTGGAGATATCCACAGATTCAGATTTTAACCTGGGCCTGGAACGGAGCCGAGCAAACTGCCTGTGTATTCCAGTGAAAAAATTAACAGAGGTTTTGCAGTTTTTTGAGAATTGCTGGGGCATTCCACTCCATCTTCTTTTGTTCGTTGTTTTTTTTCTTTTAATGCATTGCAGTGATTAGTGATGCTTTCCACTTGCTGATTAACCTCCATATGTTTTCTGGCGACGGGGCTTTATTTAAAGACAAAATGCTAAAGCCAAGTATGGTTTTGTACGCAAATAACTCGTGAAAATTTAGGAGGCGGCAGGCCAGACCGTAGAAAACCATGGCTTACGAACCGAATGCAAGGCCCATCTCCCTATTCTCGAACCCTCAACAGGTAGAAGAATGTCTCAACCAGACCATTCATAACTGGGCAAGCGGCAACCACCGTTTATGGATGGGGGTTGGATTAGAAAGCCTTGCCTCCCTCGAAAGTGACAACCTGTCATTCCTAGTCGAGGAGTGAAAGTGGACAAAGACCACGTTCTTTGCCTCATCACAAGTTAAAAAGAGTTCCACAGGTGGTTTCGTCAACCTCAGCGCACACAATTTGTGATTCAACAGAAAACGGCTCTCGTGCTTAGTAGGCAGAGCCATCATCTGCCTGAGCACCGCTTTCACTCCCGTTTTCTTGCAGGATGGGGTGGTAATTTCTCCTCGGGTCCACCACCACCACCCTGTCCAGCTTTGTTACCGCCCGTGTCAGCCAAAATGAGGAAAAATAAACGGGAGAATTACACGAATGCACAATAAATACAAAATTTGGAAGTAGGTTTTTGGCTCAAAGATAAAAACGATACATGAAAATTTGGAAGTACTTTTGATAGGATTAGGGGAAATTTAGGTTGGAAATCCATGTTGAATCATTCCAAAATTTTGAAGTCGGGTTGGGCAGCCCAGTCCCTGAAACTGGGCTGGGGTTGACTCTAGCCCAAATCTGTCGCACCCCTAAGATTCGTGCGAGAGAGTACCGTTGAATTCTCCCAAGCAAACACCTTCCGTGAGAGTAACGCTAATAAAACAGATGCCTTAGTGATTTTATGGATTTGAAGCTCAATAGCACTGGTTGGATTAACATATTATGTATTGTTTGACTGTGGATGGCATCATCTACTAGAATTCAGTTACATTCTTATCAGTAATAACGAATAATAGTGTACCCAAACTGTCTACATTCTTTTGAGGATAAAACTGCCAGCTTTGAACCCAAGGAAAAAGGTAGGGTGGACTACATCAGGTATCTCTACCAAGCTGAGAAGTTGGAGACGAAGTGGATTACATGTCAACAATAAATGCAAGTAATGTTAAGGTGATGAATGCCCAAAATGACAAAAGACAGCATTGATTTGAATGCCCACCATTGATTTGAATATTCAAAATGAAGCTCCCAGAGTAACTCTTAATCCCCATGAATTGTGTACCGCTCCCATTTCTTCGTTGGGTCATAAATCTGTCATCAAAGACAGCACAGATTGAACATCTATTAATAACTGTTTGGAATAAATAAATAAATCTGCCGTAGTTAGGTAGACATTAAAATCACCAAGTTCAGAGTTTCAAAAAACCAACTACAAGATCATTTACTAAAGTATATGCATGACCAGGATGAGAAAAAGCAGAAAGGTACCTCCCATCTAGAAGCAGGAAAAATGTGCTTGTTTTTCTCATACCAATGTCTCTCAACAACCTTCCCAGCGTGGGACTGCACAAAGTTGTGAGAGAAGAGTAAGCTTTCTAGTCCGACGGGCTGAACACTTCCACAAAATTATTATAGGTTGAATGATGCAGCGTTAAATACACATTAGGACAGCACTACTAACACCATATACATCTCATGCGAACCATTCTTTGACATCAGATAATCAACCAGATCAACATGTGATGATTTAATATCATCACTTGAAGGCCAGAATCATCAAGTTCTCCTTTGCAAAAGACTAGTTTTGTCATCAACATCCTTTGTTCTTATCTCCAACATCCATTATTTGAATTTCAAAAAAGAGGTACACAACCTGTGCATGTGTGTTATATAGGAAACTATGTCAGAGTATGAAAAAAAAAGAAGAAGAAATGTCATCCGCCAATATAAAACCACAGGTTCTTCCATGATTAATTAAAATAAAGCACCCATGATCATCCTTAGCCCAAAAGTTTAAAGAACTACTAGAATAACAGAATTCTTCCTGTTCATAGTTAAAACATGCAAATCAATTAAAAGGTGCTTAAGAGAGAGATGATAAAGCTCAGGGAAGCACAAAGAAAAATAAACATCGTGTTCACTTGAACAACCTAAGGACAAGTGGAACATTATTTGCAGAAGTAACATCAAATAGTTTTACCGAAAGATGATGATTCTCATGTCAAGAATGATTTGCTCCGCACCAAATTCATGACCAGATATGAACAGGTAGGCCAAAGATCAGAGTAGACCTTGGCTTTAGCAGGCCATTATAAGTCAATATGTCCTTTGCAGCATTTGTGACTTTTGAAATGTCCATTTTTAGGTCTACTCAAGAGAAGTGAAAAATGATTCATTGAATATAATATCAAGGAAATGTCAATGTCGCCAATTTATAAATAGGAGAGGAGCTGGAAAACATGATCTGTTGAGGGGAAATTGAGAGAGGCTATGCACCTAAGGACCAAAAAATAAGCATGATTTTGAAATTTGATCGCATCACCTACAAGGAGGTAACTAGTTGAAGCACCACAGTGTGCTTATGGCAGCAGCAGCTACAAGCCTACATGTAGACATTCATGCGAGATATTTCGATTTTGAGTTCGGCAAAACAAGTTAAAAGGAAAAAAGGACTATATCTCCTCTAACATTCATAGCATATGAAGGATCTTATGTTAAGCATTCAAGCTCCAAACATTTGGCTAGATCTAAATATCGACAAAACATAAAAAGGAGTGAAGATAAGAACCTCATCCTTTTCTATAGTTGCGTCAGCAATTGTCCGTACATCCTCATGAACATCAAAGTGGAAAAGCTGGAAAAGAGAATGCAAAAGGAAGTGAATTGATAAGCTAGTCAGGAAAAGAATAAGCACCAAAGAATCAAGGAATGCATGATTCACATGAAAAGATACAAAGAAATATTCTTGTGCTGCAAAATGAAAACATGGCCGCCAAATCAAGAACCACTGCAAGCAAAAATGCAAGCATTGCCCAGCACTTGATAAGTTAAAAATGATATTGAGACTACAGACACAGCACTATATGTAAATTGTTAAAACCCAAACTGCAGCCACTCCGTGAAAAAAGCACAATTTCACATGATATGTGATGAAGATCAGATGTGATACGGACCATGTAGAAAAAATAATTAAGAGATACGGATATTGAAGAATGCTGTACAAGTTTCGCTGCTGCAATTTAATAATCAGTGTTTCAGATCTCAAATATGGAAGATCAAGTTGCAATGGAACTTCAGTAGAATAATCTCTATGTGAAAGAAGAAAAAAGAACAGAATGTGCAAGTAAAACGGAAAGATTTTACGTAAAAACAGAAAATATAGCCAAACTCAGTTACTTCTTTCCATAAACAAAAGCTGCTTGTAACATAGAGAGTCAATGCTATACTAAAATGCATCTAACACCTTTTTCTAAAAGACTGCCCTTAGCTATATGAGGTTTGCGAGAATTACCGGTCCACTTTTGCCCCTTGCTTTGTTGATGATTAATTCATAAAAACTATGTTGCTGAATTCACAAAACCACAGAAACAAGAAACAGAGTACTTAAATCAGTAAACATCATTCAGAATAGTCTGATCAAACTCTTAAGTCACAACAGTCTCACATGAGGAATGATTAAGTCTTCTTTTACATAAAGGAGGTTCTCCACTGAGGTTGTCCGAATCTCTCGAAACTCAGGTGCAAGCTGTTGCTGAACAGCCCGGAGAAATTCTCCAATACTATCACCTTTACGAACCTGTTGAATCTCCAGGGAGAAAAAGTTAATGTAGAGAAGAACATCAAACTAATAACTAAAACCAATACTACGTAGCTGCCTCTAATTACTAGCCTGAATCACTCTCCTGTGGCCAGCTCCATCCCAATAACTATAAGTAATTTCAAGTGGCTCATCTGAAATGTAACAGATAAGCTATATAAGTGCTATTGTCAATATTTCCAAAGCAAAAATGGAAATCAAAAGATGGGTTTTCAGCAAAGACATACTTCGGATCAGCTCCTGTTCACAGAGCCACTGCCTTCGCAACTGTTCCCTTTCAGCTTGTTCCTCTGCTTCTCGTTCACTAAAAGATTAACCTCAGGATCCACAAGTTCATTTGTCAAAATACAAACAACTGGAAATATTTCTTCTTTTCAAATGAAAATGGAAGTCATACAGACAACTTGAGAGATGTAATACCTATCTGGCAAAAAACTCGTCTCCACTGTTGGATCCTTTCCAAATTTACCATGGCCTAACCTCTTAGATTCTTGGCTGTCTGCAACAGGCGTAAGTGTTACGTAAGGAAAAGGCAAACAAATTGACAGTCCATCAAACAACTCTAAACACAGCTACTAGAAAAAAAATCTTTTCCTTAACCAGGAGTAGAAAAAAGAAGCAATGACAAGAAGTTCACAGTTCTCAAAATAATGTCCAAGTTCTTGGGAGAAGCATGCTTACTGTTATCTGCATCACCTTCACTTTCATTCTCAATCTCAATATCATCGGAGAAGGACAAGCGTGGATTCCCTTTTATCCTCCTCTTTTTCCTCTTTAATAATTGAAGTTCTTCCTCCCTACAGATCCATGAACATGATCACTGTCAATGCCTGGTAGAAACAAAAATATTGAAAAAACAAAGCATGCAAATTGCAGATCATCCACTTACTCTTGTTGCAGCTTTTGCAGCTTCTCTTTCTCTTCTTCTTCAACCTTGTTCCGAATATTCACCCTCTAGACAGCAAAGAACAGAAGATTCAAAAAAATAAACATTAAAAAATAAAAGATCAGAATATGCTCCGATCTTGAGCATGCATCGTTGCATGAGAGTATTTTTCCATGTGACAAATTGAGGGCAATGCTACCTTCTCAACGTATTGTTCTCTAGTCACAAGCCCAATAGTTTCCTTCTTAAATGCAGTCTCAAGGATCTGAAAAGTGTCAAAAGTAAAAAATGGTAATGAAATCAGTAAACATGATGAAATCATGCATACTATTCTTGAAAATTTGCATATGCTAAAATCCAATGTGCATGCATGCACCTCCTAATGCTTTTCATGACCATCATGTGCATGAGATAAGATGAAACACGAAGTTATGCCCACAAATGCTGAGCTAGAAACTAATTTCAAAAAATAACATCAAAGAATAAAGCCTTTAACAAAAGGGATTAAATCTCAGACAAAGCTGCTAACAGAAGGGCAACGCACGCCAGAATTCCATCATGCCAATTAGTCCGCAGTCTGTCAACATATGTTAGGAAACTAACTTGGATGGTTGCAATTCATGGTGAGTAAAAATATACCAATTATTCCCGAACTAAAAGAAACGTAATGAAATGATATTGTTTTTTAGAGAGAGGAGAGAAACTATGGAAAGCATCCATTTATCTATGAAAGATATTCATTAAATTTTCTCAAAATAGAAGCAGAAAATCTCATGCAACCATTTTTTTATTTTCAGCCAAACCAATTTCTCTGCATGCTTTCTTGCCTCTGCTCATCATTCCACCCTTCTTTGCACGGTACAAAGTTTTAGCATAATCTGCACACAAATGTCACCGATCTAAGGTCTCCATTGGAAGGGCAAGATGTACACAGCCTCGCTTCTGTTTGTTGGCAGCGTTGTTTCCCCAAGCTGCACTCATACCAGTAAGAACACAACAAAAAAGCCTCACTGCTGCAGCAGGCCAAACCCTTGCCCACACAGTACTACAATGATATCACATTTTGTGTAATTAGTTTGAAGAAAAGGACCCACAAGTTTCTTCACATATCGAAATCAACACATATCAAGATAATTCAGCTGGGGTATACAAGTCCTCGGGGTGTTCCCATGTGCATGCATGGATGTAGCCCTTCCTTTCTGTTAGCATGTTGTATCAACTACGCATCTCAACCACAAGAAACAACACCCCTCCAAAAGCACTCTCAAAGGCCGATTCCTGGGAAGTTCACAATCTTCCAGACAAATCATGCGTTGTCCTCATTCATTCAAAGCAGATAATTATCCAGATGGGGTATTTCGGTCCTTGAATGACGAGATTCTAGCTCAGCCTTTCTTTCTCTCACTCAAAGATATCCCAAATCTTGTTGGCCGCAAATATAGCCCTCAAAAGTACAAGGCAATGCCGAATTTGGTAGAAAACTAGATAGTTGACATTTAACAATCACTCCATCTATCTTATATCATATCTAGCCAACATGAATGAAATTCACAGCTATCTCTCAATCGTTTGGAGGATTCATACGTTGAAAAAAATATTTTAAAAGCTAAAAGAAAATAACAAGATCTTCCCTATTCAAAACAACAAAATTTCAAATAAAATAAAATAATTGATTCTGCAGGCCAAGATTTCCCTTTTTTTTTTTTTTTCCTTACCTCGGAAGTGCCAGAACCGAACTGGAGGAGGCCGGTCTGTCCACCGGAGGAAGATTTCTTGTTCTTGAGCTCCTCGATTTTGCGGCGCTCCGCTTCCCTCTGCTTCTCCAGCCTCCTTATCCTCACCGCATCCTGCGCCGTCCCCACATACCCATCTCCCATGCCCGCCATCGTCTCCCTCTCTCTCTCTCGGATTCTCCCTCCCTCTCTCTTACCCTCTGGAAGGCAGTCTCTTGCGTTCTCGTTCCTCCCTCGCTCTGTCTTTTATCGCCTTCAGGTCGGATTCGGGTTCTCGAGCTGGGTTTCAGATACCCGGAGTAAACATGGGTGTGTACGGACAGTAATAAAACTTTTGATAAAAAATTTTAAAATAATAAAAAATAATGTGATATGATAAATGTAACAATGAGAAGTAAAAAAAAATAAAATTGAAATAGATAATTTGTTATATGAATAATTGTGTATAAATAATTAAAGATAGGGTAGTTGTATAGAAAAATATGAAAAAATAATTAAAATAAGATAATTATAAAAAGTGAAAAGTTTTAGATTAAAAAATTCTTAGTTTGAAACTTTTTTATAAATAACAACTATACTGGGTGTCTAAATCAGGTCGCATTTAGACCTTTGTTGAATATTAAGGTTTCAAACATGATAGTTTTCTTATGGTGAGGATGGGATGCATATAAAAGTATTATTACATATTCTAAATGAGATAATTCATATATTCTAAATGAGACAATTCATATAAAAAAGTTATTATTTTTATATAAAAAATTTAATAAATTTGTCTTTAATTTTTAAAAATTTTTTAAGAACAATTTCTTATGTACTTGTAATGTTTTACAAAAATTTTCTTCGATTCACAAGATTTTACATTAAATTCATTCTTCTAGTGTCTACACCATAAAAACTTCCATTATCTATCTAATAAAAACTGTTTTGTCCATCCAAATTTTAATAATTAAAATAACTCAAAATCAATTTGCAGACAATAAACCCGTTTGATTCCATTTTTCAAGCCAAAAAAATTTTGGAAACTAAAATTTTCAAGCAACAACAATTTCGAGCATGTAAATGAAATTTGCATGGGTAAAATACTCTTTCAATTAAGGGTGTGTTTGTTTAGGGCAAAAAAGTGTCAACTAAAACTTTTCACTCTTCATAATTACTCTATTTTTTAATTATTTTTTCACATTTTTCTATACAAACTACCCTACTTTTCAATCATTTATACACAACTACCCATACAACTAACCTATCTATTTTAACTTTATTCTCTTTACTCCTCATCATTACTCCCATTATATCACATCACTTTCTATTGATTTGACAACTTCTACTCCAAAAACTTTTCATCAAAAGTTTTACCTCTAACCAAACACACCTTAAGTGGATAACGATAATTTTGACAGTACCAGTACGAGGGAAGTTTATAGTAAAATATTATAATATAAAAGAAAATTATAAAATATTATTAGAAATTAGGGATAAATGTTGTAGATATAAAAGAAAATTTTCTTTTTTAATAATATCGATCTCCGTTACATCCGATCTCATTGCATCATGAGCATACACAGAATTTACATATTGCTTGCTGCACACTACGGAAATGGAAACCAACCCAATATTGTTTAAAATGTTACTAAGATCCATTTATGGCTAATGCGCGTGGCTACACTTTCATCAACTTTTTTTTATTTTTTATTTTATGAACGCCTACACTTTCATCAATTGTTTCTTCATCTAATGTAGGTAACATAATTTAAAAAGTTCACTAAAGGTGTGTTTGGTGAGCGTAAAAATGATAATCAAAACTTTTCAATTTAAAACTCTTTACTCTTCGTAACTATCTTTTTTTAATTATTTTTTTCATATTTTTCTATACAAACAATACTACTTTTTAATCATTTCAGTACAACTATTCATACAATTAACCTATCTATTTTAACTTTATTATATTTATACCTCATCATTATCCATATTATATCACATCATTTTCTCAACTTGAAAACTTTTACTCTTTCATGGAAAAATTTTATCAACTTAACAACTTCCACTCTTTCGTGTAAAAATTTTACGATCCACCAAACATACTCCAAGGCTATTTACATGTCACGTGCCCTTCCACGGATTTATTGTAACTGTCACATCATTACCAAACACATCATATCACTTCATCGTTTAAAAAACAAAAAGATGAACTACTGAACAAATTTTGCCTTAATATCAAAGGGACACTATTTGGTGCACTTGCTGGTCCACTAAGCTTCAGTGCATTTGGGTACAAAAATTTATTTATTATTACTTTTTTGAAAATTTTTTATAGTTATTAATCTAGATGTATTTAATATATATATATATATCAATTTTTATCATTTTTAGATATTTTGTTTGTATTTTTTTTTTATTTTTCAAAACCAATGGCATATTCATAATTCAAAATAATGAAAATGCCGCTGATTATGAAAAATCTAAAAATACAGATCTCTAAAAGTGGTAAAATTTGATGTATGTGTTAAATATATTTAGATTAACAGTTATATAAAAAAATTTAAAATAATTTTTTACAATAAGTATACCGAAGCTTAGTGCACACAGGTGCGTAGAATCAAATACCAATATGAAACACGTCTTAGCATTACTTTGCATGCATTTGGCATGGGAATGCCTTCCCTCCCCAACTAATCTACACAGTTTCAAAATTCCCAAAAATGACATGAAGAAATGACTTTCATGTTTTTTTTAAAAATATACTATTCTCTTAGATGAAGGAGCAATTGAATTAATGGAAGACAAAAGAGAAAAATAAGATAGATACCCTTGTCCAACTTTAAACCTGAACTTAAAACTATGCATTTTTTAATGAAAAAAACTATGCATGTTTTTGTACACACACATTAAACAATTTGGTTCTCCAAATGAATCTCATATTCTCGCAGTTCACACGTGGAAAAAGCATGGGATGGGATGGAATGGAATGTCATATTTTCAATATATTTTTACCTATTCCCAACATATTTTTACTTATTTCCAATATGCCTTTCTCATTCCAAATACATCTGTGCTCATTCTCAAATTCTAATTCTATCCTCATCACATTCTCTCTCTGTGAAAGCTCAGCTGTAGCCTGTCACAAGCATTAGGTGCCCCATCCAAGTCTACTCATCTGCCCACCTTTGGCCCATTGGGTCGGTTAGATCGGTGTGTACTAGAAAACTCCATAGGCAGACCAAAATATTATGACTATAGTTTATATGGTAATAATTAAGAATTACCGTAAAAAATGATGAATGATTAGAAACAGAAAATGTATGAAATTAGTGACGTAAAAGATGAAAAATGGTAATTAAAACGTAGAAATAATAATTAGGATGCAAAATAAATAAACACATAGGGAATTCGCATATTCTATCTTTGTAAAATTTTTATTTTGGACACTTTCAATTTCATATACATTAAGTTTTGGTCTCTTAATTATGTGAAGCCTCGGTATTATTCACTTTTTGACATAAAATGACTAAAATGTTCTTTTAATAATTTTAACTCTAAGTAATTGCACTATTTGATCAAATTTTGATAGAGCTATTTTTGTTATAGAATTTCCGGTTAAAAAGGATATTTGTAAATTTTAATTAGATTATTCAAAAATTTTATTAAAAACATTACATGTGCACTTTTCATAAGTAAGCCGTGTTAGGAGTTTCACATAAAAGGTGGGGCAAAAACTGTACATTTCTTTGCTTTAAAGTCGCCTGCTGCATTTTAATCAAAAAAAAAAAAAAAAAGTCGCCTGCTGCATCACATAAAAAAAGCAAAAGAAACAAAAAAAAAGACGTCTTCTGAAAACATGAAATCGATGGACAAAAGCTTAAATTTTCCAAACTTACGATAGTTACATGCAAATCCTCCTAAATACATTCAGGGTGCAACTGAATAGGGTACTCAAAAGTATTCATCGACTTGACCCTCAATCGAGCAATGTAGCGTAACAAATTTTACGTAGTACATGTACGTGTAAGTTAAAATTATTACTCTAACCTATTAAATTGGGTAAGGATAGGGCAGACACATTGAGTACCTAAAACCGACTTGGATGGGACCTACATGGGTATCCTGAGATATAAATGATTATAAATATGAGTATATAAACAAGTAATAGTTTCTGTCAGCCCATTCACTAATAATTTATTATTGGTATGATTTCTTTATTTTTTTTTTTTATTAATTATATAGGATTTATATTTGTGACGATAGATAATGATGTTGATGTGATTATTAATGTAGATAATGCAGCAGCTATAAAAAATGTAAAAATATATACGAATACCAACAAAACGAAACTGACAGTAAATTGTAAAATAAAAAATGTAATGAGCAACCAACCGAGTCGCTGACAGTGGCGCAAAAAAGCGTGCGGGCAATCGGTGGAGGTTTCGACTCGCGTTTGGATTTCGGGAAAAAAAATATACGTGGGAGCAATAGGTCTCCCAGATGGATGGAGTGTGGGAGCGGGTGGTCTCCCAGGTAGTTGTTGGAAGTTGTGTCTTCCTTATTCTTTCGTGGAGCTGTGTCTCCAGACTTCTTTGGGAATATGTGTCCCTTATATTTGTAAGAATGTCTCAGATCTTCAGTATAATATGTGATGAGATATATGTAATTGTACCAATAAAAAAAATATATATATATATAATGAGCATTGTTTATATTATTTAAAATAATAAAAAATATTTTTTTATGTTGTCATTAGTTATTGTAGGAACTGGTATGGAATCGGAACCGTAACTGAACTTATGAGTAATAGATAATGAATGATATAGTAATAACCAACCCTATAAACAGGTAAGGTCAAATGTGCATTTGAGAAATAAAATATAAGTACGATAAACCAAACGGAACCGAGTTGCACCTTAAAATTCATCCCGGTGAGGTTTATTAGTGTGCATGGCCTGTAGCCATTTTTTGCAAATACGCTTTAAAGAATAAGAGATTATTTGTGAAATCAATATATAGGGATGAATTGCAAAATTGAAAAAATGGGGCCATTTGAAAAAGGCCCGTTTTTAATCGCCACGTTACCAAAGGTGGCGTTACGAATACGGAAAAATAGGCGAGGGAGGAGGACGGATTTGTTTCCTATTTCGTCCCAATACGAACGAGAAGCCGTGCTGAGCGGGTGAAGAAAAGATGAGCGGACAACAAAGCCCAGCAGCTGATGGACTCTCCTCACACCGAATTCCGTAGCATTTCCCATGACATGGTGCTCTGCTGCTGAAATCGCCGACCACCCGCCGAAGAAGAGAAACCATGCCTGTACTCTTCTTCCATTCTCCCACCATCTGCCTCACTCCTGGAAGCGCCACCACACTCTGCTCCTCCTCCACTCACCTTTCTGGCTCTCGCCACCTTCTCCTCGGCGCCGAAGAGCTCCTTCTCCCCCATATCCACCATCCAATCCCATCTTGCGGGAGCTTTCTCCCTCTCACCGCTGCCGCCGGCAAGTCCAGGTGTATCTTTCTTTCTTGCTTATTGCAAAACGGAGTGAAAATGCGCATGTCAGTCTACTTATGTTGATTTTGGAAGATTTTAGGAAGGCTCTGAGGACGAGTTTTTCTTATTTTGGATAATTGCACACTTCGAGATTTCGGGCAGTTTTCTCAGAGTTGCGTGACCTCTGCTGCCTGCGGGTATATTCATCACTAAATGGAGTGAAAATATGCACTTTGTTACCCAACAAGTTGGTTTTCAAGCTTTTAGGCTGAGACAGAAAATGGATTTTTCATAGTTTATATAATTTTCGAGCGTGTGTTGGGATTTGGAGTGGAAATGTCCACTACGTAGCTGTGCTAATTGAAACTAAGAAGAACCCACTTTTAGCTGTTTGCTAGAAGTTAGCTTGGACAGCAGAGAACCAAAATAAAATAATACAATTGTGGGTTTTGGAAGCGATCAGCTCAGTTTCTTTTGTTTTTTTTGTAAGATTTGTGTTGTGAGTGGGATATATTTATATATATTTTCCATCTTCCTAATGTTTTTGGATCGTTCCTTTTTAGTATATGTTGACCTTTTATGTGGTTGGAATTTTTTTGAAGGAGTATTTCTTATTAGTTTTTTTCTGAATTTGCTTGTATCTCTTCTTTATCTGGATATAATTTGCACAGAAAATTAATTTGCAGATGCTGTTGTGGGCTTCAAGGTGACTTTTTGATCTACTCCAAACCTCAGTGGTGCATAAGCAGACGCTGAAATGGGTTGTTGTATTAGTAATTCTGGATCAAACGCTTGCTGTTGATCTCACCGTGGAATTTGCCATCCAAACTATTCTTGTAGCCATCTGTAAAAGATGGATGATAACAATGGAATTCAGGGCAGTATAAGTGCCTAACGTATGCAGCCTTATCCCCATTTCTTGGGGATTGTTTCAATGGTTCAAAATGTAATAATTATCTTGTTCATGTTGCTGGGCAACCACCTATAATCAAGAATGAGGATAATCAATTGTGTTTGGGAACTTTAATATTCTTTGTAGATGTACTAGAGGGGCTTTGGTTCTGCTCATAACTTGTGCAATCACGGATGTATTATGTGTAGGGGTGTTACTGAGTTAGGTTTCACATGCAATCTGGTCAACCTAGCCCGGTCCGTGTTGGGTTGCGATTGGCAATTTTCAACCTACCAAGCCATTTACATGACTCATATTAGCGCATTTAAATGAACGTGTTTGTCATGGACTGAACTTGTCCAACCTATCAACTGGATAATCCAACTTGTTTAACTTATTTACCCCACATAACCTGTTTATAACTTGTAAAGTAAAAAAGTTATTTTTCTATGTTTATTTTATAAGTCATGCATACTTATCAACAAAGAAATCAGTATTCTAATTAAGAACATTCAAAAAATGATGTTTTAAATTCAAGTAGATTCCTAGCATTAGAGGCCTTTCTTTATTATATATTTAAAATTACATTTTAGATAGTTTGTCATTTTTTTTATTATTCAACCAGTTAGCAACTCGTTAAAAACTTGCAATGCTATCTGTTTATGTTAAATGGATTAGGTTTAGGGTTGTGGTTTTTATAAAAGGGTTATAAAGAGATCAGGGTTAATGTTTTTTAAACAGGTTAGGGTTGGGGTTGACCTCCAACCCTTGTAACCTGATTCAGTTGCACTCCTAATTTTAGGTTTCATTTCTTTTCCCATGTCCACTATGTCAAGTAATTTATCATTATAAGATGTATATCATATATTCACAGGAAACAGAATGCCAAACAGAGTAGAAACATGTCAATCCTTCACAGCATTAGATTGTAGCTATGTTTTCTGTGATCAGGATTCCAAATTCTGAATCATATTCTTGCACTCTTGCATGCAGCTTTTGGTATTCCTATTTTTGAGATGTAGTGATGTGTTTTTGATTTACAGGGCTAGCAGTAAGTCGAAGGTTACAAGATCTACGAAAAGCAATGCAGATCTCTGTAATGAGCTCCGCGAGTTCATATCCATGACTGGCCTTCCAAAGAACAGTGTGCCTTCAATAAAGGTGCTTTCTGAACATGGAAGGTTGGTTAACAGATTGTTGCGCTAATAAAATTATTATTTTTTTCCATAAAAGGCTCATTTGGATTTCTATCCATTTTCTGTTGTAATGCACAATCTTTTATCATTGACAGGAAAGTTTGATTGAAATTCAGATGGTGGTTACTAGTTTTCTATTTATGTGCCTGTGTTGCATTCTTTCCCTAAACACATACGTATTAGCGAGTTAATTTCCTTATGCACACTTATTAGTGAAGCAAGAATATGATGATAAACTTTTGGAATGAAAAGATAGCTATTAATGATTATAAATATGAGTAAAAATAGGATTACGAGGTAGTTAAATATAACATCAGTTAAAAACGGATGGGGAATGATTGCTGAGGAAGTGAATAGAAGATGAATGTGAAATGTCCTGATATCAAAAGATACATGTGATTCTAGTATTGGGCTAAAGGCTATGTTGATGACTATTAGAAACATAAACATATAACTGAACCTGCGGGAGATGCTATTCTTGCAAAAATGATGGGAATTAGTTGGGGACAGTTGAGAAATAAAAGGAAGACATTCTACTCCAATAAAAAAATGGAATTACCATTTTTGACAATGTGCATTTGGGATGGATGTGCTCATTACCAATCACAGTTTGTCCAGGATGTCATCTAATCTGATGTTTAGTTCTGGCATCCAGATTGGAAAGTGGCTCCTTGGGTAATAGAATGCCCATGCATCAATCTGTCTGTTTCTTGCACCATTTTTATTTTACATTTCGGACTTCTTGAGACTCCTTGAATCATGGGCCTCGCACCTCTTTTAAAATTTCATAAGGCACCCATGATTCCTGTTTGTAGGATGGTTAAATGTTTAGGGGCATTTTGCAAGTTCTAATTTTTTTATTGAACCCTGGTTAGTGAAAAAGCTTCAAGATATCACAATAAGCTAGCTATTCAGAATAATCAGGTTCCTTTAAGTGTAATGAAAAAGAAAGGCTTGAATTCGATGTCTACGGTCTCGTTTGTTCCAGATATCTAACAAGATGGTGAATTGAAGAATTCTCATAGAATGGCACCAGCAAGAACAAAGGTCCCATTTGGCCACCTTAGAAAGGGAACCACCTAGAACCTAAGGGATCTGAATCATACGTAGATTGACATTTATCTACATTTAAGATACAATGCACAAATTATCAAAAAGCTAATAGGTGATAGATCTACATCTATCTACATTTAAGATGTAAGGTGTGAATTAACAAAATTCTGTGGGTCTAAGTGTCTCTTTATTTAAGATATGGAGCACAAATTATCAAAGTCTATGCATCTAAGTGTGTCTTCATTTAATAGGGCCTTGATCTTCTCATACTGGTCCGAGATGACCTCATTTCAAACAGAATCAAAATACCATTTTTTCCTAGTTTTACTATTTTTAGAGATGTGTGTTCATTTATTTTGTATTTTTAAATACAAGAGTATTGTGGTCATTTTAACACAATATCCTTGTGTTTAAAAATACAAAATAAATATATATACATCCCCAAAAATGGTAAATCTTGTTTTATAGATAGTGGAGCATGATGATATGCGATGTCGTCGCATGTTATCCAACATGCAATGCCCTTTTTTAATTTTTGTTTTTTTCATAAACATGTTTTCCTAGGTATATTTAACTCATATTCCAAGTTTTGCCATTTTACTCGTGTATTTTTTTTTAAAAAAATCAATTTCAGGGGCATTTAAGTCATTTTCACACCTTAACAATCTTATTTTTAGAAATCAATATTATAAAATGGCAAAACTTGGAATATAAGTTAAATATACTTAGGAAAACATGTTTATAAAAAAAATCAAAAGTTAAAATTTAGAAAAGGGCATCTCATTTATCTATTATGTGGTGCCATCACATATCATAATGCTCCATAGATAATATATGCCTAGATTAATATAAAAAAGTTTCAGAATTTTTTTAAAAAATGGGTATTATGACTGGTTGTAAGTGAGCCATCTATGACTGGTAGTAAATGATTATTGGGCCATTTGACATACCTGGTATCAAAGACTAAGATGGAGGGCGTGGATTATCAAAGCGTCCATGGATGTCCACATTCAAGGTGTAGGGGTCCTGTATTAGCTTAATTGTTCCACCTCATCGTTTTGCATTTGTCATAAAATGGATTATCATGTAGGTCCTGCATGAGTTTCAACGGTTCCAACTCATCTTTTTTGCATTTGTTACAAAGTTCAGAAGTTTACTCATTCCATCCTCTGGGGATTGTCGCAGAAAAGACCTTGCAAATATTGTACGACGGAGAGGATACAAATTAATCACAGTACTTCTCCAGGACAAAGCTGAAGTAAATGTAGATGCTGACATCGAGGACATTTCCTTGGTAAATGATGGTGCTTGCAATATTCATACAAGCAATTCAACAGGTCTTACTTATGTTATTTTATTTATTTTCTCGTTTTACTACCACTGGGAGATTCTTTTAACATATTTATGCATGTTCAGATGGCAAGGAAAAGGGAGTGGAGGCATTACATGAAGATGAATTGTTAGCAAATGAAGCTGAGCGTCATTCTAGCACAAATGAAGTTGAGCCAAACGTCTTTGATTTCCAAATGAATGACTCAATAGGCTATTCAGTGAATTCAACCTTGCAGCAGAAAGCGTTAAATTTTGTTCAGGATGGGGTTCTGGAGCAAATTGAAGGTTGGGTCTCAGAAATGTTTTCCTCTTCGTGTCTTTTAATACTACTTAGTATTCATTTTTATTTCTGCATTTGTTGTCTTCAAGATTTCTTCATCACCCAAATCATCTATAGTTTGACTTGTTAGGTACAACTTTGAGAAACTTCGATTCAAAATCGTCATTCTCTTTTGAATTCTGGGAACGAGGATTGGATTGTGTTTCTTATAAATTGTGGTTAGTTCTTCTGTAGGTGCCCAAAGTGCTGAAGAAATTAGGATACTTGGTGGTGGTTCAGATGTTAGTCATGCGAAGGTGAGTATAGCTGGTTTTATTTCAGTTTTGGGACACGCTGAAGCAGAGAATGACATGGTTGAAGCTGCAACTTGGAGACAGGCAGCTTCAGTATTGGGGAGTAATGGAGGCTATGCAGGTTCAAACTTGAATACTGGTGCTGGTGCTTTCAAGGAGGCTGAGTTTCTTGCAGAAGATCATAAAACCAGGAGGTGAGTGTTTTGGTTGATGAGATCTGGGATGAAGCTTATTTCAGACCATCAATCTATTCCTTGCTGAATCGATTACCTTCCATTATTATAGTTGTTTTTTCTGGCACTTGTACTGCACTAACATTTGATTTTGCTTTTGGAAATATAATAGCCATTACAAGTAAGCATAATAGTGTCTACAGTTTTCCCTTGTAAGAGCATGAAATTATGAAATTCACTCGATAGAACCATTAGGAAGTATCTAAGAAGGGTTCCCATCTCTCTTGCCATTATTTGAAATTATAATTTAAGGTGCCTTTTCCGTGTCATGTTCGGCAATATGTCTAGTTCATAAGTGTGGATATAAGATTCCACTATCTCATATCCAGGCCTGATTCTTAAATGACAGCCTCCCTCAAAACAAAATTTATATTATGCAGTTAATTTAAGTGCAGTTATAGCATGAAGTACTATTCATATTTTTTTTCAATCTCTTTGGATGTTATAGTACATTTATAGTAATGGTTTCTGATACAACCCATGACTGCAAAGGATTACATTAAAAGGATTTCTGGTGTCAGAAATGGTCAACTCAAGCTTTTTGTATTAATGATATCATAGCCTAGCAATTGACCTAGAGGTCATGGGTTCGTCTCCCGGAAGGAGCAACCTAGAGGTAGATTAAAATTACTGGTAGGTGAGTGGAGCCATCCTGGGGGGAAGGGCTAAAATTGAGTCAGTGTTACTAGAGCGGGATACTAGAATACGCTGCCGTGGACGTTGCCCCTCAAAGGGGGATGTATTGATATGACCGAGACCTGTAAAGGATTACATTAAAAAGGATTTCTAGTGTAAAAAATGATCGCCCCGGGCTTTTCATCTTAGTTTCACTTCTTGATGAAGCCATCCAATAAGCACCGTCATCTCTGTGTTAGCAAATTCTGTAACAATACGCTGCAGCTGACCTTTCCTGCCGCCATTAAATATTCAAAATGCCTCTATTATATGCATAAAACGACAACTAATTTTGAGGTTATTTTGGTCATTTTTGAGTTTTGACTACTTTTGTTGTTTTGTAGAATTTATCTGAATTATTTTTATCTCAGTGACACTGACTTCCATATATTCTGGGATGCTTGTAGAGATGATTCTTTGCCTTCCAAGGAACTAAATTCTCTCAGTCGTGACAAGGATTCTGTTCAGGTTTTAATCAATTTGGACTGTTCATTTTGTGATTTTACAAACTGTATGTTTTTGCTAGTTATCTTTTCTTTCTGCTGTGCCATAGACCAGCAAAAAGGAGAACCAAGCAGAAATTAATCTTCTGAAAGAGATGCTGGTACTACTTTTTGGCCGTTTCATAATGTCTATACCTTCAAGTTCTAGAGTACATATGCCACAAATGTGTTGCTAATGGGAGTCTGCAAACATTTGATTATATTGTTGCATGGTTTTAGCAACAAAAGGAGTTGGAGTTGTCTCAGCTAAAGCAACAAATTGAAGATGAGAAGGTATTCCCACTAGTCTTTTTTATTTATCATTAATTTTTTATCTAGTAGTAATTGCAATACCTGTAGAAGCAAATAATAGAAAGAAATTGCAAAGAATAACACTTTGGGTGCGTTTGGCAATCCAAAAAGTTTTTTGAAAAAAAAGAAAAGCTTTTCCAGAAATTTCACACAATTTTCTATACAACTATCCAACTTTTCAAGCATTTCTACACATCTTTCCATACAACCGCCCCACTTCCAAATCATTTCCACATGTCCTTCTGTACAACTACCCTTTACTCTTAATCATTACTCCTATCTTGTCACATCACTCTCCCACTTTTTCCAATAACAACTTTTCCACATTTTTCTACATTACCACACACACCCTTCTTTTTTATGTAATTTTTTTTTTTTTGTATTTGTGTTATTCCTACGTTCATGTCTAAAAGGGAAATTGCACTTCTATGAATAGACTATCTGAAAACTGGATAATGTACTTATCATTGTGTAAATTACCAAATATCCCTTCTAGACGTGGTGGTCATCTCTAACTGTGAACTTCTAAGCCCCAAAATAGGATCTACATTTCCTGGTTAGTTCAACACTGTATTTTTGCGCGCTTGGGAAACAACTATGTTTTTCTTGAATGCATTACTTTATGATTTTTTCCCCTTTACTGCAGCTTGCCCTATCCATGATGCAATCCAAGGGAAATGATGAGCTTGGAAATGCACAAAGGATTCTTTTGGAAAAAGATGCAGAGCTACTTGCAGCTGAGGAAACTTTGTCTGGGTTGAAGGAGGTAATTTTTTTCCCTTTTTTCCATCACTTCAGATCTGTTTGGTAATGAGGAAAAAATGAGGAAAAAAATTTGTATGGAAAAATCGCGAAAAAGTAAGAGAATGACGTGACACAATAAGGTGAGAATGAGTTCCACTTTTAGGTATCCAGGTTGCATGTAACCCTGTCCGTTTTGTCCTCTTCGATGATTGATAGGAAATCCACTATATTTATTGTATTTATGATCATTTATTTAGCTAAGAAACTGACTCACATTCAAATCAAGATGTGTAGTGGCCACATTTGCTTAAAAATATGCAAGTGAAATTATGAGAAATATCCATTCACATAAGCATTAGAATGTAACAGTTCTTTATAGAATCATTATCCACATAGTAATCAGATTTTAGACTGTTTAAATGGGAAAATGTGAAATAATAATTGGGAATATAGGTTATGATTGAAAAAGTAGGGCTTTTAGTGGTTAAGATGTCAAATTACCTCAAAAAGGAGAAGAACATGATGATTTTTCTTCTTCCTTTTCCTTGTTACAGTAGAAGAACGGGCACCGATCAGTTCTTCTATTGTAGTCCAAGTGGGATCTGCTGCTACAGTGATGTTTGCATTAGCACCTGACAAAGGCTGCTTGACTTTTCCTTGAAGACTATCTTAAATATTCTCAAAAATTAAGCAAGATTGTGATGAGACTGATGGTCGCCGAAGGCAGACAATGAAGAACATTAAGATGCTTGAACTAATATGAAATAGACACTTTGGAGGGAGCATACCTCAGTCAGGACAAAAACAAATACTATTTAAAAGGCATTTCTTTTATCCATTTTACTAGTAACCATTATATTTTGACAACATTTGGGAGAAATTCTAGACCAGCATTGAAGCATGAGACCAATCACCAATATATGAGAAATTTAACGTGGATTTAATCTAGGAAGCTTGATTTTGGAAGCTAAATTTGTTCATAGATGACTTCAAGAAATATAATGAGAGGAGGTTATGGTCCATGCGATCTTTATTGACTTGGAGAAGGCATATTGTAGGCTTAGTAGGTAGTTAATATATTGGCTAGTGTTGTGTTAAGCTTTACACTCTTCATCACATATCTCTGACGCCCTGAAACTTAAGCATATTTCATATTTAACGCACTGTGCTTGTTTTTTTTTTTTTTTGGATGCTGTCATGATTCTTACCACCATACTCCATGACCTGTGTCATGATGTGTCATTTTTTATGACGCATTTATTTCGTTCATTCATTTTATATGAATTGCTGGCCATATATGCGTGACATGTTACTGGTCAAAGTTAGCAATCTCGCTGTTAATGTTGGCTTATTGCGAATAATTTTTGGTAAGAAACAGCTGAAATAAATTATCTTCCATTAATTGATTAAATTTTTTATTTTTTTTTATTTTATCCCCCATGTAAGTCTTATCTTTAGCTTCTTGGTTTTGGAGTAAGTAAGCATGGAATTTGGTCGCCTAAATGTGGGATTCACTAGTGTCATGTCAATCAACTGTTCAGCAACATTACCATTGAATCTGTTCGAGAAAATTGGAAAACAGCACACACCCGGCGTATAAAGTTAAAAATTTCCAGAGAAATGGATATATGGGTGTACTAATGAATTTTTTTTTGTTGATGACTGCCAAGGGGGTAATATACAAAATGACTTGGGTTGCTTTGTAACCATAACAGGTTGAGATTCAGTACTGGGCTGATGGTGAAGTTGTGGAAATAGCAGGTAGTTTCAATGGTTGGCATCAACACATTAACATGGATCGCCATGTCTCGTCTGAAGCCACAAGTTCAAAAGGTTTGAGGTATTTAGTTGTCTTTTATTTCAAACAGGGATTGGACAAGCCTTTTAATTGTTTTTACGTTTGTCCACAGGCCAAACTGCCATTCTTGATTTTGCACCAATCTCATTAAGCTTGTTGTTTGGTTTGAGGAATT
This sequence comes from Annona cherimola, assembly GCA_030490835.1. Lineage (NCBI taxonomy): Eukaryota > Viridiplantae > Streptophyta > Magnoliopsida > Magnoliales > Annonaceae > Annona > Annona cherimola. The sequence goes on along the minus strand of CM059972.1, from coordinate 120,700,811 downwards.
TCATTGTCATTTTCTACTTAAGGAAACTAGAGGAAGGTCCAGAAGATAATGGATGGAAGTAATTAAGAAAGACAAAGCTACTAGACATTACTGAGAGCATGGTTCATGACAATCAAGAATAGCGCAACAGGATCCATGTAGCTGACCCCACATAGGTGATAAACAGCTCATGTTGATGATGATTTCCTTCAAACTAGGTTGGAGAGAAGTCTTTCTTAGTTTCTACCTTTGTCCACAGGTGCAAATTGCTTTTTTTTTTTTTAAGGAAAAAAAAAAAGAAAGAAAGAAAGAAAGAGAAAAAAACACCAATCTCATCAAGGATGTTTATCAAGTTCAGCGTCTGTCTTGGTTGTTAATTGTGCTTTGAAATGAAAGACACATTGGATATATTTCAAGGGGTGCAAAGTCTTTTTTCTTGCAGTGCTTGATTTCTTTTTCAGTTCTGTGGTGTTTCATACTCTGAAATTATTTCCATGTTTATTTTCTTCCTAAAAAAGTGCACGAAATTTGCTTGCAGGAATTCTGTTTTGTGGTCAACAGTCTTATGGCTCTATCCTGGGACTTATGAGGTTCACAAATAGACTGACTTTTTGCGCCTTCGTTTCCATCTACTATAGTCAGTGCTTTCGATGCTTTCAAACACGTTGCATTCTTTTTTAAATCATTCACAACAAGAAATCTATTGCTTGTAGAATTATAACATGAAAGATTGTGTTTGTTGTTCTGTTAGCTGCAGTGCATTATTTTTACTTGAGAATATGGATGTCGTAAGAGAAAAAAAGAAAAAGATAAAAGAAAATGAGCATTTAAAATTTCTCCAGGATATCTGAAACTTTCACTGTCAAATTATTAGAAAATAGAAAAAGAACTAGGGGAAAAAAGAAAGCAAAAATTAATGAAACCCCATGATAAATGAAGATTAAGTGCAAATGCAAATTTAAACTAAGATTAATGAGCAATGAAATTTTTTGTTAGAAATTTTTTTCTTTTAAATGCCAGCACTTAATGATTAATTAGACTGGGTATTGAAATGGATAATGAAGTAGCCTGCATAGATGGACTAACAAATATTGGATTATTGGGTCCCGCTAATGCTTTGATTCATTCAACATTGAGGTGGCATACATAGCCTGGACTGCATCCTACACCAAGTAAGTTACCCAGGGGAAAATATCTTCATTGGTTTTAGGCTATGTGCCTACAAGTGAATCTCTGGAAGTTGAACAAGAAGATCTTGTCTTTCAACCCAGACTTAGGCCTTATGTTTGTTTTTAATGGAACTTTCAAGGCATCTGTTCGTTTTATTTATTGCTAATGAGGCTGTATGTTCTGATTTTCTACATATATTTCTCTGTTTTAAGTGTAAGAATCTCTTATTTGAGTTGAATAACATGTTATCTAAAAGGAAGGTTGTCCACTTTGATTTTTAAATATTAAGACGTAATCATTTTCAGTCTCTTATCTCTAATTTAGCTTTGTTGTTTGACAGATAAAATTCATTGTTGATGGCAATTGGAGACTTGATCTGCAGAGGGAGTTCGTATCAAGGGGACACATACAGAACAACATTCTCAGGGTAGACAGATGATGAATTGAATGCTGTGAGGATTTGTCTACTGAAGCAACCAAAGCAGATCTTATTTCTCACCAGAAGGATGGGTAAAAAGAGTAGAGGAATCTAAATGCAGGCTGTGCATGAGATACAAGTGCCTAGCCAGCAGAAGAATAAACTACGATGAGGCACACAAGGTTGCCCATCTAGCATGCAAGGTTCCTGTCACGACCCCAACCCATGGTAGTGCCCTAGGCTGGCCCACAACATGACCTTTTGATCATACATGGATGACGTTTGATGAGCAATATACAATTCATGGATAAATAGAACAAATACAGTTCATCAACAGGATCCATATCATAATTATTACAAATTGATGCTCAAAGTCTTTGAGTTCAATAACTCGAAATAAAGAAAATAAAATTAATTTATTTTGCTGCTAGAGTTCGTTTCTAACCCTTCTTGCTAAGCATCTACGATCTAGATAATTTAATATCCAAATAATGGGGGGTGAGTTCCTAGGAATTCAATAAGTAGGAGTATATATATTATCTAACAATGTCATATGGGGCTAAATCTCATCATTATACACATTGCACGAAAATATAGTTTTTGCAATAACATCATTAGATATGAGAAATACAAAAACTCATTGATCCGATGTGTGGTTAATGTTTGATATCCTTCCAGTGGTTCATTAAAAAAAAAAATTCCCTTCCAGTGGACTTACGTTCATATAATTGATAACCTTTTAGCAAAGCCTGTGACGTATCTGATAATCACTTCATGATTAATAAGTAGCCTTCTAGCAATGCATAAGATTTACCTTCAATTCATGCACTGGGTAATTTTTTAGCTAAGTTCAAGGCCTACTTGCAAAGTGCTCCATCATTAACAATTAGCCTTCTGGCTTCATTTTTTTTTTTTTTAAATTTTAAAAAAAAGCCTTTTAGCAAAACTAAGGACTTATCCTCAAATCATTAAATGGGTAACCTTTCAGCTAAGCGCAAAACCCACTTGTAAACTATTACTGAATAAATTATGCACAACCTATTCATCCTTAAGTGGTTCCAAGATACAAAAGAGTATTAATTACATTTGTTTGCATCCTACTACATAGCATATTTTATAAACTTATATGCTAGCAATGATACCCAACTTGGATGTTAACAAAATATACTTGTATTGACTTCTAACAATTTATCTTAGATAGAACTGGTGTTAAACACTAAATTAACGTTTGAGAATATCTATTACCATCTTAGTAGACCATAATCAAGTGAAATCTCCATCATTAACATCTGCCCATTAATCTCTTAATAATGAGCTCTTATGACTAATCCAACCAATCCATTGGATTCAAAACGTCTAAAAATCTTGAAATTGGCAGTTGGATCGTCAAAATCGAAATTCTGGGGCCATGATCGAATGAATTTAGATTATTGGGAGGACGCCACGTGTCTCCGACCACTGGCCATCTTCCAGCAGCGTCGCTTCCTGAGTCGCCCGCTTGGTCCGCTTGCGTCGGCAGCATTCTTATGGGCCATCTGCCTAGTCTCAAGAGACCCTGAATCCACAGGGCTCTGCCACATCTGAATTGCCAGCCAAAACTGGGCTGAGACAGACAGGCCTCTTGGAGGCCCAATCAGCTCGCGAGGGAAAGAGGAGGGGGCGGGCGTACAAATTTTCAGAGGGTTTTCTGCAAAATTTTCTGATGAATTTATTGCGTAATTCAACGACAAAATTTAGGAAAAATATTTCTCCAGGGTCCTCACTATAAAATTTCCAGTAAACTTGGGAGTTTTATACAACTTCAAGGAAAAAGGTTTTTTTTTTGTAGGAAACACTGTAATTTAGGGGGTTTACTGCATTATTTTCCAACAAATTCTCTCGTAATTCCAATAAGACGTGGTTTTCAAGGATATTACCCCTCAGGATGTATCTGTATTTTTCCTAACTCATTAAGACCTTTTTTGCAAATTATGAAATTCATAGGGTGTTCGTATAAAATTTTCCCAAACTCATAACATCCAGCGTCTTTTTCTTCCACTTCCATGCGTTGCTGGTGGGTTTCAGCAGCCATGCTACCACCCTAAACGTGCTTCGATTTTTCCTTTGGGGACATTTAGATTGTTTATTGCATATGGGTACTACCCATACGCTCAATTTAAAATTTAACATCAAATCTACGGAGTTCTGGCGAATGGATAAAATTCATCAAAGGCAACGAAGAGTATAAATTCTCACTTACCTTAATGGTACATCTACGACGGGATTTTCTGAATGAAAAGTGAAAACCACAGATTTGCGGCAAACTCCTTTCAAATCTCAACCCAACAGTGCCACGCCCTTCTCAAGGTTCTCCAATGTACCTCCCTACATCCGCTCCCTCCCCTTACTCTATTTTTTTTTTATTGGTATATATTTTACATACATCTCAATATATATTATACTAAAGATCTGAGACATCTTACAAATCTGGAGATACATACAACTCCCTCAAAGAAATCTGGAGACACAGCTCCACCAAAGAATTAAAAAGACACAGCTTCCAACAACTGCTCCCACCGGTCAAAATCCCGAAATGGGATTCAAACCCAACACCAGTGCCTGGAGTGCTTCTGACAGGCAGTCGGTGACCAACCGAGTCACAGCTCGGTTCTCCCCTTACTCTATTAAAAGGTTCGCATTAATCAACGCTGCTATGCCCATATGCCTCCGTTACTCGCATCAATCGTTCAAGGCATGCTGCAACATTTCCATTTTTTTTTTTTTTTATCTTTCCCTCAACTCCACCTAACAGAATGCAAATGTGATTTTCTTTTTACTATTACCATTTTTTAATTTTATTATTTTTATTATTATTATTATTTTTAAGAGCTATTACAGTTCCACCTAAGCTCCTGTTTGCCAGTTTTTCAAAATTTAAACTTCTGCATGTTGGATGGGACTGGACTATCTGCAAGTTCTTGACATTTTCAGCACATCAAGGTCAGGCCATCATCAAATATCTATGCACCCATAAGCACTTGGTCATTATGAATACTCAAAAACATATGGAGGTGTGACATCAAACCATTTGGCCTCATGCTTACGGAGGGGAAAAAACCATCCACTTCTCCCTTGCTAGATCTATTTTGTTTCGGTGGTCGAATGCAAGTAATCTTCTAGGGATTTTGTTATCATTTTTTTTTGTTCATATCATTGTCATTCAAACAGGACAGTGCATGTAGACGTCTTATTTAGTTTACTTGAACTCTTCTTACGTTTCGCCGTTAAAGCTTTTCTTGATTTGTTGATTAATCAAACTCATGCTTTCAACAACCTGCTTCATGCATATCCGTCTTTTCTTGGGCAATGGAAGGTCCCCCATCCACATTATGATAGAGAGTGAAAATGATTTTATCTGCTTTCCATAAGGTCAGTGAAATCTGGCAAATGCGGACCGCAGTTGCTTAGTGATGATGCAACAGAAGCTTTTATCAATCTATTTTGATAATGGCTTATGAACGTGTGTTTTTTTTTTTTTTTTTTTTTTCTGCTGATGTTAGCGTGTGAACATTATTATTATTATTTTGAGAGTAGCATATGAACATTATTAGATCAATGTGTGGAAGGTCTAATTCAGATTACTTGTTTGCGGACTCGTCATTTTTGGTTGCTCTCATTGATTCAGCTGATGTCTTCAAATTAAGTGGTTTCAATGGCTTTTCTAATTGAAGTTAGCAAATATGAGACTTGTCATCAAAATATTGTTTTGCAATGGTGAGCTGATAGCTTGAGCACCACAGACTCAATGGCCCACTTATGATGTAGGCCCAAGTTCCAGTTTTGGTTTATTGGTAAACAAACATTCATCAGTGGTAAATATATATACATATAAACATACATATACATATACATATATATATATCAGTGCTTTTAATGTCATTCCATAAAAAAATTTAAAATTAAAATTTTAATCAAATAAAACTAATAAAACTCAATGATAAATGAAGCATATCTGTATAAACAATTTTTCTTGATAAATAAAGATGCATTAGAGATGTATATAAAACCCATAAATTTATTATCACTTTAATGGATGAAAATTAAGTGCATGTTAGTGTATCTATGCGCATTAAATAATAAGAATTTTTAATAATTTAGGGACGTTATAACGATTTTTTAACGAAAGTAATGGAACAAGTAGGCGCAATGGGCTACATAAACGAAAATATTGGTTTTTGTGATCGAAGCTCCCAGTATTGATTTATGGATTAAATTCACCTAGATTAATAGGTTTACCAAAAACTATATATAAAAAAAAAAATTTAATGATTTGCCCAGCCACTTAGGCTGGCCGCATAGGATGGCCGTCTTACTTATAATGGATAAATCTATAGAGAAAATACTAGGAATGACCACCGCCTAAAGTTTTGGGTATAGAGTGCGATAATAATAATATTTTTATTTCAACCCAGCCATTGCACATTGCATTGTTCAATCAATATCAATTTTTATTTCAATTAAAAATTCTTGCTGCTACAATATTTATGAGCACTTCGAGGCAATCCTAAGAAAAGGGATAATAGGTGCGGCGGCCCCAACTCCGGCCGGACATTCAACCTCTCTTTTTTGAAAAAAAAAAATTTGTAAACGTGTATTTAATATATAATTCAAGTTTTATCATTTGATGTCCAAAAAAGGTAAAACTTTATACATTAAATACACCTAAATAAATATACTTACAAAAATTTTAAAAATAGATTAAGCTGCCGTATGCAGTGTCGGCCGTGCCCCATCCCCTCCTAAGAATTTATTATGTTTACTAAAACATTTAATTAAAGCGATTTTAGAATATGCATGCAGGGGCACTATGGTCGGTTCTAGATTTTATCAAGTCATCAGTGTGTGAAAAAAAGAAGCACGCAAAGTATCCATCATACAGCTTTAACAATTTATTCAAGAAAGAAAGGCTTCCATAATTCTTTCCATTTTGGAAGCAATTACAATGTTGACAGTTACATGCACGAGACCATCCCCACAATTTGGCTGAAAACATCACCATAGAATTGTAGAAAAGACGAAGTACGAAACAAATTGCACCATTTGCCATTATATGATTACCATTGCAAACGCTGGTGCGATCCGAAGTTCCTCCCCAGAGCAACAAAAATGGGGTGGGTGGGGGCCGCTTTGAAAATATAAAAGGGGCATAAGGCACTTACAACAATGGGGGACATTAAAATATCGATTCAGAAGCCAGATGGGGGTTTCTAGCTAGATTTGAGTGAGAACCTTCCCTAGAAGGAAAGAGTGACAAGGCTCCTCCATCAACTCTTTTTCTGCTTCTTTTTCCGTTTCTCATCCTTCAGGTCGTGCCTCCCTTCTACACGTTTCAGTTGCCGAGAACGGATTTCCATTAGTTTTGCCTTTGCATCTCGAAATGGCGCATCTGATCTTAAAGACATCAATTGCTGCAAGGCCAGAATGTCAACAGCAGAGAATTGGTTCTAGCATTTGTTTTACACTTGACAACAATCTCAAAAGTTAAAACACTGGCATATGTTTTATGGGTTCCCTAAAATGATCATCCTAGCAGTTAATGAGAACTGATTAGGTAACCTACAGATCAAGGTCTATATTACATAATTATGGGTTAGGTACTAAGATTCAGTTTCATACTACCCTTAATAAAACCAACAAGTTATTACCTTGAGATGATCCATTGCAGCAAGATTAAAGCCAAGGATGTCCTTGCACTCCTGGTAACAAGTTGAAATATGAATCAGCAGTCCAACAACAATAGAATTTCAAAAACAGGATTCATAGTTAGCGTCAACGTGTAATGAAGATCCCACTTTCAAGGACATGGATAACTAGCTAATGTGTAATCAACAACTATCTGGAAAACAGGAAGCATTTCATTTGTGCAACCAAGACAACAAATTTCATATGAGCAAGCAGTTTTTGATAGAACAGTAAACAATATTTGAAGGCAAAAGCTTGCAGTGGAATTGACAATGCTCTGAGCTGCTACGTATCACAAGTTTGTTTGCAGCTTAGCTACAACAGGCAAGTAAAACCCGAAGAATTGCAACTTGGAAGCCTTCCGTTGTGTCCTGAGGAAGAGAAAAACTAAAACCAAAAGAATATCAAGCCATTAGTTACCTTGACTTTTTCGTACAGGATGTCCTTAAGAAGAGTCAAGACGGTTCTAGCAGCAGGAGTAGCAATCAGTTGATTATGATGAGTCTGCAGGAGCACAATAGCAACCCTGCACACAAGCTCAACCTGCAAAGTTTCAATGCAGTGTAAGCAAGCAGCTGCAATAAGGGAGTGAGCATTCATTCTTACAATTCAGCAACCAATCAATGGGATCTGATAGCAACAAAATTTCATTTTCCATATGCCAAATGCATAAAAATTTTGGTCGTTTGTAAAATGGTCAAAACAAACACGAAGATGTAAATAAACTCCTTGCAACATAGCCTGCAGATACTGCATGATACTTGTTGATGGTCGTAGTCAGCTATACAAGAATCAAGCAGATGCTATAAATCACCTGTCTTTGTTATTATATAAAAAAAGATTCAGGAATGCAGTGAAAATCCACACAACGTGATTCCAATTATGAAATCACTTTGACATTTCTCATTGTTACTTCTAACATTTTGTTTATAACAAAAACCTGCTGTGAAAATTTTCCCCGCCCAATGATACATCTATTTATTTAATTCATTGGTCCTTGTACCCATGCCTGAAATGTTGACCAGTTCATAATTCCATCAATTCTTTTGTTGATGTCATTCCTCCTGACATGTTGCTCAACTCTGGAATTTTTTTTATTTTTTTTTGGATTTCTTGTCAGAATTTCACTGCTATTTTCATCTTTCGATTGCCACCATTCTATGCTACTTAATGTGCACTATCAGCTCAGTTTGGTTGGATGTCAGAATTTCACCCATAGTTCTCACTAGCCTACTTTTCAAACATAATCAAACTCTTAGCACTTATCAGCTCTTCTGCATTGAGTTGATAACCTTTGGACAAAATAGCCAAGAAAAGAGTGCTCCTGACACTTGCACATAAGATTTGTCTCACAGCTTCCTCTACAAATGGAAAATGGTAGCAGGTAGTTCTAAATGCAGAATTGCAAATAAATAACCTCATAGCTATGGCTAATCAAAACAAGTACACAAGGGTCTTCTTATCTGCAAACTTGATTCTTCTCTTTTCATCACAAGACATGCACCAATCCATATGACAACTTGACTCGATCCATTCTCCAACATGCTGCAGATATCAATGGAACCCGATCGTATGCTCCCGGGTGCATATACCCTTTTTTTTTTTTTTGAATTTTTTTTTATAAAACTGTTAATATAAGTGTATTTAACATCTTTATAAATTTTTACGATTTTTGGAGTATTTTAGATATTTATTTTTTATTTTCAAATCATAAAAATTTATACACAGATTAAAAATATTGTTAAAAAATTTTCAAATTTTTTTTTTTTAAAAAGGGGTGTATGAGCCCAGGAGTATGCAGCACCCGGGAGCATACGATCGGGTTCCGATATCAACACCCCATTAACATTTTTCCTCTATGAATGCAATTGTAATGGTGTCATTTCATAGATATTTTGACGTTAAGAGACATTTACTATTCTCAGGCTTAATAGGAGTAACCATGACAAAACAACTGCAGTATTGACTTCCTGATCATCAAAACTTGTCTTTCTTGTTAAGGAACTATCTGGATATTTCAATACCAAACAAGTTTCCCCATCCAACATGCCTAGGGCATTAATAACACTTTCCTAAAGAGGATCCGCTTAACTCTTCTTAAAGTTTTAAGTTCCCGACCAAACTGCAGCATGCAGTTCACAGGTTATCAGCCACATGCAATATTCTCGGCGTGCTTCATCAAATTTGTAACAGTCGACATATTGCACAGTAGGATAAAGGTTATGGCAAATACATAAACAAATAAAGACGAACCAGGCTAAATCAGTTTGTTCTGCACAGAAAAATTTGAAACCCAGCAAAAAGAATGAAACAATATCTGGAAGTTGCCTACAACTGAAGGAAACTGCACCTTTGGAAGCAGCAAAACACAAACAAAAATATTAGAAAACAAACTGAAGACAGAATAAGCATGAAACAATCATATGCATGAAAATACTAAATCACATGAGTGACCAACTTACCTTATCCGGGTTGGGTATCCAATCCTTCAGGTATGACATAAGCTTCAAGGCATCTGAGAATGGTAAAGACTGAAAGAATTTAACAGGAAAGGCAAACAAAAAACTGTATCATATTAGTAAAAAATGCATGAAATACAACCAATACAAGTTCTGTTATTTATCAACAAAAGATGAAAAATATTATGACAGCTGGATAATATTTTTATTTTCTAATCCTAGATAATAGTCTTGCCTCAGGAAGTGATGATGATGTCATAATAAGAATTATAATAGCAGTAAATGTTTTGGGAGCTAAGTATATACATCTACAAGAAATTGCGTTGGCATTGCAGAAGACATAACAGTGAAAAAGACAGTTCTTGTAGTACAAGTTTGGTGGCTTCTTTTTCATCCCTTATTTTTGGACTTGCTTCTAAAGACTGATCTGGATGACAGGCACATAAAAGAGGTGCTAGAAAATGGAAATAGGTTTTTGACCATCATAAAGCATCAATCCATACAATTTCCAATATAATATTTCCATGTTTGAACAACAATAAGGTGTCCATGATGGCTCCAACCAATTAAATATAGTATTCATGTTTGAACAACAATGACGTGTCCCGGGTAGCTCCAACCAATGAAATATCTAACCATAAGGGAATAAGCATATCTACCAGTAAGGTTTGCTCTAAGTCATTTGTGTGAACACTGGAAAGTGCACGGAGAACATAATCAGATGGAGAAAGCCCGAGCATCATGACATTTGGTTGAAATTCTTTGTTTCCTCCCCTTTGCTTCTCTTCCTGAAATCCGAAAGGCAATTAATAAGTAGAAATACAATCACAGCATCTGAATAAATTACTAACAAGAATACAATCATCAGTGGGGTTGATTCTGATTAATATGGATGGTCAATATGGCAATTAACTACAAGTCTTCCATGGCTCTGCTTCTATCCTTTCCTGAGCCACAACAGAACCATTTTTGCTCCTTAACTTGTAAGATCTTTGAATTACTGGCATACTTCTTTCTTACATGTGAGATCTTGGCAAGTCAGTAATACTACAGTGAAGGCAAACGTACAAAGGGACATGGTCAATATATTACAAATACAAAGCAATAGTAGTGCCAAGAACAGGGACTCAGTAACTCTCTTGTATTGACTTGAGTAGGTGAAGTGACAAAGAAGCCAGCAGATAAACCTTTGCAAACACTATGTACAACTCAGACTGATAGTGATGGTTCTAAAGAAGAACAAAGACACGTGATTATAATTCTAATTCTTTATTTTAATGATAGCAATATCAAAATCAGTGTGATTTGACAATACAATTCTTTTCCATGATGGATATTTGAAGAACTGCTCCATCTTTAAACCACAACACTATCCACAAGTCATTGTATCTATCTGTTGACAAAGCAGAACAGCCTACCTTATGTTGATCAATGCATTTTGATTCCTCCTCGGCCGCAATTAATGCATCAATGATCAAGTCAGTCGCAGTGAGGGTTTCTTGGGTCTTCTTGCCTGCCAAGCCAACAGCTCCCTCCTCTGGAACTTCCTCTTTTAATGCATACTTGCTCTCCAATGAGTCATCAAAAGCCGACTCAAACATCTCGTCCAATCTTTTCTCTTTCTCTTCCTGTGCATCAAAAAGGTCCCACATTGAATTGCAGTTCATTGCTCAAAAAGAAATAAATAACCAGATCCCAGCATTTCATAATACCTCAAGGAAAAAGGGTTCTTCAGTTCGATCCCAACGACGGATAGACCGATCATGAGATCCTGTGACAATAAAATCACCACGATTGCTTACTGAAAGGCACCAAATTTCAGCATGATGTCCCTCAAGTGTAAGTAGGAGTTCAAATTTATCTGCATCCCAATACTTCACAAGCCGATCTTTGCCTACACTAAATACATAGTGTGTGTTGTGCACAAATTGCACTGCCATGACACTGCCACGACACAAATAGTCAGAACGAAAATGGAGGTTATTTTTCAGGAGCAGCAATTGCTCAACATATGCATACCAGACCTGTCTGCATGAGCAAAAATTGATTTGTGACAGTCACCAAAATCCAAACCCCAGATCTTCATATTTTTGTCTGCAGAACCGCTAACTATCAGATTTCCATCTGATGATATATCCAGACAAAGCACAGGCAACTTGTGGCCATACAGGGAAAGAAAAAATTTCAACGAGTCCAAAAAGAAGACCTACAAAATGATTTTGTAGAGGTGTCAATATGTATATATATTTTTTTCTAATAGGAAGAGATGTCAATATTTTTATTCCAGCTGGAGGTTCATACATTTAGCATCATCCCATCAAGCAAACAGAACATAAGAAACCTTTACAGTTCATGCATGTGCAAAAAAAGAGCACATGGAGGAAGGATATGTTTACCTGGGAAAATCATAGAGAAACAAACATGAGATTGGGAAATCATAACTCTCAGCAAAATCATAAACTAGTTGACACCATCACCAATCAAGTGAACATTAATCCATGAATATCTACCCAATACCAGAGGGAAATATGAGGAATGAGAAGATCAATATTCCATTTCGACAATATCATGCACATCTAGAGCAGAGGATGTGAGCTACTTGGTTTATTGTGGACAATCCCACATGGATGGGCGATGTTGGCTCGATCAACAAAGTAAATCTGAAAGAATAACAAAAAGTATGCAAAAATATTGTCTTTTTGAAAGAAAAAAAAAAACAATAACAAAAAGCATGCATGTACTTGGCCTGCTCCATAGGCCCCTCAATAATCTTCAAAAACAATTCTTGTCCATACTATTATCATGTGATTTACATGTACAGACATATGTACTCATGCACGTAATGACGAATGAAAAGGCATGCTGCACACCTATTGCTAGGCGTTTCACAAAACTAACTACAATCAGTAGAAAATAGTATTTTTTGAAAGCTAAATATACTGGTAGAACATTGTAAATAAATATGGCCATAACTCCAAGTGGCCACCAGAGAACAAGAGTAAGGCAAAAACACAGTTAAAGGCTATCAGCAAAGATCTAAAAATACCTGGATTTACTAAGGATCTAGCCAGAGATTGACAGCAATGGTGCAACATGATGACAAAAACTTCAATAGAAAACAGTACATGAGATGATGATGATTATTTCTTAACTTACCAGACGATCAAATAAATGCATAACCAAAGAATACTTATAACAACGAATTTGAAGTAGCATTTTCATGCATTCTAATATGAGGTTGATGCAAAAAAGTATAAGATGTTGAGTTTGCCATAGGAAAAATTTAAGAAATATAAGAATATCAACCAACCTTCACTGTGCAATCCAAGAGCGAAACAGCTATGTATTTAGAATCAAGGCTAATGGTCACCACGAGAACATCATCATTCATTTTCAAAGTCCTCCAGTTTGTTACTGTTAATTGCTTGGAATCCTTAAAAAAGAAAGAAAATTTCCTGTTAGTAAACAAAAGAATCCACCAGCAATCTAGCATGAAGTATCATATCCACTATAAAAGAATGAATTCTATCAAATGGGGTTTTTGCAAAATTGACCCTCTAAGATTGTGAAATAGCGTATTCACTCCCCTGGTTTTGAATATTTGCAAAACTAACCCTTTATGAATTTCGCAAATTGAACCCTCCGTCAAAATGGCTGTTGATATTTTTCTTCTGAACGAAAATGCCCCTACTTATTTTTACAAATAAAATAAAGTATTTCAAAACAAACTATATCATTTTTACTGAACATCCAAAAGAAAATGGGGGCAATTTTTCCCAAAACAAAATTATTAATGGCCATGTTCTTTCGAAGGGTTCGATTTGTAAAAACCTTGAACTTAAAGAGGGTTAGTTTAGTAGTAGTAGTAACAGACGTAGGTAGTGGTGGTGGTGGTGGTCGTCGTATTAAGTAGTAGTAACAATTATAATTATAATACAGATGCACATAAAACTGAAGAAGACAGAATTGATGCTCATGTCAAAGTTCAATTTAGGCAATCTTAGGTGTCTTCCTATTTCTACTCTCCACTCTCTGAACTCTCATCTTTTCTCTTTCCATCTCCACAATTCCCCCACATAACTAATCCATCTAGTAGGAGTATTCATGATTCCAGATTACAAATATGTTGGTCCACTCTCCAAAAGATGAATGAGAAGCCTATCTAATTCCTGATCACCCAACGAATTTACCAATGCTGCAAAAACTGAATTCACAAAAACACAGAATTCAGGTCTGAAACAGGATTATTGCAGAAGGGAAAAACGGAGTAAGAAATTCAAAAAAATGATTATTCTGTAAAAATGCATGTGATCAGATACCTCCATGAGCTGATACTCCCAGAATTTAACCTCATGGTCAGAACTTCCTGTGACAAAACCACTTCCCTTTGGAATTGATGCAATTGATCGGACCGCACCAGCATGAGCTTCCACTGTTTCTGTGCAACTACCACTGCCAACATCAATAATTTCTAGGGCTCCACTTTTAGTACCAACTAGTGCATATCGGTTTCCAGGAACAAAAGAACAGCACAAGCCATATCCGGATTCAATGGTTCGAAGACAAGCGCCAGTACTAGGATTCCAAATTTTGACAGCATTGTGGCTGGTTGACATTAGAAGGGTATTGTCTGAACTAAGGCTTACACTTCTAACATCAGAACGATGTCCAGGAAGATCAACCACAAGTGTCTTAGTGGCTGCGCCATCTTGAACAGAGTAAATCTCAAGCAAGTTATTATTCATAGATAATGCTAGAGTAGCCTGGGCACCTTTTGTTGGAATAGGGCAGAATGAGAAGGAGCAAATTTTCTTGCTCATCCGAAGAACTTGAAGAAATTTAAAAACGTCAGAGACAACAATATCAGGAACACTGACTTCTTGTGGAGCAACATCTCCATCTCCACTTCCAACTGCCTCAGCAGCCAATTTTGCAGAGATCTTCTCTCTCCTTCGATGAATCCGTCGCTTGGCTTTATGCTTTGATTCAAATTCATCCAAAACACGGAATATTTCTATAGTCTTTCCTGCCACTTGACAAGCAAGAAGATTCCCGGACTTATTAAATCTCACATTTGCAACCCTATCCTTGCTTTGCCGCTGGATGTCTCCAAAGAGCTTCAAAACTTCCCACTTATCTTTTGAAGAACACTCACTGTCACTGATTCCGTTTGGATTCAATTCATGTTTTATCTCATAAAACCGTAGTTCAAGATCTGCTGATCCAGTGACCAGATATCTCTCCTCTCGATCAACATCCATTGACCAAATTTCACTGTGATGACCACTAATTATTTGCATGCAATATTGGGTATCAAGATCCCATACTCTCACAAACTTGTCTTTTGAGCAGCTGACAAGCTTTTTGCCAGAATCTATGAAAACAAGGTCAGTGACCTGCAGAGATATAAGTTGACAACTTAACATACTTGCAAGAGATGAACTAATTGGCATCGATGCTCAATACAGGACTTGGTTTTTTAAAATTTTTCCATGAGGCACCTATGGTGGGTAATATACATGTAAAGGTAGATTTCAGGAATGACATTAGAAAATACATTAAGGGTGTGTTTGTTTAGGGCAAAAAAGTGTCAACTAAAACTTTTCAATCTAAAACTTTTCACTCTCCATAATTATTCTATTTTTTAATTATTTTTTTACATTTTTCTATACAAACTACCCTACTTTTCAATCATTTCTACACAACTACCCATACAACTAACCTATCTATTTTAACTTTATTCTCTTTACTTCTCATCATTACTCCATTATATCACATCACTTTCTATTGATTTGACAACTTCTACTCCAAAAACTTTTCATCAAAAGTTTTACCTCCAACCAAACACACCCTAATATTCCATAAAATGACCAGGGGTGGAGGCCCAGTGGTTCACCTCTGGCTTTATGTGAGCTGAGCAAGTATCGAACCTGGGGAGGGAGCTTCTGTCTCACATTTATTTAGTGGGGGCTTATGTCTCCCATTTGTATTAGGAATGCTGTCTCCTACTCTTGGGATGAGTTGTAAATATTAACAATCAGGGGGGGAAAAAATGATTCCATAGAGTGGAGGATCCTGAGCCTTCCATGTGTCACATATATTTGATACGTAGGCTTAACAACATTTTTTCTCTATTGTCAATTCAAAGTCAACAGACAATAAGTTTAGGATTCTAAGGATCCTCCATGTGTCACACATATTTGATACGTAGGCTTAACAACTTTTTTTCTCTATTGTCAATTCAAAGTCAACAGACAATAAGTTTAGAATTCTAATTTGAGATGGTCAAAGGAATCCTCAATTGGGGCCATCTAATCGATGCTCTAAATAATTGAAAGTTGAGTCAAAATGGCAAAAGATCCTTGGAACTGAGAACAAAATGCACATTCAAAAGTCTCACCCTGTGATTCTCCTTGAACACAATAAGATGTTAAAAAATACAGAAAACATTGAAAACCGAAAGCCTTTATAAATATACTCAATAATATTCATATATCACATTGCTAAAGCAGTATTTAACTAAACAAGAATACCTGATCCCGGTGTCCACGGAGACGAAAGAGCCCAGATTCACCAACCACATCCCATAATATGATATCATTGTCTTTGCTTCCAGAGGCAATCATAGATCCAGTTTTATTGTAGCACAATGCTGTCACAGCACCTTTATGCCCATTCAGTGTGGTCTCACATGTACCTTTATGACAGTCCCATACCCTGATACTTCCATCTGCATATCCGCTAGCTATCTGCAAGGAACTTAAAATAAAGTTCAGTGTAGGCATTCAAAATTGCAGTGGTGGTAAGGTCAGAACCATAAGATTGAAGGCAGCAACTACACTGCATCTACTTGCTTGATGCCATTATCAAATACATAATGCATAAGATGTTCCAATTCCATACTATTATCATCAGTGAAATTCCTCAGAGGAAATATAAAGAAGACATTAAAAGCACAGCCAACCTACGAAAATAGTCTACACTTGTGGTCCTATTCTTACACTCATTCTCAGTCCACTCTTCTACCTAAAATGGAATGCCCACTGCCATTTTTGTTTTTCATAAGGAATGATTTTCCAGGTTTTTCATGTCAATGAAGTGATTTGGAATGTATAGTGTTAAGCTTTGTGTATTGAAAAAATTGATTTAAAATTTCAGGAAAAACTGCTAAAATACCCAGGAAACTGTCACCAGTTTTTTAGCAGAGTCGATGTTTGGACAGACAGACCACTTTGGACATCTGCTGGCACTAAAAAGATCGACATTTTTTACCAAAACGCCGACACTTTTTTCTGAAAACTACAGCAGTTGTGTTGAACAAATCAAATGCAATTTGTTGTGATTCTCTTTTGCTGGCCCAATTTTGTGTAGGTTGTTTCTGATTTTTCTTAGTAAATCTCCCAAGTGGTTGAGGGATTTGAAGTCTATAAATAGCGCAACCTTGCAATCCAAGATACAATGTAGGAAAAATTTCTTTTTCAGGGGTGTTTGTTTATGCCAAAAACTCTTCAACCTAAAACTTTTCACTCTCCACACCTACTCTATTTTATAATTGTTTCTTCACTTCTTCCTATATAACTACCCTACTTTCAATCATTTCTACACAACTGCCCATACATCTAACCTATCTATTTAACTTTATTATCTTTACTTCTCATCATTACCGTAGCATATCACATAATTTTCTCCCATTTCAAAAACTATTCATCAAAAGTTTTATCATTTCCGACACATAACCTCAAATTTGAAACAGTGCTTTCTTTGGAACCTTTGTTTTCCTGTCAGAAGCAACACTTGCAAGCAACATTTTCCATTGTTATACTCCATGCTTCTGTGCATACATTGGCTGTAAGCTTGTTTTTCATTGTGTTTTTGTTATACCTTGGTATTGGATGTCATCCAAACAAAGAGAGAAGTTGTTCAATTGGTTATGTTGAATTGAAAGCTTCACAAGCCACTTGGAGCCAAATCTCAATCCAAAAGATAGTTGTAAAACTGTACCGCTTTAAATTGTGTACTAATTGACTAGTTAGAACTCAATTTGAGTTCTTGGAGAGTGATGTAGGACTAGTTGGCTGAACAAACTATTATTTGTGTCTTTCTCTTTTGGATTACTTCTGTGGCTTGTGTCCATATTCTGTTTTCACCAGGTATATTTTGATTATTCCCCTTCATGCATTTAATTCTTGGACAATCATTGTCATACAGGCCTACAGAGTGATTGGAATATTCGGCCTTGGATATTTCATTTGTGCTAAGATTTTAAGATTTTCATTTTAAAAAATCATGAATAAAATGCATAGTTTGGATCCATGAAATCACCAAGTGATCTTCAGTGAACATGCACGGCTTGCACTTCGAAGCACTAACATCCTAGTAGGTTTTCCCCTAGTTACCTTTCCATTTGACAACAATACCAAAAAAATAGATGTAGTACTCCAGGATCACTTGAGACTCAAAGGAGACATATCTCAAAAGAAAATAAAAATTACAATCAGAGCAAGTCAACAAGACAGATTAGGGACATAGAGAAAGGGAGAAGTCAACAAGACCGACACACACACACACACAGAGACTATACATACACGCAATTGGGATATCAGGATTATTTGAACGAGTTGGGGAAAGCGAGAGAGTTCATCTCATTTTGGGAACGCATAATCACAAATGTAAACCCCAAAATGTGATATGAGAATATTTGGAAGCATCCAAAAGCGCCCAATCACAGCAAGACGACTGTATTTGCATTCGTAGGTAGACATTGTAACGAATTCAATAAAGGATTTTTGTTTTTCCCACCAACTTGCAGCAGCAAATGCAACCTGCATGAATGAAAACGAAACGAAATGGCGATGGGTTTTTTTACCGAGGAAGAGGAAGAAGGAGATGCAACGATGGAGGTGACAGCAAGGGAAGGGCCGCGGCGGGAGGATGCAGATGGAGAGAGCGTTCTAGAGCAGACCCCCTGCCGCACGTTCCAGACGCCGACCGACTCGAGAGCCGGCGCGAGCAGAATCTTACCCGTGCTGTCGTAGCAGATGTTCGACTCCAGAGACGCGATCACACCGAAAGCCGGCCCAGCTTCGTACCTCAGGTAAGCCTTCACCATCTCACCAACTCTCACTGCTTCTTCTTCTTCTTCTTCTTCTTCTTCTTCCTCTCTCGGAGCTTCTCAAACTTGGGCAGCTATTTCTGCCATGGATTTTAACTCTGACGTTACAGTAGGGTTTTGGGTTTTTGAGTTGCTCGCAGTTTCAAGCGTTTTGCAAATTCCCAAACATGATGTTCTAATTTGAAATTAAGGGTTTGTTTGGTCGGAAGTAAAACTTTTTGATGAAAATTTTTCAAAGTAGAAGTTGTCAAGTTGATAAAAAATGATGTGATATGATAGAGGTAATAATGATGTGTAAAGAGAATAAAGTTAAAATAGATACGGTAGTTGTATGAGTATTTGTGTAGAAATAATTAAAAAGTAGGGTTGTTTATATAGGAAAATGTGAAAAAATAATTAAAAAATAAAATAATTATGAAGAGTGAAAAGTTTTTAATTGAAAAGTTTTCATTGACATGTTTTGTAGTGTGTTTGGGAATGGGTAACACTTTTGATGAAAAGTTGTAGAGAGTAGAAGTTGTCAAATGATGTGATATGATAGTGGTAATGATGATGAATAAATAGGATAAAGTTGAAATAGGTAGGTTATTTGTATTGGTAGTTCTGTAGAAATGATTGAAAAGTAGGGTAGTTGTATAGAAAAATGTAAAAAAATCATTAAAAATAGGGTAATTATGGAGAGTGAAAAGTTTTAAATTGAAAAATTTTAACTTGACAATTTTTTCTTAATAACAAACGTACCCTAAGCAAATCGCATGGTCATACTGTAGATTTTGAGGCCTAGTTTCGATTTAAAAAAGGGCTAAGCCCATTATCCTTTCACGTATAGACACCAACTCATGTGATATTAGAAATTAGCATATGTATAATTCTCATAATATCAAGGAATCAGGTAATTCTTCCACCACTCAAGAAACTAAGGGCAAACTTGCCACCACATGAGCACATGCCAACCATATTTTCCGCTTGCAATATCACACTAAAAGCCATAGAAAGTTATTTAACTACCAAATAAGTAACAGAATGTTTAGTTCCTGAAAAAGTTTATAATGCTGGGGGATGGCCTCGGAAAATTATAAAAATGTCATTATATTTTAAAATAAAAAAATATTTAATAACATTTAAAAACGGTAAAATTTGGTTTATAAATTAAGTACAGCTAACTTTATATGTTTATAAAAAAAATAAAAAAAATTAAGGGTGGCCCCACGACCAGATTATTGTCTTTTTTCTGCAAGTATATGGGTCACACAAGTAATATATAAATGAGTAGAATATCATTCCCACCGAGATTTGAGTAGAACTTGTATTTTTTATAAATAAAGAAAAAAATTCAAATATATCCGCAAATTTTGACCACAATTCCTTGTATAATTTCATATTTTCAAAAAAATTCTTTTATATTCATGGATTTTACTTAAAATTTTTCTCATACATGCACCATTAGGATTTGTCAATAGCTGTCATTAATACGCATATAAAATGACTGATGTTCTTTTACTGATTTAGGATGATAGAAGCTTTTTATTCATAGAAAATATAAACTTGTGTCATTTTATTTTTTTGGTGTATTTAGTAATGCGTAAAAAATGTCGAACTAAAACTTTTCGCTATCTATAACTATTACATTTTTTAATTATTTATTCATATTTTATTATACAACTACCCTACTTTTTAATCATTTATATGCAACTACTCATACAACTAACATATCTATTTTAATTTTATTTTCTTTACTCATCATCATTATTATTGTATTGTATCCTTTTTTTTCAATTAAAAATTTTGTACACAAAAAACTTTTCATCCAAAAATTTTATTACTTCTAACACACTTTTTATGTGTTGTTATTGATTTTTCGTAAGTTATGCAATTAAATATAGTTAACGTTTTAACTTTTTCCTTATCTGCTGGAGCATATTAGTCATTTCATACACATGTTAACAAAAATTATTAACGGACACTGACATGGTGATGGTATATGAGAAATTTTTTTCCTTATCTGCCGGAGTATATTAGTCATTTCATACACATGTTAACGAAAATTATTAACGGACCCTAACAACGTGGTATGTGAGAAATTTTCAATAAAAAATTTTCAATAAATTTCATGGATATATGATGAACTATTAGAAATAAGTAGGTATATAAGAAATTATATTCAAAATTTATGAAGATATTAGGAACTTTTCCAAAATAGAAAAATAAGTTTTACGGTTATGCATTCTACTCGTAATACAATCACAATATAAGTACTGCATGGCATAGGCACCCATGATAAGAATGGATCTAGATATGAAGAAAAAGAAAAAAAGTAACTGTTTGCAAACAATGAAGGTGTAAATGGGTTCAAGTTGACCCAATTCGGGGTAAACACAATCATAATTTATATTGTAAAATTTCAACCCAATCATACCTTTGACCCTATTTTCACATCCCAGCCTAACCATATTTTAATTTTATAAAAACTGGTTAGGATAAGGTTAAAAATTGAGTTAATAAATATATAATATTTAAAAATATTTTGCTTAATTAAATATATTTCAAAATATAAATCTATATAAGAGAACAAAAATAATCTTTTTATATGAATACTTTTCAAATGATGACTTATACAATAATATAATTGATAAACAATCTTATTTTCAAAACAATACTATCTAATTAATTTTTATGTATTATGTGCCAATTTATGACTATTTTTAATAATTTATTATATTCTACACTAATATCCGAAATCAGATCAAGTCAAGTTGATAGTCATCTAATCCAAACCAACCTACTTTTGAAATTAAGTTAGTTTAAATCAGATTATATAACTTATTTATTTCAAAATGCGTAACTCAACCTTATTATAAATCATGTTAGCAAGGTTCAATGTAATTTACACCCCTAGCAATGGGAGTGAGAATTGATGAGATGAGTCAACTCGTGACTTGCCCCGATCCTACATACTTTTGACCGGATAAAACTGATTTTTTTTTTTACCAAGTATAGAGACGAGTTAGAAATTTTAACTCAAATTAAAAAAAGGGAAGGATGGGTCAATAATGTCCCGACCCACTGCTATATATTTATTTATTATAAATTATAAGCAAAATTTTAAATATTGTTCTCATTTCCTTTTAAAATTCTCATATTATTTATTATTAATTGTATTAACAAAATAAGAATTAATAAAAAAAACATTTGCATATATACATGTATGTATAACATAGGTTTTTATCATTTTGGAAGCTCTCGCGAAAAATGCTATTATTTTAGGAATATTATTATAAATGCCAATATCTATTATAAATAAAGTACATTCTATTAACATGTTTAAATGAATATGCATTATATTTACTCATGTTTTATTTAGTAATGATGTTTACCTTTTTAACTGATAAAATATGAAGCATACAATATTTAAAATTTGTATAGATGCGTTTTTTATCTGATATGTATATAAATTGTTAAAATTATTTTAATTGACCTAATTTTTTTACCTAAAACAACACCAACTAGAAGTTTGTTATAGGACCTATTAAGAAAATGCAATGGTTAAACTAGCATCATCCCAACGATATATAGTCAAACCCCTCTCATGTGTTGGCAACAACTAGGGGATGCAACTTAAGTTGGTTTGGTTCTTAATCTAGCTTACCCATACTTAATTTGATTAGCAATAAGTCCTATCTTATCATATCCATTGGTGGGATTGATTACTCATCAACCCTTGCTTTACCCATGTGATGTTAAAAATTGGTAAAATTTTAATTTTAAACTAGCTCTTCTAATTGAAGACACTTGGCAAATGTTGCATCTAGATTTGAGCTTTAAATATATGAGTGTGGTTTATGAGTGTGGTTTATTTGAATGACAACACATGTTAAAATTTATACTCGTATGGATAGAAGTAATTAAACAATATTTAAAAATATTATAAATTACAGAAAATTTAGTTTTAAATCGTCAAAAATAGTGCAACAGAATCTATGCAGCCGACCCCACCTAAGTGAGAAATTGCTTATAATGATGATGATGATGATTTAGAGCACCCACGCGCGTCGATTTTGGGTGCTCATTATATGAAATCTACTTTACCATAATTGAAGACATGATAACTTGCATACACTATCCTACTACATGGGATTTTTTTAATTTCTACCTTGCTCAGAAGTATTTTAGCAAGATAGGTACTCATGAATACTCTACCTAAGTTGTATCTTTACTCACAAATTCATTACACATTAGTGACTATGTGACAAGTGAAAAGATTTACTTGCATCACAAATAACAACTTCAAACCCCAACAAGTGTTTTTTGCATCTCGGTCATTCTAACTATGTGTATTTGCTTTTTAACCTATAAATTTCATATATTTGCTTTTTAAACCACGTGAGTTTACCCTATTTATATTTTAAATCATAGTGTCAAAATACTCAACCAACGATTTTTATCTGTAAACGAAAGTATAAAATACTTATACGTATTAATTACGCATTAATTGAGTTGACTTAAACTTAGAAACAATCTGATTGTTATGACCGAGTTGAGTTAACTCATTTCATGAGTCAACTCCTTTTAAGGAAAATATTGTTATTAAAAATTTCCACAATAGCTACTAACAAATTTTCTATCCATTTGATGGCTTGCATTAATGACCGAGTTTCAAATGCAAAGGAAACAAACTTACAATGTTTAAAAAGCAAATGTGTGAAACTCATGATTAAAAAGGAAATACGCACAGGTAAAATGGCCAAAATGCAAATAACCCACCGGGATAATTACGTAAGTGCTACGTGTAAATCCAAAAAAATATATGTACTATGTGACTGTCCAATGAAATCATAATCACAAATCTAATGCTGTCTGAGAGTTAGACAGTAAAATTAGAAAAACGCATCACGTCTCCATCTATTTGAAGAAAGTTTAGAAGATGACTCTCTTTCAAAAGAGGAATGTGATATCTAGGATTTTTGCAAATTCACTTTAATAACAAGATAAAGCTATTTATTTTACTCTCGTACTTATTTTCCAATGTGCGCTTAAATTTTTTTTTTAATAAAGCCAATTAGAAGAGAGTGGTATTTAGCTATGCTGTCATGGATAATACCAAGAAAAATTCTCCATCAACCATTCATTGATGAAAAAATAAGTCTTAAGGATTAATGAGCAAGCAGTGTATTCGAGCTAAAAAAGCAGTCATATTTATGGTTGCAGTGCAAGATCATGCTTTAATTTTGTGTCACTCATCCTTCATCAAACATGATTATTAGTTGTAAAAATTTAGTAGATAAATCTCTTCTCGTTTTGTCCATTTTGGTGTTTTAATTAAAAATTGGAAATAGATGTATCCAAGACTATTGTCAACAAAGATAAGTTTTATTGATTTTCTTTCTAGTAGATATTGATAAAATTTTATATTTTATAATAAACTCGAAGCTTTACGGGTGGTGTTGGGGAAGCTGAGCACTAACCGGCCACATGACCTGCAACCGCGATCAATCGGGAACTGAAATGGCATGGCTACGCTGCGCCCAGCAGGCTGCAGCCAGCCACACGCTGCCGGGCCCGCTGCTTCCTAGTTGGGTGTTTGGATAACAGGAAGGTTAGCCATCAATCGGTTGGATAACAGGAAGGTTAGCTATCAATAGGTTATTCATGTGTTTAAAAAAATTAAAATCAAGCTAATTTAAAATCTTTATAATAAAAAACCATATTTACAAATAAAAAATATACCTAATTAACTTAGAAACAGATGCTTCAATGCGATTATCTCTTTAAAATTAGGATAATGATTCAATGCACCTAGCTACAAAACCCATTTTTAATTTTTTTGAAAATTTTTAGATATATTTAACACATATATTAAGTTCTAGCAATTTTAGAAATGTGTATATATTTTTGAATTTTAAAAACATTGTATTTTAGTCATTTTAAATGACTAAAATATAATGTTTTTAAAATTAAAAAATGTAGATAAATATATATAAATATAAATTTTGTGCACCTAACAATCAATATAAATACAAATTTTGCAAAACTCAATAAATATGCAGTTAATGTCTAGACGGATCAAACAAGACATTCTATTATCAAATAAATTCAAGCAATCACATTTTAAGTATCATATATTAAAGTTGAAAATATCTCTTATACCTTTAACAGATTATAAACAGGTTAGCATGATTTATTTAAATAATTAAATGAGTTAATGGATCATAAACTAATTGTTCAAAAATCTTAATCCAAATTCGTTTATCAATAAGTTGAATATACAGGTTCACTAGATCCTGGTTTACCCAGGATTGAGTTGAAACTGGACTTTTTAAAAATCAGTGATATGTACACTCGATCCAGTTTTTCCCTGAGTTAGACTGGGTAGCCGGGTTAAGGTCAAACAAGTCTGAGAAACATGGAGCCCAATTCAGTGCACTCAGGTGCACTGCACCTATTTTTTTTTATTTTTTTTTAAAATTTTTTTTATACAATGGTTAATCTAGGTTTATTTAACATATGTATCAATTTTTACTATTTTTGGAGACTTTTAGATATTTTTTTTAGATTTTTAAAAAATCAGTGGCATTTTCGGTAATTTAAAATTACTAAAAATGCCACTGATTTTAAAAAATATCTAAAAATCTCCAAAAATAGTAAAAATTGATACATATGTTAAATAAACCTATATTAACAGCTTTGAAAAAAAATTTAAAAAAAATAAAAATAATTAGGTGCAGTGCACCCAGGTGCATTGAGGCTGAATGCACCTGGGTGCACTGAATTGGGCTCCGAGAAACATATAGTCATTCTGGTCAGCCATTACGGCCATTATGGCCGGGGCCGGGGCGGTTAAGGGCCGATAGGGCCAGTCATGTACAGGTAAAAGTTGCAAAATGCTTCCTGCTGGGAGGGCGATAAATATTCCTCATGTTTAAACATTCACACGTCATCAAAATGAAATTCGAAAGCAAAAAGAAATATATCATGTGAATAGGATAGGGCGTGATATTAGCCAAGAATGCAATTAAAGATGAAGGCAATAATAAAGGAAAAGAAAATATTTTAATGCACGGTTACGAATGTAACTTCTAGTAAAAAAAAAAAAAAAACAGTTGCATTTTCGCCAATCACTCACCGCCATATAATTTCTAACCTGGATTTGAAGGTGGGTCGTCAACTACAATCTATGAAAAGAGAAATAAAAAAACGGTTGGTAGAGTTATTAGGTGCAATACCAGTTAAAGGTTTATATCAAAGTAAAAGTGCTGGCAATAGGAGGCATACTCTCATCATTGACCATTGTACTCCCGTGTATAGTTACTGATACCCGAAAAGCTGCTGAATCCAGGTCATCGATCGGGAAAGAATCAAAAGTGGACACAAACAGATGCTGAAACATCAAACCGTTCCATTCATGCTTTGTTTTTTTTTTTAACCGTTCTCCTCGTTTCGTTTACCATGCCACCACTGATTTGATCGGTGGCATCAGTAGTCCAGCCACATGCCATCAAGATGGAAACATTCATTCCACGTAATTTTTGCGACCCGGTCGAATGTTCCCTTGACTCCAAGGTCATCTAATAAGAATAAGCAGCATAGAAATCCAAGAATAAAAAATTGATTGGGAATTCCATCCAACTCCCTGATTCTTTCAACTGCATTATATACTTTTTACTGTTACCATGTTTTAATAGAATGCTGCTTTTAGCTTTTCTATTCTTACAAGAAAGCTCGTTGGAAGAAACATAAAATGAAGGGCATGGAGCACAGACGTGAAGGGTCCATTAATGCATGTGATAATAAATAGATTCGGGCATCCAAGAAAAAAAGACGTTAATGAAAAATATACAGATAAGAAAGAACAAGAAATGATAACAATCCCGCTGATATTGCATCCAATACCATGGGGTCAGGAATTGTCATATAAAATGACATCTTTCCTTGCAATGACTTCTGCCCTCTCATGTATCCTCTTGAGGATTAAGGATTTTCATATGCCCAACTACTGCTCGATAGCTATCCCCAGCGCTCCACACTGAGAAATCAAAATAAACAAGACATAACTATAAGAACCGAAACAGTCTGGCCATGGACAAAGGAATCTGATCCTGATTACGGGCATAGATGCAGTATCTAACTTGTCGTCACATATGCCAGGTCATTACGTGTCATGACTCAGAAACAGCCTCCAAAGTTGTTTAGTCAGTAGGTGAGGTTTTGAAGGTAACAAAACTTACTTGTTACTTGTCTTTAGAACTGTAGTTCTGCCAACAACATTACATAGTTTTAATCATGTTTAGGTGGGCCACAAAATCTAATCAAATTTGAGATAAAAGGTATTTTGCAAAACAAAGTCCATAAGTAGGAGCATTTTTGCAAAATCAATAGTTACTCTATAAAAATTGCAGAATTTAAAAAATGGGGAGATGCATAAATGATTAAATTCTAGATTTACATCGAATTTTTTTGTTAAATGATCTTTAAAAAAAAATTAAGATTGATTGAAAATCATTTAGAACTATCAAAGTAGATTCAGGATTATTTAAAATAAATTATAGCAATTATCTGATAAAATTTGCATATCTTAACCTAAAAAAGCTTGAACAAGTTGCACAGAGATGGCATTTGGAGAAAAATGACTGCTCAATTAACATGCACATGCACGAGAGAGAGGGAGAGAGAGAGAGAGAGGGAATAGGAGGTTACATTCAGAAGGCTTCCCAATCCAAGGTCCAGTAATGATATTTAGTACGCTACATTCATTGCTGTAGTCCAGATTAGGAAGCAGCTTTGGTGTTAATAAGAAGCACCTGCACAGCATTGGGAACATCTAACAATTTTTACAATAATTATGATGCATGGTGGCATGATATATGCAGGTACAAATGCTAAAAAAATGCTTCATAAGAAAATAGTCAAAGTCATGCCCAGAGGCCAAAACACAAATCACTAAACATTCGTACCATGCACAGAAATGGGGTAACATATTTAGCAAATCCAGACATTAGTAACAAACCAAGAAGGGATTATTCCTTCAAAATTTAAATTAGATTATAAAAGAAAAATACCAAAAAAGAGTTTCTGAAACACGTCTACTCAGCAAGGTTTTAGTCCCCAAACCACAAACTGAGGATGTCAATTAGTCTTAAGATCAAAAATTCAAAACTACAAAATACACTGGCACAACCGTACAACATTCAATGTGTGAGAGTACAAGGATGCCAAAGCAATCTGTGAGAAAGTAAGGATACTATAGATGGTTCAAAGCCCAGAAACAAACTGAGTTTATGATCGAATCAACTGCTCAAAGCCAGCCTGCCTAATAGCAGCGAGAAACCCTAATCTTGACTATGAGAGCTTACTTTATTAGGAGTGCAACTTGGGTTCACCTCTACCCTAACCCTAACCTTATCTATAGAACTTAAACCCTAACACTAAACCTATTTATAAAACCTAAACCTTATCTAGATTGGGTTTGAGCTGAGTTTTATGCTGCAATTTGGGTTGACAAATTTTATTCTGATTTAGGATTGATAAGTTTAAAATTTTATATGAATAACAAACCATACAAGAAACAATGATAATACAATCTAACTATATTTTTAAAAAATATAATATATTTCTAGAAGAAATTTAACCTTTCAAAGCAAGATAAAGGAAGAAAATTAATAACTTAACAAAATAATGTAAAGAAAACATAAATGTAAATGTAAATGAAAATAATATAATTTACATATAATATAATCAAAACATCACAAACATGTATTTAAACATAAATATAAATAATATACGATACATAAATATGAAGAAATATTGTTTAGGTATTATTTATATAATATATTTTATGTCAAATTTAGAAATGAGAAATCGGGCTTGGGTTCCTCATGTTTGCTTGAACCCTAACCCTATTTACAATTCAGTTCCTTGTGTTTAGGATCTTAAAAGCAAGTTTTAACATTAAAGATGTTCGGGTTTGATGAGCCAAGTTCGAGCTCAACTCTGCCCACCCTTCTTGTATTTTGCTTTTGAAACAAGAAACTAAAATCTTGCATCATCAAGAAGCAAGGTTACCAAAATACCCATAGAACACTGTTATTTTTAAGTGTATCAATCAAATGCAACTGGCTGC
Organism: Annona cherimola; assembly: GCA_030490835.1. Classification (NCBI taxonomy): domain Eukaryota; kingdom Viridiplantae; phylum Streptophyta; class Magnoliopsida; order Magnoliales; family Annonaceae; genus Annona; species Annona cherimola. The sequence goes on along the minus strand of CM059972.1, from coordinate 120,671,838 downwards.
ATGGACATTGGTTTCTTTATTCAACTTTTTTTAAAAAATCTAAACCATCAATTCGTTTATATATCTTTATTTATGAATCCAAAAATACATGTTAAAATTTTATATGTTATATGTTCATTTTCAAATTTTAATAGTTACGCACATTCACTCTTAAATGATGTTAAATTTTTACAAAGATACAAGTTTCCAAACGAAGTGATTTCTGACATCATGAAGAAATACCTAATAATTATTCACATTTTAAGAATATAATTTTAAATAAACAGCAACAAGTTGCATTCAGTTAGCAACCTTTTTTAGTTGATATATAGCCCAAGCCTCACTCCAATGCAACCCTAATGCATATACTTGCAACTATTACTAAAACTAGTATAATTGCTAATTTTCACTTTGTGACACAAAAATACAGGTCTCCTTCCCCCTTTATAATCCGCTCTATCAAATCAAACACAACTTGAAAGCTGATAGCTGACAAAAATTCAAATTTCCAAGTAGCATATTTTCCTCTTTATGAAACAAGTGGAAATGACAGCTGAATCACTGATTCCAAATCAACATTTGCCAATTCAAGTCAATATCTATTAATTTGACTAGTTTAAAAGGTGAATCAATTCAATAACTCCATTCCAGCTAATAGGTGGGTGGGTGGGTGTGCGAGAATCTTACTGTGGTGTGTTAGGTTGGCTGGCTGCCCTTACAAGCTGCTGGAACATCTTCCTTTCATTTACAGGGTCCATTCCTGAATTACAAAATTGACTACGGTGCTGTTAATTGATTAAGCAACTTTAAACGGAAGTCCTCAAGTAATACTACACAGCAACTGACCTTGATTAATCTCATCAACCACACGAAAGGGGCAATTTGTAAGGTCTTGCAGTGAAACAAGATAGAGAATTGTGGAAACTGATCGTTCCTACATACACAAATAATTCAAGTTCACAACAGCAAAGACTTTTGTAGCAGAACTTAGATAATGCATATGCTGTCTCTTTCATACCCCTCCGGACTGATGATGCGCGCTCAGGACCTGAAGCTGTCCTGCTTCCCTGATGAGCAACAGCTAGTGAGTTTTTGAAATGGTTCTTGAATCAACTTGAGAGAGAGAGAGAGCAGGATTAAGTTTACTAGGCCAAATGTACACAGTTCATGCAGTCTTACTGAAAGAAAATGAAATTCAAATTGTCATAATGCCAGCATTGCTTTAAGGTCATTCCTCAATAATTCTATAGAATTGACAAATTGAACTTTCAGCTACTGTAAATTGGCATCGTCGCCAAGCAATTACATGGCTCATATTCTCCCAATTCACAAATTTACGACAAGGTTGAAAAAAATGAAAACCAGAGCTGTGTAACAACACAATACAAAAGCTATTAACTCAGTTGAGGATGCAAGCACTGAAGAACCTTTCCATGGTAACAGTTTCTTGCACTTTCATGACTATTTTTTTTTTCAGTAATGCTGATAACAGAAACATAAATTAGTTAACTTGTTCTATGTTATTGTTAGTTAGCAAAATTCAATGATTGATTAATTGGACTCCTTGAATGTCAGCCAGGTGTTTCAGACAATTTTTTAATGCTAAACTTACCTAAATTTCACACGGATAAGTATGCCAAACTTATCAAAATCCATCTCATGTTCATCTGAAAAGCAAACAAAAGAACACGAAGATAAAGCCACCAAACCAATTTTATTAGCATGAAACTATTCCAGCAAATGACAAAATAAAAATACCCAGTGAAACTTCTCCTGCAACAGCCATCTCACAGAAATTACGGCTGAATGTTTCATTTATCTTGAGAACAAGTTTCCTCAACGTTGGGAGCCATTTTTCCTACATCAAGTGCCAGACAAGAACCATTTTGGGCAAAATGACAGTTGAAGATAGATCTTATGAATCCCAAATGAAGAAAAAACAACAGAGCCAAAAAGAAGATGAAATTTACACCGACCTTGAGTACATCTATTTCAGATAGACACTGTCTCATTTCTTTTTCATCTGCTTCCAATTTAATAGAAATGCTTTTTATCTGTCACAGAATGGTCATTTTTTAGGGGAAAGAGGTCAAAGAAATCAATGGAGGAACACCCATGCGTACGGAAAGATGCATCTCTGCACACGCTGGTATGCATGTGCACATACCCACAAGCAGAGAGAGGGAAAACTACAAAATGTTGACAACTACCATACTCTTTATATGCATAAATGCATATAAGATGTATGCCCATACGTGTGTGCACTTACACATGCATGCACATGCACACACTACTTCCACCCACAAGCATGCAAACACAGGCACACATGAACACCAAAAGTACAAATTTCCCTTTCACTTATCAGAGACAGAGAGAGGGCTGACCTTTTGTTGACGTCTTTCATACTGTTCGACTACATCGTTATTGAGAAAAGCAATAGAATTTGCCTGTGTAGTAACATCCTGAATGGCAGCTTCCAAGTCCTCAAGAGTAGAAGGCATCTGTGTCCAACAAAATAAATATTATAAAGGCAAGTAAATCACTTGAAAGGATGTTGCAGAAGAAACTAACAAAATAAATAAAGGCGTATGTTTCAATTTGAAACTAAGACTGAGATTAAGAATACGAATAAAATCCTTTCTTTTTTTCCTTCGTTTTCTTCACTTTCATTTCCAACAGGAAAATAAGAATTTACCTATCACTATGGTATACAAAACATAGGTTTTGAAGCCCAGGGGACAAGTGACAGCACGTTGGTTAACAAATTTGTTCCATAAGGTTGTAAACCATGAAATAAAATGCAAACAATTCAAGTACACAGTTACAAAAAACTATCAGGCTGTAATTAGCTGGCATACACACTACAGGAGTTAGAGGTCAAGTCGTCATGCAAAGTTTTCAATACACCAATTAGCACTTGTAGATTATACAGACTTTCTAGGCTCAGACAATTAGTTTAGTGTGTGCAGGAGGTGTTTATTAAAATCTAAGAGTTAATTTGTTTTCCTTGTAGAAGGAAAAGACATCTCTAGTTGACATATTAACATGATTAATAATATCAGGATGCTAACAAATACAAGGACAAGCAGAGAGAAGCTTGCAATCGCGATCCTGTCAGGTATTACGGTGATATGCCATCCCAAAGTAGAAGCAAAGATGTTGGGGCTATGATCCTGTTAGCCCAAGCTAACAGGAATTATTGTTAGTCCACGCACATAGGTGTATTTTTTATAAAAATAATAATAAATAAATAATTCATTAAAAAATGGTCTCAAGTGTATTTAATTCACATTCCAAATTTATGACTTAATATGTATATATTAGATGTGTATATATTTTTTCTGAATTTCGAAAAATCAACAGTTTTAGGGTGTATACACAACAGTTTTAAAAAAACAATATATGCACACAGAATACATGTGCCTGGACTACGTAACTAACAGAAGTACCCGTTAGCCCCGCCAAACAAGTTCATAGCCTAAGATGTTATAGGAATAAGATAGTTATTCTAAGGAGGAAAAAATCAGTGCTAGTAATTTTGTTTTGTTTTGTTTTTCTGTTGAAATGTTCTTGCCATGGAAAAGTCAAGTTTCAGGAGACCTTGAGAAAATTTCAATACTGGGGAGAAATTTTCAGAACTCTCTCTAAAATTTCAAGATTTAATATCTCCCCAGAATTATCCAAAACACTAAAATAAAGAGAAAAATTACTGAAATTTTAGAACCTTGAAAAGGCAAATCAGAATGCCTGGTTTTCAACTCGATTTCTTTTTTTGGGTTCAAAACATTTATACAACTTTCTGAAAGCGACTGTGACATATACATGAGTAGTTCATCACCAGTGGCAGCATCAAAATCTGATTTCAGTTTTGAAACCCATCTGATTCCAGATTTTGAAACACCTTTCTGACTTGATTTCTTCAGATTTGCAAAGAGAGACAAGATTCAGCCTTGATATTTGTGCACTCAATATCATAAGCCACCATGCATATTGTTCAGACTTTGGAGCTTAACAATCACTTCGAAATCTCTCCAAATTTGACTTTTGGAGCTTTAAAAGAAGGGTTGACTGATTACCATCACAGCACCAGAAACCACGGTTATCAACACCTTCAAATATTCAATGGTGTTGCTTAGAGGTTTCAAACTTCTTGTCACATAAATGTCAAGGTAAGTTTAAATCAATGTTCCCTTTATTGGTAACGAAGGATATATAGTGTTTCCTATAAAAGATCTTATAGCCTATAGATTATATCCTTTTTATTGAGGAACTTTACCAGAAAATAAACAGTTTAAATTTCAAACAACAAAAATTTAAACATAATAAAATCACATGACAACTTGAGGTTAAATATAAATGAACAGTTAAGCCAATAACTATTACTTTTGGAAATACATAAGAAGCCATAAATGAGAATTAGACATAAGGTATGAATTTAATACAATAAAATTATGCATCGGATAATTTAATACAATAAACATATGAGTTTTTAATGATTTAGAAAGGTTATCTCTATTGTTTGAGATGAAATAAGGATCAATAGTGAAAAGGGACTTCAGATGACAATTTATCTAAAAAAATATCTCAGGCATTCAATACATTCAAGATAATATAAAAAAATATCATAAAAAAATAATATCAAAAAATTAAAGAGAAGTTGAAATTGTCATTCATACTTCAATATTACTGATAAAATCTAGAATAGAATAAAGTATCAGTTTTTATCTCAGGCATTTTCAATACATTTGAGATAATATCAACGAATTGAAGTGAAGTTGATATAGTCATTCACATTTCAATATTACTGATAAAATCTAGAATAGAAAAAAGTCAGTTTCTTATGAGATTATTTATTGACTCCAAAAAAGACATGATTTGAGACCATAGCAGAGATAATATTGACAGAGCAAACAATTGTTAAAATCAATTCTGGCAATTTAGCAAAGAAATTACTCTCCAAGCTGGTTTTCCACTAATACACTGATGAAATCTCTCAAATAGAAGTAACAGTTTCTTCATGTGCTTGTGCATTAATGGGTTGCTCGATCAGTCAGAAATTTTCATTTAATATCCACACCTATTTATCCCTGCTTTTTCTCATCTCCTACATTTTTCATAACTATAAATTTTCTACCAAAAGCCTATCTATGTTTCTTCTTATTATGGTCACATTATCCTATTTCCACTGACATCATTTTCCAGCTAGTTCCAAGGAAACTTTCATTTCACACTATTTCAAATTCCAAATAAGACCTAAAGAAAATAAATGAAAAGATTGCCATCACAGTAGCTCATCCTCGAACCTCACTGTCCAGGCTGTCTTCGATGTTTCTTTGATGAATCTTTAGCAAATTTGAATAAACAAATGATTTTTAAACAAAAAAGGAAAAATAAAAGAAACAAGTCAACAGTTTAGGATCCCTAGCAACATAATTGATTCACACCTCAATGAATGCTTGAGAGAGTTCGGGTGTTATCACTGCAATTGACTCTGCCAAACTCTTAGCTGAAGAAAGCGCTTCTCTACATTTATCAGTCTCCCTCTTACCTGTAGAAAAAAAGCCCACTAAGTTGTTGAAAATATACACAAAAAACGTCAAAAATACCATTATTTACAAGCAACGAATGCAAATCCCTGTACCACCTGAAGCAGTTAAATAATATCTAGTTACAGCCCAATCGGAAGAAAAATATTTAAAAAGAAAAAGGAAAATGAGCATACTTGAATTTGACCAAAAATGATTGAAACCTTCACTACAACTGAAACTGGACAGCATTCGCCACTAATCAATGACAAAATTTGAACACACTACAGAGAAGACTTGAACAATATATTCAGACTTTGCAATATGCTGAACACGATGTTTCAGTATTTCAATTTTTGGTGCTCAAATTGCCAATTCGATAAGAGATAATGTCATTTTGCTGGGATTTAGAATTCTAAGATCACACTTTGATATGTTTGAAGACTGCTGCTTGATCTCCAATGGACTCTCCTCATTCTTGAAAGCATGGTCAGATCTTCCGTGCTCCCATATATGAAAACCTCATCATAATCCCCCAACGTACCCATTACTTCTCCATTCCATTCCTTTGTTTCCAATAACCCATCTGCTGTCTGTGTCATTCAGCAGTCCACCAAGGGGATTAATTTATTACTTCATCAATCAGAAACATCCACCTCCACCTTCAATTACATAGCGATTAGTGGAATGATCAATATATCCCAGAGCCATGTAACATCTAATTCACTCTGGCCACATTTTGGGTCCATAATGGCCAGATTACTCAAATACAAATAACAAAGATATGCATGCAAGTTAAAGTTAATTTATTTAAAGGATACTTATTGGAAATTTCAGATATATATTTTTTGTGCATGCATCAAGTTACTAGAATGTGGATCAATGTGATAGATGAAGACATTAGTATTTGTTTCATAATATATTTATATCTATGCAATTAAATCCAGAGATTTATTTCTCAGACTTCCTATAAACAAGCTAGCATGTACTAGAGTTTTCATCACTCTATTACTCGAGAATATGATTGTGATGGCATCATAATGCACCCCACCAATTTACATTGTAGAAATTAGAGTGCATTTGTTTTATTTTGAATCTTTGAACTTGAAGAACTATTTGCATAGTATATTTAGTATAAAGTTGTGAACTTAATAATATAATTAAAACTTGTGGTAGGTGGAGAGGTGCTTACACACCACAAGTAAGATTAGATGATAGAATCAAGAGACAATTTTGGAATTATGCACATTGTCTAGTGCAAGGGATAACAAATCAAGAAAACATTGTAATAGGAGGACATTTCGACGGACATGTGGGAGAGAAACTGAGCTGCAAGAGGATTCAAGGAGGTTTCAGTTTTGGAGTGAGAGATGAAATGGGTGACGCCTTTTAGATTTTTCTGCAACATATGATTTAGTCATAGTATATACACCTTATTCCAAAAGAGAGATGAACATGATCGGCACTTACATTGGTTGAGGTACATGGATGCAGTGGTAGCAGCATCTTCCTTATCCTTCACATGTTGCTTCATTGTCTTAATCTAAGAAAAAAAAAAAAAAAAGGACAAGGTGGATAAGCACATTGTTAATCAAAGATGACACACTAGTTAAGAGAAAAATCTAATTTAAGCACAAAACATGTGCAAGCCGATGGTGTGAAGGACAGAGAATGAGAGTGGCAACCACACTCTTTCTAGTGACAAAAGGTTGGATTTGGGGAAGAAAGAGAAAAGGCTCAAATAATTAATCAGAAAGAAGAAATATCAAACCATCACAATTAGCTAGATTGTTTCACCAATAGAGAGAGCCTACAGCATGTAGTCTAACAAAGCCTTCAAAATTCAAATAGCCCATGAAAAAAGCTAAGAAGTACACAGCATCACCAAGACTGTAGCTATGCAATGGACACAACATGAAAACAGCTTCTGCTTAGAGTATTTCAATGAAGAATTAAAATCGTCAATGTTTCATAAATATATAGCATTTCATCATCCACAAAATCACCAAGTTCGCAGCCAGTGCTGTAGAAATTTCCCTTGCACCTTTTTCATGGATTCTAAAACAATGTTACAAGTTGTTAGTGCTGGGGTACTCCTTGTAAGTGACGCGTTGCAGCAAAGCTGGGCTGCAACAAGAAATGAGAAAAGGTTGCTAGGATGTTTCCCCATAAGCAATGTACTATATCTGAGTTCAACTATAACGAAGAAATACACAAGCGTTGCTAGGACATGTCCCTGAAAGCAACATGTCATAACAACATAAAATTGTAGTGAAAAGTGAGCAAAGATTTTTACATCGTTATACTAATGGCTTGGTGAAAAGGTAGTACCAAAATGCAAGGCCTGCTTTGCCTCATAGAATGTTAAGATTCTTTTAAGGAAAAGTATGGAATTAGTGGATACTATGAGAAGAAAAATAATCAATGTAGCTTGCCTCAGAAAGACTAAAAGAAAGGAGTTAAGCTTAGAGAAGTTAATTGGTACAAATTATGGTTTGTAGGAAATGATGGAAATAGAAACGATACAGGGGTAATGATACAGTACAAATTTAAAGATAAAGTATAGATGCTAATAAAGAGAATAACAGAATTATTCAATTAAAATTTGTGTTGGGTAAGAGGTAAAACCTGTAATTAGTGCTTATGTACCACAAGTAGGATTAGATGAGTGAATTAAAAAAACAATTTTGAAACGAATAAATGGTCTACTGCAAAAGATACCAAACCAAGAAAAGATTGTGATAAGAGAAAACTTAAATGAAAATATAGAAAGAGAAAATGTGTGTTACAACAAAATTCATGCAAGTTTTGATTTTGAAATAAGGAATGGATGGGGGATGTCATTTTAGGTTTTGATATAGCATATGATTTAGTTAGAAAGAACATCTTGTTCCAGAAAAGAGACAAACATTAGATAACCCTAAGAGTGGGCCCACTTCTAACAAAAAAAATTCTTTCTTTTAAGAAGATCGAAGAAATCCCTATATAGAAATTGTAATGTTTTCTCATATGAGAGTTTAACTATATAATAAGTTGTCAATAATGCATATATACACAAAGAAGTTGACAGATGCTCACATAGAACAGTTTAATTTAAAAAATAATAGAAGGAAAAAGGGATGTAAAAGAAGTTGAAATAGAGTCAATATGGAATGAAATGGCATAATGCATTCAAAGAGTTGGATAAAATATTCTAAGAGTACATAAAAATAGTAAATCCTTAGATAAATGTTGGTGGAACAAGAACGTTCAAAAGGCTATAAATGATACGCGAGAAAAAATTTTAAATAGCGTACCAATACAAGTGATATAAATTTGTAACCACCCAAACTATATGAAAAAATCTAATGAAAATATTATAAACAGAGCTAAACACAGCTTATGATAATTTATAGAATAGATTAAAAAGTAGACAAGTAGAGAAGATATATTTACATAACATAAACTAAGAAAATAAAGGATCTACATTTAGTGCATGTTACATGCATAAAAAAAGGAACTATAGAGTTTTAGCAAAAAAATGAACATATGAAAAATAGAAAACCTATTTCTATAGTTATTAGATGATGATCCGTCAAAACATTTAAGATAACATAATAATTTGAATGCAAAAGAAGATAGAAATATCACTTATTTTCTAAAATTCAAGTCTCTAAAGTAAAGGAAGTCCTAAGAAAAATGAGAACAAGAAAACTATCAAGTCCAAATAATATACCAATTGAGGAATGGAAGTCCATAAAAGATATACTATATATTGGTTAACAAACTTCTTTAATAAGATTACAACACCAGATTGAATATCAAATGAATGAAGAAAAGTATCATAATATTAATTTATAAAAATAAAAGAGATTCACATTTGAGCAAATTATCGTAAAATAATACTAACACATTATACAATGGATCCGTGGAAAAAAGTGATTGGACAAAGACAACAATGAAAACAAACATCTCTACAATTCAATTTGATTTTATCGCATTCTTACTTAGAAAAGTCTAGAGAAACAAAAAGAACCAACACATGGTTTTATTGATATAGAAAAAGCATTTAATAGGTCTCCAAGAAATTAATATGGAAAATGTTGGAAAAGAAAAGAATTACTAATAGATATTTTGATGTCATTAAAGATATGAATGAGGGAGCTATAACAAATTTGAGGACCATAAGTGGAGATATGAGTATTTTCCAATTGTATGGTGCTTACAGTAAAGCTCAAACTTAAGTCCTTACCTTTTCATTTAGTTATAGATAAACTTACAAAGCATTTACAAAAAAAGTACTATGGTGCATGATATTTATAGATGATATGTTCCTAATAGATAAAACAAGAGGAGTAAACTTTAAATTAATTAAGTAAAGGATGCTCTAAAATTTAATTGCTTTAGAATCAATCAAACAAAAACTAAACATACGAAATAAAATTTTAATAATAATGAACACTTAGATGAGAAATCAACGAAGATTTTAGACCAAGTAAGACCAGATTAAATACAAACAAATCACTTTCAATATTTAAGATCAATAATTCAAAAAAAAAGAGAGAAATCAAGAAAGAAATTATAAATAGAATCCAAGCAAGATGGAAGAAATGGTGAATTATTTCAAAATTTTCACATGACCATCAAGTTCCAATTAAATTAATGGCGTGTTTAGAAAACATAAAAATAAAAGTGGAAAAATTGAGGATGGGAAAAAATTTTAGAAAATGTAAGAGTGGTGTGCTATAATGGAAATAATGATTAAAAGTAAAGGGAGTAAAAATTTAAAAAGTAGGGTAGTTAGACAGTTGAGGTATTAAATCATATATGGGGAAAAGTGGGAAAAAAAAAATTCCCCTTTCACATGTTCCCAAATAAACCCTAAAAGAAATTTTTTTTATGAGACAACAATTAAACAAGTTATACTCTACGAGGCAAAAAGCTTGGCAGTTAAAGAACAACATATGCATCAAATGAGCATAACAAAAATGAAAATGTTAAGGTGGATGACTAGCAAAACAAGAACAACAAAATTAGAAATGAAGCAATTTGAGATAATCTAAAAATCAAGTAAATAAGTAATCAAATGAGATAAAATAGACTAAGGTGATTTGGGCGTATTAAAAAGAAGCTTAAATCGATACCAATTATAAAAGTTGAGTTTATTAGAGGACAATAAGAGAATGAGAGAAAGATCCTCAAAAAAATGTGGATACAAGTAATTAAACAAGATATAAAAACATTAAAAGTTACTAAAAAACATAGTTCATGATCATAAAGAATGGTACCAATCAAAAAAATTATCATAAAGAACGGCACAACAGAATCTATACAATTGACCCTACATAGGTGGGAGACAGCTTATAATGATAGTGACGTACCAAAGAACTGACTTTTTATGGGTAAATTTCAAATATACCCACAACCTTTACCCTTAATTTCAAATATACTGATTAAGTATCAAATATTCCATATATACCCACTACATAAACCAAAAATATCAAATCTACCCAATTGTGTCTCAAGCTGTCAAAGAACCGTCATTGATGAGATGAAATGATAGTTTTGCCCAAACATCGCCTCCACGACAGCAAACAGAACCCGTCTCCGAGCCATTGCTCTTGCAGATCTCTACCTATCAGCGCGGCATTCTCCACCTAAAATCGACAAGGATCCCATGCTTGATCCCTTGAAGAAGCGCTTCGATGTCCTCGATGTTGTCGTCCCAGAATTTGTTGATCTCAAGCTCTAGCTCTAACACATCACCATCATCACTGGCAATGACAGCGGCACATCTTCCGTCATCTACCTCTCCGACTTGTAGGAGGCGGTCCTCCGTCACAATCCCTTCGAGGTCTACGTCCGGTGGAACGCAGACGGAGCTCAGGTCGTCTCGCTCAACGCCAATGGGCTGTTCTATTTTGAGCAGCTATGCGCGGAGAATGACGGCAAGGATTGAGAGGAATACTTCCGTAGCCACACCAAAACCCGGTCATACAACCCGCAATCAATCAACTTCATGTCCTTCCATGGTGCCGAGTTTGTGTACGTAATCCCGAGCACGCACTGGATATGCTCGTGCTCCGCCCGACACGAGGGTCCAGCTTCAGCAACTCTAAATCCTACCACCTCTTCAACCTCAACTTCTTCGAGTATCTCCATAACTCACTGTTCGGATCTACGGGTCGATCCCGTTCATGCTCTCCCACAGGCAGACCTCTGGCACGACTGGCTTCTTTTGGCTAAATGCAGCTGAAATGCAGATTGACATCCTTGTGTTAGGGCGGGACGAGGGTGCCCAGGGACGGCTTAACATGTTGTGGATAAGCGAGGTGGGAGTTGTGGACACATTCTTCTTCGTGGGCCCTAGGCTGAAGGATGTTGTCTGGCAATACACTTCCGTCACCGAGACGCAGGCGCTGCCCCAGCTCTTCGCCACTGCATATCACCAATGCCGATGGAACTATCCGATGAGGATGTCTACGACGTGGATTCAAAATTCGATGAGTACGACATTCCTTACAATGTTCTTTGGCTCAACATTGAGCACACGTATGGGAAGAGATACTTCAATGGGATCAGGTTTTGTTCCAGAATTCAACGGAGATGCCAAACAAACTAGCAACAAAGGGCAGGCACATGGTGACAATTGTAGATCCTCACATCAAGAGAGATGATTTGTTTTTTGTTCACAAGCTACTGCCAAGGGTTACTATGTGAAGGATGCATCTGAAAAGGATTATGATGGCTGGTGCTGGCCTGGTTCTTTGTCGTATCTGGATATGCTGAATCCGGAGATCCGATCGTGGTGGGCTAATAAGTTCTCGTTGGAGAATTATGTGGGTTCTACTCCTTCCTTGTATGTATGGAAATAGAATCTCCCACTTTCAGATGCCTCAGAAGCTCCCCATTCGCTACTATCACATGCTTTCGAATGAATGGGGAACAAAATATATCACACAAATTTGGGGTGTAATTTCATCATTTGAAAATTTTGTCCAGCCCAAAAACCTCTGCCACATGCTTCTTTAACGACTTGAGACAGAAATGGGTAGATTTGATATTTTTGGTTTACGTAGTGGGTATATATGGAATATTTGATACTTAGTTGGTATATTTGAAATTAAGGGTAAAGGTTATGAGTATATTTGAAAATTTCCCAATTTTTAAACTATTTTAATTAGACACCTTGATGACTACGTTTAAACAAATACATCAAATACAATTAGCACTATTACTTTAAGCAGCCACTAGAATTCATTTAATTGAACTCATGTGTATGTTCTCATAATCTGGATAAATCTTCAATAGAAATCTATTATCAAACCCAAGCCCACTATCTCATATGTACATAAAATTAAATTTCTAAAAATGACAAAGATTGGATGACTATTGAGCAACAATAAATGCAAATTCATAAGATTGTATTAGAACACTTTTTTACATATTGAGGAATAAATAAATCTCCAATTAAAATGATTTTTAGTGTCTTGAATGAATAAGTGATCTCAAATATGTTGGATTGAATACAATAAAAGTTTATTATCAAAAAAGATTATAAAAAAGTTCCATGGTTCATTAAAAACAAAACAGTTCTGCAATGAGATGGTTAAGAGAAGATCTAACATATATGCATCCTAAACCAAAAAAAAAAAAAACATATATGCATCAAAAATGGTTTAAAGGAACAATTCCATTGCAATTCCAAAGGAACCTTCCCATGGAAAATTAGATTGAATTCAAAGTGACCATCATACTTAACACAAGCGATTTACCAAGAAATCCAAAGACAATCTAAATAAAGATTAGGTGAGCCTAAAATAATCTTTAGAGACCAAACAGCCACCCCCACCCCCCAAAACTTCTTCCTTGGTGAGAAAGATGGGGTATTTGCAACATCAATTTTATAACTTTGCATATTTTTGTAAATAGTCATCAATCTCATGTCCTTGGCAATACAATAAGCAAATAAAATACGATGTCATTAAATGAGTACATCACAAGCACTATGGACAAAAGATCAAAAGAACTGAAACAAAACAGAAAAAAATTGCTCAAAAAGAACGGAAGAAGGTAATCTTTTGTTCTGTACCTTTGCATCAATTTCAATACATCTCATGTTCTTTTCTGCAAAGCTCCGTTTGAAAGAAACAGCCTCAATCAGCAAGTCCTGCAAAAGAAATGACTAAGAACACTAGCTTCCATTGACTAAGAACACTAGCTTCCATGGACACAACAACCAGAAAGGTCTATGTGTACAACTCAAGCTTATGCAAGTTCTTTATGAGAAAAGGGCACTTAACTGCACGAGCACAAATTTGCCAATCAACTGCAAATATGAAAGAAAATTTGTTGCTGATACCTTAACCTTCATAGCGAATTGGAATCGCTGTTTGTTCAGCTTTGCAGCTTGATCAATGAGCTTTTGTGTATTTGCTTCCGGGTCATTCTCTTTCTCCAAAGACTCCAGTTTTCTTCTTCTTTGATCTAAAACAAATCCAGAAACATTTTATCAAGAAGGAACAAAATTAATTCTTATTTTTTATAACTGGCTGAAATCGCATGCTCCCAAGTGCATTGAGCCTCAATGCACCCGGGTGCATATACCCTTTTTTTTTTTTTTTTTTAAATTTTTTTACACGACTGTTAATATAAGTGTATTTAACACGCGTATTAATTTTTACCTTTTTTTGGAGATTTTTAGATGCCGCCGATTTTTAAAAATCCAAAAAAAAAAAAATCTAAAAATCTCCAAAAAATGGTACAAATTGATGCATGTGTTAAACACACTTATATTAACAGTTTCATAAAAAAAAAAAAAGTTTTAAAAAATGGGTGAAGTACACCCGAGTGCATTGAGGTTCAATGCACCTAACAAATAGTGTAAGTTATAAATTTAAAATAAGAAAAATTAGGCCCACTGCACATGCCAACTCTATTCTCCAAGTGACGACGCTTTTTCTTGTTATCCTTTACATCATCAACGATTTTCTCCTGCATATTAGATCAGTGAAGAAGATGTTGGACTTAAGACTATTTAAGTACTGAAAACTTAATGGAAACAATTTTCTTGTTGTTCCACATTTTCATTTCAAAATACCCGTTGTCGATGAAGCTCAGCTGCTTCATCCTCTAGCTGTCTCTGTTCGGAGACAAGTGCTTTTAAACTTTCATCTAGAACAGTAATGGACTCTTCCAACTCTTTTTTCTTCAATTTGAGCCTTTCAGTCTCACCAGCATCTGAACCTGTAAGACAAATTTTAAGTCTGTCGCACAGATCATGTGCAGAAGTCAAAAAAATCTACTAAAAATTTCAAACATACCACACAAAAGAAGACGTGAAGGGGTAACTTGTTGAGCACTTGCTGAAATATGGCCATTATATCTTGATTCAGTCCATCGATAATGATTATCAGGAGTCCAAAGGTCAGATATTCCTAACTGTGGCGCCTTGTCAGCCTTCTGATCCGTCTCACGGGAGCCAACGTACTAGTACATTGATGAGGAGTAAGAAAAGAAAAACTCAGGAAGTATCCTTACAAAAACTGCATGCATTAAAATCCAGGTAGTTTGCACATATTGGATGAAATCGACAATTTACGAGGAAAAAACTCAAATGAAAGTAACTAAAGACGCAAGAGTTAACATACAGACTCATCTAGGTGCACTTGATCAATCAAAACCTCTTTTACAACAGCTGGAGCATCAAAAACCTGATCAAGCCTGGAGTAGACACCAACCTCGTGCATCTGCTCAGATCAAAAAGCAATGAGGGAAAAACCATTGGCAATTGACATCCATCAGAGTTATGCTATTAAATGATGAATACCTTCTCAGAAATTTCAAATGTCTTTCTTTTATTTTTTTCAGTAGCCACATAGTTTAGAACAGGTATATCCAATGGAAGCAAGTTTTTTGCCAAAAAGTCATGATCATCACGATCTTGAGTAATGAAGGACTGCAATAAAGACAACTCAATTAGTCAACTTTTGGAGAACAACAAATTAATAGAATCACTAAATTACGAAGATGTATTAACCCACATCATCAAAGAATATTGCAGAGACAGGATAACAGTTTTGCCTACAATATCACAAAATCTCAAAAAAAAAAAAAAAACTTTTTTAAATCTATTTATTTAAGGCTTTTGGCAACTTTTCAATGGCTTTCAGCATTTTACCTTCTGTAACTTTCCAATTTTCTAACTTCCCCAATAATTCTTGGTTTTATAAAGAACATCCCTTTTTTGGCTAAAATCCCAGTCATAATTTGACAGTCAAGAGTTTGACCAATCAGCTTTGGTCAAATTTTATGGTCACATGAACATTGAACAGGGCCATATAGTGGAATTGTTAGATTGTGTCTCACTTCAATTGGTTCACCCCATTTACAATTGTTTAAGTCAACATTTTACGATCAAGAGTTTGATAGATCAACTTTGATCAAATTTTATGGTTCACCTAGACATAACCAGGGCCATATAATGGAACTGTTGGATTACAGGAAATAGAACAGATAATGGATGTGAGCAAAAGTGTGAGCAAAACTGCAATTATTTCCAAATATTGTGAGCAAAAGTGTGATTATGCAAATGAAGGGATGGGACAACAAGGGTACACTGGAAATGTTGAAACAGCCATTTGGAACCATCTTGAAGGCAAAGTCACGAGTGAATTAGTAGCAAGGATCTAAGAATTTCTGCAAATTTCCCAAAACACAAAGGAGGTTTAGGTGTAATCTCACTCAAAGAAATAATATAAGCATGTGTACATGTCACAAAATTTTAAGAGTCAATCATGATCATAATTTCAGGAATAATGGTTATACATGGAGCCAAATATTAGATAATAGGCAATCCATACTACACAATGTGTCTTCATATCATAATTGATTAATTTCCCAAAAATTTGGCAAATTTGGTATTATTGAACCAATATGTACTAGAGCAACTTCATATCATAATTGACTAAAATCTGGTGAAATTTGTATTATTGAACCATATTATTGAACCAATATGTGCTAGAGCAACTGCATAAAAAGATCTGCAAATTGAAGGTTAAATAAACAATGAAATATGCATGTGATCCACAGAATAGAATAAATCCATTAAAGAAACTCCACAGGATACCTTCCATAAATAATAGGCAACATGATTTTCTAAGTAGGCAGCATGACGTTGTTCTGGTACATTAACCTGAGAATACAACCCTCAAGGAACTGTGATAGAAGGAGAAAGCAATGTGCATTATCATACTGTCCTACCTGAAAAAGATAAAATGAATCTCACCTCCAGAAGAACAGGACCATAGGCCTCCTTCCGCAGCTCACCACGATGAGTTTTCAACCAGTTATATGCTTCAACAACTTTTTCTGATCCTGAATTTTTCAAAGCATGTAGAAGTTTGATGTTTCTATTTTCCATCTCCTTCAACCTGAAATGAGAGCATCATATTTGACCAAAGGAGTCAGTACAGAAATAAAAAATTGCCATCATTGTCTAAACATCATCTCAAGTCTCAGATATAAGGATGAGCAGCAAAATATCCTGTTTTCTAACTCAGCTCTATCACATGCTGCATTCTCAGAAAGACAATATCATGTGAGAGACCAAGTGGCTGAAGAAAAACCAACCTATAATTGCAGTGCGTTAAAGACTCTTTCTTCTGAGCCAACAGATTTTCCTTCTCTTTTTTCTGTGACTTCTTTTGTCTAGCTGAGCACTCTAATTCTAATATCTGACCACGAAGAATCTCCTGGAAAACCAAAACAGTTAAATTGTTATGCAAGCATGAATCAACAGAAACAACAAGAAACTAGAAAACTGAAGCTGGAAAATAAAGTAGCCAAATCAGAGTCAGAAAACAAAGTATCAAAAAGCCATAAACAATACAATGCACATACTCAACTTCAACAATGTTTTAAACACCAATTCCAGAGTACGGTATTTAATACCATTAGCATTTCAGAAAAGAAATGGTCATATATGATCAAGACTTTAGTGAAAATATGACTCTTCAATGAGTGCCCCACGACCACAAAACTGGCAATCACCGAATTATTTCCATATGTGATATGTTGAGCAACATGGTTATGCTACGACTATTGGCCCACACACAAATAAAATAGAAAACAAGAAACGGAAAAGATGAGAGAAGATTTGAGGGGAGACTTGCACTCAACTTGGAGACTTGGTTTCAAACTATAGAATCTATATTTATAATAATATAAAAATCTAAAAACTCCTACTGCATTACATATGATATGCAAAACCAACACAAGAGCTAATGCATGCAAACCCCAAAAGTATACATAATCTAAAGAGAACTTATTAATCAAGAATTCCGTATAATCATGCAATCCCACATCCAAGTTACCTTCCAACACAACCCCTTAACTAGATAGGCAAAGTCTTCATCAATTAAAAATCCTAGGAATTTGTCTGCAACTGCGTCCTTTATAAATGAAATAGAATCTGCAATTGAGTCATCTCAATTGCTTCAACTTCAATCATCATTTGTGTCGAACTAAATGCAACATATTGTAAACTTGCATCTGTAAAATTTTTCAAATTGATAGTGTTGAACCTACAATTTTAAAATAGAAAATCTTCCGAGTAGTCATGATCATTCAAATTAAAATCCTGATTGATATACACATAATTAACAGGGATAGGAAAATAAATCTCATGTCAATCTTCTTCGAGTTTATAAGGAATAAGTTGTTCATGCATACCAAGAATTTTCTTGAACAGAAAATTCACCTTTTATTCCTTCAATTTCTTTGATCTCTGACCATTTTCTTCAAAATGCTGAACATCATTCATCTTTTAACGGTTCAATACTTTGCTTTCCTTCAAGTCTTCTCTTTTCTCAATAATGCTGGAGTTAATTTCCAATTCTTCTTTTGCATCGATCAATGACTCTTGTGTCTCGACGATGATGTTCAAGTCTTCTTCTAGTTTCATGCTTTCTAAATCCTCTTCCTCTACGCTCACGTAATACTCTTTTGGCTCTTCAGTTTTGCGGTCATCTTTAGATTTAGATTCTTTAATCACTTTAGCTTCTTCCACCTTTTGTTCTGACGGCCTGGGCTCTACTTTTCCTAATCATCAATCCTCGCAATCATTTTCACATCAAATTCATCAATATCAAAATCGGCCATAAAATATTCCATAGGCAATTTATGAATTTCACGTTTGAAAATTATGCTGCCCAAATTTAAGATGGATCATTTAAATCCTTGATGTGCGTCCAAATCTCTTGGCGCACCATCTTTCTAAGGACATTGAGAGCTTTCTCCCTCTTCCTCTTCCAAACTAAGATTAACAACCCGAATCTTGGACTTTGGACCTAGTCCCTATCGATTACATCCCAGAGACCACATGCCTTAAGATGTCTTTTTCTTAATTCCAAATTCTATAATTGAGAAACGTGAACTTCTCAATTGCTGCCGCAATAAACATGTTTTAGGGAAAGATACGTTGATTACTTGATTTGAGTACCTAGATTACTTCATTTGGGTACCTAGATCCTGTATAACCAACACCTTCTTTTCCTTTGCTGATCATCCATAGAACCAACCTCTACTCATGGCCACTTCCATTATTGCTTGCTACCGAAGGTAACATGATCCCATAACAACTTTATACGACCAATAGCTTAGAGGACTATGCGATCACCTTAATGCCCATACTATTCTGATTGTTTGATGGCCAACTTTCAAGCCTTATTAATCCAGCCTTTTTTATAACATAATAAAGAAAAAAGGGCAATGATAGTGAGTTGGATCATAAATTTGAACAAAACTATGTCTCTCTCAAGTGATACACGAAGCTTTGTATAACAGTTTTATAGATGTCAAAGCCCACCCCATACAAAGCATTGTATAGTCAAAAAGATGTTCCAAATGGACATGAGGATTTCAGCAAAAAACTTCAGTTGAGGTTCGTCGCTGAGCCAAGAAGCCCCGTAATAATTTTTTTGTTGCCATTATACACACTGTGACATTTAATATTACATATCAGGCCCTTTTCACAACTTTTACTCCAGGAGAGACATCTCGTAAATATCCCAACACTCAAGAAAAATAACTGTAAATACCCTCATTACTAGAGGGACGCATGAAACGCACCTGCACTCGGCAGGATTCGAACGCGCATTGTTTGGCGTTATTGCCACGTGCTCGACCACTAGGGCAACGGCCCAGTGGTGAAGCTCCATAATAATTTATGTACCACAATACGCTCTAGCATCAAATTGATATGCATCAAGATGCTAGTATACCAAATTGGCGTAGGATAGAATGAAAGAGTTCATAAGAAAGAGAAAATTCTTTCAAAGGTGGAGGAGGGGAGTAAAGTCAGGGAAAAATAGATGAAACTAAGAGAAAGAATACAAGACAAGAAGGATAATAATATACCATTCACTAACAATTCCAAAAAAAAAAAAAAGTACATTCGACCCCATTTATAGAAGGATCTTAATCCTATGGAACCAATTCCATGAATTTGAATTCATGGAACATCTCCATTTGAGGCCTACCATAATGGAAATTCAACAAGTTATATGGTTTAACATCAATTGATTTATCATGGTACTAAAAATCATTTATATCAGAGTTCTAGGTAGGCCATGCCTGCTTAAAATATATATAATATTATGTGCAGATTATGAGAAACATTTGGACCCAATATGGACGTATAGAATTGTAATAACATTTCATAAAACCATTCATCTACATGGAAAAATGTTGCAGTTTAGATATTGAATTAACTGCTCTGAAATAAGTGCATAAATCAAGAAGTTTTGTTAAATTGATTTTGAACTTTCATTAGATGGGCCCAATGCACATCTTTGAATAGGATGAAACCTGGTTTTCTCATTAGAAAAATAATTTTAAGTGTAATGAGTTGGATGGATTCATATAATCTTCTAGATGGACCCCAAATGGAGAGGTTCCATGAATTCAAATCCACGGAACCAGTTCCATAGCATCATCATCATCATCATCATAAGCCATTTCCCACCTATGTGGGGTCGGCTGCATGGATTCTGTTACGCCATTCTTGGCGATTTAAGACTAAATTTTCAGTAATATGTAATATTTTTAAATCTTGTTTAATTACTTCCATCCATGTTTTTTTGGGTCTTCCTCTCATTCTTCTACCACCTTCTACTTGGATAAACTCTGTTTTCCTAACCGGTGCTACTTCAGACCTCCTTTTAACATGACCAAACCATCTTAATCTATTTTCTCTCATTTTATCATTAATTGGTCTCACTTTTAAGTTTTCTCGAATTATTTCATTCCTAATTTTATCTTTTCTTGTTTTACCACTCATCCACCTTAACATTCTCATTTCCGCTACGCTCATTTTTTGTATATGTTGCTCTTTAACTGCCCAACATTCTGCCCCATAAAGCATAGCAGGTCTAATCGCAGTCTTATAAAATTTTCCTTTTAATTTGACTGGAACTCGACGGTCACATAAAATTCCTGACGCACTTCTCCATTTCTTCCATCCTGCTTGAATTCTATGTATTATATCTTTCTCGATTTCCCCGTTCTCTTGAACTATTGATCCTAAGTACCGAAAGTGATTAGTTTTTGTTACTGTTTGATCTAAAATCTTAATTGGTTCATCATCCGGGTTCTCACTATTATTAAAATTGCATTTCATATATTCAGTTTTTGTGCGACTAATTCTAAAACCATTAGATTCTAGAGCATCTACCCACCTATTCAATTTTAAATTTAGTCCTTCTTTACTTTCATCTATTAGAACAATGTCATCTGCAAATAACATACACCAAGGTACTTCTTCTTGGAGATGTCTAGTAATTTCATCTATTACTAAGGTAAAAAGGTAAGGACTCAAGGCTGAGCCTTGATGTAAACCTATTTTAACTGGGAAGACATTAGTATCTCCACTAATGGTTCTCACATTTGTAACAGCCCCCTCATACATATCTTTAATAATATCAATGTATCTGTCATTAATTCGTTTTTTCCTCATCACTTGCCATATTAACTTTCTTGGTACTCGATCATAAGCTTTTTCTAAATCAATAAAAATCATGTATAAGTTCTTTTTCTTCTCCCTATACTTTTCAAATAGTTGTCTAAGTAAGAAAATAGCTTCAATAGTTGATCTTCCTGGCATAAAACCAAATTGATTTTCAGATATATTAGTTTCCCGTCTTAGTCTATGTTCAATTACTCTTTCCCACAATTTCATAGTATGACTCATTAATTTTATTCCACGATAATTTGCACAATTTTGAATATCTCCCTTATTTTTATAAATTGGAACTATAATGCTTTTCCTCCATTCACTTGGCATTAACTTCGTTTTTATAATCTTGTTAAAAAGATTTGTTAACCATGTTGCACCGACATCTCCCATGCACTTCCATGTCTCAATTGGTATATTATCTGGGCCTAAAGCTTTTCCTGTTTTCATTTTCCTTAGAGCTTCCTTTACTTCAGATATTCGAATTTTTGTGAAATAACTGATATTCCTATTTTCTTCCCTATTTAGACTAACATCTAATGTTAATTGTTCGTGTGGGGTATCATTTAGTAAACTATAAAAATAAGTTTTCCATCTTTCCTTAATATTATCATCTTTGACTAGAACTCTTTGGTCCTCACTTTTAATACATCTAACATGTGTTAAATCTTTGCCCTTATTTTCTCTTAATTTAGCCAACTTAAAAATATCTTTTTCACCTTGTCTAGTTCCTAATTTGTCATATAGGCTCTCATAAGCTTTGTGTTTAGCATCACTAATAATCTTTTTAGTAGTTTTTTTTGATAGTTTGTATTGTTGTAAGTTGACATCATTTTTATTTTCCTGCCATGTCTTAAACTTTTCTTGTTTATCATTTATAGCTTTTTGGACATCTTCATTCCACCACCAAGTTTCTCTATGTGGGGATCTACGATTTTTATATACACCTACAATATTTACTTTAATAGATAAATATTAATCTGAATCATTCATCAAGTTATCAATTCTAAAATAAGCGTGTAAACATCAACAACACCATATATGCACAGAATGAACCAAATCATAGTGATTGTTTTATAACTCAAATAATTGTGCAATCTTTCCTTCCCAATTTTATTTATTATATTCACTAATTTGTCTATTTTCCCTAGTCATTTCCCCCACTTCCCCTTTGAAAGACTCTTTCTTCCCTTCCAAATTCTTCCGTTTTGTTCTAAATGAACAACCGTCTATGAAATCATCTACATAACAAGCCACTTCCCAAGAGAACTAGCAGTACATTTGTGAATTTCCAAGGGACGAGACAACGAAAGGAAAAGATAATCATCATATGGTTCAGAAGGCTGGAGAAAGTTTCAAAAACAATACAAAAGATGAATTTTGACAATCCTACTCCTACATAGGCAATACTTGCTCAGTCATTTTTTTTCCAACAAGGTGGATGCACAAGCCGGACATAGAAAAAGCACAACTTTGCAATTAAGACCTATACGCATTTTTCCAAAAGGACAGGAAATTTCTGGGCCTCTCCAGAATTAAATACTTGGGCATTTCCAGGCCTAAATGAGGGTGTTATGTTTGGATAGGTGAAAGCCAAGCAAAGAATTTCAACCATTGACATCTTTCCGGCTATCCATGTAAGTCTGTGTTTGCCAATGTTTCGGGTGCGAACATTCGGAATGGCTACTATGATGCGTAGCATCCTGTTGATAAAAAAGTCCACAACCTAACAGATCATTTCTCCTACATTGTTCGATTGCAACAGAAGGGTGTTACAACTTCATATCTTGACTTGGTTCAATTGAAATGGAAGCGTGTTAAGACTTCATGTTTTGATTTGGAATTGAATCAACAGTGTATTGAGAAAATTCTTACACAAAGTTGTCAATAAACGTTTCAACCAAACCGCCAAACTTGGCATTATTATTTATCTAGAATGCGAAAAAAGATTGCATTGATGACAACACTGAAACATTTCATCCAGTAAACACTCAAAGAATAATGGATGTATCCACAACATACAAGTTTATCCTTTGGAGTTTCACAAAGGGGCCACTCTGCAAGTTCCAATTCAGCAGCAGCAAGATCTTCTTTTGCTCTCAAGATCCTGTCCTGACGAGACTCCTCTTGCCTCCTCAGATCTTCCATTTCATCATATTTTGATTGTACTTGCACCCCCTGCAAATAAATGTTATCAATTTCTAATGATCTTTTGCCAATTTTTTTGTGACAGCAAACACAAACATAAAAATAATTAAATAATTAAAAAAAAAAAAAAAAAAAACAGTAAGGCCAGCTCACCAGGTGTCTTTCATTCTGTAGAATCTCCACGAATTTCATGTTATTTTGAGCTATGAGATTACTAATTTTTTTACAAGCCTCTTCTTGAACTAGTTTCTCTTGTTTCTTTTCCCTGGAAATGCATTGAGTTACTTTATAATTCTATGCACCATCTGGAACAAACATAACACAAATAAATCTTGCAAAAAGAAAATATTTGTTCCCGACCAGCAGAAATAAGTTTTCCGAATAAAGCGCAAGAGAAAGCAACATTTGAAACTTAGTAAATGCATCTACCTTCTTGAAGTCAGAGCTATGCAGCAAAAACTATCTTGATACGGATACAAGTGCAGAAATATATAATATAGAAGGTTGGGATATGCTAGGGTGCACCAAGATTAATTGGGGCCTATTTTGATGATGAAATCAAAATCTACGCCATCCAATGCATTTAGTATAATATATTTACTAGGATACCGGGTTTCATCAAAATTAAATATGTGCACGAGTCCCATCTAAAAATATGTTAAATCAACTTAATGAAATTGTTCGATTTATATATCAATTTTAAAACTGTTAATACAACAGTTAAACTGTCTAAAATAAACAATTTTATAAAGTATGGGCTAATTTCAAATATACCCACTACATTTGCCCTTAATTATAAATATACCCACTAAGTTTGAAAACTTCCACTTATACTCACTAAGTATTTTATTAATTTCAAATATACACAATATGACAATTAAAAGTGTTTAATAATTTTAAAATCTAAAAATACCCCTGATTGATCTAGCATTCATCATCATTAGTGTTATATCCAGACCGTCAAAACTTATTCTGCCTATCTTATTTTCAGGTTGGATGAATTTCCATCACATTGTACAACTTTTGCCATAGATGAACGACTATTATTATTAGATAATAAAGGGCATTTTGGACATTTTCTATGATAAATAACGATGATTTCTAATTGTAACTGACGGAATAGCTATGGATGAAATTTCACCCATTCTTAGTTGGTATTTGTGAAAGTTTCAAACTTAGTAGGTATATTTGTAATTAAGGACAAATGTAGTAAGTAAATTTGAAATTAACCCATAAAGTATTATAACATTCTAATGCATAAATAAACCCAAGTGTTTTTCATAATTTACGCATGATTATATGTATCTAAGCAAGTATGACCATCCAAGATTCCAATTGGCTGATTTTTGGTACCATGATAAAATAAATGATTTCAAATCACATGAACAGTTGGATTTTGCTTTTATCATCAATGTGGGGCCTGTTTCATCAATAGTGCACCCTGAATATGGTGCAACATGGTGCACCATCACAGATCATGCCTATTTCATGATTATATTATGAAGTCTCACATATGAATCTCTTAAGAATATAGTTCCATGAAATAATGGACGATGATAAAATGATAAAAAAAAAAAAAAAAAAGTTAAGTGGGGAAGCAGATGCCTAGGTTACCACTCGACATCGTGTATGACACTGACAGACCAGCATTATTGGCCAGACCATAGACATATTCTATATCAATTTTCCTTGAGTTTCCTTTGGACTGATTCTAGAAATTAATAATGACCAACATCAAGTTTAATATTACATGGTCTACAGAAACAGGAAGGAGAAAAGGGAAGGATTTAAAAGTTCAGGGAAAAAGAAAAAGCATAAACAAGGCACATACTGTAATTTGCAAAGACAAAAGCTAGCTATTTGTAAGGAAAATGTCACTTTTACTCAATTTGGAAATGCAAGTGGGAAAAACCCATTTAGATGAGTAGAGTTCTGATTTTTTACACCTGGTCTAAAATGAATGGATTTTCAACTGCCTGCCCTGAGCCATTGCAGCAGGCGGGATAAATGTAGAACATCCGATTGAACTTTTTTTAAAATTCAAAATAAGCCGCTGCAACCAAACATGAAATGGAAAGAACAAAATTTCAAAAAACAACCCTCTCCATGTGAATTTGAGCTCCACACAAACAATTCATTCACAACTCCCCATTCCCTCACTGCCGATTTCCTTCTTCCTAGCCAACAACCTTAGATCCATCTGCACTGAATGCCGACAACAATTGTACCCTCTAGTGAGAATCTACAGCTCCTTACCAGTGCAACTCGCCAAAAGGTTATGCAGGAAAGAGACGATCGAGGGAGAGAGGGGAAAAAGGGAGGGTTCATGCACATAAGTCGTTCACACAGGGAGGGATTGTGCTTTTGGATTTCTTTTATTCCATGTCTTGTGACAAGGGCATATTTCATATTTCAGCTAAAATTTATCCAAAGTTTGACAGTGCCTCCACCAGTTCCGACAGCACCTCCACACAAAAAAAAAAGGCAAAAGCACACTATTTTAGACTAGGCACAAAAGATCAAACCTCAAGTTAAGCATTCATTAGGGCTGAATTTATACAACACATACTTGGGATTGTAGACATTTAATTACTTTGTTTAGGGTGTGTTTGGGAATGGATAAAACTTTTGATGAAAAGTTGTAGAAAGTAGAAGTTGTCAAATGATGTGATATGATAGGAGTAATGATGATGAATAAATATGATAAAGTTAAAATAGATAGGTTAGTTGTGTTGGTAGTTGTGTAAAAATGATTGAAAAGTACGATAGTTATATAGAAAAATGTGAAGAAAAGATTAAAAAATAGGGTAGTTATGGAGAGTGAAAAGTTTTAACTTGACAACTTTTACTTATTAACAAACACACCCTTAAATTTGAGATAAAGATCAAAGCATAAAAATATAAACCAATTCGTTGAATGACTTAGATTATTGCTTTTATGTCATCTATGGTTTAAATCAAGGTTTTGCATATGAATTTCTATACGTAGGGTATTATGCATTAATTTTGTTCATTGAGAATACATTATTGAACTTCTTTTATGGTCTTTTTCATGTAGTTAGAAAAGCTAAGGTGCACTAAGACGCAAGACGGTCCTAGGGCCCAAGCACAAGGCTCAAATTTGATAAAAGCAAGGCATAAAACTTATCAAAAAAAAAAAATAGTATTGCCTAAAACTAGTAAGTAAAAATAACACCATCATTCAAAAGGCAAATACGTGCTAGATTATAAATATCGTGTAAAAACATAATTCAAACCTACCATGTAACAACCATAAATTCCAATTCAACAAATTAAAATGATTCAAAAGTATCATTAGGTTCACAATGCAAAGGGAATTCAAGGTTCATCATTTTAAAATGTTTTTAGGTTTTTGATAAAGCCACTAAGCATACGCCTTAGGCCTGACCTATAGGTAGGCCTTATATTAGGGGTATGCCTTTAATGCCTCCTAGGAGCATGGGTGCAACCAAATACACACCTTTTACAGCTATGGTATTTTCTTGGCTGGTTCTTCTCAGTTGGTTCTTCTCTAATTCCTCTATTTAGGGTTTTTATCCATATACATTTAAATAGAACTTCATTTTGCATATGAATTTTTGTAAATAGCATATTAATAACTTTGATGATTGAGAATAAAATTTATTGAACTTCTTTTATTGTCTTTTCTTCACTATTTCTTTGTTTATTCTCACCTTCCTAGAAACATAGTTATTCAAATAGAAGGTTATAAGAGAATGAGAAGAGCTCCCAAGACAACAACAGTAAAGGTAATTACGAAAGCCATGAATATATTAGATATTAGTGACAGCATAGCTCATGATTGTCAAGAATGGTGCAATAAGATCCACGCAACTGACCTTGTAAAGGTGGGAAAGAGTTGATGACAATAATGATGACGATGATGATGATAAAATGAATAACAGTAATATGTTATATTAAAGGAAATATGTAGGCAATGGCGTGGAAGGCTGGAAGCAAGTATAGTTATTTCATCCATCAATCAAAGGGAATTTTCTTTACACAGATAACACTTCAAGATAAACCATGGAGACTATTCAAGAGCTCAAAGTACAAAAGAAGCTGGAGGTTTTGATGATTTACAGCTTGAATAGTCACCGGTCCAGTATTTTTCTATCAGGCAAGAACAAAATCAATGGAGAAAATGCATCAAAGAAATCAAGGGGATGGCCAGCAGCTCACAGCAAAGTAATAAAAACTAAGAACACTTCTTTCCAGCAATTGCCAATGAAGATTTAAGGAATAATCTCTTGGACAATTGCTGGTCATGAGGCATCTCAAGCATACTAAACGCAATCAGAGATCCATCTTCTGATGGCTAGATATATTTTGTGAGTGGGGTTGACAATGTGGTCTCTGACTTCATAGTCAATATGTGTAGACAATGAGATACTCATAACTAATTCCAGAAGAGATGTTCTCAATTAGGTAGCCACAATTTAAATGTGTCTTTAAGTATATCTAGTTAGTGATATAGTAATTCTTCTCGAATATAAGATCAATGTCTTTTCCTCCTCTACATTTCCACGGAAATCCTATAGCTGGTCAAGAATCTGGTTCTGCTTACTAGTTTTTTTTTGGAAAAAACAAAATATATTGACTGAGTACAGGTTGTGAGGTTGATATAGCCATACTCAATTGGTGCATTTAGGTCATTCAAAAGGCAGGCAGCTTCATCAAGCTTTTCCCTTGCTTTCTTTTCATTCTCTTTTGCTTGCATGTACTCCACCTTTTTCACATCATACTTAAGCCAAGGTACTTTCTTTTCCATTAACTTCGCCTGGAAGGAAAAGGTAACAAGTTCAGAAATATTTCTAAAACATAAAGGGAAGTTTACAAAATAATAATAATATCCAGAAATCTGCCTTCTGCATGAGTTGTTCTCTTAGACGAAAACGTTCCACGTCTTTCTCTTGCTCAGCATTAAGTACCTTCTCTCGGATAAGAATATCGCTATTTTGTTTCACAGTCTACAGACATAAAGTGATCAAATTTTCAGACAGCAAATCCATATTCCTTGCTGAAAAACTCTCTAAAAACCATCAATAGAACTTTTTCTAAAGAAACTGAGAAAAAAGACAATGGTTATATGGTTATATCAAATACAACTTCTAAAGAGACAGTAACAAACGAATAGACAAAAGTGATCACATTTTTCGGACTTCGTTGCTGAACAAACTTTCTCTAGACAAGACAATTATTGTGCCATATAGAACTTCTAAAGAAACTGAGGGACAAGCTGTAGCTTATATCAAATACAACTTTTAAAGCAGCAGTAACAAACAAGCCAATGCTTGTGCCTGATAAAACTGAAACTTACCACCTCAAGTCTTTTCAACTCACAGCTTTTATCAACAAGAGCATTGTGTTGAGCTGGGAGGTCTGGATCACCAACAGCCTTTTCTGTCTCTTCAAGAAGTTGGATGGGAGTCAGCTTAGCAAACTCACAAACTCGATCTTGTGGTAAGAACTGAAAAACAGAAAAAATGAATTCAGTATCATTCTCCAGACTACAAACAACAACAACAACAACAACAACAACAACAACAAAACTTTGAAAATAAGTTACCTAAGAATAACAGGCAATAGAATCATAGGTAAAGAACAAATCGCATGATGCACACACTCTTTGCCATGACATTCAATAGAATCTGAGAGGAAGTTCCATTTATAATTATTCATGGCACTGGTTACATAAGGAATAGCTTCTTCATGGTGTATCAAGTTCATTTTCTTACAGCAATGAAAACATTGTCCCCTTTCTGTCGTAATTCTCATTATCTATCTGGAGTTACATAATATTTGAATTTCTTTCTCCTACGTTCCACGTTCCCCAAACAGATCCCACAAAATAGTTCACATATCCAATGATCAATGTTTTTACTAAAACTATGACTTCATGAAGGAGTACAAAGAGTTATACATTCTTTTCCACAAATATTATGTAAAGACTGGAAATATATGGTGAACCAAGGCCAAGGCATAGCACGGTGGTATCACATTGTGGGTGTGTGCATATGGCCCAGGCTTCAAGTCTAAAGAGAGCACATGGCTCCACGTAAAGCAATGTAACTTATAAATCAAAAAAAAAAAAAAAAAAAAAACTGGAAATATATGAAAGCAGGAGATGCACTGACATTAGTTCATATACTCCACAATGATCTTTGCAGGAAGTAATATGCTTCTTGTACTCATACCATGATTCTCATAAAACACTTGTTTGTATGTATGTTATCATCATAGTTTAAAGTTTATAAGAAAAAAGGGGCAATCCTCAATTTTTACACCCAAATACCAATCATCCTTTCTTTTCTCTTCCCCTTTTTCTCTCTTTCAATCGTCTCCTCAAATTTAAAATAAATGTGGCTCAAATCAATAGGATCATTCAGAATTCCTAATAATTATTTCTTGCCCTCCTCTCTATCTTTTTGACAAAGAAAGAAAATCAGCAGTCAGGGCACGCACGCAAACACCAAGAGAGAGAGAGAGAGAGGAGCAATGTACATCACTGTAAATGACCCTACAAATCTTTATGCAACTGTGCAGTGCTGCATGGTAGGAGAAAAATCTTGATCCTTTCCATGCAATACTGTTCTGGTGTTGTTTGGTGATACTGTTGGAGTTCGGTGCTGCTCTTTTAATCGCGCAATTTTGCAATCGAACTTGTTTAACGTGATGCTGCTGATTGTTGTCTGGACTTTGGATTTGAAAACATCCTCCTGGCCTTGAATTTGTTGTTGCCATTATTCATTTCATTCATGGCATGACCGTACCTTCGAATTTAGCATATTCTTAAATTTTTTTTTAAGTTCTTTAATTGTGATCTTGTGAAATTTCAGTTAATTTAATTGGATTACTTGCACGGTCTCATACAACTCAGTCGTTCATTGGACGTAAACAGAAACTTGAGTATATTATGGATAGCAAGTCAGCAGGCTAAGAGGTGACATCAATAATAAAGTGATTAGAAACAAAAGGGTAGTTGTCCGTGTGGAAAAGACAATTGACAATGTAAACAGTAGAATTGCTAAGATGATCATAAATCAAATTGAAGACATCGTAAGTGAATTTCTACAGACAATTGAGCATATCCATTCCACCAACATGCCCTAAGACCATAAGATGTATTGGACAATTTCTGATTTTAATGTTTTAATGTAATCGAAAATGTGATTGGACAAAATCTGAAATTGTTTCCATGAACTCAAAATATATAAATATATATATAGCATTTAAAATATTATAAACTGCCATCATTAGCATGCACACAAATCAAGGACATTATTCACACTCCATGTGCAGATGGCACCTCAACTGTTTGGTGGATGAATTAGCATCAGACTCGCCACTCATTGTCATTTTGTTACATCCAGCTATCCATATGAACAAATTCCTGGTCATGGGGAGCTGACACAACAACTTGCTAATGATGACAGTTGTAAGCCTACACACTTCCCTCTTCTGTTATGACATACAATAGGACCTTCAGCTTTCATCCTACAGCCAACGTGAGGTTTACCACTGTTTGCATATGTCCTACCAATCCTTTGGACTTCTTTTGGATTTATATACTCCTTTTTCATTAAAACTGGCATAAATTGCTGACACTCAAAAAGAAGTTTTGAAAATTTTTAAAGTTATCTATATTTCGGCAATAACTAGTCGTAAGCTAATGATACTCTATCTGGCTAGGAATAAAATAAACAATGTTTTCAAGAGACATCTGTCCAATAGAGATTCGAGATAGTTTGCTGAAAGCAAAGAATTCCAATAAGATTGAGTTTAGAAACATCCAAAAAAGGAGAAGAAAAGACAACGGAGAATTAAATCTACTGTTTCTGAAAAAGGGTTTTATGCCTTGAGAATTTTTGCAGCAGCATCTCCAACAACCATATCCAATGAAAAGAAAGTAACAGCAGGGGAAAAAAGTAAAAGAAAAATTAACATGCATGCATTTCTATAAAAGCCAAATTTTAAATTAAAAAAAAAAAAAAAAATTATATATGAAAGTCACCTGAGTTAGATTGTTGACTTGGATATTGAACCTTTGGATGATTTCAATAATATCTCGTTTAGACACTGGTTTCCCTACAATAAGCAAAGAAACCACAGCTTTTAAATGTCCAAGAGATTCATTTTGCTAGTTATATATCCAGTTTGCACAAAACAGAATTCTGAAAGCCAAAGAGCTAATAGAATGGTTAAAGCCAAAAGCAAGTTGGCAAAAAGAGTAAAAGGTTCCACTGAAGATATGATTAGAATTAATGCATGAGGCACAGGGAGAGGCTTGTAACATGGCAAAATGATGTAACAAGCAAAAGGGCAATAAAATTACAAAAGAATCTAACAAGTGGATCTCTTTTCCCCCTCTGAATTTATGGCATCCTTCAACAAAACCCAGCAAATCAAAGCAACAAAACAAATTGCAAAACATACATAAAAAATTGCTCACCTACTTCAAAGACCAAATTTTTCACTGCATGAATTCATCGTGGAAAAAGCCAGGGCTTCACATTTGGGATTATATTAACATAGATATCTGATTCCGCAACAAAGGAAAGTTTCTCTTGTTGGGATATTTTGGAAGAATGTTAAAGAAATCTAGGGCATTTACCAAGGACTTCCTCTCATTGGATTGAGGTCCTTTATGAAATAGAGGGAATATGAAAAAAAAAAAAATCCAATTTAATTATTCCAACTTGGCTTATTGGAAGAATATCAATTGCACGTCCAAAGGAAATGAAAGTTAAATGAGGGTTTCTGCAAATGGTTACCTCAGATTTGTGAAATTTGCCACTTTTTGGCCCTTACATTTCATATTTACATCAGATGGTTTCAATTTTCAAAATTTGCAAGTGTGGTCTGTCACATCAATTGAAGGCCTAACCTCAATAGTTCTTAAAATGAAATGACCAAAATCCCCTTCTAATAATCCTATACAATCCCTAAATGGACTCCACATTTTAGTTGGGTTTCTTGACAGGTCATTTTCTTAATTAGGTGTTTTGCAATGAAGTAATATTTTAAAACTTTAAATGGGTGTTAAGTTACACAACTAGGACATTGGCAGGCCAGTTTGGTCATTTCAAGTCACAAGTTAATGGGGTCAGTGTTCCACCTGGTTGCAGGGACCATGCTTGCAAAACTTTTAAGTCATCTGCCATGAATACGAACTAAGGATTGAAAGGGAAAATTTCACAAACTTGAGGTCCCTACAAGCAAAAAACTCCACTCAAATATTCAATCTAACTGTTCTTTTGTGGCCGTCACCTATAGAAGATAAGGACTCAGGAACACTTGATAGGAAAAATTTTCATCATAGTTGAAAAGAAAAAAAAAAAAAAAAATTGGTGAATGCCAGACATGCATTGCACTTATAGCTACCGAATGAATTCCAGAAACCTCAAACATAATTATCCGAATTTTGATTGAATTCAAACCAATAGGAAGAAATGCCAGATTCTGATCCAATGCACGAGCAATTAGCCAATTACAAAGCCCTTTTTCTTCTTGAAATGGTTATTAGGAGTCCAAGGTGCAAGTTAGTTTGATTTTATTGACAATGAGGTCATAATAGCCTTCAAACAGAATGAAGATTTTATGAGATCTGACTTTATACTTCATTTTCAATTTGGTAACAAGCAAATGTTATGGAATGAAGGGGAGTAAAAAGTCAAAGTCGTTGATTACCCACCTATCCTTTTTTTTGTATTTTTCTCCCTATATTTTAATCGTTTTCTCATAACTTTCCATATACCTCATCTATTCTCGCTTTATTCCGAACTTCCCACTATCATGTCTGCTCCGTTCCATTCCCCCCATTTGCATCTTACCAAAACCTCCCCTAAGTAACGTGAATTCCGCTCATTGACAATCATTCAAAATTGGCACAGCCAAAAGCCTTGTGATGCAAAACAGCAAATCGAACTACAGAACTGAATCCCAAGTAAGGGAATACCAAAATCATTTGAAGAGATAGTGAAAACAAAAGGAGCATAGATCAGCCCTACCGTTAAGCAACCACTCAGACTTGTTCCGCACATCAATCTTCCGCGTGATACGAATCTCCTCGTCAGCCCTATCCCCTCTCAATGCGATATTTATGGATCCGGAGTCCTCCCCCCTCTTCACATATGCACCGATGCTCACAGCTCTTCCAAGAATCTAAACCACGAAAATATCAGAGAACAATGACAGGATCAAGCATCTTTAGCCACTCGAAAACAAAATGCATAACCAAATATAAGGAAAAGGGTTCATCTCCACTTCAAGCCATGAACAAGAAATAAATAAGTAAAAATCATTCAAATTGAAACAACTGAGAGCGTCACGCACAAGCCCGATTCAAGACTACGAACAGAAAGTAAGAGAGTCTAAACCTGTGGCTCGCCAGCAAGTCCAAGGGCAATGGCGCAAACTAGGGAGCTCTTTCCGGACCCGTTGGGTCCAATGACAAGGTTGAGACGCGGACCCGGCTTAACTTTCAGGAATTCAAAGGTCATGAAGTTGCGAAGCTCGATCTCGACGATGTTTCCAGGCACGTACCCATCTTCGCCTCTGAAATGTTCACGGAAATGACAGTAAGAGAACTGCACCTAGATATGCTTTCGCTTGCGGGTAAACAGCGAAAAGGTCGCAGTGTCGGACAGTAGAGATCTCGAAAAAACGAGCGTAGTTTCTGGAAGAAATACCTTTGAACGAGTTTACGGCGCTTGGAAGATCGTTCGGCCATTTCGGAGATGGAATTGGAGGAGCGCCTGACAGAGTTGAGGAGGAAGACAAAAGCCCGCCAAAATTTCTTTATATCGTACCTCTTCCCTCTATCTTCTGACACGTGTCGTGCGTACCTATGAGGGCTACACGTGCGATATTTCGTGCGTTCGTTAACGTCGTTGATTTCGCTTTCCGCCCAAAAACAAAAACAGGATGCCTGTTCCAAACCTTTGATCGGATCAGTATTTGATGGGAGTGTAATTATATTAATATAAATGGTATTGTTATCTCAGCTAAGTAAATATTTCGCTTAGTTTACCTCAAAAACCTCATTTCTAAATATTTTTTTATTTTTTCTCCGTACACTTATTTATCTAAGTATATTAAATATATAAATTAAGTTTTACCTTTTTTAATATATGTATATATATTTTTAAGATTTTAAAACACCTATGGGTATATATGTGTTTAAAATATCTTTATATTTAAATTTTTTAAAAATATGTATACATATATCTAAAAATGATAAAACTTGAATTTTATGTTAAATACACTTAGATTAACAAATATATAAAGAAAAAACAAAAAAAATATTTATAAATAAGTTTTTCATTGTGGACTAAGTGAAGCATTTGCTTAACTTGGGCTACTAAAATTACTTTTATATGTATATATTCCATATTCGGAACTGTTTACATCAGTATATTTGCCCAAAAATCGGCTCCACACATATTAAAATATAATGAACTTAATATAATCATTTATCAATGTATAAATTTTACACCAAATGATTTACATATTGAAAAAACCATTTTAAAGTTGCATCAAACTATTTTATTACGTTTAATTTATACCATTTTCATATGGGATCCGTACATATATCCAATTGGGATAAAAATTGATATGGTAATAGAATGCATTATTCAAAATATAATGGGTGATGTAGATTATGATTTCGTCATCATGTGGGACCTATTTTCAGCACCACTTAACCGTAATTTTGGTGCAGTGACACTGCACTTAAATATTTTCCGTATATATATTGTGAATGAGTACAGTTATAAGGGAAATGAATACAATTGTGTTGAAAATTGAAAACTTTATATTGAAGATGGTGATACAAATTTAATTTAATAATCTTTTCTGATTTAGAATATGCTCCTTAATTATTACACAAGTGATCTTCAACTTAAATTAGGCCTTGCTCTGGCCGTCCTAAACAACATATTTTTCATTTTTTTATAAACATATTGGGTATGTTTGGCAATTGACAAAAATGTAAAATTTTTCAATATAAAACTGTTCACTCTTTACAACTATCATATTTTTTAATCATTTTTTTTACATTTTTCTATACAACTATCATATTTTTCAATCATTTTTACACAACTATCCACACAACTAACCTATTCATTTTAACTTTATCCTATTTACTACTCATCATTACCCTTATCATATCGCATCATTTGACAGCTTTTACTCTCCAAAACTTTTCGTCAAAAGTTTTATATATTACCAAACACACCCGTTAAGTGATACTTAATCTATAAATAAGTTGCATAAAAACAACAAAAGAAGTGTTACCATTTTTAATATTTGTAAGTATTATTTATTTTTAAACACATTAGCATTGTTATGATTGTCATATCACATAATTTTCTTCAAATTTTAAATTTTTTAACTAATGGTGTGTTTGTTTAGGGCATAAAAATGTCAATCAAAACTTTTCATTCTTCACGACTACTATATTTTTTAATTATTTTTTTATATAAACTACATTACTTTTAAATTATTTATACAAAACTACACATACAACTAACCTATCTATTTTAACTTTATTTGTTTACTTTGTACCATTGTCTCTATTATATCACATTATTTTGTATCTAGTTGACAACTTCTACCTCAAAAAACTTTTCATCAAATGTTTTAACCTCAACCAAATACACCATAAAAAAATTATTCATAAATTTTATTGCTTTCAAAGTACACTCTCAACATAAAAGTTTTTAAAATTTGACAAAATGATATAATGTGATACATATAATGACAATGAATTAAAAATAAAGCTAGAATAGTTGTATTGGTTCCGTGAGTAATTATGCAAAAATAATTAAAATGTATGATAGTCATATATGAGAACGTGAAAAAAATAATTGAAAAATATAATATTTATGAACAATGTTGTCAAATTTGAACTGATAGAATGACTAATCCAGCAAGTCAGTTTGACTAATTTAACAAACTGATTTGAATTGGCAACGTCGATATAACATATTCGTAGTGTCATAATTATTTAATAAATCATAATCAATTATATTATAATTTTATACATTCGTAACTTCTAAATCTACGTGTTAGACTTAAAATGCATCATCCCTCTAATTACCGAAATAAAAATACAAAAAAATTAATAATTTTTTTTTCAAATATATAATAATTAAACACAAATACAATGTATCAAACTAAAATAAATCAAACCCGTCAACTTACCTAGAAGTATGTAATATTTCGTTGATCATCGATCTTAAATATTGACTCCTATTTATTTATCCCAGTGCGTGTATGATTTGCATTTGTCCAAATGTATCTAACACAATCAGAAATAAAATAAATCAACGAAGAATGAAAAACTGAATTATTCATAAATAATAATAATAAAAATAATGGACAAAAGCAACTAATATACTCAACAATCAACCTTTAGCAAAATAAAATATTGCATAATATAGAACACGTACACATTACAACAATACAACGGCCAAATATATAAATCATAGTAATTCAATTACACCGTTAAGAACAGTCCATGGTTATCAATCCTTAATTTCTTATTGGTTATTCTTTAAAATTTCGAAGTAAAGGCTGTCCCTCCTCCTTGACTGGCTGGCTGCACACCTGCAAAAAAAGTAGCGGACAAAGAGAAAAAAAAATGGTAGTCAAACTACAAGGTAAAATTTTAAAATAAAGCATTTGAAAAAATATCAAAGCACTGGGGATTTTGATGCTTGCCGAGAGATTAGGAAAAAACAAAAGAAACCTGTTGCGGTTGTCGTTGAGAATTTGCTGGCCCAAGGGATTCTTGCAAAATTTGTAAACCTCCGCAGCACGTAACAGATCAATCATGTTGGAGAATGGAGATGAGATCACCCGCTGCTGTCGCTAAAATCGGAAGCAAATGCATGAAGGCGGCGTGTGGATTTCATCAAAGGCAACGATGAGAACCGAAGATGTCATCGGAAGCGAGGAGAATAACTGGAGATGTCGCCGTCATCAGCTTTGGTCGGCTGCGAGGATGGAGTCGAAATATTGGATATGGGTGGGATCGGCGGGTAGGGAGAGAGAGATGAGAATAAAAATCAGAAAGACGAAAAAGAGAAATGAGAAAGAGCGAGCTGGGGACAGCCGGGGGCGAGAAAGAAAAGTCGAATATAAGAGAAACTATGAAGAGGACTGACTAGAGTTGCTGCGGCTACGGGCTACCTTATTGCTGTTGGAATCTAAGGGTGTGTTTGGTTAGAGGTAAAACTTTTGATGAAAAATTTTTGGAGTAGAAGTTGTCAAATCAATGAAAGTGATGTGATATAATAGGAGTAATGATGAGGAGTAAAGAGAATAAAGTTAAAATAGATAGGTTAGTTGTATGGGTAGTTGTGTAGAAATGATTAAAAAGTAGGGTAGTTTGTATAGAAAAATGTGAAAAAATAATTAAAAAATAGTGTAATTATGGAGAGTGAAAAGTTTTAGTTGACATTTTTTTGTCCTAAACAAACACACCCTAAATGGTAAAGAAAGGCAGCCGGTGGGAGCTGGGAGACGGAGGCGGAGACTGGGGTTCTGGGTGGGCAAGATTGATTTGGATTTTGGGGAGAACAATTGAAAACCTCGTTGACTGGCCCGA
This sequence comes from Annona cherimola, assembly GCA_030490835.1. NCBI lineage: Eukaryota > Viridiplantae > Streptophyta > Magnoliopsida > Magnoliales > Annonaceae > Annona > Annona cherimola. Next base: position 120,633,560 of record CM059972.1, on the reverse strand, counting down.
GTCTCTGTTTTTTTTTTTTTTTTCTTTTTGCTTCCACAGTTAGTCGTCGAACCAGTCGAAGTTCGTTCGGTAGCTTGAACTGTTTAGAGCAATAAAACGAATTTGCATGTAATCAAACGAGATCCTATGCCCATTCCCAGTCTGACGTCGGTATGGTCGGGTTCTTACAACACTGGCTATGAATAGTGAGATGTTATATATTAAAAAGTTGCAATGCTAGCGAAACATTCCTTCAAATAAAAAAAAAAGCAGTTTTGCATGATTGGTAATTAATTTTAATATATATAATGCGCACGTTCGATAAAAACTTTTCAACACGAGGTGATGACGCCATAAGTGAAAAACACACTTTTGTTTGCTTACAAAATAAAAAAGGGGGAGCAAAAGTGGATGGGTAGATATAAGAGAGGCAAAGCAGAATACATCCAGAAAATAAATAAGGTTGCTGTATAAAAATGCATGGTAAAATGATTGAAAATATACAATAAAGCAATAGAATATATTGTTAAAAATGATAATTGGGTGTTAACTTATGCACTCTATTTTCCTCCCCTCGATTCTCCCTCGAACCAATGCGTTCATTATAACTTTGAAAACTTTGGGTGTGTGTTTGTTTGGGGGAAAAAAGTGTCAACTAAAACTTTTCAATCTAAAACTTTTCACTCTTCATAATTATTCTATTTTTTAATTATTTTTTCACATTTTTCATACAAATTACCTTACTTTTCAATCATTTCTACACAATTATCCATACAACTAACCTATCTATTTTAACTTTATTCTTTTTACTCCTCATCATTATCCCTATTATATCACATCATTTTCTATTAATTTGACAACTTCTACTTCAAAAACTTTTCATCAAAAGTTTTACTTCCAACCAAACATACCCTTTATAACGATATTTCGGTTTATGAGTGGATTATCGGTTGTCATGTGGTACGAGTGATCTCACTAGGCTGATGAGTTGTACAGTCTCAGCCCATGAACGGCATGTTGACACCTCAACCTGACATTCCAGTCAATCTAAACTTCGTTTGGCCTAAAGTTTGACGGTTCCGAAGCAATCTTTTTAAGCGCTTTAAGTACTACAGCATGCGAAATGTTATATTAAAAGTTCCATTGAACGGTGCTATTAATATAAACAAATAAAAAACCAATTTTATTGGAAAAACGCTTTGGCATTCGTCAAGCAATAAGCACACTGCCTAGCCAAACACAACCTTTCAAAGTGTTGAAGATAATCTGATATTCTTAAATGAAACATGTATCATCATTTCCAAATATAATTTTCGCATTCATAATACAAACTTTTTACATTTTCAATATGTCTTTTCTTATTCTAACACGTACCATTGCATTATATGACCGCTCGATCTAAAGATTAAGATTGGAGCTATAATTGCTTAGATTGAGTTGACCTTTTCCACGAAGATCAGTTCCTCATAAAATCATTTAACAGTCTTCGAAATCACAAATTAATACAGGCAAAATTGCTCAGTCTGATTAGAACAATTTAATAAAACTAATTAATAATGTTCAAATATCATCAAACCACTGCATTCATGTTTGGCCGATTAGAGGTGTGTTTGGCAATAATAGAAAAATATTAAACTACAAATTTTCACTCTCAATAATTAACTTATTTTTTAATTTATTTTTAGCATTTTCTTACACAACTGTCATATTTTAAATCATTTATATATAACTATCTATACAACTAATCTATCAATTATAACTTTAATTTATTTACTTCTTATTATTGTTTCTACTGTACCACATCATTTTCTTCAAATTTTAAATTTTTTACATTTAAAAAATATTATTTAAATATTTTATCATTTTCTAAATAAATCTATAAATATACCATAGATTTATGTAATCTAAAAGGTAGAGAGAGGAGGGATAAATTTACAGAACCCACTAAGTTGGGTTCTGCATTGAAATTAAGAAAATAACTCAGTAACTCCTCCTTAATTGCATCCTTCAGTTTGGTTTCTCACACGTCGCATAATTCTATTCTTATGGGTGTGTTTGGTTGGAGGTAAAACTTTTGATGAAAAGTTTCTGAAATAGAAGTTGTCAAATCAATAGAAAATGATGTGATATAATAGGAGTAATGATGAGGAGTAAAGAGAATAAAGTTGAAATAGATAAGTTAGTTGTATGGGTAGTCGTGTAGAAATGATTGAAAAGTATGGTAGTTTGTATAGAAAAATGTGAACAAATAATTAAAAAATAGAATAATTATGGAAATTGAAACGTTTTAGATTGAAAAGTTTTAGTTGACACTTTTTTACCCTAAACAAACACACCCTGTATGAACTCTACCTAAAACATCACTCTCTGAATTTAAGGGACTCAATGATTTAGAACTCCAAAATATTTAAAGACGCACTTATATCCAATGAACTCGGGCTTTTAGGTTCATTTACGTCAAAATTTGCAAAGATGGAGTCATGGGTCACCTCAGTCGAACTCAGAGAGCCCAATTTATATCAAATTCTATCTGGGCAACTAGGAGTGTGTCATGTGTCCAACGGCGCAACCCTGCCGCCAGCAGTTCTAAACCGCCGTCTTCCATGATTTGGGCCTCCTGCGCGTGGACCCAGGCCTGGAGCAATGGGATCATTTTGCCCTGCTGCGCTGCCGCTGCGACCCCTGTGGGCTTATACTGGGCTTGGTCGAGTGCAGCACCAACCCACAAACATTAGCCCAGCCCGTTCTGGGGCAGGGACCTCTCTGCAAATATTACGGAGTTTGCGGAACAGTGCGATTTTGCTAAAAGTACTACTCCAATCCCATTTTGCAAAAATTCCAAAAAACCCCAACCGGATGTCCAATGTGTTTCTTCCCGGCGGCTCGCAGTTTAATGTATACATTTCATATATTTTTCAGATTTATTTATTATTTTCTTATGTCACACTTTTAATAATTAAATCTCACGCATTTAATTAATTAAAGTTGAAAGAAAATAAGGGGCTTTTTTCATGCAATTCGCACAACAACGACTGAACGACATTGATCTATCCTTTTTTCCCCATTTTATTTTTACTTGTATTCACTGTCCATATCATATCAATCTTTCAATCTTTTAATTTTTTTCCCCGCAATTTGCGTTCTCTCACTTTTGTTACTTGTTTCCAGCTGAATCCAAAAATGTCAAGTGTTGTGTTGCTTGAAAGTGATCTACCACATAGGCAAATATGCGACGAGAAGGTGCTCTTTTTCTTGGGTCTGTGCTTAAGCGAAGAGGAGATGCATAAATGGTGTGCATGTATATGTGTGTGTATATATATATATGTGAAAATTATCCTAAATGTACTCTAATTTACTATGCATTTAGCTCGAAATGGGTCTTACGTGATTATAAAATATACGTCAACTCCATTCACTATATTTAAAATTATTTTAATTAACATATTAATTTTCATATAAATTGAATATGTGTGCGAGCTTTATTTGAAAATTGCACAAAATCAAGGTAAAAGAGTATATGACAATTTTAAAGTAGTTTATTCAACATATAAACTATATAAGATATCATTTATATATAGATAAACGATTTATAAAATATTAACATATTCAAATGTGTGTAAAGCCCATTTTGAGATGAATGTATAGCAAGTTATAATGCATGTAAGCATGCAAGATAAGATTTTATACGCACACACATACACACACGTATATATTAGAGGTGCACCCTTGACATGTGCAATGGTTAGATGGGGTTTATGTTGATAATGAAATCAAATTTAACTTCTTTTATTGCGCTTGGTCAATGGGACAAATTAATGGGAACAGATTTATAAATAAATAAAAATAAAATTTTTAAAAACTAGAAAGCAAGATGACACAGTAAGAGAATTGTGACGGTTAGAATAATAAAGATAAAGTACATAATTAATTACCTGTGAATATCTCAAAAATGACTAGAATACAATAATGGCAATAGAAAAATATAATAAACTTAGGTTTATTTCAACCCTGATCCTAATCCTATTTATAAAACATCAACCGTAACTCTAACTTTAATTCTATGTGTAAAACTTAAACCCTAACCCTATTTTTGAAAATCAGGTTCGGGTCGGAATTCAGGTTGATAAATTTACATTTTATTTAAGAGTGATATGTTTAAAATTTAATATAAACGTATAATACTAAAAAATTATATAAGTCAACACAATAATATACAGTCAAACCACATATTTTTAAAAAATATAACCGTATAAAGAAAATGAGTAATCTTGTTAGCTCGGGCTAAGCAAATGTTTCGCTTAGCTTACCTCAAAAAACTCATTTATAACAATTTTTTTTATTTTTTTCTTCATACATTTGCTTATCTAAGCATATTTAACATATAAACTGAGTTTTACTATTTTTGGATATCTGTATATATTTGTTTAAAATTTTTAAACATATGTGAATATGTATTTCAAATACTCTTATCTTTAATAGTCTAAAAATATATATACACATATCCAGAAATTGTAAAACTTGCTATATACATTAAATACACTTAGATAAACAAGTGTACGAATCAATGTTATTAAAACCGGACCGGTCGGACCGGGAACCGGTCCCAAGTCCGGTTCGATTCAAAAGCAAAAAACTGCCCGAACCGGTAAACCGGCGGTCGAACCGTAGTGACCGGTTCAACCGGGTTCGACTGGTCGGAAAATAAACAAATAATAAATATATATATTATAAAAAAAAAACGGACGGAATATCGAATCGATCGATCAGCTAACGCCTGAATCTTCGATTTCTTCCCCTTGCTTGGAAACCCTAGCCGACGCCCTCTTTCTTCCTCGTCGCCGTCCGCTGCACTCGCTGCCATCCGGGCGCCTCATCAGTCGTCGTCTTCATCGCCGTTCGCGTCCGTGCCATCGTCTTCGTCGCCGTTCGCGTCCGCGGAGCTGTCGCTGCCTCGCCCGTGCCATCGTCTTCGTCGCCGTTCGTCAGGCGCTGGACGAGCTGTCGCAGAGCTGTCGCTGCCTCGCCGGGCGCTGGACGTGCTGCCGCCAGCACTATCCGCTTACTCCACCGTCGTCGTCGACTCGTCAGACACGCACTGCCGGTCGCCGTCTCTGCCTCTAGTTGCTCCGGTCGCCGTCTCCTTATCGCCGTCTCTCCGGTCAGCAGCGAAATTGCAACGCAGCATATTCGATTTCGAATTTTATTATTTCAAATTTTCAATGCTTTAATATTCATTTAATAAATTTTAACATGTTTAGTATTATGTAATATGTATAGTTAAAATATAGTATAAATTTAAGAAGAAAATTTAAGAAGGTAAATTCATTTTGATTTTTCTTATTTAAGAAGAAATTTTATCATTTTATATTTTTTTGTAATGAATTTGAAGTTAATAATTATAAAGTGATCAAAAATAAATTGCAAATATTTGTTGAGAGGATAAATGTAAAGTGTTAATCTGAATTTCAACTCAGAACTCAATTTAAGACTGATTTTTACTAAAAGGTTTAGAATTTAGATTTTACAAATAGAATTAGAATTACGGTTTAGCTTTTATAAATAAATTTAGGGTTAGAACTTAGAATTGAAATAATCTAGAGTTTCATAAGTCCAAATTGTAGTCATACTTGAGATGATTTTTTTATTAGTATACTTGGGATATTTGAGTTGTAAGATAAAAGAAATAAAGATATTTGACTCTTGGTTGCAAATAGATCAACCAAACAGTAGGAAAGAAACAAAAGAAGTTGAAGACTTTGGTATTATACTATAATTTTTATTTAATTATGTCAAAGTAATGCCTTCATAAGAAAAATGGTAGTATGTAACTAATGTTTTCATTTTTTGCATTTTAATTTAGGAACTCTGATTGGCGGACAAGGTGAAGATGTCGTTGTTGAGCTTGATGAAGAAGAAAATTGAAGCCATTTCTTTTAATATTTGTAATGATGTAAATGGTGGATTTTCAGACAAGAATGTGTGTTTGAATGTTTGTAGACTTTTAAAATTTTATGTTTGGTGGGAATGATGTATTGTTAGACTTTTAAAATGTTATATTTGGTTGAAATGAAGTATTTATATACTTTTAAAATTTATGTTTGATGAGAATGATGCATTTAATGATTTATAAACTTCTAAATTTTCATTTTTTGCTAAACATAAGAGATATTCTTAATTTTCATATTATTAATTATACAAATTTTGAACACTTACTGATCTGTTTTATTTCTTATTTTTTCAGGTATGTTTATAGCAATTCATCAAGGTACCGAGATAAAGAGGAAGAATTCAAGAACCAACAACCAAACAACAACGGTCGTAGCTTATTATAAGTTTAAGTCTTTCAGGTCAGTTAATGTACTTAATTTTTTAAAACTCGCTATTAATTTTTTCCTGCATGTTTTGTTCTTATATTGTGGTCCTTAAAATCCAACATATATATTTAGAATTTATAAAAACATAAGTTTATTAATATATTTATTTAAAATTTAAAAAAATTTAATATTTATGATGTCATAAATATGTCATGCTGACGTCACGGGTTCGATTAACCGGTCGAACAGGTTCGAACCAGACCAGTTCCTTTACCGGTTCAATCACCGGTTCGGTTCTGACAACATCGGTACGAATAAAAAATTAAAAAATTGCTATAATAAGTTACAAATACCCGTCGCAAACAACGCTGATCACTGAAATCCGATAATCAGAGATAATTAGGCAACTTCACAGTGTGCCTACAAGGGTGTGTCAAGGTGTACCATCTTCAAAGGACTAGTAGCCGCGGTGGGGCCTGTCGAAAGGAATTCAAATGATCAACCTATTGTGCGGTGGTGGGCCATGCAATTGCAATAGTCAGACATCGAAAGCTCAGCGACCCTGAAGTCGCCATCATCCAATACATCTGATCATAAAACAAATTGGATGGCTGGGGATGGACGATGTATGCCTCATTAATCACTTATTTACTGCCCGTTCAAGATTGAGACGAGATATACAATGCGAGGAGAAGATTATATGAAAAAATCATTTGTGTATATTAAATTTGAAGAGAATATGCTGGGGATGAAATAAGTCATACTACGGAGTGAAAAATATGCTTGTTGCTTTCGTCTTGAAAAAAGGAAAAAAAAATGTTTTTTGAGCTAGAGAATTTCATCCCATTCCACCTCAATCTTTCAATCTTTCAAGAGGCCCCTGATTGCAAATCCAATATTCGTGGTTATACTAAATAAATAAATAAATAAAAATATTCATGGTTACACTTTACAGAGGTGTCTGGCAGTAAATTAATATACCCGATCACGTACGAAGTGATCACCAAGTGCGCAGCCTGCGTCAAGCATGGTAATATTTAGGTTCGTATTTCAAACAGACTTTTACGTTTTCATGCTGTCATTGTCCTGCCATTGATTAGCTTGGACCTTTTTAAAATCTCAGTGTTATGTTTTACTGGAATATCTTTTTCACGACAACGGTCCACCATGCCATAAATATAAGCCTCGAAATTAATGTAGCCGGATATGCATGAACTGGTAGTGGAAACCGCATAAGCGAGGCTTATGTTGTTATTGTCCAAATTTCCGTGCAGAAAAATCATTCATGCATGTAAAATAGAATGACGGACTTTAACTTAGGTGGGAGCCGATGGAAAATAGAAAGGAGGATGACGTTGATATTTACAACGACTAAATGATTGGCAAACAACACCAAATTTTAAGTTAGCCACAATTAATGCACAGTGCAAGAAGGGATCACAATCTCATGCACTCGGTGCTCCGTGTATAAAATGCCACTGATTTAAAAAAATATATTTAAAATACTCAAAAAATGATAAAAAATAATATATATATGTTAAAGACACTTAAATTAATACTTATATGAACAAATTTTCAAACAAAATTTAAAAAACAAGTTAATGCATGCAGGACATTGATTTTCAAAAATAAAATATAAATATCTAAAATACTCAAAAAACGGTAAAAATTAATAAACATGTTAAATAAACTTAAATTAATACTCACGAATTTTAAAAAATAAAAATAAAAAAAATAGATTAATACACCCGGGTCAGTGCACTTGAGTGCAGGAGATGGTGATCCTGCAATAAGACAACGATCTTGCAAATGCTTCAGTGCACCCGGCTGTCGGAGATCGGGATCCTGCGCACGGTGCCGGTGAAGTGGATCGTGATCCTCGAATAAGACAACGATCTCGCTGGCCGGCCCACGCGAATTCCGTTGTCCACTCCGCGCGAATGAAAATTTGTCACAAGTTTTCCCAAACAGGCCCTGATGTCCGGCCATAAAAATAAAATCTTTTAATGTAACCATCTCTGGTCATTGGTCATGCACACTCGAGTATTCATGCACAACCAGATGATAATGAAAAATGGTATTTAATAATGAAAAATTAGAGTAAAAATTAAAAAAATCATACTGAAAATAATAATCATTATTGTCGCATTTTAGTTGTTTAAATGCTTTGAACAGGTCCTGGAGTTTTGATTTTTGCAGATCCATAGCGGGAAGGTAGGTCGTTTGGTTTGGTGGAGAAATAAAAAAAAAGAAGAAGAAGAAGAAAGTTACATAAGCAATGCGACCTCAACATGATTGCTACTGCAACCGTAAAAGTAATTGGCATTGGTTCAAAAGCTATTTAAAAGGGGAAAAATTCAACATAAGTAATACCACAACAATTCAGCAACAGGATTACTACAACATTTGCAAGAGTAACTATATTTTGGTAACTTTTGGCTACATCAAAAAAATTAATCTAAAATTTTTTACCACTAGTATTTACTTTATTTTTAAATTATTTTTCACATGTTTTTATATAATTATCATATTTTAATTATTTCTACATGATTAATCTATATATTCTAAATTTATTCTTTTTTCTATTCATTATTACCTCTATAATATTGTATTATTTTATGGGTGTCTATGGGAACACAAAAAAATTTACGGATTATACATTAAATCTTAATAAATATCATATTTTTAATTTTTTTCACTTCTTCACATATATATATATATATATTCACCATAATTTTCAATCATGTATACACAACAATTCATACATCTAACATATATATTTTAATATTACCTTTTCATTCTTCAACACTATTCATACTATTAAATTATTTTCTCCCATTTTAAAATTTTAAAAAAAATTTTGATAACAAAATTTCATGAAAACACTTCCCATGCACATACTATAGCAAAACTTTTAACTAAAAAATTTATTATTTTCCAAACACACGGAACAAGATTTTTTAAGGCAGCAACACTTTCTTCTGTTGCAGCTCCACTCTTTCTCTACCAGGCTATACCACCACTACCACAACAAAACTAAAAAATTAGTTAAAAAACTATCATATTTTTTACTCTTCAAAACTACCATATTTTTTTTATCAAAAAAAAACTACCATATTTTTAATTAATTTTTTTATATTTTTCTATACAAACAATTATACTTTTCAATTATTTCCACATAATTATTCATACAATTAATTTATCTATTTTAATTTTATTCTCTTTACACTTCATCATTATCTCTGTCATATTATATAATTTTCAATCAACTTAATAATTTTTATTCTGAAAACTTTCCATCAAATTTTTTTTATCTCCAACTAAACATAACCCTAAAAGGATAGCAAAAAAAAATGATCATTTCGGGTGTGTTTGGTAATAAATAAAATTTTTAATGAAAAGTTTTAGAGAATAAAAGTTGTCAAATAATATGATATAATAGGAGTAATGATGAGTAGTAAAAATGATAAAATTAAAATAAATAGGTTAGCTGTGTGAATATTTGTGTAGAAATTGTTAAAAAATATGATAATTGTATATGAAAATGTGAAAAAATAATTAAAAAATATGATAATTATGAAAAGTAAAAAATTTTAAATTAAAAAATTTTAACTTCACATTTTCTCCCTTCATTTGTGGTCAAGCACTCCCTTCATGTTCGGTGCTTCGTATATGAGAATGGCAGACTGTAACTGAGGTGGCGAGCCAATGGAAAACGGAAATGGGGACACCAAATTCTAGGACGGGGCGCACCTAGTGCACGGTGCAATTTCCCTGGCAAGCGGTGCCACGTGTTGAAGCTTTGAATGCACTGAAATTCGATGAGCCCTGATGTCGGCCGCCCATGAATAAAATCCTTTAATGTAACCACCTCTGGTCATTGGTCCTGCGACTCGAGTATTTGCTCGACTGCATGCACAACGAGACGATAATGAAAAAATGGTATTTAATAATGAAAATTAGACTAAAAGTTAAAAAATTCATACTGAAAATAATAATTGTTTAAATGCTTTGAACAGGTCTTGGAGTTTTGATTTTTGCAGTTCTATAGCGGGGCAGTAGGTCGTTTGGGCTGGTCCGCTGGTGGAGAAATACTTGCGTTGATTCTAAAGTGAGCAAGGGTGCGTTTGACAATTCATAAAAAATGTCAACTTAAAAGTTAAAATTTTTCAATCAAAAATTTTTTACTCTCCATCATTATCATATTTTTAATTATTTTTTCACATTTTTTTATACAACTACCCTACTTTTCAATCATTTCTACACAACTATCCACACAACTAACCTATCTATTTTAACTTTATCCTCTTTACTACTTATCATTACCCCTATCATATCACATCATTTGACAACTTTTACTCCTCAAAACTTTTCATCAAAAGTTTTATTCATTTCCAAACACACCTTAAAAACAAAAAAAACAAAAAAAAATTACGTATGCCAGCCTCTTTGCTGCGGATGGGAAAGGCTTTTCCGATTCACGTGCAGTGTCCTTTTCCGTGCATTATATTCATCGGTGCCTTCCTTATACCATAACGTCAGCATGGCAGCTACTGGCGGTGATTGGGATTGGTTCAAAAGCTATTTAAAAAGTGAAAAATCCCATACCACAACAATTCAGCAACAGGATTACTATAGCACTTGCCAGAGTTTTTACATCTTTGTTACTTTTGGCTATATAAAAAAATAATAATTTAAATTTTTTTCTCTCAATAGTTACTTTATTTTCAAATTATTTTTCACGCGTTTTTATATAATTATCACATTTTAATTATTTCTACATGATTAATCTATATATTCTAATTTTATTCTTTATACTATTCCGTATTAACTCGTATTATTTTATGGGTATGTTTAGGAATACTATAATATTTCAATCTTAATAATTATCATATTTTTATTTTTTTCATTTATTTCTATATGATTATCATAATTTTCAATCATGTCTACACCATAATTCATACACCTAACATTTTATGTCTACACAACAATTCATACATTTAATATATATTTTAGTTTTATTTTTTCATTCTTCGTCACTGCTCCTGCTATGTTATATTATTTTTTCTCATTTTAGAATTTTTTTTTAAAAATTTTGTTGAAAAGACTTTTCATGGAAACACTTCCCCGTTCCCACACACGTATGTTCCGAGGATGCTTTTAAGGCAGCCGCATTTTCTTCTGCTGCGGTCTCTCTACCAGGCTATACCGCCACTACCACATCCGCCCCCACCCAAATCCAGAGGAGGGATGACAACGCAGATGATCCAAGGATGGTTCAGAGCCTTCCTCCTTATTGGATCCGTCTTTCTAATCATGACCACTAGCACGCCCCTTCCCCTTTGGCCAAACTCATGTCAAAATAAAGCACCCCCCGGAAACCCCGCACCACCACCTCCAACAACAACGGCCGACCATGGTGGGAAAATGGTACAAGTGCTGAACGCGTTCGGATTATTGCTGGGCGTAGGCGTCGTCGTCCGCATCGTCACCACCATCGGCCGCGACTCCCCGCTTTCCGCCACCTTCATGTCCGACTACGTCAACAAGAAGCCTCGGGTGGCCTTCATCGCCGCTGTCTCCGCCCAGCAGGGTTTCAGCATCCTCTCGGGCGGCATAGTCTCCATTATCGTCTCCGCCGCCTTCAAGGCCTGGTATCTTACGCCTTACGCGGCCGTCGACGCCTGGGCCTCTGTCGTCGCCGTCTTGCGTAAGACCTTCATGATCTTTGGCGCCTCCACCTTCTGTTGGTGGATGAAGATGCGAAAGAGAAGACTCGATTTGGTGGCTCGGACCTCCAACGCGTCATATGTGGAGAAAGAAAAGACGGAAAAGGAGAAGGCTGGAGCCCAAGGAAGCAATTCCTCAGGTCTCTTCTCCGAGAAATTCATCCTCCGCCGCCATGGCATCCAACTATTCCTCACCACGATCGCCTGGTTCTTGCTTGACATGGCGGTGTACAGCGATAACCTCTTTCTGAACAAGGACATATCCAGCGCCCTCCAAAAGGTTTTCCTTATCGCCCTTTGCAACACCGTCCACGGCTATTGGGTCACCGTCTTCTCGATCGACCACAATCGTGGCTTCTGCATCCAGTTGCTGGGCTTCCTCTTCTTCTTCTTCTTCATCTTCGCCCTGTCCATCAAGGTGCCCTATCATGGTTGCATCCAGAAGGGGGAGAACACAATCAATTTCCTCGTATTATACGCCTTTACTTTCTTCTTCTCCAATTTTGTGGTGCCAGCCGATCAGATATTGCTGTCTGCGATGACGTGGATGTGCCACAGGATATCGAAGGAGGACGAAAACGAGGTAGCTGCTGTGGCCGCCGTCTAAGTAGGGAAAGTGTTCGTCCAACTGGATGAGTTCGATTGCACCAGCTTCTTGTTTGTTTTCCTTGTGTTTCTGGTCTTTCGCCTGTTTCTGCTTTGACTGTCTCTTAGGTTTCTTCTATTTCGTACGTTGCTGAGTTTCTCTTAGAGACTCTCTCTAGTTTAAATAACTGTTTTTCTTTTTTAATTAGAAACTCTGGTAACCCCTTAATTGCTGCATTACGGTTCGCGCCCACTTTCACCTTAGCCATTTCGAACATACGTTAAAATGTAGATCGCTGATCACCCCGCAACTGTTGAATAATTTTTTTACGCTTAATTTTTATCATAATTGGTGATCCTGGCCTTAGGCCAGCTGGTTTCACAGCCGGGCATGCCCTTGTGAATGGGGTTCGATCCCCAGGGACCTCCACGCCTCCACGGAGCGGTCTCCATGCATTCAAAAAAAAATTATATTAATTGCGTCGAGGACTTAACAAAGCAGCATCCATCGATGCAGAACCTACTCCCAAACAAAGCCTGAATAGGAAGCGCCTTTCATACATTGTTCAAGCACTCTTCACATTTACCACGAGTAGCATCCACAGGAATGAACCATTTAATGTACATCGCATGTGGCAGTTTCAGTAGTAACCCCTTAATTGTCAGTCTTGGAAGCAAAATTCCATTTTATCGCAGGTCATATACGAAAACATGTAAAATTCAATGGGAAGGCGTTAGGAGTGATTACCAGCAGCCAGCTGAGCGAGATTGTTCCTGACTTGGTGTCCAGGTCTCCATCAGGAAGGAATTTGACCATATTCCTTCTTTAGCCCTACTCCTAATTCTGATTCGATTTACACCTCCCCGCAAACTAGATAATATTCCAGATGCAAAATTCAGACAACAGAAAAACATTGAAATGTCTAGAATATTTTTAGTCATGTAACAAGGAGTTGTTTTAATTATTAATAATCTGCACCCTGCTCCTTTCCCATTTCCAAATAGAACCGTGTAAACAGCATATATGACTATGATTTTTTTATTGGTCATTTATGACTATGATTAGGTTTTAAATTACAGGAAAATTGCAGTAGAGAATGAAGTCCTGAACTTTTGCCATGGCGTTCTTGATCTCGGGACCATAAAACACCATGATTCAGATAGGTGACATCATAACCACCGTAAATTATGTATATCGCATGCGAGGAAATCGCAACCGCCTTAGTTTATGTAGGTAAGAATGTAAGATACCTCTATAAAATATTTTAAAAACCAAATCGTCAACTGAACTAAAATTTCGAAATCTGAGAAGTAAGATGATTGGACCGGGCCGATGATGGTAAGCAAAAAAAATAAAATAATAATAAAATAAAATAGGTAAATTACGTAGTCGTACAAATAATTGTAATTGACAAATAACATAGTTGTATAGGAAGATATAAATAAATTATTATAAAATATAATAATTATTGAAAGTACAATGTTTTATGATTGAAAAAATTTAGATAAACTTGTATAAAAAAATTTAGATAAACAAATTTTATACACACTCTTAGCCTCTCTTAGCCTCCGGCTTAAGCTTAGTTGATTCAACCATATAGCTAGTGGTCAAACCATCTTAAACCGTGCATAATTATTAATATATTTTATTATTTATATTTGTTTTAGTAAAATTATGTTGTACATTGTTTTATGTAATAATAATAATGCATGTAACAACGATGGTGCATATGGCTAACGATTGGGTAAATTATGCTAGCAATGGATCATCTTTCATGACATTGCCAAAACTCTTAGCTTTACATACGTTGATGATATGATGCGAGAAAATCTTGCATGCACAAATCTAAGGAAAATCTCGCTCTTGCAGAATTTTGTTTGCTCTGAGAAGTTTAAGCTGCGTTCTTCTACTTTTTCGGCTAGACCATCCGATTGTTCTCTATTGTTTTAACTTTTAACGGTTTTGTCATCGGCCATCCAAGTGGCCTATACATGTTATTGTGTGCACGAGGTTTAGGTTCAAAGTTTGATAAAATTATTTACCTTATTTACTCTTTTAAGTTATCATTCATCAATTATCTCATCGTCAAAGGTGTGCCGCCCATTAAAAAAAAAATAACAACAATGTATTCGAGAAATGATAAAACTTTTGATAAAAAAATATTTAGTATAAATAAGAGAAAATAATATAACAAGGTAGCGATGATGATAATAAGTAAAAAAAATAAAGTTATAAGTTAAGAATATGGATAATTATGTAGAAATGATCCAAAAGTAGAGTAGTTGTATTGGAAAGATAAAAAAAATTAAAAATATGATGCTTATGGAGAGTGAAAAGTTTTAGATAGAAAATTTTTAATTAAAAAAGTTTTTGTATTAATAAACACCCCCCATTTTAAAAATATACAAAAAACCGATACTGAGCCGCCAACAGTACTATTTCTCCTCCTTTAAAGTTGTCATCCATCAATTATCTCATTGTCAAATGTGTGCCGTGATTAAAAAAAGACAGTTTTATTCTAAAAATATCCGAAACCGATCCTGAGCCAACCACCATAAAACGGTTCACGGTTCGGCCAGCTCAGTATTTAGAACATTGCCTCTGTGTATATTGAGATAACTTCACGAATTTCTACCAGCAAACGATGTACTTTAGGCATACATTTGGGCAGGTGGCAGATGGCAGATGGCAGATGACAGCCATGTTTCTTGCATTTAATCAGGGGCTGTAATAAAAAAATTTGCGGTTACAGTTTGGACTTTGGAACTCCATCATTCTAATAATTAGTAAAATGTCTGTGCAACTCAACGGGGCTGGGACGGTGAAATGGGATAGAAATAGCATGAGGGTTTGGCATATATTTCACATGTATATAATTTAAAAAATGTCTTATATACTGTCAAGTATTTGTCAAATTTCATCTCCAGTGTTCATATGTCAACAACAGTTAATTACTACCATGGGAAATGTCAACCTATTTTATCAAAGGATATGCTGACTCCTGGTGATATTGCAGATATTTTAAGATACCGCTATAAAATATTTTAAGAACCAACCGTCAACTGAATTAAAATTTTGAAATCTGAGAAGTGAGATGATTGGACCGGGGCGATGATGGGGAGCAAAAAAATAATAATAAAATACGTAAATTAAGTAGTTGTACAAGTAATTGTAATTGAAGAATAACATAGTTGTATAAGAAAATATAAATAAATTATTATAAAATATGATAATTATCGAAAGTACAGTGTTTTATGATTAAAAAAATTTAGATAAACTTGTATAAAAAAATTTCATGTGTATATAATTTTAAAAATGTCTTATATACTGTCAAGTATTTGTCAAATTTCATATGTCAACAACAGTAAATTACTACTATGGGAAATGTCAACCTATTTTACCAAAGCATATGCTGGCTCCTGGTAATATGCAGAGAATGATATAAAGCCCATGGAATGATATGCCGTGGTTATTAGGTGCAGCATATTCCAATGTGAAGAAGAAATTTACTAATGAATGGTTGATCCAGATTCTATGAACAAATCCAAAGGTACCCATCAGCTTAAAATTAAAATTCAAAAAAAATGTTGTTTCTACTCCTCTTGCTGGTAAATGTATTTTATTCCTGGCTTTTATTCTTCTCTAATTATGCAGGACGTGGTCTATTTTTATGCTCTTTGGCAATCAAACTTACGTTAGTTAGAATGATGTCAATGTTTGGAAAATTCGGTTGCCTGTAGAGAGTTGTATTATTCTATTTGTTTTACCTGACCATTTCGATGGGGTATTCCCTATAGAAAATGCTTCAGGACAATCTGAGATCAGCTGTTCCAATAACATGTTCGTTGCAATTAGGGATGTTGTCTTGTTTTATCTGATCGTTTCAATGGATGGCGCTTTATTTTCCATGCGGAGAAGGCTCCCCTAGCGCCAGCGCCACCTCGTCGGAAAATACCAGTTTGCGGCAGCAGCTTATTAATTAGTGAGGGTAGTGTCCGCCCTCCCCAGCCTGCTGCCGGTGTTTATCCGCCTCCTCTAATTCTGGGTAGTGTCCGCCCTCCGCAGCCTGCTGCAATTCGTCGCTGCTGGCGTTTGAAGGCATTTGAAACTGAATTTCGCAAGACATTAAAGACAGAAAGTATATAGCTCAATGCAGCAACCTGGATGGCAAAACGATGAGATTCTGGCGAGCAAAAAAATCCAACATCCATCGCCGGTCCTCCCAGCAGCTTTGATGGAAAAGAATAAAAAAGATATATATGAGTATTTCAGACATTTTTTTCCTAATAATAAACGGAAGTTTTTAACAGTTGTTAATGGAACAGGCACAGATGGGATTTGAAAATTAGTTAAAAGGATATATAATGAATTTCCAATACCTAATACGTCTATTTGTAATAATGGTGCAACGTTAAGTATTAGTAGTGATGAGATTCGACGCCGTTAAAAGGTTTCAAGAGATTTTAATTTATATGTGATGAGATAAACTCCCGAACTGAAAATTTTAAGAGGAAATTAAATGTTTGCAAGTACACAACTTAAATTTATTTTAAGAAATATGCTTATGATTGCAATAAATATTGTTGTAAGACATGAAAAAGCCTCTTTCCCTAGCTAGGAAGGCTGCAAATATATTTCTGAGTACATGGCCAGCCTCTGGGTTCAATTGAAAATACTATCAAAGTCATGATGTCATTTACTGTTGTTCTATTATGCAAAACAGACGTCTTTTAAACAAGAATTTAGCTTTATTGTCATAAACAAAAATGAAAAACCTAGGAGAACGTTGTAAACATAAATTTAGCACCAAATCTATCCATAGCGGTCAAGCAGCCATCCTTTACTGCATATCCAAGTCTGCCAAAAAGTTTGTTATCATAGTTCACTAGAAAAAAAACTTGTTTGATCTACATTAATCTTAAATTAAGAATGTTCTAGCTTCTTTTCATCTTCTTGCCCACTTCCCTTTGTCAAGCATGCATTCGAATAACCTGTAAACCGTGATATTAATAGCCCAAGTGCATTGAACCAAACAATTGAAGCAGATCTATGTCCAAGTAATCACCTCTCAAAAAAATCAATAGCATTTAGTTTGGTTGCGTAACATACATTGCATATTAATGGTCTAGTTTACATATATTGACTTAGCGTGGGTATGATACAGTTTATGGGGTAAGATTTGGTGTATTTTTTTGATGTGTTGAACGTAGAGACAAGGTAAAGGGCCAAGCTCCATAGATCATTGTTGCACTAATAGTTGTCAAATTCAATTGCATTCATTTCACATTTCTGTTCACTATGTTCATTGCCGGTTAAAAGATAAGACGTATAAAACTGCAAGTGTAGTCACCATGCTTTTAAACTACGTGCCTACCCTATTCAGTTTCTAGCATGATGATGCACCCTTCTACATACTCATCCAAAATAAAATGAAACAAAGGGGTAAGAGAAACAAGGTATAAAATGGCATACTATTCTATATTATAGCCATGATTCACCGGATAGGCTCAAATGCACTTGCGTGCACCGAGCTTTACTGCACCCGAGTACATTTAACCCATATTTTACCTTTTTGAAAGTTTTATATACAACAGTTAATCTTTAAAAATGTCATTAGTTTTTAAAAATTCGAAAAATACTTACAAATCTCAAAAAATGATACACTTATTAAATAAACTTAAATTAATAGTCGTGTAAATTTTTTTAAAAATGGGTATTTAGACACGGGTACACCAAAGTTAAGAGCATCTAGGAGGATACGATCATAGTCCATGATTCACAACCCTCTTTGCTCTATTTTTTCTTATCTTCTTTTCTTTTTCAAAATTTTTTTTTACAATGAGCTAATGGGCTCTTTCTTCATGGGTTGTGCAGAAAATTACCGAATTGTGAGATTCTAGCTGCAGTTCTTTGGTTTTGTTGTCCTTATGCATTACCTGTTATCCTCTTCCTTTTCTATAGCTTGGGGAGGTCATTTTGGTTTTGTGGTCCATTTGGTTCGGGGCCTTCTGCTGTGTGGCAACTTCAAGACAATTAGATGAAAAAATCCACGTTCTTAAGACCTAAATTGTGAACAAATTGATAGAAATAAACTGCTTTTCATAACATGTACAAATTTCATCATTAAAATACTTGTCCAAATATCATTCAACCCATTCTCCTCATATTAGAAGTACAAACATTCAAATGTCAGAAGTATAAACATTTCCATGTACTAATCATAACAACCTTTGTTGTTAAACATTCAAAATCCCATCAGATGAAATGAATCATTTCACTTGTACATTTAAAAGTTAGATACAAAGATGAATACAACATCCAGTTCATTGAAATAAACATAAAATAGCACCATGAACAATTAGCTGCAAAATTATGTTTTCTTCAACAACCAAAACTTTGGATTTTATAGGCATATTTTCAATTTTATACCCAAGTTTCTGCCCATTTTATAGCAAACAAACAATCATAACAGTAACTTAAGATTTGGTTTTTTTTGAGGCTGACGACAACAATTTCCCGGATTTCTGCTTACGGATGGAAGCTTCTGTACTTTGAATTTGGATTTCGAGGCTAGTAATTTCCCATGTTTATCCGTTGTGAATTTGAACTCAGGTGCCAAAATCTTCTTAGAGAACATGCTTTATGCATCACATAGATTATGGCTGATTTCCTTTCAGATAAAGAATCTTGCATGCATGTGGTTTTGGATACAAAACTTTTGTAATCTAAAAACTCCATTTGATCAACAATGTGGGAATTGGCACCCCTATTGCGAGATTATACATTGCTAAAGATTTTCTCAATCTCAAAAAGCTCCTCTGTTAGAGCATCTTCCATTAGATCTCGATCTCTTAATTCAGCTTCTTTAATTTCCGAATGCAACAACACCATTGTTAGAAGTGTACCTGATTTTGGGTTTGTTTGAGAAGTAAGAAAATTTTTGAATGAAAAGTTGTTGAAATGAGAGAAAATAATATGATATAATAGGAGTAATAATGAGGAATAAAGAAAATAAAGTTAAAATATGTATGTTAGTTATATGAATAATTGTGCATAAATGATTGAAAAGTATGGTGGTTTGTATATAAAGATATGAAGAAATAATTAAAAAATTAAGTAGTTACGGAGAGTGAAAAGTTTTAGATTAAAAAATTTTAAAAATTGAGTAGTTATAAAAATTGAAAAGTTTTAGATTAAGGGTATGTTTGTTTGAGGCAAAAAAATGTCAACTAAAACTTTTCAATCTAAAACTTTTCACTCTCCATAATTATTCTATTTTTTAATTATTTTTTCACATTTTTCTATACAAACTACCCTACTTTTCAATCATTTCTACACAACTACCCATACAACTAACCTATCTATTTTAACTTTATTCTCTTTACTCATCATCATTACTCATATTATATCACATCACTTTCTATTGATTTGACAACTTCTACTCCAAAAACTTTTCATCAAAAGTTTTACCTCCAATCAAACACACCCTAAGGGGCTGTTTGGCATGAATGAAAACTTTTTGACGTTTGGTTGGGTTAAAAAAACGTCAGTTCTGGTTGGAAATGGCAGTGTTTGGAGTGCGCAACAATGCATCGTGTCCGACGCAAATAGTTGGAGTTCGCTTTGAGGGTAGAGCTCAACGATGGAAAGGCTCCTGTGCATAAGTACGGACAGCGGCAGCGGCGAGTGAATTGACAGAATTTTACTGCAACACCCCTGGCCTGAAAAGTTTTATAAAAAAATTAAAGTTTTGCCTGTTGCCGAATGGACTCTAAAATGTTTTACTTGAAAACAAACACACCATTTGAAAATTCTTTCAACCTTTATTATTTCAATAAATGCAAGAAAAACAGAGATAAACTACAACTCATATCGTACCACCAAGCATGCTTGTTTGTCTTGAGTGTAGAAAACAAAATCTTGGAACCTTTTCTAGTCAACCCCTTCTAATATAAGTAAGGCAATCTTAGTGGTGAATGTGTGTAGTACCTGCAATTTTTAGATTTGCAACCCATAAGCACGTGTTATATACAAATGAAAGTTTTGGGCCATGAAATTAATAAAATCAGAATTTTATTAATGATCTAAAATTATAAAGTAAGAAAAGGGAAAATTAATAAATAATAAATAAATAATGATGAGTTGAAATGCTATTATTGAATGGAAAAAATGGAAAAGTATGTTAGTTAATTGTGGTTAAATGGTCCTATTTAAATAACTTAATTGGTTTAAATTATTTTAATTAATGAATGACCATGATTTGATAATTTTAAACTTGTATTATGAGCTCAAATTATAAAATTTAAAATAACATGATTTATGACATATATTTAATATGGATATTTATAAAAAATAAAAAAATTATATAGAGGATCCAAAAGAAAGGGGGAATGAAAGAGATTTCAACTCCTTTCCATCGCACAAACCAAAAGGGGGGGACGAGAGAGAGGAAAGAAGAAAAAAGAAGTGGAAAGAGGAGAAGGGAGAAGAGGAGAATGAGAGAGTAGGCTACTCGCCATCCACCATCATGTTGTCGACGGTGCAAGCTATCGCCGCCGATCATCCTGTCACCGGCTAAAGGTAAGGAAGATAGGTTTTTTTTGATATTTTTAAAGAAATTCCTACAAAATCATGTTCAAAATATAGACTTTTGCTAGATTTATATGTGTGGAAATAGAATCATGGGAAAAGAGAGGAGATTCGGTTGCACGATGAAAGGAGAAGGATAGAGTTTTGAAATTTCTTCCTAAAATGGGTAGGAATCATGAAGATTTTCAAAGGTTCATGTAGATCTTCATTTTGGGAGCCGAATAATGTAAATTAAATGTGAAAATTGAATCCTACGTATGAATCTAAAATTTCAAGAGTTGAAAAGCTTTAATATTTTGCCCCAATTTGCTATATAATGTATTTAAATGATGTTGTGATGTATTAGTTGCAAAAAATTATATGTATAATCTTGGGTAGGAAAGGAAATTCAAAATTTTCATCATACATTGAATGTGGGAAAGCCCTAAAACCGTGGCCTAGGCATAGGGCTTTTGTACTTTTTGTGTATGAGATGATTTATAGATAATTTTGAACCTATTTGGAATGTGGAAATTGGGTAAAAAAAGGGCAAGTGGGTATATATGTTACCAGTATGTGTTGTTGCTTGTAAATATTAAATTTAGTAATTTAATTTTATATGAACATGAATTTAGATCAAATGTGCAAATTTTTGCTTGTAAATATTAAATTTAGTAATTTAATTTTATATGAACGTGAATTTAGATCAAAATGTGCAAATCTTAAAGCCAAAATTGAGACATATATGATAAATGAAATTGGGTAGCTAGGAAATTTATATGTAGGTATGATATTTCTTTTAACTAAATGTGTACAAGTGAATTTTATATAATTTTAGTATCAAACGGATGTGAAAAAAATGAATGGGTAGCAATTATATGACATGTATATGGACGGTTAGCGGTTACTTGAATGATTTTAAAATATTGAATTTGTTGAATTTATACCATGTGAAAATAAAAGGGAGTAAAATCTTTAAATTTTGAAGCTTAAAACTCATTATTTAAATAACTAAAATTGAAACTGTATGAGTGATGATTTGGGTTTAAAGATTACTCCTAAATGATTAATTTTAATTTTAGAAGTATGATATGTAATTTATTTATAAGATATGGGTGGTTAAGCAAAGTTGTAATTATTAAAAATATACATATGTATATATAAGAATTTTAAGTAAGCCCAAATGAAGGTTAAATTTATGCAGGAGCATATATGATAAATTTGGCTATAATAAATGGGTTATAATTATTATTTTAAAATAACTATAATATATATGAATGATGATGAAATGATAAATTACAAGCTAAATGATTAAGCTAGAACAATAAAGTAGAAAAAAAATGTTTAATGGAATGATTTTAAAATTTTGGAGCAGAAAATGCATAACTGCAGGGTAAAAATAATTGCCCAACTTGAATGTAGAATTTATAAATGTCATTTTGATATTTTAATGTTAAGTTTGTACGATGTGGATTAAAGAAATATGTATTTTAAATTTTAAAGGTTAAAAAAAACTAATGTTTAATGCTTATATTGGGTTGAGACTACTATTTGAGTTTGAAAGTTATATACCAGAAATTTCAAATAATGAGATAAATATTTAAATTCCCGTAAATTGGATACGTTAGTTAATATATATGTTAAGTCAGGGGTAGTTAAATGTAAGCCTAAAAAAAGGATTTATGAAATAGACTATTTGGTCATGTGTTGACTAGTAATGATTGATTGTTAATTTTAATTGTAAAAGTATAACAATAAAGTGTTAATTTTCGTGCTTACATTACTGAAAATGTAAGGAAGTTGGGAAAACCCAACTGTTCAATTGAGGTTATGGGTTGTGGATGTTAGTTATGATATTTAAACATTTTATTTACGTAAATTATAATTAATCTAATTTTTAGACGATAAGATGTATATGAGTTAAGCTATGGGTGTAGAGATTCAAGTGGAATAGCCAAGTTAATTAGTTGTTTGCCATGTAATTTAAATAAAATAGGCGGATTGCAAATTCTAAACATGAAAGTTAATGATTTGAAGTGGAATGTAAAGTTTTAACAATCAAAATCAAGGAAAGAGAGTAAATAAAGTAAAATAGTTATGTTATAGTTTCTTTACTAAATTACTGATTTTAAAACATAAATGACAAATGCTAAAATTATTGCAAGTATCATAATGAAATCCTATGATATGATGTTAAATAAAAGTAAAAGAGAATTTCGCCAGGCAACCATGTAGATCAGCTGTGTGGATTATGAATTTTGGGTTTAGGTTCAAGTATGTTGATCACACAAATATAAGAAGTAATATATATTATATGAATTTGAATCATTCAATTTATGGAATGAATAAATTTATAAGTCATGAGGAAGGTTTCTTATATATATGTAATAGAATTTGAGTTGTGTTTGACAGGGATGATTTCTAATCATCTATCTTAAACGGGTTAATATTTTGTACAAATCAGTCTATGTGTGATGAGATTTTTGATATTAAACTTGTTTTATATGCGTAAGAAGATCCCATGTCTTTTACATAAGTTATTTAAATGCAATATAGACAAAATGTATAAGACTCGTTAAGAACATTTCATGTACAAAATGATTAAAAAAAATACTAAGATAGCCTATAGTCTATGAGTTTTCAAATTGGTCTATATTTAGAAAAGATTATTTTTGAGCATATTGGGCTTATGAAACCCTGTGAAATCTAATTTTATGAATAACTCAAGATGAACTCCATATTTGAAAGTTTAGAATAGGAATATGATGTTTGTTCAACTATAGGATAAAATATATTTAAATGAGATTTTCAAGCAGAGAAATGCTTGAATTTCTTATTAAAAGTTAGTAAAAAAAAAAGGTCAAAGTAGGAAATAAGTAGGCATGTAGATTGACATGCTTGATGATGTTAATGATATGTTTAGATATTGTTTTCTATTGATTATGCTAGAGAGGGTTAAAGAAAAGATGGAGGGAAGCTAAAAGAAAAAGGTAAGCAAACTTTTCAAGGTTCTTTTTGTTCAAAATAACTTTATGGTAAGAAAAATTTGTTCTTGCCTTTTTATTTGAAGAAATGTTATTTACTAATAAGTGCGTTTTATTTAAATGTTTCTTTAAATTGATACACATTATAATGTATTTAGGGATGATCATTACCCTTTGTATAAGTTTTATGAAAAAAATGTGTGCTTTAAATATGTTTTATAACTTGATTTCCATATAGAAACCCTGTTATCATGTTGAGTTGACGAAACTCAATTTATATCATAAATGCATAAGATGCACATGTGAATGGAACTCATGCATGGAAAGTGGATTAAGGAGGCTTTGTAAGATTGTAATTGACAGGCAGTCTGTCATTGACATTGCCTGGTTGGTGCGTTCGACGTATGGGCAGGTGATTACTTGATAATGTCATCTGCCAATAAAATGATGCATGTGTGTGCATTCAACTCATTACCATACATGCATAATGAGATTTTAAGAGTTTTATAATTTCAGTTAATGCCGTGGGTTTTAGAAATTATTTATTTATAGATATTTGCTTACTGAGTATTTTATATTCATTGTTTTTAACTATTCAGTGAATGCAGATGATACAAATTTGATAGTAGAGCCTTCACTATTAGTTGAGTAGGTATGATTTTTTAATATTTTTGATGAATTTGGAGTCATTGGATTGTAATTATTATAATTATGAGTCTGTATTATATTTGAACATTTTATGTTGTTGTTAAATATAGTAGTTAGCTTCTTTGTGTGGAATATGATTGTATAAGAGATGTATTAGATGAATTAAAATAGATGTGAGTGATTTAGTGTAAAATGTTGGATTGGTAATGACTATCAGGTTTTGTATTGCTTAAATGTCTTAATTACAAACGACATACTGCCGGATTTTAATCAAGGAAATAAAATCAATTTAGGTTCTAAAGAGAAAAAAAAATTAGGTTGATTTTTCGACAAATTAGGAATAACTTCCGCTCGTATAAGCACGAAACTTTCGGTTTCATTCATAAGCTTCACCACCTAAAAAGATCCGCGGAGTAAGGTACCATGCGATGGCGCACCCGCAGGTCGGGGCGTTGCAAAATGTGCATCTAATTTCTAAGGTTTGAGAATGAAGAAAAAAGAGAGTTTAAGATTCACAAGATTGATTGATAGTAAGAAAGAGGACGAAGGTTGCAATGGTTTTGTTGATCATGAGACTGCCGATGTAAACTGAAAACTCGAATCGAGAGAGGTGGGCGATAGAGAGTTAGAAAGGGCTCAATTCGCCTGTGCTCTATTTTTTCAAAATGACTTGTAGTGCCGCTCGTTTTGTCACCAGGCGCAGAACGAAGCATTCATTCTCGTTGGTGCGTGTTCGAAACCCCAGTTGGGGATTTCAAACCAAAAATTTTCAGTGGGGGCATGTGGTCCTCCTTATTTAGTTTGGAGCTGGTGGTCTCCCCCGTCGATATTTGAGAGCTTGTTGTCTCCCTTTGAAAACATTGTTAGAATTGTCTTAGAACTTTGAATGTGATATGAATTGAGATATGTTGTAAATATACTCTAATCAAAAAAATGACCAATGCAGCAATCATCCCATAAATTAAATCCGACCCTCCACAGACAAGTTGTGCGATTCGGCTAGGTGGGCATAGGTGGGCTAAGTGCATAGGTATGGATTCGGCGCTCTATCTCAAAAGGCCACTTTTTATTTTTCTAAAAAAGAATCAAACTACTAATAATCCCACTATCCAAGCACATAATATAAATATAGGTAGAAGAGGTACGTTTGGAATCTGTAAAAGCAAGAGGAAGAAATAATATTTAAAAAGTGAAATTTTTTTTTATTAGTGAAAAGTGAAAGTTATGTTATACGACGTGGATAATAATTACGAGTATGAGTAAAAGGAAATTATGTTAAGATAGATGAGATAATTGCATGAAAATATATGGAAAATGGTTGAATAATACAAACAAAGTAGTTAAATCATGTCAAAAACACATACAAATGGATGCCATGCATATTTTTTGACGTATGCTTTGATAATAAACAAATGTGTGAAATAAACAAGATGTTAAATTATATCAACAGATAGAAATATTACACGTGTTAAGTGATTTCACATAATCCTAACTATTTTTCAAGGGATTATTTGCGAGGTCTCAACTTCATCAATTAGATTCATTATATATTTTTCTACCTAGAAGAAATTTCATTCAAAACAAAGATACGTATAAGCTATATTTGTTTCCACATATGAACGCTGAATGATCTTTTTAAATTGGTCTGAAATCTCGTGATTTCATATTGGTCCAAAAACCTATTTTGTATTTTTTGAATTTTTTATAAACTTGTTAATGTAGTTATATTTAATTTATAAATCGGATTTTATCATTTCGGGATATATATTATCCAAAATAAATATATACATATACCAAAAAATGATAAACTTAGTTTATAAATTACATATAACTAGATTAATATATTTATATTTTTTTCAGAAAACGAAAAATAGGTTTTTGGACAGGTGTGAAAAGATCGGTCTTCCATATGAACTATAATGAATAATACTTTATAAAACTTTTTTTTGAGTGAATATAAGCTAGGACCAAACTGTGCACGTGAGTGCACTCAGCTTTAGTGCACCTGGGTGCAAAAATATATATTTTTTATTTTTAAATTTTTTTATGCAACCGTTAAGTTAAGTGTAATTAACGTGTATATTAAATTTTAACATTTTTGAACACTTTTAGATTTTTTTTTTAATTTTGAAAATTAGTGGCATTTTGTAATTTATGAATTACAAAATACCACTAATTTTAAAAAATAAAAAATCTAAAAGTCTCATAACATAGTAAAAATTAATACATATATTAAATATATCTAGATTAATAATTATATAAAAAATTTTAAAAAAATAAAAAAATAGGTGAAATGTACTTGGGTGAAGCGAGGCAATACACCCAAATGCATTTAGTTAGTGCCATATAAACTATTACTTAGTGAAGACTAAAAACTAAGATTTCACTTACTCACAAATAAATGTCAAACTAATTGATTAAGTCTCAAGTGACTTTATAAAATTATTGATATACATAATAATAATATTTTAGATAGTTTAAAGTTTTAAAATATAATTTTAATTTTGACATTTAATATTATGCTATTTTATTAGATTGATTTTGCATATTTTAGACGAAGGTTCACAAAATAAAGTTGGAAAAACAATAAAGTTTTCATTGATAATATAAATGATTCAAATAGAATAAATAAAAATTTTAACATTAATAAAAAGACGTGAAAAGTATGAGTAAAATAGATATAATCACACAGCAGGGATGAAAATTGAGTTTTGCGGACCCGAATTTTTGAACAGATTACGGACCATTGGTTGCCCGATATTCATATTTCTTGGTCGTTCATCGGGCTGCCGTGACTAACCTAGTGTGAGAATCAGGGCAGGCCATATCGGGTCAAGATTAGTCTGGACCCTAATTTTTAAAATTTGAGTTTGACCTTCTTTTTATACCGACTTAGGACAATGTCGGTTTCACCATTACTTTTTTTAAATAGGTTCCGAGACAAACTTCGAGTTAGTATTGGACCGATTTTGAAATAGCGGGTCGGATAAAAAATACGAGTCAAATAAGATAATTTTTAGAATTTATATACCTATCAAACATAAGTATACATTTATACTAAATTTAAATATTATATGTTTTAATATTTCACTAATTATTAAAAAACATAATTAAGAAAATAAAACATTTAAAAATATAGTATAAATTTATTAAAATAAGTTAATATACAATTACACATAAGGATTATATATGTACAAATTCTTTTTATTAATTCTTATATTACTTTTTGAATAAATTAATTCTTCAGTTGTTGAAAGAGTTGATTACACAAAAGTGAGAATTTCGAAAGAAAATAATAATAATATTTAAATATAGGTTTATAATTTTTAATAAATTTATGTATGTGGGGTGAATGAGACTCTTCAGGTTGGGACATAGTTGACCCACCTCAACTCTATTGTACTAATAAAAAATATATTAATTTTACTCCGCCAAAAACGAGTCGGGTGAAAGCTAGGTCCGGGTCAACCTGCGCAAATTCCCATCCCCTGGGCTAACCCTTTAACGAGCGAGCCAGCCCATCTTGCTTTGTGCCATTTCTCCTGCCATCTTCGTCTTCGAGTCTGTCTCACCCTTCTCCCGCTCCATTGTTAGGCTTGGCCGAAAGAGAGAGAGAGGTTTGGGTTTTGGGGTTTTCCAGCGGAAGATGACGGCCGAGATCGCGAACGGCACCATGAACGAAACCCTACCAACTGGGAAGAAGAGCATCGACGGCGACATCTTCCCGAACGGCAAGAAATCCTCCCGGGAGAGCGAGCGGCGTCGCAGGCGCAGGAAGCAGAAGAAGAACAAAAATCCCACGCCTTCTTCTGCTGATGGAAACGATAGAGCCGCAGCGGATGACAGCGAAGGCGATGCCACAGACGATGGCAAGGAGAACGCTGAGCCCCTTCAGGTAATTTGGAATTCTGAAATCAGCCTTTCTTTTTCTTTTTTCTGTTTATTTATTTGTTTTGGATGAATTTATGGGAATTAATAGGCAGAGGAGAAGGTTGAAATCGAGTATGTTCCAGAGAAGGCAGAAGTAGAAGATGCAATTCTCGAAGATTTCAAGAAAGTCTTTGAGAAGTTTAGCTTCAAAGATGCTAGTTCTGGCACCGAGGTACGACGTACATTCTTTGGTGGTGTTAGATTTCATTTGGTTTGTAGGTGATATCGAAGAAAAAGATCTTATTTTTATTAATTCCCTCCTGATTTTTCTTCTACTAGGGTGATGATAAGCAGGATGAAAACGCTCAAACCGAAGCATCGAAGAAGAAAGATGACTCGGATTCTGATGAAGAAGACCTGGATACGCCTCAGAAAGAGAGGGGAGGACTCTCGAATAAGAAGAAAAAGGTCCCTTACCAAACACACCCACACACACTAAGGTTTTGGCTTTTTCTCCTTTCTTCTTGTTGCCGACTGCATGCTAATCATTTTCTGGATTTTCAGCTTCAACGAAGAATGAAGATTGCTGAGCTGAAACAAATATGCTCAAGGCCTGATGTAGTTGAGGTATGAATGGATATTTCTCTTTTTATCATGATGCTGCCCTGTAATTACAATGTTGATGTCCTATAATGTTTAAACTGTTGATTGGACCTAATTGCATTCAGTAAGAATAGACGATGTGGAAATTGAGGTGTAACCAACCTGTTTCAAGGTGGATGTATGTGGTCTTGAAACACGCTTAGGTCTGGGCCCTCAATTTCCCTATTTAGATGTTTCTTTTTTGCTGTAAAGTAGGCATCTAGAAACTATACTATCGTTTGTTGACCTATGGATGCTCAGGCAGCTCAGCCTGGCCTCAATAGTATTGATGTTGTTGATACTTGTCTGTTTTAGATGGTGGAGCTGCTATCTCCATAAAATGAAAAAGTAACTATTCAGACGATTTACAAGATAATAATTGACAATTTCATTATCATTGCTAATGACTTGCCTTTTTATAATAGTTAATAATTGTCAATTTCATTATCATTGCTAATGGCTTGCTATTTTATAACAGTTGATAATTTCATTATCATTGCGACTGACTTGCTATTTTTATAATAGTTGCCATACCATGGCTCAGATCATTGTTGACAACTTTATATATTGTTGGTATTTTAATATATAATATATCTCATTTTTGCATCATGCAACTAAATCCATTTTTAATTAAAGTTAGGAGAATCACTTTGGACTGGGAGTTCCTTGAATTAAGAAACTTTTTCCTGAAAACAATTTAGCTTTTTATATTCAGGTTTTTGGTTTATTTCACAATCCCTGTCATTTCTTTCAGAGAAGGAAGTTAGTCTGAGATTTGAAATGTTTGATTTTATATCCCTAAATTTTCAGGTATGGGACGCGACAGCAGCAGACCCCAAGTTGCTTGTATTTTTGAAATCATACAGAAATACTGTTCCTGTGCCTAGGCATTGGTGTCAGAAGCGAAAGTTCTTACAAGTGAGTGAATGAATTTTATCAGATATCAAATTCTTTCATGTGCTATTTCTGCATGCATGCCTAAGAGGGGTGATTCACACTGTTGAATGATACGAGAGGGTGAGGAAAGATAAAGTCGATAAGGTTTCGCCCCTTATATATATGTATGTGGTTCTTGCAGGGCCAGCTGTAATCATCATGGAGCCAGGAGATGTCGGTATTTGCCAAAGGGGATCCCTAATGGTTTCTCTATTAAAATATTGCTAGGGATGGGTGGGGTGCATTGCAAGTGTTGTATATTTGGAAAGAAAAGAAGTCTAGTTTAGATGGTGTGTTCGTCTGCCAGAAATGGGAGAATTGATTAACCCACCTGCATCCTATTATGACTTCTTACGCGATATTGGATGGAAACTGATTTTCAAATCTTAGCCATTCTGGCTGGTGCTTTGGACTGAAAAAGTTCTTTGTGATATTGCAGATGTGGCTGTTCCAATGCCTAAAATACATTGGTTTTATTTCTGGCATAATTAGAACAAAGTTAAGATGTCTAATTATCTTCTGGTTTATAGAATACAAATCTCAGATATTTTTCTGTTTGGTTTACAGGGAAAGCGTGGTATAGAGAAACAACCTTTCCAACTTCCTGACTTCATTGCTGCAACTGGAATTGAGAAGATAAGGCAGGCAAGTTGAAGCATAGATGAGATTCTGTCCTATGCATGAAAGATGAAGAGAAATAACATCCATCTTTCTTGTTTTTTCATAGCATATTCTTATCTTGAATCGGTTTAGCAGAGGAAAAAACTTGTTCTGATCTCTCATTGTCTTCTTCTTTTAAAACTAAAGATTTTGGACAGACTTGCTTCTGGCAAGCCGTGGAGCACTTTACCATCCGAACTACATTTCATATATGAAGGACTGTAGCATCTGAGCTACATTCCAACCTTGATGATTTTCATATATGAGATTTATTTTATTCCCTTCTAGTGTTGCTCCCTTTCTCATCCAAGATATCCTGATTCATTTTTTATTATTTATTTGTTGTTATCATTTGAAACTCGGGTCCTTGTTTGGCCATGCGGTCTATGCTAGTTGGACAATACTTTTAAACTTTTTATGGTGTTTGGTCAAGCAAACAAGTATTTAACTCCCCAGAAAATAGGAAATTTTTAACATTTGGGGGATGCTACTTATTGGTGCTTCTAGCAAACAGGTTGAGTGACTGGGCTTTTGTTTTTTACAGAAGCTAGTCCAAACAGGCCATTATATGATGCTGTCTTCATTTATAATATCTTGCTCCCCCTGCTTTATATTTTCTACGATGTAGGCATACATTGAGAAAGAGGATAGCAAGAAGTTAAAACAGAAGCAACGTGAGCGCATGCAGCCTAAGATGGGAAAGATGGATATTGATTATCAGGTCTGTCAAACATCTGCTTGTGCTATTCGACAATGATTGTCTTTTTTCTTAGTTTTTACCCCCTTGTCCATTTTCCTTATCTCAAATTTAATTGTTATACTTCACCGAAAGGACAAAATATTATGGAAGCTGAGATTATTATTGATGCTCTAATCTATTTGTTCTGCTTGTGATAACAAAGCAACTGCAAAGCAGTGGAACATCAAAACTACAAAGCACGGTCAAAGACCTTGAATCTTGACCAATATGATATTCACAGGATTGATTCTGAGCTTTAGACTATTTCAAAACATGCCTAAGTGGCCTCAAACATGGTGAATCTGAAGGTTGAGACTAGACTTAGTCATTTTACCTATGGTCAATGTTATCAAAACCAAATTGGTTATTAAACTGTTCCGTCTTCTGGTTTAGTTAGAACCAGTAAAACTTTTAGATTGAATTGTAAATCATAATGTTAGCATGGTGCAATGCAATGTGATAATGTCTTATTTTTTTAAAGCTGTAAATGAAAATATTTTACAAAGTTTAATAAATATATTTATACATGGTGCATATGTTAGCTTTTGTAAGCTATTTTTAAAAGTTCACTAATATGTATGCTACATAGGTTAACAATGAAAATGAACCTGTAGTCTATAACTTAAAATCATTTCATTATCATTATTATAAGTTGTTTATGACCTTAGTGCAGTGATCCATGCCTTGCCTTGTTATTCCTTTTAATCTTAAGTTGTGTTCCCAGTAAGCTCAAGTGTTTTATAATTTTTTTTCTAATGTCTAAATCATGTTGTATTTGGCCTTTTTTCTTTTAGGCTCCATTTGATTATAAGAAAAAGCATGGAAAATTTTTCGTCCTTTCCTCCCCATTTTCGAACCTTTTGATGTGATTTGATATCTTAACTACCTAACTATCCTTCTTTTTTTCTTTTATCTTAACTATATTTTCTATCATTCTTTCTCATTTTCCATATAAAAAGTGCACCTATTTTGTTTTTATTCACTTTACTTTTAATATTTATCCCAATTATACCACATCACTTTTCCTCTTTTGTCTTACTTCTCTGCCATCTTTTTCCTCCATTTTTTCTTGTTTTGTTTTGTATCCTTTTCTCATTGTCAAATGACTTGGCTTGAACAGTATGGATTTGATCAGAATGGAATGAAATGAGGTTAGCAATATAGTGGGATTATGTCAGTGTCACCTGTATGTATGCTTGTGTTTTTCACTTACCTTCAGGTCATGTGGTATTCTTACAAAATCCCGATGTTTCCTTCTTTTTGCAGGTTCTCCATGATGCGTTCTTCAAATATCAAACAAAGCCAAAATTGACTACGCATGGTGACCTGTATCACGAAGGGAAAGAATTTGAGGTACAATTTGTATTTTCAATTTGTTCTATCTGTGATAAAAAATTTAAGTGAGAAGCTTCTGTGATTTTATTGTGCTGTTGCTATCACATAGATGTGTTTGCACTGCTGCTATGCCATTAGAAATTGTCCTTGGTAACAACCACCTTTTTCAATCAAATTTTAACTATCAAAATTTCTCAAGCCTTTCCTTATGGGCCAGTTATAAAAACAAATAAGTTCCCTGGCCCTGCTTAATTGATGTTCTTAATTCTTAGCATGCAGTCTTATTTTATCACCTTCTTTTCTATATGATGTCTTCATTGTAGTTACTGATTTGTAAATGAGTTATTATGGTTTCACTTCAGAAAGTGCAAGTTGGTCGTTCTGCTGATTTATTTATTATTTCTTATTTTTGTGGCCATGGCATACCATGCTCTGGGTGGGTGTTTTTTTCTGGTTAACTGCGAGTCTGTGACCATATATATTGTAAAAATGGCATGAGCATGCAGACATAGGTTCCAGCGGAGCCAACAAATTCATTAAATTAGATTTTGTAGGCTCATTTACATTGTAGCAGTTGATAAGTTCATTCTTTTATCTTATAGTGCTGCTAATGGTAGCCTTTTTAAATTTTTTTTATTTATAAACCATCAAAGCTAGAAACTATCAGTAATTCATGGTTCTTCCTTTTATCGATTTACAGGTGAAGCTTAGGGAGATGAAGCCGGGTGTCCTGTCCCAGGAACTAAAAGAAGCTCTTGGGATGCCTGATGGTGCCCCTCCTCCATGGCTTATTAATATGCAGGTTGGACAAAAAAAAAAAAAAAAAAAAAAAAAAATAAAATTCTCACGTGTTCTATAGAAGTCTCTTGTAATTTACAGTTTTTATTGGTTAACAATATAAATCTTTGTTCAGAGATATGGTCCACCACCATCTTATCCTCATCTCAAAATTGCTGGATTGAATGCTCCAATTCCTCCTGGGGCTAGTTTTGGTTATCATCCTGGTGGTTGGGGTAAACCTCCTGTAGATGAAGTAAGTTATCAGATTTTCTTGTCTTCTTTTCTTTTAGAATTGGTATGTTTCTGTTAACCTGAATTTCAATTTATTTGCTGCATGGCAGTATGGGCGGCCCTTGTATGGAGATGTTTTTGGAGTTCAACAACAAGAACAAATCAATTATGAGGTAGTTTCAAATGGGTTTCATTTCCTCTTCCCTAGTGTTAAGAGTTCAATAACCAGAACAAACCAATTATGAGGTAGTTTCAAATGGGTTTCTTTTCCTCTTCCCTACTGTCAAGGGAAGACTTTTAATTGCTAGCAGCCCCCATGAAGCTAATGCTTGATTGGCTGTGATCCTACTGACCAGTTTAGCATGAAAATCTTCCTGATTCTACAATTGTATTTATTGCATTGCCTCTGAAATCAGGAAGAGCCTGTTGATAGGAGCAAACATTGGGGTGATTTAGAGGAAGAAGAGGAGGAAGAGGAGGAGGAGGAAGAACAGATAGAGGAGGAAGAATTAGAGGCCGGCATTCAATCAGTGGACAGTCTTTCCAGGTTTCATATCTTTCTCAGGTTCATCTTTTCTATTTATTTAATGGTCAGTGTTCTGAATGTTTCATATCCCCCCTCGTCAGCACTCCTACTGGTGTTGAGACCCCTGATGTTATTGACCTTCGAAAGCAACAGAGAAAGGAGCCAGAGAAACCTCTTTATCAAGTGCGTCTATAATTTGTTCCATTTTTTTTGGTTTCCTTCTTTATTAGTTTCATTAAAAAACTCAATTGTTCATCTTTTCTTATTTTTACCTGCAACAAAAAGGTTCTTGAAGAAAAAGAAGAAAGAATTGCTCCAGGGACATTGCTCGGAACAACGCACACGTATGTATATATGGCTTGTATGATTACTATTTTCCCAGTCGATCAACTAGTTTTTGAACTATTTGAAATTAGCTCACATTAGTAGGTGCCGAAATGTTGTTTACATGGTTTTGTGTTACTGGGTACAGGTATGTTGTGGGCAGTGGCGCACAGGACAAGAATGCAGCAAAAAGGGTAAGAAATTGCTTTTGGTTTCTTTATCTAACAGGGTGAGGAACTTATACTAAGCATGGGCCATAGTTGTACTTGTTATTTGTGTTGATATAATTCCATCTTTACAATTTGTTGGCTCGAAAAATGCCTTATCATTAACTCATGAAAATTAAGCAATATTGAAATCAAATTTAGGTTAAAAGCTCCACCTTCTGTGACTAATGCCACTTTTTTGCATATAATCGGGCATGAACAGCCTACCCAATTGCCTGGCAATTTCATGGATCTTGTTGTCTTGGCCTACTCAGGTGGAACAGGTTTCATGAAATGCAGTTGCCACAGAGTATGGTGTGCTCACACATGAAATTACCTCATACAATGTTGTATAAGCAGAGGCAAGGATACTATCACGAGGAAAGGTGTTCCACTTCATTACTGTATGCTTAACTAATAACTACAGGGGAACTAATTATAGGCATTGAAACTTCTCCCCATAACACTGTTAAAACCAAAGAATTTCAAAGCTTTTTAATTATGACGAGTCTCTTGGTCAAATAAACACTGCCATAATTGAAAGTCTGAAACACTCAATTGTTATTGGGATTTTCTCACTGGTTTGAGTTTTTGGTAGTGTGCTTTGTTTCTAGCAAACATGTTAGTAGGCCTTGCATTCAGCTCGCTATATTCTCACCATGTGAATTACTGTCAGATGACTAGGTGAGTTTTTTTTTTTTAAAAATATAAATCAAGAAACTTTGAAGGATTCTTTACTAATGGGCTTCAAACTTTCTAAGAATGTTTGGTTTGGTTTCTTCCTGTTCATTTGTTTTTT
Source organism: Annona cherimola (assembly GCA_030490835.1). Classification (NCBI taxonomy): domain Eukaryota; kingdom Viridiplantae; phylum Streptophyta; class Magnoliopsida; order Magnoliales; family Annonaceae; genus Annona; species Annona cherimola. The sequence goes on along the minus strand of CM059972.1, from coordinate 120,597,704 downwards.
TTTTTTTTTTGTGATTTGAGGACCAGTTATTTTAGTTTTTTAATACTTTATGTACCAGTTCGGACTGTGTTTAGCTATTTGTATTCATGCACAGGTTGATCTGCTCCGAGGTCAAAAGGCAGACAAAGTGGATGTCACACTACAACCTGAAGAGTTGGAAGCCATGGACAATGTTTTGGCCGCCAAGTATGATTAATGGCAATGCCATTTCATTATAGAAGCTGTACACTTTGGTATAAACTCTGATATTTGAGCTTGTCTTGTAGGTACGAGGAAGCGAGGGAGGAGGAAAAGCTGCGAAACCAACGGGAAGATTTCAGCGACATGGTTGCAGAGGTCGGTTTATCAGGGGTGGTTTTATTCAGTTTCAGCCGATTCCATGTCAGATTAGCTAATTTGCGAGACGAATTGATTTGCAGGCTGAGAAGAAGAGGAAGCGCAAGATGCAAGAAAAGGAAGGGAAATCTAAGAAGCGAGATTTCAAGTTTTAGGATTTTGCATCTGATCAAGCTTCTAAGTTGTGGTGGTTTTTCGAGGCTTTCAGTCAGTTCTTTGGGGTTGTATGGCTGAATTTTTTAAAAAAGAAATCTGAAGCTGGTCCATTCATTGTTTACGACCAAGAGATGTAAGCGAAGGGTATTGTAATGGCTCCAAAACATAATCAGGAGTGAATCTGTCTATTACTTACAGTTAATTACAAGTAGAACAGCTGCTATTTCGTCCTGATAGAGCTCCTACTTATGTTTTGTTCTCTTCTATCTGCGATGCGAAAGAAGACTGCAAGTTTGATGAGCCGCTTACGTTTCTGTAATCACTTTCTTGTTTTTTGTTTTTGGGCGGATGAATACAACACTAAGCAGTCAAGAATCGTATGTTCAGTTGGGATTCTCGCTAACCTAATGAGCAAAACGGTGTCATAGGAGGTGTTGTAGCCGCAACTGATTTCCTGCTTATCATTCGATTTCCTTCCCAAAGCCTATGAATTCGTACAACAGTCCGGCTTTTTGCCGTAGTATGCCGAACTAGGTCGTGGTGAGTCGGCTGGCAACCATTATTTGCAATCTTAACTTTTTTTTGCTTAATAATTGGCATTCGAGTTATATTTTGAATATTCCATCTAAATGTATTTTCAATGGGAAATAAAAGACATTTGCTCAATGCTTGTATGGGCTTTTCCAGCATTTGCTCTTTTTTTGAATTGATCTATATTCCGGCCTATTTTGGGAAGTTTAGGTCCAGTAAGGAACATCCTAACAACTAGGATTAAAACAAATTAAATAAAATAATCGAAAATTTTAATACAAGAAAAAATTATGAGAATGAAACGATTTGGCTCTTCCGTGGTCAGGCCGTATTTACTCAAGCAAATAAATCGGATGGAATAATATTATTTAAAAGCGGCTAGGACTCAAAACACTTTATATTCGGAAAAGAACAAGAAAAATTTTGAATTAGTTATAGTGGGTTGGTCTAGTTACTAACCTTGCAACTATGAACGCAGATTAGGACAGTTGTTGTGCGGTGACAGTCACGTTTGTTGGCAAGCATGCTTCGACCAACATTTCTATTGGCATCTAGGTTTTTAAGTCCATGGCCAAGTACTTATCATTTCTTGGGTTGTAATTGCTGTCTTCTTAGGTGTTCAGTATAGCCGTTTGGGATCTACAAACCATTCAAACAGACGATCAAAATTTCTTCGAATATATTTTTGAATTCATTTGAGGCTCGAGCAAAACTAGATTGGAGAAGAATATGGTCTCTAGGTCCCTAATATTGGAACTATGTTTCTACTATGTTTCTTTTTAGAGGACATTTGGGAATGAGGAAGAGTGGGATTCTATTTCTCGAGGCCAATAATTGTTTCATCAATTACGCTATTTTTTTACTTTTACCTCTACATTCCAATCATTTTCCCTTCTAACTCTAACAAACTTATTTATTTCGACTATACCTCCATCATTTCTTATTAATTATACATTCTTCAAAATATTTCATCTTCCATTTCTCACAATCTTAAAAATTTTTCATCATACTAGATGCCCCCTTATTTTTGTTTCTAACTTGTCAGGTATATATAGCTACCTTATGGGGAGTTAGCTGCATCCACGAATGATATAAATATTATCGTTGTTTTAGTTTTACCCACTTCAATGGTATATTTTTATGTAGGTCTTACCAAAAGATTTGAGTTATTTTGATAAATATATTCAGCCAACTCCAACATTTTTACCCATTAACTGTTGGAATTTTGGACACACACATATATTAATTATATGTATACGCTATCATAAATAGCGGTCCAAATTATAAAGTGATTTTATAAGGTTTTATGGGCCTAAATCATTTAATAAAGTATGAATTTCCTATGCGTAGAAACCCTATAGCCTATTTTCTAATTTCTATTTTTATGATGGGCTAAATTAGAAATAGGAAAGATAGACTTTCTATAAAATAGTTGTGGTCCCCGGGTTATGCATCTATAAGGGTTCTTTTCTACCATCCCATCAGTAGAGAAGAAGAGTTCTCCTTCTCCAAACCCTAGGGCATTAACTTGGAAGACCTAAGAACCACAACATTAAAAGAATAATTGCATCTATGGATTCGGGTACGCTTCTGCTTATGACTTTTATTTTCTTAGTAATTTTAGCATGGAGGATCTTGGTTGATTATGAATTTAATCAATATGATTTTTCTAACATTAACATCTTAAAAGCTTTCACAAAACCCTTATTACTGAAATTTTCAACTTTCTGGGAATATATTGGCTGACAAATTAGTAGTTGCTGTTCTTAGGACCTTCACTAGTTTCTATACGTCTTATGCGCGATAACAGTCGTATCTGTTGGTAAGCATGCTAACCAATATAAATTGTCACCACATTATTGTAATTAGTATCTTCCGGTTATAACCCGTACATCCAAACCTTTTCAGCCAACGAGAATTTATGTCCACTAAACTGGTCAACAAATGATACGTGCAATTCCCCCGAGTTAAGAACAATTACCGAGGCCGATGAGGCCTTTCATCATGAATTCAAGGAAAACAAGATAACTGCAATTGCTTGTGTAAGAATTCCGGATTTTGATGGTAACGGGTTTGCTCGGAAATTTTCATTTTCCAACATTTCTTTCCAACGTGCAGATTCGGTCATTTTTTTTAATTGATATTATATATACTATGACATCTAACGTTAGAAATCAGATTCATTCATAATCCTCACCACTGAGAAACATCTAAGTGACAAATTCCCTGCACTCCTAAGCAAGGTAGGACTTGAAACATGGACGTGCAGACTGACATCCAACATTCGGGACCAGCAGGGTGTGATCCATTTGACGTGTAATTGTCAAAATAATTATATTTTGTTTCACTTCATGTTATCATTTTTAGTCGTATATTTCAAACTTTGTTTAGCTTTTTTCTGAGTATCTTAGGTACGTTCTCTAAAAAATATTAAAATTAGGAGGAGAATGACATCCTCTAATACAATGTTAAGATATTCATGTGCGCGTATAATTATGTCGTTGATTTTGCGAATTATTATGCTCTGCGGTGGAACAGGGCTGAAGCGAAAACACTTCAAAATTGCGGGATTCCGTCCTATGATATGATCGGCATTTCAACTCCTGCATCTAATAGCGTTCGCGCGATGAACGGTCCAGATCCCACGCGCTTGGAGGCTCGAGTCACCTGTCGGAACTGCGGAACTGGTATCTTATCCTCTACTTAAATGACCGCACAACGGCATCACTCCAGCGATGGCACTCACCTCACCATCATCCCGCTCTGTCCGAGCTTCTCCTGCCATTTCCATCTCCGGAAGACACCCTTTGTCTCTCCGCTCACGCATTTCTACAAGCACCTCCCATGGACACGGACTCTCCCCCAAACCTCACATCCTCCGCATCTCCGCCGAGTTGAAAGCTCGCTTGGTCGCGAAACGCATCGAATCTACATCGGTTCAGCAGCTCCAGCGCCCTCTCGGTATGCCTTACCTATCCGTTTCTTCAGCAGTTCCGTTTCTTATGGGTTTCTAAGCTTGGCTTTTTGGATTTTTTTTCCTCCATTTTTTAGCTGAGTACATGAGCTTGCCTGCTAGCCAGTATTCGGTTCTGGATGCGGAGCGGATCGAGCGCGTGAATGAGAACACCTTCAGATGCTATGTGTATAGGTTGAAGTTCTTCTCTTTTGAAGTTTGTCCGGTGCTTCTTGTTAGAGTCGACGAAGAGCCCAATGGCTGCTGCATTCGGCTCCTGTCTTGCAAGGTAGGTCTCTTGAATTGCTAGTTTATTGTCTGGATGCAAAAATCAAATTGAAACTAAGTAGTAGGTTCGGATTTATAGGCCGGAAATTAACAGATTGAAATATTGCTTCGATGGTTCATAAGATCGCAGGATCACGGGCAGAATGTAGTGTTTTGCTATCAGAGTAATCATTTTGCAGAGAAAATACAGTGCTAGTGCTGCCCACTGCCCTTGGGCTAGGCTCATTGGGATCAGCTTCATGGATAGTGTGGAACTGCTGTACGCTGCAAATCTTACTGTAGCTGCGCAGAGGTTGATCCTTATATGAGGCGCACAGACTGAAAAAGAGGGGAAATTAAACTGGAAATTGCCTACATAGGCACGGAGAAGGGCTATATTAACTGCAGCCGGGAAGAAAGAAAGAAGACGAGGCTGTCTCAATTGCTTAATTAGAGCCTTGAAGTACTTGCTGCCTGATGAAGAAACCAACTTTCATTCTGTTGTTAATTTTGTGACTGAATCTATAGTCTTTGGATCCATGCCATGCGCTGTAATAAGCACACCTGTGGCTGGCCTGCAGCGCTTCCATGTGTATGTATGCATGCTTGTGTTACAGCACATAGCTCTCTTGACTACCCATTGTTGAACCAACGGCAGGTTCTCTGTACAGGAGAGTAGAGAATTTCCAATGTCAAATGCAGGGCAAAGTCCAAGGATTTCAAAAGCTTGAATTTCAATCCAAACACCAAATAGCTGGCTTTTAACAAATATGAAATGTGCCAGAAATTTAATTACCCATACATGTGTTATTCTTTATTCTCTCCTTTAAGGGATTTTCCCCCCTAAGAATTGGTTGTGTGACTATTTACATTTTACAGTCCGCATCTTGAATTTCATTGTATTCTTACTGAGTCTCCAACTCTCCATCTTGCATGTAAATCTCATTGCTAAATGTGGATATTAGTTGGAGGGTTCACCGATTGTTGTTGCACAAAATGAAAAATTCTCTGGTACGTTTTCTCTTTTGTTCTTCAGCTGCTTTATACATACATGCATACAGTTCCGTTTCTTAGGATTTGATAGGATTATTTTACATCATTGAAACTGGTGTTTCAATTACCAGTGTTCTGTTGTTGCTCTGATAGATATCAATAACATCCTTTTTTTTTTTTTGGTTTCTTTTTTATCAATAACATCACTTTTGTCATATCATCCAATTTAAATCGATGCCTCTTGTGCACTCCTGTCATGCAAAGTATCTTGTGTCTTCATCATGTTTTGCATTTGTGCTTTCATCTAATTTTATATTCTCTGATCAGTCTGAATAAATAAACAATAAATTCAAACTTAATTAAGCATCCTTCTATGGACGATGAAACCAATTTGAATGTTTTGCCTCCATGATGAGTGCTCTCTTAGTTGTCATATGATTCTGTTTGGCAGGTTGGGCTAGTATTTATTATTTATTGATAGCTGTTGTAGACAGATGGAGGGATGGTATACATCATTGCTAGGCACCAGCATAGTTGATCACAAGTTAAACTCTTTTGCTTTTGTTCTTTTTAATTTTTTTTTTTTTTTTGAAATTTTCTTTTGACATTTGGTTTCTGCTTACCTAGTACTTTGGATATCAACATTTAACACTCAAAACTTCTAATTGTAAAGATTTGTCAAGATTGAGGTTTTATTTCTAAATTCGACTATGCAATGCCTTTTCAGGAGTCCTTTGACATTGATTTGGTATGGGAATGCAGCTTCAATGGTGAATAGAGTATCTTCCAAGCCTGAGCTGGGCAACTCATCGGTGCAACAACTCTCTTCAGATACAACTATCGAGGTGACGGCCGTGTGAATTCTCCTCGCATTGTGGTGAACATCAGTATATAATATGAAATCAAATTTGTGGATGGATGCTGAATAGACTATCATGTTCAGGTTGCTATAGATATTCCCTTTGCATTTCAAGCTATACCAGTGCAAGCAATTGAATCGACTGGAACACAAGTCCTTGAACAACTTCTAAGGATAATGCTTCCACGTTTTTTGGCACAGGTCAGTAGAACTTCATTGACTGTTTCACTCGTGCTTGGGTTTTTGAAATGAAAGTGATAAAAAGAATATAATCAACCTCAGAATTTGAGTTTTATATTAGTTCGTGTAATTGACATGTATGTCCTATATGCATGCATCATATTATACTACGTGATTACATTGGGAGTCTTTATAAGAGTATCATGGTGGGGATTATTCTAATTTGTTTAAATATATATCTAGAATGAAAACTATGGTAAACGATTGAGGTTTGTGAGTTGGATCAGAGGGCAAATCAACTGGAAACTATGGGATCTCTAACAGCATAAGATCATGCTGCAAGCGAAGTTAAAGAAACTCTAGTGTATGCACTCTTACCATTAGTCCAGACAAATGCATGATTCTCTCAGAATTGCCGTTTGATATTTTGCAGCCTGAAAAAGCACTAACAATTCCTTTTTACTATCCTAATTAAGCAGTAGCCATTGAATTTCAGTTGTCTCGTTGAAATCCAATTGCCCAGCTCCAATTGAAGTGCAAATTTGGTGCAATATCCTCCACAAACATCCATGGCAGCTGCAGTTATCTTGGCTGATTTGTATATGCTTATAGCGCAGCTTAATTCAGATGAGATGTCATTTTACTCGTCACTAACATTATTGGAACTTTTTGTGGGTGATTTATTCAGCTTGTCAAGGATTATCAGGCATGGGCTTCTGGCGACACTTCGAGGCAGCCTTTAGGAACAGGCCAAATTTGATACAGTCGTCAATGGTTTGTAATATCTTCTTCCCCGGTTCTCCCATATGTTGTCTTCTTTCACGTGTGTATAAATGATGTTAAAGACTTAGTCTCTTACATTTCAGATGCTGGCCAAATGGGTTTTTGCTGTGCCATGACATGATCACAGTTATAAGAACAATACTTTGTCAATGCTTTCAGCTGGATGACTGAAATTTCTTCGGTGCCATTGCACTTTAAGGATTGGTTCAGGTTGCAATGCTGTCGATAGATTTACATAAACCTTTTGGAATTGCAGTGATTGATTGCTTTTCACCTTCTCCAGGATTACCACCTCTTCCCGAGCAATGATATAACTAAGAAAGAAGGGCAATTAATTCATGGCAGTGGCTGCCTGACATCAGGCTTGGAATTGCGAAGCGTTCGGCCGCATTCATTGATGGGTGCGATATTCTTGGCTCTCGGGGAGACTTGGAAAAACAGCAAAGCAGAGAATGTATCCGCATTCACCCACAAAAATCCTAGGATAATTCACATCTTGCTCATACCTCACTGGTTTTACTGGCACATCGGATCTGTTTTTCAGAATACAGAACGAGATATAAATACTTTCAAAGATTTTTTCAAAAGAAAGGGTTAGAACTTGGAATGACACCGAGATGCATATACTTCAGAGTCGAGGCATGATACCCAGCAAGCAGCAAAACCCTTTTTCATTTTTAGGACAAATATTCATATATGTGTGTGTGTGTATATATATATTCATTAAATTTACCCCTAATTTAACTTACATGTAAGCTTTTTACAATCTCAAATATATTTATGTATTTTTGCTTAAAATTCTATTTATATTTATACTATTAGGGATCAGGCATGCAACTAGGGTAAGGTATTTATGTGCACTCACACGGCTAAACTTAATTTGGGTAAGATAAGATAAATTTAGCCATGGATATGGTTATGAATAATACTATTATCCACCTTCCAAATAGGATAAGGTTAGGGTAGATAGGCTAGGTACTTGGACCTTGATGGGTAGATAAATAAATGTTAAGTATATATATATGTATAATATAATACTCTAAGGTGCAGTATGTGACTCTGCAGTACATGCGAGAAGTGGGCGCCTAAATTTTCATATGGTTTTCATTTCCCCATTTCCTCTCAGCATCCATTTCTCTCATTTGTGAAGAAAACCAAAGTATTATTTGTTTTCTATTTTCTGATCTAAATGCACCCAACTGCCTTCTCATGCAAATGTCCGTCAATGTGAAATTCAACTGCCTTGCCCTTCCGTTTTTTGTTTTTTCCATGCATGTTCTAAAAGTTCTCTTTCCACCTGGAGGAATAAAAGGTCATTAATGGAGGAGCTAGCTACGCTGTGTTAATGCTGCTAATTCCTTTTTCTATTAACGACTTCACTTTATTTAATTGTCAAGCGCTAACGTTTAAGTACGTAAATGGAGAATATATTAGGTTCGCATGATGCTGTAATATCATTATCATTATCATTTTTTCTACAGAGGGTCGAAAAATTCTGTGTAAATTTTTGTTATTATTTCAACAAAATGATGTTATTTTTCATGAATGAAGGAGCCAATTTGAAACTGAAATTGAAACTGACCTATATGGGTAATGGATAGGATAGGAGCAAAACTGACTAATGACCCAAGGTAGGATTTACAAATAAGGTACAAATAGATAACCATTATCCGAGCTGAACCAAAAAGTTGCATCATTATTAGAAATTTGTTAAATGCGTTGTTAATTCTCAGTGAAATAATGAATATGCTCAAGCTTTAAATATGATATTATAATTAAAAATTCTCATTTTAATGAATTCTTTGCACTTTTACAACTATATAATCATATAATATTTAAGTATAAGTTTATAGCTTTAAGCAAACCATCATTAAATTATATAAAGACTTGAGCACAATCGTAATTCCAAAAGAGGGCTAGCGGCTCCTCTAATAGATCCCCTAACAACGTTGATATGAATATAACTTTAAGAAAAATATGAGTATATTTAAAAACTTAAAGGTACATTCGAAATTTTTAAAAGTTTCTTGGGTATAAATAAAATTAGCGAGACTATAATGTGCTATTTTTAGTAAAACTGTTAGCTTAAATGTATTTAATTATAAACTAAGTTTCATCATTTTTAAAAATGTCACGATGACTAAAATACGTCTAAAAACACGGAAAATCATGCTAAAACTTAAAAGTCAAATACAACCAAATTAACAATAAATAGGTTCTGCAGCTGGATGGAGGTGACGGCGACTGCATCAGCAACTACGGCCTGCCGAATATGATCACTCCTTAAAGCTTGCTATCGAGTTAGATTAAAAATTTCACATAGATTGTTTAACCTATAAAAGTCATCCTTATTCTATTCGAATCTTTTTGAATCTTTGTATATAATGAATGTGTTTGGCAAATAGTAAAAAATGTCAACCTAAAACTTTTTGCTCCATAATTACTTTGTTTTTTAATTATTTCTTTATATCTTCATATATAATTAACATACTTTTCAATCATTTTTACACCACCTCTCTATTTTAACTATATTTTTTTTTACTCTTCATTATTTCTCATATCATATCACATTATTTCTTCCAATTTAACAACTTTTATACAAAAAAAAAAAAAAAAATTCATCCAAAAGTTTTATAACTTCCCAACCATTATTTCAATTGAAAACAAGTCAACTGATATAGAATAAACCAGCTTAACTGCAGTAACATTGAATGAAAGGCAGACAGCTCGCCAAACGGGCCAAATCTTGATTCTCATTGGAAGATTGTACTATAAACGTTTTCATATACAATTATAGTTACAAATTTGGATCCTATGGACAGAGCTTTAGGGGAAAAATAGGGACTTCAAAAACAAAAAGGATCTCAAATATGAGAATGAATGAATGAATAAAATCGGCAACTGGCAATCTAAAAGCTTGGTAAATGTTAAAAAAAAAAAAAAAAGGCAGAGAGAAAATCAAAGCCTTCTCCTGCTCACCTTTAAAATAACTAATATCACCCTCTCCTAGGGCTTTCCAGCTCACTATTGATCGCATCATTCGTTGCTGCCAAGAGGAGCTTCTCTCAAAATTGGGATTAACAACCTAGTATTTTTATTGATTACCCAAAACAGCAGTTAGTGCTTATGTTAGGAATTCCTATCCTCCCTTTTCCTGAACTTTTTATCCTCCCAGTGTTTTCTGCTTATACCCGAACCTGTGCCTCTCCAACATCTTTTCCTTGTACTTCCTCTTCTTGTCCATCTTTTGCCTGTATCTCTCCTCTCTCTCCCTCTCATAAATCCCTTGCCAATAGACTTCTCCAGTGAGTGGCCACAGCCATCTGCTCCTTGAATCAAAGCCCTCATCATCTACCGTCTCCGCAAGGTCCTCATCCATGCCCTTCAACAGCGCGAAGTCAAAATACTTGACCCACATTAACCCTTTCCGCCCCTCGACTGGATGCTGCTCTTCGAGGATTCCAGAGATTGGATCAATGTAAATCATCTTGCGACCACTGTGATAGACCCAGACATTGACTAGAAGTTCTAACATACGACAGTAACAATGTCTCTCCTGTAATTGTAAACAAAAAGAGAACAACATGCAACCACCAAATCATCATCTGAGAAATTATGAAGCCTTTCAGTTACTTCCAGTTGAGTTATCTGTGATTTGATATTGCTGTCCAATAAACCACACACTGATAGGACAAACTTAATCCAGACTCCAAAGGCCAAACCCAACTCAGGCAGTGGGGTTTGGCTCTGGCCCCATCTGATCCTACTGCTATCACCTGGAATTTGGATTTAGCATATTATCATACCAGATACCATTGTAATCTCGCTGAAAAATCTGATTATTTGGATTGAGTATAAGCCTCACTGTAACCTGAAAAGGAAGAAATTTATAGTCCACATAACTTACCTCCAACTTTGAGGATCCTAGCAAACATGTTTCATGATTGCTCAAATTATGATGTATTCTGTCAACGGAATCAACAAACATCCTGCAATTCAGCACGATGGCCTTCAGTTATAGGAAACCGACATCAAATAAAAATTTGAAGTAATTTTTGGGACTTACCTTGAGAACATGATGAATTCTAGGAAGGATGGTGTCGGCATTGCCCAACTGTACAGTGCAGACCAAAGATGGCCATCACCAGGCATAGGGGGAAGGGCATCCATTTCCCGTGGTAAACCATACATCTGGCGGAAGGCCTTTTCAAATGCAACTCTGCAAAATTCTGAAAGTCAGGTAAAATAGCAGACCACTCTTTTGTAATATAAGTTCAAAATAACCACAAACCCAAAATCAATTTTCATCATCAAATCCTATCTACTGCCATTTTGGAGGCATGACATCCAAGTCTATGCAGAACTGATCTACCATGTAGATTAGTGAATTCCTAACATCATTTTCATCCCTTGTCAGGTTGGTGACCATGCACAAAGTGAATGACAGCTTCCTTATGAGACGTTAATACAGTCATGTGGTGCAAAAAGGGGGGCTTCATAATCCGAGAACTTTTGATACATGCATAAACTTCATAAGAGTTCCATCTATAGAAGTAAACAATTAGCAGAACCAGAAGCAGCAAAATTGAGAAACCGATGGAGAGTAGGCTGGAGATGGTTATGAGCCTGCTCAATTTTGTTCTGTCTATCGAAAAGAAAAGCTGATTTTCTAATTTATTGGGAAAAAATCTGCAAGAACAATGATTTCTTGGACCAAGCCTCAATCCATCTTCTACTAGTTGGTTGTAAAGGAAATCTTTTGGATTTCAAGCAGGGCATTACCTGTTCCTGCAATGTACATATAAATAAAGTGTAAAGGGCTCATCAACATAATTACTTATTTAGCAGAAATAAAACAAACCTGCAGTTTCCACCATTCAGGATATCACAGACAGACCAAAAACTAAGATTTGCATTCTTTTCTTTATCATATAAATCTGTCCGTGCCCAGTAGTAAAATGTGTCTCCTTTGGTTTCCACCTGCAAGGTTTCTTCTAGTATGGTTTCAGCTTTTGTAGATAAAGACACCTGTTTCAAGAAAATATCACAAATTGAATGCCTCACTTACCCCACCAAAGAAGAAGAAGAAGAAGAAGAAGGAAAAAAATTAAAAAATGGATGTTTAGTGCTGCTCTACATTTTGAAAAGACCTGGGTAATCAGAGTTCAAGGGAAATATATTTTATTAAAATATGAAATATAATATGCAAGAATGAATCAACAATATGAGAAAACTGCAGGCCATCATTTAACATGAATGCTGTAAAAGCTTCCGTGGATAAAAAGTCATGGAAAGATGACAAGGAGATCATTAAAGGGTGTTTGGATAGGTTCAAAACAGAGTGATTTAAGAGAGGTCAATAAAACAGCATAATGAATACAGTGTAAAAAGACTGTAGAAAGACAACTTACAAATGCAAAAAAGTAGGGCCAAGGGTGAAGAATATAGCACCAAAAATATAGAGATAACAATTTAAAAAGACAATGGAAAAAGAAGAGGGCGCAGATGCAATGATTAACATACTTGGATTGAGGAGATCTAATGCTCAATCCATTCGCATTGAGGACAAAGTCTCTCCTCAAGTAGAAGATAATGTAAAAGGGTGTAAATGGTCACCTGTCACCTCTCCAACCATTTTTCTTTTTACAACAAATTTTCTAAGTAGTGCTTTTTATATAATTTGACAAGAAATTGCGAAGTGTTTTTTTTACACTGTGCAACAAACCCCACCCCCTCCCTTCTTTTTATTTCTGAATATTTGAATAAAGAAAAAAGACAATGGACACTAAAAAAAGCAGCCTTCCAAGAGAATAAAATAAAAATATTACATACCCTCCTTCCAACAGCACGCCATGACTGGAATCCAATCCAAGGTATCTTGTGAATGCTGTCAATCCGTTTAGCAACAGAAAACATGCCTCCTGTCTCACACAGAAGATCCCTATAGTATGTGTTATTCAAGATGGGAAGCCGGGAAACTGCATCAACATCATCTGATTTTGATCTCCGTCCGCTTGTAGCCTGAAAATTACAAGATGGAATCATTGCCATGGCAGAAATATTAATATATGCTGGAAAAAAATGTATTCAGCCCACAGAGAGCTTACCCAAACAATCCAATATGTATGTTTGTATAAGCTTGACTAGCGATTTTTTCATTTGCTGACACCCTCGCCAACCAAAAAATATATATGATACGAAAATCAGATGCACCATTGTTGAGTGTTGACTTCAATATTTCAACAATTGATTCAGATATTGTTACAAGATTTGAAGATTAATTATTGCCTCATAACTATGATTGATTTAAAATTTTAAATTGCCATCCTTGCCTACGGCTTGAATGAGAAACAAGGACACTGGAATTGGCTGGTGAATATCATAGCATAAATAATAGGCAATTCTACGAAGACAACAACATGAGCAAGATGGAACAGACAGACTTGCAGGGACTAGAAACAAATGTGGATAAATTTACATAGAGGTCCAATTCCAGGTCACGTGCCAGCTCTCCCAGCCCTGCTAAACAAGATTCAATTTCATGTGATCAGCCTGCTGTCGCATTTTGTTTCCAAAAAGTGGAAACCATCAACAAACCTAAGGTGATTAGAGAAGAAGCCAGTAAGGCTTCATTTGGGGTAGCTGCAGGATGGGTGTTGGGATGTTTGAGTAGACCATTTTGGAAAAGCAGTTTCTGTCGGCTTCTCCTGCCAGCACTTTTAAAGGCAAAAAAAGTGTCCTGATATTTGTGCAAAGTACTTGCAAAGTCAAGAGTAATTTCATTCTGGTGAAGGACAGTGCTTATTCTCACAGCCAAACAATAATCGCAGCCAAAAAAAGCCGAAATCTGTGTCCCAGTCAGTTGAGGGCTCTGCTTATGCATCATGTTCCAACATCATCCGTTTACTTTGAAGGGAAGTACTGTTATTCATTCTTTAATTAAAATAGGTATGTAAAAAAAAATAATAAAAGGGAATGTAAGCCTCTGTATGATTACAAAGGTAAAAAAAATTTCATTACCTTCTTTAAACCAGCTGTTTGTTACTTATTTAAAATTTTATCTCATGACATTAATATTTAGCCACTCAACTCTTGCCTGGCTCTCACTCTGATGTAGGGGTGCAACTTGGGCTCATGAAACTCAGGTTTACCTCAACCCTAACCCTAACCCTATTCATAAAGCATCGACCCTAACCCTAACCCTAACCCTAACCCTATTTTTGAAAATCGGGCTCGGGTTAGGTTTCGGGTTGGAATTTAGGTTGATAAATTTACATTTTATTTATGAGTGATAGGTTTAAAATTTTATATGAATGTATAATAATAACATATTATATAAATAAACATAATAATATACGGTCAAACCACATTTTTAAAAAATATAACAATATAAAGAAGATGAGTGATCCTGTTAGCCCGGTCTAAGCAAATATCCCACTTAGCCCACCTCAAAAAACTCATTTACAATAATTTTTTTTTGTTTTTCTCTTCATAAACTTGTTTATCTAAGTGTATTTAACAAATAAACTAAGTTTTACCATTTTTGGATATGTGTATTTTTTTGAGATTTTTAAACATTTTGTGTATATATGTATTTAAAATACTCTCATCTTTAAAAATCTAAAAAAATATATACACATATCCAAAAATTATAAAACTTGTCTTATACGTTAAATATATTTAGATAAACAAGTGTTTGAAGAAAAAATAAAAAAATGTTATAAATGAGTTTTTTGAAGTAGGCTAAGTGGGGCATTTGCTTAGCACAGGCTAATAAAATCATTCATCTGTAAAGAATATCTTTAGAAAAATTTAACATAAAAAACAAGATAAATGAAGAAGATTATAGAAATAAAAGATAAATATAAATGAAAATAATATACTTTATTTATAATATAATTACAATATGTCAAACATGTATTTATAAATTAAATAGCATAAAATACAAAAAATATTAAGAAATATTGTTTAGATATTATATATAAAATATATTTTATAATACATATAAAATAGAAATCGGGCTCGAGTTCACTCGAACCCTATCACATTTACAAATCGAGTTCACCGGGTTCGGGTGGTAAAAAACCGAGTTCTAACACTGTAAAAAGTCAAGTTCGGCGGGCCGGGTTCGGGCTCAACTCGGCCCAAGTTACACCCCTACTCTGATGGTGGTTACAAGGCAAAAAAAGATTGACATCGAAAATCTGAACAAATATTTCCCCATACATCCATGCAAGTTCTTGTTTCAAATCGTAATAAAGCAGGATTTTGTGTGTCGACCCAAGAAGCTAGGAAATGGATACTGTGGGTACAAAAACTTCTACCATGAGTTACTAGGAGAGGGCAATATAGACAAAACGGTTACAAAAGTAGCTGACAAAGGCTATATTGATGGCTACAAAATATAGAGAGAAGTTAGAAAGAAGGTGATGGCAAAAAATTATGATCAAGTGAATGGCATTGAGAATGAAGGAGAGGATGAGATTGATAGCCATGAAGACAGTCGAAGTTGTAAGCAGGTATTTCTCAATGATAAGGAGACTCATTTATTCCCTGAACCTTTCATTATGGGTCTATTCCACCTGTGCATATGAAAATTGAAATTTTGCAACAAACAAAAGAAAGAGATAGTCTCAAGCCATAAAAAAAATGAGATAATCTAGGGAGAATAGTTATATAAAAAATCATAAAATAAGAGGTAAGTAAGAAACAGATTTGTGCAACAAGGAGGAAGCAAATATAGGGATGACATATGGCATGTTAGAAAGAGTGAAGAAAGTAAAAAGTCTTTCTTGAACTGATTTCAACAAATTCAGTAAAGCTACTGCTAAATGGCACAGAAAAGAAACAATAAGCAGAGCAAACAAGACCACTGGCCAAGCATGACAAAAAGAGTAGTTCAGGAAACTAACAAGACTTAATCCGCGGTACAGCGAACCATGATGAAGGAATGGCCAGGCACCACTTCCACTGTATACTTCATAAATGCATAACCGCTGGCCCATCCTTTCTAGCTCTCCTTCATCTCTTTCGTACACCTCAAACTTCAGTTTTTCAGCTTTCCGAGCATTACGGTATATCTCCTCCCATGACTGCAATGGTTTCTCCATCCTTTCTTCAACCTATAAAATATTAAAAAGATCTATGTTAATATTTATTTAAGAATGCTAATTCAACAAGGAAAAAATGAAGAATAACTTGTATACCTCCTGCATTTCCAAACTCTCAAGTTCTTCAGTTTTTTGTATTTTCCTCAGTTCATCCCAATCAACACGGGTGATCTGGTCTATTGTCAAATCAACTTCAAACTCTGAAGTATTTTTCAGGTTGTTCTCATTGATTAGTTCATCCTCTAGAACATACACAATGCTGGTTTTTCTCGACAAACTGTTTTCCCCCATGTGTGTTGCCTTATTAAACAAATTCCACTCCCAGTTGCATTGCTGAAGCTGAGAATTAGAACCAGGCAGTAAAGAATCTGATGGAAAGGGAAGAACACTTTCCAGGAGCTTGGCGTAACCTGTTATGCATTCCGTTGCCAGAATATTCCGAGCAAGTAACTTTCCAGAACTAGCCATCACATGCGCAAATTTGGAAAGCTTCATGTCTGATATTAAAACTGAGAGAGCTCTCGTCAAAGTGTCGGGATTACGTGCCTTGTAAACCATGCCATGGACCCCATCTAGAATCTGAAACAAGACAATTTCCTGTCAATCTAAATAGGATTGCAAAGCTTAACCACAAAAGGCATTTAATCCAGCATGGCACTCACATATCTTTTTATGATGGCCAAATCAGGAACGACAATGGGCACACCAAATGACATTGCTCTAATTAGCAATGGAGGAAAACCCTGTTCCTCCTGAAAGGAACTGTAGATAACGATGTCAGTCATTAGAAATACACTGTTCATATCAACATCCATGCCAAAGTGACTTATAGAACCATCAGGAAAACCTAGGCGTGATGAAATGTCCTGCAGCAAAAACACCACAAAAATTTTATTGAGATCTAAGCCATCACTAAGTTATAGAGGTGGTCATCCAGTGCCACCAGTACCACAGTTAACAAATAGATACTTCACAACCTGAAAGTCAATGAAAACCATGAATAGAAAACAAAATGACCATTGACATAAAATGTCTCTAGGAGAAAATAACTTTTGACAGGAGCTGAAATTGAGTAAACAACTTGAGGAAAGGGAACCATAACAGCGTGATAGGGTGCAGGCATAAGGATTTTGGCTCCTGTCACAAATAATTTTATGATAAATTCAGCTGTGTGTGCTGATATCATACTGCCACCTGTAAATTGGACGATCTACAGGCAGCCAGGAAATATATTTTCTGTTTTCTTTATAAAAGCATGGGCCCATTTAAAACGTCCTCCTGGTGCAATTTGTCAGTGTTTTGAATTTATTTGGTATTTTTCCAAATTTCACATCGGCAAGAGCTAGGTGGGGTCTACACTGTTATTAACAAATGAATTTTTTTTTTTTTTGAGACAATTTACAGGTATGTATGGAATACACAAGCATATATTTAAACCAAGGCATTGGTTTAAACAAAATCTAATGACCAATGGACATTCTATGAACCTTAAATCATAGACATGCAATCCAAAAAATTCAACAAGACTATAAAATTATGAACATATAGGGTTGAGAATCCACCCAATCCGCGTAAAGTACATATAGCTTTTTAATGATTTAAATAAGGGTTCGGCCTTTAGCAACCTGTTTACCCAAAATTGCGGATAAATTCATTAAATTATCATCTCTGAAATCATCAATAAATTAGAAAATATAAACATAATAAATTATCATATCTAAAATGATCAACAAATTAGAAAAATAGAAATATTATTGCAATTATTGGTAAAATCTAGAATACAGGAAAAGGATATTTTCCTGTATGAAAATTTATTGCTCTCTCCAAAAATGATAATATTGAAAATAATCAAATTAAGTGTGTTTGGTAAGGCATAAAAACTGTCCTGCTAAAACTTTTCACTCTCCATAACTACCTTATTTTTCAATAATTTATTCACATCTTCTTATACAACTACACTACTTTTCAATCATTTCTACATATCTATATAACTAACCTATCTATTTTAACTTTCTTCTCTTTACCCCGATCATATCACGTCATTTTCTTTCACTTTGACAACTCTTATACAAAAAAATTTTCATACAAAAGTTTTATCACTTCCCAAACACACTCTAAGTTGAGAAATTCTAAATGTCAAGCTGTAAGGCCTGAAATGCAATGGCATATACATATCCAGATAAGGGTTACATTCAAAGAACGGCATCAGCAAAACATGAATGTTAAGATTGATTTGGCAAAGACACTAAAGAAAGCACATGCATACAAGGGGCTTCAGAGTTGGCATTAGATCCTGGCACAAAGGATAAAAATTTTAGCTGGCCTGGCAGAAAACTGGAATGGAACTGGAAGATTCAGGCAACTGAGAACATGGCAAGGCCAAGACAATGATTAACACTACTGACCATTAAATTAAGAAAGGAAACTAAATCATGTTCCCTAAAGTGTTCACTTATTGTGTGTTTGGGAAGTGAGGAAAAAATGTTCAAAACAGTTTTGGTGGAAAAGTTTGAAAATGTGAGAGAGCGATGTGATATGATAAGGGTAATAATGAGAAGTAAAAAAAAATAAAGTTAAATTAGATAGAGTGGTTGCATGGAAAGATGTGAAGAAATAATTGAGGTACTTGTACAGAAAGATGTGAAGAAATGATTGGAAAATAAGCTAAAAGTGAAGAGAAAAAGTTTTTTTTGGGTGGTGGGGTGGTTCCCAAACATATCCTAAAGCTCTCATTTTCTCCTTTTAGTGCTTCCAGATCATCCTCTATCAAATGCTCCATGTCCAGCTTTTTATAGTGTCTTGAGGAACATGGCATTTGTGAGCCTAAAAAATTGCTGAAAGGCCCATGCAGAATGGCAAGCTCATGGCATGGGCCACAGCAGTGGAAGAATACTATGGGAAAGTTCCGAATTGTCCTCTACAAAATGATTTCCAACCTGTTATAGTGTCTTGAGTAACATGACATTTGATAATCTGAAAAAGGCCCGATCAGAATATAAAACTCCCGGCATAGGCCATATAGCAGTTGAAGAAATACTACAGAAAAGTGATCAGGGCCAACAAAAGAAAAGTCAATAACCACATATAATATTCATACAGAGTAATTTGCATTGATACCTGCAAAGCATCAAGATAGCCATTACTGGAGTTTCCACAGAGGAAAATTATTTTAGGTGATCCTTTCAGGTCTTTAGTTCTCAGAGATTTTGAGAGAAGCGGTCCTATGGCTTGCATGGCCATTGCATATTCCCATGGCAACTCATTGTAGAATAAAGACGCTCCAATAACAAGAATCACAAGATCATCTTCGTGTAGTCCATTTTCCTTTCTGACTTGACTTTTTGAGTGGGGCCTAAGATAGTGTTCAGCGGTCCAAGCATCCACTGGGGATCCAGGAATGACAAAGAAGTTCCCATCATCAAGCATACTGTATAATAGCTGTCAGAGGAAACATAGAGTTGAGTAGAACAACAATAAGATGCAAATGAGAGAGAACATGTAAGGAACTTACTGGAAGACTATAATCTGGAAACACCACTACATCTGCCCTACTGAAGGCACGTCTCCACTCACTAATGAGATGATCTGAACCCAACTCTTTGTACAGTTGCAGGCGCTTTCCAAGGGTATCTTCTTGAATTATCCATATAAGTGGAACAGAGAGAAAAGGTTCCTGCATAAGGCTGCATATAGCATAAAATTTACTGATACAGACTAAAAATACTAGCATGATGCATGTCAAATACTCAGGCATAATATATTTCTGTACCAACATACAATTGGCTGCATGGATCCTGTTGTGTCAGCCGTATCAACCTCAGGCTACATCCTCAGTAAGCCCAAATATTTTTCATGTGTTTCCTAATGGCTTTTAATCACATTCTTTTTAGCCTCTCTCTCATGCTCTCTTATAACCAAAGAATCAAGTATACTCTCAGCTCAACCGGTTTCAAAACAAGTAGGCTGTAGATAAATCAAGCTGAGGATTGCTAAGCTTGAGCAAGGAATTAAAATAAAAGAACCAGCTTCAGCTCAGTTCAACTCAGGGTCTGTTTGGAGTTGCGTCTCACCACCGACTTTTGCTTAAGAGAAATTTGCCCAGCGCTTGTGCAGAAGTGATATTTTCACTTTGGCAATACATGCTTTTGGGCGGTATTTCTCTGTAGAAAATGTCGATAAGCATAAATTAAAAGAAGTTCTTATCCAAACCCATACTTCAATTTATTGCAGAGAGTTCTAGATAAGCGCATAAGCTCCCATAAAACACAACCCGAAACAGATCCTCAGCTTGTCAAGCTAAAGTTTGAGCCCAAGCCTAAGCCAGCATCGCAAGCAACAATTCAACCTAAAGCAACAACAGAGGGGATGGGGTGGGCATCCAAGCCTCGTTTGCTGTAAAGGATCTCTTTCCAGTAGTAATTTGGTCCTTGCGAATAAAGGAACGATAGGGATTCACCAACATTTGCTCTGCTCCATTTTCTATTTAATAAGGGAGTGAAATAGCAACCACAATGCAAAATCTCTTTGTATGTGGGGCAAAGAAAGACACTACAGAAAATCACAAACGTTTTCTTTTAAATAGCACAAGAGGAATTGTATTGAATGAGTCTTATTTCTTGGTTTGAGTATAGGTATACATGTTTCTGAAGATGCCTTGTCATCTTTGTCTTTTTTTAATAAAACTTATCCTTCAAAAGAAAGTTCATGATTATTTATGAGTGTCATGTGCTCATGGGGATGGGTTTGTCTGTTCCAATATTTGTGAACATAGTTGATCAGATAGAATAACAAACTCTTAGTTTAGAAAATTTTTTGATAAGAAAAATTTTCTTTTTCGCTTCATAGGATTTTGAAATCACATTTAAAAGTAAGAGTCTTCATCAATCTTTTGTACTTCCATTCTGCCTATCCCTTTCATAATTATTCGCTATCGTAACTAGAGAATGTAAAAGATATTCAAAGTTATGAGAGTTGTCAGGTCAAGTATTCTTCCGAAGTTCAAATGGTCACAAAAAAATGACTATCTAACAAATGCCTATGAATTTCAATTAGCCCCATAACATCTGTTAATTCAACCCTATTAAAAACAGCATATTCAAAATTCGTATAGAAAAGATTATATTGCATATGACAATGATTTGATATCCAGTGATGCTCCTGGAGTTCAAACTGGATGTGAGGGTCAAGGACACGACTGCGATCAAATGGGATTAAAGTGGTTAATGCTACATGCCACATGCATTGAACAGACAACACTACGGGAAAATATCAGAGGAATTTTCAAGATTTTCCAAAAACAAGGTGGTTGATCAGAGATTCAAAGCCCCACTTCGTTAACTGAAATAGAATACATGGTTAATGCACTAAGTTCTACAATTGGAACACTTCAAGCTGGTTAATCAGAGATTCAAAGCCCCACTTGGTTAGAATAACTCATTTGCAAGTTCATGTCATCCCCAATGCCTTAATGGAGATGTTAAGGAGCAACCATAACAGTCAAAAGCAAAACTTTAGAACACGCCCTCAGCCAACTCAAAGAATTACAAGAATGAGAAGAACAGCATACCTTGAAACGATCTTCTTAGCTTCAAGTGAGCTTAAAACAACACCATCATAACTGTAACGTAGGAAGATAAATGTGCATCAGCCTACACAAATGTCAGGCATAAGAACCACTAGGGTTCCAGCACCAGTGATAAAAAACAATAATGATAGCAGTAAGCATCCTTCATTAATTCACATTTGCAGGAGTAATAACATACAGAGTGGGTCTACTAACATGAGCATCAGAGAGTACTCGAAAATAGTTTTCAACCAAAAGAAATTCCTTTGAAATAACATAAATTGGATTGAGAATAACATAAATGAAGATTGATCCTGCATATCAAACCTACATTGACCAGTCAATGATGCTTGTCCTCTCAGGATTTAAAACAGAAACTTTGCAGCCAATCTCATCCCACAATGGGTGTGCTGCACCCTCCTCTAATGCATATACCTGCTTGAGAATCACATGAAAATTAGTGAACCATTCACTGAATAATCGAGCTGTAACAGAGCATGGTTTACAACAGTTTTAATATCTGGAGAAGATGAGAATGTAAGAAAACTGCAGTGATTTGACAACCATGGACACAAATTTCAAGGTGATTTATTGAGAAGAATTGAGAATTCCCTACTATCTGACATGAATCTAGATTTTATGGAGAATCATTATCATCATTGCCGGCAATCACTGCTGTCTTCTTGCATATTCTACTTCCATTTAAGCAGACCCTTGAAAGCCATCCATGAAAATTACAAATTTCTGATCAAATGATATTTCTAAGTACTTTGACAATCTTCGACATCGTCTCACATTTTCTACTATTCATTACGGCATTACGTGAAATAACAAGCCCAACCAAATGATACTGAAAAGAGCTTTGCTAATTTTGGAAGCATTTGGAATCATGCATGACAATCCTAAAGTCAAAACTGTGAAACATCCATGACTTAATGGTTTCAGAACTAGCAAAATTCGAACAACTGGATCCTCGAAGAACTACTCAGGAGAACATAAAATGAGTCATTCCCAAAGAATTTGACAAGATCACCTCAACATCATTAAGTGCTTCTAAATGTGAAATCCTAATGCTCGATGGTTTTGTTCATATACACTAAATCTTCCTTATTATCTCCAATCAAAAGAATCCCAAGTAACAACTTCATCAAGGTTGTATAATAAGCCCCCTGCAAATGCAGCCAGCTTTGACATCTATTGCAATACATCAGCCAAGATCTGAGTGTTCGAATCTGTCATTTCCCAGTTAAACAATGAGGAATACACCTTAGATAATGATTTGTGTGGTATTTTCCTTTTCCTTTGTAGAACGATTCAGTGCTGCCTTTCCTCCCTCTCCTTGCCACAACACATAAGAATCAAACGAATATAGAGTATTCATAATTGCATATCTGATTAACAAGTGACTATCATTTTTTACCTAAAACAAATACAAAGAGCACAAAATAAACTTCTTTCGTATAGAAGTGTTTTCACTCCTTCAATTACAGAGTACGTCGTCATCATCATCATCATCATACGTTGTTTCCCACCTGCCTGGTGAACAGTGTGGGCACTACTTTTGGGGCACATTTCATTGATTGTAGATTTTCTGATTGCACAACTTCATATACTGATATTGACTCAGAAAACTGTCTGTAAATAATTCAACATTTTTCTAAGCAGATATCAGGCTTTTAAATTTCTTCCTTCTACTCTCTGTGTCATTTGGTTTACTGATATTGACTCAGAAAACTCTTTAAACAAGTCAACATTTTCCTAAGCAGACATTCAGCTTTTAAATTTCATCCAACAAGTTTCCTCAGAGGAAATTTAAAAGCCCAATGTCTGTTTTGAACAATGTTGACTTATTTACAGACAGCTTCCAAGTCAATATCAGAATATGAGGTGGTGCATTCAGAAAATCTACAGTCAATGAAATGCGCCCCAAAAGTAATGCCCACACTGTTCACCAGGCAGGCCCAGCCATTTATGGACTGCGAAACTGATCCACTAGTTCATGAGCCCAGAAAAAGGCAAACATTGCCTAACTTTTCTCAGTTGTAAATGTGCTTCTAAAGTGTAGCACACCTGTTAATCATTGGAATGATAAACATTTGCAGTGACAGTCTCTCATGGATTTAGTAACTAGTAGTTGTTTGTGCTGTTCTGGCACAAACCCAAAGGTGGAAGAGAGACCTTGCGCAGCAAATTTAGGTAAAATATCAAACCTGCAAAGACATATCCAAGTAACTCACCTTAAGCACATATTGCAGCTTTTGCAGATTTTTTGCCACACTTAAAAGCATCAAAGATGAAAGATCTTTCTTCATACTTCCTAACACCTGGGTGCATAAAATCAAGATTCCATCAAAAAGGAATAATAGAAAGTTAGTAGAAAGTATAGCACTGAGATCCGAGATCCTGCATCCAGCAAAAACATCTATATACAGAGAGAAAAAAAATTTTGGTTTTTAGCATTTGTCATCTTCTAAGGCAGTCCGCTTCCTTCCGTTTGAGTATATTTTCTTAACGGAACAAGAATTTACTACCCAATTCACACCTTTTTCCTGGGTTTGTTATAAAAGAAAAAAACAGCATTCCGTAGAATATGGAAGTATCAGAAGGGCAAAAGCCCATGATCAAGTTCATAAGAGAAATACTTGATACCAAAAAGGAGGGTAAAAGAAAACTTGCATACGTTATGGCAAGCAACACAGTAGAGCAACAAATAGAGATATCAAACAAGTAAATTTCTAGGCCAATCTTGATTTTTTTCTATGCTTAACAGCTGAGTAGTTGCAAGCCAACATATGTCATGCAAATCTCACGCTCACTCATTTCGCCTAGAAATTCATATCGCCAGCTACCATTGCATCAGTTTATCTAATAAACAAACCAATTCATCGAACAGCAATATTCGTGCACAAAATGACACTGTACACCTCCTTCCATGAACTTCCAACTCAGTGATTGGCAGCAATCACCATTAGATCAGAATCATTTTAAGACAGAGAAGGATAAAAAACACTTACAAATGCCAATGCTGGCCGCCGAATTCCCGACCTCCCTTCCATCCGCAGCCGCTCAATCCGCCCGCCCAGAGCCTCGAACCTCCTACCAACTCTAAACCTCAATGCGCTTCCGATCATACTACCTCCACGCAGCGGCCGCCGGCCATCCCGTCCTGACCTCGGCCTGGCTGTCATCGAGCTCTGCAGCACCGTCACGGCGACGAGGAAGACGACGACCGCGGCGACAACCGCCGCGTAGAACAGTGACGTGCCCTTGATCTGAAACCCCTTCCGCCCGCCTCCGCCGCGGAAGAGGTGAGCCCGAGGGCGCCATCGCCGGCAGCCGGGATCTTCGCCGGGGCTCCGGTTGTTGTCGAGGTGGTGGTTTCTCTTGACGGGGAACCGTGCGCCGGCGGTCCGGACGGTGGAGAAGCTCAGATCAGCGTTGTCGTTGGAGGCCTGCGGCGGAATCTCGACGGCGTTATTGCGGCCCATGGTTTTTGCTGAGGGCTTTGAAATGGCGGAGCGCTGATGGATTTGAGGCAGTGGGATTGGTCTGGGGGCTTAATAGCAGCAGCGGCGCACGATAGAGAGGGTCGCTGATTCTCGGAGTGCCCACTTCATGGCGGAGGAAAAGTGCGAAGAGCGCCGGCGCGTATCGAAACGCGTTTGATTGTGGGGTTTACGGTTTTGATGGTCTGAACGAGTGATCCTCTCCGGAGTCCGAAGCAGTACAGGTTTTGCTGCTCTGGCGTGTTGGGACGGATCATGCGCGGGTGCACGGCCACCTGTTTCTGAGAAACTCCCTCCGTCGCAGCAGTCCGCCTCCGACTCTGCCAGCACCGCCAGGCGCCAACCTGTTCCTGGTTGGCTTCAATGCCACGGTCATTGATGCCGATATTTTCCTAACATTTCCCAAAAGAGATATGCATCCATCGAAAGGTACTCTGATCTTGATTGATCTTGTTGTTGTACTGTTTTTCCTCCTTTCTCTGCTTAGTACTGTCGCCCCATTTGAGGTCGGGCCCATGCCGTCACGGTCAGAGTCTGATCTTCATTAATCCGACTTTCGCCCGTTAGGGGAACCGAGG
This sequence comes from Annona cherimola, assembly GCA_030490835.1. NCBI lineage: Eukaryota > Viridiplantae > Streptophyta > Magnoliopsida > Magnoliales > Annonaceae > Annona > Annona cherimola. The sequence continues at coordinate 120,571,889 of CM059972.1, read as the reverse complement.
TTCAACGAAACCTCGGAGTGTTTGGTGCTGCGAAAATGAAATGGGTGAGAAGAATGCAAATGTTAAAACGTGTTTATTTATTTTTGGTTGTGTTTAGTAATGAATAAAATTTTTGATAAAAAATTTTAAAAAGTAAAAGTTGTTAAATGACGTAATATGATAGGGATAATGATGAATAAGAAAGAAGATAAATGGTGTGTTTGGTAATGAATAAAACTTTTGATGAAAACTTTTGAAGAATAAAAGTTGTCAAATGATGTGATATTGTAGGGGTAATGATAAGGAGTAAAGAGAATAAATTTAAAATAAATAGGTTAGTTGTATTGGTATTCGTGTAAAAATGATTGAAAAGTAGGGTTGTTGTATAGAAAGATGTGTAAAAAATAATTAAAAAAAGAGTAGTTTTGGAGAGTGAAAAGTTTCAGGTTGAAAAGTTTTAACTTGACAACTTTTATAAATTGCCAAACACATCCAAAATTAAAATAGATAGGTTAGTTACGTGAATAGTTGTGTAGAAATGATTAAAAAGTAGGGTAGTTGTATAGTAAAGTGTGAAAAAAATAATTAAAAAATATAATACTTGTGGAGAGTGAAAAATTTTAACTTGATAATTTCTATCAATTGACATACGCATCTTTTTTTTTTCTCATTTTTACCGCATTTGCATATATACAATGTACATCCGTTCTGGCCAAGCAAGGAGTTTTTGTGTCCAGCTGCTCTCGTTTGTCGGATCTGGAGAGCCGTGCGATTGAATGAGAGGATGTTTTTCAAATTACTCCCTGTGACGTAGGGGTGGGAATCGGGGCGGGTCGGGACGGGTCAATGTTTGCCCAACCCTGACCCTACTTTTCAAAAATCTTGTTTGACCCTTATTTTATACCGGGTCGAGACAAGGTCGGTTTGACCCTTACTTTTTTCTAGCAGGTCTAGGGACAAAATTCGGGTCGGTATAGGACCGGTTTCGGGATAACAGGTCGAGTCAAAAATACGAGTCAAATAAGATAATTTTCAAAATTTATATATATCTATCAAACATAAATATACATCTATACTAAATTTAAATATTATATGTTTCAATATTTCACTAATTATTAAAAAACACATAATTAAGAAAACAAAACATTTGAAAATATAGTATACATTTATTAAAATAGGTTAATATACAATTACACATAAGGGTTATATATGTACAAATTTTTTTATTAATTCTTATATTGCTTTTTAAATAAATTGATTCTTCTATTGTTGATAGAGTCGATTATAAAAAAGTGAGAAATTTGAAAGAAAATAATAATAATATTTCAATATAGTCTTATAATTTTTAATAAATTTATATATGCAGGGCAGGTCGGACTCTTCGAGTCGGGATATGGTCGACTCACCCCAACCCTATTTTTGAATTCGAATCAAAATTTTTAACTCATCCCTATACCGGGTCAAAAATATATTGATTTTACCCGGCCAAAAACAGGTCGGGTCAATGCCGGGTCACGGGTCACCCGCCCCAATTCCCACCCCTACTGTGACGGTATCTAATTGAAAATTTTGAAATTTTAGAAAACCATCCCCACCCATTCCCGACCCCTTCTCTCTCTCTCGGTCCATCCCCAGTCTCTCTCCCTCTCCGCCGGTCTCTCACAGCGGCGCGCTGACGGTCCTCAAGCGTTGCCATCGTCCCTTCCGGCAACGACAATAACCTCAACTCTGTGATCTCTCTTGTCTCTCTCCCATTTGGCCTCGTTCCTCCTCCCTCCATTTGCTAAAATAGGGTCTCGCCATGCGATCTTTCTTGCCCTCTCCTATTTCAGACAACTCCTTTTCTCCTCTTTATACTCCAGCAAATGATTGTTGCCTCTCTAAACTGCTTTCTCCATCTGTCTCTCTCCGAAAGCCTCTCCGCAAATTCATAGCGTCCTTCTTCTTCTGATTAGGGGAAAATTTTCAGATTTAGAAAAATTCCGCAGCAAGATTAGCACCAAGGAGTTCGATGAGTAGATGATCAATGTTTAGAACAAGAACTCATCCTACTTCGTTGAGCAGATACCCAACAATATTAAGTCCACAGTCTGCGACATCCCGCTGACGAGCTTGAAGATGCTCTCCACATTCATTAGCAACTCTACATCAATTAATGAAATGTTCCATCAGGAGAGTGAGCAGTTCACGGTTATGTTCAGAAGGAAAGCTTTCTTGCATTAGTACATGGGTGAATGAATGGATGAGACGGAGTTTACAGAAGCAGAGAGTAACATGAATGATCTTGTGTCTGAATATTAGTAATGCCAAGTTGCGACAGCTGATGAAGAGGAAGATTATGAGGTCGAGGAGGAGGACCTTCAAGAGATGTGAGCCCATGGGTAGTAATGGTGGCAAAACCGGTGGCTGGCTGATGTAGTTGAGACACTGCAACTTCTAGTTTCCATTGTTTTTCACTGTAGTTTTGTGGGAAATTGTAATGTTGTTGTTTTGAATTGAAACATTCAGATGGTTGAGCTTCAATGTATGCAAATAGTTGTAACGAATTTTCTCTTGATAAAAAATGGCTCGCTTGCAAATTATGGCTTAGGTTCGTCGACGTCATCCTTCTGTTTGGTGATGTTCAGCAGTTTTGATGTCCAGCCGCAGTCCAATTTCATGATAGCAACTTTTAAAATTCATCTTAGATGGTTTAAAGTATCTTCGTTTGCTGCTATATGTACAAAAGACTGCATATTAATGGTGAAATTCATCTTAGAAGGTTTAAGCATCTTCATTCACTGCTTGTTGCATTTTAGATACTGAATTCTGATCTTTACCGACCGGTCGCTGCGGGCGTCTGTTATCGACCACGCCTGGTTGCCGTTAGATTCAAATAGAGGCATGTGGTCCGTTGGATGAGGGGCGCGAAGTCAGAGCCATTTTAATGCATGAAGTTTTCCCCGCAGGCCCCTGTCAGGTGGACACGAATCATGCGTCGGCCCCCTCTCGTCGTCTAACGCACGCACTTCACTGTCTCCACAGCAAGGCTGCTCTCTCCGCTCTCTTGCGCAGGCCCCATTTCGCACTCCCGGCGACGCACTCTCCCACCGGCCGTAGCACGGCGCCGACTGCTCCACTAGGCTCTCGACAGGTAAATGGTCTTCCCTCCTCCCTCCCTCCCTCCCTCTCTCTCTCTCTCTCTCTCTCTCTCTCTCCCTCCGTCCTAGTGAATCCTCATCTTCTTCTTCGTCCTCGCGCTCCCGCCCTCATCTTCTCCCTCCCTTCGGGCCCACGACAGATCTCTCCCTCCCTGCCATGCCGCGACCGACCCGTACAGCTGCTAGGGGGCATTTTCCTGTCTTGCCCGCAAGGCGTTTGACGGTAGGCCTGAGAGGGACATTCAGATGCATCATACTACTGGTATTCGATTTTTGATCTGGCTGGTAAGAACGTTTGATTTTTGGCATGTCTCTCTGGGATCGATCAACGTCACCTTGGAAATTGGCCATGGCCAATGTGCCGATTTCTCAGCATCCAATGTGAAACCAACTGCCAGAGTTACAAACAGTCAATTTTGCACTTGTTGGATGCATGTAGCTCAAACCGTACTTTCTCAAATTTTGAAGCATGAACGAGTGATCTCAGTGAGTTGGCAGCCATGATCAAGGAGAAGAACTTCTTCACCCATCTACATTATGCCCGCTCCTGGTCTCTCTCTCTCCAGGTTGACCAAGTAGAACCTATAATTTGGACTATTTAATAACGCTGAAAAATTATCTTGAACTTATACAAGATATAATAAGTTACGCCAAGTGGACATGATGCACCAATTATTAGCTTGTGTCTTGGTATATTTGTGCATTATTGACATAACTTAATAGAAAAATGTTTTTAGTATTTTGGGTTATATTTTCATCTCATTGATATGTTTCATCACATTCTAGTGGCTTAGAGATGCAATATGAATGTTCCATTTTGGACTTCAGTCTCCTTAGCTATGGCTAGCTAAGCTTTAAGACAACTGATCTACCTGCAGCTCTATCGAGGAACAGTGTAAACTGTGAAGGTAACTGCATGCCTGAAAGAGGTCAGGACCCATTGCTTTAATCTAGTTATTTCTTGATGTTAAGAAGAATTGTTTGTGTAACCCATTGGCAGATTGGTTTTGGTTTGTTTTGTATGAAACAATACATGGACTACACTATGGAGTCATTGCAAGTGAATTCAGTGCATACCGCGGAACAAGCTTTAGCTGAGGGAGTAACAATTGAGCATGAGTCAGAGAGTGAGGCCGTTCCTAGTGGAAGAGGAAATTTAGACAACGTGCTTACAAATGGGATGTTCACACCTTATGCCCCAAACGAGATAACACCAAAAGTTGGCATGACTTTTGCATCCATAGATGCAGCATACGAATTTTATAACACGTATGCATGGCATTGTGGTTTTAGCACTAAGAAGGATACTAGCCGTAAGTCCAAGTCTTGCCAAATATTGAGGCAAATCTTAACATGCGCAAGAGCTGGTCCTGGCGTGGAAAAACGGAGTAGTAAAGGATGCTTCATATCCCATTGCTCATGTCCTGCTAAAATATACTTGAATTTAAATCAAGAAAGAGTTGCTTATTATGTGTCTCAGTTTGTACAGATGCATAACCATGCACTGTGTACTCCATCAAAGACTCGGAAGTTGCGATCTCATAAGAAATTAACAGAAGATGATTTGAATCTAATATCATCTCTAAAAGCATCTGGGATTGGTGTGGCACAATCTATTAATTTCATGAGCCATGAAGTAGGGGGTCCTTCTCATCTCCACTTTTCAGAAAGGGATGCTAGGAATGCAATGAGGAAAAAGCGACAAATGATGTATGGAGGTGATGCAAACTCTCTTTTACGTTTTTTCAAGCAAAGAGTCAAGAGGATTCTCAGTTCTCATATGAAATTCAGATTGATGAGGACATGAGGTTGACGTCTTGTTTTTGGGTTGATGGGAAATCAAAGGAGGACTGCATAATTTTTGGTGATGTTATATGTTTTGACACCACTTACAAGACAAATGAGTATGCCTTTCGGGCCATTTGTTGGTGTCAATCACCATAAACAATCCATATTACTAGGTGTAGGCTTGCTCTTTGGTGAGACAATCGACGACTTCAAGTGGTTGTTTCAGACATGGGTACAAGCAATGGGTGGTGTCCATCCGAAGACTATAATAACAGATCAAGATGCAGCTATTGGGGCAGCCGTATAAGCCGTTTTTCCAAATACTGTTCACCTCCTTTTCTTGTGGCATATATGTAAGAAATTGCCTGAGAAATTATCTCATGTCATCCATGAGCATCCCACATTCAAAACTAAGTGGAATCATTGTTTATATGGCACTGAAAGTGAGGTTGATTTTGAGGAGTGTTGGCAAGCAATGATTGATGAGTTCAATTTGCAAGAGAATGTGTGGTTGAACCACATGTATGAAATCCGTCAAAAATGGATTCCAACATTCACTAAGAAATTTTTCTCCGCCGGCATGAGAACCACAGCTAGAAGTGAAAGTATGAATGCATTTTTTGATGGGTTTGTAAACTACAAGTCCAATTTCATTGATTTTGCCCATGGGTATGAAAAAGCAATTGAACGCAGACGTGAGGCAGAAGGGGAGGCAGATTTTCGTACTTTGCATGGTGTACCTTTGTTGAAGACTACACTTACACTTGAAGCCCAAATGGCCAGATTGTATACCCTGAATGTATTCTTATTATTTCAGAAGGAGCAGGAGCAAAGCCTCTTATATATCCATGAGAGAGTTGGAGTTGATAGTCAAATACAACAGTGGCGAGTGCACCATTGTGAAGATGAAGACGGAAATAAACAAAAGTTCATAACATAGAGGAGTTGGTGGCAACATGTCCATGTATAAAATTTGAATCTTTTGGTATCGTTTGCAAGCACATCCTTGCACTATTTCGATTTCTTAAAGTAAAGTCAATGCCACCTTTTCATTTAATGGTACGGTGGACACAAAGTGCAAAGTCACAATTTAAACATTCATCTACATTAAGTGATAACGAGTCTAGGCAGTCTCTTGCGGTTCGTAATCATACTTTAATAAAGTGGTGGAGTTATATCAGACACGAGGCTTTGCAAAACTTAGACGCTTTTGAAATTGTCAAAGTTAATATGGAGAAGACAATTTCTGCGCTTGATTCATTACCTAAGCAGCCGCCATGTGTAGAGACTGAAAGAAGCCATGGAGTCGATCCCGATGGAGCTACAGGTGCCAGTAGTGTTGGACACGATGCGATTGGGATGTCAACAGCTGCAAATGGGGCACAGTCTTCACAAGAATTTGGCATCGACTCCCCACATATAACACTAAGGAAGGGAAGATCATCAAAACGCATGAAGGGAGCATTGGAGGAGTTGCGTGGTGGCTTCAAACTTTGTCGTGGATGTAAAAAATTCGTGGTGGGGCATGATAAACGCAACTGTCCTGCACTTAATAATCATAATGCCACCGTTGCGTCAGAATCTGTTGATGAAACATGCATTTCTAGTGGTCGGGGTCGAGGACGGCGAGGTATTATTGCTCCTATTCGATAATATGATTGTGAGTTGGTATTTGCATGACATTATTGCTCTAGTTCTATAATATGATTGTGATTGACATTTGCATGACATTTATTTTATAATTATACTCGGTTTTGCATATGAGTTTATCTCATTTATCTGACATTGCTGACTCCTTGTATGGTCAAGGCAGCCATAGGTAGGTGAGATGGCTTCAGCTTCTAGTGGATTCTCCCATCCTAGCACTTGTTCATGTGGTGGGGCAGTTATTATGTTGACATCAAATACTAAACGTAATCCTGGCCAGCATTTTCTTCGTTGTCCATATTTCAGGGTATGTTATTATTACATTATCATCTAATTCATAGTAAACGTAATGTTCATTTTTACCATGCTTAATTCAAATTAATGCAGGATCCTGCAAGGCGTTGCAATTTCTTTAGATGGGTGGACCAATTCTCTCCTCATACGAGTGGTGTTGCATCGAAAGAGGAAAGTAAGATCAAGGTGCATGACGACATCCATCTTGTTCCCTTCAACCATCACGAGATTGTCGCAGATATTGGAGAGGTAGTACATTGTGTTGCTGATTTAAGGGAGATCCAGATTGCAGAAATCAATGAAGTAAAACAAATGCAAAAGATTACTTCAGGTGAACTTAAAAGAGAAATGCAACGCTTGAAAGAAATGGTACTCATGAAGGATGGAGAACTCCGAGAGGCCTTAGGCAAGAGAGATAGAGAGATGCTCAAAATTAAGAAAGCTCTAGTTGTGACTGTTGGTTTAGTTGTAGTGGTTTAGATTGTTAACTTTTATTTGATATTATAAACTGGAGCAAAATGTAGACTTAATTACTTATCGATATCAAACTTAAGAATGGATGTTATGCTTATTAATGGAAGCACTGGATTATTTCATCACAACTTAATTATATTGCATGGCATTTGATATGTTGTTTAAGCAGGTCCATAGCTATGGCGTTATGCTCAAAACACAAAACACAATTTACCAGTACAACAATTGTGGTGTATGAATGTTATTTTGTGATCCCATATCATGGTGTCTGTTGCTTCAAACTGTTATTCATTATTTGCATTATTTATTTGGTGGTGAACGTGTAATGATATGGTGTTTGTTGTTTCAAACTGTTAACTTATTCATTTGCAATTTGCTAAAGGTGTTATGATATTATGTTTGTTGTTTCAAATTGTCATACAATAATTCTTCAAAGACAGGATACAATGAAACCCCATTTCTTCAGTTGAAATCAATACCAATGAATTGAATTAAAAATGTGCTTGTGCTGTACAAACAGTTCCCCCAGCATCAAGGCCATGTAAGCAGCCTATTTTCCATTCCCCCCTTTACAGATGCCCGAATAATTTTCCATTTTCCCTTTACAGATACCCAAACAATTTCCCATTTCAATGCAAGGAGATAGCTGTTCCAAGAGTAGATAGCTATTCTGCGAACGCACTTCATTGCTCCTGATATCTTCTTCCTAGCCGTCTCCTTCGAAAACAACAAGTAACAAATGCAATTACAAATTATAAAAATAATAATAATAAAAGCTAAGAGACTGATATAAGCAGGGATGTGCTTCCATGCCTGTCGACGTGATCGTAAGCAGCCTCTCAGTAGAAGGACAGAAGCTGCCAGCTCTCTCAATGATTCCCCATCCACTGCTCGGAAGTACCCTTTCATGCATTCTGCCAAAAGAAAAAAAAATGTAATTCTTCCTACTATTACGCAAATGGATGGCAAAAATCCATCTAGATATGTGATGCTTAACATCAGCAATCATTTCAACAAAGTTTTTGACAAAGACACCTAACGAACCTTCAATAGAGAGGGAGAGAATGTTGAACTTGGAGACCATAGAGCGATGGAGCAGGTCGCTGGCCCATACAGGAAATATCAACAAGTTTGTGAAAATGCAGATGCCAATACCAATGACAATTGTTATCAGACGATCTTTGGCGAGATCAATGATTTGTTTCTGGCGGACACCGGACACGGCGACAACATTGAAGGTAAGGAGAAAGACCAAGAACCCGTAGTCAAATTTCTTCTTTATGTTTGGATTAAGTCGAAAAAATGATGCTGCAGCACCTGAAATGTCAAAATCCAAGATGATTATTCTTTGGCATTTTGGATGGTTGGTTAGATGCGTCGTGCATGGTGGAGGCTTACCAAAACTGAAGACTGTGATGCCAGTGGTGATGAATTTTCCAATTCCACCAATCTTTTGAGCTATGATTGCTGACAGGCATGCTAAGACACCACCTACGATGGTGCCCATCATACGATTCGAACCTTTGCCTAGTGTAGCGCCTGCAAGAGGGTATAAATGTACGTCAACACTATAAGAAATTGCACTGCAAGAGGGTATAAATGTACGTCAACACTCCTTGATCATGGCTGCCAACTCACTGAGATCACTCGTTCATGCTTCAAAATTTGAGAAAGTACGGTTTGAGCTACAAGCATCCAACAAGTGCAAAATTGACTGTTTGTAACTCTGGCAGTTGGTTTCACATTGGATGCTGAGAAATCGGCACATTGGCCATGGCCAATTTCCAAGGTGACGTTGATCGATCCCAGAGAGACATGCCAAAAATCAAACGTTCTTACCAGCCAGATCAAAAATCGAATACCAGTAATATGATGCATCTGAATGTCCCTCTCAGGCCTACCGTCAAACGCCTTGCGGGCAAGACAGGAAAATGCCCCCTAGCAGCTGTACGGGTCGGTCGCGGCATGGCAGGGAGGGAGAGATCTGTCGCGGGCCCGAAGGGAGGGAGAAGATGAGGGCGGGAGCGCGAGGACGGAGAAGAAGATGAGGATTCACTAGGACGGAGGGAGAGAGAGAGAGAGAGAGAGAGAGAGAGAGAGAGAGGGAGGGAGGGAGGAGGGAAGACCATTTACCTGTCGAGAGCCTAGTGGAGCAGTCGGCGCCGTGCTACGGCCGGTGGGAGCGTGCGTCGCCGGGAGTGCACGCCGGGAGTGCGAAATGGGGCCTGCGCGAGAGAGCGGAGAGAGCAGCCTTGCTGTGGAGATAGTGGAGTGCGTGAGTTAGACGACGAGAGGGGGCCGGCGCGTGATTCGTGTCCACCTGACAGGGGCCTGCGGGGAAAACTTCATGCATTAAAATGGCTCTGACTTCGCGCCCCTCATCCAATGGACCACATGCCTCTATTTGAATCCAACGACAACCAGGAGTGGTCGATAACAGACGCCCGCAGCGACCGGTCGGTAAAGATCAGAATTCTTAGATACTGGTACTCACTAAACTTCACATGTCAATGGAGGAGGAGCAGTTGTGGATTTTTTTCTCAAATCAAAAGAAGAAGGACGTTATGAATTTGTGGAGGCAGGGAGAGGCTTTGGAGAAAGAGAAAGAGATGGAGAAAATAGTTTACAGAGAGAGTTATCATTTGCTGCGAGCGAGAGAAAAGAGAAGAGGAATTGTCCGAAATGGGAGAGGGCAAGAGAGATTGCAAGGCGAGATGGAGGGAGGAATGGGGCCAAATGGGAGAGAGACGGGAGAGATCATAGAGTCGAGGTCATTACCCTAGCCAAAAGGGACGATGGTAATGTGCGAGGACCGTCAACACACCACTGCAAGAGACCGGGGCGGAGTGAGAGAGACTGGGGATGGGATCTAGGGATGGTTGGAGATGGCAAAAGAGAGAGAAGGGGTCGGGAATGGGTGATGACGGTTTTTGAAATTTCAAAATTTTCAATCGGATGTTGTCACAGGGAGTAATTTGAAAAATATCCTCTCATTCGATCGCACGGCTTTCGCTTTCCCCGCTAGATCCGACGAATGAGAGTAGCCAGACGCAGAAACTCCCTACTTAGCCCGGACGTAAATGATCACTTCTCATACATAAATAGTACAATAATAGCAGATATATCCATATAATTTCATGATTTGCAAATTATCCTGTACAGTTTACACAAAATGTCATGCATAACAATGAGACCTTTTTCCATAGTTATCGTTAGTATGTGGCCTAGAAATTTCTATAATGACAAAAATATCTTTATTCGATGATATGTCAGTTGTTCGAGTGGAGAGAACGTCTCAAGTAGCTTGTGAGAAAGAGATCCCAGGTACCACAACCTCCATTAAATTCGGGCAAACAATAAGTATATTTGTTTTTAATAAAAACCTTTAAACTAAAATTTTTTCGCTCTAAAATTATTGGCTCCCATAACTATTCTAATTTAAAATTATTTATTTACATTTTCTTACATAACCTCCCTAATTTCTAATTATTTCTACATAGGTACTTATGCAATTAGTTTATTTATTTTAACCTTATTTTTTTACATATTATCATTATCACTATCATATTACATTATTTTCTACAAATTTCATGACTTTTACGCTAAAAACTTTTTCTCTAAAAAAGTTTTATCACTTCCAAATACATCCAATAGTAGCATCTGACTACAAAATTATAGCAGCAATGGCAATTGCCCCTTGTCTATCAAATATGGCAAAGCCAGCAGCGTATTAGCATCATGGTAGACCAAAAATCCAGCTATTATTTTGTTCGCAACCATGTCCATCACCAACTTCAAACAACAGCACAAATTCCTCAACCCAACCAACTCTTAATCTCAGTTGCAGGTTTTTCAAACCTGCCACCTTCTTTTTTGCAACCCAATTGTTCGATTTCCCTCTTTGCTTCAAATAGGCAATGTTTTTTCCCACCAATCATCAAGCAACTACATTTCAAACTCATCATCAGCAGTCTTGTATCCAGTATGAAGAACGGACAGTAATCAATCATACCTTTGCCTTATCTTCGACCCTATTCAGAAAATTGATAGCAGTGAAATTTGATGAAGCAACAACCAGCAACATGCATCAGCAACTTGTTTGCAAAATTCAGCAGCCACATTTGTTTGCCGGCAACTCATTGTCTACCTTCTCCTTCAATGCACTTAAAATCTTGAAATCAAAAATTCCAATTATCCCTTTTAATTCAGGCAGCGGTGAAATCCCAAAGGTTATAGCAATTGACTATTAAGCAACAAAGATAGAAGTCGGGAAATCATTCCCCACAAAAGCCAACCCTGATTAGCCAATTGCAGACATGACTGCTGTTGGTTGCCATAGATCGTGAATCCCATACATTACCAATTGGCATTTGTAAAATTCCCAGCATGAGCAAGCCAAAAATTCTAAGCATCCATCGCTTGCTAACCACCCAAATCGAGCTCAACATCCCATTTCATGTCTACTTTGTAAGGCTTGCAAAATGGAGATTAAATCCAAGCCAAGCAGCAATAAAAATGGCAATTATGTAATAAAAAAAGTGATTGAGTCAGCCAAATACCCATCCATGCCCTCAATCGAAGGGGCGATTAACAGAACCCACCCTGTGACATGGGTGTTTTATGTAAACTATATGAGATAATCTGCAAATTGTGAAACTATATAGATATATCTGTAATTATTGTCAATTATGTGAGGACATCTGCAAGTCACCCTTTTTTTAATATTTTTATATACAACTATTTTATTGTTTTCGCTTTATTTTTACTTTAATCTTATGTTATCCATCCCATTTCTATCATATGCGTCTTACTAACTATTGACTCAATCAAGTCGTTTATATTCTTCATTATTTTTTTATGATACCAAAAATTGTTTCGATATATATTTTTTCATGAAAGTTTCAATATATGTTTTGGTTGGGCTATATATGTTTAAAAAATATACAATTATGTATAAATTATAAAAATATCTATATCCCTTACACACTAAAATGTAATAATAATTATATAATCTCTCTTCCACAAAGTGAGAATATTTCACACAGTTTAAATATTGAATTAATAACTTTGAAATCAACATATAAATTAAAGAATTTTATTACAATGAATTTATACATTTTCAACATTTATAATTTAAATTAAACTTATTTCTTAGCCAACCAAAAATTATTGTGAATGTACTGGGCTGAGTACATTTAAGATCTTCGTCAAGGTGGGTTATTCAAATTTGCTAACGTTTAGCTAAAAGTGAAACTCTTAATCAAAAATTTATATGGACGTCTAATGACATGAGAAATTGATAGATTTATACGCACTCAGAGGTGATATTCATTCTATTGTCCACTTATATATTTTTCTGAAAATAACATGTTTCTAGCTAGAGACAGTAGAGGAAATAAATTTCATCGAATCATGAAAAGGTAGCAAATTTATTTATTAACATTTTTGAAATGGTTAGAAGTGAGAACATGGCCCCTCTAAGATGGATCCCGCCTTGTAAGCTAATAATATTTACTGGCAGGATTTCCTGCCTCTGGTTGCTTGATACTTCTCATCAGATCATGCGATCCATTACCCAGCGATTGGCCCGTTTGACATTTTAAAGGAGTACATATTAATGTATCGAGCCTTGATGCGTACAATTGTTTTGAGTTTTTTATTTTCCATTTTTACGTAGGCCCGTGTATATCAGTTCATACAAAATTTAGGGTGTGTTTGAAGATGGATAAATTTTTTGATGAAAAGTTGCGGAAAGTAAAAATTGTCAAATGATGTGATATGATAGGGGCAATGATGAAGAGTAAATATGATAAAGTTAAAATAGATAGGTTAATTGTATGGGTAGTTGTGTAGAAATGATTGAAAAATAGAGTAGTTGTATGGGAAAATGTGAAAAAATAATTAAAAGATATGATAATTATAGAGAGTGAAAAGTTTTAGATTGAAAAGTTTTAAGTTGATATTTTTTACTCATTGCCAACCACACCTTAATAATTTTTTATTTTCATTTACATTTATACTTGCAACTCTATTTAATATTAAGGTATTTAATAAACAAAAAATCTGTACACTAAACTATTATATGGACTTTTTTCATACAATTGAAATACATTTCCATCATTTTACACATTTTACATATAATTTATAGGTGCAACTCAAATAAGGTACTTATGAGTAAACCCATTAGATACCTTAAAATGAGTAATATTTATGTATTTTCCTACCATATGGTAGGGTAGTCTAATATAATTAAGATAGTATAGGTTCCAAGTCCCTTTATGTAGAACCGACCCAAATTACTAACATATTCAATACAAAAGAGGAGTTGAATGAAATATAGAATAAAGATATACAAATAAGGATCAATCCTGATGAAAAGATAAAATAAATTGGATTGTTAACTAATGCCACTCCTAGGCTTCCTAATATAAGACCCGACCATTATGTGGAAAATCAAAATAAAAGATAAATTTTTTTTAAAATATTTCATGACATTACCAACTATTGATCAGATCCAGAAAAAGGAGGTTACCATATATTTTTCCTAATTAAATGAAACGTGGTTACCCAACGTGGTGTGGATTGATATAGATATACTTATTAGGCCAATCTTTTTTTATTCGAAAACGGTTGGAATTATAATTATTACGTATATATGAATCTACTTTAATCTCTTTTATGAAATAGATTATGACTTTGAAAATATAAAATATAAATTAAATATAGAAACTTGTTTAATTATTTATTATTTAGTATATCTAATGAATGCATTTTAAAACTATATCATTATCATATTGATCATAATTTTTTAAGTAAAATTTATATTAAGATTATGATTTTCAAATACAATAAAAAGGCTAATGTAAAAAATTGATTCGGGATCCGAATGGGAACCAAATTGACCTTAAAAAATAGGGTAGGGTATGTTTAGAATTGACTCAACTTAAAATAGGGTATGATAGAAGTTTTTAAAAATATAATAAGATGAGGAGTGATCCTGTTAGCCTGGATTAAGCAAATGTTCTGCTTAGCCCACTTAAAAAAATCGATTTATAATATTTTTTATTTTTTTCTCTATTTACTTATTTATCTAAGTGTATTTAACATGTAAACCATGTTTTACCATTTTTGGATATGTTTATATGCTTTTTTAAGATTTTTAAACATATATCCAAAAATAGTAAAACTTGATTTACATGTTAAATATACTTAAATAAACAAGTGTATAGAGAAAAATAAAAAAGTTATTGTAACTCAACTTTTTGAGGTGTGTTAAGCGAAACATTTGTTTAGCCCGAGCTAACAGGATTATTCCTTAATGAGAATAGATTAAACCCCGATCCAAACCTATCCAACCAAAGTTATATTACAATCCAACCTAAGTTCACCCGTAATATAACTACCTTATATCATAATCATTTACTCATGTTCTTTCATGCAACTACAATTTACTCTCAATTATAACCTCCATGACAACTTTTTACGTTTTGCAGACTACAAATACACCTAAATGGGGTGAAAATGGTTAACATTTGAACTTACAAAAATATATATAATTTCAATATAGTAAATTTTAATTGAAATATTCATGATCAACAATATTAAAAAATATAATTATAAAAAACTTCGTGCATTTGCACTTACTATGATTAGAATGATTTTTTATATGATATGCATATACCATAAATTATATTACGAATCTAATTGAAATATTTTTATATTATGCAAATATCTATAGAAGAGAAAATCATGAATGAATTAAATCTAAAAAGAATAAAAAATTGAATCCAATGGGTATATATTGCACCCGTTTTCATGGGAGCAAAACACTCTATAGAACATTATTTCTGTATATAAGAATAATTTCTTTATAGAACATTATTTCTGTATGGAAGAATAATTTTATAAGGAAAATTTTACAGGACTGCGATTAGACCTGCTATGCTTTATAGGGCAGAATGTTGGGCAGTTAAAGAACAACATATACAAAAAATGAGCGTAGCGGAAATGAGAATGTTAAGGTGAATGAGTGGTAAAACAAGAAAAGATAAAATTATGAATGAAATAATCCGAGAAAACTTAAAAGTGAGACCAATTTGTAATAAAATGAGAGAAAATAAATTAAGATAGTTTGGTCATGTTAAAAGGAGACCTGAAATAACACCGGTTAGGAAAACAGAGTCTATCCAAGTAGAAGGTGATAAGAGAATGGGAGGAAGACCCAAAAAAACATGAATAGAAGTAATTAAATAAGATTTAAAAATATTATAAATTACAGAGAATTTAGTCTTAAATTGCCAAGAACGACGTAACAGAATCCATGCAGCCGACCCCACCTAAGTGGGAAATGGCCGATGATGATGATAATGATAATGAATAATTTTATTAATGAAAATAGATCAAGACAAATTCCGCCTAAATCGGGCTAAAATGATGGCAGCACCTGCATAATTGAACATATGCACTACCATTTGGGGTTGAAATATAATTTGGTTACCTAATACCCCGTCTCGACGAAATTATTTTCAAAAATACATCCACTAATCATGGCAAAATTTCAACCCTTTCAATTTTTTTTAAAAAATATTATTCCTACATTAAGCAAATTGAAGTAGGATTGATCAGGTCTAGGTTGAAACTAATCTAATTTAAACTACTAAGTGACTCAGGAACAAACTAATAAGACTAAATCTCCACTTAGATTTGGATTTTGATCAAGAATCATCCACCCATTACAAACAGAATTCGTGACAGAATATTGAGTCCAGCAGCTGAGCAGCTGAAGAACCTTAAGCTCTGTAGCAAACCTCCCCATCACACACCCACGCATCCTCGGATCGCTGTTTAAGCACCCCTCCATCTCCATTTTCATAACCACCCACCTTATCCTCACCTCCTTCCTCTTTGAGATCAAAATCACATTCCTCACAGCAATATGCCCAACTTTGAATCCCCTGATCGCAGCTGTCACATTGGTAAGATTTGTGGCGCAGAAGAAGAAGCTCGTGCTCTTCATGGAGAGGATGGTGTGACAACTTTCTAGGCCACCCCTTCGCCATCTCCTCATCCTTAGCTTCCGTTGCCCTTACCTGCTCCTCGCCGAACGGATATACAGCCGAGCCGTAGGCCGTGATCAGCTCCTTAGCATCTTCGGCTATGGTCCTGCCGGCAGGGCCGATCGCGATGAGCCTGGGTGTCCTATGTACCTTGAAGTAACGGCGCAGGGACTGCTTCCTGTCGTCCCCATAGGGCAGAGCCAGCTATGGCATTTGCTCAAACATCTCGTTGTAGAAGGCTTGCTCATGGTCGCAGGATACGAAGATCACTTCAAAGACACTATCTTTAGCTTTAGGTTTTACGTTGTGATAGGCTTCAATCAGCTTCGGCGAGTTAAAAGCGTTACAGGATGGGCAAGTCTTCGCTGAGAAGTAGAGGAGGACGTGCTTTCGTACAAGATCAGCCACCGTAACCTGGAGACATGGAAAA
Organism: Annona cherimola; assembly: GCA_030490835.1. Taxonomy (NCBI): domain Eukaryota; kingdom Viridiplantae; phylum Streptophyta; class Magnoliopsida; order Magnoliales; family Annonaceae; genus Annona; species Annona cherimola. The sequence continues at coordinate 120,555,081 of CM059972.1, read as the reverse complement.
ACAGGGGATTCATTTGTGCAGCTAGGAATCCTATTTCCACGCACACACAGACAAGAAAGAATTGAAGAGTAACAGGCAGAGATTAAAGAAAAGTTCTAGAATCCATGCAAGATTGATTGATTGAAGAAGAAATATTAGGAGACAAACCAGTATCGGTAGTACCTTCAACCCGTATTTGCTAATTACAAAATCTAATCCCCCAGAAACAAGAAATGATTCCAAGGTCTGCGATTCATTCCTCGCCTTCACATTCTCTACAAGTTCGGCCATCTTCTCCTGTGTGAATGGGTATGCTCCAATTCCATGATCATCAATCACGTCGAAAGCATTGGACAGCAATGTCTTTCCAACTGTCCCAATCACAGACAAGGTGGGAATCATATGCAGATCGAAGTAGCCAACGAGCCTCTCTGCTCTTGTCGTCGAAGGGCAATGCAAGCCATGGCATCTTTTTAAAGCTTTCGTTGAAGGATTGCTCGTCTTCGTGGAGAGCTATCAGCACAATCTCGAAATTCTCCCCTCTCCTCTTCAACTCCTCGTAGATTTCTATTAGCTTGGGGGTGAATTCGCTGCATGAGCTGAATGTGCCCGACCACAAATAGAGGCCAACCATCTTACCTTCGTTCTGAAACTAGCACCTGAAGTGCAATGAGTTAAGTGAGAATAACTTCTCATTTAATACCTTATTATGGACTTTTCCTATCTTAGTCTTTCGGTAAGAGTTTGTAATGCTTGAGTTTCAAAAACAGCACACTGATTTGGGCTGGGGGCCAAGATTCTTCACACGATTCACATGAAAGAATGGAAATCTATTGATTTGCGTTGAGGGTCTGTCTGATGTATGAAATAAAAAAATCTTCGTTATTTTCTACACAGCTTTTATTAAGATTTAACATTTTAAATATCTAATGACTATTCTTTAATTATTATCTACATATTTCAATTTTGTTCATATTTTTATATACAACTTTCTTATCTATTCTATGCCTATCCATAACTTAAATTAGGATGCAGGATATAAAAGGTGTTAGTGTGTATTAAGAAAAATTGTATCAGAAAATATAAAAATAAGTTGTTATTTTTTAAAAATGAGAAAAATATTTTTGAGCTCGTCCCTTCCCATCAAGTTGTGATCAAGTGTTCTTTTTACTTGTAATCATTACCCTATCATATTAGAGTCACTTGCTCTTAAAAAAAAAAAAAATTTCCCCTTTGTACATGTTTACAGTTATTGCTATTATTACTTCCGTCAAATCATATTCTATCGCATTATTGTCTTTTTCTTATTAACCATTTCTTTCTGTCTATTCTTAAAAAGCGAGGCATATAACAGACCGATCACTCCTCTTATAGTCTAATCTAGCGATAGAGAATTCAGTAACAAAGAAAAGAAAAATCTTCAAGAATGTTGACGACGGAACTAATAGAAAGTATTGAAAAAACCACCGTCCATGGGCACATTCACCTTGTTTCCATCATTGGAAATTAGTGGGGAAACCAGCACAGCTCTTAAGTCTGATTCTTCTTGGCAGCCTCCTCTTCCTCCTCGAGCTCAGCCAGTCTCTTCTTGGTGAATGGATAGCCATCTGCTCCATACCTGCCCAGGATCCAAACTCCCTGATCGCCACCGGTCACCACTTTCCCCTTTCCATCAAGAACGACCACGTGGGGGAGCTCGCCTACCCCAGAAAGCGCCTTCAACTGATTGCTGCGACCAGCAGCTGCTGATGAATCTGAAAATAGGAGGGCCAGCCATGACATTTTGGAGAAGTGGAGATTGAAGGATTCCTCATCTTCGTCTCCCGAGACAAAGATCACTTCAAAGTCGCCTATATCAGCTCTGGCCTCGTATATCTCCAACAAGATCGGTGTGAAGAGCTGACATGCAACGCTGCTCGAGGCTGAGAAATAGAGAGCCAGAAGCTTGCCATCTAAATCAGAGATTTCCGCCTCAAAGATTTTTGCAAAAACCCAAATGAGATGACCAAACTACAAATACCAGAATCCCCCAGGAGAGCGATATATATCATATATGCGTAGACAAGTGCATGAAGATGAAAACTATGATATGACCAACGCTCTTGCTGGAGGGACTGGGCCACAAGTAGGGGCTGAGGAGGAGCTACAACAAGTGCGGGATGGAGAGCAAGTGCGGGATGGAGAGTTGCTTCCGCAAACGATTAATCAATGGCGCACACTCAGGCCACGTGGGCAACTTAGGCCGTCGGGAGAGGCTGGACCTATGATGGAGGGCAGCTAACGACTTCTGCCAGGCCGTGCAGATCCGTGCATGTTAGTTAGAAGGATCGTGTCCAGGCTGCATATAAAAGCTTGTCTGTTATTTTTTCTGAGTAGATGAATTTACACATTTTCTTGTATTCCAAGAATCCGGAAATGTTCCCTCCGATAAGAGGAACCCCGCTTGAATCGGATTAAGCGATCAGCGGGAATCGATCCAGATATAAATTGCTCAGCATAAGTTATTTCTTATCATTGGTATCAGAGCTCAGGGAAGTAGCGAACTGGCGTGGAGCGATAGACGTTCGTGCTCAGTGATACGCACTCCACACAGAGCATCGAGGTTTTCGCTGGAGAAGGGTGAAACCATGTTCAGCAGTAGAAATTCGTCGGGTGAGTTAGGGAATCAAGAAGATGACGTGCGTTTCTCAAAGTTGGAGCGTGAGGTGTGGTGCATGGGGCGAGATGTGACCAATCTGAGCCAACAATCCAAAGAACTGCAAACAGGTATGAGCATCATACTCGATCCTCGTCGAAACAAACAAAAATCATGGGAGATTCTTGATGCTGGCAAGAAAACGCTTAGGCTTTCACACTGGCAGGTAGGAGCCAGGAAAGATAGGTCGGTAACACCACCTCCCAAGAATCATTATCGGCAGGGGCGACATAAAATAGAGCGATCCCAAGCGCCACCGACTCAACCGTATGTAATCCAACACGAGCCGTTGGAATTCCCATTGTTTTCATCGGGTGATCCGAATGCATGGTTGCTTAAGGCTCGGATCTATTTCAAGCTCGCAAATACTCCAGAGGAGTTATGGGTACAGATCGCTTGTGACCACTTGGAGCAGGAGGCACTCGAATGGTTTTATGAGGCCCACAGGGGTCGACGGGTAAATTCATGGAGGAGGTTTCGCAAGGCCATCCTACTTCGATTTGGAGAGGACAATTCGGCTCTTGAGTCGCCAGATGTTAGGCTTGAAAAGGGTGGCGATCACTGCTATGGAAGGCAGTACAGAAAAAAACCATCGCCTATGCCTACAAGAGCGACAATGAGTCACATGGGTAAGGCCAAAGACGAGGATAAGGTGGATTCCCTACTCGCATTGGTTACACCTATCGAGATGGAAAAGCAATCGACGGAAAAACATTTGATTTTGGAATGGTCTAAGAAATTTCATCAGCCACTGCAGGAGGAGGGTAGGCTACCGTCATTATCAAGTGAAGTGGAGGAACAGCCAAAGGAAGAGGATGGCGCAAAAGATCAGGGGGAGAACTCAAGTGGCAATTCTGCCAACACCCTTCCTCGGCTTCTCACCTTGTTTGGCTCCAAACACACGAGTCGAGTTCAACCTCTCAACTGCACAACTCTTAGGGGCGGGCATGGGAGGCTGCAGCTTCCTCGGCAAGAAGGAAAGGGCGAGCAAATACTGTTCTCAGCAAAGGCTCTTAGATTTGGCAAAATCCCGTGGGGTTCTGCTCGTGTTTCAACTAATAAGAATACACTAGCTCTTCCTAGATCGGTACTACCAAGTGACAACAAAGATGACTTCGGTGGTTCCGTATATCATCTTCTTCCTTCGGCACTCACGAGAATCATGTATCGACTGGCTAACAAGAAAAAGATGGATGAGATTCATTCGGTGCAGCAACGCCAGCCATGCATAGGATGGGATCCAGGAGAAAATGCAAGGCAAGTGAGAATGAAATGGTCACGACAAATTTGGGATCCGGGAGGGGTGTCGGATTCAGCCATTTCTGACACAATGATCTGTTCTTGTTGTCTTCCGATGATCTTCTCCCCCTCAAGAACAGAGAATTTGGTGGCTCCAATCGGATTGGATGGGACCTCTTCGCGAAGGGGCTTCTCCTATAAGCCACAGAAACGCGTAGGAGGGAAATCCAACAGGGCCGAATTTTCGGGTTCAGTCAATGCTGATCGGTCACATGCTTCACTCGTGCACAGCACTTTCCTGCGGGGAAGAATGTTGGGACGCAATAATACTCCAGCTGCAGTAATCAAATTCAAGTTCGAGTTGTTTGTAGATGACATTAGAGACGACGACTGCATGTGTCCACTGGTTTGCACGACTATAATCTCTCGGTGGTTGAGCATAGAACCTAGAGGACCAGGTTCTTCAGCCCGGCGGGAATGATATGACCAACGCTCTTGCTGGAGGGACTGGGCCACAAGTAGGGGCTGAGGAGGAGCTACAACAAGTGCGGGATGGAGAGCAAGTGCGGGACGGAGAGTTGCTTCCGCAAACGATTAATCAATGGCGCACACTCAGGCCACGTGGGCAACTTAGGCCGTCGGGAGAGGCTGGACCTATGATGGAGGGCAGCTAACGACTTCTGCCAGGCCGTGCAGATCCGTGCATGTTAGTTAGAAGGATCGTGTCCAGGCTGCATATAAAAGCTTGTCTGTTATTTTTTCTGAGTAGATGAATTTACACATTTTCTTGTATTCCAAGAATCCGGAAATGTTCCCTCCGATAAGAGGAACCCCGCTTGAATCGGATTAAGCGATCAGCGGGAATCGATCCAGATATAAATTGCTCAGCATAAGTTATTTCTTATCAAACTACTGGAAGATGACCTACATATACCTTGTCACCGTCGCTCCTTACAAGGTAATATTCCTTCTCTCCGGCATAGAGAAGTGATTGAGATCGTATGTGTCGCTGCTATTCTTGCCATTAGCCTTTGCCATCTTCTTCATCCTCTTGCTATATTTTTTCTCCTTAATTCTCTGCCAAGGTCGGGGAATCCGGTCAACTTGTAAACAAAGAGATAAGTGCTTTTTCAAAATAAATTATTTTTATATGAAATTTTTTACTTTTCTTAATCATATTTTTTACATTTTTTTATACAACTACTCTATTTTCCGATTATTTTTACACAACTATCCATACAACTAACTCATCTATTTTAACTTTATTCTTTTGACTACTCATTGTTACCTCTAATATATTATATTATTTTCTCTTATTTTAAAAAATTTTTATACTGAAAACTTTTCCTCAAAAATTTCATTACTTCTCGAACGCATAAATATATATTTTCAATAATTCCTTTTGTATCTAAGAATTTTCTCCAAAATATCTTTTATATTACAGTTAATATATGTAAAATGAGTGATATACTTATGCTAATTTAGAGTTATAGAAGCTTTCTTTTTATGGAAAACATCAATTTTTATCATTTCAATCTTTTATGTATTGTTGCTGATTTTTCAGAAGTTATGCAACCCGATATTAATTTTATTTTCCCTAGTATAATATTGATCAGTTCACTTATGTGTTATCAGCAGTTGTTAATGGATCCTGGATATGGGAAGAATTTTAATAAAATATTTATTAATATGAGAGGAATTAGGGTATTATGGTGAAAATTAGGGGGCACATATAGAAATTTCCGTTTTTTTCCTCAGAAACGTAATGGATAGTATTAGCCAGCTACTATATTTTTTTGTTGGTCAGAGCATTATACAAAATTTAAATATGGCTTACACTCCATTCATATGGAAAATCAGTTAAATCGGACAATCATCCGCTGAGGTCACGACTCACCATAGGCGAAAATTCCTTAATTGGAAATGTAAGTGAAAAGTGAAAAAAAAAAATAGAATTGTGAGAGTAATGTGATATTATAGAAGTCTAGGGAGAATAAATAGTGCGGCTGTATAAAAAATGATAGGAATATAATGATAAAATAAAAATAAGATAGTTAAAATATGTAAAATGATTGAAATGCATTAGAATTGGGTTTTCTCTTCTTCTCTCTTCTTTACTTTTTCAAAGGTCTCCTAAATGGTAGATAAGAAAGTGAATGTAATAGGGATAAAATAGGAATAAATAGATCTATTATATAAAAGATAACTAAAATATAAAAATAAAAATGAAATAATATAGTTAAATGAATGAAATGCTTTGAGAATTGGGCTTCCTTCTCTACCTTCCCTTCCTTACTTTTCAAATGTCACCTTAGTTTGACACTATAAAATATTGGAGCATTAATTTTTGGATCTATCAACAGATTGATACCAGACCAAAAGTGGATTTGATTTTGTTTGCAGTGAATTGATAATTAGAATATTATTAAATTTTGAGTATTATTAGTCACTGCACGAATAGATGAAATAACAGACATGTCATTGATAGTGAACACGATTTAATCTATCGAGAGATAATAGCTTCCGGCTTTTATAATCCAACTCAAATGATCAAAGGGGAAAAAATGGTCCAGCTACAAATTGAGAGATGATGACCTAATACATGGAAAGACAAAATATGAATTTCGCCACATGCATATGTATGAAACAATTCCTAAAACATATTGCATTTTAACACCATGGGTAACTCTTAACATGATTAGCATGTTGGACGAATATTTTGGACCGCCCAAATTGTACCAATGATATCAAATAAAATATTTTTAATCAAGTGGCAAGAATACAAAGATGCTTAAAATTATACAGTTAATACGCAAAAGGTAAGAATCCCATGAACACATAATCTATAAATGAGATTCCGAGATATGCGAATCATTAAATACTTACTGCAAAATCTGATGCTATTTATATAATATCTTGACTATTTTTTATTGGCACATATTTAAAGTACTTTTTTTATTTTGTCTTAATGGATTTTAATCAGAAGTAGGATATAGAGCTCCCAATACAAATGAGAGACATGCACTCCTCCTAGATAAAATAGGAAAAAGTTCCTCAAAAACTCATACTCTGGTTAGCTGGGACGTAAGTCCAGATAAAAAATAATAGACAGGACATAAGCCCACTTGAGCGTTTGTGCCGCTGCTGCCGTGGGCTTATATCTTGACTATTCTATGTAACTTTCGTGTGACCCCTTTAACGTCTGCGGGGCAGTGTTGGCTAAGTATCTTGGTATATATTATTTGCAAATGATATTCTTCTCACAGATGAAGTTAAAAGAAGGAGTATATTTCAAATTGAATAAGTGAAAAGATATTTAAAATTTAATGGTTTTAGAATTAGTCATGCAAAAATTAAATTTATGAGATGTAATTTTAATAATAGTGAGCATTTGGATAAAGAATCAATTAAGATCTCAGATCAAGTAGTAACAAAACTAATCATTTCTAATATTAATGAAGTATTTATGATCAATAGCTTAAGAGAACGGAGAAATTTAAAAAAATATAATACATAGAATTTAAGCAATATAGAAAAAATGGTGAAATGCGTGAGAAATTTCATATGATTATTGAGTCCCAATTAAATTAAAAGAAATTTTTTATACAATGGATTCGATCATTGGCAACCTCCTCGGTGCGGAATTGCAGACAATGGAAATTTCGAGAGAGGCTATAAAGAAGATTAAGCCAGGTGTGGAGGCGGCTATCCTCTGCTCCGTCTAGACATCTAAAACTATAACCGGGAACTCTTCAAAGCCATGATGCGGCATCTGTGGAGGACGAAAGGAACATTCCAGTTCTTGGAGGTGGGGGAGAACCTATTCAGGGTCTCGTTCTCGGACTTATGTGATAGGGATAGGGTTCTAGAAGGGCGCCCGTGGCTGTTTGAGCGCAACTTGGTCCTCCTTGCAGAGCTAAAAGAGGAAACAGAGCTCGCTCACCTGGTGCTTGTCAAAACGCCGCTGTGGGTTCATGTAGCGGGAATCCCCTACATTGTGGACAAAAATTCTGGGAACTAGCATTGGGAATTCGTTTGATGAAGTGGAGACAGTTGTGGCCACTGAATCGGAACTAAAGATCAGAGTCTTGGTAGATTGCAGAGAGCCATTGAGAAGAGGAATTTTTATTCAAGTTGGTGCGCAACAGAGGAAGTGGGTTAGCTTCCAGTATGACAAACTACCTATTTTCTGCTATTTCTGTGGTGTTATGGGACACTCTTTCAAAGATTGCACCATTGTGCCTAAGGAGAAGAGGGCGTTGGCTAAAGCTGATTTACCATATGGTAGTGGGTTGAAAGTGGGGGCAAGACCAATGCGTCTTCGTGTTGAGAAGGAGCACAGGAACGGGGTGAACCCGGTGAGGTATGTAGGTGATCAACCTCTCTCTAACAGGTTCCCACCAGTGTCGGGGATGGAGCGAGGAGACGGGATGGAGTTTAGGCCTTGGCCTAAGCTAGGAAGCAGTAGTGTCAAAGGGGGACAACTCTCCGTCCCCGCAGAACCCAGTCTCCAGCAGCAACAGCAGTCCTCTGATGCATCGTGCTTCCAAATGAGGGCGACAGGATAGGAGGGGTTGAGGGACGTCATGCTGGACGGGAGAGGACTGGCGGGCAGCAGCGCTGTTGGGAGTGGAAAGGGTGATAGCAGCGCTCTTGGGGAGAAGAGCAAGTTGGTGGGGCACACTGGTCAATTTGGCTCTGTTGGGATTGACGCAGGATCCGCAAGCTCAACTATCAGCAACATGCAAACCAGTCCACCTAAACAACGGATAGTGGATAGTGTGCGGGGTGCAGTTGGGGGACAGCCCTCTGAGCAGGTCAAGGTGTGCGTGGAGAGTAGTTCTCTCGATGTAGGGATGGGGACAACAATGTGTGAAGGAAGCATTTGGGTAACTACAGGGGCCGAGGACCTTGAGGGGCAAGGGGGAGAGGGAGGTGTTGCAAGCGCCATGGGGGAGGCACAGGGGACTATCTCTTCTTATCAGGACTGTCCAACTGAGGAAGATGCCTCACCTGAAGCTCTAATGTCCAGTGGGGGGAACTTCCAAGGAGATTCAAAGGGAGGTGAAAACGGAAAGCAAGGCAAGTGGAGGGGTCGGGAGCCCTTTGCCTGAATGGAGGGGAAGGTGGGATTAAGGTGAAGAGGGGACTGACAGAGGACCCAGACAAAGTGCATCCCACACTGAAACGGATGAAGGGGCTCGAGAATGAGGGGAGTATGTGGGTGGTGGTTGAGGGGGGACCCTAGCCTCGCCTCTCCTAAAATGACAATCATTGGCTGGAATTGTCGTGGGCTTGGGAACCCATGTGCAATTCGATGTCTCCTTCACCTGGTCAGGAAATAAGATCTCAAACTAGTCTTCCTCAATGAAACGAAACGTAATACTAAGGAGATGGAGGGGATTAGACACAAGTTAAAGTTCGATTGCTGCTTTACAGTTGAGCCGAATGTGATAAGGGGTGGTCTGGCCCTTTTGTGGAACAATCAGGACCTAGCAAACATCCAAAGCTTCTCCAACCACCATATCGACGTTGCTTTTCAGGATTGGCAATTCACGGGCTTTTATGGTTGTTCGCAATCTTACCGCAAGTGCACGGGTCGTAGATTGTAGTATATAAATTATCGTTCCACAGGGAATTCAGGACTGTAAATTTTGCTTTTAAATATTTTTGTGTTGATTATGGAGAGAATATTGCAAATAAAATAGATAAGTGGAAGAAAATTTAAGAAAAGAAATTAATGAAATGGGAAGAGAAATTTGCAAATTTTAATGAGAAGATGAAAACGAGAGTGTGGGTATCTAGGGTCTAGGATTTTACATACGTATTTTGCAATTGGTAGTGGTATAAATATTTAATTTGGATATTATTTGTTAAAGGAGAACAAACCCTATTTTATCCTTGCACCTTCTCTCGAAACCTACAAAGCGTATCCCAATTTTCTTAATCACCTATTCTCATGGGATTAAGTTAATTAGAATCCATTAAGATTTGTGGTTTGTTCATGGAATTTCCTCAAGGTTATCATGCCTATTTTCATGGTCTTAGATTTCCGGGTTTAATATCTTGACTATCGTATATTAGGCTTCCACATCTCGGTTCCATCACCTAATATATGGAATCATGCAAAAGTACGGGCCCATATACAAAGCAAGCTTAAAAATCACAAGATATTAAATTAACAAAAAAATATCCATCATAAATAAATTAAAAATCCGCACCACATTGCATTATACGCATGTTACGTCCTAAACCCCAGATTTTAAGGTTTAGCCAAGCATGTTCAAGTTCAAAATAAAATTTACATTACAATCCATCTTAAACAAGTTATCAAAAATTAAACAGAGAAAAGATAGAAAAGCTTATTGTATTGAAGCTCCAATGGTGTGTTGGTTGCTCTACGCAATTCGCCGGTCTATCTTTTGCACGTGCTCTCCACCTTACTCTCCTCTTCTTCTAAAATCCTTGCTCCGAATGATATCTTCTCAAAAATCCGCCGTGGAGCTCTCGGATTTTCTAACTGTAAATCTGCTCTCTCCCCTTCTAGTCAAAATTCCCTTTTTTAAAATATTCTGATGCTGCCCCCCCACACTCCAATCTGCTCCGGAACGCTGCTTTTATAGCCCACACCTCAATTTCTGTGGGCCCCATCTCCATCAATTTCTATGGATAACATGAATGCATTTCACGTGAATTCAGTGAATTCATTCGGCGGACAACATGCTGCTGATCTTGGTGGGGTCTTCATAATTATTCACGTGTCATATGAATGCATTCGGTGGATTTATGGAAGTGGGGTCCAATGCTGTTGACTTTTGAATCGGGTTACATGAATGCATTCGGTGGATGAAAACAAACGTTGCTTTAATGATTGTTATTGCTTGGGGTCCACATTCAATGGGCGGCTTGGATTTTTGCATGATTTGATCTTGTGGGGCCCATTCGGTATAATTTGTTTTCCTGCAAAAAAAAATATATTTAAATTATTAATTGGTAAAAATCATTAAAATAATTTCAAACCCGTTTAATTTCATGGCAACAAATAAAATATAATTTCAAGCCAAAATATTGTGAAAATTTGTTTAAATTGCTTGAAATTAATATTTAATACCCAAATGTTGCAAAATCACATTTTAAACCAAATTTCATATTAATATTAATTAATTACCCACTAATTTGGTATAAAATATCCACAAAATATGTTACCAAATTCTAATTATCAAATACCCCCACACTTGAACTTTTGCTTGTCCTCAAGCAAATATAAAAGAATGGAAGAGCAGATTGAAAATTTTCAAAATCTTGAGCAAAAATTGCATGTTCGGCCTATCATCAGAATAAATGAGAGTCTTAAAGAATTTGAAACATGATACTCATTGAAAATCTTAATCAACAATCCCTTCTCACTTGACTAATACTGCACACCCTCGTTACCTAATTTGTTTTCAATCATTAAGAGTTAAAAACTCCCGCAATAAACTCTTAATTATCAGATATCTTCTCTATTTAATAAGTTATTCAATACACACAATTAATATTTCAAGTGGTAGTAGTGCAGAAATTTTTTTTTTTATTTTTTTATTTTTTTATTTTTTTTTTTATATATATATATATTTTTTTGGCATTTAAATTTCCTCTGCTTGCTCAATTAACCAATTTATAGGATCATAAGGACTTAGTAGGACAATGGTCAGGTGTGACACATGAAATTTGAACCGTCTCTGTATGACTCGAGCTTAATTTTTTTTTTTTTTTTTTTTTTTAAAAGGAAATAATGCTACCCCCCACACTTGGTGCTTTTATTCTTTTTTTAAGCCTGTTCTTATCCTTGGTTTATTTTTTCTTTTTCTTTTTTTTAACCAAGTCCGGCAATAATTTCCCTCACCATATTTCAGGGTATCTGGGAAGTCATTATTTGCATCGCCAAGCGATATTATTTCCTGTTTTCCTCTTTTTTTTTTTTTTTTTTTTTTTTTTTTTTTTTTTTGCTCAGAATACAATTCCAAAGTTGGTTCAGCGATGTGAGAATTGTGGTTTAGGAAAAATTTTAAGTCAGGCTCAAAAGGGGTAAACAACCATTATATTTTTAAAGATAAGCTCATCATGAAAGAAAATTGCCTTAATCATGTCCTTAAATTGGTTAAATGGAGTTTTGGCTTTGAAAATTTCTTCAACCAGAGTAATATATATATATATATATTTTCATTTATATGGGAAAAACTACCTTCTTAAATGATAATTGTGTGTATTAAAATAATTTATAAATTAGAGAGGATTATTCTGATTTTAAAAGAAAACAATATTAGCTCCTAGGTATATCAGTTTCATCAAGTGATTACGGACAAAAAATCTAAGTATTTTCAACAAGTACATGTTCAAAAATAATTTTTAACATCTCATTAAGCTTCAACTTTTCCTCACTCAAAGATGTTGAAATTTCACATATGGTTTGCTTTCAAGGCATTCAAGAGTTCAACGTGGGGTCTAATATAATCTTTTATGCAAGAATTTTTTATTTTTTTTTAAGCAAACATATAAATATTAGGGTAGTGAAAGAAATATTTAGAGAAAATTAATGCAACGCATTCACTCCCACACTTGAAGTTGACATTGTCCTCAATGTAAATCATGCCATAAAAGAGAATTGTAAAATGTTAACTTCCCTGTTTTTGGCGAGTTGAACCGAATTTGCAACCAATGGTGCTTTGTTTTTTTTTTTTTTTTTTTTTTTTGAACCTGAAAATAACTAATAACTCTTAAAATTAAAAAGTATCAAACTTATAAAAAGAAATAAAAAAGAAAATAAGACTAAAACTTCCCTGAAGAAAAATTCGGGTTGCCTCCCAAGAAGCGCTTGGTTTATAGTCTTCAGCCTGACTGCAAATTTTTACTTTTGTGGCATGGTTTCGCAAAAGGAGTGGATGACTCCTATTGGAATGTGATCTCCTGAGAAGTAGGGTTTGAGGCGTTGTCCATTGACTTTGAATGCTCCTGTCTTTTCACTCCAGACTTCGACAGCTCCGTGAGGAAATACTTGTAGTACTTTGAATGGTCCCGACCACCTCGACTTCAATTTTCCTGGAAACAATTTGAAACGAGAATTAAAAAGCAAAACCAAGTCATTGGCTTTAATTACCTTCTGACGAATGTGTTTGTCATGCCAAAATTTTGTTTTCTCCTTGTACATCTTTGAATTTTCATAGGCGTCTAGTCGAATCTCTTCAAGTTCATCGAGTTGTAGTAGGCGCCTTTCTCCTGCAGATTTCATATCAAAATTTAAAAATTTGATTGCCCAGTATGCTTTGTGCTCTAGCTCTACAGGCAAGTGGCATGATTTTCCGTAGACTAGTCGGAAAGGTGTTGTTCCGATGGGAGTCTTGAATGCAGTACGGTATGCCCAAAGAGCATCATCGAGTTGCCTTGACCAATCTCGCCGTGATTGGGATACCGTCTTCTCAAGTATCTGTTTAATCTCGCGATTTGAGATTTCAGCTTGACCACTTGTTTGTGGGTGGTATGGGGTGGTAATTTTGTGTGTGACCCCATATTTCTTGAGCAGTTGCTCCATTTGCTTGTTGCAGAAGTGGCTTCCTCCATCACTTATGATTGCTCGTGGTACACCAAATCTGGTAAAAATGTTACGTTTTAAGAATTTGGTGACCACCTGCAAATCATTTGTTGGAGAAGCAATCGCCTCCACCCATTTAGTTACGTAATCAACTGCCAGAAGGATGTACTGATTGTTGAACGATGATGGAAAAGGTCCCATGAAATCCATGCCCCAGACATCAAATGATTCAACCTCAAGAATGCTTGTGAGTGGCATCTCGTTTCGCCTTGAAATATTTCCTGTTCTTTGGCATCTGTCACAGGTTAGTATAAAAATTCGAGCATCTTTGAACAAAGTGGGCCAGAAAAAACCTGATTGTAAAATTTTTGCTGCTGTTTTGGTGGGACCCATGTGTCCTCCATATGGTGAAGAATGACAATGATGAAGAATGCTTTGGATTTCTTCGTTTGGTACACATCGGCGAATCAAACCGTCGCCGCATCTCTTGTGTAGGTATGGGTCCTCCCATATGTAATATTTCACATCCGCCATGAATTTCTTCTTCTGTTGATAGCTGAAATTGGATGGAATTTCTTTGCAAACCAAATAATTAACAATGTCTCCATACCATGGCATTGATATTTCTTTCATTGAAAGCAAGGATTCATCTGGAAATTCTTCATTAATTTGATCGTTTTTATTTAGATTTGTTTTCTCAGTTGGTGGTAGTCTCGACAAATGATCCGCTACCACATTCTCTGTGCCTCTTTTGTCTCGTATTTCAAGATCAAATTCTTGTAACAGCAAAATCCAGCGAATCAACCTTGGTTTAGCATCCTTCTTAGCAATTAAATAGCGAATGGCTGCATGGTCTGTGTAAACAATCACCTTTGATCCTACAAGATAAGAACGAAATTTATCAATAGCAAAAACAACAGCCAGCAATTCTTTTTCAGTGGTTGCATAATTAACTTGAGCATCATCTAGAGTTTTGCTCGCATAATAAATCACTACTGGCTTGTTGTCCTTCCGTTGACCCAAAACAGCTCCAACCGCATGGTCACTTGCATCGCACATGATTTCAAATGGTAAGCTCCAGTCAGGTGGTTGTATGATTGGTGCGGAGGTCAAGGCCTTTTTCAACCTGCAAAATGAATTTAAACAGTCATTAGAAAAATTAAATTTTACATCTTGATTTAGCAGGTTAGTCAGTGGCTTAGCAATTTTAGAAAAATCTTTAATAAAACGCCGATAGAAGCCAGCATGTCCCAGGAAACTCCGAATTCCCTTGACCGAATTGGGTGGTGGTAATTTTTCAATGACCTCAATTTTTGCTCGATCAACCTCAATACCTCTGCTTGAGACTAAATGTCCTAAAACAATCCCTTCTTGTACCATGAAATGACATTTTTCCCAATTCAACACCAGATTGATTTCTTCGCATCTCTGTAAAACCTTAGATAGGTTAGACAAGCATGATTCAAATGTTGTGCCATAAACAGAAAAATCATCCATAAACACTTCCATTATGTGTTCAATGTAATCAGAAAATATAGCCATCATACAGCGTTGGAAAGTGGCAGGTGCATTACAAAGACCGAAAGGCATGCGTCTGTATGCAAATGTGCCGTATGGACAAGTGAAAGTGGTTTTCTCTTGATCCTGTGGGTGAATAGGAATTTGAAAGTAGCCAGAGTACCCATCTAAATAGCAAAAATAAGAGTGATTGGCAAGTCTTTCAAGCATTTGATCAATGAAAGGCAAGGGAAAATGATCCTTTCGGGTGGCAATGTTTAATTTGCGATAATCAATGCACATTCGCCAACCTGTGACTGTCCTTGTGGGTATAAGTTCATTTTTATCATTTTTTACGACAGTCATACCGCCTTTCTTTGGTACAACATGTACAGGGCTTACCCAACTGCTATCAGAAACGGGGTAGATGATTCCAGCATCTAGAAGTTTTAAAATTTCTTTTTTCACTACTTCTTTCATGTTTGGATTCAGACGCCTCTGAGGTTCAATGCTTGTTTTACAATTTTCTTCCATTAAAATTCTGTGCATGCATAGAGAAGGACTGATACCGGGTAGGTCATTGATGCAGTAACCAATCGCTTTCCTGTGTCTTCTTAGCACACTTAACAATTCATCAGCTTGGAATTCAGAAAGATTTGCATTTATTATGACTGGATAAGTATCGCTTGGGCCAAGAAATGCATACCTGAGATTTTTAGGAAGAGGTTTAAGTTCTACCTTTGGTGCTTCTTCTTTTTTTGTAGATGGAGAAAAATTTAAATCTGCATCCAATTTTTCATCAGCCGGTGAAAGGAAAGGGACTCCATCTAAGAGAGCTGCACAAGCAGACAATTCAGGGTTATTATTTTCAACAGTTACACCCTGAACGATACATACCTCTATCAAGTCATCTTTTTCTTCGACTGGCAAGGTGTCGATGACGTCAACCCGCAGGCAAGAGTTATCGGTTGACAGTTGCTTTGTTGCCTCAGAAAGGTTGAATTCGATCTGTTCATCTCCAACCGTTAGTGAAAATCGGCCATTCTTGACGTCGATGATTGCTCCAGCAGTGGCTAAGAAAGGTCGCCCAAGAATGATCGGAATTTGGCGATCCTCATCCATGTCGAGGACTACAAAGTCGACTGGGATGAAGAGTTTGCCAACTTTCAAAGGTACATCTTCAAGGATGCCGACTGGAAATTTAATTGATCGGTCGGCCAGTTGGAGAGACATAGATGTTGGTTTTGGATCACCCATGTTCAGTTTTTTACAAATTGAAAGTGGGATTAGACTTACACTTGCTCCGAGATCACATAGTGCTTTGCTGATTTGCACATTTCCAAGAGCACATGGGATGGAAAAGCTTCCAGGGTCTTTTAGCTTCTCAGGTAACTTGTTCTGTAAAATGGCACTGCATCCTTCAGTAAGAGAAATAGTTCCGTACTCCTCGAGTTTTCTTTTGTTGGATAGCATATCCTTGAGAAATTTTGCATAAGCCGGCATCTGAGAAAGCATGTCTATGAAGGGCACATTTATAGACAAATTTTTGAGAGTTGAGACAAACTTCTCGAACTGCTTTTGAAGCTTAGCCTGTCTTTGCCTTTGTGGAAAGGGGAGAGGAGGCTGGTAAGGAGGTGGTGGTACATAAGATTTTTCCACCACTGGTTCTGGTTGTTGCTCCTCCCCCTGCTTCTCTTTCTGCTCAACCCTCTTTTCTGTGACCCTAACAGGTGGATCAAGCTGTTTTCCACTTCGCAAGGTAACTGCCTGCACCTGCTCCCTAGGATTTACTTCGGGTTGGCTAGGGAGTTTGCCCTGGTTTCTTTGAGATGAGGCTGTGGCATTTTGTGCAATTTGATTTTCAAGCAATTTGATGTGGGTTTGCATTTGGTCCATTCTTTCATCATTTTTCTTGAGCATTAGAATGATATTTTCGAGCATGGACTCGGCGGGTTGTGCTTGAGGTGGTGCTGGTAAGGCTTGTTGGGTTTGAAATGAAGGAGGGTTCAATGGCTTTCTAAGGAAACCAGGTGGCTTATTATTTTGAGCAAAATTTTGGGTATTAGACTGGTTTGCCCAAGAAAAATTTGGATGATTCCTCCATCCGGGGTTGTAAGTATTGGAATAGGGGTTACCATATGCGCGAGCGTCATATTGGTTGTTGATTGCATTAGCTTGCTCCCCCGTGGTGTCTTTAATGGCGAAACTACACTCAGATGTGTAGTGTGAGGCTCCACAAATTTCACATGAGCTGTGCCCAGAAGAAGATGCATGCAAATCTTTGGATTCCTGCCTCTTTTGCTGCAAAATTTTATCAAGTTTATCATGTATAGCATGCATAGATTCAATATCATAGACATTTCCTCGCCGAGAGGTTCCTCTGACATCGCCATATTGAGAATCATAAAGAGCTAGGTCATCGAGGAGTTTGAGGGCCTCCTCGTCAGTGAGTCGCATGAATCGGCCACCAGCGGCTGAGTTGACGGCGCTTCGGCTGGGTCGATCGAGTCCATTGAAAAAGTTTTCAATAATATCTCCTTGCGAGATACCATGATGAGGGCACTTGCGTTGTAGGTCTTTCATTCTTTCCCACGCATCATATAAGGATTCGCCATCTTTTTGGACAAACTGATTAATCTCGTCTTTGATTTTCCTGGTTTTATTTGGTGGAAAGAACTTTTCCAGGAATGTTGTAGATAGTTCATCCCATGTATTGAATGTGTCAGGTGGCATAGAATAAAACCATTCGCTTGCCCTGTCTCGAAGAGAAAATGGAAAAAGCTGCAAGCGAATTACCTCGCGTGGAATGTTTTGCACTCTACTTGTGTTGCATAATTGCAGGAATTTTGTGATGTGTACATTTGGATTTTCAGAAGGGAGTCCTGCAAATTGGTCCTGTTGAACCATCCGGATGAGACCAGGATTTAGTTCAAAATTTCTCCCATCAATATCTAGTTCAACAATGCAAGATCGAAATCCACGAGGGTTCGGGCGGTTCCGATCACTAAGTGTCATCTTTCTGGGAGGAGCATTGTTCTCAACTTGGCCCTCTTCTTGCTCTTGATGTTGCGGATTTGGGTTGTTATGATCTGCCATAGTATTTTGAGAATTTTGTTGTTGTTGATATTCTCGAATCCTTCTCCTATAAAAACGTTCAATTTCAGGATCAGCAACAAGGAGTTCTTCAGCTAGTTGTTTTGCAGAACTGCGAGTATGCGAGTGCATAAAAATTAACTAGCTAATTTAAAATGAATAAAAATCAAGAAAGTATCTAAAGACAAAATTTAAAGCACGCCGAAATTCCCCGGCAACGGCGCCAAAATACTTGTTCGCAATCTTACCGCAAGTGCACGGGTCGTAGATTGTAGTATATAAATTATCGTTCCACAGGGAATTCAGGACTGTAAATTTTGCTTTTAAATATTTTTGTGTTGATTATGGAGAGAATATTGCAAATAAAATAGATAAGTGGAAGAAAATTTAGGAAAAGAAATTAATGAAATGGGAAGAGAAATTTGCAAATTTTAATGAGAAGATGAAAACGAGAGTGTGGGTATCTAGGGTCTAGGATTTTACATACGTATTTTGCAATTGGTAGTGGTATAAATATTTAATTTGGATATTATTTGTTAAAGGAGAACAAACCCTATTTTATCCTTGCACCTTCTCTCGAAACCTACAAAGCGTATCCCAATTTTCTTAATCACCTATTCTCATGGGATTAAGTTAATTAGAATCCATTAAGATTTGTGGTTTGTTCATGGAATTTCCTCAAGGTTATCATGCCTATTTTCATGGTCTTAGATTTCCGGGTTTAATATCTTGACTATCGTATATTAGGCTTCCACATCTCGGTTCCATCACCTAATATATGGAATCATGCAAAAGTACGGGCCCATATACAAAGCAAGTTTAAAAATCACAAGATATTAAATTAACAAAAAAATATCCATCATAAATAAATTAAAAATCCGCACCACATTGCATTATACGCATGCTACGTCCTAAACCCCAGATTTTAAGGTTTAGCCAAGCATGTTCAAGTTCAAAATAAAATTTACATTACAATCCATCTTAAACAAGTTATCAAAAATTAAACAGAGAAAAGATAGAAAAGCTTATTGTATTGAAGCTCCAATGGTGTGTTGGTTGCTCCACGCAATTCGTCGGTCTGTCTTTTGCACGTGCTCTCCACCTTACTCTCCTCTTCTTCTAAAATCCTTGCTCCGAATGATATCTTCTAAAAAATCCGCCGTGGAGCTCTCGGATTTTCTAACTGTAAATCTGCTCTCTCCCCTTCTAGTCAAAATTCCCTTTTTTAAAATATTCTGATGCTGCTCCCCACACTCCAATCTGCTCCGGAACGCTGCTTTTATAGCCCACACCTCAATTTCTGTGGGCCCCATCTCCATCAATTTCTATGGATAACATGAATGCATTTCACGTGAATTCAGTGAATTCATTCGGCGGACAACATGCTGCTGATCTTGGTGGGGTCTTCATAATTATTCACGTGTCATATGAATGCATTCGGTGGATTTATGGAAGTGGGGTCCAATGCTGTTGACTTTTGAATCGGGTTACATGAATGCATTCGGTGGATGAAAACAAACGTTGCTTTAATGATTGTTATTGCTTGGGGTCCACATTCAATGGGCGGCTTGGATTTTTGCATGATTTGATCTTGTGGGGCCCATTCGGTATAATTTGTTTTCCTGCAAAAAAAAAAATATTTAAATTATTAATTGGCAAAAATCATTAAAATAATTTCAAACCCGTTTAATTTCATGGCAACAAATAAAATATAATTTCAAGCCAAAATATTGTGAAAATTTGTTTAAATTGCTTGAAATTAATATTTAATACCCAAATGTTGCAAAATCACATTTTAAACCAAATTTCATATTAATATTAATTAATTACCCACCAATTTGGTATAAAATATCCACAAAATATGTTACCAAATTCTAATTATCAATGGTCACCTGGATGCTAACTGTCGTCATTGAAGTTGGAATACTTTCATCCAGCTGTGTGAGCAGAGTTACACCCCGTGGCTAGTTATGAGTGATTTCAACGAAGTTATGGGACCAACTGAATATCTAAGCCAGAGGACACGGGCACAGGGCCAGATGGATCTTTTTTGTGGGACGGTGGATTGTTGTAATTTGATTGATCTGGGGTTTGTAAGACCAACTATGACTTGGAGTAATAATCGTCGTGGTGTTCAAAGGGTGGAGGCGAGATTAGACAGGGGGCTCTCAACTCCCAATTGGCTAACTCGTTTCCCGTTTGCAAAGGCGTTCCATGTTCCGGCCTCAACATCTGATCACTGTCAACTCTTATTGATCCTGGACCCAAGGGAGTTTAGATATGAGTTGTTCTGGGCAAGAGATAGAGAGGCCCACCGCATTGTTCATCACGCCTGGTCCACACAGCCTCTTGGGGACATGTCTATATCAGAAATGCTCGGGCGGAAGATCCAGGTGTGCAGCAGGGATCTCTCAAGATGGAATAAGACGAAAAGAGGCAACCTTAGGCGTGATATTGATTGGAAACAGAAGGAGCTTGCTTCCCTCTCGAATCAAAGCCCCGCGGACAGCAGGGATGCAGCTGTGAAGGACTTAAAATTTCACATCAACCTTCTCCTAGAAGATGAGGAACAACTATGGAGGCAACGTGCTAAAACCCATTGGCTTCATGAGGGGGACAGAAACACGGGGTTCTTTCACTGGATGGCTTCTAATTGCCGGAGGGCAAATTGTATCGATGCTCTGTAAGACACTGATGGTAATTGGGTCCGAGACCAAGATAAGAGTTAGATATAGCGGTAGCCCATTTCTTGTCATTGTACTCCTCCTCGGGTCCGACTGACGTTGACTGGGTTACTGACCTTATAACCAGAAAGGTTTTTGAAGAGCAGAGGCGGGCTATGATTAAGCCTCTCCAATTTTATGAGGTTGAGAAAGCCGTGAAAGCAATGAGCCCAACTAAAGCCCCGGGACCGGACGGGATGTCAGCGGGCTTCTTCCGTACACACTGGTCAATGGTGGGTCAGGATGTGTTTAAATGGTGCAAAGCATTTATAGAGGAGCATGACCCGTCAATGCTTGAGGGTCATCTGCGTGGTTTGAATGCCACCACCCTGATCTTGATCCCAAAGAAGGCCGACGCTCAAGACTTATCCCATTATCGCCCTATAAGCCTATGCAATGTTGCTTATAAAATTTTGGCTAAGGTTTTGACTAATAGACTCAAAGTGTTGCTTGTGGACATCATCGGCGAGCAGCAGAGTGCATTTGTCCCAGGACGGTTAATCACTGATAACATGTTGGTTGCCTATGAAGTCATTCACTCTCTTAGGAGGCGTAGGGGGGAAGAGGCAGGAGGTCGCCATTAAACTCGATATGTCAAAGGCATATGACAGAGTGGAGTGGAATTTTTTGAAGCAAATCATGGTAGCGATGAACTTCAGCCCGAAATGGATCAACTGAATCATGAGTTGCTTATCAACGGTGCAGTATAGGGTCAATATCAATGGTTTCAAATCCGGCTATTTCCATCCATCTAGGGGCCTAAGGCAAGGGGATCCACTCTCCCCATACCTGTTCATTTTGTGTGACGAGGGACTCTCAGCGCTTATATCAAATGCTATTGCCCAAGGTGGTATACATGGAATAAAACTCAACCCGTGCGGGCCTCCACTCACTCACCTTCTATTTGCGGATGATGCCCTCATTTTTCTTTGGGCTACGGATCATGACATCAGGAGTTTTTTGAACATTTTACAGGTCTACTCGGACTCGTCGGGCCAAGTAGTTAATGTGGATAAAACTGCGGTTTTCTTCAGCTCTAATATGGACTGCACTACAAAGCGGGATGTAACCCAACTGCTGGGATCAAGGGGTAATGAGCTCCAACACTACCTTGGTCTCCCAGCATGGCTGGGTAAAGCCAAGAAGGGGCTGTTTAAGAACCTTAAAGAGTGTATCTGGCAAAGAGTACAAGGGTGGAAGGGTAGACTCCTCTCATGGGGTGGTAAGGAGCTCTTGATTAAGGCAGTTGCTCAGGCCATCCCGTCATACACGATGAGTATATTTCTTCTGCCCAAGACATTTTGTCATGAACTCAATGGCATGTTCAGCAGATTTTGGTGGGGTGAATAGAGGAATAAGCGTAAAATAAGTTGGATTGCTTGGAGTGATTGTGCAAGTCAAAGCTATCAGGTGGGTTGGGTTTCAGATATATCTTTTATTTTAACCTGGCGCTTCTTGCAAAACAAGTCTGGAGGTTAACAACAAACACCGACTCGCTATGCCACAAGTTGCTCAAGGCCCGTTACTTCATAAATGCAGACATTTGACAATACCAGGAGAAAGCTACTGATTCATTCACTTGGAGGTGTGTTCTGAAAGCTAGAGATGCAATTCAACCTGGGTGCAAATGGCGGATTGGCAATGGAAGGCGAGTCTATTTTTTCTGGGAAAGTTGGCTAGACTCAAGGGTAAACAAGGCTGGCCCTTTCCCGTTATCAATTCCAGATGATGTGATGGTGAGCCATTTCATTAACGAAAACACAAACTCGTGGAACAGGAACCGCATTGTGGCTGCGGTGGGTAAATCTGGATGGCAGCAGATCAATCTTATTCCCCTTCCTCACACGGGTGAGGAGGATGTTCTTTTTTGGAAACATGAACCCAATGGAGCTTTTACTGTCAAATCAGCTTACAGGTCCTTCACTTCGACAACAGACATCCCATCTAACGCAGCTATTTATCAGGCTATTTGGAGGACAAAGCTTCCTAGCAAAGTCCTTATTTTTTGGATGGAGATTATTCAAAAATGCTCTTCCAACATTGCTGAATTTGCAGCGGAGGGGTATTGTTGTGGACCCTCTTTGTTTGTTTTGCAGGACCAATAACGAGGATGCTAACCACCTGTTTATGGGGTGTACGTGCACAAGGGGGTTGTGGCCCGGGGCTGCAAGGCTTATCCCATCGGGGGCGACTATAGAGGACGTGCTGAGATCACCTGCCCAAAAAAATAGTTTTAAGGACCTGACTTTATTCATTATGTGCTGTTGGAGGGTGTGGTTTATGCGCAACAGGTACAGGGAGGAAGGGAAACAACCGAAGTTTGATGAGATCACAGATTGGTGCCATGATTTTCTCGAGCAACATAACAGAGCTAAACTCCTATGCCTAGATGAGGCGATTGACCGACCTCTTGTTCCCCGGTGGACTATGCCGCTACTAGGTATGTTCACGATAAATGTGGACGCTAGAAAACACAGCAGAAGGATGTTTACGGGGTATGCGGCGGTCATTCGGGACTCGAGAGGTGTCTTTATAGCGGCGAAAGGATGGCGACGGAAAGGTGTGATGGAACCTTTACTCATGGAAGCCAATGCGTTCCTTATGGGTGTAAACTGGGCCCTCCAACTCGGATTCGACCAAGTGCAGATTGAAACTGACCCACTTCTCCTATTCAACTACTTGTCGACGGACTCTACAGTTACCTCACCGGCGGGTTTTGTTGTGACGGAGATCAAAGCCATTTTGTCTGCTTCACCTCACATATCGGCTCATCACGTATTACGACAAGGAAACATGGCTGCTCATTCCTTAGCCGATTTTGTGTCAGTTTCTTTTTTGGATCAGTATGTTTGGTGGGGTAACCCCCCAAACCATCTTGGTAAACATTTGTACAGATAATTTTTTGGCAATGCATTGCTTGGACCGCTCGTCCCATCCCGCCTTTCAAAATGAAAGTGAGCTGGGATAGGGCTGGATCCTTCTCATAAAAAAAAAACTATGCTTTTATGAGGCAAAATGTTGAGCAGTTAAAGAAAAACATACACGTAGAATGGACATAATGAAAATAAGAACGTTAAGGCGGATGAGCGATAAGACAAGAAAAATAAAATTAGAAATGAAGTAATTAGATTAAATACCAAAGCGAGGTCAATGTGTGATAAAATGAGAAAAACAGATTAAAATGTTTTAGTTATGTTAAGTGAAGGTCAAATATAACATTGGTTATAAGGGCAAAATTTATCTAAGCAAAAAGTGAGAGAAGAATGAAATAAAAACTCTAAAAAATATAAATGAATATGATCAAACAATATATGAAAATATTAAAGATTTTAAAATTTTAGTTTCGAATTGTCAAGAATGGTGTAACAAAATGGATGCAGCATGTTCCACGCAGGTGAAAAATTGTTTATGATGATGATAATGATGATTGATGTAAAATTTTATCTATTCACTATATTTAATATCATTTGTGTAGTTAGGAGATTATATTTTATTCGAATCAAATGTATGCATGGGCCACCTTTGTTCAAAAATAAATATATTCATATGCAAATTAGAATAAATGATTAGATCTGTTCATAGATATTATAATACAATAATACTTTATAGAATTATTTATCTATATGTAATAATATTTTAAATAATTTAAATATTGAAAATACTATTTAAATATTGTTAATATTAAATCATGTTATTACATTGATTTTATAAATTTATAGATTAGTTAATGATACTAAACAAATGAGAAAGCTTTCATGGTAACAAAAATTATGCTCAATAGAATAGATAGAATGAAATTTATATTAATTATCAAGATACTAGAAATTAAAAGAAATATACAAGATGAAGTTTCATAGAAGCATGTCTCAATGTTCACACACCAAATGTATTTGCATCAGTAAATCTAATGCATTTACTGGGGAGTTCGCTGGATTTTTTTGATTTTTTGTAAGTCAGCGGGCCCACCTGTGATTAAGATGAGGTAAATTTCAAAATTTTTAATTTTTTGTATTTTCAAAAAACGAATGTTGAAAACATAAAAAATGGACGTTTTTCGTGGGCGGTGGTGAAAAGCCACATTCTTTCTTTGTTAAAAGTCAAAAAAGATATCTACAAAAAAAAAAGGTTCAAATTTGGCCACAACATAATCGTAGGTGAGCCCACTGATTTACAAAAATTTTAAAAATAAAAAAATTCAGCGCCCACACAATGTGTCATTCACATATTTAAAATATTATATTTACTTCGATAAAAACGGTATATGTACTTAATAATATATTAATTTAATTTAAAAATACATATAAGTGGGCCACAAAATAAGTATAATTTTAAGATGAATATAAACAAGTTAAATTTCTTATCTTATATATGACCCACACGAAATTCTGATTAAAATGGCTTTAAGTGGTATTATTGAATAAAAATAATAAAGAAAATGGATGAAACAATTCCATAGAATAGTGTAGATGGCATCCAGTTCAGTCGATTCAGCGTTTTTTTTTATTTATAGTAAGTCGATCCAGCATTTTAACTCTTCTCTATAAAGATACATTTATTTCTTTAGATGTAAACTTTATGCAGAGGACTATTTCATATAAAACTTTTAACAAAATATTAACTTGGCCTACGAAATAATTTAAAAGTGGATATTTTGTAAATTTTCCACATATTTTGAATATCTCTTTATTATAAATTTCCAATATTTGATATAAATTAATTGCAATATGCCTTAAATACAAGTTAATGGAATATTCAGAATTTTTTTTTAATATACTCATGTAATTTCATCATCGTTAAGTATACCTGCCGTGACTGACAAATTTTTTGGTTTTTTATATTTCCAAAATGATCTTCTCAAACCAGTTGAAAATTCGGCGATTTCCAACAGGTTCAAACACTTTTTTTTTCCGTTTTTTTGAATTTTTTTTTCTAAATATATTAATCTAGTTATGTTTAATCTATAAGCCAAATTTTACCATTTTTTGAGATGTATATATATTTATTTTTTATTTTTAAATACAGGAATATCTAAGTAATGTTAATCTAATTTAAAATGACTTAGATACTCCTATATTTAAAAATTAAAAATAAATATATACATATTTTCAAAAATAATAAAATTTAGTTTATAGATTAAACATAAGTAGATTAACATGTTTATAAAAAAATTTTAAAAATACAAAAATAAGTGTTTAGACCAGTTGTAAATCTTCAAACCGGTTTGAGAAGATCATAACCCTATTATGTTTTTAATTGGTGTCAATATCTTGCGATTTATATAAAATAACACAGGTTGTTTATAAATTTTGCAACGTTAACTTAAAACTATTCACATTTTAAGCAAATGTTGAATTATTTCAAATCAGTTGCGGGATCGCGTCTTCTCTTAAATAATAGTATGCATCCCTTGATGTAACCTTGCCCATAGTATACTCAAATATGTACGGGGAATGATTCTTTTAGTGCGGGCTAAGTAAATGTCTCTCTCACCCACATCAAAAAACCTATTTAAAACAACTTTTTTTTTTTTTTGCTTTTTTCTCCATACATTTGTTTATCTAATTGTATTTAATATATAAATTAATTTTTACCATTTTTGGATATGCGTATATATTTTTTTAAAATTTTTTAAAAATAAGGCTATTTTAAATACATATATATACATAGATGTTTAAAAATCTCAACAAATAGGTAAATATATTTAAAAATGATAAAACTTGATCTATATGTTGAATATACTTAGATAAACAAGTGCATGGAGAAAAAAGTAAAAAAAGTTATTATGAATAGGTTTTTTAAGGTGGACTAAGTGAGACATTTACTTAGCCCGAGCTAAAAGGACCACTCCTCAATATGTATTTGCAAAAGAGCTCTCTCTTAACACGTGGAAGACAAATGCTCTTACCCCCGGGGCCTAACTCGCCAGTTACACGAATCGCATATGTATATATTTGTTTATGAATTTAGTCCGTTTGCAAAGTATCCATTTTTATAATTTGTATATATATAATTTACTAAAGTTTACCAATAATAATTTTTTATTGTCATTAAGTAATTTTTAACTGAACAATTTGGATAATACGCCCATAAGTATACACTAAATTGGCCTTAATATCTAATTAGGCATATGTATATATTTGTTTATGAATTGAGTTTGTTTGCAAAGTATCCATTTTTATAATTTGTAGATATATATTTTACTAAAGTTTAACCAATAATAGTTTTTTATAGCCATTAAGTAATTTTTAACTGTACAATTTAGATAAGATGCCCATAAGTATACACCAAATAAAACTTAATCTAGATAGGATAGGTTTTAGAAGACACATATCTGGAACTAGCTTGGATACCCATATCGGTAGCTAAGTTGCATTTAACAATTTTAAATACTTAAATTATTATTCTAAGGTGTGTTTGTTCAGGGCAAAAAAAGGTAAATTAAAACTTTTAAATATAAAATTTTTCACTTTTCATAACTATTTTATTTTTTAATTATTTTTTTCACATTTTCCTATACAAATTACTTTACTTTTCAATTATTTCTGAATAATTACCCATACAACTAATCTATCTATTTTAACTTTATTCTATTTAATCGCTATCATTACTTCTCTTATATCACATCATTTTCTATTAATTTGACAACTTTTATTCAAAAACTTTTCATCCAAAATTTTACCCCAAACCAAACACACCCCTAGTCATTTAAATTTCTGATTGCTATTATTTTTAGGGATTTTCCCAAATATACCCATTACGTTTAACCATATTTACAAATATGCCCACTACGTATCAGAAATCCCAAATATACCTACTACGTTTTGCCAAAATCCCAAATAAGCCCACGCCGTCAGTGATCGTTACGGAACCGTTAATAATTTTTCAGAAATGCCCAGATTACCCCTGACGTAAGATTTTCCCAAATATACCCATTACGTTTAACCATATTTACAAATATGCCCACTACGTATCAGAAATCCCAAATATACCTACTACGTTTTGCCAAAATCCCAAATAAGCTCACGCCGTCAGTGATCGTTACGGAACCGTTAATAATTTTTCAGAAATGCCCAGATTACCCCTGGCGTAAGATTTTCCCAAATATACTCATTACGTTTAACCATATTTACAAATATGCCCACTACGTATCAGAAATCCCAAATATACCTACTACGTTTTGCCAAAATCCCAAATAAGCCCACGCCGTCAGTGACCGTTACGTTAAGTGACGGAACCGTTACACAGTGGCTAATAATTTTTCAGAAATGCCCAGATTACCCCTGGTGTCTGTGCTGTTGTATTTTTTATATTTTTTTCCGTTAGTTTCAAAAATGATAATTTTTTCCTTCCGTCTATACTATTGTATGTTTGGTATATGTTTGGTATTTTTTTCCAGTTAATTTCAAAAACGATAATTGCAGAAAGGATGCATTTCGTTTTTATTATAACCCATATATTCTCCTGTCATTCGTCCGTACATAGGTGATGAAAGGGGACAAAATGCATATGGGTTATAACAAGAACGAAATGCATCCTTTCTGCAATTATCATTTTTGAAATTAACTGGAAAAAAATACCAAACATATACCAAACATACAATAGCATAGACGGAAGGAAAAAATTATCATTTTTGAAACTAACGGAAAAAATATAAAAAATACAACAGCACAGACACCAGGGGTAATCTGGGCATTTCTGAAAAATTATTAGCCACTGTGTAACGGTTCCGTCACTTAACGTAACGGTCACTGACGGCGTGGGCTTATTTGGGATTTTGGCAAAACGTAGGGGTAATCTGGGCATTTCTGAAAAATTATTAGCCACTGTGTAACGGTTCCGTAACGGTCACTGACGGCGTGGGCTTATTTGGGATTTTGGCAAAACGTAGTAGGTATATTTGGGATTTCTGATACGTAGTGGGCATATTTGTAAATATGGTTAAACGTAATGGGTATATTTGGGAAAATCTTACGTCAGGGGTAATCTGGGCATTTCTGAAAAATTATTAACGGTTCCGTAACGGTCACTGACGGCGTGGGCTTATTTGGGATTTTGACAAAACGTAGTAGGTATATTTGAGATTTCTGATACGTAGTGGGCATATTTGTAAATATGGTTAAACGTAATGGGTATATTTGGGAAAAACCCTTATTTTTAACAAAACAAAAGAGAGTTTATGGACAAATATAGAATAATTTTTCTATTTTATCTTACCTAAATTAGAGTCAATTAGGTGGATATCCATGAATACTTAACTTGCCCCTTAAAATTGCTTAATAACTTAAAAATTGTTGATTTTTAAAATTCAGAAAAATGTATCCACGTATTTAAAAATTATAAAAAGATATTCGAAAATATACACCATAATTTGATTATATTACAGATATATTATATAATTTGTAAACTCTCAAGCACCTCTTTTATTTACATATATATATATTTGCAAATGTAACATCCGGCATGTGGGCGCTCATGCAAACTACTTAATGGTCCGTCAATTGATGCGTAGGGAACTTGTTTTTCTCTTGCCAAACTGAAATTTTGGGTGTGTTTGGTAATAAATAAAACTTTTAGTGAAAAGTTTTGGAGAGTAAAAGTTGTCAAATGATGTGTTATAATAGGGGTAATGATGAGTAGTAAAGATGATAAAGTTAAAATATATAGGTTAGTTGTGTGGATAGTTGTGTATAAATGATTGAAAAGTAAGGTAGTTGTATAGGAAAATGTGAAAAAAATGATTAAAAAATATAATAGTTGTGGAGAGTGAAAAATTTTAGATTGAAAAGTTTTAACTTGATATTTTCTATCAATTGCCAAACACGCCTTTTGTTTCCCAAGCATTTGCATAGAAGATTGAATTCGCAATTCCGTTAATTGCAATAGGGAAAAAAGGCAAAAAAAACTGTGTAGATTATTGTCGACGGCTGGTCCGTTTGGCGTTTGGTAAAAGAGGAGGCTAAAAATGAAATCGAATAAATAAATAAATAAACGGAGGAAGTTATGAGATTGTTTCGTGAGTGAGGGTATTTTATAAAAAATGTTCCTCCACTACGTGAGAATTATGAAAAAATATTCGTCTGTTTATGAGGGCTGTGAAGATAATTAATTGTAACATTATACTACCAGTAAAATAAAAAGAATTTTTTCCAAATATACTTATTATGTTTAACTTTAATTCTAAATATATCCACTGCATTTTCAAATGCCTATTTGAAGTTAATTCCAAAAATGTCTATTTCATTAAAAATTATTAGTTCAATTTTTGTAAATATCCAAAATACTACTGTTATAAAATAATAAAAGATGAAAAAAATAAAAAAAAATAAAATTATGACTCTCCAAATTTAAAGCTTATGTGTAATTAGAGCACTGGTGAGTTATGATATTTAAAATTTTAATTATGTCTAAAATTTGATGGATATATTAATAATGTCACATATTAACTAAAGGATTAGATATTTTTAAGATTAGCTGTAAATGTAGCGGATATATTTAAAATTTTAAAAATATAGTGAATATATTTAGAATCAAGGTGAAACTAACAGATATATTTGCAAAAGCCTATAAAAAAAAATAACGCCCGAGTTTCGTGTACAGTACTCCGGCGGTGGAACCCCTAAATCCTAATCAGCTATTATCTCATATGACATATCCACTACTTTCTTCGGGAATTCGGTTCCTTGCGGCTGCGCGAGCAACACTCTTGCTCCGATCTTTGCCCGACTGGGGAGGGGGGTAAAAAACACAAGGTACGATTCTTGTTGCGATTGCCCGCCATTTCAGACAATCACTGACATCTTAATCTCATCAGCTCAGCTGCTCTTCATGCATCATCCATGCACCATGATTCTCTCATCTGATTTTCATCCATGTTGTGATTTTTTCTGCGGCTTTTTTTTTTACGGGGGATTTGATTTTCTAGATTCCCGCTTCTCTATCTCTCCAGATTTTGTAGTTTCGAGGTGTTGAAGATTTTGGAAGGACGTGTTGGATGGAACTTGTGTTTGTTTGTTTTGTTATTTGACTGGGATTTGTATCTTTGGGCCTTGTATTACATGTGCTAAGGTTGGATTGATGGAAATAGTAAAACGTGGTTGCCCTTTTCTTTTTCATCGTTGTTGACGAGAATGGAATTCTGTATATGGTCTTACTTGGTCAGGGGGGTGTCATTTGGGTGAAATCTGTATTCGCAGAGTGGAAATTAGTAGTGGTATCGGGATTTTGTGTCCACTTGGTGCTGTTGTTCCAAACAAGCCTGCCTGGGATTTTCATGCTGGGACATTTACAAGGATTGATTTTTTGTGCTCTTGAATGCTGATCCTTGGTTCTGCTCTTCTGCTGCTATTTTGTTTCTCTAGGATGTTTCTTTCCATTAAAAACTGGATTGGATGGAGAAAAAATTTTAAACCTACTGATGGATTGTTCATATTACCGAGTGACTGTATCTGTTGCAACTGTACAGCATTGGTTAGATGGCGCTGATGATGACTCGTAACTGTTTCTACAAGGATCAGTGATTCATTATTATTATTATTGTAAGGTTACCAACTTGACTTCTTCTGACCATAATCTATCAAGATTTCTGATCATAATCTATCAAGATTGAATGTCATATACCACAATTCCTAAATTCAGTGGTATGTTTAGGTTAGTGAGTCAAAGACTTTGTGAGGGATGGTGATTGGAGGTGCCTCATATTATTGGGATCGCTCAATGGACTTTCTTAACATTTGATATCTTGAACAGTGAAAGTAGAATGCCTACTTTTTCTACTCATTGATTGTATGTTCTGGATCATTTAAATGAAGTGATTCAAGCTTGGATGGTTATTTATACATTGGGCTTAATGATGATCTACTGAGAATGATGGAATCTGGTTTGATATTATCATTAATTCCTAGTTCTCAGTTGGAAAAACATGATCATTTTTTTATCATTAAAGATTTTTCTACTGGTACACTTACTTTGAATCCTATCCATCACCTGGTTCTGCTTAAACAATATCTCATGTATCGGATTATGACGAGTTTCATCGGTCTGCCATTTTCAGTAGTTCAAATAGTCTTGTCATCCATACATGTCTTAATGGAACCTATTATTTCTGATGAATAGGGCTTTTGGTACTTTTCCCACCTACATGTATCTGTGTCAAAATGACGTTCAAATGGTTTCTTGACAACAGGCAATTCAAGGGATCCATAACCTCCCTTGCATGGTAACAATTTTTAGCAGCATTTTTAATACAATGACAGGTGCCTGTAGTTTTTTTCCTAATGTTGGCACATGTGGGTTGCCAAAAGAATAGCCATTGATATGTACAAATGCAGTTTGTATAAAATGTTGGTTTAAGCTTTTTTGTACTAAAGGTACCAAATGAGTAAAAAGTAGAAACACACCAATATGCTTCTAGAGATGCCCTATCTTCAAACTTCATAATTTGAGGTATTTGTTACCATGTCATGTGTTGCTAACCCTTTCTGAATGCATTATTGAGGAAAGGCCATATTTAGTATCACATATGCCATTGCATCTTTAAGCACCTCCAAATACGTGCTGGCGCATTTTTAATCATCTAGCCATAACCACACTTGTTATTATTTCTCAAATGTAAAACGAGTATCTAATTCCATTATGAGGGTCATGCATGCTTACTAATACCCATGTGCAAGTGGAACCAGATTCAGTGCTCCTGTGTGCATTTAGCTTCAATGCAACCAGTGCATTAGCCAATTTATTTTTATTTTTTTAATTTTTTAAATATATTTATGTGGGCCTAAGCATTAATATCTCATGTATATATTTTTTACATTTTTTGATTTTTTAATATTTTACATTTTTTGATTTTTTAATATTTTACTTTTGAATAAGCCATTTTTCATGTGTGCGTGTGTGTGTATGACATTCATGCTTGGGCTCATATATGAATTTAAAAATAAAAAAAAAAATTTTAAAAAGGATTATGTGCCCAGGTAGATCAGGACTCTATGCAAGTGGTTAAGAATGATAATACTTCTTCACTAGTGTAGCCTGTTCCATATGAACCTTAGCTGGAGTTTGCTAAGAAACCCTATCTGAAATACAACTTTAATGACATCTAAATGGTGTTTTGAAGTATTTATGGCGTCATTCTTAACGGTAGATTGAGAGTGGTTCATTAGAAAACAAGGGTTGTTTTTGAGGCAGTTGGCCCAATGGGGAGGAGTGCAGATTTCTTGTTTTTTTATATCCTTTCTTGCTGAGATGATTCTCTTGATCTTTCCTTGAGATTTCTGGGGAATGTTCTGAAGGATTGGGTTGCCTAATCCATGAGATGTTGTAACTGATTTGGTGGTTTGCAATGGAGTTGTTTTTGGTGGATGCCTTTCTGTGTGGTAGCAGTGGCAAACAGTATTATCTATTATGAGGGATAAAGTTGGAGTTGGATTTGGACTTATGGAGGTGGTTTTGGGTGTATGGTTGCATTTTGGACAGGAGAAGCAGGACGTTGTTGTTGTATTATTAGTGTTGCAGCTCTGGGTGGGTTGGTGCAGTAAGGAGACATCCAAAGATGAGTCGAAACAGCAGAAGCCCTCTGAGAGATCGCAGGATTCGCACTGAACGTTACTCACACCGTGTTGCGCCTTACAGGAGAGATTCACGTCCCGGTTTCAGGTTTTCTGGATCTTTCCGCTTGCATCCTGCTTTTCTTTGTTTCTTGTGAAAGAAAGTGCGGCAGTAGTTGGATATTCAATTTCAGAAGTTGGTGCTTCGAGTGCATGAGGCATTAGGTGAGGTTGGCGTTTTCCTTGCTCATTGCTAAATGTCACTGCTGTACGTGACACTTGACTGGTATCTTACGAGTTCAAAGCAGTGATCTTGTTAATTGGTCTCTGCTGGTATTCATCTACAGAAGTTCCTTTTTGTTCTATCCATACTGCCCCATTTCTTCACTGGTTTCATTGGTTTCTCCATGAACATATTTTCAATATGAGGATTTGAGTCTGATTCAATAACTTTGTAACTAGGTCCGTTAGATTTAGCACATTAATGTTTTTGTGACATAAAGATTGTGTTGTACCTTAACGCCCCATTATGTGTTGGTGTACTTCCCTTTAGGCAGGAAGATGATGCCTCGAAAGCAGTTTACATAACTTGTTTGGCTTATTGTTGCTCTTTATCTCAGATTGTTCTGTGTCCATTTCATATAGCTAGCCTTATTTCCTGAGTTTGTGTCCTATTTTATGCATGCAACAGTGCAAGGCACAACCTTCTGCATGACTCTAATTTTCTCTTTCAAAATTTTTTCATTATTGTCAAATGTTATCTCAACTGATCATGGTAGCCTTGTCGAGAATTTTTGTTAATCAATTATCTGATCAGAGCATTCTCATCTCACTGGTTGTGCAATTTTTCTCCAGACCTGTATATACATCTGCTCTCCTCTTATCTTTTATCTTGGAAACGATTGTATGCCTTACAATTTTTCTGTATCATTCTATACCTTATCACGAGGCTGATTTTTTTCCATTTCATGTGTTTTCGCATTTGTGGAAGACCTTTTTGTTAATTTTTTTTTTTTTTTTTTCTTTTTAATGACAGCAAGAAATGGTCCTTTTATCTTTCCTTTTTTGTGATGTGAAATGGCCTTGGGATGTTTAGAGTTTTATTAGTGAGCTATGAAAGTGAATGAAAGTCAGCTTATCTTTGAGGATATTATGGAATATGATATCCTGATAGCATTAACAGCTCTCTTTTCCCCGTTGCAGGAATGCCAATTTGTGTAAGAACTGCAAACGTCCAGGGCATTTTGCTCGAGACTGCCCTAATATGGCTGTTTGTAACAACTGTGGTCTCCCAGGGTAAGCCAACAATCATTCTGCTTGCATCGACTTACCTGCTATCTATCTTAGCTCTGCGGTTTCTTGCATGTTGTTGGATTTTTTTACAAGCAGTCATCACTAGTGACCTGTTTGTGAGTCAAGCTTCAATGACTCTCCACATGACATTCTTGGATTGCGTTTCTGTGGCCAAGAAGGGTTGATTATATTATATTGCTACAGGTACTTCTGGGTGGATCATTGATAAACCAAGAGCTTAAAATGTACTCTGTCAAGTGGGACCTGATAAATGAGCATTGAGCAGTTATTTGCTTTATGGGTCTAATTCAGTAGTTGGAAACAATGATTAACTTTGTATATTCAGTGCAATTCTCTCACTGTGTTTGATTACAATAGGGTCTATTCCACAATATATCAGTCAGATTTACTGGCACAAACAACATTGAAAATTCTTTTTTGCACTTTCACAATGGTATATCCCTTTGTAGCGTAGCTAATGTTTTGCAATAATTTGAGGATCTTGTTATTTATTTTTTCATGCCCTTTCTTTCACTTGGACTTTTATAGTAAGTTTTGTTTATCAAGAACTCTATCACCTCTGAACTGTTCCAAAATCTTTTTCACTGCTTGTTCAGCTTTGGTGAAGTCCGTGGAGAGCGCATGCAATTTCCCATTGTATTCTCTTGTTAATTGATTTTCTTCTTTATCCTTTTTAACCAGGCACATTGCATCTGAGTGCACTACAAAGTCGGTATGCTGGAATTGTAGAGAGCCTGGACATATGGCCAATGATTGCCCAAATGAAGGCATCTGTCACACATGTGGAAAGGCAGGCCATCTCGCCAAACACTGCTCGGCCCCTGAACTGCCACCCGGTGATCTGAGGCTGTGTAACAACTGCTACAAGCAAGGGCATATTGCTGCTGACTGCACAAATGAGAAAGCCTGCAACAACTGTAGGAAGACAGGCCACTTGGCACGAGACTGTCCTAATGACCCCATCTGCAACCTGTGTAATATTTCTGGGCATGTTGCTAGGGAGTGCCCCAAGGGTGAAATGCTCGGTGAAAGAGGTGGTGGGGGCCGCATCAGCGGTTTCCGAGATGTTGTCTGCCGGACCTGTAATCAGGTAGGGCATATGAGCAGGGAGTGCATGGCCACACTGACAATGTGCCGTAACTGTGGAGGCCGAGGGCACTATGCATTCGAGTGCCCGTCTGGGCGGTTTTTAGATCGCATGCCCCGAAGGTACTGAGGCATTGGTAAATGGAGGGCCTACCTCTCTTTTAATAGCATCTGGGCTCATAAGACTTGTTTTTGCATCTTTGTAGGATGTATCATTTGACTGAGCATCTGGAGATTTGAGTCCTCTTGAGTGCTGAAAATTTGTGAAAGAGTGAAATTTTCTTGTACTTAAGCTTAGTATTTCCTCAGGATCATGGAACTGTATCTTAACAGTTCTGCAGCTGCCTTACTGCTCTTAACATATCCATGAACAAACAGGGAAAGCCCTGATTTCCTGGTCTCAAGCCTGTTGGGATGTTCTATGATAAATGATTCTAAAATCTCTCGTCCGTGTATCCTTGGTTCTGTGGTTTGGTGAATGCTTATCTTCTCCCTTCTTTGGCTGCCCTTTGGTACTCGGGGGTCTGTTTCTGTAATGGCCTGAAATCAAGTTCCAATCGCATGGGTAGAAGGGTTTGAATCCAAAATGTCTTTGAAAGGACAAAAAGAGATGCGCGAGGGGTTGGTTGTCTCTGGTAGCTTGTAGGGGTGGGAATCGGGGCGGGTCGGGACGGGTCAGGGTGTGCCCAACCCTGACCCTACCTTTCAAAAATCTGGTTTGACCCTTATTTTTTTTCGGGTCGGGACAAAGTATGTTTGACCCTTACTTTTTTTCATTAGGTGTCGGGACAAAATTCGGGTCGGGAACGGGTCGGTTTCGGGACGACGGGTCGGGTAAAAAACTACGGGTCAAGTAAGAATTTTTTACGAATTTATGAACCTATCAAGCATAAAGACAAATATGTATTAAATTTAACTACTATATGTTCCAATCTATTACTAATCAGTCAAAGTAAAATATAAATACTTAAATAAAACATGAGTATTTATTCACTAATATAAGAATAAGTTAATGAAACATACCTCATTCAAAATTCATTCTACAATTTGAATATTGAACCACTAATTGTTTGAACTCATTCCATGTCTTTTGTTGTTTACCTTCAACAAAAATAATAATGATGTCACAATTAGAATTAAAATGATAACTGTTTAAGTATGTAGCAGGAGAGCAGTTTTACCTGAATAGTATAAAAATTGTTGATAATACTTTTGTGTTGTAATAAAAGCTTCTAGAAGGCATGACTTAAATAACACCTGTGCAATGCAATTAATAAAACAAAACCACAAGCAATAACACTTTCGACCACAATTAAATAACGACATACACTTTGAATGCAAGTATTTGAGAGTTTTGTAAAAATCTAATCTACATTAATAAGTAGAAGCAGAAGTATTTTGTAAATACTGAATCATATCATTTGCAGTTTTGCACTTTGGGGAGAAATTAGAAAAATATTTCCAATTAATCATGTTGCAATTATTGAGTTAAACAATGCATGATATCAATGCCAAATAGAAAAAACCAATTAATCATGCTGCAGCTATTGGGTTAAACAATGCAACATCATTGCCAAACAGAAATTAGGAAGTAATCATGCTGCAACAATTGGGTTAAAAGAACACGCACGCCAACGCACGCAACAGCAGGCAAGGGCTTTCGGCAGGCTGCGACGGCAATGCTAGGCTGCGACGGTGATGTCTTGGCAAGGCCTGTTGCTGCTCGCGCGGGAAGACGTTGCCGATCGAGGGGGAAGATGCTGCTGGCCTGCTGCTGCTCGCGCGGGAAGACGCTGCCGCTCGAGGGGGAAGATGCTGCTGGCCTGCTGCTCGATGGCCTGCCACTTGAGCGGGAAGATGCTGCTGGCCTGCTGCTCGAGCAGGAAGATGCTTCAATGGAGACGGCAGGCAAGGGCTTTCGGCAGGCTTCAATGGCGACGGCGATGTTAGGCTTCGATGGTGACAGCAGGGCAAGGCGGAATGGCAAATGTTGCTGCTCGCGCGGGAAGACGCTGCTGCTCGAGCAGGAACATGCTTCAATGGCGACGGCAGGCAAGGGCTTTCGGCAGGCTTCAATGGCGACGGCAGGCGGCGACGACGATGGTAGGCTGCGACGGTGACGGCAGGGCAACGTTTGAAAGGTTAGGGCTTGAAAGAGGGTGCTCGAGCAGAGCAATGGGTATGGGTAACGGGCATATAATCTAGGCATGGCTACGGGTCAGCGGGTTGGGACGGGTCTGCAGTATAAGCGGGTCGGGATCCGCTAGGTCCGCCCCGACCCGCCCTTTTTAAAAAATTTCAAGACTTCGACCCGCCCCGCCCCGCCCGGGTACGTACTCTGCCCCGCCCCGGTATAAAACAGGGTCGGGGCGGGGCGGGTCACGGGTCAACCCGCCCCGATTCCCACCCCTAGTAGCTTGAGTCAACCTTGATCGTGATTCATGAGTTTTAAGTTT
The DNA here is from genome assembly GCA_030490835.1 of Annona cherimola. Lineage (NCBI taxonomy): Eukaryota > Viridiplantae > Streptophyta > Magnoliopsida > Magnoliales > Annonaceae > Annona > Annona cherimola. The sequence continues at coordinate 120,516,889 of CM059972.1, read as the reverse complement.
TGGTTGTGATTTTCTTTGACTGGCTATGAAATTTATTCACATTACTTATAATATTATTTTTTATAAGTTCGTAATACTTTGGTTTTTACCTATCAATACTTGCATACAGCTATGTTTACACGGTTAAAGAGGTTTTTTTTTGTGTTTTTTATGAGTATAAATTTATATGCTATTCATAGACTAGTTTTCATAGAAGGATCAAATTTAAATTAGAAAAATTAAATTATCTAAGCTTTTTTTTTTTTAAAGTAAAACTTATAAAGATTATTCTTCGTTATCATCAGCATAAGCCGTGTCCCAATTCACATCTATGTGAGATCAGCCGTTTGCATCCTGTTGCGTCGTTCGTTATGATCATGGTTTATATGGAATTTGATCCGGTGCGCCGGGTGCACTTAGGCTTAGTGTGCTCAAGTGCATATAATTCATTTTTATATGTTTTTTTGAATGTTTTATATGATTTTTAATATGAGTGTATTTAACATGTGTATTAATTTTTATCATTTTTGAAAATTTTTAAATATCTTTTTTGGGATTTTTTAAAATTAGTGACATTTTTAGTAATTTAAAATTACTAAAATGTCATTGATTTTAAAAAGTTCAAAAAAATATCTACAAATTTTTAATAATGGTAAAATTAATATACATGTTTAATACATTTAAATTAATTGTTGTGTATTTTTTTAAAATATATATATAAATGGGTATTTGCATTGAATCAGTTTCCAGTTGATACTGGTACGAAGGTATAACGCTATTGACAATGAATTTTCAGAATAACTTTTATAATTAAAAATGATCATGCTGACCAATAAAAAAAAAAATCATTGGGGTGCTGTGCTGCTCTTATTTTTGGCGTTTGCTATATCGTTGACTGTCTTCTTAGTTAGCCTGCGCTAATGCATTTTCAAAGGCTACTCGTGCATGTATTTTTTAACAGACTACGTGGTTGGCATGCAAATATGCAATGCGAATGGCAGCCGTAAAGACGCGGAAAGAAACCGCTTCTAACTGCCGTCACTACCACTATCCTTCTTCCCTTCTCCAATTATCATCGTCATGCTCTTCCTTGAGGCAAGCTCTACAAATCCACGCTCAGTTCATCGTCTCCGGCGTCCAACCCAAAGCCCTCTACTTGGGCAACCTCATCTCGCTACTGCTTTCCCTCGCCCCACTTTCCCCACAAGCTCTCCACCACTCCCATCTTCTCTTCTCCCTCATACCTCGCCCCCACCTTTTCCTCTGCAACACCATGATCCGTGCCTACTCCCGATCCCACCGCTCCCCACATCAAGCTCTCCTCCTCTACAACTCCATGGCTGTTGCCCCCAATCGCTTCACCTTCACTTTCCTTGTCAATGCCTGCGCTAGGCTCTCAACCCCTCGTGCGGGACTGCAGGTCCATGCCCGTGCTATGAAGTTTGGTTTCGATGCCAATCTTTTTGTCAGGAATTCTCTCATCCAGTTTTATGCTGTTTTCAGGGATTTGGGTTGTGCGTGCAACTTATTTGAGGAAAGTCCTGAACGGGACCTCATCTCGTTTAATACATTGATGAATGGGTTTAATTGGGTAGGTCGGTCAGGAGGTGTTCTGTGTCTGTTTGGGGAGATGCGGGACCTGCACTTGGAGCCTGACGAGTTCACATTTGGTGCTTTGTTATCTGCTTGCTCTGCATTAAATGATCTGGGTGCTGGAAAGCAAGTTCATGCTTTGATTTACAGAAGTTTGACTTCTTTCAATTCTAATGCTGTGCTGAAGAATGCTCTTGTGGATATGTATTCGAAGTGTGGTTTAATGAGAGCAGCAGAAACACTGTTTCAGATGGCAAGCGTCAAGGCAAGCCCCTTTGCTTGGAGCTCTATGGTGTCTGGTTATGCCAGAATTGGAGAAATTGAAACTGCTCGTCGACTCTTCAGTGAGATGCCTGAGAGAGATGCTGTTTCTTGGACTTCTATGATCAGTGGCTATTCTCAGACAGGACGATACAATGAAACATTAGACATGTTTGCAGAAATGGAGGCAGCAGGTGTTGTACCAGATGCTGTCACCCTAGTCAGCGTTCTCTCAGCATGTGCACATTTGGGTGCTCTTGATTATGGGGAGAAGATTCATAATTACACACAGGAAAGGTTAATAATAGATAATAATCCCATCCTTTGTACAGCCATTGTAGACATGTATGCAAAATGTGGGAGCATAGAAACTGCACTGGAGGTCTTTTACAGAGCTCCTGAGAAACTGAAGACCGTTGCTCTCTTTAATTCAATGATCTCTGGTCTTGCACATCATGGATTGGGTAAAAAAGCCACGGAGATTTTTAGGGAAATGCAGATTGCAGGTTTGAGACCCGATGAGATTACTTTTATTGGCCTCTTGTGTGCTTTAAGTCATAGTGGTCTGATTGATGAAGGGAAGAAGCTTTTTGATTCCATGGTCAAGGACCATGGAATTAGACCTCGAATTGAACACTATGGATGCATGGTTGATCTTCTTGCACGGAGAGGATTTTTGAATGAGGCACTTGATTTTATTGCCAAAATGCCAGCTGAAGTAAATAGCCATGTGATATGGGGATCTTTGCTGAGTGCATGTAGAATCCATGGCAGTGTTGAAATAGGTGACCTTGTCAGCAAACGGCTTCTCCAATTGGACTTGGATTATGGCGGCCACTATGTCTTGTTGTCAAACATATATGCAGATTCGAAACGGTGGGATGATGTTAGAAGGGAAAGGAAACAAATGGAAGCAAGGGGCATCAAGAAACCACCAGGAATAAGCTATATTGAGTTGAATGGTCATGTACACCAGTTTTTGGCTAATGATGCATCACATCCACAGTCCAATGAGATAAACTTGATGCTTGATGATATGGCCAGGCGATTAAGGTCATCTGGGCATGTTACTCATACAGCACAAGTTACATTTGATATAGATGAAGAGGAGAAGGAATATGTTGTGGGTCTTCACAGTGAGAAGTTGGCTTTGGCATTTGGGTTAATCCATTTTGGCCCTAAGGCAAAGATACGTATCATGAAGAACCTTCGTGTATGCATTGATTGCCACTCATCCTTTAAGCTTTTGTCTAAGCTTTATGAAAGGGAAATAATTATGAGGGATAGGTTCCGCTTCCATCATTTTAAGAGTGGTTCATGCTCTTGCATGGATTATTGGTGAAAAAAATAGAGCCATCATTTCTGAACTGCAAGGTCATCACCCACGTTTTGAGAGGTGAGATTTCACCATACTCAAAACTTTCAAAGGTTAAAAACTGTGTATCCTCCATCATTCTGCAGCATTGGATCCATGTCAAGACTGTTGCTGGAGGGCAGATATGTTGGCATGCTATGCGAACTTGATTGGTATATTTTCATGTTGGAGGAGAGGGATTGCTTGGGCTCCTTTTCTTGAGGAGATGAGGGTTTTCCCAGTCAGAAATTTAATTCTGGACTTATTAGAAGTTCCATATCTCATGATACAGAAGGGAAAATCAGCCGAGGCTTCCCTTCCCTACCAGGTGGTGAACAGAGGGAGGAAGGTGCCTGCTTTGAAAGTTGACTATTCCAAGGTTTTGCAGAGCAAGACCCCTGTTCTCTCTCTCCTTGACCTGAGGCAGGCAATCTGTTATTGCCTCCTGTGCAAGTGAGGCTGTGATGAGCAATTAAACTAAAGCACTACCACTTTGAGCGGTGGGCGCTAACCCATTGCTTACTTGGCCCTCGACAGGTGCTAATCCACATTTTTTTCATATTGGCTACTCAGTCCACAGGCAATAATAGGCTCTTTTCTATTGTAGTTTGGTTGGAGAAGACAATTCATGCATAGAGTAGGTTAGGGGGGTTGAAGTTGTCAAATGCACGTGCCAATGCATATGGGGACATTGGAAGTCTTTAGGGACGCTCTTTAGGAAAGTCTTCAAATGGCGGGAAAACCACTAAACATCTCTCTGTCTCTATATTGTGTCAAATCAATCAATGGAATAATGTATCATTTTCCTAAGACACCCAATTCCTGGCTATGACCATTTATAACTCTTTTGAGATCAGCCACCGAAAGGGATTTAAAGGGCACATTCGCTTATTTTACAGGTAAATACTGTCTGCTGAAATTTTCAGGTCCCCGTGTCTGAAAATGCTTGACATTTCTTTTCTTTTCTTTCTTTCTTTTTTTTTTTTTTTTTTTTTTTTTTTCCTGTCGCGGGTGCCAATGTCTGAGAACTATCCTGACCATCTATTTTTATTCACTTGGATGTGCTTCTTAGCAACCATCCAATCAGCAATTATTGCAGTTATCTTTGAACCGCATCTGGAATCTTGAAGTTCAGTTCCAACATTAAGATCTTATGTTGCTTCTAGGAAATAGTTTTATATGCAGAAATTGAACGAAGTCTTTTGAAACAAAAAAGCTATAGAGATTAAATTGTTTAAATTACTTAGATGACTAAATGGTTAATGTAAGTTAATTAAGGGTGTGTAGGAAGGGAGGTTCTGGGTTCGAAGTTGTATAGAAGCATTTTTCTTGTTATCTTTCCTTTGGACTTGTCCTCCTTTAGTTGCCTAGTTATGGTGAGTGACACGATCGGAAAAAAATGTTCAAATTACTTAGCGCAACGTAAAATCTATGGTTTAATCTGCATTTGAGTGCCCGTCAGGGACTTTTTTAGATCACATACCCCAGCGGTACTGAGGCTGGTGATTGGGAGGCCTAACGCTCAAGTGTAAACATTTGGGCTCAGAAGACTAGGCTTTGCTTCTTTTAGGCTGCATTGTTTCACTGAGCATGTGGAGATTTGGGTCGCCACGGATGCTGAAAGTTTAAGGAAGAAAGTGGAATTTTCTCATCTACTTGTAGCTCACTTGATTTCAATATTTTTCAGGATCATAGAAATATCTTGACAGTTTTAAAGCTGGCCTACTGCTCATAATCTCTCCACAAACAAATGGAAAATTCTGCGTTCTCTTTCTTTCCCCACCCCGACCTCATGTCCTGTGATAAATTTGTTCCAAAATCTAGTCTGCAAACCCTTGTTTTCTGGACTGGGGTGTTTACTTTTCCCCTTTGGTACTCGGTAGTACCTGTTCTGGGATAGCATGAAATGCAATTTGAAATCATATGAAATTGTTTGAATCCAACTCGATTTCGGTCTAAACCTGTGATCAGAAGGATGGAAAAGGACAACCTACAACTGCCATGAGCGGATTTTTCTTTTTTTTTTATCCTTCAAAAATTTGGCTCCTTGCAAAATTCATTTATTCACTAGTCCAGTACAAACTATAGAAGTGTAGTCAAAATGATGCTATAACAGCTCAAAACTGAATTCCATATTGAAAAGGGAAAAACGTTTTTGAGAGTTTACAAGTGGATCTTAAGTTAAATATGGTATAATGCATTTTAAAACCGTATAACTAAGCTACCAAACCAAAGTGGACAATATCATATAGTGAAACTCACAGGCCCAAGATTGTTTTTCTAAGTCTACACATTGCAAATGGTATCAAACCTTACCAAAAAAATGGTGTGACGCATTTTAGAACCATACAGCTGAACTGTTAGACTAAAGGAGACAATATTACTAGGTGAAGTTCGTAGCCCACAGGCCTAAGATCTTTTTATTTTTTTGAAGACAAAATAAAAAGAACAAACAGAACACAACAAGTCATTGCCAAGGTTGAAAGCACAACTAAATGAGCGAAAATGTTGATACATCATTTTAGTAACGAAATTGGGTGCAAATAACAGATGCAGCCTTGAGTTATAGGAGTAGCATCAGCAGCATTAATCTTCTGCAATAGCTTCAACAAAAAGGGCCAGTCCTTTTAGAAAAGCACATGTTTCTCTGGTGAATATTGTTTTGGTATTTACAGAGAATGAAAGGCTTGAAAACAGAAGAATTTGAACACTGTGAAGCTTCATGTTGGATTTGTCTATGAAGGATTTTATTGACTTGCAGTCTGTAAAAATGCGGAATATGTTAATCATGGGAAGTTTGAGGCAACCAGTAATAGATTAGGGTTAGACATGAAAGGACTAATTACCATCATCTCATGGTCTCCCATGATCTCCTCCATCACCTCCCTTACTGGCTTATCTGCACTGTTAGGCACCAGGGCTGCAAAAACAGCTGGTTCCAGGCCTGCAAAACAGTATACTAAGTACATTGCAATGTGAATTTGCAGTAAGGTAGCATTGAATTGATCAAACAACAACATTTTTTTCCTGAATTTTCGTCATTCCCTCACTATTCTCTGCCCTTTGTGGAAATCTGTGGAAAAATCGCAATAACGCTAATATAAAAAATCAAAGTAAAATTTATGATGGATATAAGAAATCAAAGGTTGCATCTTTCAAGATGAAAGCATAGTGAAATTTATAGCCGCTAAATTAAGCCAATGGGGTTAGCCACCATGGCTTATCATCACATTTATACAGTACTCAATCAAAATGCTGCAGACTTATCTTCAGGATTAACTTCAATGCAAGCTGTAACTACAAAAGAATGGAAAATATGTTACCAGTCTCAGGGAAAGCATCAATAAACATAAGCATTTCCTCCCCAGTTAAGCCGGACAAAAAGCAGATCCTTGGCAGCGATTTTGCAACCTGTGAACCATCAAACATACTCCCATTAGATGGACAATACTAAGGCTAAAGCTTAGCAGTTTATGATGCTAATTCAGTAGGTAAGAGCTTCAGAAAAGAACTGTAGTTTAAGATTAAAAAAATACAAACATGACAAGGTAAATTGGTCATATAAGCTTTTCTAACTTCATAAAGTTCAACATTTGGTTGTGTGAGATATGATTTAAAATTTTCAGGATATTAGTTATTGAAAAGACACACCTGTAGTCTATGTTCAGATACATGATGGCTACATGTTGCAACAACGACTGTAGAAGTCCATGTCTCATATTTTTAGTGTTACATACTGATTTTATAGATGATGAAAGACTATTCGCTGAAGGCAACTTTCTTCTCTACAAGTACATGTTCAGAGAGTTTTCTTATTGTGTACTCATTGTAATGAATAAGAACATTTCTTTATGGGTATGTTTGAGAAGTGATAAAACTTTTAGATGAAAAGTTTTTGGCGTAAAAGTTTTTGAAATGAGAAAAAATGATGTGATATGATAAAGGTAATGATGAGAAACAAAGAGAATAAAGTTAAAATAGATAGGTTAGTTGTACGGGTCGTCGTTTAGAAATAATTGAAAAATAGGGTAGTTGTATAAGATGTAAAAAATAATAATTGAAAAATGGGTCTGTTATCGAGAGTGAAAAGTTTTGGATTGAAAAATTTTCGTTTGAAAACTTTTGAGCGTAAACAAACACACCCTGTGTTTAGAACCCTGTCATTCTTTGCTGGCATATGTTATTCTCAATACAAGATAACCCAGTGCTTGTTGATTTTCTAAGATAGATGGCAAAAAACACAGCACAATGATAGCACTTAAACCACAAACATTTTGAAGAAAATTTAACCTTCACAACTCCTAATTCAGGTTGTTGAATATGCATTGCTTCCCAAAGTGGTAGGTCAATCATGTCTTCTGTGCAATGAATGACCTACAACATGAAAAATTTAGTTACAGTATCTTCTCAAATTACCACAGGAAACTAGAAAAAACTCAAAAATGTCTCCTTGAAGAAATCGTGTCCCATGCATGTACATTGAATAAAGGCATAGACTTCTCACTATATTTGCCCTGTCACATATGTTGTAAACAATATGCCTTAATGTAACAATAGCTAAGTTACCTTTAGAAACTCACCATCCATTTCTTTTAAGAGGTTCAGTATCTGCATGAAAGGAAGAGAAAGAAAAGAAAATAAAAAATAACAGAAAGCCAGACTGGCATAGTAAGCCGTGGAAGATTGTCCATCCTGATTCCACATTGACCAATAGCTTAACTAGAAACGATTTATGGCTAGCTTATCTGCAAATAGCAATAGTATGTGGCCATTATGGATCCACATGGATCCTCAGATGAAAGCCAGTGAACTTGACATATTTATACCATCATCGTGAGCATAGATTAAAAAAAAAAAAAAAAAAAAAAAAAAAAAACATTAATAGCAGCTTAGTTCCAGGGTAGGCCACACCACAAAATTAACAGCATGGAATCCAAACCCATTCAAGTGGCAGTAAACTGCATGTGACAAATATAAGAAATCCAAGAAGGGTGTCCACACTGCAGCCTAATTCTTTCATCAGCTGTCCTGACAACCTGTCCCAGTGCACATTGAGGATCCAAAATTTTTGTTTATGGTGCATCCAACTTCTTATTATCTTATCTGATCAGTTTTCTCTGTCCAGGCGTCCAACAATCATGCTGATGTGCAGACCCTTCAGAGCTACTTATTAATGTTATAGGCATACCAGATATCATAGCCATTGTTTGGCTGCACAAGTAAAGGGTAAAAAGCACTGTTTACTTGTACATCCTTCCTTCCGCATTAAAAATCCTGTTTGGATGTAACTATAGCTTTTATGCAATTTGAAAATGGGCTAAAAGAGCAGACAGAAGTTCCCTGCTCTCCTCCACCAGAGCTAGTGGTGAATGCCAGCCTGGCCAAACAAAGCCATAGGCTCATACACGAGAAGCTGCTGCCTCTGTCAGGGTTCAGTAACAGCTATGATCAAACATGATGTCCTACAGCCTCATGTAAGGAAGATCAACTCGTCATGGAGGAAGGTGAGAAATAAAATTATTTGGAAGATCCCTCTGGTAGTCATTTATCAGATCCAGAAGGGGACCTGTAAAAAGGAAGGCATCAACCTAGTTTTGTGGTAGAAATGTATAGACAAAGTACTTTTACTGTTTCTTCTGCCTCAAAGCCCAAGAGGAGCAAAGCCTGCATCATGAACACTTGATTTGAGAAGTAGAACCAAACTGACGATAAAATTGTTGAAGAACATCATACATTTTTCAAAGAACAACAAAAGCACATAAAGACAAATGTAAACTGTGATTAACTCCAAGCAATATTATAACCAGAAAAAAAAACTCCAAGCAATATTAAGATTCAAGAAAGGATGAAAATCTGTCTGCCAAAATGGTAGGTGCCCAGTTCTTAAAGTTCTGTAGCAAAATGATAGGTGTGAATTGACAAATCAAAACGTGAGAAAGCAATGAAAAATGTTCCACTAAATGAGAGTCAATCAACCAATATCAATATGTGAGATTAATTACCGAAAATTTCTTCAAAAATAATAGCTTTGCATCGCAAAATGTATAAAGTGAGTACCCAGTAAGTATGATTTAACAATTCAATTATATGTAAAATTATCATTATCCCAATTACAAAAGAAAAAGGCGAGAACGAATGATAACTTACGGGTGGACCATATCTTGGGTCCTCAGCATTCAGTGGAACGAATTTCGGTTCTTCAATTAATTCACTAGGGAGCATTCCTGCAGCATCTACACAATGACTATGTTACACAATGACTATGTTTCACAACTGAAAAAAAGAAAGGGAAAGGAAAAAAAAATGCCTAAGAACAAGAAATTAGAAATCCAAGTACATGAGTTGAGAGAGAATACCATCTGGGTTGGCGAAGCAAAGATGGTTGGAACTGAGCAGAGGAAAGCGTGTTTTGGGTAAAGAGAATGGAGAGTGGGAGAAGCTACAGAGAGGGATTGAACTGGGAGAAGGTTTCCGGATGGAATTGGAGGCGAAAATACGACTGCAGGTGTGGAATGGATGTTGGGAAGAAGCCATTTCTCCTCCTCCACAGAGAGTCTCCCTCTGTTCTGGATTCTTTTCTGGATTTTGCCTTTGCGCAGTTTTTGCCCACAGTAGAGAATATTTGTCAGCACCTCCTTTTGCTTTCTATTATTGCAAATTCATTCATCAGCCGAAAAAAAGTTCAAATTGCTCGTATATTTTTCACTTTGGCTGGGTTGAATGCATATATTTAGAAAGTGATAAAATTATTGAATGAAAAATTTTTATTATAAATTTTTTTGAAATAAAAGAAATAATGTAATATGATAAAAGTAATGATGAGGAGTAAAGAGAATAAATAAAAAATAGATAGATTAATTGTACGTGTAGTTGTGTAGAAATGATTAGAAAGTTTGAAAAATATATTAAAATATGATAATTGTGGAGAATAAAAAATTTTAGTCGAAAAGTTTTATAGCTAAACATAGGGGTGCAACTTGGGCCGGGTTGAGCTCGAACCCGGCCCGCCGAACCCGATTTTGGACAGTGTTAAAACTTGTTTTTTATAACCTGAGCCCGAGAAACCCGATTTGTAAATATGATAGGGTTCAAGTGAGCCCGAGCCCCGAGCCCGATTTTCCATTTTATATTTATTATAAAATATATTATATACATACTATTTAAATAATATTTCTTTATATTCTTTATATTTTATGTTATTATATATATATTTGAATACATATTTGGCATATTGTAATTTTATTGTAAATAAAGTATATTATTTCATTTATATTTATCTTTTATTTCTATCATTCATTTTTACACTTATTAATTTTTTTCTTTATCTTAGTTTTGATGTTAAATTTTTTCTAGAAATATTCTTTATATTACTATTTTAAAAAAATATGTAGTTTGATTATATATTATTATGTTTACCTACATAATTTGTTATTATTATTTATTCATATGAAATTCTAAACTTATCACTTTTAAATAAAACGTAAATTCATCAAAATAAATTCCAACCCGAAACTCAGCCCGAACCCGATTTTCAAAAATAAGGTTAGGGTTAGGGTTAGGGTTGATGTTTTATAAATAGAGTTAAGGTTAGGGTCGAGATGAATCAGAGTTTCATGAGCCCGAGTTGCACCCCTAGCTAAACAAATACAATCTAAATGAAATATAAAAGAAAGTATCAGCTCGAAATTAATGTTTTCCATCAATATTTCATATAGATGTGATGGATCCATCATAATTTTACCATTTCATTTGTGGTGAGGGAATTAACTGGCGTCAACGAAGACCTTTCTAATCAAGCATGGATGAACACTAAAAATGATTTAGATTTTTTTAAAATACTTTAAACTTAAAAAACATAAGGACATCTTTTTATCGTTAAAATATAGGGTGATTATGTAAGTGTTAAATTATTATTCAATTCTTTAACACTTATAAAACTACTTCAATAATATATTATTATGCATTTTATCTAAATAAATAACGTTAAGCATGTCAGGTGAATTAGATTTCATTCAACATTCATTTTATTGTTAGAATTCAAAGGTTGCTAGGTTATAATTCAAAATGATCAATTGTTTTGAATATGCACATATTTAGGGCTTTGCCTTTTACTTTTGAGGCTTGATTTTATGTGATATATTGCATTTTCTTTTTATGTTGAGAAGCTCATGAGCTTCTATTCAATAGGGACCATGGAAAGCATATAAAACTCGTCGTAGCCTCTTCCGCGGCAGGTGTTACCACTAGCTCACGAGGCTGGTGGTAACAAAAATCATGTTTAGAAGCCCATACAAATCACTTCGTTTAAACAAATTTTACTTCTCACCTGATTCAATATTGGCTACAATTGGCAAAAATTAATTAGGTGTCTCAGTAATGATAGCGGCTTCAAATGCATTTAGGACCTGTTAGGAATGGAAATCTAGATTTGAATGAAAATAGGATGTTGTATATTTAAAAATAAAAAAATTAAATAAAAATTAAAAAAAATGATATTTAAAATGTAAAAAAAAATCCAAATTTTATCCTATTTCATCCAAATGCCCCACCTTACTAGATAGCTAATTAATTTTTGCAAGTTCTAGCCAATATTGAATTAGGTGAGAAGTGGAGTCCGACGGGGTCTTTTTTTATAGTGCTTCCAAAGTCCAAACATGACAATTTCTTGGTATTGCATTATCTGTCACTATGATAAAAACTTTGCAGTTATCTTCTGAGCGCATTGAATGGCGACTAACGGCTCAGCTGACCTTTTGAAATCTGACGGAGAGGAGTGAAAAATCGCAACTTACAGAAAATGCAATATATCGCATAAAATTATTTTGATTTTTAATGTCATGATATTTATGAGAAATCCCCTCCATTCATTATACTTAGCATTATTTTTTAGGTAAAAAACTAAGTTTCGGCCCAATCAATAATGTGTACGGTACATTTACTGAAATATACATTCATAGGTAAATTATGAAAAATGCTTAGACGCATATGTATTGTATTAATGTATTAAAAATTATAATTTTATATTTAAATATTATTATTATTTTGGATAATTTGCATATATACTCACGAAGTTTGACGCTAATTGCGGATATACTTACGTAGTTTCACGAATTGCATATTACTCTTATATAGTTTCACGAAAATTGTATATTACCCTTGTGTCGTTACCTGCCGTTAATACCTTACGTGTTATTTTGAAAAATGATAAAAATGTCTTCATTAGTAGTTTCATGAATTGCATATCATCCCACATAATTTCCCTAAAATTGTATATTATCCTGTAAAACTATTTATACCAATATGGACATTTTTATCCTTTTTTAAAATATCACGTTAGATATTAATGACAGGTAACGATATAAGGGTAATACGCAATTTTGGTGAAACTACGTAAGGTAATATGCAAGTCAAGAAACTACGTAAATATATCTGCAATTAGCGTCAAAACCAAATCAACCTAATCTTTTTTTGATTTCATACGTTCCGACATCTCAACAATTAGGATATAAGATATTCTTACAATTTTCTAAATAATAATCTAATTTCTAAACAAATAATCAACCTTGAGCTTTTCCGGATAGGATATGAGTTAGGCAGATCAAAAACTGAATCTACCGATGCTGGTATCTTACAGCAAAGTTGTTCTGAAGTTAGTTTCATGGTAATTAGATTATATTATTCCATAATTAATTAACTAGTCCAAGAAGAGACTTAGACTCTTGACTTTTTTTTTGGTTTTTTCCGAGGGGTGTACTTGACTTGACTTTTGTCTGCCTCGGCACCGACCTTTCCTTGCTAATTCACCACTGCCATTCATTACATACTTAGCACCCTGCTACCTCATACTTTCCCTGCAGAAAAGTACTGCTTGCTCTTTCAAGTTTCTTCTCCTGAAAATGGAAGTGTTGCCCTGCAGGCTGCAGGTTGTTCGCGGTTCATTCCTGCTCCCTCTTTATCTCAATTTTTTTTTTTTTTTTGTCTTTTTGATGTAGCTCACCTTCAGTCCTGATGCATGCATAAAGGTATTTTTCACATGCTTTCGTAGGGTTTGCTTGAATTTATAATCTTAGATCTTGAAATCTGATTTTTTTAAAAAAAAAGTTTTAATTCAAATTTGCTAAACCGCATAGTCTGAATATTATAGAAGAACAGAAATAGTCTCAGTTCTAGAAATATATTAGAAAGAAATCAAGAATTACGAAAAATATGGGAAACAAAGAAAAACAAGAAAAATATCATTTTTAAATTAAAGATGTCACAAACTCAATACATACACACGCACCAAGCCTCCACGCATACATGGTGTTTTGAAATTTCATCTCATTTTACTCTGAATGTGGATGAAAGCAATTAAATCCGAAAATAACGAATTTTAGCATATGAACTAGATACATGCAGATTTAAAAAAAAGAAATGAATTCAGACGAGTCCTTTACATGTATGTATTTCAGATGCCATGTATAATCACCAGAAGTTTATCCAAATGAATTCGGGGCTTCGTGGTCATCCTCTCTAGCTCATTTGGGCGCATGGTGAGGATGGCCGGACACTCATTTTCTATTATAAAAAAAAAAATGAAAAGGCCTCAAAATACCTATAACTTTTTATATAATTATTTATCCATGAGGCCCGTTTCAATACAGGCCTTTGCATGATCTCTTTTTTATTTTCTTTGATTTTTTTTTTTTTTACATCCATACATGTGGCCAAGCGTGAGCATCATATATATCTAAGTTTTAATTTTTTAGAAAATTGAAAATAAAAAATGGCGCTGTAAGGGTCATGATAATTTAGTATGACACTAATTTGTGATTTATCAAAGTATTTCTAATCGTATTTGTTTTAAGAGGAGACAAGTACTGTCAGAAACCGAAAAATATCACTATGCTTTTCTAAAGAAAATTCCGTGTGCATGTCGCTGATCATACTAAAATTTTTTTATGACGGTGTCCTTTGGGTGTTTTATATTATAGAACTAATGGCGGAGACCGCTGTCCAATTCCTACTTGAAAAGCTAGCAGACTTCATAATTGTAGAAGCATCGCTGCAAAGAGGCGCAAGACGAGAACTTGAAAAGACAAAGCTTGAGCTGGAGAGCATGCAAGCCTTCCTCAGGGATGCTGACATGAAAAAATACAGCAATGAAGATCTCAAAACGTGGGTGAAACAAGTGAGAGAAGCAGCATATGATGTAGAGGCCATACTCGATGAATTTTTGTGCCGTATTTATGCTCCGGTAAGAAAGGGTTTCACAAGTTTAATTCATAGAACAATTCGCCTCCCCAAGAATCTGTTTCACAAACATCAGTTTGTTACTCGATTACGAGAAATCAACGGAAAAATCTGTGAAATTTCAGCAAGAAGAGACCGATACAGTCTCGACCAGATAAAAGGAGGAGCAAGCGTCCATGGTGCTAGTGAAGGCTGGCAACGCTGCATAGAGACTGCCATCTTCAAAGAAGAGGATGGCATTGTGGGGATGAAGAAAGAATTTGATTTGCTAGTTAAATGGTTGTTAGAGGGAGATGAAAGACTCACAGTAATTTCAGTGACAGGGATGGGAGGGTTGGGCAAAACCACACTTGTCTCTAAAGCCTTCAAGTATTCTGAAGTAAGGAAGGAATTTCATTGTTTTGCCTATGTTTCTGTCTCACAAACTCTAAAAATTACGGAGTTACTTCGACGCATCACCAAGCAACTTCTACAGAGCAACATGGAGGTTGTCCCAGATCATTTGGCCGCCATGGATGCCAGAGATTTAAGGCAATTGATTGTACATCATCTGCAGTTCAAAAGATATCTTATTGTGTTGGATGATCTCTGGAGTGTAAAAGACTGGGAAGATTTAAACACTGTATTTCCAGACCACCAATGTAGAAGTAGGCTAATGGTCACTACAAGAAACGTTGAGGTGGCTCGAGCCATGGGAGGGGGAAAGCATATTTGTGCCCTTCAACCTTTAAACCAAAAGGACGCATGGGAATTGTTCAATAACGAGGCATTTAGAAATGAGACTTGTCCTTATGATCTCGAGTCACTGGCTCGGAGCATGGTAGAGAAATGTGAAGGATTGCCACTCGCCATTATTGCTATGGGAGGTCTGTTGTTGACAAAAGAAAGGAGTATGGTTGAATGGAACAAGGTTTACGCCAGTCTAAATTGGCAGCTGAGCAATAACCCAATGTTTCAAAGCTTGTATAACATATTGTTGCTTAGCTTCCATCATTTGCCCTATTACTTGAAGCACTGTTTTCTCTATTGTAGTATGTTTCCAGAAGATTATCCCATCAAGCGCAAGCAGCTGATCAAGCTATGGGTGGCAGAGGGTTTTATTAGAGAGAGAGGGGGGATGACAATGGAGGAGGTAGCAGAAGAGTACGTGAAGGAACTCATCCATCGTAATATGCTTCATGTTGCTATGGTGAATTATTTTGGCAGGGTGAAAGTCTGCAGAATGCATGATATGATGCGCGAGGTAGCCATTTCTTTATCTCGTGATGAAGGTTTCTCCGTCACATGCGATGCTCAGGATGCAGGGAAGCCCTGTAAATTCCGCTGCATATCAATCTGTGATGACAGGAGAGAGATCAATATTCAAGTTGGTATGAATTCATCCCGTCTTCACTCAGTTATTCTTTTCAACAACAAAAAAACCCCAATTTTTGATTCATTGCACAAGGTGGTTTCCACTTTTCAATTGTTGAAGGTGCTATATCTGAAGGGAGCTAGAATCGACAGGCTACCTGATCAGCTTGTTGAATTATTCAATCTTAGATACCTAAACTTGGCAAAAACAGGAATCAGTGAGCTCCCGAAATCTGTCGAAAAGCTAATAAATTTGCAGACATTGGATCTTCGTGGGACCAAGGTGGAGAGGCTACCGGTTGGGATTGGCAAGCTGCAGAAATTGCGCCATCTTTGTTGTTACCCAACTACTGACTCAGTTTATAAAAGCTTCCAGTCCTGGAAATTCAGCAAGTTTCCTCCTCAACTGTGCAGTATAACAAGCCTGCAATCTCTACAGACTATTGCTGCAGAAGGAGAAACAGTCAGAGAGATTGGAAACTTAACCCAGTTAAGGAGTCTGATGATTGCAAAGGTAAGGGCAAGTGATGGAGTTGAGTTGTGTGGGTCAATTGGAAAAATGAGAAAGCTTGCTAGGCTGGGTATCATGGGCATCAGTGCGGAAGAAACACTTGAGTTGGAAGCACTCTCTCCTAGTCCCCCTCCACTGCTTCAAAAGCTATATCTGACGGGGCATTTGAAGACGGTGCCTAAATGGCTTGCCTCTCTTACCAACCTTGCATGCCTAGCATTGCATTGGTCAGGGCTGAGGGAAGAAGCGGGAGATTTGTTGCTTTTAACACTCCAAGCTTTGCCCAATCTAGTAAAGCTGTATCTTCGCAAGCCATTCCATGGGCAGAGATTTGCAATATTTAAAGAAGGATGGTTTCTTAAGCTGAAGCAACTGTGGCTAGTGGACGTAACGGAATTAAGGCGGGTGTTAATCGAAAAGGGTGCAATGCCATCTCTCCGAAAGCTGACTCTGGTGGACTGCAGAGAGCTGAAGGTGGTTCCTCAAGGCATGGAACACTTACCCACACTGCAAGAACTCCGTTTGCTAGAAATGCCCGAGGAATTGGTGAACAAACTTCGAGAGGAAGATCGTAAAAAGGTGGCCAGAATCCCCATCATCAGACACGGCTGGAAATCAGAGGATGGGCAGTGGAAAGTTGAAATTTTAAAATAATAATAATAAGTCATGAGTCGAGCAGTTTGGGACCGTTGATGCATATAAATAATAGATTGATATTGTTGCATATATTGCTGTGGCTAGGGTGCCTGATGGAAAACATCAGACATTTTTACTTGTCGACCGGAGGGGGCAAACCACCAACTTTGACCTCTTATGCTGCGTATCCTTGCATTTACTAGTGTCAATCACTTGTTCATCAAAGCTGTGACTTCATTGATGTAATTAATTTGCTTGTTGTATCCAGTTAGTTAATGTCTTTGAGATTTGATGGCTTGGTAGTAAGAACACTAAATCATATAGAATGTATAAAAATGTGTATAAATTTATTATTACACTTGTAATTTTTATAAATATTGTCAGCACATTTGTAAAATAATTTAAAATAATAATATCAGCAAAAATATATAAAATAATAAAATGCAAATATGTCAACAATATTTGCGAAAATTGCAAATGTAGTACTTGGCTTAAAGCGCATTTTCATTATTTTACAGGAAATCTAATTGTCTCATACCAGAAGAGTCATGTTTGCAAATTTATGCAAACTTTGTGGGCATAGTTGTAATTTCAGCAAACTTAGGGACAAAAATGTAATATTGGTCAAACTTTGAAAGCATATTTGCAAAAATCTCAAAAATTTGACGTATGTAATTTTATAATTTTAATTTAAAAATCTGCTATATCAAACAGTAATGTTTTATTTTAAAATTCAAAAAATTGAATAAAATTTAAAATTTGTAAAATTGCATAAGCAAGAAGTAAATGCTTGCACGCCACATATATAGGTGCAAAAAAATTTAAAAAATAGAAAATAGATTTGCGCACCATGTGCTTTGGATCCAAGTCCTTCAAGTATTTTTTTTTTTTTTTATGAAGCTCCCTTTAAGTATTAGTTACTATTCTCCATCATAAAAAAGCATTAGTTACTATTCTTTACTATTAACATTGGAATTAACTTCATTTCTATATAATTCAAATCTGTCTCATCTCATCTGGGATAATTCATTTAGCCAATATCTGAAAAAGTCATCTTCATCTGAAACCATCATCGGCCTCAACTTAGAAAATAATTTTTAAGAATTATCTCAATTAAGCATTTTCATTTATTATCCACCCAAAATTTGAATCAATTTATTATCCACCCAAAATTCAAATCAAGGTATTCAACTTGACATAGATGGGTTCTAATAAATGATACCTTGTTTAGAATGAAAATCGTTACAAGGGGAGTTACTTTTGTGGTTGGGGCTATGAAGAGTCAATTTAACTTGCTAGCATGGTGATAATTGATATTACAATCGAGCATATTCATAAACCTCACATCATGAAGGGAATTTTTTTGTGGCATTCTCATACCAAGATAAAATCTATAAATACCCCGACATATAGAAAAAATTGTAAAATACTCCTGCTCTAGAAAAAGGAAGGAATCAAACACTTAACCAGCCCTTACAATGTTAACTCCTCCTTGTTGTTTCGAGTAGACCAACATCTTTTCAATAAAGCCTTTTCTATAAAGCCTTGCTTTAATAGTTCAAATGGATGGTTTCTAGAGTACCAATTGGGAGCATTGAGCCACTTTAGGAGCCATTAACTTTTATTTTTAGTTTTTTTTTTTTTTTTTACATTTATATGTGGTTGGCTAAGCATGAACTTTTTATATGCCCGAAATTTTATTTTTTAGACTATTTTAATTTTCTGAATTTTGAAAATAAAAAATACATTTGTCATGGAGAAGTAATTCAATGCACCTATGTACAAAATCCATCTAATTTTTTTTATAAAATTGTTAGTATAAATATATGTAATATATGTATTTAACGTTACCATTTTTAAGATGTATTATTAAAAATAAAAAATATACATTTTCAAAAATAGTAAATTTGATTTATAGCTTAAAAAAAATCAGATTAATAGTTCCATAAAATAATTTCAAAAACATTTTGAAAAATGATTTTTATATTTGAGTGTACTAAAGTTTTTTTATTAGAGGGTGTACTAAAGTTCTAATACAACCAAGTGCATTGAATTATTTCCCTTCATTATGTAAACGTCACACAAAAAAGACTTTCTTTTTAAAATTTAAATTTCAAAAACATAAAACAATCCAAAAATAAAAAATTTGCGCATGTATAGGTATGTTTATTTTAGTATAAAATATTTCAATCTAAAATTTTCTACTCTCTATAACTATTTTATTTTTAATTATTTACTTATATTTTTCTATATAATTACTTCGCTTTTCAATTATTTCTACGTAACTGCCCATATAATTAACTAATATATTTTAACTTTATTTTCTATACTTCTTATCGTTACCGTTATCGCATTACATTATTCTTTCATATTTTAAAACCTTTTACTACTGAAGCTTTTTGGGTGTATTTGGGAAGTAATAAAACTTTTGATGAAAAATTTAAAATAAAATTTTTTAAATTGGTAGAAAACTTCTCTTAAAAAATTAACTAATAACCATAACTTATTAACGTTAAATCCTCAAAATATTATTCAATGCTTTTTATAATTAAATTTCATCTTTGAATAATTATTCAAAATAACCTTAGATCATATGAATTACACTAATTTAGATTGAATAAACAAATCCAGCGTCTTATAGATTGCAAAATTTTGAAAAAATCTTAGTAGATTGATATACACATTTAAGAATTTTTGTTATTATGAATTTTATAAGTTCACAATCAGATTAAAATTTTATATTATAAGTCTTGCCTGATTAAGCTCGAATTTAGTATATGATAAAAAAAAAAAAAAGTAGCAAAAAAAATTCAAATGAGAGGCATTTTATGAAAATTTACCCGCGACAATAACCCAGTGGAAGAAGTGGCGAGTCAAACAATTTTTTTCAACCCATCTGATCTTTTACCCATACTGCAAACAGCTTGGATTATAAAAAAAATTTCAGTCCATTACATTTCATTTTTTTAGAGCCTAATATTCTAGTTTTTATTTCTAAACTGTTTTTCAGTCTTTACATCTATATAAGATTTTATTGAAACTAAAAATTCATAAGAGTTTCCATAGCAATAATTCACAACAATTTTTTGAGCATAAAAAATTTCGGATATAATGCATGAAAAAAGATTAACCATTAATGTTATAAAATATGCAAAAAAGATTGGCACATCGTATTCTAATGTTTACGCAAGGGAAGTGAAACTAGAACTCATCCTCTGGGACGATGTTACGCAAGCATTCCAATCCCGTTGAAGGGGCACGTTCAGTTGTTACGTTTAAAATTAATTTTTAATTAGGAAACAAAATTTCATCCCAATCAGAGGTGTGCTCGGGCCTTGTTTAACGGAAGCGTAAAATTATTTAACTTATATACTAATTTCGAATGTATTAATTCGTATTCTATGCTATTTTAATTAATCAAGATAAAGGCGGTCTGTGCGCCTCAGGTATGCCGCGCTAAGTGTGGAAGCGTATTGTGTGCGTTGTAGTTGCCATGATCCGCGGAGCACGCTTTTTACCGGTCTTCAAGTGAGATGCGCATCCGCGCATTGGTCCATTACAAATTCTACGATGCGTAAGTCGTAACGGTGTGAGAGCGTAACTATATCTTTCTAATTTCTGCCTCTATATATATACGGGATTTCTCCTACGTTCGCCTTCACTTGTCTAGTCCAAAGCTCGCACAGCTGCTGCTTCTTAGTCTTCTCTGGTCTGGTCTAGTCCATTGTTCTTCTAGCTTTTTCTTCGTCTTCTTTGTTATTGGATATGGGTTTGCAGCTGAAGGAGCAGAAGGACGAGAAAGCAGCAATGGCGAAGGGCGGGAAGTTGCCAGTGCTGAGTGCTCTAGACTCTGCCAAGACGCAGTGGTATCACTTCACGGCGATCGTCATAGCCGGCATGGGCTTCTTTACTGACTCGTACGACCTCTTTTGCATCTCCCTCGTCACCAAGCTCCTCGGACGCATCTACTACCCCGTCCCCGGCTCCTCCAAACCCGGCACCCTCCCCCCCAACGTCTCCGCCGCCGTCAACGGTGTGGCCCTCTGCGGATCCCTCGTCGGCCAGCTGTTCTTCGGCTGGCTCGGCGATAAGATCGGCCGCAAGAGGGTCTACGGCTTCACCCTCCTCCTCATGGTCGTCTGCTCTGTCGCCTCTGGCCTCTCCTTCGGCAGCTCCCCTAAGGCCGTCATGGCCACCCTGTGCTTCTTCCGTTTCTGGCTCGGCTTTGGCATCGGTGGCGACTACCCTCTCTCCGCCACCATCATGTCGGAGTACGCCAACAAGAAGACCCGTGGCGCCTTCATCGCCGCCGTCTTCGCGATGCAGGGCTTCGGCATCCTCTCCGCTGGCATTGTCTCCATAATCGTCTCTGCAACCTTCAAGGGCCGCTACCCGGCTCCTCCTTACTCTGTCGATGCCACCGCCTCCATCGTCCCCCAGGCCGACTACGTCTGGCGGATCATCCTCATGTTCGGCGCCCTTCCCGCCGCCCTCACCTACTACTGGCGGATGAAGATGCCGGAGACGGCACGCTACACGGCTCTCGTCGCTAAGAACGTGAATCAGGCTACCATTGACATGTCCAAGGTGCTGCAAGTGGAGATTGAAGCGGAGGAGGAAAAGGGAGAGCAGGTCGCCGGAGCACAACGTAATGCATTCGGACTGTTTTCCAACAAGTTCCTCCGCCGCCACGGCATCCACCTGCTCGGCACCGCCTCCACCTGGTTCTTGCTCGACATCGCCTTCTACAGCCAGAACCTCTTCCAGAAGGACGTCTTCAGCGCCGTCGGGTGGCTTCCGCCGGCAAAGACGATGAACGCCCTAGAGGAGTTGTTCCGCATTGCCCGCGCCCAGACCATCATCGCCCTTGTAAGCACCGTCCCAGGCTACTGGTTCACCGTCTTCCTCATCGACCGCATCGGCCGCTTCTGGATCCAGCTTATGGGCTTCTTATTCATGTCCGTCTTCATGTTCGCCCTCGCCATCCCCTACAACCATTGGACCCAGAAGGACAACCGCATTGGCTTCGTGGTCTTGTACGCCTTCACCTTCTTCTTCTCAAACTTCGGACCTAACGCGACGACATTCGTGGTGCCGGCGGAGATATTCCCGGCGCGGCTGAGGTCGACATGTCACGGGATATCGGCAGCGGCGGGGAAGGCTGGGGCCATCGTGGGGGCCTTCGGGTTCTTGTACGCAGCCCAGAACAAGGATAAGGCGAAGGCGGATCGTGGATATCCGGCGGGGATTGGGATGAAAAATGCTCTCATCATCCTTGGTGCGATCAGCCTGCTGGGGCTGCTCTGCACATTCATGGTTCCGGAGTCGAAGGGGAAGTCTTTGGAGGAGATTTCTGAAGAGAATGAAGAAGAAGCTGACGTTGCAGCCGTCGAGGAGGGGAGAAGCTCGACCTGAAGTATTCCTGCATGAGGTTTTTTTTTTTTAAAAAAATTTTTTTAGATAGTTTATGACATTAGATTGTTGAGTTTGTTGATTTCGAATCCAGAGTAGATTAGGGATTAAACAAAGAAGCCTTCCTAGATTTTTTAGTTGCATCTCTTCCCATTCTAGCTTATAACAGAAATATGCTTGGCCTCTCTGTTTTTACAATTCGAAATTTCAAACCAAACATCATATTCATACCTTCATTATTTAGTATTCAAAGTAATGATATTAAATAATTAAATCCGAACCGAAGATTGCGTTATATGATTTATCAGTGCATTATTGCGTTGTGAGACTCTGACATGTTCATGGATGGGATGAGGATATAATGAAATCATTTTTCTAAATGCAAAAAAATAAAAATCTAATTTTTTTTTCAATTTTTCTATATAATTTTTCTCAATTCGCGTGTAACTTCTAAAATTTACAGCATACGATGAAACCTTTATCTTTTGTCATCCCATCACCAATCCTGAACAGGGAAACAGGGGAATGCAGAGAGAAAATAAAGCCAGGTGTGCAGTTTGGTGAGGACTTCTGCCTTTCCGCCACCATCTGGTACTCTCTCCATAATCGTCTCTGCAGCCTTCATGGCCGGTACTCCGCTCCTCCTTACTCGGTAGATGCTTCAGAGCCCGCTACCTCCTATAATCTGGAGTCATTGGCTAAGTGCAACAACCCAAAGCCTCACAGCTTCTACGATTACCATTTTATTTGAAGCATTGTTTTCTCCATATATTGTAGTATATTCCCTAAATATTATCTCGTCAAACCAAACTATCAATATATCATAGAAAAATATATATTATATACAAAATATGTAAAAATGTAGGAAAATATTGAAATCATCAGGGTGGCGGAGGATCTGTTACGAATTTAAACAATTCTCTTTTGTGTAGATTAAATAGAATATTTAACTTTCAAGCAATAAATACAATAATCAATCTATTAAGAATTAAATATGCTGCGAGGTAGCGATATCTTTGTCTTGTGATTTCTCCCCGGGATGCGATGCTCCAGATGCTGATGCTGGGCAACTCCGTCGATTCTGTTGCGCATCCATGTATGGTGACAGCAGAGCGATCTTTGAATCTGATTTTTGAGTGTTGTATCTCAAGGAAGCCCAAATCGAAAGGGTGCCTAATGAACTTGTGAAACTGATCGAAATCTCACATACCAAAACTTAGCACAAACAGAAATGACTGAGCTCTCCAGAATCTTTTGAAAGACTAATAAATTTGCAATCATTGAATCTTGGTCAGACCAAGGCGGGGAGAGGCTACAGTTGCAATTGGCAAGCTACAGAAGCTGCACCATCTATTATGTTACCAAATTATTCAATTTTGAATCTAAAAGTTTTCATTGTTGGAAAAAGGAAACACAGTAAGTTTTCCTCCTGAATTGTGAAATAATGATATAACGAGTCTGCAGTCTCTATTCTGCATTGGTGCAGAAGCAGAAATGACCAGGCAGATTGGAAACTTAACCCAATCAGGGATTCTTGTTGTCGTAAGGGCAGTTGATGGAATCAAATTATGCGCCTCAATTAGAAAAAATGAAAAAACTTGCTGGACTGAGCTTCACGGCAATCAGTGAGAAAGAGACACTAGAGTTGGAAGCTCTCTCTTAGAAAGCTGGCACTATAGGGGCATTCGGAGAAGATCCCTCGATGGCTTGCCTCTGTTACCAGTTGCCAACGTTGAATTGCTATCACCACATTGGTGCAGGCTCAGTGAGGGAGAAGGACATGATTTGATTTCAACACTCTTTAACTGTTGCCCAATTTGAGTGACCTTTACGGCTTTACCTAGCCAAGGCCTATGATGGGTAGAAATTCTTATGTAAAGGAGGGCTCTCCGTTCTCTCAAGGCATTGTGCACTTACCCACTGGAAGTCTGGAACAGCTCCACCTACGAGAAATACCTACGGAATTGGAGGTCCTACTTCGGAACGCGGGGGAAGATCATGGAAAGGTGGCCAACATCCCCATGGTCAACCACGTCCGGAAGTCAGCAGATGGGCGGTCTGAGTTTAAAATAAGAGTTATTTACGAAAATAACCCCCAGAGATTACCTAATTATGTTTTCAACTTTATGGTTTTGTTGTTTACGGAAATAACCCTGAAAATTTTCATTCTTTGCAAAAATAACCCTAATAGATAACGGTGTTGAAAATCAAACAGGTTTGAAATGGAAGTCCACGCACATACTTTCGTATTCCATCATTACTTTTTAAAGATATTTTGTGCTCGGAATCTTTTAAGGGCTACATTTACGTGGAACTCCTCTTTTTTTACGTAGTATCTTGATTATTGATTAAAAAAAACTTATTCTATTTATTATATTTAATATTATTTATATTATTATAGAAACTCTTTTATTTATTTATTATTACTATATATAAGCTCTATTTATAAATGCGTAAAATTAATATAATAAAATTTAATACTAAAAAATAATTTTTAAGCATTATTTTCAACATTTAAATTATTAAAAATATCACTATCACAGAAATAAATAATTAAATAAAGGATTATTATATTCTTACACATATGTAAATAGTTCTAAGAATTTTTTCTAATTTATATATAAATATATTTATTTTAAACAAATATAACTTATGAATACAATAAAACTTAGTCTCCAAGCAAAAAACATCATATTAAATATAATTAATTAAAATTTGCATCAATCTCTTAAAAATGAAATGAGGGCACAAAATCACTTACATGTAACGGGGGCCTTTTTTCACTCGATGCTGCTACGGACGGTGAGGAAGAATAGATGCTTTTGTTATCAACGATGTAAGCTGCAAATCTCAAATCGATTTGTGCAGGATCTATAGATGATGCGGCTGGAGGATTTCATGTCACCGATTTCACTGGCAAAATCTGGTGCAGTTCCAATCAAGCGGTCGGCTTGGCGTCTGAAATTGGGGACGCTGGCTGGTTACCAGTGAGGAGGATGGGTTTTTCCGGTAAAAAAAAAGGGAATTTTCGGCTCAACGGAATAAGTACTGCTGATCTAATGGAGGATAGTGGATTGGTTCGAGTGCCGTTACGATGGTAGAAACATCGCGGGTGCTGTCGAGGGTAGGTTCAAGGCGTCGTGTAGCTGCTAGCCAATGGTGGGGGTGTTGGGGAAGGTTCACTGCTGTTTGGTCTATTGCAAAGCAACAATTGATGGTAGGGGTGCAACTCGGGCTCATGAAACTCAGGTTCACCTCAACCCTAACTTTAACTTTATTTGTAAAACTTCAACCCTAACCCTAACCCTATTTGTAAACCTCAACCCTAACCCTATTTTTGAAATTTAGGCTCGGGTTGAGTTTCGGGTTGACATTTTTCTATTAATATGTCTTTGTTACTCGTCTTATATATAGTTTTTTATTATAAATCTATTGTATAAAAAAGTATAAAAAATAATTTATTATACGAAAACAAGAAAAATTCAAATACCGCTTAAGAGTAGAAAGAAGGAAACCTGTTTTGAGTCTTTTCTTTGCATCAAGTAGAATAATAGCTGTTTCAGAAATAGAAGAGGAAAAATCCCATAAGCAGATGGCGACGAGAGAATGCTAAACCCATCAAATTTCCCTATTGCAGACTCATATTTTTCGGAAAATTCAAAGCTCATGCAGTGTCGCAAGCTTTCTAGATCTATTCCACCATCGCCATCTGATTCGAAAGTGCTCAAATTTTAGTTTGCATGCATTTGAGTTTAAACTCTGGAGAGTTTGATAACAATGAGCAAATATTAACAAATTAGCAAAGCTCTGAAATTCTAGTATGTTGAACCAGCAAAGCTAGCCTCATTTTGAATCTATCTGCATGACAAAAATGAATGCGACAGAACATGAGCTGATTTTTTCAAAAAGGAATAGAGCACCAGCAGATACAGACAAGGCAAGATGAGAAAAAAAAAATTGTTGATGTTTAATGGTTCCTCTAGAGACAAACAAAATACAACGAAAAAATAATAAAATAACAATTTCCACTTTCAAGATAAACTGCATGGGAAGGGATGGGATAAGATTTCCCATTTCAAATAAACTTTTTCCATTCCCAGAAAACTTAAGTCATTTTTAATACTCCATTTCGTAGTTGCTCATTCGTTTCAACAATCCATTTCCTGAATCGTCATCTTCCCGATGAAAACCAACCTTAGTCTCTGATACGCAATAAAAAATTCCTAAAACTGCAATCCCGCTTCTATTCCAATTACTCTTCCCAGACTGCCCTCGACCAAAACTTTTAGAAATGCAGTCTTCCACTCCGCAACCTAACTTCCGAAAAGACCCAAAATCCGATCAGAAGGTCCCAGTCATTCCCCACCGACATACGAACACTCGGCATCCCAATCACTAAGTTTGTGCTGCAATATCGCAGCCGGGACGAACTCGCCAACGTCGGAGGCGGTGAAGAAGGACCTGGACGAGAGAAGCAACTCACCGAGATGCAGCTGCTGTGGCCTGTGGGCAACTAGCCGGCTGTTACTGCGGCTGGAAGGATTTCGCTGCCGGCGGTGGAATTCTGGAGGTGGCTACGCGAGCTGGAGAGGGCTGCGGGATTGGCGGATTGCTGGAAATTTTGGAGGGAAAATCTGAAATCAGGGCACCGCTCGCAAGAAAACCCCTTTATAAGGGGCTTTGAAATCGGGTTTGGGTTGAGCGGATTAGGGTTCTTATCAACCCGAAAATCGAACCGATTTCAAATCGGGCTCGGGTTCAACATGAAAAATCGGGTTCGGGCTAGAGAACAACCAATTCTGCCACTGCCAAACTTCGGGTTCGGTGGGCTGGGTTCGGGCTGAACCCCGGCCCAAGTTGCACCCCTAATTGATGGAGGAGCGCCTCCGGATTGAGGATGCTGGTTGCTGGATTGGAAGAAAATGACGTTGGTGCGTGACAACGACCCTGGCTGCCTAATCTATCCGTCGGTTCATTGAGTTAGGGAATTCGTCAACAGATTCATGCATCTCGAGGTTTGGAGAGGAAGCTCATCGCTAACCGGTGGATTTTATTAGCTGGTGATCGGCACAGCGGTAGGAACTTAATGCTGTTGATTTCGCGGCTGCCAATGAGGAGGGACATGGCTACCAATGTTCGTCCAGCTTTGGAACTGGAAACTCACAACAGAACGCTCCCGTGGGCGTTTGTTAATACCAACAACTTATCAAAGAACTGTTAAAAAAATTTATCAGAACTAAAACTTTTTAATTTAAAATGTTTTATTTTTTAAAGTTATCTTATTATTAAATTATTTTTTTACTTATTCATATATAAACTATTTTACTTTTTAATTATTTCTACGCAATTACTCATACATCTAGTCTATCTATTTTAACTTTAATTTTTTTATTCATCATCATTATCTTTATTATATCATGTTATTTTTTTATTTTAACAACTTTTAAACAAAAATTTTCAAAAGTTTTATTTATTCCTAAACACACCCCAGCTTAAATACTTATTAGCCATGAAATAATATGAAGAAATCAAAAGCCATCATTTTCCATAATTCTCTTTGCAACCATTATATTTATTCGGTCTCATTTTTATTACTCATGTCATATTACATTATTTTCTCTTTTAAAAAAAATCTATAAAATTTTCTTTCATTTTTCTCATTATAAAGTGGACGCATAATTTGGATAAAAAAGTGGACTCATAATTGAAAATATTCTTTCATGTATTTTTAACTTATTTTTTTTCCACCATACTCCGGATCATTATCCTACAACATAATATCACTCTTTCTTTTTTTATGTAATTTTCTCTTTTAGCACTCTTTTCTCATTACCAATCAGTATTATGGAAAATTTGATTAGTATTACGACTTTTGTCACGGTGATTCAGTAATGCACCTTAGTGTTGTTGATAGCTCCTTATTCTCTTATATATGAATTTGCAAACTATATTAAACTTGATTTTTAACTACTTTTTTTTTCCGTCTCTGTGTCATTCGTTTTGGATGACTAGACAACTAATAATATGAGTGTTTAAATGACCGTGTCATCCAAGATTGAGGCTTATATCTTTAAAAAAAAGATTGAAACTTAAGGTTTAATTGAAAGTGATAAATTTTTGAATGAAACTTGTTTTATATAAAAGTTTTAGAATTGTAATAAAATGATATAATATAATAAGGGTAATAATAAAGAGTAAATAGAACAAAGTTAAAATAGATAAGTGATTATTTCGGTAGTTACGTATAAATAATTAAAAAATAGGATAGTTGTATACAAAAATATGCAGAAATAATTAAGAATAGAGTAGTTATGGATGGAGAAAAATTTTATATCAAAAAATTTTGTTTGAAAAATTTTTGTTTTAAACAAACATGCCTTTATAACTATATGACAAAGAAGTGCAAAATTACGAAACTTGGAAGTATTGAGTATGAAAAATGGATTGCGATTCAATGCACCTGAGCACCCGGGTGTATTAAACCCATTTTAATCTTTTTTGAAATTTTTTTTGAAATTTTTTTTATACACGTGTTAATCTAAGTATATTTAACATGTGTATCTATTTTTACCATTTTGAGGGTATTTTAGATATTTATTTTTTATTTTTGAAAATAAGTGGTAATATCTAAAATGCCACTGATTTTCAAAAATAAAAAATAAATATCTAAAATACTCTAAAAATGGTAAAAATTGATTCACATGTTAAAATTACCTAAAATGCCAATAATTTTCAAAAATAAAAAATAAAATCTAAAATACTCCAAAAAGGGTAAAAATTGATACACATATTAAATACACTTAAATTAAAACTTATATACATTTTTAAAATAAAAAATAAAAAAATAGATTAATGCACCGGGTGCACTGAGCTTCGCACCCGTGTGCATTAAATCGCGGCCTATGAAAAACCCCGTGATAGAGTCGTATTAGTACTGAACTTTTTAAATCTTGCTCTTGTCCGTTTGGCCTTCCTTTGACCACGCCTCCCAACTTCTCCCCTTCCAATAATACTCAGGTAGTACAGGCCGATTGACGCGCATGCGCTAAGGGGTGCCAAACTGCCAATTGGTGGGTTTTTTATATTTTGAACCCTTTAATTTTAAATACAAAGTTTGCATATTTACTTTTTAGTTCTAGTAACTTTTTAGACCTTACAATTTTACACCGTTAAAATGTTAAAATAGTATTTTCGACATCTAAACGTTTTAAAATATTATTTTTATATAAATAAATAATTTAATAAAATATTATTACATTTTAATATATGTGTAAATAAATATAAGTATTTTTCATAATTTATATATAAATATATATTTTTGAACAAATATAATCTATAAACTTACTTAATTGATTGGGATGAATTTTGTTTCTTAAATAAATAAATAATATTAAATATAATGAATGGATTAAAGTTGTCAGGGAGTTACGTATGTCCGCTTGACCGAAATAAATAAATAATAAAATCCGCCTGTGTGTTATCGACTTTCTCCTGCCAGAGTATTTATGACTCCATAGGCTCTACCGCTGTAGAGTCTAGCAACTTCCATGTCAGCCCGTCTGCCCGCCATCCAAAATTTCTCATCCTCTGCGTGTGTTCTTCACAAGCACACGCGCTCTTCTGCTTGCCTTGCTTGATGGCGATGGCAGCAATGCACAGCTCTCTTCTCCATGTTTCAAGCCCGTATCTAGCGTTACGCGGTGGAAGAAGCAGAGGACTGGGAAAAATAGGAAATGTGTGGTGCAAGTCGGGTACACTGACGGCGGAAGGTTGCAGCGGAAATATGGAGAAGAAGAAAGCGAAAAAAGACGTCCGCCTCTACTCCATAGCTCCCCTGCCCCTGCTCTTTGCTGCTATGCTGCCAGGAGGTAAAATGAAAATCCTTCCTTTTCTGAGTACTGTTTTATAGTCCAAAAAAAAAAGAGCCAGTTCCGGAGGTGGCTGTCTGACAAAAGTATGTTGAAATCTTTTTTTCTTTTGTAAAAAGGAAAATTGGATTGGTAACAAACACGTCCTTTTGAAATAATTTTTTGTTTCGATTTCTTTTTAAAAAAATTTCTGCTGACGTTAACATGTTCTGCTGCTTCTGCAATAGCTGAGGTTGTGACATCTGCGTTTGAGCCTTTTGTTGAGCTTGTTAAGACATGGAACCTTCCCAGCTGGCTTGTGCATTGGGGCCATCCTGGAAATATGGTAAATTTCTCTCTGGTTATCGCTTTTCATGCATTTTTGCACCAACTCTTTCTCCATAGCTCCAAAATCTTTGTAAAGGAAAAAGAGTGAAAGGGATCTAGCTGCAGCTCCCCTGTCCCTGTGAAGAGGAAAAAGTGGGGAAAAAAGGGGGAAAAACAGTAATGGAAGAGCTTAGTGTGCAGGAGAAAGCAGGACGACATTTCCAACCAACACCTAGATCACATTTCTAAAAATTCATGCTGATATACCCACCAACCACACATGTTATGCCAGACTGTTGGTTCCCTCTTCATAAATCAGTTCCTTTCGTGCTGTATATGGAATTTGTTCCGGACTTCAGGACAGCAGGTTTGCAATATGTTAATGAGGGTGTGTTTGGTTGGAGATAAAACTTGTGATGAATAGTTTTTGGAATAGAAGTTGTCAAATCAATAGAAAGTGATGTGATATAATAGGAGTAATGATGAGGAGTAAAGAGAATAAAGTTAAAATAGATAGGTTAGTTGTATGGGTAGTTGTGTAGAAATGATTAAAAAGTAGGGTAGTTTGTATAGAAAAATGTGAAAAAATAATTAAAAAATAGAGTAATTAGGGAGAGTGAAAAGTTTTAGATTGAAAAGTTTTAGTTGACATTTTTTTGCGCTAAACAAACGCACCCTGAATATTCTTTCATCATCTGCTTTTGCAGGCAGTTGTGCTTTTTGCAATGGGTGGCTATGGATCATATTTAGGATTTCGGATACGATACTCTAATGATATAGTGAGTTATTTCGGTCTCAAATTTATATAGCGTATTTTGAAGTTGAAAA
The DNA here is from genome assembly GCA_030490835.1 of Annona cherimola. Lineage (NCBI taxonomy): Eukaryota > Viridiplantae > Streptophyta > Magnoliopsida > Magnoliales > Annonaceae > Annona > Annona cherimola. The sequence continues at coordinate 120,485,556 of CM059972.1, read as the reverse complement.
TTTCTGATGGTTATAAAGATTATTTAAAATTCTCAACGGTTGCCGTTGAAATCTCCTCTTACGTTTCAAAGTATATCACGAGTGGTTAACTGATTATATCGATTCCAATGATTGAGGTTGTCATCTTGAATTTCATTTCAAAACGTTTACAATTAACTATAGATTGAGAATTCAGCTTCGTCGCCAATTAAGTCTTCCGGCTATTAGGCAAATCATGGCCGAATGAATTGCAGAAGTTTAATGTTATTGCCCAGGAACTGTTAAGCATATGTTATTTATGAATAGCCACAGTGCCTCCTAATTATTGATCTACTGGTTTTTTGTCGGTTTAGGAAGAGAAGGCAAAAGCAAAAGACTTACATCCTAAGCTCCTTGGTGGCATGTTTTTCTTCTTTGCTCTTGGGGCAACTGGTGGAATAACAGCTCTTCTGACTTCAGATAAACCCATCTTTGAGAGGTAGGTTGAGGTATAGAAACTTCTTAGTTAGGTTTTGTGTACTGCTAATATTTTGTACTATTGGATCAGATGGAACTTTTTCTGAGTGGGTGTTTTCATCGAAAGAAGAAAAATTGCATTCAAGTATCTGTTTTGAAGGCTTTTTCAACTTGGCAGTTGGGTATATTCCATGATGTGGCATGTCATGAGGTCTTGATTACATCTTTTTTTTTTTTTTTTTTTTAGATAGAAGATTTGGTTACATCTTTTTTTTTTTTGGATGAAATGACTTGGTTACATCTTTTGAGTGACAGACATTATGAATGGTAAAATGACTTAGATGATTGCAAGTATAAAGATGCACGTTCAAATTTCAATACTTATCAAGAACATCTGTTGTTTGGTGTTCAAACCAATGTCGGAGTTGCTGATGATGCCATTCAGTGCGAGTGGTGGGTTGTCTTACAACCACTGGCATGGAATGCAAAAGTTACAATTTGTTATTTTCTGCCTGTTTCTTTGTTCACTGACTTTCTTCTTCTTATTATTTTTTTTCTTCAAGCCCTCATGCCGTTACTGGTATCATTGGTCTTTCTCTCTTGACAATTCAAACTGTTTTGCCTTCTCTCTTTGAGGTAAGTAAGTCATTTTCCATTGCTTCCTACATCCTTGGCAACTTCAATTCAGTAAGTTTCAAAATTTTAACAAAATGAAGGTTCGCTTGGATCTTTTTGTTTCAGGGAAATCCAGGACTACGGAATGTACATGGGATTTTAGGCAGCAGCATCATGGCTCTTTTTCTTGTTCATGCAGTACTTGGGCTCCAACTTGGTCTGAGCTTCTAGCTTTTGGCATGCCAGTGGCATCACACATGAAAAATCTCGAACTGCTTTAATGATTAACTGCGCATTGATGTGAAACCACTTGCAAGGCCACAATCTGCATTTTCCAAATACTACATTTTTAAGGAAATAAACTCCAACATCTATTGTCTTCTGTTTCTGTAATATTTGAAGACTGTTTGTTGGCATCGTTCAAGAAATGAAAAAAATTTATGCCATCTTGATGGTGCGAGATTTACGAATATCAGGGATCAAGTTTATTGCCTGCTAATATACAATTAAGGTTCAAGTGAACCTTGAATTACCCGATATTTATTAAATAAGAATTTGACATTTTCAAAACCAATATAATAAATAATAAATTTCGAAAGTTAATCTTATGATGAAATTATTCTTGAAAATTAATGTAATTATCAGACAAATTTATTTTAAAAAGCACTACTCCGGCATCTCATCCTTAGAACTTATATGATGTTTGAAGCTGGACGCTATCCATTTTCTTTAGCTTTTATCATTATCATTATCATCATAAACCATTTTCTCCTTAGATGGGGTTCGCTTCGTGGATTCTGTTGCATCGTTCTTGATGATTAGAGACTAAATTTTCAGTAATTTGTAATATTTTTAAATCTTGTTTAATTACTTCTATCCATATATTTTTTTTTGGGTCTTTTTGTCATTATCTTATTACTTTCTATTTTGATAAACTCTGTCCTCCTAACTGGTGTCATTTCAGATCTCCGTTTAACATGATCAAAACATCTTTATCTACTTTCCCTCATTTTATTATATATTAGTTTCACTTTTAAATTTTTTCGAATTATTTCATTCTTAATTTTATCTTTTCTTGTTTTACCACTCATCCATCTTAATATTCACATTTCCGTTATGTTCATTTTATGTGTACGTTGTTCTTTAACTGCTCAACATTCTGCCTCATAAAGTATAGTGGGTTCAATTGCAATTTTATAAAAATTTTCTTTTAATTTAATTGGGACTCGATGATCACATAAAATTCTTGACGTACTTCGCCATTTCTTTCATCCTGCTTGAATTCTATGTATGATATCTTTTTCAATTTCTTTATTCTATTAAACTATTGATTCTAAGTACCGGAAGTGATTGGTTCTTGTTACTATTTCATCTAAAATCTTAATTGCTTCATCATCTAGGTTCTCATTATTATTAAAATTGCATTTTATATATTCGATTTTTGTACAACCAATTCTAAAATCATTAGATTCTAAGGCATCTACCTACCTGTTCAATTTTCAATTTAATCATTCTTTAATTTCATCTATTAAAACAATGTCATTTGCAAATAACACACATCAAGATACTTTTTCTTGTAGGTGTTTAGTAATTTCATCTATTACTAAAGTAACAAGGTAAGGATTCAATGCTGAGCTTTGATGTGAACCTATTTTAGCTTGAAAAATATTAATATCTCTACTATTGGTCCTCACATTTATTACAATCCTCTCATACGTATCTTTAATAGCATAAATGTATCTGTAATTAATTTTTTTCTTTTTCATCACTTGCCATATTAACTTTCTTGGTATTCGATCATATGCTTTTTCTAAATTAATAAAAATCATATATATAAGTTTTTTTTCTCTCCCTATATTTCTTAAATAATTGTCTACGTAAGAAAATGACCTCAGTAGTTGATTTTTCGGGCATAAAACCTAATTAATTTTCAGATACCTTAGTTTTCCGTCTTAGTCTATGTTCAATTACTCTTTCTCATAACTTCTTAGTATGACTTATTAGTTTTATTTCCCGATAATTTGCACAATTTTGAATATTTTTCTTATTTTTATAGACTATGACTATAGTGTTTTTTCTCTATTCACTAGACATTAACTTTGTTTTTATAATCTTATTAAACAAATTGGTTAACCATGTTGCACCTTAGGGGTGCAACTCGGGCTCATGAAACTCGGGTTCACCTCAATTTTAACCCTAACCCTATTTGTAAAACTTCAACCCTAACCTTAACCCTAACCCTAACCCTATTTGTAAACCTCGAACCCAAACTCTATTTTTGAAATTCAGGCTCGGGTTGAGTTTCGTGTTGACATTCTCCTATTAATATGTCTTTGTTACTCATCCTATATGTATAGTTTTTATCACAAATCTATTATATAAAAAAGTTTAAAAAATAATTTATTATACGAAAGCAAGAAAAATTCAAATACTGCTTAAGATTAGAAAAAAGGAAACTTATTTTGAGCCTTCTCTTTGCATCGAGTAGAATAATAGCTTTATTTTTGACAACTTAGAAGTACAACCATTTTTCATTCCGCAATTTAACACCAATATCACAACTATATACATTAATATTACCATCCAATTGTAAGATAAACCTTATCATATCAATTGTAATAAAATAAAATCATCCAAAAACCATAAAATATCAAGTCGAATAAGATTATATTAATTTAAGCATCCAACTCCAAATCACAACATCCCTTGCTAATCTTGTCTTGCATATTACTTGACCTATCCATATTGATTTGATCACCTAAATATAACTTTTTTATAATATATAAAAATAATTAGAAATTGTCCGTTTCAGAGTAATAATAAACTAATGAAATAATTTTTTGGAATTGCAAAAATATTTGAATGCAAGCGTTCAAGCTATAGAAATACCGGTTCAAATGAAATAACCATTTACACTGTTTGAAATTTGAATGATTCTGTATGCTGAGTAAAAATAAATATTTCTGAATATCATTCCATTTTGTTTCTATTTATTTTATTTCTAATAATTAATTCTTAGATAATTAATGCTGTTTTCATTTGTTTATTTCTAAAAATTCATTCTACCTATATATAATTACATTACATACATTTTTCTCCTTCTCTTTTGATCTCATTTTCAAATAGGATTCCATTGAACCAGCTTTCAATAATTAATCATGTTACTGTTAATTTATATATTAAATAATAAGCAAGGATTTTTTCTAAAAAAATATCAAGGACAGAATTGTTACCGACGTCAGGGACGGGCCGAACGGCGGAATGCAGGGAAGCAAGACCGAAGGGAGCAGTCGGCAGAGGTGCGGCCGGAGAAGAAGGCTGGTGGGTTTGGACAGACGGGATTTCAACGTCGCCGGAGAAGAAAGGTTGGACTACTGGAGGGATTGATCTTCGCCTCTTCGGACGGGAATCGGGATCACAGGTTCGGCGAACGGCGGACGGGATTCGACAAACAACAGAAGGCACGCGGAAGACAGGATTCGGCAAATGGGATCATGACTTCGAGCGGGATATCGCGAATCCAAGGGGGAAGAAAGGGGAAAGGCGAAAAGCTGGAAAGGGCGGGCTGACTCCAAAGTCAAAATTGGAATTCGGAAAGCTGGACTCGTCTGACGCCTGCAGTGGTGCTGCTGTCTGCCCATCTAACATTTGAACATATATAAGATAAGATAATTCATATATTATTATTATAATAATAAATATATATTTTATGTAAATAGAATTCGGGTTCGGGCTTGCCTGAACCCGAAACCGAGATCTATTAGAATCCGGTTCGAGCCGTAAAATGCTGAGTTTCAACACTGCTTCTGGCTGGGTTCGGGCCGAACCCGGCCTAAGTTGCACCCCTATTGCACCTACATCTTCCATGCACGTCTATGCCTTGATTGGTATATTATCTGGACTTAAATTTTTTCTTATTTTCATTTTTTAGAGCTTCCTTTACTTCAAATATTTGAATTTTTAAAAAATAACTGATATTCTTATTTTCTCTATTTAAACTAACATCTAATGTTAAATGTTCTGGCGGGGTATTATTTAGTAGACTATAACAACAAGTTTTCCATCTTTCTTTAATTTCATCATTTTTAATTAGAACTTTTTGGTCTTTACTTTTAATACATCTAACATGTGCTAAACCTTTGCCTTTATTTTTTTTAATTTATTCAACTTAAATATATTCTTTTTACCTTGTCTCGTTCATAATCTGTCATATAAGTTGTTATAAGCTTTGTATTTAGCATTGCTAATAATCATCTAATTCTACATGTAGTGTGTAAGCACTAATCACATTTATGACCTTACAACTAATACAAGTTTCATTTAAATAATTCTATCATTTACTTTATTGACATTTACAACTTTATTTATGAATTTATTTTCTACTATTATCCACGTACCATTTTTATTACCATTATTTCTTATATATCATAATTTGAATCTATTTACTACTTTGAGCTTATCTTCTTTTCATATAGTCTTTTGAAGACATGCTATATTAATTTTTTTTTTTCTCATAGCATCTGCTACTTCTGCACTTTTCCTTGAAAGAGTCCTAACATTTCGAGAGGCAAAACAGATATTTTGTTTTAGTATCATCTTTTTTTCTAAATCACGTCCATAAAGGCATGAAAACTTTTGCGTACTTCTCACCACAACCGGATGTTGTTGTGGCGCGTCGTTTTTTGGAAAACGGCATAAGAATCTTTGCTTATTTCTCAATATATCCATTTTCTTTAGCTTTATTTTGAAAATAATGTAAAGATAGGAGTCTTTTCTGGACTTGATTGAAATTCCACGGCTATGCGGAGTGCGAATGGGAAGGAAGGACCGAACTATATTCTAATTCAGGTGCCTAATGGTGACTTCATATAAAAGAGAACAAAGTGCTAGTTTGTGTTCAATTTGCAATTACTATTGCTGCTAACCACAGAAAATCGCGTTTGGGAGATGGCGCGGTAGCCGGGGCCGACTGGCCACATAATCATTTTCTAGAACAAATTTTTACGTATTTGAGAAATAGTATAAAACAGAGTAAGCTGTATCCTATTTCTAGAGCCGATGTCTCTCTTTGTAAATCCGTAAAAAAGAGAGCAAATGAGCAATAGAAAAACATAGGTGCCTATTTGAAAATTCATATAAAACTGATTAAGGAGCTAGAATTAACATCTAAATCATTGATATCTGTTCGTAAATCTATAAAAGATAACGAGAAGCTAAATTCAATTTCTAAAACACAGTTACCTGATTGTAATTCAGTATAAAATGGCATTGTGGCAAGGATCTGTCGGATTTTTTTGAATTTTTTTTATATAATTGTTAATCTAGGTGTATTTAACATGCATAATAATTTTTATTATTTTTTGAAGATTTCTAGATTTTTGCTTTTGATTTTTTAAAACCAGTAGCATTTTCGTAATTTATGAATTACGAAAGTACTACTGATTTTAAAAAATAAAAATATCTAAAAGTATTTGAAAATAGTAAAAATTGTTATATGTTAAATATACATAAATTAACAATTGTATAAAAAAATTTAAAATTTTTTTTAAAAAATGAATTTTTGCACCTAAGTACGCCGAAGCTAAGTACACCTGAGTGCACTGTATTACGTTCTAAGATCTATGTTCAATTTCGAAACAATAGGTGCCCATTATGTAAATCCGCATAAAGTGGACTCTTATCTTTTATCTGTGACACTGGGGTGTGTTTGGGAAAGGGTATTTTTCCCCTATCTTTTACATTCTTCTTATAACTATCATATTTATTTATATTTTATTTCATTTACTCTTGATCATTACTTATATCATATTATATTTTTATCTTATCAATTTGAAAAAACTTTCTTCCATATTCTTTCCCCATATTTGCATTTTTCCTGAACATACAATTGCTGTCTCCATTCCTTACCAATTTGCAGAATAAAATTTGATCAAGCATCTGAATTCAATTTCTAAAACGAAGGTGTCCATTTGCAAACCCGAATAAGTAGGACTCTTATCTGCCGCGCTGGATGGCTCTCTCCCACTCTCTGCCTCAGCAGTAGCAGCACAGAGAAACCAGAAAGAAAGAACATTACAGGAACAGAGCCGGAGAGAAGATGGCGGCCACTGCTGCAGCTGCAATTGCCTCATCTCTTTTCTCTCCATCTTCGACTGCGAATTCCTCATCCCTTCATCTCCAAAATCCAAAACCCAATTCCATTTCTCCCTCCCTCCATACCATCTCCCTCTTCCCGCTCCTCCTCCACACCCGTACGTCACGGCAATGCTCTCTCGCTCATCCACCCTGTCCGTTCTCGGTCGCCGCGACTGCTCTTGCTGCTGCCGCTGCCGAAGCTGGGGCCGCCGTCATCGACGAAGAATCAGAGGAAGAAGCGACAGGAGAGGCGCCTGCACCTGCGGCTGCGTCCAAACCAAAAACTGGGAAAGCCGCGTTACCATTCAAGAGAGACAGAGTAATTCTTTTTGCTGGGTGGTTTTACTTACAGAGTGGAATGTGAATTTGCCGGCAAAATTCAATTTTTTTTCTGGCCGCCGTTGTCTTTTGTGCTTTCTTTGCAGACGCGGTCGAAGAGGTTCTTGGAAGTGCAGAAGCTGAGGGAGAGGAAGAAGGAGTATGATCTTCCCACTGTCGTTTCGCTCATGAAGCAAATGTCGAGCGCGAAGTTTGTGGAGACTGCTGAGGCTCATTTCCGACTCAACATCAATCCCAAGTACAATGATCAGCAACTGAGGGCGACTGTGAGAACTTTTCCGAGCTTTTGTCATGAATTTCAAAGATTTTTAGTGTTTGATTGATTGATAAGGGTCTTTCTTTGCTGTTAGGTAAATCTCCCCAAAGGAACGGGCCAGACCGTGAAAGTAGCTGTCCTTACACAAGGTGGGTACTAGATTGGTTATGCCTATGTATTCTTTTCCTTCAAATTATTTGCAACATGTGCGTATTGTGGTTTGTATGGCTTCTAATGTCTAATGAGAGAGGGATCTATTTGCGAAGGTGAAACTCCCAGCAATGTGTGGATTGTTCATTGTGTTTGTTTCATGAAATAACAGTGTCTAATGCATTACATACGTAGGGAATGCTTGGCCTAGCATCCATGTAAAGGAAAAAGCTGCAACATGCCACTCATCTCTAGATAGCTTCCAGGAAACATGTAAAACCACCCACTTTCTAGAGAGTAAAGCAGTTCCTGGCGTAGGCCAACCATCATAAAAGATTTCAAAATTGTTATCCTCTTGTTTAACAGCACAGCCAAATGAGTGCTTATTCCAATCTAGGGAATCATAATTCAGTGGGTTCCAAACAGCAGGCCAAACAATCCTCAATCATGCACTTTATTGCAGATTTTTAATGGCACATAAATGTTACGATGAGATCATCTTGGAGAATGTGTGGTGATTGCTTCTCTCTTGTCCAACCACAATTTTCAAGGAAACAGAACTATGGATGCAGAATTTATGAACCTTTGAGATCTGAAACTTTGTTATCCAGGACATTAAGAATTTGTTTTTTTCAGTGTCTGCCAGCAGGCAGCACATTTGACAGCTGATAAGACTAACCTGAGGTTCTCCAAGCCTCTGATAGGCTTTGTGGAGTGGCTGACTTTCCTGATTGTCATTCACAGCTCCAGGTCTTAACTGTGTGTTATAGGCAATTTTTACCAATGACCTTGGATGGTACTAGGTTTATTCTGCCTAGGACAGCCATGAAGTGGTGGCTTGCCTATCTAGATGCAATCCTGAACTGCTATGCAGCGTGCACTAGGTTGATGTTACATTGGTCTTTCATGTGTTTGTTTTATTATTGTGTATGAATGAATTTTGAAGATGTTGTAACGGGGCCACTACATTTCCACCTTCTTTTTTTGTATTTTTGTATTTTTGTATTTAATATTTTTTAAGTATTAAATTCCATTGTTGGAATCATTACATTAAATGCTATTTCTGAATCCATCGTACATTCCAGCTGCATATTTTTTCACCTTTGCTTGTGTTAGTTGTGGAATGAATGACTTTCAAATCAGATGGGCTCTAGTCTAGTACTGATGTCCTTGTGAAGATGGTAAGGGTAAAATCAATGTGCTGATTAGAACAATCGATTTGTTTTGGTAGCAGATAGATATTTAAGAAGTTGATTATGTAATTCCTCTTGTTTATCTGGCCTTGCTCTAGTGGTATTTTTTATATCAACAAGTCTTTTTTGAAATTTTGAACATTTTTTGGTGAGTGGTACCTTGTTTTGAGGTTGTGATTTGAACTTGTGAGCTTTAGGTTTTGCACATGTACTAAACAACTCAAATGGAATTTACAATTTTAGGCTAGCATTGTCTATCAAGTCTGTTGCTCGTTTGCTTGACACATGTACCACCTGATGTCAACGTGTGCATGGTATATATTGCTGGCACTTGGTGCTCTAAATGCACGAGGTTTATGGTTACTATCTTGATGGTCTTCACCTGGTAGAAATGTTACAGCAGCTATCTAGGTGATGCTAATATTGAGTAGACATCTTTTGTAATTTGACATTGGAATTCTGTGGAAGTTGTTACATTGATTGGTTACAGCCAATAGAGCTGACCCCCTTCATGCTGCTAAAAGGATACAGTGAATTGGTGATGCTAACTCTTACTCAAATTGTTCACGATTGCATACTACATGGAATGTGTGAAGGAAAGCTGCTAAAGTTCTAGTTCCTTTGGGTAGATTTACTAATGGAATTACAATATTCAGTTTCATGATGAGCCAAATATACTGGTCTAAGCGGTTACGTGGACAACATTTCCTGTTTCAATGATCTTCATGCTGATTTATTTTTTATATTTAATGGCCAAGATGCTAGTTGAGGTATTTCCCTGTGTCATGGATTGGACAATCTTCAAAACAGTTATCAGTTCCCTGGAATACCTCATAAAGCACTAAACGTAGTCAAAATTCAGGCTGGCTTATTGGACTATGAATTTTTCATTATCTCTGCATCCGCAAGTTGTGGAAAGCAGAGAGCTCTTGATTTTCTGTGGCATGATTCGATTATAGATTCCAGATTCTCATAACCAAATAGACTTGAATTTCTGCAGGTGAGAAAGTAGATGAAGCAACAAATGCTGGAGCTGATCTGGTTGGTGGAGACGAATTGATCCAACAGATAAAGGAAGGATTTATAGAGTTTGATAAACTGATTGCATCCCCAGATATGATGCCCAAGGTTGTGTTTTAGGGGTTTTTTTTTTTTTTTTTTGTTGTTTTAAAAATTATTTGAATCGTTCCTTTTGCTTCATCATCTTAATCTTCTTGGTTTTCCTGCCCCTTCTTCTTCTTATTGTCTCAATTTACTTTGAATGGAACAACTCTGATAAGATCAATTTTAGGGTAGCTGGAATTCACATTAGTGATGTATTTTGTTATCTTTGTTGGCTTCACCTTTGCCTGCTGCCAATTAGCTGGGGCAAGATTTTAAGGTTGATGATGGTGGTGATATTTGAAATCACTTTTTGTCTTTTCAGGTTGCTAGTTTGGGAAAGATCTTGGGTCCAAGGGGACTTATGCCAAATCCTAAAGCTGGCACTGTCGCAGCTGATCTATCTCAGGTACGTTGATATATCTTGGGAGCCTGTCCTGCTTTGGTTTTTTTTTTGTAATCTCTGTTGTCCAAAAGGGACAGCTCAAAGATATGCCTTTATAGCTTCTTGGAACCCTGAAATCCCAATTTCCTCTCTGTAGAAATTCTAGGAAAAATGCAACACTTGGTGGGAATTGCTTGTCTTGTCAAGTCCTGCCCTTTTCTGTAGAGGTGCATGGAAAGGGTATGATTAATTTGTTTGAAGGTAAATAGAACGAATGAATGAAAATCCATGTGGCTTTCAGAAAGCCTGAAAAGATTGAGTTCTACTTTTTGGTTCAAATTGCACCTCAAAACTACTGTTGACTGAGTTCATCTTTGACACAGTGATGGACAAAATTACTGTTGTTGTTACCTCCCAAATGCTCCATCCTTTTTTTTTTTTTTTTTTTGATTAAAAGATGAGCGCCTATCCTGCCAACCTCTGAGAGTGAGAACGACCAGAGGTGGAGAGGATAGGGCAAATGCTCCATCCTTTAGCTCTTTGTGGATGAAATTTAAAGTTACACTTTGGCCCCAACATGAGAAACACTTGCTCAAGTCACCAATATTGTTCTCCCCTCACCTGCATGTTAGCTGAGTTGCTAAAGAAAAATCTGTTTATACATGCATTGTGTTGAAAATTAGTAATTAAAAAATTCCAAGCTGATGAAATTACTACAATTCTGCTTTTAAAATCAAATATACTAAAAATTTAAGTGAAATTACCTCCCATAATTTAATTAAGGGTGTGTTTGGGAATGGATAAAACTTTTGATGAAAAGTTGTAGAGAGTAGAAGTTGTCAAATGATGTGATATGATAGCGGTAATAATGAGGAATAAATAGGATAAAGTTGAAATAGATAAGTTAATTATGTTGGTAGTTGTGTAGAAATGATTAAAAAGTAGGGTAGTTGTATAGAAAAATGTGAAGAAATTATTAAAAAATAGGGTAGTTGTGAAAAGTGAAAAGCTTTAGATTGAAAAGTTTTGACTTGACAACTTTCACTTATTACCAAACACACCCTAAATCAGTGCATGGCAAAATTATCTAACTAATTAGCCTATGGGGGAAACTTGGTAGTTGTGCTTCTGCTTTTCTGCTAGTTTTTTCTCTTAACACAGTTTGCATTTTATTGTCAAGATTGAGGACATAATTATTTGCGTAAAAAAGGACAAAAAAGGGAGTTAACTGGGATGTCTCTGACAGTTGGCTCAAATAATGTCTGTGATTTCAGGCTATAGGAGAATTCAAGACAGGAAAGGTTGAGTACAGAGTAGACAAGACTGGGATAGTTCACGTTCCTTTTGGAAAGACAAGCTTCTCTGAGGAAGATCTTCTTCTAAACTTGACTGCTGTCATTGTATTCGTTCTGTCCCCATATTCATATTTATTTCATGAATTTCAATCAATTTGAAATGTGTTCACCGACCCCCTTTGATTCCCTTTTTTTTTCGTGGTCTTGCAGAAATCTATTGAAGCAAACAAACCTAAGGGTGCGCCAAAAGGAATGTACTGGAAGACCGCATATGTATGCTCATCAATGGGCCCCTCCATCCGACTGGACATAACGAAGATGCTTGCGTTCACGCCTTCATCTGACATCTAGGATCTAATTCAATGCTAATTACATCTGTAAAGTATGTCTCCCAGGTGTGGTTTACCTGCATGTGTCTATAGATTTTGACTGTTAGATCCAATCATTTCCAGAAGAGGGCAAAAGGAAACAACATAAATGGGAAAAATGAAGGAATGAAGTAGAACATGAAAAGATAAGCCCTATTTTGATTGGATTTTCTGTTACAACAGATCCACATTACAGTCACTGCAGAAGCAAATCCTTTGTAAACCTTCCTTTTAATGACCTTGTTTATCTACATTTTCATTCAATGACGTTTAAATCTTGCACACCAAGGATCAAAAAACGGTGAAGGCCCGCTATTTTATTGAATTTGAGGAAGAGTACACGCAGATCTGACAGTCCAGTCGCCTGCCTAACACACTTGAAAGTATCATGAAACTTTGTAAGTTCAAGATTTTGAACATAGTCTTATTCTAAATGCATAGATCTTCTATAATTAGGGCGCATCACGTAACCAATATTTTCTACATATATAGAATACAAAAAATACGATTTGTTACGTGGTGCAACTGATTGCATTGAAAATTTGTCTTTGAGATAAAAATAATAGTTGCCACGTGCATTTAGCATCCCCATTGTGATATAGTGCACCAGGGTGCAGCTTCGGTGCACTAGAGTACAAAAACTCATTTTATTATTATTTTTTTGGAAATTTTTTAAACACCCGTTTATCTAGGTATATTTGACATGATGATTAATTTTTACCATTTTTCGAGACTTTTAGATATTTATTTTTAATTTTTTAAAATCAGTGGCATTTTTATAATTAATGATTTACAAAAATGTCATTGAATTTAAAAAATAAAAAATAAATATCTAGAAGTTTCCAAAAAATAGTAAAAATTGATACATATATTAAATGTTATTGAATTTAAAAAATTAAAAATACATATTTAGAAATCTCTAAAAAATAGTAAAAAGTGATACATATATTAAATATGCTTAGATTAATAGTTTTATAAAAAAAAAAAATTAAAAAATAAGTGAAATGCACCCGAGTGCAGTCAGTCACGTCCGAATACGCACATGGCATGATTACAAATTCATATGGCTTTGAATGGGTAGTCAATATTCATAGTATCCTCAGGCTTCCACAAATGCTCGATGATAGGACTGTGGCCGTTTGTTGCCGATCCCTTGTCCTCATTTACTCTTCTCCTCCCTCTCTTATGGGAAGGTAAGATAGGGTCGGCCAGAAATCAAATCAATATAGGGGTAGGGTAAGGCAGGATGGGCTATTTATAGATGCGATACGAGCAGGATACACCGATAGCCGATTCGAACTCCTTGCCGATCCCAAGATGCTCGACTTTACTCGGTTATGCTTAGAACGAAAATCACGAGGCAAGCTCGCAATTTTCCCCATTCTAAAGATAATTTTTTCAATTCTCGAGGTTAACTTTTTTCAATTTTCAATATAATTTTTTACATTTATAATACACATCATTATATGCTCATCCCATTTCTCAATTTCATCCAAAATTTTTGAATCATTGTGAACAGGTCTTAATTAATTTGGTTGTGAAATGTTAAATGGCTAAGTACATTTGAAGAGAATCAATGGAAGCTGCCTCTTGGAGTTTGGTTAGTGCAAGGCAATGTATCTGACGAACTCGCTCTCGAGAGAGTTGAAGGCGCCAACCAATGTCCTGGAAGGAACGAGCAGTTTCTCCATCGAGTCCAAAGTACAACCTCAGGATGCGTTCCTCTCTCCTATTCAATGTCTTCAGTAATCTGTTAATCTCTTGCTTCATTTGTTTTCTGCCCTCCATTACCTCTGGTCTTGTTTCCTCTGGCGCTTCTATTATTTCCTGCAAAAGAAAAAGGGAAAAAAGAAAAACACTCCCATTTCTTAGATGCGGCCAATAGTCAAGGTATCGAGATATCTAATGAACAGCAATTTTCAATTTCTTCACAGGCCTCTTGTGGCAGCTAAATGGTGTGTGATTCCATGCATGAAATCCAGTTGACCAGACCAGAATAATCTGCAGAGTTGCACAAAAATGTTGAAATTGGCCATTTGTTGCATTCATCAATTGTACGAGTTGGTGAAAGAAGATCAGGAAGTAGATGAAACCTTGAGAGTGATGCTCCTGTGGACGTAGGGGGCCATTGGTTGATCCATGGAGATAGGGGGCCTAGTTTTCTCGCACACAAGTCGCACAGTTGAAACATCGACGTTGATCATCCCCGCGATTTCATCATGAGTGGGCCATCTCCCTAACTGGCTTCTGAGGATATTGTTAGCATCTGCTATCTTGGCCAATACATCTTGCAAGTTTCCCTGCATACGAGAAGCTAAGCAAACAATTAACCGTTTGCAGAATTAGGCCTCGTCCAAAACAAGCAAAAATTGGAACTAAAGATGTTCCAACTTTCAGTCGAGTTATTCACCAATTGACATAGATTAGAAAATCAGTGTTTGCCTAATCGAAAAAAAAAAAGAATTTTTTTGTTTGATTGTGATCTTTGTGGTCATGTAAGCCAAGGCAAATGTTCATGTAGATTGTAAACTGTGAAGAACATGATAATTGTCTCATTCCTAACACACCGGCAAACGGATGAGTCTGGTCTTGGTCGACACAGCCTTCATAATTTCTTGCTTGATCCACCAATAGATGTAGGTGGAGAACTTGCAGCCTTTGTTAGGATCAAATTTCTGGGCACCACGAAGGAGGCCTATGCGTCCCTCCTGCACTAAATCTTGCATGCTTAATCCTTTCCCCTGATACTGACTGGCAATGTTGATGATAAGCCTTTTGTAGACGAGTGAAATCCTCTCCCTGCATGCGCTGGCTCTTCTCAGCTTCTCCTCCAAACACCTTTTACTCATCCCCGCAGCTTCTGCCCATTGGCCCATGGTCAGCTCCTCCTTCATAGTTTCTTCGATTTTCTTCCGAACTGCTTCAAGGCTCGCTTCTTCCTGTCATTTTGAAGCTGAATACCTTAAATATTTCATCCTTTCTGTGTCCTATTGCTAAGAAAGAAAATTACGGTTGTGGGATACTCGAGGGGAAGATCCATTAAATGGAAATTGGACAAACCTTATGAAATTATCGATGGAATAGAATATTTGGATATTTTCCTTTTGTAGTCATTCGATCAAATGATGCAATCCAAACAGGATCAAACGAAATTGGACAAACAGGTTTGCCCTTACAGAGAACTCAATGAACAGAACACATCCACTCCAAGTCATATTTCAGACCTTCAAATCATTGCATTTTTGCTTTTGGCAGCCAATATTAATTAGAGATTCGAGTGGCTGAAGAAGCGGATCAGGTCTATCGAAACGCTGCCTCAAATTCATTAGTTCAGTTTGCGTCGTCAGCCGCACAATTCATCAAATGCGGACAATAATACCATGATTTACATCTGTGTGTGTGTGTGTGTGTGTGTGTGAGAGAGAGAGAGAGAGAGAGAGAGAGAGAGAACCTTGAGATGGAATGAAAATTCCACCTCTTCTCTACGCGTAAGATTCTTCGATGGCGAAGATGGTGAGATTAATCGAGCATTTGAGCCTCTTTGGGGTAGCTCAGGCTCTCTCCTCCTCCTCCCCCTCCCCCTCCTCTTCTGTATAACTGGGGAGCTGATAGGAGTTCTCGATTTTTCCAATTGTAATTCACTGTAGGCAGGAAAAGAAGTCTGAGTAAGCGCCAGAGTCGAAGGGACTGAATCTAGAGCAGCTTGAGCTGCGGCATTAGCTAGGCCGACGGGTTGCACTGATGCAGCAAGCGTTGGGGAATCTTCTGCAGAGAGCAGCAAAGAAGATGGGGATGCTGGGGAAGTTTGAAGTGATGGTTTGGATGCGATTGCATGGCTAGAGATGGATTGAATAGCTGGAGAGAAGCGGTTTGAAAATGCTGCGATGGAGGGAGTAGCAGCAGCAGCAGCAGCCATGAAAGAATGTAAGGCGTTAGTTGGAGAGCATAGGCTAAGGTGATGGATGTGAAACTCTTTTAAGATTTTTATTTCCAGATATTTGTTGAGAAAATGACAAAGGGTATGTTTTGCTTTTTCTTACGCATATTTCTCGATTCTTCTCTTTCTTCTGGGTCTCCTGTTTTTGTGATATTGAAGGAGTTAAACGGCAGTTTGTGTGGAATTGGTGGTTTGGTAAAGTGAAATTGAAATCCGTGGATTCGATGCCATCAAAACCCATTTTCAGCCGGGAACCACGGCAGTGCCGTCGTGGTCGGATCGGACTCATGGTGGCACGAGTTGGAATCCCAGCGTCTACACTTTTGTGTGGTTTTAACTTTTAACACCAGTTTCTCCCGAGTTAATGATGGTTAAACAGCAGTTTCTCCGGAGTTAATGAGGGTTTTGTAATTTCTCCTCATGTAAAACGTCTGCAGAAAATCTCCATATTATTGTGAGGGCTACGAATGTACTTGTCTAAAAGACAAAAAAACAAAAAACAAAAAACAAAAAAAACATTTTCAGCCATTCGTTTGACATAGGGGTGTTAATGGATTGGGTTGGACGGGTTGGAGCCTAATCTTAATCCTAATCCATTTAAAATATCTCAACCCTAATCCGTTTATTAACTCATTTAAAAAATCTCGACTCTGACCAATTTACAACCCATTTAATAAACGAGTTGGTGGGTTGTTAACGGGTTTATAACAAATAATCTGAGAGCCTAGACTCTAATAGTTAATAATCTTACAGGGAAAGACGAGAGGGTATTTTCGGAGTAGGAAAAATGGAAATAGGGCAGTAAGAGGAAATGAAATTAGAACAACAATCGAAAAATGAAAATTACGTGATTTGAGGAATACTTAGAAAGGAAAAATAACCAAAGAGTTTTACATGTATATATATAAAACTTTAATGAGTTAAGCGAGTTAAATGAGTTGAACGAATTAAACGGGTTGAACAAGTTATATAGGTTAAATGAGTTGCTAAACGGGTTGACGAGTTATAAAATCTCAACTCTAATCCATTTATTTAATTAAATGGTTAAATGAGTTGGTAGATCATTGCCTATTTATTCAAAAATCCCAACCCGAACCCATTTATAAATAGGTTGGACGAGCAGATTGACGGGTAGACCATGACCATTAACACCCCTAATTTAGCATACTTCTTCAAAAAAAAATTTATTGCCTTTATGTGTGTGGACTAACCTTTACTCCTATTTGCTCATATTAAAAAAAAAACATTCACTTACTCCCGTTCCAATCAAATCCAACTCAAAATGTGTTCGAGAAATAATAAAACTTTTAGATGAAAAATTTTTTGTATAAAAATTTTTAAAATAGAAGAAAATAATATGATATGATGGAGGTAATGATGAAAATTAAAGAGAATAAAGTTAAAATAGATATGTTAGTTATCTGTGTAGTTATGTAAAAATGATCGAAAATTATACTAGTTATATATGAACATGTGAAAAATAATCGAAAATAAGATAATTGGATAGAGTGAAAAATTTTAGATTAAAAAATTTTAGGGTATATTTGCCAAGTGATAAAACTTTTGGATATAAAATTTTTTGAATTTGTAGAAATTGGTGTAATATAATAGGGGTAACTATGAGAAGTAGAGAGAGTTAAATTAAAATAGGTATATTATTTATTCGGATAGTTATGTAGAAATAATTAAAAAATAAGGCAACTGTAGAAAAAGATTTGAAGAATTAATTAAAAAATAGAGTAGTTGCGAAGATGAAAATTTTAGTTGTAAAGAAGCATTAGTTTAAAAAGTTTTTAATAATCAAATGACATTAATCGGATTATTTATTAAAAATAAATATGGGAATCATCCTAAAAGATACTTAGGCGAGATCAATAGCAGTGAAACAATATTAGAATCAAACAATGAAATATTTTTAGTCGTCACGAGCGAAGATGATTTTCGAAATCAAAATCAAAGTTAGCTTTGATCGTAATCAACACATGGGGATTGCACAAAAATTTAAGGGAAATTTCAAATATACTCTTTCACTTATAATTCTAATTATACTTACTAAGTTCAAAAACTTCTATCTATATCTATTAATTCTAAGTGTACCATCAATTTTATAATTCTAATTCTAAGTGTACTATCAATTTTAAGCCTACTCGATCCCTAGTAAAAATTGTTAACCATAATTAAAAATGACCAAAATATCTCTTAAGTTTAGGTTTAATCTTCTTGGAAGTCGTTAAATATGAAGAAAATCTGATTCACGCAAGGTTTGAGGGAGCCGAATTTGCAAGATGCAATGTTGATTGCGACTTTAGAGGATCCAAATCTAAATTTAAAGGGCATATTGTTCATTTTAATCATAATTAATGGTCTTTGTCATAGATTTGAGTTTCAGAAGAGAATGTTTGGCAAAAAGTAAAACTTTTTACTCTATACGAGTATTATATTTTTTAGCTATTTTTTCATCTTCTTATGTAAATTATCATACTCTTCAATCATTTTTACATAATTACTTATAAACTAATATATCTATTTTAACTTTATTCTCTTTACTTCTCATCATTGCCCCTATCATATCATATCAAAAAAATTTTCATTAAAAAGTTTTATAACTTCCTAAACACAAAGTATAATTCGAAGGAGGGATAAAAATAATAATAATTTTGAAATTAACCCAAATTTTAGCGAAACTAATTTTACAAAAATTATCATCATCATTATCATAAGTCATTTAGTTTTTAAAAAATATGGAAAAAAATAAATAAACAAATGCCAGCATCATGGTTTGGCTAATCGGGATGCCAAAGGGCTTCAGTTATGCACGACGGAGGAGACCAAATATATTTCCCAATGGTTCAATTTGGATAGGAAATAACATTAATTGAGTCTCCAGCAAGCAAGAAAAATATCTGTTTTTTATTTTTAGAAATTCAAAATATTTAAAAACAAGAAAAATATAAATTTTGGACAGCCATCAAATCTATCTTAAGTCCACATTTTGATTTAAAAAAATGGTTCAACACCCACAAGCATTGAGTCTCCATGGTTGAAGAAGCAGGGGAGAGAGAAAAAAGGATGGGAAGACTTATGAGTAGAATCGTGAAATTGTCTACTGAAAGTAGGATTAATGATAGAAAGTAAGTTAAGAGCCTATAAAAAATTATCGAATTAAACAGAATGGGAGGAGAGATTTTGAATTTCCATTTCTGAAAAAAATCATTTACAATATAATTTCTTATTTCCTAATACATAAAAACCTTATTTTTTATTCTTTTCGGGTGTGTTTGTTTGGGGCCAAAACTTGTCAATTAAAACTTTTCAACTCAAAACTTTCACTCTTCATAACTACTCTATTTTTTAATTATTTTTTAACATTTTTCTATACAAACTACCCTACTTTTCAATCATTTCTACATAACTACCCATACAACTAACCTATCTATTTTAACTTTATTCTCTTTACTCCTCATCATTACCCCTATTATATCACATCATTTTCTATCAATTTGACAATTTCTACCTCTAAAACTTTTCATCAAAAGTTTTACCTCCAACCAAACACACACTTCTAATATTATTTTTTCCGCTCCCTATACAATTTCGTATCTGTCAAGACGAAATAATCACTATTCATCTCAACTCAGTGTAAAAATTTCATCTCATTACATTTAAATTGCATTCCCTTAGAACCTGTTTGAGAAGTTAAGTGGGAAATTGGGAAGTGAATTTTTTTTAAAAAGGGTGAGAATTAAGTGATATCACCGAGTAAAGTGAAAATAAATTAAGAAATTATATAAAAAATAATTACAGTATATAGGTAAAACGGAAAAATTAATATTCTGAAGAATTAAAATATTGAAATTTATTGGAAAATATGCTTCTTATTTTTACTCTTTTTTTTTTTTCTTACTTTGCCGAATAGACCCTTAATATGGCCTAAGATACTGGATCAATGTCAGCATTAACATAAATTGGCTCAGGAAGGAAAAGATGTCATCGCTCCCGCATTGGAGAATGGAGTAGGGCCCATCGCCAGCAGCATATAAGCAAGCGGATGAACGCAGCCTTCCTCTTCAGAGGAAGAGAGGCGGATGTCCGAGGAGCTGCATCTTTCTCCAGTCCCAGCTGAAGCTGCAGAGATTTGGAGGAATGGCGGCGTGGGCGAAGAGCGTGGGGAAAAAGCTTGGAGAGATGGGTCTGAATACAGGAGGCGGCCCCATCAGTTGGTTCCCCGGTCACATGGCTGCCGCTACCCGCGCTATTCGCCACCGTCTTAAGCTCGCTGATCTCGTCATCGAAGTCCGGGATGCCAGGGTACTGCTCTTCTTCTTCTTCGTCTTCTTCTTCTTCTTCTCTCTCTCTCTCTCTCTCTCTCTCTCTCTCTCTAATTCGCACTTCTTGTTGCAAGCTAGTTAGCCTGTCGAATCTTTTCTGTTTGCCTTTTTTTGGATTTCTTACAAAATGAAGACGTTTTATTTGGCTTTGGCTGGGAGGCGGATAGAAAAGCTGGCAACTTTCGGTTTAATGAAAGAATGATTGTTGGTTCTGTTTGTTTTTTGACCCGAAGAATACGAAAGGTACCAGCTTATGTAATTGTTTGATTAAAAGGACGGCCACTGGCCTGTTCTTTGATTGAATGGGGTTACATTGAATTGGAAATAAATGGGATTTCGGATAACTCAATTGCAGATTGCTGACCAATACAGAGAAACAAAACTAAATAGGATTCCGGTTAACTCAATTGCAGATTGCTAACCAATACAGAGAAACAAACCATAAGCACTCAAACGACCTGAGAAATAAATGTCACTGGCATCTTGTAATTCAGTTATAGATTGCAGTCTGATTTCGAGAAAAAATTCATTAAGAATTTAAATTCTCTGTCTCTCTGATTTCTTCCAGCAATTTCTTTGCAGATTCCGATGTCGTCTGCAAATGAAGACCTTCAGCAGGTGATTTCCTGTAAAAGACGAGTGATTGCTTTGAATAAGAAGGATCTTGCCAACCCAAATATCATGCAGGTTAGTTGTGGTTTTGGGCACAAGTATCATAGAAGGTACCATCTCAATATATATATATATATATTTGAATTCTGTTTAGTATGCCTTAGTCTTTATGAACCTAATTGGTAAAGAGATTTTGGAATCTCGAAGGGCCACTGAGAACCTATTTCATGTCCATGCTGAGGGAATCTCCACAATATCATTTTCCCCAGCGACGAAAAGAAAGGATAGAAAACAAAGAAATGATTGGCAATTCTCCACATTCCTTGAACTGGTCAATTTCTTAAATCATGCTTTTTTGTCAAACTATGGCTGGTTATGACTCTAGAACTGCCTCCGTGAAAATGTTATCAAGTCATTATTACATTGAGTTTTCGCATTGCATCATTGCATGGACTCTGGACATGGTCCAACCAAGCTAATCTGGAGTTGCCAACATCCAAGCTTGACCTTTCAGTTGTTGGAAAGATGATTGAACACTTAAGATCCATTTGGCTGGGTGTTATAGCCAACGCCCCACTAGTTAAATCGAGTATTAATAGGAAGAACCAATTTCAAATTGCTTCCTTAATAGTAAGTTTATAGGCTATTTAGTACATGGGATATCGTTTGATGGCGCTTACCCATCCATACTGGTTTTTCAAAAGCAGCAGTGAGATTGTGCTTTACAATCTTGATCATGCAGCCAAACAAAGCCTTAATCTGTCCAGGAAAAATTTTATCTGTTACTTTTGTTTACTTATCTGTGAAATTCTTGTTTGTCAATGTCCAGTTGTCCACCAATAGCTAGAGATCCCTGCTTTCCAATGTGTTGATGCTCTCCATCTTCTTTGTATTGAGACACTGACTCTTTCACTAGTCGCTTGGAATATTTATATCTTTTATTTAAAGCCATCATTTTGTTTGAAATTTGAGTCTAGCCACTCTTGAATATTGTTTTCTGTTTGGTTCTTGTTACTGAGGTTGTCACTTGGTTTTGATTCTATGTGTTATCCAGAGATGGATTCGGTATTTTGACTCATGCAAGCAAGACTGCATTCCTATAAGTGCACACAGCAGAAGTTCTGTGCAGAAGGTTGGAAAACAACACTTGCTTTTTCCCCCATGAAGTCCTTATATTTGTTTCCTTCTTGGTCATAGATTGAGAACAGACAGCACAAATAGTAAGAAAAAAATAATAAATTAACTCAATTATAATGCATTGTGTCTTTGTCAATTTTATCAAACTCCTCCTTGTCAATTTTCATCTACACCTCACTACATCCCAACAATGCATGTTATTCATTGGCATCCTTGGGGATTGCATGAGATCCATAAAACAAGCATTGCAGGCAACAGTACAACATAAAGCTAAGAGACTATTCTTACTGAGTAATAGCTCTCTTATTAAAAGTTGCTGACGGATTATATTTCATGATTCCAAGAAAGTTGCTGATTAGTTATGTTTTGTGATACCAAGCTTCTTGCACTTGTGGAGCTGAAACTAAAGGAGGTGATTTCCAGAGAACCTACACTTCTTGTGATGGTGGTTGGTGTTCCAAATGTTGGCAAGTCAGCTCTTATTAATTCCATCCACCAGATAGCATCAAGTCGATTTCCTGGTAACAACTGACTGTTCTTTCCCTATTGCACCACATGGCATATATGTATTTTATTACAACCAATTACATAGCACTATGTTCGTTGATGTGAAACAAACACATGGTCAAGAATGACTTTCCAGACTTCTTTGATAGTGCAGGAGAAAATTAAACGAGCTACAGTGGGACCTTTACCTGGTGTTACTCAGGATATTGCAGGATATAAGGTCAAGTTTTGTGATGATTCCTTTACTAAAAGATGATTAGTTTTTGTCTTCAAGGTTCTCATTCTGAAATCTGTTGCATTCTTTAATTGATTATTCCCTATAAAACTCTGGGATTTACTGACATGGGCTACTTTGTTTGATCTCCTTTACCTATACCAGCTCTTGTTACTCTAGTGTCAAAGAACTTCTGTTGTGTGTCTTTACACTTTTAAAATTGAAGTAACCATGCAATCATGCATAAGAGTGGCCTACTTGCCATGCCATTGAAACTATGGTGAGAAGAGTCCCAATGGATATGAGGTGGAAAAAAGATGAAACATTTTTTAAATGAGGAATGATCCTGTTAGCCGGGCTAAGTAAATGTCTCACTTAGCCCACCTCAAAAATCCTATTTAAAACAACTTTTTTTTTGTTTTTTTCTTCATACACTTGTTTATCTAAGTGTATTTAATATATAAATCAAGTTTTACCATTTTTGGATATGTGTATATATATTTTTTAGATTTTTTAAAAATAAGGGTATTTTAAATACATATATACACATAGATGTTGAAAAATCTCAAAAAAATAGATAAACATATTCAAAAATGGTAAAACTTGGTCTATATGTTAAATACACTTAGATAAACAAGTGCACGAAGAAAAAAATAAAAAAAAAAAGTTGTTATAAATAGGTTTTTTAAGGTGGGCTAAGTGGGGCATTTACTTAGCCCGGGCTAACAAGATCACTCTTTTTTTAAAATATCCCTTTGAGGATATAGTATTGATGAAAATTTGATATTATTTCAGATCCCGGCAGTGATTGTTTCATTTGCTATATTATTGAGCAACATTATGAATCAAAATTTGATGTAGTTTTAATATTTTTTGTTAAGATTCTACTTCCTGATTTTTTTTTTTTGGTAGGCTTTAATGTCTTTTCTTAAGATTCGACTCCCAAGTCCCACATTGTACTTTTGCTGAAAAAATATTTGCTAAAGAGGGGTGCTCTGCCCTAGAAAAATAAGGGAATTTTGTCATTGATTTGCTTTTTTTTCTTAAGTAGTTGACATTGAAAACTTTGACATATATATATATATATATTTATGCTGTTGAGTAGCTGCCTTTTCATTATACCGAAGACTAAGATTTTCACATTCACGGGCAGATTGCAAATCGTCCCAGCATATATGTTTTAGATACGCCAGGAGTCTTGGTTCCAAGCATCCCAGACATAGAGACAGGCTTAAAGCTAGCTCTAACAGGTAGTCTTATTTCTCTCTCTTTTTTTTCTTATGCGATTGAAAGTTCTTTAGATTTACCTTAGACAGTTTCTACATATATGTAAGTAAGACTAGATTTTTTTCAAAAATATGTGTAAGTAAGACTGTTTTCTTTTTAAGTGTTTGAAACATTCATGAGTGGTGCTGAATTGCTAGGTCCAGCAGGAGAAGGCATAGGTAAGTCCATTCAATTGAATATTTCGCAGGATGCTAGTCTATGAAATAAGTCTTACATTTTTTTGTGAACCTAACTCTTTGAAGAAGTCGTGGCATTTTTTTAATCTTGAAATCTACCATACTTTTTTTTTTTTTCCTTCCGTTGCTAACTGCCATCTCAATTCTTAAGATGTAGTTTAAATAGCATGTAGTGCATACTTTAACATTCATCTTGGCAGAATCTACAAACTTTTTATCATTAAAACATTGGAAGAGGAATGTCTGCAATGAAACTATGGAAGGCAGCATGGTGGCTTCCATGATGGTTGGTTGGATCACAGGGGTGGATATGAAGCAACGAAATAGAAAATTTTAATGTAGCAATAGGTGGGGTGGGAGACTTGGGTTAGTGTATTCTTAGCCCTAACTCTATTTGTAAAATCTTAACCCGACCCTATGTCCAATCCTATTTATTAAACTCCGACCCAACTATAAATTAAACCTTTAGAAATTGGTTTAGTTTGAGTTACAAATCAGATTAGTAAACATATAATATTTATATTAAAAAATCTTTTACTTAATTAAAATAATCTTCAAATATAAAATTTATATTAAAGAATAAAATAATTATTTTTATAGGAATATCTTTTAGTTTATAAGTTATTTAGGAACACATTTGCTAAGTAATTTTATTTCAAAACAATGATGTTTAATTAATGACTATATATTATATAATTACGAGTATCAATTGCAAATAACAGTCAACGTTGGTTGATCTTATATGATTTTCTATTAATAATTTTTTGCATTTTACATTAACATACGGAATCAGGTTGGATCAGGTTGACAACATTTTAACCCAAACCAACCCACTTTCAAAATTGGGTCGTTTTCAAATCGAGTTGTGTGACCTATTTTTTTTTTCAAAATGTGTAATCCAACCCTATTACAAATCAGGTTGGGTCAGCAGAACCCAAATTTTGGAAGCTGATTCCGTTACTTGTGTGCATGCATGATGAGACTCGAGAGTAGATCACGAATGGATCTCATGTAGGCTATCGACACAACCAGAAAAGGAAGATAAAAGATGGAATTTGTGATTCTCGTACACTGTGCTTATGGATGCCAAATAACTTTAACAGTGTCGAAGTCCTAAAGGACATCTTCCTTCACCTCGAGGAGATTTTCCCCTCATTTTTTTCAGTTTTGCAGAATTTCTTTCATGATTGGTGTAAAACGTTTTGTTGGAAATGTAAGTTCTGAATACTTTGGTGTTGAAATGTCTGTGGAGAATGAAAAAATTAAGATTCTCCAATACTTCTTTTCCCTAACTGCTGCTTGTGCATGCAGGTGCTGTGAAGGACTCTGTTGTAGGCGAGGAACGCATTGCTCAGTATTTTTTAGCTCTCTTGAACACAAGAAGCACACCTCTTCACTGGAGGGGTTTTGACAATAGAAGGATGGCAAATTCAAAACGTGATTCCAAGCATGAAAATAGTGATAAATTTAAGGATCCTTTACCAAGGAGGAAACCATTGAACGAGTCTGATGTGAGGTACATTGAGGTAATGAAAGGCTTCTTCTTGCTTCTGTTGTTGTTGTTGTTGTTGCTGTTTTTTTTTTTTTTTGTCGGCTGCAAAAGCTTGGCGTCAGGAAACTTAACAGCTATTTAATATGCCATAAGGCAACAAACGCTTTCATCCTTCTTGTATACAGATTCCCCCCCCCCCCCCCCCCCCCCCCCTATTTTACAGGTAATTGATTTTTCTGCTCTGCAACGCCATACATAAATTAGAAATTTTCAGAAACGCATTAGGAATCTTTTCTTTTACCCATTGTCGAGCATGGTTTTCTGGAAGATTTCAATATAAATCTCTATTTCATACAATTCTTTTTTGCCTTTTCTTATCGTTATTCAATATCACAACAGGATGTGGTGGCAGAGGTCAAGCGTACTCTGTATGTGACATTTGCCGAGTTCAGCAGTGACTTAGCAGACGAAAGCAATTTAGAGGGTCTCATTGAGCAGCAGTTCATAGGATTACAGAAAGCATTTAGGATACCTCAAAAGGCAGGTGATGATGCCCGATCCATGGTGTCAAAGAAGTTACTGACTCTATTTAGGATAGGCAAGCTTGGGCCTTTTATACTCGACAACGTTCCCAATGGCAGAAATCTTATGTGCTAGATATTCCAAGCAGCCTAAATGTAAATAGAAAAAATGTCCTTCAGAGATGCATGGTATGGGCACTAAATTATCATGCTTGATTTGTATGCTAATTTCCCGTGATTGAGAAATTGGAGATGATTGTTTTATGTGTGAAACATATCCATGTTTCCCGTGGAGTATTTGGTTATGCACTGCGAAGTTTTGCCAACTCAGAACATACTGTTTATTCTTATTCACTCCCATCCCCCAACATGACTTCACAGACTGAGCATGGATGAGGAAAGACGTACCATATGCTAGCTTCGGTTGCACTTTCTCCTCGTCAAATATAAGCAAGAAACCCAAGGGCCAACAATGAGCGTCCCAACAAAATTTTGGTCACTGGTGCAAGGATCCGCACATTTTCCATACAAAATTCCAACTCTCTCGTGAACAACCTTTAGGAATTTGGAGCAATAGGAGGACATTGAACAAAACTTGATTGTAATTATTAGGGATATTAACGGAACGCAGAAAATAAAGGTAGTGTAAGAACAGAATCACGCAGCGTTCATAGGCAATTTGATAAAAACTCGAAGGTATCCTTTTCTTTTTGTGCCATTCCTTGTCTTTCGGAGGTCGTTTCCTTCACCTAATGATTTCACCACAGCCAGCTCTTTCACTTGCTTTGCAATCGGTACAAATTTAGACTGCAAGGCACGCAAAATTGGATTGGATTGATCATACTTGTACAAAAACCAACTAAGTAACTCGAGGCTCTTTTCAGCGTTGTCTCCCAAACACTCATTTACTTTCACCAACCAATCCATTGACTCGGGGTTGCATAAATCACGTTGTCCAATGCAAATTTTCGTGGCTCAATGTCTGATAAATGTACCCCCCACTACCACGTGAATTCAGGACAGGTAACAAAGTAAACCCATATTTTATCATATTAGATTTTTTTTTTTACTTCGGAACAGCAGCAGCAGTTACAAGGAAGTAACATGGGGGTTAGCGGGAAAAAAACAATAAAACGCGCCGCATTGTTTTTTTTTTTTTTTTTTTTTTTTTTAAAAGAGGGGTGGGTTAGCTTTAGCAATGGAGAGAGATCAAAAAAAAAAAAAAAAAAAATGCTAACGGCAGCGTGAGAGGGGGCTAGCGGAGCCGTCTTTGGAGGGACTTGGGGGCATGCCTTTGGCGGCAGCGATGAGGCGTTCGACGAACTTCTCCATCCGCTCACCGTTAGTCTGGGGGAGGAGGCGTTTGCCTCCGAACGGCAGGGATTCGACGGCCTTCTCTGTCAGCATCTTCGCGCCGGCGCGCGCCATGGCCTCCTCGCTGTCGGCTGCCACGTCATTCGTCGATGGCTGGCCCAGCAAGCCGTTGGACTGCATTCATGCAAAAGGCGTGGACCATTAAATTAGCTCCATTTATGGGCTCATAGATTCTTAGATATCATAGCGAAATGGGTGGAAATAGTCTCGTGCATGCACCCCATCCGTGTTAAATAATGCCGAATTCTATAAAAATAGAGATGGGGTCCATCGTCCATGGAAGTGATTATGTTAATTGAAACATTCTCCATTTATTTCGATTATTCATGATCCACGAGTTATGTGTAGAAGAGCATTTTAGATGAAAGTGTACGGAAAACAGTAAAATTTTACTAAGAAAAAACATATATGAAATTTAAGAAAATTTATACAGGAAATAAAAAAAAGTAAGTTTAAAAATAAAATAAAAAAGTTATTAAAAAAGAGAAGATTTCATTCCATCATTGTGCCATCTACATCCCATCTCACTTATGAACAAATTATGCTAGAATAATCGATGAAC
The DNA here is from genome assembly GCA_030490835.1 of Annona cherimola. Classification (NCBI taxonomy): domain Eukaryota; kingdom Viridiplantae; phylum Streptophyta; class Magnoliopsida; order Magnoliales; family Annonaceae; genus Annona; species Annona cherimola. Next base: position 120,457,137 of record CM059972.1, on the reverse strand, counting down.
TAAGAATAGAGGATTTTTCAGAAAACAAAATTAAAAAATCGACGGTGAAAAGGAAAGTTTTATAGGTGATTTTGAGCAATTGGTGTGGGGATGCATGCCACGTCAATCATGCTTTTACCGCAATGCTGATCTTGGCCTGGACAAAGTTCTAAAATGAAAAAGCTTCACAGCCGTCTCATCATTTTACAGCACCCAGCAGTTGGACCACATCGCAATTCACAACCGTCCAATCAGCTGCATGCAAGAGAAACAGATCCAACCGTCGCACGTGAACCCAAGCCCCACCGGGCCGTTTTTTGTATTTTTATCCCGCCATCTGGCGCGTCCCTGCGCTGCTCTCCACGTGCCCTCCTCCTAAGAATCGCCCGATCGGCATTCCTGCTTTTGGATCGCCACGATCGCAAAGATCCTCCCGTACGAATCCTCATCACTAAACGACAAAAAGTAACGGAGCCGACAAAATGCCAGCACGCTAGGATAGTAGGGCCCACGCTGAGGCTTCGCTGCTTCCTCTTCTTATGGCAAACTAGACCCCCCATGATTTAGGTATTTGCAAAGTAGTTTTCTAAATTTTCAAAATAAACAAACATTGATTTGTGTTTGGGAAGTGATAAAATTTTTGATAAAAAATTTTTACTATAAAAATTTTTAAAATAGAAAAAAGTGATATGATATGACTAGAGCAATAATGAAAATTAAAGAAAATAAAATCAAAATTAATCGGTTATTTGTGTATATAGTTGCGTAGAAATGATTGAAAACTAAGGTAATTATATAAGAAGAAGTAAAAAAATAATTTAAAAAATATGATAATTATGGAATATGAAAAGTTCTAGATAAAAAAGTTTTATGTTGAAATTTTTTTATTGAAAACAAACACCCCCTATAATAACATCTACTTTGCACTTATGTGAACACCAAAATTTAATTTACGGGGTGTGTTTAGGAAGTGATAAAACTTGGATAGAAATTTTTTTATATCAACGCTTTTTAAATGAGAAAAAATGGTGTGATATGACAAAGGTAATTACGAAAAATAAAGAGAATAAAATTTAAAAAATAGATTAGTTATATAAATAATTATATAAAAATAATAAAAAAGTAAAATCGTTTGTATAAAAAATATGCGAAGCCAGTAATTGCCAAAAAAACCTCCCACTCACTGCTCGGTCTACTCAAGCAATGAAGGCTTTTTTTCATCTCTTTCGCACGTGCGAGATTTGGATTACGAAGTTGTGGCGCCCACAGGGAGGTCTGTAGTCTACTCCCCGCTCAGTCCACTCAAATGACAATGGGCTTAGATCCGTCGCACGTGCAATATTCGGCGCGGGAAGGAGCAGCTCACCTGAATCCGGACGTAGTCCATGCGGTTCCAACAGAAGGCGTTGCCGAGCATCTGGTCCACGGTCTCAGAAACGCCGTCAAGCACGATCTCCACCATCTCGGGTGTGGAGCACCTGCCGCTGCAGCTCCATCTAGACGGCCCCCGCCTGCCGCTGCCCAACGGCCCGTTCCCCAACGACAGCACCATCAGATCCTCCACGCCGTGGATAGACGGGAAATCCCGCTTGTTGTGGAGTACGTGCGTGATGGCGGCCGCGGAAGGGTTGTTCATCACCAGGCCCCCGTCGATCGCCACGCACGTGGTCTTCCCGTCCTCCGACTCCAGCCGGAAAGGCCGGAACAGGCTCGGCGTCGCCGACGTGGCGCGGCACACCTTCCACAGATCGAAGTCGAAGCTCGGCGTCTCCGCCGCGTCGGCCCGCGAGAACACGAACGGCGCCGAGCTGTTCAGGTCGTAGATCGGGACAAGGAGCGGCCGGCACGTGTCTCGCAGCGTTAGGTCTCGGCCGTCCTCCGCCTTCAGCACCTCCCGCAGCACCCGCTCGAGACTCCTGCCGGAGAAACGGCGCTGCCGACCGAAAAAACGGCCGCCGGCAGGGCGGAACATCTCCTTCTGGAGGGAGCGGAGATGCTGGACGGCCTCGCGGGCAGTGTACAGCGGGCGGCCGTTGCCATCGTCGGCGGCAAGCATGACAGCGAGGATGCCGCCCACCCCTGTGCCGGCGAGAACGTCGAAGAAGTCAACGATCCTCACGTCGGGGTTGCCGGACTTGGATCGAAGGAGGTCCTCGAGGTGGATGAGAGCGTGGGAGGCGACGAGGGGCTTGGCGCCGCCGCCGTCGATGCTGAGGATGCGCGTCTTCTTCCAGCATTTGGGGCTCTGGCAGTCGAACAGCCATTTCTGCTCCAGCTTGGAGAAGATTTCTTGGGTTAGCTTGTCCAGCTCCATGTTTGGAGTAGATTGCATTCCCACAGAAAATGAAATGATGAGAAGAGGAAAAAATCTCAGGGATTTATATCTTTATATATATATGATAGAGAGAAATGCAAGGCTGGAAGAGGGGTGAATTGCGTGAGGGAAGGAAGAGAGTGAAAAGCTGGGAATGAAATGGGAAAGGACGAATTCACGTTTTGGTGCTGAAAGCTATTAATCTCTTCCTTCCTCTCTCTTTCCTGTTGTCGCTCGGTTTCTTTTCCTATAGCAGAGGTTGTTGAGGTTGTCGCGCTACTCGTGGGGAAGGAGGGAGTTCATATGCGGGAGGCGGGCTTGACGTTGTTTTTCTTTTTCTATTTTAAGGAGTGGGTTTTGGGGTAAGCTGGAGGTTTAAGGAGCTGGCCTGGCTGGCGTTGGCGTGTTGGTTAACGCCTCTGAGACGTGTCGGAGCAGGACCGTTGCGCGCACGTGTGCAGAGATGTAGCTGTTGAGTGATTGGATGATTTTCAAAGTGAAAATAAATAAATGAAAATTACTGTTACACCCACCTCAGGATTTCTGTTACTGCGGTAACAATTAGAGATCTAAGAATATGGTTGACGCGTCTTTCTCGGATTTGATTTTTCGCTAACGGTTTATTTTTGTCAATATTATCAATAAGACACCTAAAAATCATAAAACCTAGAAAAAGAACTGTGTGGAAATTCGTTCATAATACATTTGAACAAATAAAAATATAAAAAATTAAATTATATTGTGATTGTATAATGCATAGATAACAAAAATATGCATAACCATTAAAAACTATATATAGTTACGACTGTAGTAGAAATCACGTTGTGGTATTGAAGTTTAAAAAAAAGAAAGAAAGAAAGAAAGAAAAAGCAAAATTTTTTTCATAGAGATTGATATGATATAATCTGGGAAATTATTTAAAGTAAAAAATAAAGATAAAATAAATAGCATAGTTATATCCAAAAGTTAAAAATTATTGCAATGTAAAGAAAATGATGAAAAAGTGCAATAACTAGTTAGTTAAAATATTAAATGATAAAGCCCAGAGCACTAGCACCACTAATGCTTATTCCTAACTTACATCTCCACATTCTCGATTTCAAATTCAGATGGGGAGCTTTGTCTCTCACTTCAAAGATATGTACTTTCGATTTAAAATATGTACTCGTGAATAATCGAGTTGTAAAATATGTAGCTTCTAAATAGGATAATAAAAAAGTGTACAAAATGAAGTGAGTAAATTTTTTTTTTCAACTTTCTTCCTTTTTAACCTCAAAACAAAAGCATCCTAATATTCTATATTTATCGTCCAAAAAAATTAGTTTTAGACGATTCTGCATTCTCTTCCTGGGTCTAAATTTTTTATTTCATATTCACTTCATAACTAGCATCAATAATATTCCGTAAGTAACGAAGTAAACCATATTAGAGCTCCGATATCATGACACATTCGCACAATGTCCTTATAATTAATTTGAGTGCGAAGGTCATGTCCGGGGTTCGAACAACTAAGAATACATTATGTTGGGCTTAGATTTAGTTTTCCGTGGGCATTTGAGGACGGTATGAATTAATTAATTAATATTGATGACTTGGACGGGTGGACGGCCGGGATACTAACCAGCCAACAAGGGTCTACATCAGATTCCGGCATTGAAAATGACAAATATCCAAATATTGATGGGGCTCATGGACCGTTAATATCGTATCTATTTTCTGCTTGGTGCGTGTTAGTTGACTGCCTCTTCTCCTACATTTTCCAAGCTGTCTTTTCTCCTCTTCTACAGGCTTTGTAAAGCCGAAGTTGTGGTTAGAAGGAAACGGCCCACACACACACTCGTATCATTCTTAGTCAACCCGGTCAACCTTTATTTCTTTCACCAATTATAATATTTTTTCATGATTATATATATATATAATAATAATAACTCATATCACATTCAAGCACATTTATAACTCTTATATAATGGATGAAAATTTTCAATAACACCTCACACAAAAAGGAGAAAATTACAAATACCTCCACCGAAGTGAAAAAATAGAAAAACTCTCACAAGCTAAATTCATAATCAATCGACAATTGGCCAACATGAGTAACTATCATGGTACAACCTAGTATCATTTTTATGAGATCTAAACCAACTTTCGGATCAATAATTTTACATTTATATATCTTATTGAAAATTATATTTACTTTGTAATTACATTACAACCTAAAAATAGGAATTGTTTCCTTGTAGTTTGGCAAGGTCGTCTATTTATTTATCTATTTAGTTGGTAATTAACTGTTTATGTGGTTTGGCCAACTTAATTTAGTGGTTAAATTAATGACCAACACACTCATTTTATTTAATATTATTTATTTATATCATGGTATTGAAAATTATTTCAATTAAAGTCTTAGACACGTCTTATCTTCTTAAAGATATGTGTAAGAATGTGTAAATTATAAAAATCACTTAGATCCATATATATATATATATTAAAATGTTATGATATTTATAGAATCATTATTTATATAGAATAATATTCTAAATAGTTTAAATATTGAATTATATTTTGAAATTTACATTTATATATCTTATATATCTTATTGAAAATTATATTTACCTGATAATTACATTATTGTCTAAAATAGGAATTTTTTTATGTAGTTTGGTAAGTCGTCTATTATTTAATTATCATTTGTTTCTTCGACAATTAATTCTTAAAGATTTTCTCATCTGTTAAATGCTCACACAGGTGGTCATAAGATTTAAGTTATTTGAAAATGACTGTAAATTTATTAAACTTTGTTGGTTTTACTTTGGAAGGATTTTGTACATTCAATTAACTAATTTCTAAATACTTTAAAATGATATCTTTATCTAAATCATGATTATGTTATTTCAACGAATTTGTAATGCTTAAGAAAATATATTCAATTTAGAGAATTTTAGATTTTGTTCACATTTATTATACCTATTTAAAATACTTGAACCACATAAGAATGAAGTAAATTTTAGAATCATATGGTATGTTTGGTAGTAAGCAAAAATGTCAATATAAAACTTTTCAATCTGAAATTTTTTATTTTCTATAATTATTATATTTTTAAATATTTTTTCACATCTTCCTGTACAACTACTCTACTTTTCGATCATTTCTACGCAACTAACTTCTCTATTTTAACTTTATTCTCTTTACTGCTTATCATTACTCCTAACATATCAAATCGTTTTTTCCCATTTAAAAAAAAATTTACACAAAAGTTTTCATTAAAAGTTTTATTCATTCTTAAACACACCCATAATTAAATTCATTAAATTAAACTTCTTTTAATTACCGAGGCATATATATGTGAAGTTGTCTCATATAAGTTGACTTCTATATATAATTGGGAAATTTTTCTATAGGCAGTGTATAGTTGTTCATATAAAAATCATTCAAGATAAGCCTACGTGAATTATGAAATCATAAAATTTAGCAAATTATTTATTTTACAAAAAAAATATTTTATAACGCTTAAATGTTTTAGCAGCGCTTCAATGACATTGACAACACCAAAATATTTGGTTGTCACCTCATGTGGCCGACTTTGGTCGTTAAATCGATAGCCAGCACGCTCATTTTATTTAATATTATTTCTTTATGTTATGGTATCGAAAATTATTTTAATTAAAGTCTTAAGCACGTCATATCTGCTTAAAGATATATGTAAAAATGTACAAATTATAAAAATTACTTAGATCCATTCATATATATTAAAACGTTATATAAATAATATTTTAGAAAAGCATCAATCTGATCGAAACGCAAAAATATCAACGAACCATAAATAGAGATTTATATTTAAGGATATAAATCAACTATATATATATATTGTTGGGATGTGTTGGAAGTTGATTTTATTAATTAGTTTCTATCGGTATTTGGTAAGCATCGGGTTTGTTAAAAGCTAGCAAGCTTTCCCTGACGAGACGGAAGCTTCACTTGGAACCAAAGACATTTTCTTCCCTTTCTTCATTTAAAGCCTTCTCCTTTTCTCATGATTTTCTCTTCTAATGCAACTAATCCAACATAATTGGTGTCCACAACGTCAGTAACACTGAATTATATTCATAAGAACCCCCCGCCAAAAATTTTTGGAAAATCCTTTTGCAAGTTTAATTTCTGTTAAATGTTAGGAATAACAGTGTAAATGATCACCTTTTAGACTATTTTATCGATCACAATAGTTTATAAAATATAAAACTATCCAATGGAATCTCGTAATATGGGTAAATTGGACTTGGGTGATTGATCAGACGTCAATAATGAAAAACGGAACATGTCAGAACACATCAAATCTGCGCCTGAGGTTGCCCTGTGCATGCAATCTAATGCTCAAATAAGCAGGAAAAACAACAGTATATCCAGCAATTATGTGTTATGAACAGTTCAACCTTTTATAAGAGTGTCTGCTGATTTAGGATCCCTATTTGCATAATAACACTAGACCTCAGCCATTCAAATTTTAAAAGGAATACAACTTTGTGCGGGGCTAATTGCATACACTCGGGTGCATTTCACACATTTTTTTATTTTTAAATTTTTTTATACAATTATTAATCTAAGTGTATTTAACATGTATATCAATTTTTATCATTTTTGGAAGTATTTAAATATTTGTTTTTGATTTTTTAAAATTAGTGGCATTTTCGTAATTCATAAATTACAAAAACGCTACTGATTTTAAAAAATAAAAAATAAAAATCTAAAAGTCTCCAAAAAGGTAAAAATTGATACACATGTTAAATACATTTAAATTAATAATTGCATAAAATTTTTCAAAAAATATAAAAAATGAGTTTTTGCACCCGGGTGCACTGTATCATGATCCAACTTTGTAGTCGGTATGGCATGTGATGTGTATAAGTGTTAACTAGGCTTTAAGTGCTGGCATAAGTGTGATTTTCATTGTAATTCAATTTAATAAAAATATTCTTAAGAAGCCAGAGGCAACCCTTAGTCATAGTTACTTGAAGTTACCTTTAGTGGATGCTTGGTAATGTCCATTTGTGGAAAATGGTGGAGACCGTACGGTTGTTGTCATTTTCAAACTCTTAATTTAAAAACTTAACAATCCTAAGTGGGGAACTGTGGCGAATGTATGGAAGTTGTCATTTTTCTACTCACAATTTAGCAACTTAATAACCTTATTTATCAAATTTTATCCCTATATTCTAATTATTTTTCTTTTTAACTACTTTATTTATTCCAACTTGAATTATTTCATATCAATCACATAATTTTCAAAATGTTTATTTTTTCACCCCCCCACTTCATCCCAAAATCTTATGCATATTTGCATTACCAAACATCCCCTTAGTCATCATCACTTGAGGTCCTTAAGAGTTGTCTAGTATTGCTCATTGACTCAAGTGTAGGTTGAGTTGTTGTGTGTACAAAGTATGACAACTCCTAAATAGTAATTAGCAAATGAGGTGATGTGAAAACTTAAAATATGATTATCCTAATAGTACCCAAAAACTAGGTACATTTGGAAATGAAGGGGACATTTGTTAACAGGCTTATGTGGGATAGGATGGGGATATGTGAGAAACTATTTTCGAGACCAATGATTAATCAACCAATAAGGCAGTAACTATATTTTTCACTTTTATACTTATATTCTAATCATTTTTTCTAAAATTATATTTATTCCAAATTTACTCCTATTATTTCATATCAATTACACAATTCTCAAAAATTTTATTTCTTACTTCACATTCCATCTCATAATTCTACAAAAATTCATCAAACTAAATATCTTTAGAGATTTTCGGAACGTGTGAAAAATGGGAAAAGAAATATTTTGAAGTTTGTGTAAATGATGTGAAATGTTATGAGAACCATTGGAATAAATAGGGTAATTAAAAGAAAAAATGATTAAAGTATAAAGATAAAGTTGGAAAAGTAAGTTAATTAGAAAGTTAAATTATTTATGAGATAACATGAAGAAGAGAGAAAAACCATGATTTCTCATCTACCCCCTCAATTACCGGACATTCTTTCACAGTTAAAATCCAATTAAATTCCACGTGACCATTAGTACTTTCCGAAAAGCTAAATTTTATGTCATGTCAATATTTTTACAGGTCCTTTAAGCAATCAAATAATCTCAATGTCCTAGTGCTCCTCGTCCAATCAATTTCATGGCCCAGTAGCGTGTAATAAAATTGATGGTCCAATTAAATCTCATTAATTGCGAAGATAGTGGCTGTACGCTTTATTGAAAGTAGTTTTCCAAAATACAACATCATTTATATATTTATTTACCTTCCGTTATTACGGGTCCTTTAAGCAATCAAATAATTTCAACGTCCTAGTGCTCCTCGTCCAATCAATTTCATGGCCCAGTAGCATATAATAAAATTGATGGTCCAATTAAATCTCATTAATTGCGAAGATAGTGGCTGTACGCTTTATTGAAATTAGTTTTCCCAAATACAACATCATTTATATATTTATTTACCTTCCGTTATTAAAGCACTTACTCCTGGCCCTTGATTCAGTGCTCCCGGGAGCATGCAGTGCTGCATGCTCCCGGGCGCATACATGTATTTTTTTTTACTTTTTTTTTAAAATATTTTCATAAACATGTTAGCCCAAGTGTATTTAACATATATATAAATTTGTACCATTTTTGGAGATTTTTAGATATTTATTCTTGATTTTTGAAAATCAGTGGCATTTTAGTAATTTAAAATTACGTAAAATGCCACTGATTTTCAAAAATAAAAAATAAATACCTAAAATACTCCAAAAATGGTAAAAATTTACATACAGATTAAATACACTTGGGTTAACATGTTTATGAAAATATTTTGAAAAAAAAAAAAAAAAAATGTATGTGCCCGGGAGCATGAGCACTGAATCGGGGTCCCTTACTCCTGGGCGCTCGCGTGCTAAAATTCCGTATCCGAAAAAAAAAAATTAATTAATTTACCGTACCATAGAGCTGCATTGCACGGATGAACGGATGGAATGAAGAAGGGGTTTGGATCAGTGTCGGAGGAGCAATTCAATACGATCAGCTGCAATGCATGCAGAGTCATTGCATCTGCAACTTTCTTCAATGCTCCCGCACTCCGCGGCGGAAATACAGCACCGTAGGCTGCAGCCAATAATGCATGCTTACATATGCAGTACATACTTGATGAAGTGGAACCGACGCATATGCATTTTTTAATTTTTATGCGAAATTGGCCACATCTGTTTGGAAAGATTCACAGGGCTTAAATATAATGAAAGTATAATAGTGTGAGCTGTGAATAAAAACAGTTACCTTAAAAATATAAAAAATCGAAAGAATCTTTAAAATAGGAAAATCTATACCATACACATCTCATTTTAGAAGCTAAGATGCTTAAGGAATGATCCTGGTAGTTCGGGCTAAGTAAACGTCTAACTTAACTCATCTTTAAAAACCTATTTATAATAAATTTATTTATTTTTTTCTTAATACACTTGTTTATCTAATTGTATTTAACTTATAAATCAAGTTTTAACATTTTTGGATTTGTGTATATATTTTTTTAGATTTTAAAAAATAAGGGTATTTTAAATATATATATATACATAAAGGTTTAAAAATCTAAAAAAAATAGATAAACATATTCAAAAATTGTATAACTTGGTCTATATATTAAATACACTTAGATAAACAAGTTTACGAAGAAAAAAGTAAAAAAAAATGATCCTGTTAGCCCGAGCTTAGTAAATGTCCCACTTAGCCCACCTTAAAAAACCTATTTACAACAACTTTTTTTTTCTTCGTGTACTTGTTTATCTAAATATATTTAACACATATACCAAGTTTTACCATTTTTGAATATGTTTATCTATTTTTTTGAGATTTTTAAACATCTATGTGTATACATGTATTTAAAATACCATTATTTTTAAAAATCTTAAAAAATATATATATATATACATATTCAAAAATAGTAAAACTTGATTTATAGGTTAAATGCACTTAGATAAACAAGTATATGAAGAAAAAAATAAAAAAATTTGTTGTAAATAAGTTTTTTAAAAAGCCTGGGCTAATAGGATCACTTCTCAAAAAAATTATTGTGTTTAAAATACCCTTATTTTTCAAAATCTAAAAAAAATAGATAAACATATTCAAAAATTGTAAAACTTGGTCTATATATTAAATACACTTAAATAAACAAGTTTATGAAGAAAAAATAAAAAAAATTTATTGTAAATAGGTTTTTAAAGATGAGTTAAGTTGGACATTTACTTAGCCCGGGCTAACAGGAGTATTCATATCTATTTTAAAAAACCTATTTTTTTTACTTTTTTCTTCGTGTACTTGTTTATCTAAGTGTATTTAACATATAGACCAAGTTTTAACATTTTTGAATATGTTTATCTATTTTTTTGAGATTTTTAAACATTTATGTGTATATATGTATTTAAAATACTCTTATTTTTAAAAATCATAAAAAAAATATACACATATCCAAAAATGGTAAAACTTGATTTATATATTAAATACACTTAGATAAATAAGCATATGAAGAAAAAAATAAAAAAAAATTATTTTAAATAGGATTTTTGAGGTGGGCTAAGTGGGGCATCCTGGGCTAACAGGATCGCTCCTCAAAAAACTTGTCGTGAATAAGTTTTTTAAAGTGGGCTAAGTGGGGCATTTACTTAGCCCAAGCTAAATGGATCACTCCTTGGAGTACTTACATCCTCTAAACTCTTGATTTTCTACATTTTTAATTATATTTTTTAGATTGACATTTTATATCATTTTTTAAATAAAAAAAAAATGTTATCACCGGAAGGCACTGAAAAGTGAAAACCCGGAATATCCTGGGACGCCCCAGCCATGCCTCTGGTATGGAAACGAGTGAGGGCGGTATGATAGGAAGTGCGTGGTAAATAGTAAAGACACCTTGGGTGTGTTTGGCGATAGTAAAAAAATATAAGTTAAAATTTTTCAATTTAAAGTTTTTTATTTTTTATAATTATCTCATTTTTTAATTATTTCTTCACATTTTACTATAAAACTACTATACTTTTCAATCATTTCTATATAACTATCAATACAACTAATCCATATATTTTAACTGTATCTTATTTACTATTCATGTTACCTCTATCATATCATATTATTTGACAACTTTTACTCTTTAAAATTTTTTATCAAAAATTTTATACATTTCCAAATCCATCGTTGTCAAAAAAAAAAAAAAAAAAAATTGTAAAGGCACAAGGCATGGGTGCCAACTGCCAACGCGATGACGTTGCGATAGCAAAACAGAGGGCGGCCCCATATTCCGATTCGCTTCCGTGGAATGCGGGGTATTACGTTTCTGTGATTCCAATGGTCCGAGCTAGGGCCATTACCTGAATCGATCCAAGGCGCGACACGTGGCACTTCAGTCAGTGCACTCCCCTTGCGTAGAGTAGATTTGCTGCCGCCACGTCTTCCCATCATCACAAGGGCTGCCAGCGTCCCTATTCTTTATCCACGTCCATTGCACACGTCAGGTTTTTTTTTGTTTTGTTTTGTTTTTTTTTTTCTTTGATAGAGTACAGCGTTGGTTGAAGTGGTTGCCGATTACAACAGGTTTGGCAAATGTTTTCAATGTTGTTAGTTGTAACCTCATTTTATATGCTTGGTACACTTAGCTTCAGTATACATTAGTATATTTAACTTATTTTTTGAAATTTTTTTATATAATTATTAATCTATGTATATTTAACATATAATAATCATGCAAAAAAAAGTTTCATAAAAATGAAAACGAGTACTTGCTGTGCATGGAATCCAATGAGCATGCTAACTATCAACGTGATGGTTAACATGCTCACCAAGGTAGTACACTACTTTTGTATAGTTATCGCCTCAAGACAGTTTGTGGACTATCCTAACCCGCATTTTGGGCTCCGTACAATTTTCTTAAATTCTCAAATATTTATAATAAGATAATACACATCGGATGATGATTATAACTAAGGCTACTTGTTTTATCATCTCAATTTTATTATCATAATCAAACTCAAAAAATTCTTCTAGTTATTAAGAGAAAGATCATATGCTTATCAAACCAAGAGAGAAACCACATGTTCCGAATACTAATAGGGAGACTCCATTCTCTTAGGAATAGATGAATGCTTTTTTATTGGTATATACACTATGACATCTGATAATACACTCAAACACATTCAATACTTACACAATGGAGATATTTCTATAAATATTTTAACATAAAAGAGGAAACATTAAATACCCCCACCTACGGGGAAAACAAAACATCTACAGCAGTGAAACTTAACATTAACAACCATACAATTTTTGTGCTCATCTCCAATTGAATTGTCATCACAACAACGTACCACGTGGGTATAACCTGGCTGGCAATGGTGTTGCTTCTTGAAGGTAATTTTTACTTTTCAAAAAATAGTTATGTGGCTTTTTGGAAGAAATAATCCTAGCTTCTAACATTCTTGTTTAGAAGGCTTAAATTAAATTAAAAAAAATTTTGAATTAATTTTTTTTTAAAAAAATATGTCAACTACAATGGCCCACTCAATAGCTCAAACAAAGCCAAACAGGGCCTAACTTAAATGAAATAAAAGTCTTTTCTTAGAAAAGTAAAAAGAAAAATCATTATTGATAAATTAGCTAATAATTAATGGGCTCTACTTCTACATAAAAGCAATTCCATATAACTCCTCAATTTTAAAATTTTTTTTGATAAACAATTTCTAAAATATTGATGATTGATGTAAAATTCAATTCATTTATTATAGTTAGCATCACTTATCTATTTATTATATTTAACGTTATTTGTTTAGCTAGACTAAGTTTCATTCAAGTCAAATATGTAAATAAGCTACATTTGCTTAAGGGCGAGTTTGGAAAGTGATAAAACTTTTGAATGAAAAATTTTTAGTGTAAAAATTTTTTAAATGAGAAAAAATGATATGATATGATAAGGGTAATAATGATGAATTAAAAATAAAGTTAAAATAGATAAGTTAATAATTACATATAAATGATTGAAAAGTATGATAGTTTGTATAGAAAAATATAAAAAATAATTAAAAATAAAGTAGTTGTTAAAAGTGAACAGTTTTATTGTGAATAAACACACTCTAAGAATAAATATATTTGTGTGAAAATTAGAAAAAATGATTAGATCCATTCACAAGTTTCTTAGAATAATAATAATTTATAAAGTCATTTATCCCCCGAATAGTGATATCTTAGATGGTTTAGATATTGAAATACTACTTTAAAATTGATATTTAGCATTAAAATATTTTATTACATTAATTTTACACATTTGTAGATGAAGTCATGCTCAATAATACTAGAAAATTGAAAAAAATTTCGTGATAATATAAATAATGCTAAATACGATAGATAAGTTAGATTTTTTAATGACTATCAAAATATTAAAAATGAAGAGAGTTATATAAAAGTAGAAAAGAGAGTTTCATAAATGCATATCCCAAAACTAATTAAGATGTACTATAGTGTTATTAAAAAGATTTGTTTGTTGATCCCAAAACAAGGTTAAATAAGCTAAATGATTCAATATTGATGCAAGAATTGAATTTTAAGAATATTTTTTTAAATATATACTGTTTATTATATTCAATACACTTGGTTTTATCATGATACCAAAAATAATTTTAATTATATATTTCTATATTTAAAATATAATCTTTCGAGAATTGATATATAACTATTAAAAATTTTGAAAAATGTATAACATAAATTGGGAATGCTTCTATGAAACTTTTCTCACATAGAACCGTCTCCATTTTTAATATCTAGATGACTGATGAAAAATTCACTCAATCTATTATCTTTCAGATCATTCATATTATTATGAAAACTCTTTTATTTGTCTACTATCACTATATATAGGCCCAATCTACAAATGTGTAAAATCAACATAATAAAATGATTTCGTGCTAAATATTATTTTTTAAGTAGTATTTTCAATATCTGAAGTATCTAAAATATCACTAATATAGATAATTGATTTTATAAAATAATATTATATTCTAATATATATGTGAATGAATATAAGTATTTTTTAATTTACTTATAAATATACCTATTTTGAGCAAACGTGGCCTATATATATTGAATTTGGATTAAATTTGATCTTATAGTTAAACAAATGATGTTAAATAAAATGAATGAATTGAATTTTGCATCAATCATCAACATCTCAAAAATGAAAAAGAGTTTCATGAAATCAACTCTATGAAATCCGACTTCATAGAAGTATTCCCCCGACACAAATATAGTAGAGTTTAGAATATATATAGCTTTTGGAATCATAAATAATTTAAATTTAAAATTTTCAATTTTAAAAAAGTACAAGCATTGAGGCTTTCATTGTATTGAATCATTATCGCTGTCTTATAACATATTAAATATTATAAATATATCTTTTAAGGGGAAAATGCTATGGTGTGGCTGTTTACAAATAGGTTTCACATTGAAAATAAAATTGAAATTTAAATTACTTGTTGTATTTATAAGTATTTATTTTAATAGCCTACTAAGTTTTTTAAGTTGTAAATGGGCCTTGTTTGAAAATAATATAAAATCAACATAATATTTGATTAATAAGTTAATTTCAAAGTTATACTTTCAATATTTAAACCGTCCAAAACATCATTTTTGTGGAGCCCGGCGTCTTGCTCGGATGGTTAAGGCTGGTATCTTATCCAGACATATTTACTAATGTATTGAGTTCCATGCTACGTATGGATGTTTTTGGTACCTTTTTAAGAAATATGTACTGTAGTCCTAGTTTTAAGCATTTTTCATACTTTACATATGAATATATACATCTTAAGCAAATGTTGTGCAACCAAGACGTTGAGATGATTTATGATAATGTAATAACAAAAATTATGTTAAATTATTTTACTAATGGAAGTTTTATTTTGTGATCAATGTGGCCTTATTCGCAAGTGGCACAATCCTATCTAGGTTGCAGCGAATTGCACGCTAGCATTTCCCATCTTCTTTTTTTTCTGAAGAAAATAGCATTTCCCATCCTTATGCATACCAAAAAAGGAAAAAATCCCTTTTTCCACTCATTGAAAATGGGTCATTACATCTTAATAAATTTTTACAATTTTGGGGACTTTTGACAAGTATGATCCACAATGTCCGAAACACGATTAGCAATGATTTTTAGAATAACATGCAAACATTTTTTTAAATCTTAAAATACAAATATTTTATACATGATGGAATAAGCAAAATGATGTACAGGGTACAGACTCGCTTCAACCCCACGGATATGTAGATGCACTTTCTAACCTGATTACAGACGGTCCACTTTTCTTTTAACTTATGGCAATAGCTTAATAGCTCAAGCTGTGTTTAGGATATGATAAAATTTTTGCTTGACATGATAAAGTTAAAATATATAGGTTAGTTATGTAAGTAGTTGTATAAAAAAAATTGAAAAGTAGGGAAGTTGTAAATAAAGATGTAAAAAAATAATTAAAAATAGGATAATTATGGAGAATGAAAAATTTTAGCTCAACATTTTTTTTATTTTTTAATTTGCCAAACACACCTTGTGTGTAAAATATAATTATATAATGTAAAAAGATAATGTTTGTATCGTTTGGCTTGACCATAAAGACTGCATTTTCTTCTGCATCCATTTACGATTAGTTAGAGTTTTTAATACTTAATGTCATAAGACAAAAGATCAAATTTGAGACTGAAATTAAAAAACAAAAAAGATCAAATTTGAGGAGAATTTTTTTTATCAGAAATTTTCTTAGCCAAATTTAATATGCATACTTACTTAAATCTTTAATGTTAAGTTTCACAAGGTACATAAAGCATAAATAATTCAATTCAAATTAGTCGGAATAAAATTTAAATTTTGTCAAAATGAAGATATAGGTGAGATTTGTGTATGGATAAAAATTTTTAAAAAAATAAAAAAGTAGATACGTTGACGGGATGCAGTTAATGCATTTTACTTCCGACTGCAAATAACCATTTCCCTTTTTAATTTTATCTGTTTTTTACAATTTAAGGGAGATTTGCCTTGAGAATCTTTGCGATATTGGAAAAATCCCATTTACTCAACAGGTGTGCCACTTTTTATGGAAATTACCAGCTCAAAATTAAAGTAATCGTTTTTTTTCCTGTCATGATTTCTTATTTGAAATTTGAAATAAAAATATATAATAACCATTTGAAAAGCGGTGGTCCATTATTAATATCCTACCTTTGCTTCATGGATTGGATCATTTATGGAGTGCTTGTGCTAAAGTATGCACGTTCAAACTCGCAACGTTACGCCACCCTTCTACCAATGGTCCATTCGTCTTTGAGTGGAATGTTTGTTTTCTTACAAACAAAGATTGTGACTTGGGTGTTGATATCTATTATTTTTCACTAAGGTTGACCATCATGTCTTTAATTCTAATATTTAGAATCAGGCCATTAACGAATTAACATGGGCCCCGGCTGGACAATGTAAGATATTTTTTTCAATCATGGGGGTATTAATCTTATCTGCGAGCTTTCTTAACACTCTTTGATTTTGTGGTCTAAATAAATGGAATACAATGTCTTCATTATTCATTTTGGGATAATTTGAAGATATATCTATATAGTCTAAACATGATTACAAATACAACCATTTAGTTTCAAAAATTACAACTAACTTCCACATAATTTTGTCGTAATTGTAAATATATTCATATCGTCACACTTTTATTATAGTAGCATCAAAGTAAAGCTAATTCGTGAAAATATATAAATTATGTAGGTATATTTGTAAACTAAGTATGTATATCATATATTTATAAGTAACTTCATATAGTTTGCAAATATATACAAATATGACCATGTTGTAATGGAGCCATGATGGCGCGGTTAAGTTTACAATTATTGTCAAGTTATGTAAGTTTATTTGTAATTTTAAAATTATGTAAGCATTTTTGCAATTATAAAACAAATTCTCCATTATTTTGTTTGAAAACAATATGAAGTATTCTTTCAAACATTAGATTGTGACTTGGGAGTATTCATATCTATTTTTTCGTTAAGGTCGAACATATATCTTATCTTTCTACATAGAATCAAGCCTTTAGAAAAAACGGGGCCCACTAATTTAATTTAATTTCTTTTCAATGATGGTGTATTAATCATATTATTCACTTGAAAAATCTTTTATTAATTTGTGCTGTAATGAAATGGAAGAAGAGGTATTCATTACTGCTATTACTGCTTTTTTAAAGTAAAACGCATTAAGAATTCTTAAGATTCTGACTTGCAAGAAGGAGTTGTAATGAGCAAGTCATTGTATGCGAATATATGAATGCTGATGAATCCCTGGTAAGAAGGAAAGAACAAATGACGAAATCAGTGCTCCATTTTTGGATCCCCAACGTGTCTTGAAAAGGAAGTCCTTGATTAAAAACCATGGAGCCAAAAGTTAGGTGGTCCACTTTCAGCTACCACATGGGACCAGCTGATGTTCTTTTTATTTTGAGATGAGGACCGTGGAAAATTAATGAGTGTCCCATCATATCATATCAGTGATTGGTGGACTGCGAGCGTCACTCCCTTTGAGTTGGTGGGCAACTCCAGCAATTTGCTTGGATTCGTGTGCCGGAAATATTCTAGGCTAGCTACCGGCAGTAAATCTTGTCCGCATTAAGGATTACTTCTCTTGCATCAGGGATCCACCACCCTCGGTGCGGCCAACATGAATGTTTTGTCTAATGGCTGGTCAGTCTTTTTTTTTTTTTTTTTTTTGGTTCCATGAAGTCCTGGAGCGCGGCCGAACACTAGGACCACTCTACAGGAGGAAACGGGGAGTAAGGGGAGTATCATTCAAAGATTGAGTCTTTGCATAGGGTCGTAATTTCCCTCACCCACCAGTGCATTAACTCATTTTTTTATATTTTTAAATTTTTTATAAAAATATTAATCTAAGTGTATTTAATATGTGTTTCAATTTTTACCATTTTTGGAATATTTTAGATATTTATTTTTATTTTTGAAAATCGGTGGCATTTTAGGTAATTTTAAATTACTAAAATGCCACTGATTTTCAAAAATAAAAAATAAATATCTAAAATGCTCTAAAAATGGTAAAAATTGATACACATGTTAAATATACTTAAATTAGAGTGGGAGTCTCACCATACATAAACATCATCAGTGCTTGATAAAACAAAATTGACAAGGTCGTGGGCCGCTATATTCCCAGTTTTTAGAACATGAGAAAAGAGGCAAGATATAAAAGTGGAAATGAAGGATCTAATCTTATCAATCAAGTGTCCTAGATATGAATGGATTGATATAGCTGGTCAGTCTTTGAGGAAAGGGAGAACAGTGGAAAAAGGTTAAGAAAGTAAGGCCTCAGTTATTTTTAACTAAAAATGTATCATTCTAAGAATTCTATTTTTCCAATTTGCTCTAATATTCTAATCATTGTTCTTTCTCACTACATTTTAACTATCGTATTTATCCTATTTTTAATCTTATTATTTTATATTAATTACATAATTCGTAAAATATTCTACTTTCCATTCTCTACTTTACTCCAAAATTTCAGAAACTTAGGGACATTTGGTAAATTATGAAAGTCGGTTGGGGTGGGATGGGTCCTATCGTCTCTAATTTTCTACAAATCATTTATTTATTTAATAACTCTATTTTTTCAATTTTACCTTTACATTCTAATAATTTTTCCTTACAACAATCGTATTTATTTCAACTTTGCTCTTATCATTTCATATCAATCACACAAATCTAAAAATATTTCATTTTTTATTCTTTAGCCCATCCCAAAATCTCACCAAAAACACATCACTGAACATCATCTAACTCTTTATTTTTAACCCCTCCACCCCCCCCCCCCCCCCCCCCCACAAGTTTTTTTCTTTTTGTATGAAGAAAAAACCAAGGGATTCCCTCCCCCCCAACCAGCTACTATGCTTAGGAGGGAGCCCTGAGTAAAAAATTACATTGCACATATTTTTACACATATCATTAGATGTGAAGGCAGATAACTCATCTAACCAAGAACAATATATTAGTTACTATAACATGACATAATTCACCAATGTACGGGCCACACTATTACCAGAGTGAGCTATATGAGAGAAGATACATTTCTTAAACTTTTCTACTAGACACTTTTACCTTATTGATAATGTTTCTAATAGGCAACCAAATATCATATATTTATCACATCACTAAAGGGATTTCCTCATAAGCATATTAGATGTTTGTCATACAACTATATGTTAGCTAACAACATTGTTGGGAATTAAAATTTAAGCCTTATTTTTAACCACAATTTCATGTTATAATTTTTTTAATTTGTAAATGTATGATCCACTTTTATTTATCTAATTGATGGTGAATCATCGGTGTTTCTGTCATGTGTGTCTTGTATTCTTCTTATCTTAATTGAGTGAGTTCGAGATTGCGTATAGGTTACGCAAGTTGTATGAGAAAATTATAAATAGACATGTGGTCTATAGGGTTAAGGTATCACAAAGAGTGGAGAGAGTCCACTGTAAGAGATTCTTAGAGAGAAGTAGTCTGGTACTTGTGAGAAGAAAGTTGTAATTGTTTAGTAATTAATTAATTAGTTTTTTCTTTTAGTGGAGTAGGCTTGAAGCCGATCCACGTTATTCTTGGTGTTCTGTGTATGCTTGCATTGTGATCTCGACCCTAACAAATTCTTTTAGTGAAATTAGTCCCACAATAGAACCCATTATTTATGTTCTCGTATGTTATAATTTTTCCATAAATCCAAACCGAATATTATTTATTATTTTATAATATTAAGGAATTATCTCTATCAGAAACCCATACAAACCGAAAATTTTATAGCATGATAAACTACTACAAGAAAATGTAATATATGGGGTCAATTTTTTGCGGCAAAAATTTCACTTTGACTATGTTTAATAAAATGTAGCCAAATCCTATATTCCGTTTGATGTAAAAATGCCAATATTTAACTAAATTACTACCACTAAAAACAACTAATTATTTGTAGCAAAATAATTAATTATATCCAAAATATTTTTAATACAGCCAAATCTGTATGTTATATGAAGTTAATATTTAAGTGAAATTTGTTGTCGCGGACAAATAACTAGAAAGGCAATTATTAAATGCAATTGGGTCTCCATAAAAGAAAGGCAATTTTTGGGTTGCTTGCTTTTATCTGCTAAAATGTTGTATAATTGATAAAGAACATTAGGCCATATAAACCAAGATCGAAATTTCACCATGAGTACTGATTTCACTGGAGAATTTTCTATTATTAAGATGTAGATGGCCCACTCGAAACTGAAATGATTAATGCAACCTTGATTGAGAGCTACGTTATTAGGCTCCTATTTCTTGCAAATGCTCCGGTGGGTGGTTCACTACTTTTTGGTTTTATTATCTACTTCCCTTCTTCGTGATTACTTTCAACTGTCCACATTCAAAAGCATATCATTGAAAATGTAAGCTGAAAAGGAGGAAGACTGCATACCACTGTAAAGTAAATTATAGGACCGAGAAGTCTCTATCATGGTATTATGATACCGGTGTTTTCCTTTTTTGTTAAAAAAAAAAAAAAGTTTGTCCACGTGGATGTGGCAGACATGATGCGAGAATAGCCGCAAGGGACTAGCATTTTACTAAAAGCCAATAGGTTTTTCAAGGGTGCCTTTGCAAATGTAAGTGGGAAGAGGGAATTGAGTAAATTTTTTAAAATAAAAAAAATGATGTGAATGATAGGAGTAAAATGAAAATAAATAAAATAATTGTATAAAATATATTGAAATATATAAGTAAAAATAAAAAAGTAGGATACTTAAGGTAAGTAAAATGATTCGAATGCATTAAAATATAAATTTACCTTCTAACCTCTCCTGTTCCCAAATGGCCCATACAACTTATTGAGAGCATTTTGCAACAACAATGGACACAAATTTTCCATGTAAAACCTTATTTCCACTGTCATGCATTTTTCATATAATTATTCCTTTTCAATATTTTTTTTCATATACTTTCATGCAATTTTTTTTGACATTTCAAATTATAATATCTATTTTAATTTTATTTTCTTTACTTTCATTTTATCTCTACCATGTTACGCCGCTCTATTATTTTTTAAAAAATTTCTATCAAAATTTTTTTTCCTTCTCCGCGTTTACCAAATGCTAAAGCCACATATCATCAAAGGTAAACAAAAATGGAAAAAACCCAACATGATCAACACAGTAATGTGCTTGGTTTGTTTGAGCTTTTATTGACCTTCTCAAGGTATTTCGCTTTCAGGTAGCCTGTCCTACCATTCTTATCACCTTCTTATCTTTCTGTGTACAAAATTCAATTTCACGCGGAAAATTTTTTTCATCTTTCTCATTCCAATATAATGTGAAATAAACAATTATTTTTTTAAAAAAAAACCGACCACTTCCACTTTGGGGCCACCCTTGAACTTTCCTACTCATTAATTCATTCCCCCTTTTTTTTATAACATTCATTCACCCATTTTTATGAGTATATGATTCCCCTTCTGTCATTTTATCTGCCAACAGACTTTCATGGTTGGGCATGGGTCTAATCCATCTGCTAGTCATCAAACTCCAACAAGAGACCGCTAAATACCAAAAAACCCCCATCAATACAGCCCAACACATCTGCCATTGCCAGCCCTTCCTGTCTATCCTAAACCTCCTCCGCACGTGTTGCTCATGCGCTATCCCCCACCATTATTTTTTAATATGTTTTTATTTCAGTACTTGTCACAGATAGTGACAAGATCTTGTCCCCTCAGCTGGCTTAATTCCATATCTTTTTCTTATGCTATTATTGCAGATATTGGGGGGTACATATGTTTGAATGTTCTTGCAAAGCATAGGGCATTTGAACCCATGATCTGATGATCTAATCCGTTGATTTCTTTCTCGCATGCCTCAGGATATTAGAATTCTAATCCTTCAATAGATGGTAAGAAGTCGAGTGTCCGGATAAAATATAATGATCTCATACATCTGAGCCATAATCTGATAGATTGTCATCATTAATCTAGGGAAAAAATTGTCGGTATCTCTAATTCAAGTAATCGAAGAACTTGCACTCCAACCCAAGAGAAAATTTATTTCGGGTGTGGATTTTCGTGCTAAAATCTGGTAATCAACAAACACTAATAAATAGCTAAATAAAATAGATAGGGTAAGTGCATGAAAAGATTTTTAAAATATTGAAATATAAAGATAATAATAGAAAAACTAAATGATTAAGTAGTTAAAAAGTTAAATCATATTGTCACGAATGGCATAGCTTAATAGGATTAACATTGTATACGTGTAAGTGTTGCCTTGACTTCGAGCATGAAAGAAAGAAAGTAAACAATGAGGAAGTTAATTTTTTTTACCTTTTACCAAACAAATTCTTAGTTGAGATGTCATGTTTTTCAATACACTTTTAATACTTCGCAATACACATTTACTTATGTACTATCAATGTAATTTTATTCATTCTCAATACATTTTTATCTTAAATTCGTATTCAATCTTCATCTTGTTTTATCTCTAAACAGCCCCTAGCTTATATAAACTGTGTGGGTCTGAATAAGCCATTTAATTTGAATGAGAATTTCGTAATAATATTATTACTTGGAAGAGTGTAACATGAATTTAAGGTATCTAATACGAAAACATCTAATTTTAAAAATTTTGGGGATGATGATGCCATAAAAGTATTTTTGTTAAGAAATTACAAACATAAATAACCGTGAGTGAAAATAACTTACTGGGAATGCTAAAAAAAATCAAAATCTTAAAGAGGAGTGATCCTGTTAGTCCGGGCAAAGTGAATACCCCGCTTAGCCCACCTTAAAAAATTTATTTACAACAATTTTTTTTCTTATTTATCCAAGTGTATTTAACATATAGATCAAGTTTTATCATTTTTGAATATGTTTATCTATGTTTTAAAGATTTTTAAAAATCTATGTATATACATGTATTTAAAATACCCTTACTTTTAAAAATCTAAAAAATATATATACATATATCCAAAAATAGTAAAATTTGATTTATATATTAAATACACTTAGATAAACAAGTGTACGAAGAAAAAAATAAATAAATGTTGTTTTAAATAGAATTTTTGAGGTAGGCTAAGTAGATCATTTACTTAGTCCAGACAATCCGTATCATTCTTCAATCTTAAATTATACATGCGCTAAGAGAGATTACAAGACCAAACTTCTTGTGACACGCCCTCCCATCACAATCCAAAGAATTTCTCTGTAACATTGAGAGAACTACTGCACCGCTCTATAGATATCGGGACGTGATTTCTTGCACTCAGGAGCAGGCAGCGCTCCCTGCTCCCGGGTGCATATACTTTTTTATTATTATTAATTTTTAAAATATTTTCATAGAACTGTTAATCTAGGTGTACCTAAACATTTGTATAAATTTTTACCATTTTTGGAGTATTTTAGATATTTATTTTTGATTTTTGAATAAAAAATAAATATCTAAAATACTCCAAAAATGGTAAAAATTTATACACATGTTTAGGTACACCTAGATTAAGAATGTTATAAAAAAAAATAAAAAATATATATATAAGTATATGCACCCGGGAGCTGGGAGCGCTGACTGCTCCCGGGTGCAAGAAATCACGTCCCATAGATACCATGGGCCAATTTTTTTGTTTTTTGCCATTTTGATTCTGACGTTTCCAAGTACAATGTTTGCAGGCGAACTGCACGGCACAAGCAAGAGCTTGGGCCCGTAATTTTCTGGAGAGGAAGTATCCAGGAAGGAGACCTTCCCTATGCATTGGATCCCCTGTTCTGATCCCCTGCCTCATCATTCCCAATTTTTCTAAAATTTATGAGATTCCGCAGATGCCAGGGAAAATTATTATTATTATTATTATGGCAAATATATGTACAAAGCAGTAGCAGTATACTGTTGGATCTCTGAGCATGAGCAGATATATGGGTACAACTAACAGGATTAATTAATCTTGATTATAAGGACAACATGAGAAACAACTTGATTTAGATATTATTGCCTTTTTTTTTTTAGAATTTGTGATATAGATTGGATTGCATGTACTGTTCGGGAATCAATCAGTCATTAAAAAATGAGTATATAAATAAGTATAATAATTAATGTTGAACTGCTAAAGTTGAGTAATAAGACAAACACACTGCGAGCTTGACAGATATTTCTCCTCTACAATTAGCGTAGATGGCTTAGATTGCATGCACGTATTGGAATTTTCATCCGATGGCAATGCACTTTTTTGTGAGAGGCTTTAGATGAGTTTTCATGCATGTAACCCGTATAGCCACAAAAATTGCCCTTTAAAGTAGTGCTATTATAAATAGATAATATTAGTGGATAATTAAAGAAAGAATTGTTGATTTGTAATGAGAGGTATACACTCTAATCATGGCATTTTTGTGAGATGCTCCACAGCTTTAGATAAGATTCCTGCTCGGAACTCGAATGAGATGAAGATGGGTTAAGTATCTGGGATGAAAAAAGTTATTATGGATGAGAGTGAGAAAAGTTATATGAAAACTTGGAAAAATTATATAGAAAATGAAAAATAAATTATTATTTTTTAGAAACGAGAAAATATTTTGAAAAATATAAATTTTCATTCTATCCTCATCCATCTAAGTTCTGATTAGGAAGTAGATAATACCAATGGAGAACTAAATAAAGAATTATTTATCAGCTGTGAGATATGCACACTCTAAGCATGGCATGCGTCCAAAATACCAAATTTGGGTAATTTTCCCATCTAGAGCTCATCTGATTTGGATGGCTTAGAAATCATCCCCTGGGCCACAAGCGATGATTTTTATACGTGGGCTGGAGAAACCATAGATAAGTTAAATCGGTAGTGCTATAGATTTAATTTCATTTGGGGAAATCACACTGTCACTAAAAATATAAAGGCTCACGATTATTCATAAATACGATAATTAATGGCGAACAGCTGAGGAGTGAAATTGACTAATTAATCAAACATCTATGGGAAGTGATTCAATGCACCGTGATACAAAACCTATTTTTAAAAATTTTTTGAATTTTTTTTTATAAATTTGCTAATCCAGGTATATTTAAGAGTTATGTATATGTATTTGTTTTTTTTTTAAATATGAGTATTTTATTTATTTAAAAATGACTAAAATCATTCAATTTTAAAATTAAAAATATATACACATGTCTTAGAAATGATAAAAATCAATATATATATTTTTTGATTGAGTATTTAAAATCATCTATACTGTTATTATAATTAAACTTTGAGACATTTCTTACAATATTCGAACATACATCTAACAATATCGCTAATTTGTCACACAGTAGACACTCCCACGAAAATGGGGAGACTATTGCCACCACTTTTTAACTCACTCCGTTTCCCTACCGGGCAGATGGGGGTACCCACAACATTGTAGCTTAATCCGTATATTAAATACATAGATACTAACATTTTTATAAAAAAAAATCAAAAAAATATTAAGAAATATTATTGCATTTGAGTGCACTAAAGTTTCAATTCACCCAGGCGCATTGAATCACTTTTCAATATCTATCGCATGGTTTAAGCTGCCATCTATAAAACTAAATGTGTGCTTGTGCTTGTTCAGAGATTCATTGATGTGGGTTGGCTTAGATTGCATTTTATGTACCCATAAATGAGAAATAATTAAAATATATTATATGGGTGTGTTTAGAATAAAAACAAAAATGTAGAAGTAAGAATGAGAAAATTTTAAAAAAGGTAAGAAAGTGATTGGTATGATTATTAGGATAATAATTAAGAATAACTAAAAAGAATAAAATTAAAATAGATAGAATAATTGTATATAAAGATATAAAAAATAATTGAAATAGAATGAGAATAAGTAAGACACTTTGATAGTTAAGATGTCAAATATATCAAAAAGTAAGAAGAGAAGTGGTAAAAATTTGGAACGCAAATTGGAATAATTCATGGGCTATCATTGACTATAAGGCAGTATGCTACTTTATAGCTATGAACTGTCATGTGATGACAGTTCACGGACTGTTGTAATTTATGTTCAAAAAAATTAAATCTTCATCTAATGCACTTAGGTGTATAATCTTTTTTAAAAAATAATTTTTAATTATTTGAAATTCATATGTGAGCCCAAACATGAAAATCCACATATATATGGTTTTTATTTTTTATTGCAGAAAATATTACAATAACGCATAAGGTGATAACTCTGTATGGATGGGCTGGAAGCCATGTCTGGGAGAGCTACTGGTGCTGCTGTCCCTTTCTTGTCTTCCTCGTCAAACCCGGACAAAGCACTGAAAGCTGTACTAAAAAACCTGACGTTTTTTGGGGCTCTAAGTGCCCACGGAACGTGTCTAATGGTTACGTGGGTCCAATTGCAGGTCTGCCTTTTGGTTGATATACACTCCCAACAAGACAAACGAACCCATGAATACAAGCTAATTTTTTTAACACTTTGGTGAAAGCTGATAAGGCACGTACTGGGGACGCATGATATGTGACAGGAGTAGGCATGTGCCCAAATTGCTGAAAAGGGCTTTGTAGCTACTCAAGCTAGGCATGTGTCCACAACTAATGGTTCTCTAGTAGTGGGCGTGGTGCTTTGCTGACAGGTAAAGAATGCATATTGTAAAAGTGCGGGTACTGTAGTGCAACTGTTCCTTCTCTTCTCATGTCATGACTAAGAGGACGCATGGTTGTCTTTTTCTGTTATTAGGATATTTTACATTCATCTCAGTTGCTATCACAGTCAAGCTGAGATATTCTTACAAAATTTTCATTTAAATTTCTACGATTTTTTTTTTTCAAAAGGGAGACAACAACATGCTCTTATTGATCAACTCAAAGAACACTCCCATTTAATAATAAGAGAGACAACGCCCCCATCACTCAAATGCTCATCAGCACTATAGTCGTCGACAACGTTATCAACCAGGCACCACCTCGTTAGCATGCATGGTTGTCTTTATATATTGCAAGCTATGAGACTATAAAAGAAATAAATAAATACATCTAGTCTCCCTCCTTTTTCCTAAATGCACTCCATGCCACATACCCATACCCCTTTCCCTCTCCCTCTGATGTTCATTGCCCCTGAGTGATGTGTTCTCATTTGTGTGATTTTTATTTAATTTTTTAAAAGTCTAAATAATTTATTTTTTTAACACCACTTCTTTCATCATGTTAACAAAAATATTTTTTTATTGAAAACTTATATTTTATAAAAAAAATTAACGAGTGGGAGATAAATATGTAAGGGGGATTTCTATAAGATAAACCTTGTAAGTTTATATAACCATAAAAGTAGCAGGTGTGATTTTGGTATCTGTAGAATTCAACTGCGAAAAGTTTTAGATTGTTGCAAAATAAGCCTATTAACTGCAAAGTTTAAATATGCTGATGGTCAAAATTTCAAATTAAAAACGAAAATTATAAGATTTATTTTATTGATCAAACCTTCCGATGTTTCCATATTTGCACTTTAAACTTAACATTGCTTTCAATTTTTCAGCCTTATAGTTAACAAGATTTATTTTACAACTATGTGAAACGTAGATGACCTACTATGCAAATACTCAAAATATACGTGCTAAATTTCAACTGTGCAAAGTTATATGTTCTAATTTACAAAATATTTCAGCACAAGTGAAGAATAATCATAATAACAAGAATAAAGGATAAAATAGGTATTTTTATCAAAAAATAAAAGTATAAAAAATAAGACGGTTATATGTACTAAAATAACGCATGATAAAAAATTATGTTTATTTTTTATTGTTTATTATGAAATAAACCTTTATTCATGTTTGAACCAATGTTGTCAGAACCGAACCGGTGATTGAACCGGTAAAGGAACTGGTCTGGTTCGAACCGGTTTGACCGGTTGGTCGAACCGGTTCGAACCGGTGACGTCAGCATGACATATTTATGATGTTATAAATATTAAATTTTTTAAATTTTAAATAAATATATTGATAAAATTATATTTTTTATAAATCCTAAATATATATGTTAGACTTTAAGGACCACAATATAAGAACAAAACATGCATGAAAAAATTAAGAGCGAGTTTTAAAAAATTAATTACATTAACTGACCTGAAAAACTTATAATAAGTTATGACCGTTGTTGTTTGGTTGTTGGTTCTTGAATTTTTCCTCTTTATCTCGGTACCTTGATGAATTACTATAAACATACCTGAAAAATAAGAAATAAAATAAATCAGTAAGTGTTGAAATTTTGAATAATTAAATAACCTATAATAATATGAAAATCAAGAATATCTCCTATGTTCAGCAAAAAAAAAAAATTTAGAAGTCTATAAATCATTAAATGCATCATTCTAATCAAACACAGATTTTTAAAGTATCCTGCTCTACGCAATCCCAGCAGAATTGCATCCTCAATTTAGTAACAAAGGTAAGACGGAGACTGATGTTCTTATCTTAGAAGATGTCAAAACACAATTGCACAGCGCAAAATCCATATTCTTATATTGTTACAATAGTTCTAAGAATTTTTCCTAATTTATATATAAATATATTTATTTTAAACAAATATAACTTATGAATACAATAAAACTTAGTCTCCAAGAAAAAAATATGATATTGTATATAATTAATTAAAATTTGCATCAATATCTTAAAAATGAAATGAGGGCACAAAATCACTTACATGTAACGGGGGCCCTTTTTCACTCGGTGCTGTTACGGACGGCAAGGAAGAATAGATGCTTTTGTTAGCAGCGATGTAAGCTGCAAATCTCAAATCGATTTGTGCAGGATCTATAAATGATGCGGCTGGAGGATTTCATGTCACCGATTTATCTGGTGCAGTTCCAATCAAGCGGTCGGCTTGGCGTTTGAAATTGGGGACGCTGGCTGGTTACCAGTGAGGAGGATGGGTTTTTCAGGTCAAAGAGAAGGGAATTTTCAGCGCAACGGAACAAGTACTGCTGATCTAATGGAGGATAGTGGATTGGTTCGACTGCCGT
The DNA here is from genome assembly GCA_030490835.1 of Annona cherimola. NCBI lineage: Eukaryota > Viridiplantae > Streptophyta > Magnoliopsida > Magnoliales > Annonaceae > Annona > Annona cherimola. The sequence continues at coordinate 120,427,743 of CM059972.1, read as the reverse complement.
TACGATGGTAGAAACATCGCGGGTGCTGTCGAGGGTAGGTTCAAGGCGTCGTGTAGCTGCTAGCCAATGGTGGGGGTGTTGGGGAAGGTTCACTGCCGCTTGTTGTGTTGCAAAGCAGCAATTGATTGAGGAGCGCCACCAGATTGAGGATGCTGGTTGCTGGATTGGAAGAAAATGACGTTGGTGCGTGACAACGACCCTGGCTGCCTAATCTATCCGTCGGTTCCTTGAGTTAGGGAAATCGTGGACAGATTCATGCATCTCGAGGTTTGGAGAGGAAGCTCATCGCTGACCCGTGGATTTTATTGGCTGGTGATCGGCACAGTGGAGCTGAAACTGGTGGAGCTGCTGGGAAGAGGAAACAGAATAGAGAAGAAGCTGAAACCGGAACCGATGGAGCTTCCGGGAAGAGGAAACAGAATCAAGAAGAGGCTGAAATCGGTGGAGCTGCCGGGAAGAAGAAACAGAATCAAGAAGAGGCAGAAACGGTGGAGCTGCTGGGAAGAGGAAATAGAATGGAGAAGCTGAAACCGGTGGATCTAAACGCCTAAAACGGAGAAGAAACTGATCCCTGCTCACGGCGTCACGCTCACGGCGAGACGAAGCTCGCTTGCTGCAGATTGCCGGCCGGACGAGAAGAGGCAAGCTGCTGCGACTGCAAGAAACGGAGATTCGAGATCTGAGGCGATTTTCGAATTTGGGAGGAGTTTCTAACTTCTGTGCTTTTGTCGTCCCGTGCGATGCCCGATTGCCCAGTTGCCCTTGCGCCTGTTTTGGTTTTCCTTTATTTTTCGAACGAACCGGTCGAACCGGTTCGACGGTTTTTACGGTTTATTTAAATTGAACCGAACCGTATACTATCGAACCGGATTGGGGACCGGTTCCCGGTCGAACCGGTCGAACCGGCCGGTCCGGTCCGGTTTTAATAACACTGGTTTGAACTTGTGTGGAAGGGAAAGGCGGATGACAAACTTTTTAACAATAAATAATTTGATCGACAAAACAATAAGACTTCGTGGCCCAATGGATAAGGCGCTGGTCTACGGAACCAGAGATTTCCATTCGATCCCCAGCGGAGTCGTTTTCCATTTTTTTTCCCTGTTATTTCCCTTGGTATATTGAATTTTTTGGTATACCAGACGCAGCTGACAATTAAACGGTGGAAAAAGTATTATAGTTCTGACCACGTGATCCTCTCGTTACATGCTAGATGGCAATAATTAGAGAAAATAAATAATAATAATAATAATAGTTATAGTTATTAATTCCGTTAGGGTTTGGGTTGATCTCTTGAAGGGGGTACTTGACTCTGACTGCGTTGCCCAATCACGTGCAGCTGACTTCTTTGGATCTGTCCCCTGTGAATTTGGAAGCATTTATGAAGCTTTTGAGTCCGCTTTTTCTTTTCTCAAAGAATGAGGCACTTTTCTCCACACACGTTCGTGTGTGGTTCAAGCGTGCTGGAGGACTTGCCTCCCATTGAACTATTATTATCCATCTTTTTTTTTTTTTTACGGCACACTATTTTGCCTTTTAGCATCAATTAATGTCTACTTGATCAGCTCATGTGAACTAATGTGTGACCAATCTTCCAATGGGGCCCATTTCCCCTCCTTCCTGTTGTGACATAAGTCACTCATCTTAGAGAATGCATCAGGTTATAATTTTCCCTCTCTCTCTTTTTTTTTTTTTTTTTTTTTCCCCTTTTTGTAAAGGGCATTTGCAAATATACCTGAACATTTTACCAGTAATTGCGGGCATATATGTTTTCAAAATATCAGTTAATGTGTCTATAAATTAAGTTGAAAAATATTTTTATAAACCCAGATACTAATACATTTTATTAAAAATTTTAAAGAGCATAAATATCTATATATATGCTTTTAATTTGAGTAACTCAATGCATATTGTAAAAATTTACGTAAAAAAGAATTTGCACGCCGAATAAATAAGAGCACTCCCAATGATCTTTCACATTTAGGTGTTGAAGCAACGCCAAATGAAAATTCTCGTCACTAAAGAGATAAAACATAGAGCAATGTTGGGCCGTTGGTAGTTTCCCTGCAAGTGTAAATTTCGCAAGTTCAAAAGAGAAAATTTCGGTGATCACCGAAAAAAATTTTAATGGAACTATTAAAATGCAAAAATTAATAATTTCTAATAAAATTTCAGAATAAATTATAGAAATATAAATAAAATTTTAATTCCTAAATTTTTAAATATCTATGTATATTACAAGTTAATTAAGTAAATACTTGGAATTATAATTTTTATTTTTGACAAAAATATTCTGAGCTACAAATATTATATGTTTTGAAAACATAATACAATATATATGTCGAACTGTCATAATTGGTTTTAGACATCCGTGACCCACTAATCAGTACTGATGAGATAATTAATTTGGTGGCCTTGCACTATTGACCACACATTACAAGTCATGTAAATTTTCCATAATGTTCTTCAAAAATATTTGTTTTTCTACTTCTAATGTAACTAAATTTTATTAAAAATAACTTGAAACATCAAATTTTAATGTGTGTTTGGAAAATGATTAAATCTTTTGAATGAAAAGTTTTTTTATAAAAATTTTTAAAATTGGAGAAAATAATGCGATGTAATAAGTGTAACGATGAAGAATAAAAAGAATAATGTAAAAATAAATAGATTAGTTATACGTGTAGTTATATATAAATAATTCAAAAGTACGATAATTGTATAGAAATATGTAAAGAAATAATTTTGAAATAAAATAATTACCAAGAATGAAAAGTTTTAATTCGAAGAGTTCTGTACATAACCAATTATGCCTTGAAGTAAAAAAAAAAAAAAAAAAATCTATTCTAAATGGATAATTGCAAATGCTCAAATGGATCTCCATGTGAGTTAAGTTTTTGCATTACAGAGGAAGGGTAAGAATTGTTTTTATGAGGACAGTTTGGACAAAAAGAATATAACAGAATATGAAAGGGTACAGAAGAATTTTTACAAAGGGCCTCTCTTATGCACCCAAGAGGTTCCATGTACATTCATTTGGCCCTTGCCTCATCGTCTTTTTTGCCAAAAGGTAAGCACATCGATTCTCTATTCTTATAACATGAAGATAATATACGTGTTCAAAAAAAATTCTTCATTTGTCTTATTTTCCTATCCAGCAAACAAATGCTATACATTATATTTTTCTCCCTAGTCAATCATGATCTCCTCTGGACCATATCTATATGCCTCTACCCTCTCACCATAACAGTTAGGCAAAATTAGAAGCTATCCAACATCTAGTAGCGAAAAACTAGCTTTACCAATTTCTCATAATATAAGCAGACTCCACTTAAGATCAATAATAGCGGATTTAGAACCCCTGGGTAGTAGGAGCAATTGACACAAAGAGATTATATTATTATGTGAGTGGGGCCAATCATGTTAAAATGAATACATTTTTAAAATGTTTTTTAAATTATTATACGAAATTATATAATTTTTTTAAATTTCAGTGGGTGCAATTACCTTTTATAAACGCCTTTTCGGTTTGATCTGATTTACTTTTAAGAAATTGACTTTGAAGGTTATACAGTAATTTTTGTAAGTGGTTAGAATATCCGTCAGCTAGACATTGGATTTCGTTTTTCAGTGAATTTTCCTTTTTTTTTTAATCTTTGTAGCCATATTTTGTAAAAATTTAACATTGTGGAGAAAAATATATCCAAACTTTCTCCCTGATCTTCAAGCTGTCCCCTAAAAAGAGTTCATTTTTATTTTCCACATCGAAGAGATATTGCTGCCCAAATTGCAAAAACTAGTGTGGAGAAAATGTTTCAGAAGTACCCAAAAAAAAAAGATGCTAGTTATAAAACACACTAATAAAATGATATAATCTTTTTTAAAAAAATTAATAGTAGAAAAACGGGTAAACATGCATGACTTTAAAGGAACTATATATTCTTGCCGCGAACTGAACACGAAATAGATGAAATGGTGCGAATATTATTATTATTTTTTTTTATAGGTACTCACATCTCTAGGTAGTCCTTGCCCCCGTAGCATCGCACAGACATTATGGATTTTTCTAATGCTTTCAGCATTTATGAGTTATGACCTCGTAGCTGGCATTAGTATGGAGTTTTGAAAACATAAATCCCCATGCACTTCAAAGGGACACAGAAATCTTTATTGCGTTTCAACTAAACTAAGCATGGCCAAACAGGCCCTCTTAGTAGTCTAAGCATATCCGAAATGAAGAATCATTTAAAGCAATCATCAAAACTACTCAAACCATCTGAAATTTAATGACTTGTTTATGTATGAAGAAACGGCAATGAAAAATATGATGAACGGTTCAGATTTTGTTGAATAAATATGTAAGGGGCGTGAAGAATTAAATCACATTTCCAAAAATGAACTCGCTGTTGTTTATTTTAGAAACAGGCGGGGAATTCATATAAACCGGGAGGACCATTAATCGATAATCCTAGTCCTACGCCTGACTTCTCGACGAAACCTGAGCATGATCATGTGAATTTGTTCTTCTAAAACCCCATGTCGAGAGGACCCGTGATGCTACAGGGGATGGCAGGAACAAATGAGAGAGAGAGAGAGAGAGGAATAGGAAATGACAATCGGATCCAGGGAGGTGGAATTAGTTGGGAAGAACAATGCAACCGACACACGCCGAAGATTCTCTTTTCCTTTTCTCATGTGACTTCATGGGCTTGCGAGGAAGTTGCATTACATTCAACCCATCTTGGATCTGATTATTTCTCGGGTAACCGTCGATGTTGGGGCCTTTTCGCACGTACTCGCAAAGTATCTTGCTTTTCTTCTTCACGTTTTTGCAGCTTTAACCGCATTATTTTTCAGATAACAGAAAAACACCTACTTAAAAAATATATATCAGGGATCTCCTATCCAGCATTTTTATGATCAGACAAAGTGACTTATTTCCTTGCTGTCCCTGCGTAATTCAAGCTAAAAAATAAAAATCCTCGAAGGATATACATCAAATTGATCGGATCTTATGTCACTAAGACCAAGTCCTGCACAGTCTAAGACACTTTGATGATCCTATTATACACTAAGGTGGATTGCAAATTTTGATATTTTGATATTTTAATCAAAATTTGATCATTCAAGAAGGACGCTTGCTCAATCAAGCCCTTGCTATTGTCGTCAGCTATCCACTGATTATGAAGATCAAATGAGGTACTTAATATTTAGGGCATTTGTGTATTTCGAATTTCATTCGGCTTTTTCAGGAAATCATGTTAGGGTTTTTGCAAACTCGACCTTGCAACTTAATCATAAATTAGAATCAAGAGTATTTGCAACAGGTGGACATTAGCGACACAATTTCATACGATAGATGTTAAATGTAGTTTTCTATTATTTTGGAACGTATTGATCGAAAGCCACATTCAACCCGTTCCTCGTCTTAAATTGCCTACTACGTGTTAGCTTGGTATTTATTTTGAAAATACCCACCCCAAAATTTTCAAATAAGCAAACTTACAAGGTCTATTTTCTACAAAAATTCAAAATCATCATCATCCTCCTTTCCTCCTTAAGCATGGCAGTAAATATGTTAAATTTTTAGTGTTTAATTTGCAAAATCCAAAATTTCCAGCACTAAGGCTGGGTTTGGTAAAATGAAAACAAAATTTGTGATGAAAATTTTGAAAAATAAGAAAGCAATTCATATAATAAAGGTAATGATTAGAATAAAAGAAAATAAAGATAAAATAAACAACACATTCCAATGAAGAATATGAAAAATGAATAGAATGTAAATATAATAATAAAAAAGATAATTAAATAATTAAAATATCAAACTATATCAAAAAGCTATAGAAAGGAGTTGCAATTTTTTTACATTTTACCAAATGCAACCTGAAATTGCAAAACAACAATATCGAGGTGGTTACATGCAAAAAATTTTCCGCATTATTATTAATAGATACATCCAAGCTATGATTACGGGGATCTCAAAATTTCACGTGTCCGAACAGTCAACAGGTGGGCCGATAATTAATTAATAAATTGGAGGACCCTAACCACGTGATCAGGGTTTCGAATTGGTTGGCGATTAAAATAATTGCAACATGGGAAATCGAAGATTTGCAAGTTGACTTAAACAAGACTAGGAACACATGTTTCATAGATACGATTTTGTCCGAGCTGGGTCCGGGTGTTGTCTATAATGTGCCACAAGTGGATGCATCCACGTGCACTATAGCATACGCGATATCTTAAAAAATCGTGGCAAAATCTTATTTAAAAACAAGCAAGTACTAATCCAACTCATAGTCTCTGTTGTTGGCCTTGTGGCCTGTGTTTTGGTTTTTTATATTCTTTTCTCTCTTTTTTTTAAAAAATTTCATATCATAAAAAAAAATACAGGAAATGCTCATAATAGTAAACGGAGAGAGAAAATTTAGAAAACAAGAAATAGAGGGGGCATTTACCAGCTATGGCTCTGCTCTCTTGATGAAAGCATGTAATTGGCGAGGGGGAAAAAACACTCAAAGCAGTATTTAGATGCAAAGCAAGCAGTGAAGGATTGCATTTCACAGACTATATTTTCTATCAACAGTAGCAGTTCCTAGTACAGCTTTTCAAGCTAGCTACATTTTCTGTAGTTGGAAGAAACTCCCCACCTTTGGCGAACAAAATTTTCCTTTGTTGCTTTCGAAAGGAAATACAATCCCAAAGATTTGTGGAGTTTGAAATGTTTCTAAAATTGTAAGGACATCAAAGAATTATCTATTTTTGTTATTTCTATGCTGTGGGAATTGAATAACTATATGCTGCTGTGTGTCGATTACAAGAAGACTTGGGACTCTATTCAAGCTGAGTCCACCTCGCTCAGCAGACCACCTGTCGCTATCACCTGCAAAAATTTCCAACGCATTTGCCTAAATAACAAAATATTTTTCGAATTTTTTTGCTAAGGATTAGTACAATATTCACTTTTCGGTCTGAAGTTTTCTATGGCGGAAATCAACACAGTGACTTTTAACATGGCAGATGAAGGTCGGCCATACCATGAGCCCTGGCTAATGCCCATCTATACTATTCAAAAGCCCAACTTCAGTGGCATAGCCCATTTTTTCAACCTTTGTTTTGTTTTTTACAGACCGTACTTTTGGTCCGAAGGCAATAGAGCAGAAGAGTCAAAAGGATGTAGAACGAATGAACGTCGTCTGGTGACCTACCCAGACATTATCGAAGTTGTGTAATGGTAATCTCATACCATGCATAATTTATCTGACGACAAGCGGGTAATTTTAACCAGTCACATTTCCCTCCAGAAATCCTAAACAATTAACGTTGACATCATTTTAGAAAACAAGGATTTTAAGTGGATACCTTCTTTTTTTTTTTGGCAAAATCGATTATCACGGATAAAATTTTCAACACAAGAATATAGGGAGTTAAATGAAAATACCCCTTAAAAAAGGAAAAAAAATTAAATAGAGGATTTTATCCCTTACTTAAGCTGGCCTGAGGGGGAAAGCAATGCAGTGAGAAACAATGAGCGAACTATTACCCCATAGATAAAAGGGTCCTTGCGCCCTCCTCGTCCGGAGCGCTGAACTTTTTCCTGCCTCACCAGCCTGCAAAACCAACCTTTCTCACTACAATAATATTTACCATGAAACTAGTGCAAACTGGAAACGCGTTTTGCCCATTGCAATGTTCACCAGAACAATAATAATAATAATAATTTTGCCTGCGTTGAATACGTAGCTTGAATTAAGTCGTCCAAAAAATGGGTTTATACAGAGAAATGGTGCTATTCCTGTTAAATTGGTAGCAGGGGGATGTAACAAAAATGGAAAACTTAAATGAGCCTAGCCCGGACTTCGAAGCCTTACAGGGCCAGCTCTACCAACAAAATCTGTTTGGTTGTTTTGGATGGGGTTGGGGGGGGTGGGGGTGAGGGTGGGTGTGGTGGGGGTGAGGGTGGTTTGGGGTGGGGATGGGATCGGTGTGTCCTACCTGTTGACATGCGGATCCATGCAATGCACCAACGTGGGCTTGTCACATAATACCCCGAAGAGAAAGGACGTAACCCAAAATGGACGCTCTTGCTGAGTAAAGGAAACGGAAATGAACAGTCGGCCTTGTCAGAAATGTAATAGATGATTTCATCCGTAAAAGGAATAAATAAAATTAACGATTGAAAATGCAAATAAACGTAAAATAATAATATTATTATTATATCAGGTTATAATTCAAAACAGCGGGTTGTTATGTATTTATATGGGCCTCCTTAGCCAGTGGGTTGCCAGTTCAATTATTTTATACCGTTGGCGACAGTAAATCATGGTTTTTATAATTTGGTCAATATCCTTTGTAGAAAGATGTGCATATGTGAAGTGCAAAAATTCATCTAGACTCTTTAAGGGCACGGCCACACGGCCATATTAGAAAAGCCCCACGACCACTCGGTTTCACGTGCCCTATCGAGCTATGGCCCACTTGCTAAATTGGATTCCGCAAAATGGCCTTCTCATGGACACTTATTCCGTCCAATTCAATGAACGGGCCCACCGAATTATTCATTTCTCCTGTACTTCATGGGTCCGAAATGATCAACGATATGAATATTAAATCACTGCCCATAAGAGCACACAAGAAAAACGTTTTAGAATATTTTCTCCAAATAAGCATTACATCATCATTTTTTAATGTTTCAATACAAGCACGCATTTTATATCTAATATATGATTTGATTAAAAATACAAATAGTATTATTTAAAACAACAGTAATATAGAAGCGAAACCATGGCTTATATTTTAGTTCTACTGATTCCTCCACTCGGCATATGTAGAAAATTGATAACCTGATTTTTTTTTTTTTTTTTTTTTTTTTGCAAACATATAAAATTGGAAAAGATTACTAACCAGTTGTAATTCTACTATTTTTTTATGTAGTTGAAATTCTACTTATATATGTTGCGGGACCCAGTTTCACGCTGGGCTCTTTTGCCCGTCCCAACTCAAGAGGACGGATAAATAAACCACAGCCTTCACGCATAACGTGCAATAAAGCATGGTCATCCTCCTGCCCATTAGCTTTGTTAATAAAATTAAAGTAGTTTATTTTTCATATTCTGAATATAAGGTGTGCTTAAGAAATGATAAAATTTTTAGATGAAAAGTTTTTGATATAAAATTTTTGAATTTGAAGAAAATAATATGATATAATATGAGTAATGATGGGAAGTAAAAAAATAAATAAAAATTTTAAAATAAATAAGTTAATTATATAGATAGTTGCGTAGATATGATTAGAAAGCAGAGTAATTGTGGAAGATATGAAAAATAATTAGAAAATAAGATAATTATAAAAAGTAAAAAAAAACTTTCACTTGAAAATTTTTTCAAACACACTCACAATATCTTAATATACGAGTCTCGCCCACCTTTCTTATATTCTAATTCCAATATAATTTAAATAGATTATAAATCATAAATAATAAAATGAAATAATACATATAGAGAGATTTTTATGTTCTAGCTCCAATATAATTCAATTAAATTATAAACAACAAGTAAAATTAAATAATATATAGATGGAGATATAGAATATAATTGAATTAAATTATAAACAACAAGTAAAATGAAATAATATATAGATGGAGAGAGAGAGAGAGAGAGAGTCACATTCTGAGGGCTTTGCTGGTGTCAGGGCTATTTCCAATGGCTTCTCGAATCTTATACTCAGGGGCACGGCCAGCAGCCAAAAAGCTCAAAATTGCTTCGGCTCGCGGCCGCAGCCGAGCAGACTCGGACGGGCTGATGATTTGCCTGCGGCGCAAAACCTCGGGCTTCATTCGACCATGCCTGCCGCCGCTACGGCGGCGGCGGGTGATGCTAGCAGCGGTTGAGTCCCTGGACGTCAACGAACTATCCCCAGTCTCCGTTGCTGATCCAAACGACTCCCTCGTCTTCCTTCTAGAGAAAACCAACGGGCATTTCGAGGCTTGACTGCAGTTCATTACCTGAAACAGAGCAAAGGAAGGACTGGGAATCAAACACAGAGACTTGAATTTAAGAATGTGGAGTGAAGAAGATCTGAAATGCAAGCAGACATCGAGAGAGGGCGAGAGTTTTTAGGCAATCCATTAAGCATCGAAAGAAGACTGACAGTTGTAAAGTGCTTGAAATCGGACTGCTCTGTTAGAGATTGCTTCTGAGGGATGCGGTGTGGGCATCGAAAACAGACCTTCAGCAGCAATCCGATTTAAAGAAACATTGAAATAGATCTGAGATTCATGAAATTTGGAAAAAAGTGTTCGAACTCGTCGACAAAAATCAAATTATGATAGAAAAAGTCAAGCAGAGTGCCCAAAGTACCTTAAAAATACGCTGCTCTCTTAGAAATTTCTACAGAGGCATCCAAAACATGACTACAGCAATCCGTCGTAAGAAACGCCAAACATATCTGAAACTAGTGAAATCTCGCGAAAGAAGGGTTCAAATTATGCTAGAAAACATAAAACAGAAGGCTGATTGTGATGGAATGATTGAACTGGAATTAGCAATAAGTTTTCTATTAAGAACTACGATTCATGTATGGCTGGGAATTGAAAACAAAGAATCTGTGAGAAACTGCGTATCAGCCATCCAAACAGCTGAAGTTGATGGCGTTGCCGGGAGAACGGGGAATAAATCCAAAAATGTATGAAACCTCATAAAACGAATACAAGATCATCGTAATTTCATTGAATTACCATACAAAATACAAGAACTAGGCAAACTACAGCATTGAGAGGAGAGATTTCCAACCGAAACCTGTAATTCAATCAATTCACGAAATTCCAAACAAGATCCCCGCTAAACAACGGCAGATCGTCGACCTGATGAGATGGAACCCACCAGATCGAACTCGGATCCACAAATTTTAGGGAAATTTGCTTGAATTTTCCTCAGAAAGCAAGACAGAGAGGTCCGTGAGTACGAACTCCCACCTTGAGCAACTGCCTCTTTTTTCTGCTCTTTTCAACGCAGCAAGCTGCCGTTGCAAGAATGTTGAGCGCAACCGATCGGCTCTGCTTGCGAGAATCTCCCGTGGTGAGAAGAGATGAGCTCGAATCGGAAGCGCTGGAAGATGCCGGCAATTCTTCATTGCAGCAACTGCGGAAGAAGCAAAATCAGCAGTAGGAGACAGAGCAAACGAAGAAGAGAACTGGGGGCAGGCAGGAGAGAGAGAGAGAGAGAGAGAGAGAGAGAGAGAGAGAGAGAGAGAGAGAACCTGAAAGAGTAAGATGGAGTGGTTCTAGATAAGTGAGAGGAAATGGGATTGGAAGCGAGGAGGAGGAGAGCTTTCGCTGCTACATGTTCAGGAGGAGACGGAAAACATGCTTCCATAATCCCGACAGCAGCAGCTGCAAAGGGCGCGCAGAACGAAATTTTCGAATTCTCGTACTTTCCTTTTCATGGCGGGATTTGCACCTTTCCTTTTTATAAGCCGGCCTGTCGGGTCGTAGCCTGATTTATAATGCCATTTGCCCACTAACCTTGTTATTCGTAATGCTCTCATAACCGAACCGGTCATTGAACCGATAAAGGAACTGGTCCGGTTCGAACTGGTGACGTCATCATGACATATTTATGACATTATAAATATTAAATTTTTTTAAATTTTAAATAAATATATTGATAAACTTATGTTTTTATAAATCCTAAATATATATGTTGGATTTTAAGGACCATAATATAAGAACAAAACATGCAGGAAAAAATTAATAGCGAGTTTTTTATATTGCTTGGTTGTTGATTCTTGAATTCTTCCTCTTTATCTCGGTACCTTGATGAATTTCTATAAACATACCTGAAAAAATAAGAAATAAAACAGATTAGTAAGTATTGAAAATTTGAATAATTAAATAACTTATAATAATATGAAAATTAAGAATATCTCTTATGTTTAGCAAAAAATGAAAATTTAGAAGTTTATAAACCATTAAATGCATCATTCTCATCAAACATAAATTTTAAAAGTATATAAATACTTCATTTCAACCAATCAATTAAAATAATTTTCCTAATATTAGCATATAAACAATCAACAATAAATCATGCAATGAATTTCACAAATCAATGCTATAAGTGTTATAGGTGAAGCTTATAAACACAGAAAATCAATGCTAACATAAACCATACAAGTAATTGCAATAGTGGCTGCATATTTACGCAACATGATATACCATTGAATTAATTATAATATTTTTTTAGTTATATTATAATTTTTATTCGCTACATTAATTATTTGAAGAGATTTGTATCATACAATTAATTATGAGAGTGATATTAATTACATGAGTTGCATATTATGATACGTATGATTAATTAGAATGGATTGATTATATGAAGTATTTTTGAAGGTCCAAAATTTCTTAAAATTTTGAAGATATGAGAGTTAATAATCATCATTCCTATAGAGATTTTTTTAATAATTACGTAAGATTTTAGATTTATTTAATGACATAATTGATATTATAGGATTGTTTAATAGCATAATTGAATCATTGATAATTACTAATTCATAAGAGACGCAAGCAAAAAAAAATTAAGCAGAAAAAATTATGTATTAATGATTTAATGTAAAGTTGTAAACTTAAATCAAAAAGGGCTAAATAATGAGTACTGTTTTTTGTTGCTGTTTTGAATTTTGATGCTGCCGGCGAGTCGGCCACGGGAGGAGAGGAGACAGCAGTCGTCGTCGGCGCCGGGAGAGGAGACAGCAGTCGGCGGCGGCGCCTTGAGAGAAGACAGCACAGAGCAGCCCTTGCGGCAAGACGGCGCGCGGCGAGAAGGGCTGCAGGCTCTGCGAGCAAGGGCGGCGGGCGAGGGCGGCCGGCAGCGTACGCGACTAGGGCGCTGCGTGCGGCGGTGGGCGCGGCGAGGGGGATGACCAGACGGGGCTGCGATTGCGAGAGGAGAGGAGCTGCGCCTGCTGCGGCTGCGGGATGACGAACAGACGAAGCTATCATTTTTTTTTCCTTTAGGGTTAGCTGTTTATCCGTCCGACCGGTCGAATCCGGTCCAACCGGAATTCCGGTTCGACCGCCGGTTCACCGGTTCGGATGATTTTATATAATCAGAACGAACCAGTGTAAACCGAACCGGAAACTGGACCGGTTCCCGGTCCGACCGGCCGGTCCGGTCCGGTTCTGATAACACTGGTTATTCGCAGAGGGATATTTGCGCTGTAAACTTTCTAATTTTGCTTATTATTATTATTATTATTATTATTATTCTGGACTCTGAAATTTGCGTATTATAATAAGTATATTTGTGCCATAAACTTTCTAATTTTGCTTATTATTATTCTGGACTTTGAAATTTGCATATTAGCATATTAGATTATGTCACGTCTGTCTTATTTTTTCATACAAATATAAAGGTATTTTTACGTTATACATGGGTTTAACTGTATTTTTTTACATCGTTAGGGGTTAGGATTTAAAATGCAAATATCAAAACTTCATAAGACCTATACATTAATACACAAACTTCAAGGCCCAAAATACTAATACACAAAGTTAGAGGGTTTATGACACAAATTTTCCCATTTTGAAAAATCATGTAATTTAAAAATATATCCACTTAGTTTGACCATAATTGCAAATATACACACGCCATTATAATGCCATCATAGCACCATCACGATATGATTATATGTACAAAAGTTTGTAAAGTAGATGAGTATATTCGCAAAAACTAAATATATTAACTCAATTTTTAAAATTGCAAATATGCTTAGATAGTTTACATATCTTTGCAAATATACACACATCATAATGGTGTAGTAACAATATGAGTATATTTGCAGTCATAGTCAAATTATGTGAGATTAATTTACAATTTCTGAAACTATGTATATTTGCTACTCGGTCAAACAAAGTGAGCGTATTTGCAAACCACCCAAAAAATCAAGATGAAATTTTTTTCTTTTACCTAAAATGTTAAATAAATTGATTCTATCTGATTTGTTGTAATTTTATGCATTTATGGATGCTGCATGTTTTAAAATTTTAGCATTCCTCAATGAAGGTTCCACCGGTGGACCATTTTTGTATTATTTATTGAAAAAAAAAAGAATCAGTTCATTTAAATTCCCATATGGTCTATTTCATCAAAAAATTAAAAATCATTGAATTCATTCATACAAATCTCGAAGTACGGATGAAAATCTTAACGAGGTCATGCTTACTACGAAATTATTTTAAAACTGAAAGTTCCATGACTACCCTGCAATTTTTTGTCAGATCAGGACATTTTGATTTAAAACCGACGTCATTCGTTACCATCTAAATTACAAGAAATCACTTCCATTAAAATTTCACAGGACTCTTACGGTCAGAAAATTTTATAATATCTTTGCATATAACTCAATTCTAATCACTCATCTGTAAGATTTTGGATGGAATAGATGTTTAATTCTCTTCTATCGTGTAGTTGCAGAATTAATTAAAATTTTTTAATGGGTACATGCGTCATATTATATGTTTTTGTTCCTATATATCATCCACATTGTGAATCATAACATTTATAGGTAAATAACAATTCAATACTTACCTGTCCTTGTTTTTTAATTTGAAAATACTTTTTAAAATCTGAAATATTTATCATATTTATCCATTATATTTATTTATGATTTCAAAAATTATATGTATGACAAACTTTTATATCCTATATTTATATTTTTTCGAAATTTTTAATAGTTATATATTTACTTTCAAAAGGTGTTACTTTTCTAAAATATAAATTTTCGATAAAAATTATATTTAATAGTATGGTAAAACAAGATGATAAACATCATAAATGGTTCATATTTTAAAATTTAAAAAAAAAAAAAAAAAAAGATAGACGTGTAGCTATCATGTTTACATTAAGCACTGAACCGTTACCCAAGATGACAAATTTGATGGACAGCTTCCATTTTGCTGAAGCATTGCAGTTGGTACGTGGCAGACATCTTAAATATCAAGCGTGGGCATCCAGCCCTGACAGTTCAGGCATACAGCCATGTAATACAACACCTTTTTTCCTCAAAAGTTCCAAATTGAAATACCTGTAGTCATTTAATTTTCCAAAAAAAAAAAAAAAAAAAAGAATTGAAAAAGATACCATGTCAAAAGCGTCAAATATTTTTTGGCCCTACGCTAGGATAGGTGGGAAAGACAGTCTTTCATCTTCATCTCTTACTGAATTTGATCCCAAATAACCTACTCAACGTCCAATAATTCTACCTTTTTTGTCATCATCCTGGGATGCAAAATAACCTTCTCGAAGTCCAATAATTCTAGCTTTTTGTCATCAGCTTGGGATGCAAACTCGTCATAAATTGGGGAGGAACAACAAATTAGGTTTCCGACTGCCAGCAGTGTTCCAACAGTTGTCCTACTAGATGATCAACCTTGAGACGACTTCAACTGCTTAGATTTGCGGGTTCAGGGGAAATCTCTAAACAAGAATATCAAAAGTAACGGAAGCCATTCAAGCATATACCAACAAAATCCTGCAATGTTCCGCCCTTTTGCCATCAAGTTGATGATAGATTATGGATTTGCTTGAAACATCTGTTATACATTCTTTTCCCTTTTGTTTTATCATTTGAGAGTACATTCTTGCTGACAAGACTAAATTCAAGTGGTAGATATTGAACACTAAACATAAGGGTGTTTTATCTTCTCTGCTGCTGTGTTGTTATTCACAAGCATGCTTGTCTAATCTGCAATGAAAGAATGACTTTATTCACATCTTCATAGCTCCATGCTCTCTCCCCAGCGACAGAGAAATCAGAGAGAGAATATACCGAGAAATCTGAACTGTCTGCTTTCCTAAGCTCACAATGCGGACTGCGGAGGGGCTGGATCTGTTGTAGACAGCTCGGCATACAAGTCTGATATTGCTTTTGCAAAATAAGCCTTTGATTGGGGCCGTTTTATCTGTAGGAAAGAGAAAACAGGAGCAAATATATTTTCTCAGAGTACTTACTTCATGTGCTTGAATGTAAGAGATAGAGGAAGAGGGCATGCCTTTAGTGTTGGAGTGATAAGACCATTCTCCAAAGAGAATGGTTCCGGAACTAAGGCAACTGCCTTTGCAAATTCAAAGCCTCTCAACTGCATTGATGAATAAACATATTTAAAAAAATCTAAAGCAATTATTTTTTTTTAATTTGTGTTATGTGTTGAATTTCATGCAATAGTAGGTCAAGGTTACCTGAGCTTCTCTTCCAATGGCATCCATATCAGCCAGGACAGCTGCTCTTGCTCTTGTGTCACTGCACAACCTTCCTATATCTTCGTGCTGCACAACAATGACAATTTGAAGGAGCCATACAGTACATTAGTTGCTTAGTTCATCTCGATGTGCAACACTGATAGTGTCTCAGTTCATCATCAACATACACAATCAAGAATGAGGTAATAGACTATTGCAAGGGTCAATTTGAATACAAATTTCTTAACCAGAAAACCTTGACAAAACATCATCATCACCAACTCAGGAAGCAAATTTTCTATTCCAATTCAAGCATCAAATATCTTCAAACCCTCTACAAGCACACATTTTCCGGCCTAAAAATCAGAACAATGCAACATCAGTCAAATGTAGAAAGTATGAGAAGATGGTAGGTCACGAGTAATAATAAACCAGGCCCACCTCTCCATGAGTGTCTTACTTGCCAGGTCAGCACACAAGCACAATGCCATAGCCACCACCAAATACACTGGTGCTAAACTGCTAATCAAAAGACTGGCTATCATCACTTGCTCAAATTCATTACATGAAGAGAACCAGATCTAAACGCATAGGTCTCAAGAAGCACTGAAAATTAGAAGATAAGCTCAGACAATCCCAAGAAGACCATTTGGTCCCAGCAGATACAAAATTGATTCAGATCTGCACTTGAATTTCTTTTTCATTCAACGAAAATTAAGAAGTCTTCCAGCGCAGTCTGCTTTACTGAGTTACTTTCATGTTGGGAAATTTTGTGAAGTGCAACAATAATCATAAAAGTAAATTCTTCAAAACAAAAATGCACACAAAACAGGAAAAATTCTGCATTTGTGCAGAAGGAATTACCTTAGCAGACGTGAAAGTGAAACGAGAGAACTCTAATCACAATTATATAAACACATTGAAATGAAAAGAGGTGCAAGAGATCCACCTGGATTCCTTCAGATGCAGCCCATGCCTTCAAGGCATCATGATCAACAGACACAATTGCTACTAAACTGGAATTTAGACTGTCACCTTCACAAGAAAAAGAAGAACAAGCAATGAAATTTAGAAGGAAAAAAAAAAGACGAACAGAAAAACAAAACAAAGAAGAAACTGTTTATGATAATAAATTCACAAGAGAAAATCATGTACATATCATAGAGAAAACATTGGGTAACAAAAGAAACATGTTTTACATACCATAGATAAAGCATTGTGCAATAAATTTGCACTTAGCATAAACATTCTCGATCTTCTCAGGTGCTACATACTCGCCTTGTGAAAGTTTAAATATGTTCTTTTTCCTGAAATGAATTCAAAGATTTTTTATTCATCACAATCACATGCAAAAATCGTTTGCTTTCCACAGTTGCACAAGGCAGAAGCCATATGCCCCACAGAAATCCTAAACATTAGCCAGAAAGAGAGACTTCGAAAAAGGGAATATTTGATGAGAAGCAAAAAGAGCAGGATGATCCTGGAGTGAGAGTAAAAAATCTAAACTTTGACGAACTCGATAGTTTGATCCCCTGCCCTCCCCTCTTACAGGATGCATTTGTAAAATTTACTCTATTCATCATGCTTAGCACCAGGTGATTAGCTAAGTTTCAGAAAAATCACCTCTGTTGAGAACTTTGGTGAACTACCTATGCTATTTATAATTCTATCTTTATGAAGTGTTCACGTAGAAACATTCTGACCACAGTTATGAGCCCAGGATGAAAATGCTTCATTTTTTGAGCGTACAAGGATGTAGACTAAAATTTAGGAGTAACGATTTAATACTTAACATGAGCATGGAGGCTCCATGCTTACCTTTCAGTTTTCTATTTTAAAATATTTTTAAAAAAAATCCAAACCATTTATTATGTTTATAGATAGTATATGCAATTTTTGGATCTTCAATTGTGATAAATTTTTCAGTCTTGGCTAAATAAGTGGCATGCATGCATATGTGCTTTCAAACGAGATGAATACCTCAACCAAGATAAATTTTTGAATTGGGAGAAGCAGGTGATATCAAGATTCAAGGACATAAAATCTATTAAATTTCACAATTAAATCCTTGTCAGAGCATCTTCTCCCTATACAATATAAACATTTCATTAAAAAAAATTATAGTATATGTAATTCAACAAAGTACTTAACTGAGATTTGTTTGAATCTCAGCTAAATAAGTTGTGAAACAGATGATGAACCAATTAGATGTCAATTACTACAATATAAAAAAAAAATGTCAGTTACAGACCTTTTTCTGCCCAGACAAGGCATTTTCACATGTGAACAGCTAACTTCTACATTTACTAAAGATATTCATACCGAACTGCAGTTTCTTGTACATTAACGAACTTGAATGTTTCTATTATTCTTGAGAGAGGGAACAAACAAGTGAGGAACAGGAGCAATCAGCACCTTGTAACACTCCATAAAGAAATTTATGTGACAATACCTATCAATAATCTTCAGGCGGCCCCCAGGCGACCACAACCCTACATCTCCTGTATGCAGCCAACCTTCATCATCAATCACCTCCTTTCTGTCCAATTTGAAATGTTGATCATGTCAGTTCTAGAAATTGTTCTAAGATGCTAAAAGGAATTCTGTATCAGTTAAGTACGTTTGGTTATCATCTTTGTAGTATCCTTGGAAAACAATTGGACCCCTGACACAGATTTCACCACGTGGATAAGGCTGGTCTTCAGAGGTATAATTCATCTCAGGAACATCTGTAAGCTTTATTTCTGTATGAACAAAAACATCATGTCACATTAAAGGACATCTGAAATATAGAATAAGTAAATGTGTTTAGTAGGTGCATATGAGCAGTGAGATTCTGGGATCGAATCCTGTGGGAGCATGGTCTCCATTTGTAATGATGCCATCAAAAAAGAAGAAGAAGAAGAAGAAAATGTGTTTAGTGGTTGTATATCCTAGCTACGACGGGTAAATAGACCTAAAAATTAAAATCATATGGCAAACGCCAGATCACAACATCAAAAGCTGTAGAATGTCAAACTTCATCAGAGACCATCATAAAACTCCAGTTGAGGTAATCCAAATTAAGAAACAGATGTAGCACAGCAGATTGGGCACAGTTCATCATGCTAGAAAAAGGGAGCACCGTTGATCTCAGTATCTCACACTGTTCATTATACCATGTTACAAACTTTGAGGTTAATAGCCAAGCAATGATTTGTTGAACAGAACAATAGAAATTTGCACTTTATATTCTGAATTGCAGACACAAAACAAGGTGCAGTTCTGTATCCATATGCCACATCTCTATCTGGACCAACCAAATCTACTTAATCAAATTAGCATCCACCATGGAATTCACGAACTATTTTGAGTAACAACTTTGAGAAAGCAGAACTCAAGATAACTTGGTTTTTAGCCCATTCACACGTTCATGTAAATCAGAAGGCCAGTTTTATGCTCATTCTAGTTGAAAAAAGACATGGGAGAGCTAACTGATTTACAAGCACGCCCCTTGTACAAGGCCGCTGATGAGCTGCAACTGGCCGACTGCATGAAAGCACCCGACAAAGTGGATCTTCGCACCTCACCCCCCCAAACAAAGTGGATGAAGATTCTTTCGATACTCAAAAATTTTGAATGAAATAAACAAATCAGCAACCGTGAATCAGGCTCAGACTCTCACCGCAAGAAGGATTTGGTGCACCCACATGGCCACATAACTTGTCAGTCTCATCCATTGCACTTATAATACAAGAGCTCTCAGTCATTCCATAGCCTTCTATTACTTGACAACCAAAGCATCTGTTGTGCAAACAGAGTTAAAACATACATCCAACAGGGAAATATGATTGTTTCAGACAAGCCAGTGGAATATGCCCACTTCTGAAGAAAAAATAAAAAACAGAAAAAAGGGAACAAGACTTACACCATCAGAAATTCCAAAACATCAGGAGACAAAGGTGAAGCCCCCGAACCCATAAAACGGACCTGTCCCCCAAGTTTACCTTTTATCTTGTTGAAAACTAATCTGTCCCACATGGGAGATGGAATCCTACCTGTTTGACCACAAGGAGAAAGATGACTAGATTCAGAAATAGTAGAAAACTCTTCAGATTAGCAACAATTTCGTGAGTACAGAAAGTGCCATTTGAAACTGTCAAATAAACATGTCAAAGTGGATGACATCGTGTCTACGAAAGTCCACAAGCCAACCTTTTGCACTGGATACTCTTAAGTCAATAATAAAACAAAACCTTGCACATCAGAAGCAACAAGCAGCTATCCTTAACTGTTATAATCTTTACTAAAGTTAAAAAATGCTACCATCCTTGGATGGCCATGGAGCCTTCCAAGAAGCCTCAAAACATGCTAGCACTCTTGAAATATAACGGAAACTACATCAGTAAAATTAACCTAGCCTGCTTAAAGACCTTTGACATTTTAAAGCAGGAAGATCTGAAAATTTCCAGAAAAATAACGCACTAGAACTCAAACAAAATCATTTTGATAGCAAAATGATTATCAACCAATGTTGTCAAAACCGGACCAGGCATCAAACCAATTGGCTCATCGGTTCACTGTTTTTCCATATTAACAGCTGGTTTTGAGCAGTTGTGCAGGCTAAATCATTGAACTGGGCGTGACTCCTTCCCAGTCCAAGCGGTTGGGCCAGCTGATCCAGTACAGTTTTGATTACGCTGCCATTAACAGTCACATGCTTAGCATCATACTTCATTACCCAATAATCAGTAAAAAGAATGTTGTCTAAGTGGGACCTTAGGTGATAAGGAAACAGAGATAGCTCCATCTTACCATTCATTATTGCCTGCTTCTTTGAATTGTAAGCAGAATTAAATAGCTTCTCTCTCAAGCCACCAGATGCCTTTACCGCATTTGTGATACTGGGGTAATTACAGACAACTCAGTCACAAAGAGAATGGCATAGATAATGATGAGCAATCAGCAAGTTCTTACCCTGAATAAATTCTATTAAATAATCGGGGTACACTGCAAAATATTGTGGGTCTTAAAGCTACCATGTCATCCATCAATTTCAAATTGTCCTGCATGTAAAAGCAATATACATTCCATAAACATGTAATCACATCAAGGAAAAATTCAATATTTGTGAGTAATTAATTGGAAGCATTCTCTAACATGATACCAATAATGACATCAGTATCAGTTTATTTAAGGTAATCACCACATGGTTACACACTTGTTCATTCAAGTTTAGTGTGCTGGCAAACTCATATTTGGTTGATGTATATTTCTGTCATGATGATATTATGTTGACATCAATTTCATGTAGAAGGCTTAGTTGTTAAAGGCACGCCCGGGCTCAATGCTCACTCAGGAACACCTCTGAGTCTATTTAACTTGCTCAAAAATGTACAAAATTTCTATCAGTCAAACAGATTAACTTCTTAAATTTCACCAAAGTTAATTTCTTCAAGACCAGATGGTTGATGTGAGCGAGTTAAGAATGTGTAAAGTAAGAGGTCCAAGATTTGAAGTTGGGTAGAGACATTTGCTTCATCACCCCTCCCCTAGAATTGTCCTCTGTCAATTGTTTGGTTATCCAAGGAGGGTGACAACCCCAAAAAAAAAATTCACCTTTCTTTTTCAGTTAAATGTTAAATTAGCAAGTTTTGAGCTTGCCGTTATTCACAATGGCTATGATTTACGAACAAACTCTTCCTTATAAATGTTGTTAAATGTATTTAATGTTATGTTATATGCGCCTTGCTTTACTCAAGCACGGCTCACTCGTGTACCTTACACCAATGCCCCAAGGGTCCTTGGCACCTAAGTGCACCTTGCACCTTTAAACAACTATGGTAGAAGGGATTTTAAATATGTCCCACATAGGTGAATTCAAGCATAACCACGCCAGTAAGAGTTTCTATCTTACTGCCAGTCCCAAGCCCGGAAAAAAACCGAGGGTTGGCATGTCAGGCATAACATCTCTTATGGATTCTGAAAATATATTAAAAGTCATTAATGCTAGGGCGTCTCCTGAAAGTGACGCGAAGCAACGGAGCCCGGTCGTAGTAAGAAATGAGCAAGGGTTGCTCAGGCGTTTTCCCATAAGCGACGTGCTACATCGGAGCCCAGATGTAGTGATAAATGGGCAAGGGTTGTTAAGGCGTCTCCCCGGAAGCGACGCTCCACAACAACGTCCGGTTGTGGCGAGAAGTCAGCAAAGGTTCTAATGCCTTTATGGACGTGGTTTAGGGAAGAAGGTAGTATTAAAACATAAGGTCCATTTTGCCTCATGGAATGTTGAGACTCTTTCAAGGAAAAGCATGGAATTAGTAGATGTTATGAGAAAGAAAAGAATTAATATAGCATGTCTTCAAAAGACTAGGTGGAAAAGAAAGAAGGCTAAAGAGATCAATGGATTCAAATTATAATATATAGGAACTGATAGTAATAGAAATGGTGTAGCGATAATAGTAGATAACAGATTCATAAATAAATTTGTAGATGTCAATAAAGTAAATGATAGAATTATTCAAATAAAACTTGTATTAGGTGTAGAGGTCATAAATGTGATTAGTGCTTATACACCACAAGTAAGATTAGATGATAAAATCAAAAAATAATTTTGGAATGACTTAGATAGTGTAATGCAAAGGATACCTAACTAGGAAAAGGTTGTGATAGGTGGAGATTTAAATGGACATGTAGGAAAGGAAAATGTAAGATATGAGAGAAGTCATGAAGGTTTCGACTTTGGAATAAGGAATGAAATGGGGAATGTCATTTTGGACTTTGCTATAGTACATGATTTAGTTATAGCAAATACCTTATTTCAAAAACAAGATGAACAGTTTATAACTTTCAAGAGTAGGACCAATTCTAGTCAAATAGATTTCTTCTTTACAAGAAAATTGGATAGATCCCTTTGTATTAATTGTAAGGTTATCCCAGGTGAGAGCTTAGCTATGCAATATAGATTATTAGCGATGGATATATATACACAAAAAGGTCAACAAAAACTAAAGGCAATATAATTCCAAAAATTAAATGGTGAAATTTAAAGGGAAACAAGATGAACTTTTTAGTAAAAGAATGATAGAAGAAGGAAAATGGGACACATAAGAAGATGGAGTAGAATCAATGTGGAATAAAATGACAACTAACATAAAAGAAGTACGACAAAGTATTGTAGGTATATATAAAAATCGTAGATCCTCACACAGGGAAACTTGGTGGTGGAATGAGGATGTTCAAAAAACTATAAATGCTAAACAAGAAGAGTTTAGAACATGACAAAGAAATAAAAATGATACAAACTTACAACAATACAAACTATCAAAAAAAGTTACTAAAAAGATTATTAGCGATGTTAAACACAGCTTATGACAACATTTATGACAGATTAGGAACTAGACAAGGGGAAAATGATATTTTTAAGTTGGCTAAATTAAGAAAAAATAAAGGCAAAGATTTAACGCATGTTAGATGTATTAAAAGTGAGGACTAAAGAGTTGTAGTCAAAAATGATGATATAAAAAAAAAGATCAAAAATTTATTTTTCTAGTTTACTAAATGATACCCTACACGAACATTTAACATTAGATATTAATTTAAATAGAGAAGAAAATAAGAATATCAGTTATTTCCCAAAAATTCGAATATCTGAAGTAAATAAATTTCTAAGGAAAATGAAAACAGGAAAAGCCTTAGGCCCAAATAATATACCAATTGAGGCATGAAAGTGCATAAAAGATGTAGGTGCAACATGGTTAACAAATTTCGTTAACAAGATTGTAAAAACAAAGTTAATGCTAAGTGAATTGAGGAAAAACATTATAGTTCTAATCCATAAAAATAAGGGAGATATTCAAAATTGTGCAAAGTATCATGGAATAAAACTAATGAGTCATACTATGAAATTATGGGAAAGAGTAATTGAACATAAACTAAGACGGGAAACTAATGTATCTGAAAATCAATTTGGTTTTATGCTAGGAAGATCAACCACTGAAGTTATTTTCTTATTTAGACAACTATTTGAAAATATAGGGAAAAGAAAAAAAACTTATACATGATTTTTATTGATTTAAAAAAAGCATATGATTGAGTACCAAGAAAGTTAATATGACAAGTGATGAAAAAGAAAAAAATTAATAACAGATACATTGCTATTATTAAAGATATGTACGAGGGGCTGTTATAAATGTGATGACAATTAGTAGAGATACTAATATTTTTCCTAGTTATAATAGGTTTACATCAAGGTTCAGCCTTGAGTCCTTACCTTTTTACCTTAGTAATAGATGAAATTACTAGACATCTCCAAGAAGAAGTACCTTGGTGTATGTTATTTATAGATAACATTGTTCTAATAGATGAAACTAAAGAAGAACTAAATTTAAAATTGAATAGGTGGGTAGATGCATTAGAATCTAATGGTTTTAGAATTAGTCGCACAAAAATTAAATATATGAAGTGCAATTTTAATAATAGTGAAAACCCAGATGAGGAACCAATTAAGATTTTAGATCAAATAGTAACAAGAACTAATCACTTCCGATACCTAGGATCAATAGTTCAAAAGAACGAGGAAATTGAGAAAGATATAATACATAGAATTTAAGCAAAATGGAAGAAATGACGAAGTGCGTCAGGAATTTCATGTGACCATCGAGTTCCAATCAAACTAAAAGGAAAATTTTATAAGACTGCGATTAGACTTATTATGCTTTATGGGGCAGAATGTTGGGCAGTTAAAGAACAACATATACAGAAAATGAGCTTAGCAGAAATGAGAATGTTAAGGTGGATGAGCGGTAAAACAAGAAAAGATAAAATAAGGAATGAAATAATTCGAGAAAACTTAAAAGTAAGACCAATTTGTGATCAAATGAGAGAAAATAGATTAAAATGATTTGGTCATGTTAAAAGGAGGCCTAAAGTAGCACCGGTTAGGAGAACAGAGTCTATCCAAGTAGAAGGTGGTAGAAGAATAAGAATACCCAAAAAAATGAATGGAAGTAATTAAATAAGATTTAAAAATATTACAAATCACAGAAAATTTAGTCTTAAATCGCCAAGAATGGCGCAATAGAATCTATGCAGCCGACACCACCTAGGTGGGAAATGGCTTATGATAATGATGATGATAGGTGAATTCAAGCATAGGATGTGCAAACTTCATTTCTCAAACTGTCAAAAAGAAGTAACCTATTGAGGTATAGATATGAAGGGCTGACTGCATTTTTACATCAATAATATTTTGTGGAGGGATCATGCATGTGTTAAAAGTGTAAAGAAAGAAACTTTGCAGTTTTTATCAAAGCATTGGATTATTGTATTAACATATCTTTCAGTTCAGGAAAAGCCAAGTTCTAATCTCTTAAAAACTAAACGTCAATAGAGACTAGAGAGCGTAAGTTGGTCAGGAAAAGACTAATCGAAGTTTACTCCAAACTTCATTGAGCTTGTAAGAACTGTAGTTGAGATCGAGTCCCAGGACATCAATTGGACTTGAATAGAACCTCCCAAACAGTAAAAAAATAATAATAATAATACAGAGAGAAGACTTCTCAGCTCTCACTTTCTCCAAAATGGAATCTCATGAAAGAAATTTCTTGTATTTTTCAAGATTAGCAAAGGAAATCCAATTAACAAAAAACTACGACATATTAAAAGCATAATGCATTAAGGTAACTGGAAGTCCTACATGCATACATGTATTTAGAAGATACTTCACTGATGAATGGTATACTGCTTTATTTGGGTCTCATATTTAGAAAATACTTTACTAATGAATGGTAATACCGCTCTAGTTGGGTCTCATCCGGATTATTACTGATGCATGAATTTGATTATAATGCTATCAACATGCATGTGCTTAGCCTTATACCACTTTAATTGGAAACTTATATGTTATATTATTTAACATCATTTGAGAGTGAATACAAAAGTGTTAAATTTTGAAAATGAATATACAATACATAAAAGTTTTCAAAGTATTTGATTTTTAGCATCATGACTGATATATTTGGATGAATATTATAAAGAGTTTAGATGTTAAAAAAATCATATGAAAAGTGGAAAAAGCAACCATTTGTACAAACCATTCCATGCAACCAATTGTACCAACCATTTACACGAGTCATTCATATACAACTGGAATGTTGCTTAACTAAGTAACACCTGTAGCTTTTTATATTTTTAAAAAAAAAAATTAAAATTCTAAACAATTTATAATATCATTCTATATGCATTTATTTATGATCCCACAATTCGCTTTGATTGAGAACTCTTATATACTTAGCCAGTGGTTGTTGCTGGGTTAAGTAAGAAACCAATTGTATATGATCATTATCCATAAACGTATACATCTGCATATAAGTATACGTACACATATATAGGGTCCCATTTTATAATATCATCTAAATGCATTTACTTATGATGCCACAATTCACTTTGATTGAGAACTCTTGTCTACTTAGTCAGTGGTTGTTACGGGGTTAAGTAAGAAAACAATTGTACATGGTCATTATCCATAAACGTAAACGTATGCATATAAGTATACATACACATATATAGGGTCCCGATTTATAATATCATTCTATGTGCATTTATTTATGATGCCACAATTCACTTTGATTGAGAACTCTTATGTACTTAGTCAGTGGTTGTTACTGGGTTAAGTAAGAAACCAATTGTATATGATCCTTATCCATAAACATATTCGTACGCACATAAGTATACGTACACATAAATAGGGTCCCAATTTAATGAAACTGGTTCCAATGAATTAAATTAGTGAAATCTCTTTAATTGGACAAGCCTTAAAGATTAAATTAAAATCCAATCCATCCATCTCATTTAAAATTAATTGTTTAGATAATAGATAAAAGTTCGAGCTTTATCTAATTCAAAGATTTGCATAAGCCATCATCATTTAAAGGTTAACATATGCAGTCACAACCTGGGGATATGAGAGTTTATACTACCCCAAGATTGAGCTATAACATCACCCACAGCCATAATTCTTTTTTGTTCTGCCCCTACGAACTTTAATACTGAACTAAGTATCCCTAACCTAACCTTCTATAGATTTCGCTACTAAATCTGGCCCACTATCTAGAAATTGTCCTATAACCTAATATTTCATATGTTAAAGTATCTGCAATTGTCTCTGTATGGCCAAGGGTTTATCTATAAAACCACGTCTCTCACCAATTAAGTTGTGCCTTTTTATGTCACACCTTGGAGGCATATAAGAGATTCCATTACACTCATGTCAAACCATAGCATCATCTATAGCTTTACTTTTTTTGGCTCTACCCCTACAAATTTCAATACTAGGCTAGGAAACCCTAGCCAAACTTCCGTAGGGTTCATTGGTGAACCAGACCCACTACTCAAGTAGTTCATAGAAGGCTGGGCTAAGGATATCTAACCTAGCATTGAAGTCTATGGAGGCAGAACCAAAAGAATTATAGTCGTAAGTGGTGTCATGGATTGATCGGAGCGTAGCAAACGCTCCCATATCCATTGGGGGTGTGACATACACAACAGAATTGTTTAATTACTAATATGAACTCCAAGATTTTAATTAAAGATCATTACTCTTTAAAAATATTATCCCAACAAAGATAATGATTCTATAAATGGTTTTTTTATATATAAAAAAAAAAAACACTTCACACTAGATTTTATATCTTTTTCAAAGGAACAGTTTGCATAGGACTTCAATGAAAAAAGATTTTATTACAATGATTTTATAAATGATGCTAAATGCATTGAACGAACAAAATTTTGACTTGAACATCAAGGTAGGCCAAACCAAGAAGTTCCATTGAACGAATAAAATTTTGAATTGAACATCAAGGTAGGCCAAACCAAGAAGTTATATGAATTCAATCTACTAGAATTAGTGCCACTGTGTGCATGTGCATCCATATACGGGTAATGGTTTAACACAACTTGTTAGTTGGAATCAACCTTTTCAACTTGGGTCAATCTTGATAACTAGATAAAATCTAAACTCCCAGTCATAATTAACATGATTCATTGGCAAGAATACTTTAAAATACTTCAATCAGTAGCCTGTGTGGGCTTAAATGCTTAAAAAGATATAAAATTTTATTCAAATTAAGAAAATCACTTAGATAAATTTATTCAAGTATTGAATTATATAAAATCATTCAGAAGGCAAAATATTAATTTTATACGCCATGCCCCTTGTTAAATATTCAAATGTCACATAAATTTCCTATCAAGATGATATTTGGTATGATAATCAAATGTATCAATAAAAATGATTCTTCACTTTTATTGAATTAAAACACAACATTATATCAAAAAATAAAAAGGTTGTGTCAAGTATATTACTTTTATACATATTCAAAAGTAACTGGTAGTCACTGAATAAAAATTTGTACCCCTTGGTAGAAGCCGATTGCAACCCCATTGTACACCATCCGAATCTGGTTTGATCGTTCATAAATGTGAGCTAACGGGAGATAAGATATGTACCTGTCCACAGCAAGATAAGATTAAAACACTCTGTAATAGCAATAGCATACAAATAACAGTCGTGCCAGAATGAAAAAGCACTCCCAAAATTAAAGGAATTTGACAAGAACTTACACATCGGAGGGATAGAATTTGGTACAAAGACTTGAACCAGCAATATTCGCAATCAGGTTTCCATGAGTCAATACAGCTCCCTTGAATGCAAAATCAAGCAGAGTTAACACTGAATACTAGACTTTGTTCATGGGGAAAAAAAACACTGAACATTAGACAAACAATCTGATGTATAAACTAGCATCTGAGGTAATACCTTGGGTGTCCCAGTTGTACCACTAGTATAGCAGATAGTTGCAATATCATCTGGTTTGGGAGGGCAGAACTGCATGTGATTGTTTCGGCCCTGAAGCAATTATTCACCAAGTTAAAACGGTGGAAGATCACACTTGAGGTCCTAAAAAGTAAAGCAGCTAAACGTATCAACATGGAACCACGAATGATGAGAGGCAGCTGCACAACAGCATAAGCTTGACCAGTTCATTTCACTAATCTCACTTTGATGCCAGCAGAAATAGTTGTGTTAAACATGATGATGTTTTTTTGTTGTTGTTGAAGAAGAAGAAAAAGAATACCAGTGAAAATAAAAGGATGGAAATACTGAAACTTAATAATGTATGCTAGAATCATCCACTAACAGATAATCCTGGCAAATGAAACATATATCCAAATCATGGAGGACTAGAAATCATCACAGCCAATGGAACATGTTTTGACTCCAATTGCCTGCATATGATTGTGGTAGCTGGTTATCTGTGTAGGACTCTCAATGTTGACTACATTTCTGAAAGCCTTTATAAGGGGGCAAAGTGAAGATTTGGCACAGTTTCAAAAACAAAGTGAGTCTTGCCATCATCAAATGACCAACTGATTTCTTGAAAAAGCTGTTTTATCAGCAGTAACAGACACATCGGGTTTCAATACAAAAAGTATCCCATTTCGTTTCTTAGCATTACATGGAGGGGTTTCTATGCAAAGCCCTTCAATTACATCAGCAGAAAACAGATGATCAGGTGAAGACATCCATCCAAAAAGTATCTATAGGAAATGCAGGTGTGTTTCTTTCAGTTCACTGCAGGTACGTTTCTTTCACTTCACTCCAGTGTCTTACAGCATCAAGAAGGTTTCATCATCTTTTTTTCCTTCCTTTTTGAGCCATAAAATAAAGAATAAAGCTGTCTCATCATCAAAGATAAATAACGAAAATATAGAAAATAAATAATTATTACTGTTATTTTCTTTTTCTCAAGTTGTTGGCTTCAACCAAAATATGCATAATCCCAGAAATAAAGCACCTGATCAAATAGTTTTGAATAAGAAATAATCCCAACACCAGTTGCTGAAGGAAGGGATGGCAAATGTTCATCTACACCTCCAACAACCTACATGACAAGAAATCAGAAGTATAAAGAATACAGTGATTCAGAAGAATATTGTTAAGTATAATTCAACACAATTCCAGTAACCTGTGACCAAATAACAATTGTGCATTTTCTTACCACTATCAAGTGAACAGATGGCATTTCAGATAAGAAGCTCAACAACTGCAAGTCAAATGATACATATGTGAGAACATAGAAACAATATGGATCCAAATATTAAGATTTGGCCCCAATAAAAATGTTGTAACTTTGCCTATGTCTCAAATAGATTTTTGGGTTTCTATAGTCGATATACAGACCAGGAAGATGCTCAATACTTGTCGAGTATTTTGGCTTTTATAACTTGTTTATGGAGAAGACAAAACTGGAAACTTCAAATTAAAAGCTTTTGAAAATGGCTTGCGAGTGACATGCAAAGTTGTATTTCAACATTTTCTCACAAAATTTACAATTATAATTTAAAATGATAAAACCAAAATTGTCAAAGACAAAATTGAAAACACATAACTCCAATGCCAGATATATAATTCTATCATTAAATCAAATTTTTATGAAATAACTTCTATCCAATGGCTCATCCAATGCCTGTAAATTTCTACAAGGCTCTAGGCAAGAAGCTTGGCTAAAGATTTTAGACTCAGCAAGGATATCAAGAAGCAAAACAGGAAGTGTATATCAATAAAATTGATAATTCTGAGTTGCTGCAATTACGAAACCCTATAAAACAGAGCAGCAAGCATTTTTGGGGTAAGACCAGAATTTATATTCACATGCAGTTGCATTTGCTCTGCGCTAACCCAAATTTGGCGTTGAACATTGTAACATCCTTCATAGTTAAATTTGAATTTGTGCATCTCCCATCATTCTGATCCAAAGTAAACACGCCAGAGTAGAGGCATCACCAGCTAGCCCTCTAACACAAAGGATGATAACAAACTAACAAACTAGCAAACTAGCAAACTAGAAAACGTGATGTTCAGGGATGGTAGAATGAAAAATAGAAACAGCTAACAAGATTTTCGCCCAAGTTAAGGACAAAAGCCCAGTAAGTACCAAATTCTTCAGGACAAGGTGCAAAAGCTTCCATGAAAAATGTCATAAGAAACATGATGAAAATCTGATTAGATTATTTGAATATAGAAGCTTATCCCTCTTCTGTATCACATTTCATGGTTTCTATTATGGGATGACCATAAGATGCCCAGAGATTGAAACTCACAATGTTCAATGTTTGCGGCACACAAAAAATGGCCTGCACATTAGCATGATTCACAACATACTTTACTGCATCTGGCCCTGCATGAAAATAAGTAGATCATAAGGTTTCCACAATAGTAATCTAAAGATATTCAGAAAGGACGAGAACATACCAAGAGTATCATATAAAGGAACTGAGATGTATGAATATGCTGAGCAAGCATGGTCAATGATCATCCATTCTGGACGGTTGATCAAATAAATCCCAATACACGCTCCCTGTTGCAGAAAAAGAGGAAAAAAAAAACACGAAATAACAGTTCAGTTGATATTTCTGGCATACACATGGAGACATTCATTAATAAGGGACGGATTAGACAAAATCCTTAGAATATATAGATGCATAATGCGCAGCCCAAGATTCTTTTCAATCAAATCGTATTTATGGTAGAACCTGCCAAAGGCCCAAAGATCAAAGTAAGGTCATATTTTTCTGAGCAGCCAACTGTAGTTAATTATCAAAGGAGCATTCTACATTGAGTATACACGTCTAACAATCTGTTTACATGTTCATGGTTGGATTTCTGCGAACATCTTGAAGGAAGTTCTATGAAGCATCTAAGCAAGGTTATCATCTAATTGGTTATGACCAGAAAAGGATTGTGATGAAGAATACAGAATCAGCTATAAAATTAACAAAGTAAGCAAGGTTATCATCTAATTGGTTATGACCAGAAAAGGATTGTGATGAAGAATGCAGAATCAGCTATAAAACTAATAAAGAATCACCCTCTCAGCTAACTGTGTTGTCTTACTCCTTTCTTTCCCATCCACTTGAAGGATCCTTCATTTTTTTTGTTCTCCTTATTTACTAATTTTATTTGGCATGGCTATAAGCACCTAGTGATTCAAATATAGATAAAATTAATGGATGGTTTTAGACTGCTTTTACTATTTAGGATTTTATTTGTCTTACTCCTTTCTTTCTCATCCCCTTGAAGGACCCTTCATTTTTTTTCTTCTCTCTCTCTCTCTCTCTCTCTCTCAGCTAACTGTGTTGTCTTACTCCTTTCTTTCTCATCCCCTTGAAGGATCCTTCATTTTTTTTGTTCTCCTTGCCTGTGCTACATCAGCTTAGCATCATGACAACAAGGATCTAATCTCAGACATAAACATGGTAAAGCAACGCATATTTCCTCTACCATAGAAACAGACATCCAGTGTAGGGCTATCTCAAAGCCAAGTCGTTGTCAGAGCTAATTCAACAACATGATTTTGGCAACAAAGTACAGTAGGGACTGAAGGCCTTAGAATGTCAGGTCTCATACTACAGCTTGAGATCTCCCGGTTTATATTTCAGTTGAGACGTGTGAATTGGTTGGTTGTTGGTCCTTTTTTCTCTGGCGCAGGATTGCATGATTTGTGATCATATTCATGAAGGGATAGACATATTAAGTGATTTTACCTCAGTTTGAGGCACCATTCATCAAGCAATCACAACCCAAATGAAAAGTGCATTCAGGAAGAGCTTGCAAAAATATTGTAAACCCCAACAAGTAGCAGCCTGCAATTAGTGAATATGTTGTGCCCCAAGATCCAAGCAACTGAATCCTTGATCACTCCAACAAGACCCAAATCGAGGAGATTTTAAATTTCCTATCCATCAAGTAAGATTAACTTTATGTCACTTGGATATTGTTTGACGTCCAAAAGTCCCCCACGAGTGAAAATTGTAAGGTTGATGTGAAGAACAGTACCACAAACTGTCTCCAATGTATTACAAATCAATCAATCACCAAAGAAAATGACCAAATCCTGAAAGAACCATAAGTTCCAGGATTGATTTAAAGGGCCCTCAATTATTTGTGATCATAGATAGCATCAACTTGAGCTTCAAATCATTAACACAGAGTTATACAATGGTTGCATAAATCACATCAGAAGACTCACTCTTGATATCCCGTGATGAATGAGGCCAGAACCTATTGCAGCACGAGCTGTACCAGCTTCTCCATATGTCAGCCATTTATACCTATCACCATGCATAATTAGGGTGTGTTTGGCAAATAGTAAAATGTGTCAAGCTAAAAATTTTCACACTCCATAATTATTCTATTTTTTAATTATTTCTTCATGTCTTCCTACACAACTACCTTACTTTCCAATCATTTTTACAAAACTATTCACACAACTAACCTATCTATTCTAACTTTATTCTCTTTACTCTTCATCATTACCTCTACCATGTCACATCATTTTCTTTCAATTTAACAATTTTTAAACCAAAAACTTTTCATCCAAAAATTTTATAATTTCCCAAACACACCCTTAGTGTAATTAGCAAGATCAATTTTGTAAACATCCAAATAGGTTGTAATGACAACTTACTCTCCAACTGTTCCATCAACCCGAATTCTTGTGCCCAGATATTTATAATCTGGGAATGTTTCAACTGCATGACTAAAACAAAATGTACAAATATCAAAATTTCAGGCCACTAGATAGAGACAAGACACAGAAAAAGGCAAAATTTAAACTTGTAAAGTAGATTCCAGAAAAGAAGATATGAAATTAAAAGCCACCATGAAAGGCATACCCTACTTGACCAGATATACAAAATTTTTGGGGGAAAAAAACAATTTAGAAAATGTGAATCGTCACTAGAAGAAATAATCAGGCAATGAACACAGGTCACTGTTTACCAGCTAAAAAGATTATCTTAAAAAATTGAAGTAATCAACCATATCAGCAATAAATTATCACCCTAACAGTGGATGGGTAATAGAACTGGCATGAGAAACTCAGGATGTTGCTATTGTGAGACAAGCACACAGTGTAATGGCTCTATTATATTGACAGATTTAATAGCCATAGAAATGTGTGGAGATGGAGTGGTGATATAAAAACAATAAAGCATTAACTGCACTCTCAACTTCTTGCAGCATATCAAACAAAGATCTGCAATAAAAGTAAAGTATCAAAGAAATTTAGAAGAGTGAGAGAGACTCACACAAATAAGTCGTGCAAAGTTCCAATGTCAGGATGATCTGGGAATCTACTCACAAGCTTTAGGGGTGAACGTGCAGATCTGCTCAACCGAAGTCACATTTAAAATCAGTTTCAAATTGATTAGTACATATTTGCTATTTTTTTTTCTCTTTTCTTCTCTTTTTTCTTGTTTAATGTTTTTGAGTCCTAGAAAGGCAGAAATATGTATTGTCAGCCAACCTAATCTAAGGACCTGTTCACAAATGAGGGATGGGATGGGATATGATTGGTGGGAAAAAAGGGAAAGGGACGGACTTTTCTAGTTCCCCAAAAGAAAATAAAACTTTTCCCGTTTCGCATGCAACTTCTCCCAATTCAGCACTCCCAACATACAAAAACACTTTTTTAGTCCCATCCCACACCCAAATCATTTGCATTAGCTTACCTGTATACATTCCACTTTCCTGTTCTTAGCTTTTCTGGAAGAATGACACTATAACCCTGAGCTGCAAAATAGTAAAGGAATCCATTTCAGTCTCTTTAAACCATGCACATAAGCTGAGTACATGGATGCTGGCAAAAGTGAGGATAACTCTCTTGCTAAAAAAAATCATACTGGAAGAAAATATCAAATAAGTATTGCTAATAAGCATTGTCATTGCAATGATTCAACTAAAAGAAGGTTGACCGGCATGTAGGACTGACACAATCATTCTCAAAAAAACAGGTTTGAACTGAATGCATAAATACTTGCATTGGACATAAAACAAAGACAATATATTACCCAATCCTGAGGAACATAAAATGGAAAGGGAAACTTTAGATAGATCTTCCAAAGCATCCAATTTGTCGTAACCCTGTTAAAACTGAGGGAAGTATTCCAAAGGTCTTAATTTTCAGTGAACATTAGTCATATCCCATTTTTTCTCCCTTTTGGGTTCTAAAAACCAGGTGCAAAGAATCAAATCAACTGAGGAAGTCAACTATGACAATACATATGACACATAATGAGGAAAGTGGGCAGTCAATGAACAATTTAGTCATGACAAGATGGGTATTAATAACTAAGGATGTTGAGGCAGATGAGAAGCAAGATGAAAGCAACAATTAGAAATGAAGGCATTCAACAAAATAATATTGCACCAATAGGGAGTAAGATGAGATGAAGCAGACCTAGAAGGTTTATCCTTGTCCAATAGAGACCAAGAACTATTCTAAATAAAAATGAGATCATGCCAGAAAAGAACTCTAGTGGAGAAAGAGGGAAAGGGCCCAACAGCATGTCATCGGAAGTAGTGAATAAAATCTCAAGGATCCATCATTTAGACAAAGAAAAAGTCCACAACAAAGTGGAAAAGACAGCAACAGTGACATAGCTGATCCTGATTGGTTTATATGAGACTTCCTTGGCAGCAGTGAATCAACAGGAATGAAAAGCATCTGATGTTCGCAATGGGAAAAATATATTTTCCCAAAATAGCTTGGATAGAACATGGTGCAAGATGGTCTATCCCAAGGCCACTAGGATAACAAAGTGCTCCAAAGAGGGCACCAACTCAGTTGATTGGCAAAAGAAGCATGAGGCTTTGAACTTCTTTATGTTTGAAGCAACATCTCTATAACATTTAGTTTAATTGTGCTTTAGTGAGAGCAATGGAAATGTGTCATCGGTTTAAGCTAGTCCAACAGCAGGTACGGGGTTTTCTCCGAAATCCAATTGATCTGCATACAACAAGATATTTTGCCTATTCCTTTTATCAACTGGAACAGCCCAACAAAACTAGATAACCAATCCCTCGGCTACCTCATCCGGACCATGAAATTCATAGTTAGTTTCTTTCTCTCACCAAATGCGAACACGCCACAACCCCGACTAGTATAATAAAATAAAATAAGAATTTTGCAGCCAAACCAAATCCCCTGAACCCATGATTGCGGATCTACGACAGCTCTTAGCAGAATCAGAAATCAAGTAGAAAATCATGTGGCCCCGCATTAACCCCAGAAAAAAATTATAAACAGACTTTTTATAGCTTTGCATCCACAGACACCTTGTGGTGCAGACAGAACAATGGGCCTGCTATCCACAGAACGGGAGCACTTTTCCCACCCAACCAAAATTCGCATTCCCCAATCATCATCGGATGGCCATTAAAATCCACACTTTCCAATTGGACAGCCACAAAATAAAAGGAAGTCAAAAAGGTGCAACCGGAAAGTGTTAGGAAAGATGCAAAAAGGGGGAGGGAGAGGTACCAGAAAAGAATTCTCCTGCGGTCTCGTTTCTCCGGATGAGATTCTGCCGCCAGGGAAGCTCCAGAGAGAGGTCGAGATGGCCGTTAATGGCTTCCAACCGACGCTGCGCCGCGGTACCACGTGAATCCATGATCCACTTTTCCTGTTCTCGCGTCGTCCTCCGGAACGCTCCGTGCTTGGCATTCTTCCCTCTCTCGGCGGGCGGTAATTGAAGGGGCGATGCTTCCGCTGACACGGATGCTGACGAAAATTACACTGGCGCGGCGCCGAACCTCATACTCGAGCACTCCGGTGGAAGATTAAATCCGGGGGAATTGGAGGGTTGAGACGGGTTCGATTTAGCGGTCCAACTGGATGGACGATCCGGATAATTTGAGGGCGAGGCAACGGGGCGAAATGGAGGTGATGGACGGTTAATAATCGCTATGAAGAACTTCGGCCGAGGCACGCTTCTCAACGACTGCTGGCGTAACGGTATCCGGCGGGAGGATAAGGGATGAAATCCTCCGGATTATTTCTTTTCTAGCCTGCCAAAATTTGAGTAATTTTCATATCATCCCCGTCTTTTGAATTTTGCAGAATTTCAAGCGTAGCGATTAAATTACAAAAATTGTAGGTCGGCATATTATGGTCATGCCTACTGCGGATGTGATTGTTTGGTGAAATTCATTATGGATATGTTTAGAAAGTGATACATATGAAAATTTTTAAATTAATAAAAATTGATGAAGAGTAAAGATAATAATATTAAAATAGATAGGTTAGTTGTGTAGATAGTTATATATAAATACTTGAAAAGTAAGATAATCGTATATAAATATATGAAGAAATGATTAAAAAATATTGTAGTTATAGAAAGTGAAAATTTTTAGATTAGAGAGTGTGTTTGGTAATAAGTAAAAGTTATCAAGTTAAAACTTTTCAATCTAAAACTTTTCACTCTCCACAACTACCTTATTTTTTAATTATTTCTTCACATTTTTCTATATAATTACCCTACTTTTCAATCATGTTTGCATAACTACCAACACAATTAATCTATTTATTTCAACTTTATCATATTTATTCCTCATTATTACCCATATCATATCACATCATTTGACAACTTCTACTCTCTACAACTTTTCATCAAAAGTTTTATCCATTCCCGAACACACCCAAAAAGTTTAAATTAGAAAATTTCCAGAGTTTGCCAAACATGCCCTATATAATGTAAATTTTATTTTTATAAGGGTGTATTTGGAAAATGGTAAAAACTTTTAAATAAAAAATTTATAATGTAAAAGAATTTTTTTATATTGTTCCAGTTGGAATATCTCTTTTTTTGCTTACAATGTTACACATTTTTTCATTTTATATTACACATCACGCCCATGAAATCATTTTATATTACACATCACGCCCATGAAATCTTAAAAATTAAGGAAGAAACTAAAGTTACTTGCATGGGAGACCTGTAGCTCTAGTATGTCCTGTGAGGGGCGAAATGCCCACATAGGGCAAGAAGAGGATCCAACTCCAATTGGCAATGTTGTGGCACTGCACAACATTTACCAACTAAGCTTTAGTTGAGTAGCTAATGTAAAAACTTTTGAATTAGTGGAGAACAATGTGATATGATGAAGATAACTCTAGACCTAGAAAAGCCACCTTGGGAATGTGAGTTATGGATCCAATTATATAATATTGTTCGTCTTGGCTTAGCAGCTCAGCAGCACAATTTTAAAACACATTACACTATATTTCAAGCTTAGATTACCATAAATCTTCCAATAAATCTTTTTCAATGTAGAATTCTGCTATGTACCCGTGCAATTACCATTTCACTAAGCCTAAATTTTCAGCTATTTAACATTGCATAAGCCCATCATATTGGATTTTTTGGACTTACATATATAATAATTATATATACGTTATCATAAATAGTGACTCAAAATTATAAAGTAATCATATAAGATTTATGGGCCCAAATTATCTAATAGAGTATGGGTCTCCTATGCGTAGAAACTCATTACTTATTTTCTAATTTTTATTTTTATGATAGACTAAATTAGAAATTAGAAAATATGACTACACTATATAAATAGTTGTAGTCTCCAAGTTATGCACTTTTTAGGATTTCTTTTCTAACATCTTATCTTTAGAAAAGAGGATCTACTTTTTCCAGAAAATCTTAATGCATTAACTTGAAAGACCGGAAAACTTCCGAATTCAAGAACAACTATTTCTATGGATTTATGTACGCTTCCACTTATGATTATTTTCTTAATAATTTAGCACAAAAGATGATTAATATTTTAATCAATAAAGTTTTCCTACCACATCAAACAAAAATGTCGTTATCGAGCAACCGCGAAGCTCGGATTGTAAAAACCACTTGGTTCTTTCCTAGAATAGACCTCTTTCTCCTCCCGTTCCCTCCTTCCGACTACACTTTTCCTGATGCGGAACCTCTGAACCTTTTATAAATTATTTCTTTGTCGACAACGCCGCTGTCAACTGGTGGTCGATGATCACATGCAGTTGCATTCTTGCCCCCGGGCGCTACCATGTCGGTCAATCAAAAGTTTTTATTTTTTTTCAATTACTTGGGGCGTTAGTGCAGGGGATGAAGGTCTTGAAATCATGGGTGTGTTTGGCAATCAAAAAAAAAAACTCAGTTACGTGCATTAAGTGTAAATATTTTTTTTTTTGAAATTTTTTATATTACTGTTAATCTAAGTGTATTTAACATGTATATTAATTTTTACAACGACTGTACTTTTCATATTTTTTAATTATTTCTTCGTGTCTTCATATACAATCAACCTACTTTTCAACATTTATTCGTAATTTCTCACACAACTAACCTATCTATTTTAATCTTATTCTTTTTACTCATTATTATTATCTCTATCATATCACATCATTTTCTATTAATCTAACAACTTCTATACTGAAATTTTTTCATCTAAGAGTTTTATAATTTCCCAAACACACCCTTAGATTAATAGTTTTACAAACAAAAAATTTTTAAAAATTTTAAAAATGGTTAAATGCACCCGGGTGCACTGAGCCTATGTGCATCCGGGTGCATTCAAGTGTTTTCCTAATAAAAAATGTTAAGCTATAACTTTTCAATCTGAAATTTTTTACTCTATATGACTATCATATTTTTTAATTATTTTTCACATCTATCTGTACAACTACTTTATTTTTAATCATTTCTATACAATTACCCACACGACTAACTTATCTATTTTAACTTTATTATCTTTACTCCTCATTATTATCACTATCATATTATATCATATCATTTTCTTTAAAATCAAAAACTTTTGCACCGAAAATTTTTTTACTCAAAAGTTTTATCATTTTCTAAATAAGCCTGTTGTAAAGGGGTGTTTGTTTCAAAAACTTATTAACCTAAAACTTTTCACTCTCCACAGTTATCATATTTTTAATTATTTATTTACTTTCTTATATAACTATTCTACTTTTTAATTCATTTTCGCACAAATACTCATATATTTTATTTATTTATTTTAATTTTATTATTTTTATTTGTTGTCATTTTCTTTACCCTACAAAATGTTGGTTGCTGATCTTTTACACCTAGTCATCAACATTTCCATTTTCGACCACGTTTTATGATTGTTTGATTAGGTGGGAGTTATAAGGAGTTTGATTTTATACAACATATCACATGCAGTCTCATTTTGTGACATGGCTTGTCTGCCATTGGACGAGAATCGGATGAATTCGTACAATCTCTTACACATTTAGGGTGTGTTTGGCAATTGACAAAAAATGTCAAGTTAAAACTTTTCAATCTAAAACTTTTCACTCTCTACAACAATCATGTTTTTTAATCATTTTTTCACATTTTCCTATACAACTACCCTACTTTTCAATCATTTCTACACAACTATCCACACAACTAACCTATCTATTTTAACTTTATCCTCTTTACTACTCATCATTACCCCTATCATATCACATCATTTGACAACTTTTACTCTCTAAAACTTTTCAACAAAAGTTTTATACATTACTAAACACACCCTTAATAGCAAAGTGAAGCAGTAAATGAGACATTAAGTGCAAGATACTCGAATAGATAGCTACGGGCTCATGTGGCGAGGGTAGTAAATAGCTGAGGAGAGAGGGTGGCTAGGAACAAGGGTGCTAACGACGGAACGTCAAAAATCAACCCCCATGACTTTTCAATAAAGGGTGTGTTTGGCAATTTGTAAAAGTTGTCAAGTTAAAACTTTTCAATCTAAAACTTTTCACTCTCTGTAACTACTCATTTTTTTAATTATTTTTTACATATTTTTCTATACAACAACCCTAATTTTCAATCATTTCTACACAACTACCAATACAACTAACCTATTTATTTTAAATTTATTCTCTTTACTCTTCATCATTACACCTACAATATTATATCATTTTCTACTGATTTAACAACTTTTACGTAAAAAACTTTTCATCAAAAGTTTTTTAACTTCCGAAACACACTCAAATTTTTTTGAGTTTTGATCGTTTACGACTAGTCGTTCCAGCCATTCGATCAAATGGAAATCTTGTGAGCCATTAGATGAGAGCAATTAATGTGTATAAATTTTACACGCAAGCTATTCTATCAGCTCCTCTCAAGCCAGGATCCTCTTTCTCAATCTCTCCTCTCGCTTTTTTCACTCTCTCGTGCATCTCTCTCCTTGCCGGCGACTCCTCTGACTCAAAAAATCAGGCCTCAAGCGTCTTGATGCCCCATCTTCGAACTCTCTGAATGGATCGCTTCACAACGCTTGGTGCCTTCGCCCTTACGTTATAGCTCCCCTTTATAAAAAAATGACATGAAGAAGAAACATAGCGCACATGGGCGCAACACACACCATGTACACAACAATATTCTCATCGGGTTGGCTAGCCCAAAGTTGCCGGACTGCCATCGTATGCACACTTGGGTGTACTACACTTTTTTAAAAAAAAATTTCATGAAGATGTTAATTTAGGTATATTTAACATATGTATCAATTCTTACCATTTTTGGAGACTTAAATTACTAAAAATACCACTGATTTTTAAAAATATAAAAAATATCTAAAAATCTCCAAAATTAGTAAAAATTGATATATATATTAAATATATTTATATTAACTATTTTGTAAAAAAAAATAAAAAAATAAAAAAAAATAGTTGTATACACCCAGGTTCTGGCGCATACAACTGCAGCCCAAAGCTGCCGCGGCTGTTCCGTCCATGGAAATAGTTTGTTTGTTTGTAAGAATAAAAAGCCAAGCCAAGCCAAGCGCGTATGATCGTTATACGCACCTGCCTGCGACTTGGATTTTTGAAAAATCTCCACGTTTGCATCTTTACGGTGAATGAAGTCATCCTTTAAGTTTTAACAGCTGTCTTGTGCTTGCTGTGTGAGTGGGGCTCTGCAGCGTCCACAAATTTTCTACATTTTCGTTTTCGTCTAATCCAAAACCGCAATGAATCCAGCACCATCACACCCACCGTATCCAACGTCCTTAATCTTCCTCGCTGCCAGTACTCCCTTTACGAGGGTATTTTTGAAATTTGAAAATATTTAACAACCTTAATAATAAATACCATGAAGAAATTTATAATGAAAATTGAAATTAATTATTTTTGTTGCAATCATGATTAAAAAGGGATGCAAATAATTAATATACGCGCCAATAGTGTATTGCCGTCCGCGAATCCAGTTATTTGTGGCTAGCCCTGCTGGCCGAAGACGGGAGAAGAAGGGAAGGAGGGAGAGGAGGAGAGTGCGCGCGAGAGGGAGGAGAGCAGGAGGAGGGAAGAAGACAAATCGGTGATTCTCCTGCAAGAGAGGGATAGTTGAGCAATCCGGGAGGAGGAGAGAATATTATTTTTGTTTTGAGAGCGGAAGGGAGGAGAGCAGGAGGAGGGAAGGAGGGGAGAAGATGAACCGGTGATTCTCTTGCGAGAGAGGGAAAGTCGAGCAATCCGCCAGGGAGAGAGAACGCTGTTTTTGTTTTCCTCCAAAACGACCGGTCTGACATGGACCTCTGGGCAAAAACACCATCGCATTTATTACATCATGCCTGCATCCCAGCAGAATTTCACGGAACGGTCTCTCTCTTTCCGGCATTTTCAAAGTAGATCCAACGGTGTACATGCATGGTCGAAAATATGGGTCTTTTGCGACCAGTAGCAAAAGATCGGGATGACAGAAGTTTTAATAATTACAAAACACAGCCTAATAGAACTTCACGGTGGCATACGGTGGCATGTAAGCGGGGATAAAACGCATTTTAAGGGAAAATAAAAGAAAAATATAAAAATGAGTAAAAAGATTTTCCTTGTCTTGACTGATATGATATTTAATTATCATAATTAACTTTTTTTACATACTTATAAGCTAATTATGAAAATAGTTTCATTATAGTTGTTCCCTCAAATAATGATACGACTCCCTAATTCGCTTAATCCCTTCCACTCCGTCGTTGTTTTTCTTAACGAATTTATATTTTTTTCTGTTTCGAAAAGAATCGTTAATTAAAGGGTTAAT
This sequence comes from Annona cherimola, assembly GCA_030490835.1. Taxonomy (NCBI): domain Eukaryota; kingdom Viridiplantae; phylum Streptophyta; class Magnoliopsida; order Magnoliales; family Annonaceae; genus Annona; species Annona cherimola. The sequence continues at coordinate 120,384,597 of CM059972.1, read as the reverse complement.
TTTAAATATATTCACTACATTTGTCCTTAATTACAAATATACCTACTAAGTTTGAAAACTTTCACATACACCCACTAAGTATGTGTGAAATTTCAAATATACTCATTCCGTCACTCACAATTAAAAATCGCCGTTATCCATCATATGAAATATCCAAAATGCCCCTTATTATTTAATAACAGTAGTCATTCAACTATGATAGAAGTTGAATAATATAATGATAACACATCTAATGTGAGAGAAAAACTAAACAGAATGAGTTTTAAGGGTCTGGATATTGCACAAATCACAATAAATGTTAGATTAATTAGGGGTATTTTGGAATTTTAAAACTATTAAACGATTATAATTGTTATAATGAGTATATTTGAAATTTACTCATACTTAGTAGGTATATTTGTAATTAAAGGCAAATTAATGGGTATATGTGAAATTAACCCTTAATTAAATAACATCAGATTCTAATTGACAAGTTAAATTCACTGCCATCATTTTTAATCGTCCAAACAGATCTTCCGTTGCATATGGATTTACATGGAACCGATTATTCTCCATCTGTTGAAATACTGATGCACCATGATAGCCATGTTTTCTTTGATGGCGTCGGACTGAATGCACTCGTGTTCATTTTACCTATTTTTTATTTTTTAAATTTTTTTATAATTTTGAAAATACCACTGATTTTAAAAAATTAAAAAATCTAAAAGTATCAAAAATAGTAAAAATTGATACATATGTTAAATATACTTAAATTAATTATCACATAAAAATTTTAAAAGAATAAAAAAATAAATTTTTGCATTCCAATGCGCCGAAACTTAGCACACTCAAGTGCACTAGCTTCTTGGACATACATATATAAATATCTAAAAAACTCTAAAAATGGTAAAAATTTATACATACATTAAATACACTCGGGCTAACAATTTCATAAAAATATTTTGAAAAAAAAAAATAGATATATACGCCCGGTATGCTCCGGATAACATACGATGAAAGTCCTGCCTTCTTTTACTCGTTGTTTTGTTTCCCCGGGAACGAAAAGCTGAGTATGTGCTTGTCACATTGCTCGCGGCGTACTGTTTAAATTCGATGAGGCTGCGGCTGGCATGATCCGTGCTTTGGCGTTTTTCAGAAAATAGCCATGCGGACGGCGGAACGAGGCTGCACCGAGACCGTCCAGGAACGGCTAAGTGGCTAACCCCGGCAATCCATCCCGAGATATACATGAGCTGTGAAAAAAAATAATAATAATAACCAAAAAAAAAAAAAGGGGCCATTCATCCGCGGTTCGCAGCTCATCAGTGGGCCTGTTTAAGATAAGTCTATAGAAAAGAGATAAGGATAACATGGAATTTCACGTAAAAAAAGAAAATTGTGATGATTTTAAAATTTTCATTTTCAATAGTATTTTTTTTTTACATTGAAATGAACAAGAGTATCTTTTCATTCAATCTTGAATTTTTTTCTAAATACACAAGCTCACTTATGTGTAACCAAATTACATAGAAAATTTTAAGATTTTGATATTATATGAAAAATTCAATTCATTCATTACATTTAATATTATTTTTTAATCAAGAGACTATATTTCATCTAAATTTAATATGTGTGTAGAACACATTTGCTCAAAAATAAGTATATTCATGTGTAAATTAAGAAAAATGCTTATATTTATTCACATTTATATTGAAATGCAATAATATTTTATATAATCATTTATCCATATAATAATGATATTTTAGATTGTTTAGAGGTTTAAAATACTACTTAAAATTGGTATTTAGCATTAAATTATTTTATTATATTAATTTTATATGTTTGTAAATAGGGTCCTTATATAGTGATATTAAACAAATGAAAGAGTTTCTATAATAATATAAGTAATTCTAAACAAAATAGATTGAGTGAATTTTCATTAACCATGTAAATGTTGAAAATTGAGAGGATTACATAGAAAGAGAATTTCATAGAAATCTTTATTATATTTACCATACTTGCATTTAATCATAAAATATCTATTCCATTAAATACCACTAGGTAAGTTTAACAGCATTAAACGCGGGTTATATTTTCATATATGCTTAAAATACCTCCGTGTAAAATAAAAAAAAAGAAAGAAAATGAGAATAAATTAAATTAGGGCCCTCTGGATTTAGAATTATTACATAATAAAAAGTAAAAAAATAATTAAAAAATTGAGATTAAAAATATAACATATCGGTCCAGAAAAATAATCATAGCCTTGTATTTAATGCAATTTTTCAAGATCAATCATACATTTATGGCAAAATTAATTATTATAATTTCATAAATAAAAAAATTAAAAAATCACTTTCACTATTCATGTTCTCATTATTACATCCAACAAAAAAAATATGTCCACTATTTGCAATACATGTCGTTAAATAACTTTGAATAAAATAAAATAATTGTTCTTAAAAAATCTTCAAGCAAGTCAATCTCTAGTGTCCCACTTGATTTGGTGCACCTGTAAAAATAATGGATTAGTCACAATATGACTAGCAAGTAAAAAATTATTTAAAAATAGATAATGGCTCAAATAAAACTTAGTTAAATGATAAAATAATTATTTAATTTTATAACTTAAAAAGTTGGCATTAAATACAAAATTAAACCTTTCCATTGAGTCTAAAAGCATCAAAAATATAAAAATTGACTATTTAATCATTAAATTTTGATTTAAAATGATCAATTTATAAAAAAAAAACATAAAGTGAACAGCTATTAAATTGTCACATTATCACCGGGTCTACTAAGCTCATCTTTCTATACTGGACTTCTTCTAATACTGCGCTTACTCAATTATTAGCCTAAGTAGAAAGGTACAATGACCCACACGAAAATTTATTCTTAACATGTGCTCTTGCAATTAATATAATATAATGTCCTTTTCTGCAAAAATTTCTCCAAAATGGACTTGTTTGCAAAAATCCAAAACACCAGGTACGTTAGAGATGAAATATAGATTGGGAAAAAAATATAATAATAATTTCGCAATCCATCGGATCATCCAGTTTGCCAAAACGTATCATCCAAATAAATAGAATTTTATATATAGTCAAATGACGGCCATGCATGCTGGAAGCCTGGAACCTGTATGTTTTGACAAGAGCACTAACTAGTCTTTTAAAAGCAACTAAATAATGGTTGCCAATAACGTCTTGGATCCAAATCAAAGCAACTTGCGCACCTTTCAGGCTCATTCCAGATAATGAATTCTGTTCAAAACTAAATAACTGTGCACATAATACTGTCCATGTATTTTTCACAAAAACTAAAATAATCACAGCTACCATATATATTAACATATATACATAGATACATATATGGAAAAAATCATATAACCATTAGTATTTGGCAAAATTTACCAAAAATCAGAAAAATAATATTGGCATAAATTCCAATCATATAAATTTATATTTCTATAATCCATGGGAATATAAAATTATTTATGCTAACTAAACCATCCAAATATATTATATATAATTGTATTAGTAAATAAATTCAACCAAAATATTTATTGATACCCAAAATTAACTCTCAAATAAAAGTCTACTTGCCTTTATTGAATAAAATAAATTTCACATAAATCCATCAGCTCCCCAACCCAATTTATAAAAGCATCCGTAGCTTCTAAGAGATAGAAAAATAGATAAAATCTTGTCACTTGAATTCAATTCCAATCCCCACCCTACCTAGTAGGATATTTATGTTATCTTATCCTATGTGCCCACATGTTTGGGGAGACAAAAATGCAAAAATTAATTATTTTTCTGCAGAACCCCCTACTCAAACCTTAAACCTCTATAACCACTAAACCACCTAGATACCAATTGAGCTACACGGGTTGCAGAAATAATATTCAAAAATAAAAATATAATTTGCGGCTTATATAAATAATAATTGGGCAAAACTCATCATTAACGTTAAGCCCAATTGGTCAAAAGGTCAACTCTTGTCACGTAAAATATCTTAGTGGACTTTGACTAATTAACTTAAATATTTATTTATTTTTTTCAATATTTTACAAAAAAGTTTTAGGTTCAAAAGACGTGTATGTATTTATGAGCTATGATTCTGTTAGGCTAATCTAAAAAACATATATATTTTTATTTTTTCAGTTTTTTATGATTCTCAGGAAATTATGATAATGACACTATTTTTAAAAATAAATAAAACTTAAAAACATCCAAAAATAATAAAATTTGGTTTATAAATTAAACACATGTAATTTTACATGTTCATGAAAAAACTGATAAATATATGTTTTTTAGGCCGGCCTAACAGAATCATCTTCCTATATCTATATGCATGACTTAAATTTCATTGTTAGACTAAGCCACAAATTAATAGGTTACATGAATTCAATATTATGAAACTAATTGGAACCTCAATACAAAAATAGTATTATGTCTTAAGGTGTGAAAATTGCAATATTTGATTCATTATCATTTTTATATTGGAGCTCCTTATTTTAAAAATTAAAGTTGTGTTTGTTTTCCATTAAAACTTTTCAACTAAAATTTTTTAATTTAAAAATTTGTACTCTTTACAATTATCTCATTTTTAATTATTTATTCATATTTTCCTATATAAGCATCATACTTTCATCACCAGGGGCGGTGCCCTGGTAGTACGAGTCAATGGCTCGTTTTACAAAACCGCGCAAGTTCGAAATTGCATTTAAGCAGTTTTTATTGATTGTCCTCCCGGAATGTGGATGTGTTTAATTGTAATATAAAGTTGTCATGACGTATAATACAAATAAAATATTATCATACTTTCAATCGTTTCTACACCACTACTAATGTAACATTACAACTAACCTATCTATTTTTTCTTTATTCTCATCATTACTCACATCCTATCACATTATTTTCTTTCATTTAAAAATTTTTTACATTAAAATTTTTTCATCCAAAATATATCATCGTTGTGAACAGCTGAAGTTCTTTGTATTTATTTATTCAATCGGCGCATCCTTACCCTAGGTTCATTCTTGTCTACACATTTTCTAGACATGATCCCCACTGTCATTTCCTCCAATGTCGCCACTGTTCTGATCAGGGCTACCAGACCAAGAGCTGAACTTCTCCCTAGGTATGCTGTGGTGGTTGTTGACTGCACTGCTGCTGCCTGAGTACACCGCTGAGGTTTCTTCCATTCCATTCTCTCCTTGCATTGATTTCTCGTGATGATTCTTTCCTCCAACTTCAGCTATCCATAAATTTCTCTGCATGCCCCAACTTGAGCTCGCCATCATTAGGACCAGCACAAGAACTACCAACTTCATTCTCGTGATGTATTCCAAGTTGGTCTGCTGCGGCTGCTGCAATAATTAGACAAGAAGCTAGGAAATCCGAAGAGAGAAGGGGGGTTTTGTGTTTTTCTATTGACTTCAGGAAGAGGGAAAAGCTGATATGTATAGGTGCAAAGAGAATCATGGAAACGCTGATATTCGTATGCACTGGAGAGGTGATTGGGCAATGGAATCGGTGGTGGTGGTGGTGGTTACCGCAAAATGGTTATGCAGTCTCCACCCAAATGAAGAACAGATAGTGGCTGGATGTAATTTGTCAAGAAATTGCTTGTTTATTGTCACTAATGAAGTTTTAGTTTTCGAGGAAAATATTGCCCAACATTATTAATGTAAATTAAGCGCTCCTTTATTAGAGGAGAGAGGAACAGCAATTCAATACTTGTCGCAAGTGAATGAAGGCTCTATGTTTACCTTTGGTTTTTATTTTTAACTATTTTTTAAAAAATCTGAATCATTTATTATATTTATCTATGGTTTTTTCTCCTATATTACTAAATATTCGTGTCCATGAAAATTTTAAATATGTTGGAATAATTATTAATTTTTTTTTATTGCATCATGGATGGGGAGACAGCTCCCAAGCGTACCGCGCAACGATGCTAAAAAATTCAAAACATACTGAAAATATTCCTTATTAATGATCTTACATATTTTGTTTGAAAATATTTATTTTTATAATAAGTTTAGGAAAACTCTCTCACGAAATCGGCAGCTAAAAAGCAACCTTTAAAGTTTTGCAATTTAAAAAACATTTTTAATTAAATCGAATTAATTTTCAAAGGCAGATATTTTGTATTTAAAATTATTTGGGAATGTTTAAAAATAAGAGAAAAGGGCGAAAGATGTATGGAAAAGCAAGGATAGCAATTGGTATAACGTAATATTAGTAATGCTTATAAGTAAATAAAATTTTAAAATATAGATAAGATATAATATTGCATAAAAAATGTGAAAATGTGAAAAATACTGGTATAATTAAAAATTGGATGGTTAAGATGTCAAAATCGCATGAGCGACTTATTACCGAACACTCCCGATCGAGAATATGCACGTGGAATGCATCATCCAGTGCGTATATGTGTTAATCACCTGTAGCGCATATATAGTATTAAAATTTTAAACTAATAGATAAATGATGGACGAAATCTATTATAACAACTATTTAAAAAAGTAGATGCATAATCGAAATAATCTAAATGAACTATTAAAAATAAAGAATTGAGATAAAACATATTAAGAAAGTACAATTAATAATCTGAAAATAGGATTAGGATAAATCCAGAGGTGGTTGATAATATCATGAAGATTGAAAGAAAGGACGATGATCATATGTACAAATCTCTGTTTTCAATAATGTTTTGCATAAATGTAATATGTTTATAATATTTCTCATCTGTAAATTCATTCATACTTAAAAAATTACTTTGGTTTAAAACTTGCATGTTGTAAATATTTTAAATCAACCATTAAAACTCGAAAATGAATATATTGCCCAACAAGTTTTCAAAACCTGCGAGTGAATATTTAAACGGGTTAGATTTACAAAACATGATTCAGAATAAGAAATAAACAATTTAGTCGAGAAACGCTAGTGGCTATATGCGATCTAACTTTAGGGAGAAGCAACAATTAAATATAAACACACAGAATTTTACGAATTTTACTATAGTTCGGAAATTCTCTGTCAAAGACAATATTTTCGTTCCATCTAACATTTTCAAATTTTCTAAAAACGCTAGTATATAATGCACAGCTAAATTAACCTTCATTCATGAGTTTTGAATGAGAAGGAAAAATGACATGAGAACGTAACGATGCGTATTAAGAATGAGAAAATTTATTAAGAAAGTGCAAAAAAATATTAAAAATTAAATAGTTGTTTTTTGAAGTGAGAAAATTCATCTTATAAGAATCACATTCAAGGAATCTTTTAAACACTCAAATGTTGAATTAAAAACTTCAAATTAGAAAATAAGTTAAATAATCTATTACATTAATTTTACATTTTATCATATAATGCCATGCAGATATTTAATACGGATGAGACTGGATTTCCGAATTAAGTAAATAAATTTAAATACAATATGCGAAGTGAATTCCACGTCATCTAGACATAAAATGAAGAGTTTACATGGATTCAATTAAAAATGGTACTAAAGGTCAAAAAAGGACAATCTCTTTTACTTTGAGGGGCCAGATGGGAAATATTTTTCAAAAGGTAAAATTTAAAATTTTCGAATAATATTGTTACCCACAAATGAGTCACAATATAACAACTGCATGTAAAAGCCCCCCTGATTTTAGTTGAATTTGGTGAAGTAGTCAAAAGGGGAACCAAATTATTCTATCTATCTTAACTATAGTATTTTTTCGATTTTGTTTTATACTTCAATTATTTTCTTACCTAACTATCATATTTATTTCCAGTTTATCCCTAATGTATTACATTGCTTTTATACTTCTAAAAATTTTCACATTTTCTCTCTCCCTCATTTCCTACCAAACCCACACTTTTTGTGGCTAATCTTTTTTCTTATACGCTTAGGAGATCCATTTAGATAGATGTCTACGAATTATTTAAGTATTTGTAAAGAATTTTCAAGCTATTTAAATATATTCTTAGGATTTTTTAAAATAAAAAGATGTATTTTGTGTTCCATCTAGATAGTTTTAAAATTTTTGAAAAAAATTTATGCCCTCTAATTTAGTAAAGTTGTCAAGTGTATTGAAAATTTTCTAAAAATATAGTGTTAAGCTTCTATGAAACTAGGTTACATAAAAGTGATTTCGTGCAATTTCCTTCATTTTAAAGATATTAATAATTGATGCAAAATTTAATTCATTCAATATATTTAATATTGTTTATAGTTGTAAGACAAAGATTTACTTAAATCAAATTCGTGCATGGGCCATATTTTGTCGAAAATAGATATATTGCATATATAAATTAGAAAAAATATTTAAATTTATTTACATATGTATTAGAACATAATAATAATAATTTGTAGAATCAATTTTTGCATAGTAATGATATTTTAGATGATATAGATATTAAAAATACTTCCTAAAAATTAATATTTAATATTTAATAATTTTATTACTAGTGTGTTTGGAAAGTGATAAAGTTTTTTGATGAAAATTTTTTGGTGTAAAAGTTGTTAAATTGATAGAAAATGATGTGATATAATAGGAGTAATGATAATAAAGTTAAAATAGATATATTAATTGTACGGGTAGTCGTGTAAAAATGATTGAAAAATAGAGTACTTTGTAGAATAAAATTTAAAGAAATAATTTAAAATAAAATAGTTATAGAGAGTAAAAAGTTTTTATTTAAAAACTTTTATGCCCAATCAAACCTACCCTACATTAATTTTACGCATTTATAGTAAGGCCTATACACACTAATACTAAATAAAAAATTTCTATAATAATATAAATTATTTTAAATATAACAGAAAGAAAGAATTTTTTTATCAACTATTTGATATTAAAGACAAAGGGGATTATTTACTTTTTTTTATTTTAAAAAAAAGACGATGGGTACATGTAAGGGAGCCCAAAAATGTATACAGATAAGCCCATGTCCGGGCCGCCATGGGCTCCACGTAAAATTGCCCAACTTCGGCGCCAGAAATCACACGACTCCCTTGCTTGACCAGCTCACCAAGAAAAAGAACTTCCAGGCCCATGCTTCTTACAATACGTGGCTTCTTTCTGCATTCCCGCCGTGCCACCTTGCATTCTCCAGTTCTCTACCTCTAGAGGTCTTCTTCCCAAATCTTCGACCCACCCTCTCTGCAAGAGAAACAGAGAAGTCACCGTCTTTCTGATCTAGCCATGACCATCTCCTTATTCCTCTCCCACCCTTCCCCACTTCTCTTTCCTAACAAAAACCACCACACACAACTCTCCAGACGCTTCCTCATCAACTGCAACCTCAAGACCACCACTACACAACTCTCCAAAGACTACAAGCTTTCTTGGAAGCGCGAGCTCCAAAGAGTCTATGGGTCTGAGCTGTCAAAGTTCTTCTACAACGATGAGCTCTTCCAGAACATGATCGACAACAGATGCATCGACAACATGCGAATGTTGATCGTGGATGCTGTCCAGCACGCAAAAGCAGGGCACCCTGGCATGGCGCTTGGGATGGCTGAAGTGGCATATCTTCTCTACAGGCATGTGATGCGATACAATCCCAAGAATCCCAAGTGGCTCAATAGAGATAGATTTGTTCTTAGTGCTGGGCACGGGTGTCTCCTTCAGTATGTCTGCCTACACCTTGCTGGGTTTGGGTCAGTTCAGGTAAGCAGATTAATTAATGGGACTGCTTGATTACCACCTTTTTAGAACTAGTAATTCTATGATTCTTGAATATTTGGGATACGAGACCGTGATTGAGTCCGTTTCATGGTTATCTTGATGTTTTCCCCCCCGATCAGACATTCTTGTTAATCATTAATATCTTTTAAATTTAGCTTGTACGAAAATCTTCATGTGGATTGGGCCACTTTTGGTTTAGCTTCTATTTTAAAGCTGATTATGGTTTTTTTGATTTAGCTTGAAGATTTAAAACGACTGTGCAAGCTAGGAAGCCGTACTCCTGGCCACCCAGAAAACGTATTGACTGCTGGTGTTGAAGCCACAACTGGTATGAATAATTATCATAGAACTCTTCCTCCTAATTTTGCAATTCTGCACGGATGGGCTGCTTTGTTCACTTCAATTTGTCATAACTCATAACAGGACCACTGGGACAAGGAGTAGCGAATGCCGTTGGTCTTGCTTTAGCAGAAGCCCATCTTGCAGCTCGTTTCAATAAACCTGATGCAGTCATCATAGATCATCGAACGTATGTTAAATAGCTTGATCTTGCAGCCATTTGTCACAGAGAACATACAGAGAACTAACTTAGCTAGATTTTATGATTCAGATACTGTATTATGGGTGATGGGTGTGCCATGGAAGGAATATCCAATGAAGCTGCATCTTTGGCTGCACATTGGAAGCTCCACAAACTCGTATTGATCTACGATGATAATCATAACACCATCGATGGGGACACTTCACTTGCGTTTTCTGAAGATATATCTGCTCGTTTTAAGGCTATTGGTTGGAATACAATCACCATCGAGAACATACATGAAAACATTGGAGCATTCCGGTCGGCGCTTCTCTCTGCTTATGGTGAGACTGAGAAGCCGACGTTCATCAGGGTAGGGGAGGATGAACCAATTCAAAGCATGCATCTGTCCTCTGATTGAATTTGCTATGCATTCTTAAGGTTGTTGTTTCTAAATTTCTTCAGGTTAAGACCCTGATTGGTAGGTTGTCCAGAAAGGAAGGAACAGCAAAAGCCCATCATGGAACTTTTGATGATGATGACGTCAAGGAAATAAAAGCAAAAGTTAAATGGGAGGATCGCGAGCCATTCCATGTAATTCCCATGGTCTACAGGTGTGCAACACCATTCACTGCGAAACGTTAATCATTCAAAGTTAAGCATGTTGTTTTCTTGGAGAGTTTAGGACTTGAATCATACTGGTAATACTGTTTACATGTGTTTGTTTAGGAATGGGGAATAAGAGCTGGATAAGAGAGAAAAAGGAACATGAAAAAGTGGAGGAAAATGAAAAAGTGGAGGAAAAAGAGACTGATGGAATAGGGTAATAATCTAGAATTAAATTGAAAAAGACAAAACTGGTATATTTTTTTGGGGGAAATTTGCAGAATAATGATTTATAAGTAAGATTATTAGGTAGCTAAGATGTTGAACTACAGTGAACGGGTGGGAAATTCCTAAATGGAGCCTTAGATAGGTTAGTAATAATTCAAACAAACTATACATTGGGTGTGTTTGGAAATGGATAAAACTTTTGATGAAAAACTGTTGAGAATAGAAATTGTCAAATGATGTGATATGATAGGGGTAACAATGAGGAATAAATAGGATAAAATTAAAATAGATAGGTTAGTTGTGTTGGTAGTTGTGTAGAAATGATTGAAAAGTAGGGTAATTATATAGAGAAATGTGAAGAAATGATTAAAAAATAAAATAATTGTGGAAAGTGAAAAGTTTTAACTTGACAACTTTTACTTATTACCAAACACACCCATAATTGAATGTTTTCTTTCTATTGTTTTTCGATGTGAAACGTTGTCTGCTTTAGGGAGATGCAACTCCAAACAGAGTTAGGAGAAAGGCTAGAGAAGGAACGGGGGTCTACTCTGTTGTACTATGAAAGCAAGTATCCTCAGGAATATGCAGAACTCAAAGTCCTTCTTGAGGGAGCCCTGCTCCCAGGCTGGGAAGATTCACTGCCGGTAATCAGTCCTGCCCTCTTATTAATTTCAGAATTTCCTCTGTAGAGTATGATAAAATGGAATTTCACTTCCTACACTGATAAGCTTGTACTACTGAAACAGAGGTGGTCCACATCTGATCCAGTCGATGCAACTCGAGGCTACTCTGAGAAGTGCTTGAATGCACTTGCAAAGATTCTTCCCGGCTTAATTGGAGGGAGTGCAGATCTTGCCTCTTCTAATAAAGTCTACCTCTCTGGCTACCATGACTTCAAACAACCTGATACTCCTCATGGCCGAAACATCCGTTTTGGGGTGCGCGAGCATGCCATGGCAGGAATTTCAAATGGGATTGCACTGCATGGAAGTGGATTGATACCATTCGCTGCCACTTTCCTTACTTTCTCTGACTATATGAAGGCTTCAATGAGGTTATCAGCCCTCAGCCATGCTGGGGTGATCTACGTTTTAACACATGATTCAATCGGCTTAGGTGAAGATGGGCCAACCCACCAACCAGTTGAGCAGCTGACAGGGCTGCGCGCCATCCCGGGGATGCTCGTCTTCCGCCCAGCAGACGGCAACGAAGTCTCCGGCGCCTACAGAGTAGCAGTCAGAAACAGGGGAGTCCCGAGCGTGATAGCACTGTCGAGGCAGAAGGTTGCAGCCCACCTGGAGGGCACATCGATGGAGGGTGTAGAGAGAGGGGGGTATATCATCAGTGACAATTCAGGTAGTGATCTGCCTGAAATCATACTGATAGGGACTGGGTCTGAGCTGTGCTTGTGCGAGGGAAGTGCAGAGCAGTTAAGGAAGGAAGGGAGGCGAGTGCGGGTTGTTTCGCTTGTGTGCTGGAGGCTGTTCAATGCACAACCAGAGGAATACAAAGAGCATGTATTGCCGAGGAGGGTGTGGAAGCGGGTGAGCGTGGAGGCAAGCTCGCCTCTTGGGTGGAGAGAGTATGTGGGAATGGATGGCATAGTGCATGGGGTAGAGGAGTTTGGAGCAAGTGGAGCTTACCTCGATACCTTCAAGAAGTATGGATTTACAGGAGAGAATGTCACAACGATAAGCAGGCTTTTGCTGAACAAGAAATAGGGTCGTGGGTATTTGCCGTGGGAGATTTGTATGCATTTGCATGCTATATATGGGAGATTTGCATGTAGGCTGAACTAGTGGAGAGGGATTTGTTAGAAGCGTTAAGCATGAAAATTTGGCTACCTTTCTCTATCATGTGGACCCATATATTTACTTGATATGCTAAAATTTATTTTTTTCATTTATATATTTTATAATTTCAAAAGCATTGATAGAGGTGGTTTTTTTTATATATATAAGTGAAAGTAAACGAAGGACAAATTTTAAAGATAATCATGTTAATTCTGATACAGAGATCTCTACCATGCATTCATAGGTTTACAATGACCTTTATAATTTAAATTCTTATATTATACATTTTGTAGTTTTAAACAAATTATTTTGAAACAGTTCATGGGACGATATTAGATATACAGCTGTTGAATGGATCTTGATCTTATGCTCCCGAGTGCATTTAGTTTTTGCATTTAGTTTTTAGCTGTTGAATGGATAGCTGTTGAATGTATCTTGATCTTATGCTCCCGAGTGCATTTAGTTTTCAGCTATTGAATGGATAGCTGTTGAATGGATCTTGATCTTATGCTCCCGAGTGCATTTAGTTTTGGAGCACGCAAATACTCATATATTATTGTGCCAATACCTATAAATTATTTTTTTTGAAAATTTTTTGCATTACTAAAACTGTTACTGATTTTAAAAAATTAAAAAATATCTATAAATATTTTCATATCTATAAATATTCGAAAATAGTAAAAAATGTGTAAAAAATTAAAAAATATCTATAAATAATTTCATATCTATAAATATTCGAAAATAGTAAAAAATGTGTAAAAAATTAAAAAATATCTATAAATATTTTCATATCTATAAATATTCGAAAATAGTAAAAAATGATACACATGTTAAATAATTTAGATTAAAGTTGTATAAAAAATTTCAATTTTTTTTTAAAAATAGATTAAATGTAGAGTGTATTTAGCCTAAGTTATACACATGTTAAATAATTTAGATTAAAGTTGTATAAAAAATTTCAAATTTTTTTTAAAAATAAATTAAATGTAGAGTGTATTTAGCCTAAGTGCACTCCGGAAGCATTTAGGCATTCCCCAGTTGAATCGGCTGGATTGTGAACTAAAAATCATTCAATATTTTTATTTTTAGAGTATAATGTTTGGTAGGAAATTTTGAACTATAAAGACGAAGCAGCCAACATTGGCAGCCTACAGCCAAAACATTGGCAGTTGATTGGATGTACTTATGTGTGCTTATAACCTTGGTATACTCGGTGTATTTAATTTATTTTTATTTTTTTAAAAAAAATTTATACAAATGTTAATCTAAATTTATTTCACTTTCGGTCAAAAAAAGAAAAAGAAAAAGAAAAGTGTATTTCACAAGTTTGCCAGTTTTTACCATTTTGTCGTTTTTGGTAAGGAAGAGTCGAAAAGCGGGCCTTGGAGGCAGCAGAGACGAAGATGGAGAAAATGCCGGCGGGGAGGATGCTGAAAGCAGAGGGTGGCCATGGAGGTCGGAGGCGATGGAGCAAAGGACCACGAGGAGGAGGGAGATGCCGTAGACATGCTAGCAGTGGAGCTTGTCGCCGAGCCAGGCGAAGAAGAGCTGGCCAACGAGCTGCGGAGATGGTTGGTGGGGTGGAGGTTGCCGGGCTTGGAGGAACCGAGGAGCTTAGTGACGAGGGAGACGTAGAAGAGGTCGTAGGCGCCGGCGAGGAAGCCCATGCCGGCGATGACGATGGCCGTGAAATGGTACCGTTGCGTCTTGGCAGTGTCCAGAGCTTTTGGAAAATATGAAAATTTACCGGTGTATTCGGGAGGCAATGAAATTTGTTGATGAAATTTTTTTTGTAAAAAATTAATTAAATTGACAGAAAATAATATGATAGGATAGGAATAATAATTATGAGTAAAAAGAATAAATTTAAAATAAATATGCAAATTGTATAAAAATAATTTAAAAATAGAATAGTTGTATTGGAAACTGTAAAGAAATAATTTTAAAATACGGTAGTTGTAGAGAGTGAAAAAAAAATATATTAAAAAGTTTAGGGTATGTTTAGGAAATAATAAAACTTTTAAATGAAAAATTTTTAGTATAAAAATTTTTTGAATCGAAAAAAATAACGTAATATAATAAGGATAATAATGAGGTATAAAGAAGATAAAGATAAATAGATAAGTTAGTTATGTGGATAATTATGTAGAAATAGTTGAAAAATAGGATAATTGTATAGAAAAATGTAAAAAAATGATTAAAAAATGAAGCAGCAAAGAATGAAAAGTTTTAAAATAAAAAATTTTAGCTTGTATTTTTTCACATATTGCCAAACACAGCCTTTTGAAAAGTTTTTATTAAAAAAAACATACCTAAAAATTTTAAGTTACAAAGAGAGTAAGTGGGTGGAGTTTTAGAACCCAATTAAGACATACGTTCACAAGCCAACTAAATATGCGGTCAGAAATTTCAGCACCCTTTTTTGGAATTCACTCCCAAAACACGCCCGAACTCTTCCTATTTCGGGTGGGTTTCCATTTCTGTCACGCTTCTATTTTTCGTATTGTTGTTGTTGTTTTATTTTCTCAGAAACATGATCACATGAGATGAGATAATGTCATGAGATTTGGATTGTTTGATTATATATCACCAAATCAAGTTGAAAAACATGATAATCGCTATTAGATATGTTTTCCTTACTGGAAGCAGATTGAGTGGAAAGTGGTTTTCCACTTCTTTCTTCACATATTTTCTAATAAATAATTTGAGATATTAACTTATTAATTAACTTACTTTTTCATTTTGCTCATATGTCATAGTCATTTTCACACAATGACCACATTCTTATCTTAAATGCAAATTCCATTAAAAAATCATATTATTTGAAACACATAATGCAGAAATTGAGTAGGTGCCTAAGAAACAGGGGGCGATGCGTGCGGGCGGATTTTCAGGTCGCAGTACTCCCTATATGTATTATATAAAATTCTTACTCTTGTTAATTAATTAAGAGTGCATTTAGAAAGTAATAAAACTTTTTTTATCAAGAAAGTAATAAAACTTTTAGGTGAAAAATTTTTGATATAAAAATTTCTTAAAATAAGAAAAAATAATGTGATATAATAATAATAATAATAATAATGAGTGAAGAGAACTTCTCCAAAAAAAAAAGAGTAAAGAAAATAAAATTAAAATAGATAGATTGGTTACATGAATAATAATATATAAACAATTAAAAAGTAAGATAGTTGCATAGAAAGATATAAAAAAATAATTAAAAATAGAACAATCAAAGAGAGTAAAAAATTTTAAATCGAAAAATTTTAATTTAAAAAGTTTTTTAGATAAGCAAATACACCTTAACTATGTATTGCTCTTTTAAATCTCATTGGCATCAAACCAAGCAAACCTATTTACGTTTGGAAGATTATACGATAAAACAACGAGTCATTATCTTGTGGACGAGTAGCACTTAGCTTCAATGCACCCATATGCAAATACTCATTTTTAAAAAAATATGTTTACATAATTTCGATCATAGAATATTTAATACGTGTATCAATTTTTAATATTTTTGAAGATTTGTAAATATTTTTTAGATTTTTAAAAATAGTAGCATTTTAATAATTTAATTACTAAAATGATACTGATTTTAAAAAAACTAAACAATATATTTACAAATCTTCAAAAATACTAAGAATTAATACACATTAAATATAGTTAGATTAGCAATTGTATAAAAGATAAAAATAGATTAAATGCATCCAAATGCACCGAACCTAAGTACACTTGGATGCATTTAAGCATTCCCTGTAAAATAATAGAGAACAAAGGTGGACGTCCATTTCAATTTCTATTTAGTATTGCTAACCTTCTGTAGAATCCATCCTTACCATAGCTGTAGATAGTTGTATATCCTCTCTCGTATTTCTTCTTGGAAATTAAAGGAGCATGACTATATACACTATGATCTATTTTAAGCTAAAATATAACATTTCTTTATTTTATCTTATTTTAATATTTATTTATTTTTTCTTCATAAATATGTTTTCAATTTTAGGGGCATTTAAGTCATTTTAATCATTTTAAAAACTTGATTTTAAAAATAAAAAATAAATATAAAAATATTGTAAAATAACAAAACTTGATATATAGATTGGATATGCTTAGAAAAATATGTTAATAAAGAAAATTTTAAAATATAACTAATTATAAAAATAAATAAACGTGCATTCAATTCATATAACAAGTTTTGACAATTTATAATTGTAATGCCCCGAATGATAAGCGCATCACAATATGAAACCTTAATCCATAGATATGATGAAACCTTAATCCATAGATCTTTTCGAATGGTGAAATTTGTAAATGAAACTAAAGTTTCATCTTTACATAAGTAAAAGCTTTTCTAATGTGTTTGAAAATTAGTCTAATTTTTTTTTTTCTTAGTCTCATTCTTCTTGATTGAAATATGTCGTTCGTATTTAGGGCATCGGGTGAAGGCTTAACTACCATTTGATGGTAAATCCCCTTTTTCTATAAACCTGTAAAACCTTACAAAACCTGTATTATCTTAGTATTTTTATTTAGTCAGACTTTTTTTTTTTGCATTTAGATTTGATCCAACTTGATACAATTCATATCAAATGTTCCTAGGTTCATTGATCTCTTAATTATAGAATCATGCACCATATCAATTTACCCATCATCTCAAATAATTTAAAACATTTAAGCTTTATACAAGCCCATAGAACTTCATTAACAACAAGCAGTGAATATAAATTAAATCCCAAAATCGAAACTCGAGAGAACGTATAATCACTGCCTCACTGGAAATAAAGATTCTTTTGACTAATTGAATTAACCTGCAGCCACGGGCTAGTTGAAAAATAATGAAAATATTATACTCAGTAAGCAGGTATACAACAACGTAAAAGTAACTTCTAAACATTAATGCATGTTTGACAATGTTGTGCGTGCTTTGCATGTTATGTTCATGAACTTGGAGCTTGAAACTTGCAACTTGTAACATGAGGATGGATGACATTTATTAAGTGATCATCACCCCTTAACCTTTCAAAGAAAGGCGCCATTTAATCATTTTGATTCCTTAACGACTTGGCATCCTTGAGGAAGGACAGCCATTCTATTTGACAACCTCAGCAAACACTTACATGGATTCTTGACTTGATAATGCATGCTTCTTGGGTCCCTGAATGCATGAATTTCATGACATGACATAAAAATCGCCATCTATATGATGAAAACAATTTCTTTTTTCACTTTGCTGAGATACGTACATTGAAAATCCACATATATAAATAATGAGAAAAATAGATAATTCATCATCATACTCAAAACATTAACAGCACATGAGTAACATCATTCAAAAGAAATATTGCAACATAAAGAAGCCTTGGTTGCCTCAAGGCTTCCTACAAGTGCTACTTAGGACTTAGGACCTGCTTACCTTGTTTACTCCCCTCAACTTTCTCCTTTCCCTTTCCTATCATGAAAAAAAAGAAAAACATTTTAAGCATAAATGAAATTGTTATGTAAGCTCATCTGGCATTTCTATCATGCCTTTCTTCTTAGTTGGTTCGAGTAGGGAACTCAACCCTTTTTGGCTTGAGTTCTACTTTTACAAGTTCCCTTACCCCTTTATACATGCATAAGATTTAAATCTCTTTAAAAACTTCTAACTTTGCACACTAGTTCAACCGTTTCATGAATTTGAATTGTTTACTTTTAGATTATTTTGCATTAGCTCACTCAGAATATTACACCATGAATTTGTAGTTCTAAACACTAGTCTATAATTGATTTCTTAGTTTAAGCTTTATTTTCATGTTAAACATAAATACAAAAACCATTTAAACCTTAAGGCCAACATCCTTAACTTAGGAAGTTCTATGTTCTTTCTTCCAAAAATAGGATGAATTTCAGCCTTTATAACGTATTTCACTTGTAATTAGCTACATGACTTGATCCTTGGTTTCCCTTTTTTTTTCATTCTTTTTTCATGAGATATACCTTGAAATCTCAAGTATTATCATTAACTCAACTTGGGTACAATGTTCAAAAATTATATCTAGCTACCCATTACTATTTTTTTTTTGGACATTTTCTTGCTATTCCCATTTCCATTTATATAGGCTCCTAATATTTTTGAAACCAAATTCCTTTTACCCAAAATCATCATACACATAATTCTATCACCTTAACTTACTATTAAGGTCTAGAATTTCATTTCTAAGCATGATTCAAATCTGAATTTGCTAAATTTCGTTTGGAAATTATCATATCATATAGTTAAAGTACAAATTTAAGTATACAACTTGAGAAAACCATCTCTACGTAGTGGTTCATTTTGTTTTCCCATCATAACATACACAATTAAACATCCAAACCTTTGTCGTATATATATAGTTTAAAACTTACTTTACGTAAAAATCTTCATTTATTTAGCATGGCTCTTTTGCAAGCATCACATGAAATTAAAATACAATTTCCTCCTTTCTCTATCATGAGAAGAGCTTGAAAAACCCAAGCCCACTAATTGTGGAACATGGTTTCATGAATTGGGAGGGGACTACCACTATCTGTATTCATTTACATTATGCCTTGAAAAGTAGCATCTAAGCTAAATTGGAATCCAGCATCAAAAGATTCAATATAAAATTCATAAGGCCCCTTCCTTTTTTTTTTTTTAAACCCACATTTCATAGATTAGAGCTTGAAATCATTTAAAATTTCTAGCATACATGCAAAAAATCAATTAAGGCATTTAATGAGAAATCACAGGACATAAAACTCCTCAATTTCATATCATAAAATACTTGCACGAAGGCGACCTAATAAAATTCATGCCTAAACCCCTATTTATGGTTGTTGCCACCCTGAAAGTGTGGATTAAATTCGTTCAGTCTTTTCCTTATACACAATTATCATTTTGACACACAATTCTTCCATTAAACTCTACTCACAGTTTAGATTTATTCCTATACATGGTTGTGGGTGTGGATTCATGAATTTTGGGGCTTGATTCATTCAAATATTCCTATGTTTAAATTTAGACTAACTTGTAAGGTGCACGAGAAACCATAGAATGTAAAAGCCCCTTGAAAAATCGAAGCATACCTACTAGTCGAATCTTATAAGTTTCACAACATCCCATTATGCATTAGCTCATTTTCATGAATTAACATACAATTACCATAGTAAATCACCCATAGATCTTATTAATTCCAACATGCAAGTTCCCAAATAAGAGAATCCTACACAAACCTGTTTCCCCCATTCCCATATAACTGTTGGCCTTGGGTTGGGAGTTAAAAATCATTTGAATATATTTAGACTCCAATCTACTTATAAGGTAAGAAAATTTTGTAAAACTCAAGAGTCTAGTGGATTACCTTGGACGCAAGAATTCAACCCGTTTTCCTTAGATTCGACTAGTACTTTTCATGCAGTCGTGAATGGCTAAATTCCTAAGGTTAGTAGCTTATTATTTAGTTTGATCCTTTAAGATCCTTCCTTAGATTACACATGCAAGTCGTATTTCATCCAATGCCCCAAAATTTAAGGATGCATCCATCCCCGACCATGGCTGCCGAGCACGCGTACATAAATGGGATCTCAATCCCTCCTTAATCTATCTTTTCCTAGCTTAAATCTCTTCCCTTTATAAGTTAAAAATCAAAATCCCAAAGGATCTTAACATGCGTGGCGGAATAGAAGGAGAAAACCTACTGGCGACATGGCAACAGCCCCATCTCCTCCGGCAGTGGCGAAGGTGAGACGGCGGTGAGGCAGCAGCAGCAATCGCTCCTCCTTTCTCTACTATCCCTTCGATGCCTCTTTTTCTTTCTAGGCAGTTGCGGCATTTCGCTTTAAACGGGAGAGAAGTAGAGAACCCATTCGGTCGGGTCAACGTGGGCTGGTTATGTCTTTTTCTTTTTTTGGCGCCTAGTGAAAACCAGGCCCTATGCCTTTTGTAAAAAAATATATATTTTTTGCAATATTTTTTTTGCACGAACTTGTCCGATAACCTTGCCCATTGCATCATTTATTTTCATAACTACTTGCATATATTAAATAATTCGCACCAAATTATTTAATATACTTGTTAATTAATTTATTATTTTTAAACTAATTATGATACCTTTCAAGGTTTTGAAATTTATTCAAACAAAATAATTTTAAAATTCTCTTGACTTTTATTTTACTTTTCTACATGCAGTTTTGGTCATTTAATAATTATTTAAAGCTCTTGCATCAAATGGCCCAAAATGTTTCACTAATTTAAAAATACCATGTATATGGTCATTTCTTGAGTTTTACATTGTTATAAAACATACACATGTTATATCAGCATAATTTATTGGCCACATGCATGCATTAAATAGTTTAATCTTATTCAAGTTATTTAATTCTCTTGCTAATCAAGATTAATGTTCTACAATTAATCTCGCTATCTTGTATTTTGCAAAATAATTGAAACTTTTTTTCAATTTTCTTGTATTTCTTTTCTTTTCTATTTTCCTAATTTTAGGCCCTTAATTTAATCTTTAATTTCATAAATCAAATTGTCTAAACTTCTTTTTATACCTTTTAGAACATGGACATGAAATATTAAGTATTTTTTTTAGCTTTACAATAATATTTTTACATATTTATTTATTTCGATTTTTGAAAATTAAAATTTTAAGGGTGGAAAATGACCTAAATGCTTCTTAAATTGATTATTTTTAAAAATAAAATATAAATACATAAAAGTATTATAAAATGATAAACTTGATATATATATATTAAAACACTTAGGACAACATGTTTACTATGGAAAAATAAAAATGGAAATAAAATAACATGAATGAATGACTAAAATACATGATAATGTATATAATCGAGCTCAAGCGAACGCAGACGGATTCCACAAACTTAATTTGCACATTCTTTTCATAACGAGAAATTTCATCCCAATCAATCTATCATGTCGATATCATTTTGATGTCTACCTTTTCAAAAAGGCAATGCAACTGGCCAAAGAATATATGCTTTTTATTTTTACTTTTCTTATTTCTTTTTATACGTACGGGGACCCCATCCATATCTTACTTCATATAAAATTTAGCAATTTCTTAAATTTTTTGTTATTTTATTAAATGAGCATGATGCCGTAGAATTTACTTCTAATTCCAAATATAATGCTGTTATAGGGCTAATGTGAAGTTATAGTTTACCCTTACTAAAAATAAAAATCATTTATCTTTCCTATTCATTTACAAAGTACATTAAACGACAAACGAAAACTTGAATACAGCTAGGGTGTGTTTGATAATATATAAAAGTTATCAAGTTAAAACTTTTCAATCTAAAACTTTTCACTCTCCATAACTATAATATTTTTTAATCATTTTTTCACATTTTTCTATATAATTACCATATTTTTCAATCATTTCTGCACAACTACTAACACAACTAACCTATCTATTTCAACTTTATCCTATTTATTCTTAATCATTACCTATATCATATCACATCATTTGACAACTTCTACTCGTTATAATTTTTCATCAAAATTTTTATCTATTCCCAAACACAACCTTAATGTCGTTATGTGGTGTGAGTGGGAAAACTTGAATGGAACTGTATAGAAAATAAGAAAATAAGCTTTTTTATTTTTTGGAACGAGAAAAGTGATTTCGAAATTTCATTATATCTTCATTAAAGAAAATTTGCTTTTCATTTTTTGGAACGAGAAAAATCGATTTTGAAATTTCATTATAACAGCGCAAAATCCGCTTGATAAACAATATAACGTAACCTTCGTTCTGGAATTAATTATTTAATGTCATTACTCTGAATATTAAACAATGCAGGTATGAATATGATGCTTGGTTTAAAATTTTGAATTGTAAAAACAGAGAGGCAGACTACAGCCGAAGCAGATTTCTATCGTAAACTAGAACTGGTAGAGATGTAACTAGAACTGAATGGAAGATATGAAGGAATCTAGGAAGGCTTCTTTGTTCAATCCCTAATCTACGGTGGATTCACAATCAACGACATTAACAACCTAATGCCATGAACTATCTGTACAAAAAGGGAAAATTTTAAAAAGGAGCAAGAATACTTTTGGTCGAGCTTCTCCCGTCCTCGACGGTGGCAATGACATCTTCTTCTTCATTCTCTTTAGAAATCTCCTCCAAAGACTTCCCCTTCGACTCCGGAACCATGAATGTGCAGAGCAGCCCCAGCAGGTTGATCACACCAAGGATGATGAGAGCATTTTTCATCCCAATCCCAGCTGGATATCCACGATCCGCCTTCACCTTGTCCTTGTTCTGGGCTGCGTACAAGAACCCGAATGCCCCCACGATGGCCCCTGCCTTCCCCGCCGCTGCCGATATCCCGTGGCAGGTCGACCTCAGCCGCGCCGGGAATATCTCCGCGGGGACCACGAATGTCGTCGCGTTAGGCCCAAAGTTTGAGAAGAAGAAGGTGAAGGCGTACAAGACAACGAAGCCGATCCGGTTATCCTTCTGGGTCCAATGGTGGTAGGGGATGGCAAGGGCGAACATGAAAACGGACATAAAGAAGAAGCCCAAAAGCTGGATCCAGAAGCGGCCGACGCGGTCGATAAGGGCGACGGTGAACCAGTAGCCGGGGACGGTGCTGCAGAGGGCGATGAGGGTCTGGGCGCGGGCTATGCGGTACAACTCCTCGACGGCGTTCATCGTCTTCGCCGGCGGAAGCCATCCGATGGCGCTGAAGACGTCCTTCTGGAAGAGGTTCTGGCTGTAGAAAGCGATGTCGAGCAAGAACCAGGTGGAGGCGGTGCCAAGCAGGTGGACGCCGTGGCGGCGGAGGAACTCGTTGGAAAACAGTCCGAATGCATTACCTTGGGCTCGGGCCGCTACCTTCTCCTCCTCCGCTTCAATCTCCACTTGCAGCACCTTGGACATGTCAGTGGTCGCCTGCTTCACGTTCTTGGCGACGAGAGCCGTGTAGCGTGCCGTCTCCGGCATCTTCATCCGCCAGTAGTAGGTTAGGGCGGCGGGAAGGGCGCCGACCATGAGGATGACCCGCCAGACGTAGTCGGCCTGGGGGACAACGGAGGCGGAGGCGTCGACGGAGTAAGGAGGAGCGGGGTAGCAGGCCTTGAAGGCTGCAGAGACGATGATGGAGACAATGCCAGCAGAAAGGATGCCGAAGCCCTGCATGGCGAAGACGGCGGCGATGAAGGCGCCACGCGTCTTCTTGTTGGCATACTCGGACATGATGGTGGCGGAGAGGGGGTAGTCGCCGCCGATGCCAAAGCCGAGCCAGAAACGGAAGAAGCAGAGGGTGGCCATGACGGCCTTAGGGGAACTGCCGAAGGAGAGGCCGGAGGCGATGGAGCAGATGACCATGAGGAGGAGGGTTAATCCGTAGACCCTCTTGCGGCCGATCTTATCGCCAAGCCACCCGAAGAAGAGCTGGCCGACTAGGGAGCCGCAGAGAGCGACGCCGTTGACGGCGGCGGAGACGTTGGGGGGAAGGGTGCCGGGCTTGGAGGAGCCGGGGAGGGGGTAGTAGATTCGTCCGAGGAGCTTGGTGACGAGGGAGATGCAAAAGAGGTCGTACGAGTCAGTAAAGAAGCCCATACCTGCGATGACGATCGCCGTGAAGTGATACCATTGCGTCTTGGCAGAGTCTAGAGCACTCAGCACGGGCAACTTCCCGCCCTTCGCCATTGCTGCTTTCTCTTCCTTCTGCTCCTTCGGTTGCGAACCCATATCCAATAACGATTAAGACGTAGAAAAAGCTATAAAAGCTTTGGACTAGAGCAGCAAAGAAGAGGAGGAAGAAGAAGCAGTACCTAGCTAGAAGAGCTCTGGACTAGACAATTGAAAACGAAGGTGGGAGACACAACATATGCAGAGAGAGAAACTGGAGAGTCGTTAGGCGTAGTAGGAATACTATTGGACCCATGCGCGGATACGCAACGCACGGGAAGATCGGGAAAAAAGGCCCCCTCCGTCGTTCGTCGCAACTCACAACGCACAAATCACAATTCACAATACGCTTTAACAGTTTGCGCGGCATTACCTGAGGCAAAGAAACCGCCTTTATCTTAATTAATCAAAACAACTTGTAATACGATTTTATTCGAAATCTAATTAACATATTATGATATTAATGATAAAAAAGTAAATACTTAGCTCGAAAATTAATCAAGGCATTATGTTATTAAATCGTGTCTAATCTGATGATTGTCTTGCTCTTGCGTCTAGTCATACGATGGATAAGCAATTCTCATTTCTCATCTCACCCGGGTTGGCAGCGTAAATAAACAAGTAGCTTGGCCCTCGGATTTCATCCTAACGCGTATATTGTTTCAGCAACTGCGCGTGACAAGGCGAGAAATTAGGATTCTAAAGTACCGGTGCAAAAAATAGGATGAGTACCTGTTTATAGTTGAGTCCTAATCTTATGTGAACTCTTCTTTTGAGGTTTATTTCGATGATGAAATTTAAATTCCACTAGTTATATTATTTGACTATGGAAAACACTTGGATCCATTAATCCATGTATTGGATAGTCCCAGTAATTTATAATCTTGGTGGTGTAGATGCTGAATTAATACATTTGAAATTAGTGTATAAATCAAATAATTTTATTGCATTAATTTTACACTTGCACTGAATGAGGCCCATGGACACTTTGATTGAGATGAAATTATGTTTCCTAATTAAAAGATAATTTTTTTTTTTTGATAACGGGTCTACTCTATACCTACCCTCTTTCAATTTGAGAGGAAGTAAGGATAGAAAGATCCAAGCAATTCATTGCCAAAAAATTGTCTGTACAAATTTTCCCAAAAACAGCTCGGGGAGGAATACCCCACCAAGATATATGGTTCATGGTAGACACCGAGACCAGCTCAGCGAGGGAATGCGCAACAGCATTTCCCTGCCTTAAAACATGGTGAACAGAAAAGGACTCATTCCCCCTAAGGATGGATCTGATATCATCGATTATAAGTCCAGCAGGGGAGGAGAGAGGTTCCTCATTGGACAAGTAATTGCAAAGTAGAAGAGAGTTAGTCTCAAACAGCGCGTATCTGATTTTGAGTTGAGTGGCCCATTTGATTCCCAGCAGAAAAGCGGTCGCTTCAGTGAACAACGGCTCCCTCGCACCTGGCCGCCTCCATCCCCGGGCAGCAATAAATAACCCCCTGGAATCCCTTATCACTGTCGCACATCCGAATCCGTCATTTTCCCCCAGGTTCCGAGCGTCCGTGTTGATCTTGACGAAGCCTAGAGGCAGTTTGAACCATCTGGTTACCGAAACCCTAGTCAGCGACCCCGATTGAATCAACGCCTTTGCCATTTGGTATTGATTACGATACTCCGTGCACCATGCGATGGTTTCCAAAATTCTCGGTTGAGAGCCTTCCTCTCTGAGCTTGTTTCGTAGAAACCAAATCCTCCAGCAGCACAGAATAAAGAAAGCCAAGTCGTCGTGCCTCCTCGCACGCACACATGCACCCAAGATTTCCTGAACAGTCGTCCCATGAGGACCCGGCCCCGCAGCCACCATGCAAACCCCACTGGTCACTCCACATTCCAGGAAAAGGTGATTTGTATTTTCAGACTCATTTCCGCAGAAGATGCATCGTAAGTCGACCTCGATTCCCCTGTGATTCAGATTTTGTAGGGTAGGAAGAGCATCCCTTGCAAGTCTCCACCCGAAAATAATCACCTTTGTTGGTAGTGGCAGCCGCCAAATTGCCTTGAAGATCCCCTGGGCACCAGGGAGAGCGGCCCCCGAGCATAATATTCTATGTGCCGATTTAACTGTGTAATTCCCGTTGGGTTCGTGAATCCAATATAGACAATCAGCCACCTGCCTCTCCGGGATGGGAATCCTGCAAACCTCCTGCCACCGATCCTCTCCCAATGCCGCAATCACCCGGTCCCTGTTCCAAGATTTAGACTCACTATCGATAAGGTGGCTTACCGTCATATCCTCAGGTAAGTATGATGGAAGTGGTCCCGCTTTTTGCACTTTTGATTCCAACCAAGTGTCGGAGAAAACCTTCACCCGGTTCCCCGTGCCAATCCTCCATCTGCACCCCATTTGTATTACATTTCTCGCTTTCAGGATACACTTCCAAGTAAAAGGAGTCTGATGGTTTCTCCTTGCAACTCCAGATATTAGTAGTTGGAAAATATCTGGCCTTAAGAACATTGAGACAAAGGGATATGTTGCCCGATACAAGACGCCAGACCTGCTTAGCTAGGAGATCTAGATTGAATTTGTGGAAGTCCCTGAAACCCATCCCGCCACCACGCTTGGACATGCATATGTCCTTCCAAGCCACCCAGCTCACCTTCTTTTTTTCGTCTTTCTCCCCCCACCAAAATGTACTGAGCAACCCATTGAGATCGTTACTCAAGGTTTTGGGCATTAAAACCTGCTTTAGGAAGTTCCATTCCACCCTGTCGTATGCTTTGGACATGTCAAGCTTGATTGCCATCTCGTGCTTTCGCCCCTTCTTCCGCTTTCGAAGGGAATGGATAACTTCATAGGCGATGAGCATGTTGTCTGTGATGAGTCGTCCCAGGACAAAGGCGCTTTGTTCGTCGCCAATGATGTCATGAAGAATCGTCTTCAGTCGATTAGCCAAAACTTTTGCCAAGATTTTATACACCACATTGCATAGACTGATGGGTCTGAATTGGGAGAGACTTTGAGCTTCGGCCTTCTTCGGGATCAAGATCAGTGTGGTTGTATTTAGGTCCTCGATCAGTCTGCGGTGCTGTTCCTGATTCCTTTCCATCATAAACTGTCTGCACCAATTGATAATATCGCCTCCCACAGTGCTCCAGTGTCGTTGGTAAAACCCCGCCGACAATCCGTCCGGTCCTGGGGCTTTCGTAGGGCCCATGCTTTTCACCGCCTTGATTACTTCATCCGCCGTAAGAGGTTTTGTCAGACTTAGCCTTTGATCATTAGAAATTCTTCTCGAGATACAGTTCTCCACCCATGGCGCCGTTGAGTGTGTAGTTGCTGAGAAAATCTCTGAAAAGTGCTTAGTCGCCAATTCCAAGAGCTGGTCCTGCCCCCTTACCCAGTTGCCATTATGATCCCTTAATGCGTCAATGGTGTTTGCTCTTTTCCTATTGGAAGCCATACGGTGGAAGAAACTTGTATTTCGATCTCCCTGGTGGAGCCAATGCGTCTTTGCCCGAATCCTCCACATTAGGGGTGTTAATGGTCATGGTCAACCCGTTAACCCGCTCGTTCAACCCGTTAATAAATGGGTTTGGGTTGGGATTTTTGAATAAATGGGTTATGATCTGCCAACCCGTTCAACCATTTAATTAAATAAACGGATTAGGGTTGAGGCTTCGCAACCCGTCAACCCGTTCAACCCGTTTATTTAACCCGTTCAACCTGTATAACTCATTTAATATAATATATTATAATATATATATGTAATATTTATAATAAGAATTGACATTAAAGAGATGACTTGAGATTGAAGCTGATGTTTTCAAGCTAAAATAAATTAAATTCAGGTATGTTAGCTTCGAATTATTTAATTTATTTAAATTTACAGACTTTATTAAAGATTTTTAGCATGAAAATTAGTAACAAACACAACCCGTTAACAACCCGTTAACCCGTTTATTAAATGAGTTGTAAATGGGTTAGGGTTGAAGTTTTTAAATGGGTTAATAAACGGATTAGGGTTGAGATATATTAAATGGGTTAGGTTTAGGATTAGGCTCCAACCCTTTCAACCCGATCCGTTAACACCCCTACTCCACATTTGCTCTTCGTCCTCCAGCAAAAGATTGATTCGGAGGTTCAGTTTCTGAATGGCACTGTCCCTTTCATCACTTGGGTCCATGCTTGAGAGAGCCTCAACTTCTCTTTGTTTTCGTTCAATCCCTTTCCGAAGATTACCTCTTTTTCGCCGATTCCACATAGAGAGTTCCGATGCGATCCGCTTGGTTTTCCAAGAAAGCTTATCCTCATCATGCAACCCCATCGGCATCTGAGTTTCCCACACATGATTCACGATTCTAGTAGCATCTTCATCTCTATTCCAGAATAATTCATACCTGAATTCCCTTGGCGGTCTCCTTCTACCAATGTTTGAGTCAAGAACCATCAATAGAGGACAATGGTCGGAGGTCGGGGCCTGTAGATTGATGATTTTTGCATGAGGATGCAGATTAAGCCATGATGGAGTAGACATCCCTCTGTCAAGCCTCTCTTCCACCCTATGATACCCGCGTCTGTTGTTTGTCCATGTCATTGCCGATCCAGAGAATCCCAAATCGATCAGGTTGCAAGAATCCGTGGTTTCGCAAAAACGGTCAAGTTGGGCCTGGGGGCGAGATCTTTCGCTAATATACTCTCCGTGGGTCAGTACCTCGTTGAAATCCCCCATCACAAGCCAGGGATCCGTGTCTTTAGTGCTCAATTGATTGAGAATGTGCCAGCTCAGGTGTCGTTGATGAGCTTCGGGGTGTTCGTAGAACCCGGTGAATCTCCATCCGCAAAAATTGGCATCAATGTGGTGATTAGAAAAGCTTCTGATACTTGCAGCTTTGTTATTATTCCACAGGAGGGCTAGACCCCCCCTCCTCGCCTGAGGATCCCCACAAAACACCCGTCAAAATGAAGTCTTCTTCTGATGCCGTCCATTTCCTTTGAGTAACATTTAGTTTCGCATAGGAAGACCAAACAGGGCTCTTTTCTCCTTACAAGATCAAGGAGGTTCCGAATTGCCCGAGGGTTCCCAAGCCCTCGGTAATTCCAAGCGAGAATAGCCATATTAGTTGAGGCGTGGCTGCTGGCTTCCCGCAGCCTCCGCCTCTGTCATATTGGGGCGCAGCCCTTTCCTTCTTTTTTCTGCATCCCCCGCATCTCTTCCCACTCGCTGGTTGGACCTCTCTTTGTGGAGACCACAGCCATTGGTTGACTTTCCTTTCTTTCAAGTATGTCCATTTCATTCCGCATTCGGGCCCTCCTCTTCCATTTACTACTCACTTGCTGCTGAGTCACACAACCCCCTCCTTGCCCCTCCATACTGACCCGTACCATATTTGAACCTCGCACAGTCCATCTTCCTCCACCCCTATGTGGCGCTGGTCAGTTCCCTCCTCTGTCCTGTAGGTATTATTTGGGTGTCCTCCCAACATCCCCTGCATAGTTCCAACACCTGTCCCACATACGCTTTTGGAGTACCCCTCGTTCCACCCTTTCTGCTCAGCTCCTAGTTGCACGGCTTGAATGAGCTGATTGTCCCCGCTGCCCCACTGCCCGATGTCCAGGTCTTCCATCCTTGTCCATACCTGTGAGGGTTCGGCTTCCAGGTACGCTGCTTGCGTTGGCACAAGCTACTGGAACTGTGTAGAGGTTGCTGTGGAGCCCCTGGATAGGTCGTCACCCTCGGTCCTTGCCTCTGATGGTTGCATCATTCCATGGCTTAGAATATGCCTGTTTGCCGCACCTGACAGGGAGTCCTCTCTACCGCAGTGCTGTTTCCACCCCATTTCTGCAGAATCCTCCATGCTACTGCCACGGTTTTGCTCACCACCCCCATTCCGAACCCCTCCATCTGTTGGACTGTCCTCTCTCTGATCCCGTTCACTGCATGGTTCCCCAATGTATTTGATAGGAGCGACCCTGTTGCCTTTTGAGGTTCCAAAACGCCGCGTTAGTTGTTTGACCCCTACTCTGAGCCAACTGCCGAATGGCATATCATCTTCAGCCACTTGTTGTTGAAGGCTTGGTCTCAACGCACAATCTCGATGGGCATGTCTCATGATGCCACAGAGGTAGCAAAACAGTGGCAATTTCGCGTACTGGAACGAGACCCATTGTTTCTGCTGAGATCCGATTTTTAATGAACATACCTCTTCTGAGAGGCTCCCGGCAATCAACCAGCACATTTAGTTTGATTTCAGCTTCTGTCGCATCCAAATCAGACCAGCCTTCAAATGAATTCTCGATGCTTGCCCCCAGGATCTTTTTGTCGACAATGTACGGGACTCCCGTGATGTGCAGCCTCAGCGGCGTTTTCACGAGCATGACTTGTGCAATATCAGTCTCTACACGGATTTCTGAGATGAGCACCAGGTATCGTTCGAATGTCCATGGACATCCCTTCACAATCCGCTCTTTGTCCTCTACTTCCTCCAATGTGATCAAGTACAAATTCTCTCCCACCTCGTTGAATTGATACGGACCCGTTGGCCTCCACAGCCTCCTCATCATCGCTTTGAAAATGTCCTTGTTGTAGGTCTTCGTCGACCA
The DNA here is from genome assembly GCA_030490835.1 of Annona cherimola. Taxonomy (NCBI): domain Eukaryota; kingdom Viridiplantae; phylum Streptophyta; class Magnoliopsida; order Magnoliales; family Annonaceae; genus Annona; species Annona cherimola. Next base: position 120,353,513 of record CM059972.1, on the reverse strand, counting down.
TAGAGAACAGAGAAGAGAGGCGCCTACTCCCGGTGAAATCTTCTTGATGGCTTCCCCGGAAATCGCCATCGTTTGTAGCTCCGCCCCAAGCAGTTCGCCTATATTCGGCTTCAGTTTCTGCACTCCTCCGGTTCAGGCTTCTCTTCCACCCCTGTCCCGGCTTCTCTTAGCGCCCGAAGTCTCCCCAAAATTTCTTTGAGAGAAAACACCCACTGCCTCCATCCAGATCCAAGCGCACCTCCGGTGCCTATCGGACCTACAGGGGAGAGGACACATTAAAAGATAAATTTAAATGTAACAGGTGTGTGACCAGTTCAATAGGGTTGGAATGCTTGTATGACATTATCTTAAAGAATGAGTTCTAATGTGACTCACCTTGCGATTCATTATTGCCCATCAGGAGCAATATTTTAATTCGCATCAATCTTCTAGATATTGACATTAATCTTTTTCTGCATTATATTTGAAAATTTTTATTCCAAAAATATTGTTATGAATTATTCCTTTGGAAACTCTTATGAATTTTCCATTTCAATAAAATGTTATATTAGATATAAAGATTGAAAAATAGTTGAGATAGAAACTGGAATTTCTGGGGCTTAAAAAAAAAAACATAAGGGGCTGAAAAAATTTATACTCCAAGATTTTTTCACTTTTCAGTATACGTAAAGCCGTAAAAGAATACATTTAGATGGGTTGAAAAAATGGCGTTGAGTCCCTTCTTCCACAAGCGAGGTTGGTTGTTGCAGGTAAATTTTTATATAATTTCTCATGTTTTAATAATTTTGCTACTTTTTATAATAAATTAAATTCAAGCTCGAACAAATGAATATCAAATTTTAATATGATTTAAAAAATTCATATAACAAAAATTTTAAATGTGTATATCGGTGGTAAAAAGCTTGTTTTCCCTTAGTAAAATCCTCAGTTCAAGTCTGTGGACTCAGTTCGAATCTTGCGAATGAAAAAAACTCAGAAAATTGTAACGTTTGACTAAATTAACAAGTTTATAAGAACAATAACATTAATTTTTTATATGCTATTATGGTTCAATAATTTTAAATATACTTGTGTAGTTTGACTAAAATTCAATTATTACCTTAACCTTCTATAAAATAACAAATATGACTAAGGGTGGATTATTCATTATTCTATTTGGAGAAGTGTTGGTCGAGCTAAGTAATAGCTTACGTAATTCACATAAAAATTTATTAGAATTTTTTTATACACTTGTTTATTAAAGTATATTTAATATATAAACTAAGTTTTATTAATTTTAGATATGTATGGATATATATATATATTAAAGATTTTTAAAAATAGGTATATTTTGGTTATTTTTGATAGTTTAAGATGGGTAAAATACTCTTGTGTTTAAAAATTTTAAAAAATATATACACGTATCCAAAAATGATAAAACTTTGTGTATATGTTAAATATATATACATTAACAAATTTTTTGGAAAAAGTAAAAAAATAAATAAGTTTTTTTAGGTGATCTAAATAAGATATTACTTAACCTGAGCAAACAGGATTATTTTTCTTTTAAAAAATTTTATTTTATTTTATTTTAGATTGGGTTTGTTCTAAGTTTTTTATTTTTTTATTGATCTTGTTGGTTTTAATTTGGGTTCAAACTTAATTTTTAAAATAGCTTTTATATTATATTTAAAAACTATAATTTTATTATAATTCTATGTTTAAAACAAAAGTTTTCTCCACAAATAAAATTTATATGCAACTAATTAAGCTACATGTTTTTTTAGATTAAAGTTTAAACTTGCGTGTAGTTTTACTATGCCGATGAGTGGATGGATGCAGGATTGTTATATGGTGCACTTGGGTGCGCTAAGCTTTAGTGTATTGGGGTACAAAAACTCATTTTTTTTATGTTTTGGAAGTTTTGTATATAATTATTTTTTTACGATACGACTGTTAATCTAAATATATTTAACATACGTATTAAATTTTACCATTTTGATAATTTGTAGATTTTTTTGAATTTTTTAGAATCAATAGCATATCTAAAAAAAAATTTTAGATCTCCCAAAATAGTAAAACTTGATGCACATATTAAATATACTTAGGTATTAAAAATATAAATTTTTGCATCTAGGTACGCCAAAGCTTAGTACACCCAGCTGCATGGAATCAAATACTATGAATGTAGCCATGCGCCAGCGAAATACTAGATGCTTTTATATATAAACATATAATCTAGTAAATGCAACCAATTTATTTACTAAATATGATGATTAGTTCCTTTCGAGAGATGATCTTGTTAACTCAACTAAGCTAAGTAATGACTTACTCAACCACCTTAAAATTTTTATTTTTATTTTTTTACTTTTTTCTCATAAATTTAATATTGATGTTTTTAATAGATAAATTAAATTTTATCATTTTTGGATATATGTATATATTTTTTAAGATTTTTGAACACAGGTACTGTATTTAAAAATCTTTAATATATATATAGACACATATCCAAAAATAATAAAAACTTAATTTATATATTAAATATATTTTGATAAACAAATGTATGAAAAAAGTAATAAAAATTTTGAGGTATGTAAGTAAATCGTTGCCGAGGCTCCGAACTAATCGAGGCCCTCCTCTTCTTAAAATAAAATAAACCACATCTGTCCACGCACGTTGCAGCTCCTGTGCTGTTGCCACCGCATCGCTTCCGTTTCGAACAACGCCACATCACCTGGACCACGATATAATGCACCCGGGTGCACTAGCTTCGGTGCACCTGCATTAACTCTTTTTTTTTTTTTTTTGAAAATTTTTTTATACAAGTGTTAATCTAAATGTATTTAACATGTATATCAATTTTTAATATTTTTTGAGTATTTTATATATTTATTTTTTATTTTCGAAAATAGTGTCATTTTAGGTAATTTAAAATTACCTAAAATGACACTGATTTTCGAAAATAAAAAATAAATATCTAAAATACTCCAAAATATTAAAAATTAATATACATATTAAATACACTTAAATTAACACTTGTATAAAAAGTTTCAAAAAAATAAAATAATAAATTAAAATAAATTTAATGCACCCGGGTGCACACTTAGGTGCATTAAATCGCGATCCACATCACCTACCCTTGCATTCTCACCTTCCTTCGCCTCTAATCGGCGTTCACATGATCACATCTTCCTCAACGGAGCGCAATCCTATGCACCCGGGTGTACTACACATATTTTTGAAATTTTTTTTTGAAATTTTTTTTACACAATAGTTAATATGGGTTTATTTAACATATTTATCAATTTTTACTTTTTTGGAGACTTTTAGATATATTTTTTAGATTTTTAAAAATCTAAAAAAAAATATCTAAAAATCTCCAAAAATAGTAAAAATTGATACATATGTTAAATAAAACAGCTTCATGAAAAAAATTTCAAAAAAAAATAAAAAAATAGGTGTAGTACACCCGGGTGCATTGAGGCTGAATGCACCCGGGTGCATAGGATTGCGCTCCTTCCTCAACGGCATCATCTCATGGTAAATTGATTTCATGCACCTCGGGTGCATCTGACTTCAATACACCTCGGAAGATTTAACTTATTTTTTAATATTTTTCTGAAATTTTTTTATAAGATTGTTAATCTAAATTTATTTAATGTATGTATCAATTTTTAACATTTTTAGAGATTTTTAAATATTTATTTTTAATTTTTTAAAACCAGTGGCATTTTAAATTACGAAAATGCCACTTATTTTAAAAATCAAAAATAAATATTTAAAAATCTCCAAAAATAATGAAAAAAGGATACGCATGTTAAATACACTTAGACTAATAATTGTATAAAAATATTTCAAAAAAATATTTAAAAATGGATATTTTCACCCGGGTGCACCGAAGCTAAGTACACACGCGTAAAATAAAAACCCCAACTCTCTTGCACATTCAACTTAATAATTTTTATTTTTTAAAAATGGATAATTTGATTACTTTGTGAGATCTCATTTTCATGCATTTTTACCTTTTTATTATTTTAAAAATGGATAATTTCAATTACTTGTATTTTTTATTCTGATTTTAATTCAAGGCATGTTTAATTCGACTTACATAATAAGCAGCCTAACCCAAACAATAAGTTGCATTTGCTTAACCTTATGAAAAGGTCTGCACGCTCTTGTTTTTTTTTTTCCAAATAAGACATAGCACATTTGTTTCCCCTGGCTTGAATAATTTTTTTATGGATATTCATATTACATATCTCAGAGGATATTCTATTCAAACTCTTGAGACATTCCTATAATATATTTACAACAATCTACACATTCTTACAAATTTTTACTAATAATATCCTATAATCCCGCTACCAAGTAATCTTATTTTTCTTTCTTATTCCCACTAGTGGATGCTCCGATTGAAAATGGAGAGAATAATGTCACCAAATCACATGCCAAAACTGCTGCTGAAAAATGCCTACAAAATTGCTGGGGGCGAGAGTCAAAACCAAGTGCCTCCCATGAGGGAAACGACTTGGTACCACAAAGGCAAAAGCCGTCATGGCATGGCTTGAACAATAGATCTTCAGCTGAAAAGACAAAGTCTTTCATTACACCAATGTCTGCCATCAATGAGAAACAAAATAATGCTTGTTTTACTAAGGCATGTTTTATTCAACTTATAAATAAGATGCCAACCCCAAATAGTAAGTTGGATTTGATGAAGCATATCCAAGCACAACTCTCCCTCTTTTAGTAGACATTTGATATCCGGTGTGGAATTCATGGGATTAAAATTCATAGGAATATAAATATCCAAGTTCATTAGTTCATCAATTAATAACCATATTTTTACTATTTTATCCATATATTTCAATTATTTATCTTTTTCATGCACTCCAACTAATCTATTTATTCCATCTCTACCCCTACAATTCTATATCAATCACACAATCTTTAAACTATTTCATTTCTCACTTCCCACCCTATCCAAAAATTCTCATATCTTTCAAATTACCAAACATCTCTTAGAACAAACCAAAGTCGATTGTGAGATTTCTTTTATTAAAGTAAACCCAATTCTCCAATTCTAAGACTTTTAAAGAAGGTTTTGATGGAGGTGTTTTTTTTTTTCCAATATTAGTGAAAGCGAACGAAGGACAAGTTTACAAGTAATTATGTTAATCTGATATAGAAAGATCTATACCGCGCATTCTTAGGTTTACAATGAACTTTATCCTTTAAATTTTTAAAGGTAACACTTCTATGAAACCGGTTTTATAAGAGTATTTTTCAAATTCTTATACAATATATTTTTCTAATTTTGAAATGATTAATTCGGTCAGGATTAGATAATCAGATGTTGATCTGGTTGTATTGTAAATTAAAAACCATTCAATATTTTTAACTTTAGAGTACAATTTTTGTTTTGGAAATTTCGAATTATAAAAACAGAGCAGCAAACCAATACAACAAATTTCACTTGGTGTAAGTAATTTTTTGAATACATATGATACGTAGTTTGTTGCATTAGATATATTTTAACTGCGATTAATTGTTTAACTATAAATAATTACTTTCTTTTGAGTAGTGCTATTTTGTTAAATGTAATTATTTATAACCTCTAATGTAACTAAAAGTAATTTAAAGTAGACATTAGATCTGATTCAGCTAGACCTTGAAAATAGGTGATTATTATATAGAAAAATGGACATCGAAATTTGACTGTAACAAAATTTTAACTGCAATTAACATAGCTTCTGGCTGTAGTGCAATGGCAACCTACAGCCAAGACATATTTCTGTTGTCAGCTACAATCCCTAATAGTAAAATGATCTCATCCAATTGGACCGATCCAAACGCTTATTTTTTTTTGTTTTTTTGAATTTTTTTTATAAACATGTAAATCTAGTAATGTTTAATCTATAAATTAAATTTTACTATTTTTAGATATGTGTATATATTTATTTTTAATTTTTAAATATAGGAATATCTAAGTCATGTTTATCTAATTTAAAATGACTTACGTACTCCTGTATTTAAAAATCAAAAATAAATATATACATATTTTTAAAAATAGTAAAATTTAGTTTATAAATTAAACATAACTTGATTAATATATTTATAAATAAAAAATTAAAAATAGATGTATGCACGGATTGATTTTCAACTGGTGTGAGAAGATCATAACTCTCCCTAATATTCCCTACCATTAAACCATTTCGTCCATGAAGTCTACGGCGGATTCACGATCAATAGATCAACGCAACAACAATTTGTACTCAAACTATCTATCAAAATACCTGCAAATAAACTTTTTTTTCAAAAAAAAAAAAAGTCACGCAGGAAGATTGCTAGTCGAGCTTCTTCCGTTCTCGACTTCGGAAACGGTAGCGTCAGCTTGTTCTTCGTTCTCCTTGGAAATCTCCTCTAGGGACTTCCCCTTGGGCTCCGGCACCATGAACGTACAGAGAAGGCCCATCAGGTTGATGACTGCGAGAAGGATAAGAGAATTCTTCATCCCAATCCCCGCCGGATACCCATGATCCGCTTTCGCCTTGTCCTGGCTCTGCGCCGCATACAAGAACCCAAAGGCCCCCACGATGGCCCCCGCCTTCCCTGCCGCTGCCGATATCCCGTGGCACGTTGATCTCAGCCGCGAGGGGAATATCTCCGCGGGCACCACGAATGTCGTGGCGTTGGGACCGAAGTTGGAGAAGAAGAAGGTGAAGGCGTACAAGACGATGAAGCCGATCCGATTCTCCTTCTGGGTCCAATGGTTGTAGGGTATGGCGAGGGCGAACATGAAGAGGGTCATGAAGAAGAAGCCCATAAGCTGGATGCGGAAGCGGCCGATGCGGTCGATGAGGAAGACAGTGAACCAGTAGCCGGGGACGGTGCTGCAGAGAGCGATGAGGGTCTGGGCGCGAGCGATGTGGAACAACTCCTCCAGGGCGTTCATCGTCTTCGCCGGTGGAATCCAACCGACGGCGCTGAAGATGTCTTTCTGGAAGAGATTCTGGCTGTAGAAGGCGATGTCGAGCAAGAACCAGGTGGAGGTGGTACCGAGCAGGTGGATTCCGTGGCGGCGGAGGAACTCCCTGGAAAAGAGCCCAAATGTATTGCCTTGGTCTCTGGCGACCTGCTCTGCCTTCTCTTGCTCCGCCTCAATCTCCACTTGCAGCACCTTGGACATGTCGGCGGCCGCTCGCTTTGTGTTCTTGGCGACGAGAGCTGTGTAGCGGGCCGTTTCCGGCATCTTCATCCGCCAGTAGTAGGTGAGGCTGGCAGGGAGGGCGCCGAACATGAGGATGATCCGCCAGACGTAGTCGGCCTGGGGGACAACGGAGGCGGAGGCGTCGACCGAGTAAGGAGGAGCCGGATAGCGGGCCTTGAAGGCGGCGGAAACGATGATGGAGAAAATGCCGCCGGAGAGGATGCCGAAGCCCTGCATAGCGAAGACGGCGGCTATGAAGGCGCCACGGGTCTTCTTGTTGGCGTACTCGGACATGATGGTGGCAGAGAGGGGGTAGTCGCCGCCGATGCCAAAGCCTAGCCAGAACCGGAAGAAGCAGAGGGTAGCCACGACGGCCTTGGGGTGGCTACCGAAGGAGAGGCCAGAGGCGACGGAGCAGAGGACCATGAGGAGGAGGGTGATGCCGTAGACACGCTTGCGGCCGAGCTTGTCGCCGAGCCAGCCGAAGAAGAGCTGGCCAGCGAGGGTGCCGCAGAGGGCGACGCCATTGACGGCTGCGGAGACGTTGGGGGGTAGGTTGCCGGGCTTGGAGGAGCCGGGGATAGTGTAGTAGATGCGGCCGAGGAGCTTGGTGACCAGGGAGATGCAGAAGAGGTCGTAGGCGTCGGTGAAGAAGCCCATGCCGGCGATGACGATGGCCGTGAAGTGGTACCATTGCGTCTTGGCAGTGTCCAGCGCGTTCAGCACTTCCAGCTTCCCGCCCGCCATTGCTGGGTTGCTTTGTTATAGGCTAGCCAAGGCTAGGCTCTTCTGGCCAGCAGATCAGATTACAGAGGAAGGAGGAAAGAGCAAATTTTTCTGTTGCAGTGAAGGAGAAAGGAGAGAACAGCTGAGTTCTGTTGTTTAGCCACGTCTATGCCAAGGGAGGAAGATTCGCTGGTCAGTATTCCGTTTGTTTTCTCAGTCTAACCGACTCTCTTCTTTTCAAAACCGACGCTCTTCTGTTTAGACACGTCTTACAATTTGCGTTTCAGACACGCCACAGCAGGCCCCTCTCATTTTCATCATTATTTTACATTTTAATTATTTTATAAAATGAATATGATAATTTAAAATAAGGGGAACGTTAGAGTTAGCTTAATGGAGGAGAAATGGGATGAGATAAAAACTACGTTTTGTGTATTTAAAATGAAAAAAAATAATAAAATTGTATGCAAAATTAGAATAATATTTTGTGGGAATAAGAAATTTGTTGTTTGAGAATGAAAATTTTTATACCATCCTCGTCTCATTTCCACTACATTCCATCTGTTGCCTGACTAATTTTAAATTTTGATGCAGTGCATCCCACATTTATGATGAAATTAAAATCTTAGTGTTCGTTCGGTTTAAAATTATTTATTTAATAACGTATATATTATTATACAATTTATAATGCCCTTATATAATGCAGGTATATTGTAATATATACCCAATTAACACACACGGTTAGAGACCAACTAATCATATGGTCTGCAATTTCAGCGGTCGTTATAACAAGCCGACAGAACTCTTCCCATATATATTGTCTAGTGGGGGCTTCCATTTCTGAGACGCTTGTGCTTATTACTATTATCTATCCTAAACTGGCCTCACCTGCAATTCGGACTCACTGGGAATCCTATGAATTATGATATATAGGTGCACACAGATTGTAAAATTTCAGATACAACAGAATGAGATGAAGAGCAGGCCTCACAAGGCAACTCAATCATGCTAAAATAACTTCACCATTTTATTTATTTATTTATTTTATTTTTTTGACGTTTGAACCTGGACCATATTGCACAGAGGGTAGGACGTGTACCGAGTTATGCTTATGGTCGCAAAGAATCCTAATATCAGAGCAATCAAAAAGAATTAAAGACACGCACCTCTGAATTTCTGAGAGAGCTGGATCCTTTCCCTGTTTGAAGTAGACTGGTGGATGGATGCGAGGAAGTTTTTTCTGTTGTAGCGAAGGGAAGGGAGACAGCAGCAGAGGATTTAAACACGCCGTGCAAGAGGGAGGAGGAGACACGTGCCAACAGAATCTTCTTGTGAATATTCCGTTTGTTATCCGTTTGTTCTAGTAGTCAAACCACTCTCACCCGCTCATCCACTTTTTACGCTGTAATTTTAGGGAATACACAAATATACCATTATTTTAAATACGGTGACGTTTTTATGAAACTTTTTTCATTTTTAAAATCTCTACAATTGATAGAAAATTCAATCTATCTATTGTATTTAGCATCATTTATAATATTTTGAAAATCCTTTTATTTTTTAACTTTCTTTGTCCACGGGTTTCAACTATAAACGTGTAAAATCAACGTAATAAAATAGTTCAATATTAAAATATCAACTTTAAAGTAGTTTTTTTAACATCTAAATCATCTAAAATATTAATAATATGTAGATAAATAATCCTATAAAGTATTGTTATATTCTAATATATGTTTGAATGGATCTAAGCATTTTTCATTATTTACACAGAAATATATATCATTTTTGAGCAAACGTGACCTATCCACATATTGGATTAAGATGAAACTTGGTCTCTTAGCTAAATAAATTGTGTAAAATACAATGAATAGATTGGATTTTCCATCAAGGATCAACATTTTAAAAATAAAAAAATTTCATGAAATCATTTTTATGTCATGAAATTCGGTTTCATAGAAATATTCCAGTTTTAAATATATTTACTTAGTTTTAAAAATTGCTAATAAGACCAACATAATTTATCTGCAATTACAATATTTTCATGTCATTAAGATGCATTAACAACATTGCTATGACGTGGGTGTATTTGCAAATATACCCACGCTTTAACTACATTGTGATAGAGGCGTGATGGCACCATGATGGTATGAATATATTTGCAATCATGGTCTAATTATGTTGAGTTATTTGTAATTTTTGAAACCAAGTGTTTATATTTGTAATTATGATTAAACTAAGTAGGTATATTTGTAAATTAATTAAATTAAATATGGAGCCACGTTATATACATCGCAATGTATTTTAGGCAAAACTATAACATTTATTAATTTTTATATTAAGTTAAATTTTGTTTTTTCTTCATAAATATATTTTTCTAAGTGTATGTAATTTATATACCAATTTTTACTATTTTATAATGCATTTACATATTCATTTTTATTTTTAAAAATAAATTTTTTAAAATGTGAAAAATGACTTTTTTATCAAAGAAAAATGGCTTAAATTATCCTCAAATTGGTTCTTTTAAAAAATATGTAAAGTATTGCAAAATGGTGAATTTAATATATTGACTAAATATGTTTATAAAAAATATAAAAAAATAAAAAAATAAAAAATAAATGATGTATTTTAGTCTAAAATATATCGTAATGTATATAATCGAGCTCTATTAAATATGCACTCAGAGTCACCACAGTGGCTCGCTCCACTATGGTAATTCATGGACTAATTCTATTGTGCAAGGGTGAATTTAATATTATTTATATTATATGAAAATCCTACTCGTTTTTCATCATTATTTTATATTCTGATTATTGTATGGAATGAATATGATAATTTAAACAAACGATATGCACGCACAATGATTAGGTTGTGGTTGGGTGAAAATAGGCTCCATATTCATGCTGAAATTATGGGTCGGCTTGTTGATGGTTAAAAAAGAAAATATTTTTGAAAAATGTAAAAATGATGTAATAAGATAATAATAAATAGTAATAGATAAGATAGTTACGTGAAAACCGAGTAAAATACAAGAATAGAAACGAAAAATGGTTAATTAAGTAACTAAGATGTAAATTTTTTTTTAGGGAACGTTTGGGAAAATGTTTGAAAGTAGGTTAATTTCCCATCTAGACCGCTTAATTTCCTGAAATCCTACTTTCATTTTGTTTAAAATAATTTATTTTATCATAATTGTCTCTTTCTGTGCGTGGTTCCACCTATAGTTAGTATCAGTTGGGTTCCCCATTTTCCGTTTTTGGTTTAGTGACTACCGGCATGCAAACACAGAGATTCTGCCAACTTTGCACGTGTCTTTCACAAAAGGAAAGTTTCATCCCAATCAATCTCTCAGGTCCATCTATACCATTTCCTGTCTTCTTTGTTTGTTAACAACAAAAAGTTGTCAAGTTAAAACTTTTCAAACTAAAACTTTTCACTCTCCACAACTACCCTATTTTTTAATCATTTCTTCACATTTTTCTATACAACTATCTTACTTTTCAATTATTTCTACACAACTACCAACACAACAAACCTATCTATTTCAACTTTATCCTATTTATTCTTCATCATCACCCCTATCATATCACATCATTTGACAACTTTTCATCAAAAGTTTTATCCATGGAACTGAATGAGGGACATTTATGATTACATTAGAGAATATGGACGATGGACAGCTCAAAATATAGATCATGAAAGTGATTCAACGCAATCAAATCGATGCAACCCGCTAATTTTGGATTTAAAACAATATATTAATTATAATCCAATCGATCCATAGTCAATCCCAAACTCATTTCCTATGTTAAATGCACTACAATTTACAATTAAGATCGAGATCTTTGTAAATAGAATGTAAATGGAATTAATCAGGTTAAGTTATTTTTAAATGGGACTCGATTACTCCCTTACCAAATACCCGTAGTCATATATATGAACGAGCTTATCTAGTACAATACCTTAATTTATGCTCTCAAATATATTAATATTCCATATAATCATAAATTATGTCTTAGATAGTTTACATGCTGAAAAAATAACTTTAAAATTGATAACTATATCAAATTATTTTATTATATTGAATTTGTATGATTTTCAGATAGGGCTCATAAATATATCCAAATTGAACTAAAATTGACATGCTAATAAAATAAATAATTCTAAATACATATGGAGTAAATTATTATTTTATAATCATATGGGCCCATTTTGAGCCAATATACTATAACTTATGGTACAATTGACTTCTCTTGAATATATTACTACATATATAGAGGTAGAAAGAAATATTCAAGTGCAACTTTACTGTACCATAAGTACGGTGCAGTTACCTCAAAATGAGTCCTACATAATCATAAAATTATAATCTACTCTGCCTATTATATTTAGAATTATATATTCTTTTACCATACCAATTTTCATCTCGATTGGATATGTGTGTAAATCCCATTTAAAAATGGTACAAATTCAACATAATGAAGTAGTTTGATATAAATAACAATTTTAAAGTTATTTTTTCAACATGTAAACTATTTGCTATAAAATTTATATATAGATAAATAATTGTATAAAGTATCAATACATTTAAGTACATATAAAGTACATTTTGGGTCAAATGCACCTTTAATTAGGGTACATATTCACTGCACAGGAAAGGTACTACATATATATATATATATATATATATATGAAAATTGATTTGTGTATGTTACTGTACCATACAGTTCATGCACTATGAGGCTCACTTGATTAAGAATAGAAAATTTACTCCACCTATTATATTTAAAATTATTTGCTTTATTAGCACATCAATTTTCATTCAAATCGAATATGTATAATATAGGTCTCATCTTAAAGTGGTTTGATCTTTTCAGGCCAGACGCGCGGCTGAATCCGTGCGTCCGGCCCAAAAACCTATTTTTTTATTTTTTTCATTTTTTTTACGGAAATGCCATTGTGTTCAAAAATCCAAAAAAATACTTAAAATTTTCAAAAATGGTAAAATTTGATTTATAGATTTAATACACCTAGATTTACTTGCCCATGAAAAAAATTTAAAATAAAAAAAATAGATTTTTGGGTCTGACACACGGAGGCCTGAAAAGATCAAGCCTCCATTTTAAAATGATAGAAAATCAACATAATAAAATAGTTTAAAGTAAACACTAATTTTAAAATGGTATCCTCAACATCTAGCCCGATTACAGTATATTTTGTACATGAATAAATAATTGTCAAAACTATCATAATATTTTGACATGTGTGAAGAGTAACATATCTCATATCTATCCCATGTAAATCTCTCTCTGTATGTATACATCGAGACAACTTTTGCATAGCACGAACGTTTGTTAGTAAGCCAACGAATCAGCAAACCTGCCAAATGTTCACGTAAAACCGAATTTTGCGAGTCATGGTCTGAGCACAAGGTCTTCAAGAAACGTGATACCCGTGTAGAGCCAAAAGGAAAATGTGGTAGAAACAAAAACGAGTTCCTCTCCAAGAGAATAAAAGCGTCACGTGCATCCCCAGTCTAATTAAGGGACACGACTTTCTGCTTTGTGGTATATATGAACAATGATGAGTAGGCGTAAATGTTCTTGGCAGGTACGAAATGCTTTCAATATTGGAGATGCCGCAAGTTCGGTCAACTTGGTGTGCTGGATGATGTATTAAGGAAAGTATATTTGTAATCAATTCCTTTTGGTAAGTGACGCAAAACAAAGTTTGGACCGCTTGATTCATATAAATGGTTGCTTTTTAAATTTCTTTATAGTTTTTAACTTTTCGACTAATTTAAATATAAATTAATATGTATATTTATGAAATTAAAAATCTTTTTATTAAAAACTTCTACGTTTAGACATTTATTAACATCGTTTTGCAGTAAATATGATACTGTTAACTTCGAAAAATAAACATCGAAGTGGTGTTTGAGCCTATGCCTGTAATTTGTATTTTTCCGATGATTTGAAAATTAATACAAATATGCCCATAAAATTTTAAGCTATTCGCAATTGTGTCTATGGCAAATGTCATTTTCTTTTTAAAAGACCAATATGTTTTTTTGATAAATCAATACCATCCATGGTGTTTATTAATATAAATTTAATTAATATACCAAAAATCATCTTCGTCGGTTGCCTATGGGGGCCTAATAAATATAAGTTATTCGTAAGTTATTTGAAAATTAATTTCATAAGTTATTCAAAAATTAATTATAGCTTAGCAAGATATCTAATCAAGATGATTTTGGTATATTGATTCAGTTTACATGAATAAACATCATAGATGGTTTGGATTTATCCAAAAGCATACCAGTGTTTTTTAAAAAAGTAATAAGTTTAACTTTTCAAAGGCGCAGTTACAAATATTGTAAATTTCCCCACATATATTTACAATAAGTTTTAATATATAAGGTGTGTTTGAAAATTAATAAAACTCTTGAATGAAAGGTTTTTGACTTAAAAGTTTTTAAAATGGGAGAAAATAATGTAATATATTAAACATGGTGATGAGAAATTAAAAAAAAAATAAAGTTAAAATAGATAGATTAGTTGTATGAGTAAAAAATGATTGAAAATTAAGATAATTTTATAGAAAAATAAAGAAATGATTAAAAATAATTGCAGAAAGTGAAAATTTTTAATTTGAAAAGTTTTATTATTAGACAAACACATCCATAAGCATAATCGGAAATTTGTATAAAAAATTACGGGTGCAAATATCTCAATATATAATATGTACAATATTTTAAAGTTTTTATTATTTTGCATCATACTTAACTTTATTTGAATGAATATTATTAATGGTTTATATATTGAAAAAAATATATAACTCATGACTGAAAAGATTACATTAAAAGGAGCTCAAACTTTTCATATTAGTAGTATTATATCAGAGCCTAGCAATTGGCTTGGAAGTCATGAGTTCAAAAGGAGGAACCTAAAGAAGTTGAGCTAGAAAGTGGAATAAAATTATTGATCTGTGAATGGATCTATTTCAGAAAAAGAAGGTTAACAATGGGCCAATGTCCGATATTACCTATGACTAAAATACAAAAAGCTGAAGCTAATCATACAAACCTTTGTTTGGAATTACTACACATTTCTTTTATCCTTTTCACGCAGGTATAACAACTTAATTTGTTAATAATTACTTGTTTCCTCATCACTTATACTTATTTCCAATTATTTCTCTTTTTCTTTATTTCTTTTTTTAAAAAAAAAAATCTGTTAGACTGAGGTCATCCAATGCTATCTCCTAGTAAACTTCTTATATTGATGAACTTCTCCTGTTAATTAAATCTTTGCTTATCCCCCTTAAAATTGGATTTTCCATGTTACTTATTCAAAATAAATATTTAAAATTTTCAAGCTCTAATGGCATTATGGCAACAGAAGTATTACTATATAACGTAAAAATTCAGATGAACTTTATAAGCCCGGCCGCATATATCTCATATATAAACCACCTAAGCCAGTGATGCTCTTTAGCTAAAGCATCCAGAAAGTTTAAATCCTTTTGGGCATGAACAAAACCTGCATGAAATTCATTGATTGACATTTTTATCTTAAGAGTATTTATCTCATCATACACCATGTAATTATATCACAAATATCATTCAGAAACAGAGCTTTAGTTCACTTGAATATCAATTTTTGTTTAACAATTAACGTAGGTTATTGTGAAGTAGTCCCCAATTTTTCTAGGAGGCACCTCATTCTTTGGACGCATTCCGAAACTGATAATTCTCATAAACTGGGTTGTATCATTGCATTGATCGTGTATATGGGGCACTAAGGATGGTTGGGATAGAGCATTCGATAGTCTAAAACCAACCTCATTTGCACCACTCTTTGAGGAATTAATTTATCACTTGGATCATTAACCTAATTTATATTTTTTCATTGGGGTGAAATGTAGACCATTGAAGTATTTTGTGTGGCAATTGTACCAGTTGCAATCATGAGATGATGTTTTAGTGGAAAGAACAGTGACATGCATATGTGAATCCAAGTGGAGCATGATAATACTATATGCATGCATCTGCATGTGAGATATCTTACTTTAAATTCAGACCCTTGAAAATGGAGCTAGTGATTTCTATGAGCTTCCATCTTTACCTCGTTAGGGTAGGAAAGGTGGCAAGGAGTTCTCAATTTTCTTTCCACCTCATTTCAGAGAGGAAATAATATTAAAAAAAAAAAGAAAGAAAGAAAATGATTGCCAAGCTAGAAGAGTTTAACCAACTTAAGGCACTTAACCACTCCCATCCATTCTTTCTATCTAAGATTCTCTTTTAGTTGGATATTTCTAGGTTATTCTTTTTTATGATCATGGCTTCTTGATGCAGAGGGAAAGTGGAGGCACATGTCTGAATATTATAATAGTCAAAAGGAAATCAGGGGGCAACTTGTACCGCGTTTTATTTCTACTTTTAAAATATTTTTAGATCCAAATTATTCGTTATATTTAAAATTATTTTCTGGCCTCTTGATAAAAGACTTCTGTAATCTATAGTATTAAAAAAATACAATTATAAAGAATTTCATGCATTTGCACTTGTTATGAGTTATATACAAATCTTATTAGTTGTAGCTTGTGGAGTATATGGTTTTCCCTATCATACAAATATGCATGGAGAAGAACGTTGACGGATTGTTTGGATTTTTGGAAAAATAAAAAATAAAAAATAATCCAAAAGAGTCCGGATTGAGCGCGGTCCCGTACTGGGGTGTGTAACCCAACTGACAGAAACCAGTTTCATGATATAAGGGTTGAGATTAGGGGTGGGAATTCAAGCGGGTTATAGCGGGTCAAGGTTTGCCCAACACTAATCCTAATTTTTAAAAATTGAGTTTGATTCTTTTTTATATACGAGGTCAAGACAAGGTCGGTTTTGCCCTTATTTTTTTTTTAGTAGGTTCCAGGATAAACTTCATGTTGGTATCGGACCGGTTTTGGAATAACGTGTCGGGTCAAAAATACAAGTCAAATAAGATAATTTTAAGAATTTATATATCTATAAAACATAAGTATACATCTATACTAAATTTAAATATTATATGCTTCAATATTTTACTAATTATTAAAAACACATAATTAAGAAAATAAAATATTTAAAAATATAGTATAAATTTATTAAAATAAGTTAATATACAATTACACATAAGGGTCATATATGTACAAATTCTTTTTATTGATTCTTATATTGCTTTCTGAATAAATCGATTCTTCTATTATTGATAAAGTTGATTATAAAAAAGTGAGAATTTTGAAAGAAAATAATAATAATATTTAAACACAGGCTTATAATTTTTAATAAATTAATATATGCATAGCGGGTTGGACTCTTCAGGTCGAGACATGGTTGACTTAACCCGACCCTATTTTTGAATTCGGGTCAAAATTTCTGACTTATCCCTGTACCGGGTAAAAAATATATTGGTTTTACCCGGCCAAAGACAGATCGGGTCAAGCTAGGTCACGGGTCGACCCACCCCAATTACCACCGCTAGTTGAGATTTTCCAACCCACAGTTTATTTATATTATCCTTTAACTCAAGTTGAGCTTATATAGTCAATCAACTTGATTATCCAACCCATTTAAGTATTTAACACATCAAATCATATAATTAATTGGGGCCCATTTATATAAAATCTTCTTCAATTTTAATATATTTATAATTGATGAAAAATTCATTTCATTTACTGTATTTAGTATCATTTATATTACAATAAAAAATTTCTTATTTGTTCAATATTGGATATGGACGTCATCTATAAATATGTAAAATTAACATGTTAAAATAATTTAATACTAAAAACCTTTTTAAATAGTATTTTCAACATCTAAACGATATGAAATATCACTAATTTGTAAAGAAATAATTTTATAAAATATTATTATATTCTAATATATATACGAATGGATCTAAGCATTTTTACTACTTTATACATGAATATATATAAGCAAATGTGACCCATGCACATATTTAATCTAAATAAAATTTGATCTCCTAACTAAATAAATAATATTAAATGTGATCAATAGATTAAATTTTATATCAATCATCAACATCCTAAAAATGGGTGGGATTACAAGAAATCACCTCTACATAACCCAGTTACACGTAAGCGGAGCCCTCACTTGTTTACAACATAAAATAAAAGAGCTAAATTTTTTTATACATTTATTTTACAAGTTATGCAAAATTGTTGACAATGATATCGATATTCTAATTAAAACTAAATATGAAATTGATTTTTAAATAAAGAACATTAGAATATTTAATTAGATTTCAAATATTTTATCATATTGTGTTATTCAACCCATTTTAATCAACCTGTTAACAATCCTCGAGCTAAATATTGTTTAGCTAAATGAGTTAAGTTTAAATTTTTCATAAATGGGTTGGGAAATTGGATTAGGATTAAGGGGATAATCTTACCCCCGTTACATACCTAGTTTCATAAGAGCAAAACCTTACATTTTTTTTAAAAAATAAAGGTAATTAAGTAATCAGTCAAAAATGAGAAGTTACACAATGTCTGTGAAATGTGCATTCCTTCACTAGGTCCCCAACTTTGCACTTTTTGACCATAGAAGTACCCAAATTCGTGATGCTCAGCTTTAGGCAAAAAATCGTTTTGGAATTGTATTCTATTCAAAAGTCTATTTCATTAAATCCTCGTTCAAATCAGGGTGAAGCCTATCTAAATCACTGTTCTCTATTGATAAGATTCAATTTATCCATCGAATTAAAAAAATAAAATTGTTTTATTAGAGATTTATTATTGATTTTATTGGAAAAATTATTGACAAAAATAAGAAATTTTTAAAATTTATAAAAATGACAAATATGCATAAAACGTAAATACATATAATTATTAAAAATTAAAAACAAAAAATTAATATTTAGTGATACATATCCACCTATGAGAAAAATCATGACAATATTGTAAAAACAAATATTAAAGATTCTCAAATAATATTTATTATCTAGTTTTAATTGATATTTTTAATTTTTTCAAGGAAGAAGTTCAATTAGTTTTGTTTATATTCAATTTATTTCAATTATTAATTTCCCTGTCATATGACATAATTAATTATTCTCCTTCATTTTTTTCAACCTTTTCCAAATATACTTTTAATAAAATATAAGATTACTAGAAGACAAGTAAAATTAACTTGTAAAAAAAAAGTGAAAAATAAACGCTTGATCAAAAAAATAAATTTTCTTTTCTTAAAAAAATGTCATATAAAGAAGGGTTAAACTCCCGACCACGATCTTAGTCCAACGACAATGATTCTCGTTATCAGGTCCTGTGAATGAAGCTAAGCCAGCTAAGCCTATATCGAACATTCATTAAGAGTGTGACCGAAAATTTTTAAATAGAAAGAAAATGATATAATATAATAAAGTTAATGATGAGAATTAAAAAGAATAATATTAAAAGAAAAGATTAGTTACATGGGTAATAGTATAGAAATGATTAAAAAAATAATTGTATGGGAAAATATGAAGAAATAAATAAAAATAAAACAATTGTGGAAGTAGCAAATTTTAGATTGAAAAATTTTAGTTTAAAATTTTATTTTTAAGTGTAAACAAACAAACCTAAAGCAAAAAGTAACAATGTATTTCCCTGGTAGTCCTATAAAAATTATCAGGTTTCATTTTCATCTCACCGTTCCAACAAAAACCGCATTCGCACCCGCTTGAGCATCAGTAAATGCTCATCTTTTTGAGTCGATCACTGCCTTTTTAGTTCTAAGACAAGGTATGTCCGGGAATTGATAAAATTTTCGATGAAAAGTTTTGAAGAGTAAAAATTATTAAATGATGTAATATGATAGTGGTAATGATAAGGAATAAAATGATAAAGTTAAAATAGATATGTTAGTTATGTGAGTACTGGGTAGTTGTGTAAAAATAATTGAAAATTATGATAGTTATATAAGAAAATATGCACAAATGATTAAAATTGACTTTATCAGTACTATTTAGGATAAAATATATATGCATGTTTACCTGAATGCCTACACTGCTTACATAAGCGTGCAAAGTAGCGTCAGTGAAAAGTACAGAATTCGAATGCTAGCAACTACCCATTCCTGTGTATTATTTTAGAGTTTGGATCCTGTGCACATGGATGCACAAAATCTTTTTTTTTTTTATATAAAATTGTTAATCTAAGGGTGTTTAAAAAGTTATAAAATTTTCGGATAAAAAGTTTTTAACGTAAACGTTTTTAAATTAATAGAAAATAATACGATATGATATGAGTATTGATAAACTAGAAAGAGAATAAAGTTAAAACAAATAAGTTGATTGTACCAATAGTTACATAAAAAATGTTTTAAAAATAGGGTAGTTGCATGGTAAGATATAAATAAACAGTTTTTAAAACATGGTATTTATAAGGAGTGAAAAGTTTGGATTGAAAATTTTTAATTTGAGAAGTTTTTCTTAAAAACGATAATGCCCTAAGTATATTTAAAATATAAGGCAAATTTTACCATTTTAGATATGTGTGCATACTTTTTTTTATTTTGAAAAACGAGGATATTTTAATTACTTAACAATGAATAAAATACCCATCTTTTAAAAATAAAAAAGTGCAAATCTCAAAAAATAGTAAAACTTTATATGTATATTTTAAATACACTTAAATTAACAGTTTTATTAAAAAATATTCAAAAAATAAAAATAATAAATTTTTACACCCGTATGCACCAAAAGCTAAAATACACCTTGGTGCGCTTGAGCAAGCACCATTATTTTATGGGCCACATCCAAGCATCCAACCGATATTATGGACATGTCGAACGGTGATCTAAACCTGATAATATTTTAAAAATTTTCGAACTAATCTTAAATTTAGCTTTATTATATTTTGATGAATAATATTAAAGAAAAAAATTGATGTCAAAGTTTTAAAATGTTAATAGATCACCTACCCACTTCTTTAGAAGAGAATAGCCGACCACGCAATGTGTGGCCAACCACGCACCTTTCAATGGTCCAAAATTGTAATAGACCACTTTGTGCTTTCCAAATTCCAATTGCCATATCCAACAATCCACGGTCCTACCTTTAAGATTTGTAAATAAGAGAATTTCAGAAGTAGAAGACCCTTCAGACAACTTTAAGCAAACTTTCTCACGAGAGTATCAAACTTAAAGCCTTTCAAGCATGCTTGAACTTTTCTTTTTTTATTCTTATATTTATAAATGAACCCAATTACATATTTTCAATCTTTTAACTCCACTAGTTAAATTTAATAATGTTTCCAATAAAACAGCTACATAAACATTACTCTAATCATTACTCTAAAAATAAAAGATAAACTCTCTCGTTGGGACTCAAAACCCAAACTTCTCACACGAAATGTGAGACTCTTTCCCTGCTACACTAGTTACGTGTTGACAGCAAAATCAAATTCTTTATAATGCTTCGTGCAAACTTCTTATAATTAGCTTTAAAGCCTCATAATTAGCATTAAGCTCCAAGAACTTGGGTTCCAGCATAGCAAGACATATCATGCCTTTTTTCTTTTTTAAATAATGTCCACTTTTATGTAATCAAGTTATATAAAAACAGTTCTATGTAACCTCTTTAAAATTTAAATTTTTAATATTTGATAGAAAATTCTATCTATTCATTATATTTAAAATCATTCATTTAATTATAACACCAAGTTTCATCTAAGGGTGTGTTTGGTTGGAGGTAAAACTTTTGATGAAAAGTTTTTGGAGTAGAAATTGTCAAATCAATAGAAAGTGATGTAATATAATAGGAGTAATGATGAGTAGTAAAGAGAATAAAGTTAAAATAGATAGGTTAGTTGTATGGGTAGTTGTGTAGAAATGATTGAAAAGTAGGGTAGTTTGGGTAGAAAAATGTGAAAAAATAATTAAAAAATAGAGTAATTATGGAGAGTGAAAAGTTTTAGATTGAAAAGTTTTAGTTGACACTTTTTTATCCTAAACAAACACACCCTAAATCTAATATATGCTTAAGCCACATTTGCTCAAAAATAATTACATTTATGTGTAAGTTAAGGAAAATGCTTAAATACATTCATATATATATATATATATATATATATATATATATGAGAGCTGTTCCGGTGCAGTGACGCTGCACCGGAACAGCGGTACAGTGGCCCCAAAATGAGGCCCACATGATCATGAAATCATGATCTACTCCACCCATTGTATTTAGAATAATGTATTATACTACCATACCAATTTTCATCCCAATCAGATATGTATATGGGCCTCATCTGAAAATGGTACAAATTCAACGTAATAAAATAGTTTGATGTAAATAACAACTTTAAAGTATCTGATTGGGATGAAAATTTGTATGATAATAGAATACATTATTCTAAACACAATGGGTGGAGTAGATCATGATTTCATGATCATGTGGGCCCCATTTTGGGGCCACTGCACCGCTGTTCCGATGCAGTGATGCTGCACCGGAACAGCATCCTATATATATATAAGAATGTAGTAATACTTTATAAAATCATTTATTTGTGAAATAATGATATTTTAGATGGTTTAAATGTTAAAAATACTACTTAAAAATTTATATTTAACATTAAATCATATTATTATATTGATTTGACATGTTTGTAAATGAAGCTCACATATGATAATATTAGATGAATGAAAAGATTTCTATAATAATATATGTGATATTAAAAGATTAAGTGAATTTTCCATCAACCATTTAAATGTTGAAAATAAAAAAAGTTACATAGAAAGGGTATTTCATAAATACATTCCCTTTTTAATTTTTTATGTAAATATATTTTTTTAAGTGTATTCAACCCATAAACAAGTTTTACTATTCTCCAATACTTTTATATATTTATTTTTACTTTTAAAACTCATCAAACATTTGTCATTTTCGCCACATCAAAATTTTATTTTTAGAAATAAAAATAAACATATAAAAGTATAGTAAAATGGTAAAACTTAATATGTAAATTAAATACATCTAGGAAAACATGTTTATAAAAAAAATTTAAAAATTAAAAATAAAGAAAAAGGGCATTGCCAGGGCTCAACTTCAACCTACCCTATTTTTTTATGAGTATAAAATCTGAATTCTTCAAAAATTTCACGCAGCAGATATAAAACAATTTACACCCCGTTGCCGTCGTTATACAATTCTTTTTCGATGCTTGCCCGTTGAATTTTTAAAAAATTTGCCAAAAAAAATTTCCTTAGAAAACTATTTAAATTTTATGATAAAATGAAAGCTTACTATTTAAATTTTATGATAAAATGAAAGCTTGATGATGAGCTAAGTAAAAAAAAATTTGAAATCCAAATGATTAATTCACGCAACTAGAAGCTTGTAATTTATATCGTTTACACGAAAAATACGATCGAATATTTACCGATTGATGAAGATATTTTAAAACTGATCAAAACTCATCAACTTAAAATGACCAAATTGCTAATCTCAACCTAACCTGAAATTTCAGGGATACATTCGAACTGGGTTCAGAACATATAAAAAAGCTGCAGTGCAAGACACCCCTAGGTTATCACTTCCTTCACGCCTATTAATCTATTATCTGGATACCACTTCTTCCACCATCCAAACAGACTCGAAAATTATTCGCACCTTAACAAATAAACAGAAAAGATCAACGTTACAAGCTACGAATCTACGCCACCCATTTCCAAGAAAATATATTATAGCAGATGGCCGTCACAGAGAATGCTGGAGAAACTTGTAAATGACACCACGATACCACATTCAAAAACCAAAATCTCATCCTCAGAAAACCTCCACCCGTTTCAACGGCCAGTAACCCAACTCTACTACCAGTTTCATAGTTCAAAACTTTAAAAAAAAAAAAAAAAAAAAAAGTCCCAGGAAATGTACAAAAATAAAATATTACTCCTGCAAGCCTGCGGAAAATGTTCAGGTAGAGAAATGGAGGGTCACAACATCAATGATCTTGAGAGCGATCCATCAAAAGCCCACATGCCTTAGGAGGTGAGCAATGATCAAATTCAAATTCACCACCAGAGGCAGAAATATGGCAAGAGATACAAGATCTGCCACAAACACATGGAGGTACAATGTTGTTTTGTGCAAACATAGAGATTTCAAAAATCTCACCGTTTCTTCTAAAACCTGTTTTGCCTCTGCCAAAACTCTTCAATAATCATCTTAAATGAGCTCTGGTTCTTTCATGTGCAAAGTTTCAAAGTCACTTCCAACTGACTGCAATATCCAATAGAGAATGGAAGGGAGCCGCGATTCAAGCCATCAAACATCAAACAACTTTAAGACAAAATGTGTGTTGCAATACTGAGACGTTCTCAATCACCAGTCACCACCTCGAAATCCAAAGGCTCAGTGGTATTCAGATTTCTATAGATTGCAGCGAGAGCATATTATGAAATACACACAAGTAAATGGAGGGAAATGGTAGCTTACCATTCGTTTCTCAGGAAATGCTGCCTAGAGAGGGTAGCCACAGCAAATTTCTCAAAGGTCTGTAAGTGGAGCTAATCAAACCTTTTAATGTGTTTAATCATCCATAACTAATGTACATGGAAGTCACAGCCATGCAAATTAAAAAGAAAAAATTCTCATGGTTTCCTGCCTTCGAATATGCATCAGATGCTTCAACACGTGCACTGAAGAGAGGGGATTTACATCCCATGCAAAGAGTTAATGGTGAGGCATGGCCTCGTCACTTTGATATCTATTCTCATGCTTTTCCACCAAAGGACTGTAGAAGAAAGGGGGGGTCAAAAAAAAGATACATCAGACTAGATTATGAAATTTTAAACCGCTCAAAACTACTAATAACTTTAAGCAGAGAAAAAATGGATTATAACTGCATGAGTAGTTTTGAGCCAAGTAATTCTAACCACACTCAAGATTATAGATGTTCAAAGTGTTTGGCTCGTGGCTTATGAGGACAACTCAATAACTCAATCTTTTGTCCTTTTGAGCACAATTCGGTCTTTTGTATTTCAGTGTTTCTACTTCAGCTGCAGCAAAAATAGCTTGCTAGCTTTGCATCCCTCACTTGACTGTGTTAAACAACAGTCTTGGCTTTAAGGCCTGTTTGACCAAGCTTCGGTGCGTAGAGATTTCTCTACCACACAGCAGCCACCAGAAGTTCATTTGAAGGATATGTTGACGTAATGTTACAAGAGAATAATTCCTTAATGATGTCCAAACACTATCGCTTACTCTCAAAAGTGCTGACAGTGACCCTGCTGCACCGCAGGACAGGCCCTTACTCAACTTTGATCTATTTATCAGCTTTAGCTGCTTATCAGTCATTAACTAGTAAGGCCGGTCAAATCAAATAAGCCTTAAGTTAGTCGATCATTAATACGAGGCTTCAATGTGAAGCATGCCCTCTGAGTAGCACTACCTCACCTTTAATACTAATTTCCAGCTCATCATACTTATTGGTGAACCGAAAAAACAGCAAATGATGCATGCACATCAATTAGTCTGCAAAAACATGGACTTAAGGCAAGGAAAAACAAAAGAAAAAAGGGATGACTCAGAGCATAGAGCTCCCACACATTACAAGTTCCAAGGGGGTCATCTATGTGCACAGACTTATCCTTATTTTTTACGAGGAGGCCGTTTCCCATGGCTCTAACCGATGAACATCAATCACAAAGGCAGAAAACCTGACAATTGCATCAGGGCCCACCATCAATGATAAACAAAATAATTCTCGTGTTAATTCAAGGCATGTTTAATTCAACTTATAAATAAGCCACCGAACCCAAACAATGAGTTGCATTTACTTAACCTTATAAAAAGGTCTATAAGCTCATTTTTTGCAAATAAGACATAGCACATTTTTTTCCCATGACCTGAACCAATGACCTTCAGTTGCAAAGACAAAAAGCCTTTCATTGCACCAAGCCATGCTATCAATGATAAACAAAATAATGCTTATTTTAAACCAACATGTCTTATTCGACTTATGAATAAGACACCCCAAACAATGAGTTGCATTTGATGAAGCATATAAGAAGGTTTTTAAGCATTTTTTGCAAACAAGCACATCTCTCTATTGAAAACATAACTCCATTTGATAGCTTCTAAAATATCCATCCCTTAAAAAGTGTCAGAGTATAAGATTTAACAATTTTAACATTTTATATCTATTTATAAAATGTAAAGCATTCAATAAAATTATTTTGGTATTTTATCCAAATATTTGGTTGAGTATCTTAAATAATGCTTGGGTAGTTAATTTAACACCTATGAGGAAAATTCAATCCTTTGTCCATTATTCAATACTTCAGCCTCGGCTGCATCAAACACACCTTAATAGTTCCAAGTCATCTAATATAGCTATATAAAACAATTCTCCGCTTATTTAAATCTATTTGATTATCAACCATCAGTTGAGTCAAACAAGACATCAGAACACCCTAACGCTTCGAGGAGCGTCTCCTATATATCTTCAAGATCCCACATCAGTCCTGAAAGTAAGAATGGCCACTTTGTTGCAGGAGGTCATGGGTATGAGCCATGAGAAACAACCTCCTTGCAAAATAACAGTAAGGCTACGTACATGGATGCCTCTCCCTACATCATGAAATGTTTGGGAAGCTCCACACATTGGGTAGGCCCTTTTTGCATCAAGGGAAAGGGGAAGTTCTGAGCTTATAAGCAAGTTGGAAACTTCAACCAAAGAGGTTGATCATTTGGGTTGAAGCCTAATCCTGTGACATTTCCAGTATTAGAGAAAACTCAATTCTTCGAATGATGTCACAACAATCACCAAACAAGTGAGTCATGCCAACCACTCCACCAAGGGGATGAAGGGGGATATGCCAAGCACTCTAGGGAGAGTACCACAAGGTTAGCCTAACCACAACCCTACACCAAGGGCATTGTAAGTTCGAATAGGAGAGAATATCATCCCACACCGGATGAGAGGCAGGAGTTTATAAGCAAAGTAGGAAGTTCACCTGAATAGAACATATCAATCTTTTAGGCTGAAGCGTACGATTAAGGCAACATTCTACATGTCACAAAGAAATTTTGTGGGAAAAAAATTGCTAATGGATAGGATACGAATATTTATTTGCATTTCAAAATTATCGCTCAAGAAGGAAAGCATTGACACAATGATAAGAATTGTCGTTGTGTGATTTGGACATCATAGGTTCAACTGGTAGGAACAGATTCTTGCTTCGAAAGGTATGGCTGTGTACTGTAAACCAAAAAGTGGTCAAACCCTTCCGCATACTTTGCACATAGTGGGAGCTTAATGCACCAGATTGCCCCTTTTATTTCAAAGTGGTAACTCATTTAAGGCTCATAATTGAAAAGGAATCTAGTCTCTCTTACACGTAACAGATCTATAATTTGCAGATACAACTATTCAAAAGTTCACGATGTCTTAGAAATCACAGAAAGAACCATCTCTTTTAGAGCATTTCCATGTTTTTAAGGAGACTAAAGAACTACTCCAAAAGCTACAAAATCTCATTGAATACATTAAGAGTCTGTTTGGATAGATGTAAAACAAAAGTGAGGAAATTGTGGGAAAATTTTTGAAAACGCAAAAAAGTGGTATAATGATAACGGCAAGGAATAAAGAGTGATATGATATGATATGATATGATATGATAAGGGCAATAATTAGGAATAAAAAAATAAAGATAAAATAATCTAATATTATGGAAATATGTGAAAATGACAGGAATGTAAAGGTAATAATAAAAAAGTAGAGTAGTTAAGAAGTTAAGATATTAAATTATATCAAAAGGTGTGTAAGAAGGATTGGGAAAGTTTTTTTTTTTTTTTCCCAAAACCTCTATTGAAACAGATCCTAAATCTATTAACCATTGGAGAAACAAGATACCACAGAATGTGCAACCTAAGATTACATGCATGGCCACCCAGCAAATGGGGAATTTGTACAAGGTGACTACAGATGTGTTTGGTTGGGCAAAAAAAACATATCAACCCAAAGGTTTCAATCAAAAAATTGTCACTCTCTACAATTACCCTATTTTTGAATTATTTTTTCACATTTTCCAAAACAAACTACCCTGCTTTTCAATCATTCTCACACAACTACCCATACAGCTAACCTATCTACTTTAACTTTATTCTCCTTACATCTCATCATTACCCTTATCATATTACATCATTTTCTTTCAATTCAACAACTTTTACCCCCAAAACTTTTCATCGAAAAATTTTACCTCCAACCAAACACACCCTAAAAGTTTGAAAGATACTTCCAAAAACAAAGAGTGCAACTATCAGAATAAGTTAACTGTGTATCCCACCTAATGGGAATACTGGCCTAATTTTCAGGCCATGATTCCAGATACTCATGATGGAATTTTTGGATAGTAGATCCCAAGCTGACAATTGCCCAAGAATGGAAGTTAAGCTTCAGTTTGGAATGCTAGATGCATCTGCACGTTTGCAATCCCAAATTCCAAAATACCATCAACATATGAGACAAAAGGCCAAGAATTTATGCATAAGATTCAAGAATTGCAATTAAGAAGGATTGTTGAATGGGAGAACAACAAATGAATATTCCACGGTCATTTATTAGTTTGCTATATCATTTCTTCCAGAGACAGAAACCAATCATACCTTGAATCCAGAAGGCGTTCCAGGTTTAGCAGTCGTTGTACTGCCAAAGGTGAACTTTTTCTTTTCTGCCGGCTTTAACATTTGGAATGAACACATTAGAGTTTCATCTACACTCATCATGGCACCAGCATTATCAAATTCCCCACAGTAATTGGGTGCTGAGAATATTGTTACAAGTTGTCTGTCAGCAAAGAACTCATAACCATCCTCCACGACCTGCAGTACAGAAGGTAGAAGTTACAAATTCAATCCAATACATCACTTTGATGAGAGAAAATACTACGGATCTAGAACAAGGAATGAATTGTTCTGATGTGAAGAATTATGGCACATAAGCATCCATCTTTCAATAATCATAACTGTTATGCAACCAGCCCGAGCACGTTCAAGGCATTTCAAAAGCTTGGACAATCCTAACACCATTTTATGTCACCCCTTTCCATGATCATGATCAGCCATTGCATCTCCTTGGTCTATCAATCTAGTATCCATTCATTGGGGGCACGGTTTTGGGCCCTCACGAGAGGAG
The DNA here is from genome assembly GCA_030490835.1 of Annona cherimola. Classification (NCBI taxonomy): domain Eukaryota; kingdom Viridiplantae; phylum Streptophyta; class Magnoliopsida; order Magnoliales; family Annonaceae; genus Annona; species Annona cherimola. Next base: position 120,324,412 of record CM059972.1, on the reverse strand, counting down.
TTTTAAAGAATTCCCATCAGAAGAAGACACCAAATGACAATACTTGACAATGGTCATTCAAAAGCAGGTGCAAATTATGAATCCTGCCTACTAGTGTGCCATAGATTTGTTGTTGCAATCCTCACATTCTCTAAAAAATTTCATCAAAATGGTAATTTATGACCTGATGAGCACGGCAGATGAGATCAAGATCATGCTTCACAAGAAACTCCGAAACCTTATCAGGACCAAAGGTGTAAGAAACACCCCGATCATTCATCCCCCATCCTTGAATATCTTTACTAGGATCAGACCATAGAAGATCACAAAGCAATCCAGTGTCTGGAACATCAGTTGGGCGTGTTAGGCTGCGAATCTGATCCAAATTGTGCAAATCAGGAGACAGACCCCCATGCATGCAAAGAATCTTTTCATCGATGAGAGCAGCAACAGGTAAGCAGTTAAAACAATCTGTGAAAATCTTCCACAGCCTTACATTGAATCTCCTCTTGCATTCATCATAAAATCCATATATACGGTTTATTGAAGCACATTCATGATTACCCCTCAAAAGAAAGAAGTTTTCCGGATATTTTATCTTATACGCAAGGAGAAGGCATATTGTCTCTAGGCTTTGCTTGCCTCGATCCACATAATCTCCTAGGAACAAGTAGTTCGCTGCAGGTGGCAACCCACCATATTCAAAAAGCCTTAGAAGGTCAGAGTACTGACCATGAATATCACCTGAGTATCAAAATGGAAGCAACATGTAAGGGATAAGGGATAAAGCAACTTTTCACCATGTTGCAACAAAAAACTGACAAGCATCAGTTCTATCGTTCAGCAATGAATATGACTAAAATACATGGTGGACTGTGCAATAAGGTTCAAGCATCATAATAAAGCAAAAGATGGATCTCATTGAATGTTAGAAAGTTAAATCCAGGTACAACCATGGTCAGAACATCAGTATCGTGGGAAAAATAAATTCCTCAGGTTTGATATATATCAATATCAAAAGGGATAAACCAAATGAATCTGGCAATGATATTGATGCAAGGGATGTGATAAAACTTGGCAAAGACAATGTAGCGTCTGACTATAAATGCCCCCTAATTCTCAGGACCTTGAACTAAAGGGAAAGCTCCCATCTCAAGTAGTGGACAGTGGAAAGAAGGTTTGTGGGATTGTGGGAAATGGTGGGAAATAGAAAAGAGAATATTTTGATAAATGTGTGATTGATAGGAAATGATAAGGGTGTAGTTAGAATAAATAGGTTTGTTGTATATAGTTGGTAGGGAAAATGATTGGAATGTAGGGGTAAAAGTGGGAAAAATAGTGTGATTGATGGCGCAATAATTGACCTTGGGAAACCAAATCCCATGGGAAAACTATGGTTCCCACACTCAAATGTTACCAAACGTCCCCTTAGCTCAGACAGCAACAAGCTTTTCTCTCAAGGAAGCTAGCAGAGGATAAGAAAGAAGAAAAACATATTAGTGCACACAAAATGTGCGTTCTGTTGTCATTGTGAGGTCTTTACTGATTGAACATACCTATTTATGTCCCATAGCTCCATTTTTCAAGAGGTGATGCTTAAATGAAAGTCAGTTGTACACGACTTCCAGGCAATTGCAGCCATAACAGCTGTCACTCATTTAACCAGAAATAATTCGCCGCCTTTGGAGTCGGCTCAGACAGTCATCGGAATGTGCCAATCCTAATTCTAAACTGCAGATAAAATTCGTCCAATTCTTGTCACATCCTCAGTGGCATGTGGGAGTATAAAATGCAAATTTCTAATATCTAGCACAATTACTGTCAACTACCAAATTAAATCACTCCCGATAAGAAAGTATGCCGCATGGATTTGGACTCGAACATCAACCCCTAGGTTCTGAATAGTAGAAGACATCACGAAATAATTCCCCTTCTGTAAAATTGACTTCTCCAAATGGGGCTTGTAGAATTGACAAGCATGCACCAGCACAAACAACTGATGAGATGCATAGGCAACAGTACAAATATGGAACCGCAGAAGCACTCCCCAAAAAGCAGGCTGATGAAGATTTTCTAGAGAAACGAAATTCGAGTAATTGAAAAGATGGCAATAGTTGAAACGGAGAGAATAAGAGATTTTGATGAGAAGAAAATACCGCAGATTTTGATGGGGGCTTCGAGCTCGAGGAGGTTGGGTTGCTGCATGAAAATGTCCCTGGAGACGATACAGAGCTGCTTGATCTCCGACTCCGAGAGCTGCACCTGCTTACCTGGCCTGCTTCCCCGCACTTCCAGCAGCCGGCTTATTATGTCGTCCAGCACAGCGGGATCCATGCCCCTCCTCCCTCACTCTCTCTCGTATGCGAAGTTAGTTAGGGAGAAGAGAGGAGACGATCTTCCTTCTTCTCCTTCTTCCTACTTGTTTCTTCTTCTGCTGCTAGCTATGCTGCGGGGGATGATTTGGGGGGTTTGGAATTGGGTTTTACAGGATTGGAAGTTGGAATTGGGGAGAGCTTTCGAAACATTCCGCTTTCTCTTTCTGCTCTTGACGATGCAGATTTAAAGAAAGAAAAAGGGAGAATAAGAGAAAGCAGATTCTTTTTCCAGGAGAAAGAGAAGTTTGAGGGGTTTGTATGTGTGACCTAAGAAGCAAGAAGGGGTGGAGAGAGGAGGAATGGAAAGTGGGGCGTGCGCACTAGGGGTGTAAATAGGGTTGGGTTCAACCCGAGCCCGCATCAACCCGAACCGATTTATACCATGGTTGGGTTGAGGTTTTGGAAATTTGGTTTTTAAAAAATGGGTTCAACCCGACCCGATTTTTAAAATAGGTTCAACCCGGCCCGATTTTAAAAAATGGGTTGGGTTGGGTTGGGTTAGGGGTCGGTCGACCCGACCCGACCCGATTTCATAAGATATGTATTTACATATATTTATTAGAGTGTATTTCATTCATATTGCTTAGATATTTAAATAAAATTGTGTTGAGTTTGGAAATTTGTTTGACTATTTGGTTGTCAAATGTTATTTGAATTTATTTGGTTTGGAAATATATTTGGTTAATTAGTTGTGAAATTGTGTTTGGATTATTTGGTTATATTGCATCATAAATAGGTTGTTTAGATATTTGCTCGCATTGGTGATTTAGAATAACATAACAGGTCAACTGAGAACTTAAGATGTTTGTAGCTTTGATTAGAAGCCAACTAAGAAGGTAAGTAATACTATAATATTCATTTTTCTATTTTGCATAATTTACTGTAATAATTTTACTTGGCTTTCACTTTTTGACTTGCAGAAGACATCGATTGCTCAAAAATACAAAAACAAAAAAACGAATCAATTACTAAACTTATCCTCCACTTTTGAGCTATGTAGAACTTTTATTAGTACTTATTGTTTTTATAATTATAATTATTTTTATTATTTTAGAAATTCAGGTGAACAAAACTTTAACTAGCATTGATAACATGTGTAATCTATTAGCCCGATTTCTAACCCGAACCGAACCGATTTGAGGTGGGTTGAAATAGGGTTGGGTTAAGATGTGAAAAGTAGGGTTGAAAGTAGGGTTGGGTTGTGATTTTACAAGGTGGGTTAGGGTTGTATTTGTGCCAACCCGAGTCAACCCGACCCGATTTACACCCCTAGTGCGCACTGGGCAGACGGCGTCGTGCTGCTTGCTGTTGCGTGCGCTTTGGTGGGATTTGAATGGCAGGGATAAAAATGGAAAAGCCTAGGCTCTTAGAGGAATTTTCCATTATTATTTTTTATATATGAAGGTAGGATGAGTATAGAGTGTGGCTGGGATCTAATTTTTATTTGAAAAAACATTATTTCGCTTTAAAAAGTTAATCATATAATTTTTTATTGCTCGAATAACTTTTTTTCAATTGATGTGTATTACTTCATTTCAATTGGTATTATAATTGAGTTCTAAGATATTTTTACAATTTTTCAACTAATATTTTACAACCATTTAACCAATAATATAATTTTTCATAACAATAATCCCTACATACCTACCTAGAACAAACGCCGCTACTAGAGTCACCTTCATACGCGGATGATAGATTTTAAACCAGAGACGGCGAAATAATGGGGCAAGTCTCTAACTACTGAGGTAACACCTCGGCAAATAACTTTTAAATTCATATGTAATTTTTTTATTTTACGTATGCAATGATATTTTACATTCTAAAAATATTTTATGTCATTTTGTATAAATATCCTATTTTAATTTCAAATATCTATACGTTTATTCCCTATGTTCATAATAAAACGCAGCTAGAGTATGGTGATGATTGCTCTAAAGGAGATAACTTGCCATCAGACACATATTAGAACAGTGTATATGTTGTTTTTATATAGCATTATGAAATATTGAGCAACAGATTAAGAGTGCGTTTGGGAATTGAAAAAATTTTTGGATGAACAATATTTGGTATAAAAGTTATTAAATTGATAAAAAATTATGTGATATGATGGGAGTAACGAATAAAGTTAAAATAGATAGGTTAGTTGCACAGGTAATTATGTAAAAATGATTGAAAGTATAGGAAAATGTAAATAAATAAGTAAAAATATGATAGTTATGTAAAGTAAAATGTTTTAGATTGAAAAGTTTGATATGAAAAATTTTACTTATTGTCAAACACCTCGCGTCACCTTATTTTTAATGACTTTTATACAAAAAACTTTTAATTCAAAAGTTTTATTACTTCATTTGCGTTGATTAAAAATGACAAGTTAAAATTTTTCAATTTAAATTTTTTTATTCTCCGTAATTACCGTAGTTTTAATCATTTCTTTACATTTTATATATGATTGATATACTTTTAAATCATTCACAAAAAACTACCTAGCAACTAGCAACCAACTAATATATTTTAACTTTATCATATTTACTCATCATCATTACTCTTGCTATATCACGTCATTTTTTCCAATTTAGAAACTTTTATATAAAAAAAAAATTTCATACAAAATTTTTATCATTTTTCAAATAGACCTTATAAGGCGTAATTATTTGTAACAAAAACTTTTCAAACTAAAAAAATTTTCATCTAATATGGTGTTTGAGAATTGTCCCATGTGGGGTTAGGTGGCGTCATGGCAAGGACACAACTACCGAGGCTATTTATTTATTAATTAATAACTATATTTTCACTTTTATTTTATATATTTTAATCATTTTTCATATTCACTATCCTTCAATAAACCCCTATCATTTGATATAAAATTATCAACCATACCATTTTCAAAATATTACATTATTTATTTCCCATATCATCCAATAATCCCCACAAAATACACTGTACCAATAGCACCTTAAAAATTTTTACTCCTCATAACCACCATATTTTAAATTTATTTGATCACATCTTCATAGACAATTATCGTATTTTTTAATCATTTTTATACTACTACTTATACAACTAATTTATCTATTTTAACTTTATTATATTTACACTTCATCATTACCTTCGTGATATCATATTATTTTATATAATTTTAACAACTTTTACACTAAAAGTTTTATTATTTTCCAAACATATCCATACTTTTTTACATTTATAGTATAACTTTTTTCGTGATTAAATTTTTATCCTGTTCCTCGGTGCAATTAGGCTTTTTTTTTTTAATCATTCCGAAAGTAGGTTCCATGGGCGGCCACTGCGACTGACACGAATCCGATGACAACGAATGCGGACGCTCGATCCTTAGCTAGTTAGGGTCAGGTCAGAGCATCTAACGCAAATTAGAGCAACTGTCGAAAGTGGGCCCCGTAGTTTCAACCAAATTGGTCTCACGTGACGTGTAGGGGTGTAACTCGGGTCGGGTTTATGCCGGGTTGGAGTGAACCCAAACCCTAAGCCAACCGGGTTGGAGTAAACCCAAACCCTAAGAATTTAATCCGGGTTCGCATTGGTTTTGGTTTAGTTTCGGGTTAGAATTCGGGTTACCAAAAAACTGTTTTTTTTTCCAAATTTAGTTATAATTTAAAAGAAAATTATTGAAATATACATACCTGTGTTTATGAGGTCAAGCCTCACGCTAAATTCTGCAACATCTTTTCAAAGAATTCTACAACATCATGCTGAATTCTGCAATATTCTTTGAATGAACTCTGCAAGCAATTTTTCAACACCCTATAGACACAAATAAATCGCAAATTAGTTAGTTTTATGACTAGTCGGTCATTTCTATTTAATAGCTAATGGAAATGACTCAAGTTTAGCAAATAGAAAATGAACATATCATACAAACTATTGTAGTTGAAACTAAACATTATCATACAAATTGCTAAAATAGAAATTGACCACTTGTCATACCAATAAACTTAAAATATGAATCAAATTTATACTACAATCTAAAATTCAAACTAACAGATTTCTCATACTATCAGAAAGTATGATATAAAATAGATTTATCATGCCAACTTAAATTCAAACATAATTCACATAACAGTTATTCAAAGCAACTAAATTTAAATACACTAAGTATAATGGTTCAACATTCCAATCTATTGATACACTGACCACCTATATATTAATATTACAAAAAAACATGTATAATTTATGAAAAAATTATATAAATTACATCGGGTTTGGACCGGGTCGGCTTTTGGTATCGGGTTGGTGTAAACATAGGTTTGGTTTCGGGTTTCTACGGGTCAGGTTGAAACCGGGTCTATTTTGGAAAAATTCTAAAAAAGAAAATTCATTTTTGGTTTTGGTACCGGGTCGGGTCGGGTCGGGCGGGTTCGGACCGACCCGGGTACCAAGTTGCACCCCTAGTGACGTGATATGCCGATGCCACCGTACGCAGTTGGTTAGGCACAGCCCCAGTCAATTTTGATAAAATGGATCGTTAATAAATAAATGGGTAATGATCAGGTGAAACCAGTTGCATGGAGCTGATTGTTTTTTTATCTTTAAAAAAAATAATAAGGGCACGTTTGATAATCTAAAAAAGTTTCCAACGTAAGGAATAGTTGTTTTCATACAAATTTTTTAAAGTAAAATTTTTTTATCTAAAACTTTTTACTTTTCCTAACATTATATTTTAAATTCTTTTTCATTTTTCTTATACAACTATCATAATTTTTAAGCATTTATACACAAATACCAATACAATTAATATATTTATTTTAAATTTTTTTTTTTTTTCATCATCGTTTTCTCTACCGTATCACATCATTTTCTCTCATTTCAAAAACTTTTTATTAAAAGTTTTAGTACTCCCCAAACACACCCTTAAAACTTTTCAATCTCAATAACTATTATATTATTCAATTATTCATTCACACCTTCATATACGACTACTTTACAATCACTTATACGCAATTACTCATACGACTCGTCTATCTTTTTTAACTTTATTTTCTTTGATCATTATCAATACTCATACCATATTATATTTTTTTATTTAAAAAATTTGTACAACAAACATTTCTCATCATAATGTTTTATCACTCCTTAAGCACATCTTAAGGGGCAATTTGGATATAGCAAAAAGTAAACGACATTTTTTTCCTACTGGATGCAATGTTGTATGATAAATGTGTTGTGGCTAGTGTCGTAATCGTGTCGCACACCCCTGCTCAAAAGCTTGCACACACCTCCCTTGCTTATAAAAAGTTTTGCACTCAGTGAAAAAGTTTTCAACTTAGGGTGTGTTTGTTTAGGGAAAAAAAGTGTCAACTAAAATTTTCAATCTAAAACTTTTCACTCTCCATAATTATTTTATTTTTTAATTATTTTTCACATTTTTCTATACAAACTACCCTACTTTTCAATCATTTCTACGCAACTACTCATACAACTAACCTATCTATTTTAACTTTATTCTCTTTATTCATCATCATTACTCTTATTATATCACATCACTTTCTATTGATTTGATAACTTTTGATTTGATAACTTCTACTCCAAAAACTTTTCATCAAAAGTTTTACCTCCAACCAAACACATCCTTAACTAAACAATCCCTAACTTCAAAGTTACAAACTAATTATATGTTCATTTTATTTATCCATAATTTAAAAAAATAATTTTCCATTCAAACTGAAATTCAAGGATACATTGAATTTAATTAAAAGATTATTTATTGACATATGGTCATTACCATGTAAAATAAAAGCTACTGAAACACCCAATTAGAGTCAAAGCTCCTGTGCAAAAAGAAGACAATAAGCTCGATAACTCGCATTTTATGAGCATTATACAGTTTTTAAGCATTTTTAGCATAAATTAGGCATTTTTAGTTCATTTAGTTAGTTCATTCATTTTTTATAGGAAGGACAGGCAAATTACAGGCATGCGGATGAGTCGAATGCAGAACAAAGTTAAGTGAAGGAGTATGGGGTTGGCGCCCAGGCGCCGACCAATGGGGCCCAGGCGCCACCTTATAAGTCTTTGCCAGAATCTCCAACACCTCATAAGATAGGAAGGCTTCCAGAGAGTTGGTGCCTAGGCGCAATGACATGATCATACAGGTGTTCCAGGAGAGTTTTAAAGTTGCAAATCATCCAAAGAGTTGGCGCCTAGGCTCCGAGGCATGAACTCCCAGGGCATTCAGAAAATTTTCCAAATTACCCAGCACACAGAGGATTGGCGCCTAGGCGCCAGTATGCATCCGTACGCACTGATTTCTGCACGTGTGTTGTGCAAACCAACTAGTTTGAATAAAAACCCAGGGGGTTGTGCCCGGGAGGGAGAGCCCTGACGAAATAGACTAGGGGTGCAACTTGGGTCGGGTACTCACGGGTCGACCCGATAGGTACCCTAAATATGGTCGGTTCAGTTCCGGATAAAAAAATACCGGGGGGGAATTTGGATAGGATCGATTCCGGGTAACGGGTACCCGCAACCGAACCAAATTTTATATATTATTATTATAATAAATATAAATATGTATTATAATGTTATTCACTTTAACAACTCACAGCTGCCGCCCGTCGCCTCTCGAGTCTGCCTGTCCCTTGACGCACGCATAGTTGCAGGCTTGCTTGAATGGGTTGAAAACTTGAAGGGGAAAAACATTTTTCAAAAAACCCCAAAAAATCGTTCACCCCCGAGACGTCGAGACCCATCCCGTTACGCAGCTTACGCTGATGCATCCCTCTCTCCAGGCGTCGTAGTTGGAGAAGAACGACCAGAGATCTATCCCTATGAAGTCGAAAAACACCCGATGATATAGCCCCCCTCTTTCTTTGACTTCGATCTCCCGCATCAACTACTGGCAACTTCGCCATTTTTGAGCCGGAGAAGAACGACGGCCATTATTGTGTGTTGTAGCCTCCCGTCACCAGGCTCTATGAGCCCTTCCGGCCTTCTTCCTCAGTTCCCCTTGCTGCCTCACATGCTTCTCGGTTGCTGACAGAGTTACAGCTCACTCAGTCATCTGCTCCCGTCCAGCATCTGCTCTTGCTCCGGTGCTCCTGTCCAGGCTCCAGCATCTGCTCCCGTCTAGGCTCGGTTGCTCTACCCGTCCAGATCTGTTGTCCTTTTTTATGACTTTTTAAAGATTTACTTTTCAAAGATTTGTCTTAGTTAGTGATAATTCTCGATGAGGGTACAGGGTGTCAATGATTCTAATGTTGTTAGTTTTGACTATACTGGCTCATTTTGTTGTAGATCAAAATTCTATGTGAGGATTTACGTGTTTTGGGGAAGCAGGACTTCAAGCACCTTCTTAAGTAAGTACCTTTTTTCCTTGTCAACTTCCGGGACATCTATCTCTGTTCCTTTTTTGCACACATTTTGTCATCATGTTTTTCCAAATACCGGGATGACTTGTTGAGAATATCACATCTGTAAACCATCTAAGTTTTTATATTTTGCATGTACCCTTAAATGTTAATAGTCATCAGTTGTAGTGTGTGCTACTGTATTTACCCTGAATGCTAATAGCAACCTGGCCGTGGAGTGTTCCAACCTGTGCAATTTTTGGGTGTGTTTGAGAATTGATAAAACTTTTGATAAAAAGTTGTAGAGAGTAGAAGTTGTCAAATAATGTGATATGATAGGGGTAATGATGAGGAATAAATAAGATAAAGTTGAAATAGATAGGTTAGTTGTGTTGGTAGTTGTGTATAAATGATTGAAAAGTAGGGTAATTGTATACAAAAATGTGAAGAAATAATTAAAAAAATAGTGTAGTTGTGGAGAGTAAAAAGTTTTAGATTGAAAAGTTTTAACTGGACAACTTTTACTTATTACCAAACACACCCTTTATGTTAATAATGAATTCCCCAAAGGATGGAATTTCTGGTATATGTTAATTGCTTGGTGTGGCTTGATATCTGGACAGTTCTGTGCATTTGTTTGGCAACATGTATTCTTGCTCATGATTTTTAACCATTTGCAATGGCTAACTGATTTATTGTTAAAAGTTTCATGCAGCCGTTAATTGTTTTATGAATTTCTTGCAAAGGTTTGGAACAGATTCGGTAAATTGTTTATACTTGGTTATGATATTCAAATATCCAAACTTGTAAACAAATTTTGGCAGCATGCTCAAAGAATTTTTAATGAAACCAATTTGGAACCGAAACTGACCCGGTCTTAAAAAAATAGGATAGGGTATGCCTCGAACCGATCCGGCATAAAATAGGGTAGGGCAGGAGCTTTTTAAAATAGGATAAAGGTAGGGTCGACCCCTACCCGGACCTTTCCGACCCAAGTTGCACCCCTAGCATAGACACCCAGAGAAGGAAAAGAACTCGTTTTGAAGTGCGGATTGGAGAGAAGATTCAACCCCGTTTGTGGAAACTGCCAGAAACCTAGTTTTCTCTTCATCATTTTATTTTTCTTTCTCTATTTTTTTCTGGATACTTTTATAATGGATGTAAATGATTTTTATATCATATTTGTAAACTAAACTTCATTTAGATGGATAGTTAGAATGAATTAATGTCTAACTATATTGTATTGATTCTTCAAATTTCAGAAATGAATATTTGATTTTCATATGACTGTATGTTGTGATTTAACCTTGCATATGTGGTTTAATATTTTTTACAAGATTAGCTACATTGTAAGATGATTTAATTGCATGATTAATCATTGAAAAATGAAAAGTTCTGCTAGATCCATGTGTAGGACATATGTTTCCTCTTTGATAAGGGGAGTTGTTTAATAGATAGGAATATACCGTTAAACCCTATGTAGTTAATAAACAAGTTATGAACTTATCAATTCTACTTTATTTAATGGTATGAGAACATAACAATTGAATAGGGTGTAATTAGTTTTACATACGTTGGAAGACATATATAAAGATTATTGAACTTGGACTAGTAAATCCTGCAAAATCTAATGAAAGGGCACCAATGCAATATAGTTTAGATTCAAAGATTCCGAACTATCCATCTGTCATCCCCAATTAGTAAACTCGTTTTTAGTATTCCAGTTGTTCCGCGAACTCTTTTCTATTTTCTTTTTGCGTTTGATAGTTTTAATTTTAAGTTCAAAACTCAGAATTTTCTACTCGTCGAAAGTAATTAAACTGATTAATAATCTCAGTTAAATTAATTTCTCGTGGGAACGATACTCTATTCACTCTTTATTACTTGATTCGACACGTATACTTGCGTTAGAAGCGAGCAATTTAATAGACATATACGCAGCTCGTCAAAACTCCCTATCTATTCCTAAATATACCAAGCTTTCACTTAACAACTGACCCTAACACTATGAAGAATTTTTTTTAACATCACCACACCCGAAGGTTCGAAAAACCATCTGGTGGTAGTGCGCCACTAAACATTACCACTAAAGCACCCCTTTGGTGGGACCTTAAAATTATTTGTGGGCATGTATTATTTTAGCTAGAAAAGAGAATAAATGAACAGGTAATAATCTATGCAATATGACACAAAAAATTATTTTGATAATAACAAATTAAATAATCAAGTAAAATGATGTAAAAAAAAAGGTAAAGATGCTATTGAGTCTTAACCCAATTTGTGAAGGTTTACAATAGATCTTAATTTTAAACTTTAAGGCAATGATCCTAAGCTGATAATAACGACCATATGGCAATGCATCCGTAGGAGAGAAAATCAACACCCGCAAGATAGAAGACCAATGTCTGTCAAACAAGATAAACAAATCTCCTTTAGCGGGAATAAAAGCCCGGACGGCCTGGATACAAAGCAGAACTGACCAATTACGCTATGCTCGTGCTTGCCCACATAACGTTTTGATACACGTTGATATCTCAACTTTCTAACTATCGTACTTTTTATTACTTTGTATTTTAATAGTTTGTATATATTTCTATACAATTACGTTTTCTTTATCTTGCTCGTTAATTACTATCCTTATTATATTACTCTTTTATTTGTTTCAAACTATTTTATATGCTTGTTTTCCTAGTAGTAAATGCATCCTTATGAACATTGATTGGACTCACCTCTTTAATCTTATAAATCTACGAACCATTCGAATTTAATGAAATCTCGTCGGACACAAATTTTATCATGTCATCTTGTCGAAAAATAATGATAATAATAATAATCATGCCAGAAAAAATCATGTATGCCCTGTTGGCACCGTTGCGCGTCCACCACCCAAATGGATAGCTGGTTTTAACTTTCTTCCCGAAACTTTCAAGCCTGCCATTGGCCACTTTTCTAGAAAGATCACAGGACGGTTATCTAGATAATTGATGGAGAGCGAGGCATTTTTAGATTCTACAATCCACAAAGCTTTGAGTGCTGAAAGAAAGAAAGAGAAGAAATACTTGGATGGCAGCAATTTCTCCGAAGAATATTTTGGAGAAATGAATGGTCCCCGTCAATGGCAGCAGCCAGGGGAATGAGCATACGATGCTTGCTGGACTGGCTGATTTTTTTAATGGGTCAACGTCAAAATTACCGAAAACCACTGAATTACCTACACATCCTTTGTGCGCCTCTCTTGCCGATGAACAAAGGTTAAATGAGAACTTCTCTTGCTCTGGAGGATGGTGCACTTCACCTCCTCTGGCTAATCACATGACTCTGCAAGTCTGGAAGATATCGCTGCACACGAACTTCGGAGCATATGGCGACGCCTTCGTGAGGGGAAGACCTTGGATCATCACCGAGGAAAGCTGGAAAATCGCCCGAGGCGTATATGCCCGGGAATTCAGAAAACGGCCATGATAAATAGTAGAAGTAATTTTTTTATTTTTTATTTTTTTTTATAGAAGGGGAGATTTCACTTTCTAATACACACCACTTTTCACAAATTTTCCCGCACTTGTAACGTTTCATCTCGAGTTTGATAATTTCAGACCGATCTGAAATTAGCTCGTTTTATTTTCGTATAAAAAACATATATTTAGTATTTAAAAGCATATAGTTGTTATCTATCAATAAACATATATTTTTAAAATTTTTATAAAATTATTAATCTAGGCATATTTAATTCATAAATCAAGTTTTATTATTTTTAGAAACATGTATATATATATATTTTGAATTTTTAAATACAAGAGTATTTGAGTTATTTTAAATGGTTGAAATATGCATAAAATAGTCATGTGTTTAAAATAAAAATAAATATATACACATTTCGTAAACATTAAATATGTCTAGATTAATAAATAGATAAAAATTTATAATTTTTTGAGCCAATACGAAGAACCCATTGAAATGCTCATTTGCCTTTTATCCGTAGCACTAGATGATTAGAAAATTCAAACTTTTAGTACTAAATCACTTCCATCCTAATGTATATTTATCGGTGATGGTAAATCATCATCAATTGGTGTTAATGGATTCAAGTGAGTCAAAGGTGAGTAGTGAGTAGTTCGATGAATAGATAAAACATTCTTTTAAATTAATAGATAATAATTGCATCGACAGTACAAGCATAAAATTTTGCATAGTACATGTGAATAATATATGAAATATTGTAAATATATTAGGAATATGAGAAAAACATTATAGGTATAAAAAATAAATTTATATTTAGAAAAAATGAACAGTATATCGTGTCTAAAAAAGAAAAAGAAAAAAGACACATAGTGGATGTATTTTGTATAATAAAAGATAACAACTAAGGATGCGTTTGGAAAGTGACAATATTTTTTTACGAATAGTATTTTGTGTAAAAGTTTTTAAAACGAGAGAATCGTGTGGTGTGGCAGGGTTAATGATTGAAAGTAAATAAATTAAAATTAAAACAAATAAAGTAGTTTTATAGGCATTTGTGCATAAATGATTGAAAAATATGATAGTCATGTGTAAAATATGAAAAAATAATTAAAAAATCGGTAGTTATAAAAATTAAAAAATTTTAGGAGGTAAAAAAGTGCATCCTAAAAAATAAGAAAAACAAAAAATGTACTTCCTGTGAAAAAAGCCAAATTGATAGAATTGTTGGATGAAGATAATAAATAATAACTAATGTGTGTAATTGTCGAAAAACTAAGCTAATTAAATAATCATAGTGTGCATCATCAAGTCCGTTGCTCTTGTGGTGGTGATGTTTGCCGTTCATGTTGTTGACACGACTTTAATTGACAACTGAGAGTGTTTTTCCTTCTTTATTATTTGAGAGCCTTATCTATAGATTTGTAAAAATATCTTAGGGTTTTAGTGCAATAGATGTTGAAATGTATGTAAAATATAATCATAAAAAAATCACAATCCGCGAATATATTTAAACAAGCGAGAAACAGTGGAGTATAGAAGGTGAGAAAAATTTTCATATACTTATGGAAAAATTTGTAAAAATGAAAAGGGATAAGTTTCATATATACATATATATATTATATTCAAAAATTTTACTCATAATTTCACTTATACCAATGAATTTAGAAAAATTTCACATATATTTACATATTTTGCTTAAAATTATACCCGCGCTATTAAGAAATTGTTATAGAGGCCATTAACATCTTCTATAAAATGACGAAAAAGCACATCCGTAATTATGATTTTGTTGTTAAATTTGCATTAAAATGAATTTTTAACACTTTTATAGTTATAAAATCACATATTACTTAAATGTAAATTTCTTATTTTGAGCAAACTAACATCAAATTAAATTATATTATAGTGTTATCATTTTACATGGTACTAATGACCCTTCTAACGAATTTTAACGACATAAATATAAGTGAAATTTTAGGCAAAATATATAAGTATAAGTGAAAATATGGGTAAAATTTGCATGTATATATGAGATTTGCCTGTTGAAAAAGGAATGCAAATGATACTCAATTTCAGACTAAGAAAATATCTAAAAAGCTACCGAGAAAATAAAAAAAAATTCATAAAATAAATTATTTGTTGTACCCCTTTTCTTTCTCTGACGGACTATAGAGTAAAATAAAATGAATAATTTTTATATGCAGGTTGTGTTTGTTTACACCTAAAGATTTTCAAATAAAGAACTATTTATTACATAACTTTTCACTTCAACAATTACTTTATTATTTAATTATTTTTTCATATCTTCATATATAGTTAGTATAATTACCCATATAATTAACTAACTTATATATTTTAATATTTTTTTTCTCTACTCTTCATAATTATCTTCATCATGTCACATTATTTTTTCATATTTTAAAAACTATTATATTAAAAACTTTTCATCTGTAAATTTTATCAATTCGCAAACATACACAAAGACAAAAATAAGAAATGATAGTCAAATTTAGATAATAATAAAAAATTATAAAAAAAAAAAAACGTTGAAGGGCATAAAAGGAATGGTGCTGAACCTATTTCCGCCATACCCGCCCAATTGGCTAATGGTGACACGTGTCTCAGTATGAAATCAGCAACTGGCCGAGCATCTGCCTCTACAAGCAAAAATACGCTAATGACGGCGTTTTTTTCCCCTATTTCTGGTTCTCCCGATCACAGTTGTCGCATCTTCCCGAGCAGCGAAAAGCCTGCGGAGATAGCAAGAGCGAGATGAGCGGGGGTGGGAGTGGGAGGATGAGAGGCGGGAGTCTCAGGAACCCATGCCTGACCATGCACCAGCCATGGGCGTCGCTGCTTGTCTGCGGCATCAAGCGCGTCGAGGGCCGATCTTGGGCTGCTCCGATTCGAGGTTCCTTTTCCAGATCTCTTTTATTACATTCTCTGTTCTTGTTCTATCCCTTGCTTGTTCTGTGACCTTGATCAAACTAATAGATAGGATTCTTGGGTTTCTGTCTTTTTTTAATGATATGCAATCAGCAAACATTAGTAGAATTGTTTTCCCCCTGGCATGTTTGGTCTGTTATTGGCGGTTGAATGTTCTCTTCGTGTTAAAGCCCTATCACAGAAGCCGAAGTAATTGACTTTTTTAGCCTCCACGTTTGCTATGGTGTGCGCTAGCGGCAGCCGTGAGAAATCAGCAAATACACGGCTAAGTCATGTGGAGATCATTGGATTATAGTGAAGCGGATTTACTGCAAATTGAAGGATAAATCCTTTGTGTGGGAATTGGTTACAGTAGAATTAGTTGCCTTCAGATTTGCTATGGTCTGCACTGGACTGAGCATAGTGGCAGGGAAGAGAGCAATCAAGTAAGTATATGAATAAGTCATGCAAAGATCAACGAACTGTAGTGAAGTAGGTCTCTTGTTATTCAATTGTTAATCTTCAATGTGGGCATTTGTTGTATGATCAATGTTTAGACTCGGAAGAGATTGTTGATGCAAAATTTCGGTTTTGGCTCCCAGTGCAGTTCGCTGGATGTCAGCATATGGTGTGGATGAATTATCAACTGGAGACGCATAATTATGTTAGTGGCAGATGCTCGGAAGGAAACTAAAAAGGCTGCCAGGATAACTGGCAATCAGGATGGAGATGAGGGCTCTTGCCTCTCGGTTGTTGTATTTAATGCATGATAGGCTTAGCTCAAAAGATTACATTTGGTTCACCCATTTTTTCCTTAATTGTTCACCCATCTTTTAGATCAAAAGTTTGTACTTTTCCATATTTACACACTCATAAGTATCCTATGATGGCTCTACACTTCCATATCATTATTGAGAAATGCTCATCTCAATCACCTGTAGCTGATACCGTTCCTATATTATTCCAAGATACTACATTTTCAGAGGTATTAACTTCTAGGATAGCTCTGGAGTTGGATCACAGCAGTCTGCAGGACATGTTTGACGCAGCTTTAGATTGGACTTGTGTTGTGCTTGGTAACTAATCCTATGATCCAGGTTTCTTCCTCCTGTTTGATAGTTATTGTCTGAAGTAAAGTTCATTGTAAGCTCATGCTGCTTAAATGGAAAGAAAGGTGAAATGTTAATTTCTTTCCCCTCAGGTGGTATTAGAGGTTCTACATGGTGTATTAGGATCCAACCAATGCAGCGTTTGTGGTCCTCTTGATGTAATGGTACAAGAATTGTTTCATTTTCTTGGTGGCACAGGATTGAATAATGAAACAGCCTCTTTAGAAAAATGATATTTGTGGAAATATTATTCTTATTATTATTTTTTTGTTCCAAGAGATGAAAGGATTTTCTTTCTTTCTTTCTTTCTTTCTTTTTTTTTTTGCAAATTTTTATGCGTCTAATGATTTGTTCAAAGAAAACAATGCATCTTCTCCTTCATCTTTTTGCCTCCCCAGTGCAAGCAAAAGTTAAGCGGAGGCATCTTTGTTATAGGAGCAAGTGCCTGCCACAGCGGCACAGCCTTATTATCTTGTATCATCTGACAAGAAACTTCGATATGCGTTGTTGTATAAATATTTTAGATTTCATATTAATGTCTACTGAACTTTTCATTTTGGACTTTGTACCTCACTGTCATCCATGGAGTTGAGTATTACAAATTGTCAAAATGCCTTGCATGTCGTAGTGTTACCATCAAAATTATGTCTGTTGCAAGTCTGCCTTCTCTCATGGGATTCATGTGTCTTTTGAAGGCCGGCTGTGGATTCATGCTGCTGGAAAAGTTCCTGATCCGAATACAATTAAGGCCATGGAGGACTTCTACAGAGAGATTTATGCTCTTAATGGAATAACAGATGTCAAATTTCCAGAAAATTATCCAGTTTCTCGACTTATAGGTAATATAAAATAATCCCTGAACTCAAAACTTCTTTTAATCGTCTCCACATTTCTATTCCCCTGAAATCCTAGCTCACTATTCTGTATGTACTATGAAATTTATGGACATTCAAGTTGCTTCAAGTTATCTGCAGAAGCATATATGGGTTTATGAAAAACTTAAAATGGTTGAGTGAATTGGCCGTTTCCATAACTCAAAATTCTTGACTAGAAGGAGAATTATATTCAGTAGGATTTGTAGGATGCCTTTTCCATGACCTTAACATGTGAAAGAATTTCCAAGTACCTTTAGTCAAGATTCACAATGACATGATTACAAACTTGTTATCAGAAGTGGTAATTTGGAGTACCCGTAAAACCTTTCTTGAGGATCTTATAGGGATACATTTGGCCTTCATGAGATATTGAGTGATTAAATTGATGTTACTTATACACTCATGAGGATTTTGCTGCCATATATGAGTTTGTTCTGGTTAGATTTCAAGTAGTTGCAACATGATGTTCCTTATTGCAGGTTGTGTTGAGGTTGTTGGATGTGTTAAATGTGAAGAGCTGCTGTGCTGGGAGGAAGTACCTGTTGGGGTGAGAACTATGTTCTACTTTTGAAATGTTTGATGTGACCGACCTTTAATTTAATATGTTTTATCACAAATAAAACTGTTTTCGACAGGCAAGGTTTGAAGGGCAAACAGACTTTTGCTGGCTCTGCGAACAGCCACAGGTATACCATTTTGTCCAGAAGTTAGTGTCTGAAAACTTTAATTAATTAGTTTTTAGCTTTGAATATGCATATTTTTTTTTGTTAATTCTATACTAGTTTTCTTCTGTATTGCAAATGTAATATGAGAGTAGGCACCATGTTTTTGCAACTACAATGTTGAATTTTGGCCATTTTCAAGGTAAGCCTTGGTGGAAAATATCTTACCAATATGCTATTCATGTGCTCTTCACCAGTCATCAACTTTTTATGTGGGCACATGGTCCAAAGTTGAGATGAATCTAAAACTGAAGCTAGCCGTTACATGGAGATAGGAACATTGGAATTGGACACCAAAAATTGGAACTTTTTATATGACTGAGTTGGATGGGTTTTGAATCAAGCTATTTGTTTGTATTGTTCATCCTGGTGGGCTAACTCCATGGATTAGATGATATACAGGCATCGTGGTTGCTTTTTGGTAAGTTTAAGCAATGCACGCTTTCACTTTCATTTCACAGATCTCATTAAACTACATTTTATGATATTAAGTTATGCTTCTCTTGCAAGAACCTTTGTTTTTCCATTCCCAACCCCCCTTACGTTAAACTATTTTATCACGTTGATTTTTTACCATTTTAAGATGGGCATATACACATGCTAGATTTGGATGAAAATTGGTATGCTAGCAGAATAAATAATTCTAAATGTAATGAGTGATATAGATGTTAATCTTAATATATGTAGGGTCCCATTTTCTGCACCATCTGCACTTAAATAATTTCCATGTAGATATATATTTCTTGCTGGCGCATTTAAATTGCAAGGCTGCTGTTAATATTTAATTATTTATGGTCCTAGCTGGAGAAAACTGTCTCCTTTATGCAGGTTCTATTTGATTCCGACTTTTTTTCTTCCCTTTTGAATTGGCACAGAAACTAGTGGTCCCCTTTGAAATGAGAGGCTATCAAGGTGTCTATAACTTGGAAAGGAAGGTACATTACACTCATACACTGATCAAGTTGAATTACAGAAAATTGATTTTATTTTTGAGAAATAGCATTCTTACATACCAGTGGCATGTTTGGGCAAGACCTGGGCAGCTCGTGGCCAAGTCATCAGGTCTATATTGTCTTCAAGTGGGGGGCACTATAGGTTGGCTATTGCCTACATCAGAAACGTTGGCCATACCAACCTCATGACCACTTTGGAATGATTTGGAGCAATGTTGCAAATATAGTGGTTTCTACCATAATGGCTTCTGTGATGAAGTCACATGAGCTATGTCGGTATGCGAGAGGTGGTAGAATTAAGCTATGTTGGTGTGTGAGAGGTGGTAGAATTTGGAATTTCTATTCTTGCTGCTGGCTGCAGGCCCCCAAGCAAAGCTCCATGTCTTTTAGCCATCTCATGTATAAATGAAACAAATTCATGACTTCAGCACTCATGATTGCCGTGTATGTCCACTGAAATTATTGTAGATATATGAGGCAGCAGTCCGTGGTCTTTCTCCAATGCAAAGTCCATTTCCAGTGAAGTTCCCACTTCCAGATTCTTCAGACCGTTTTTCTTTAAAGCCAGGGTCACTCAAATTACGGTCAAGTGGCTCTAAATCTTCCGAAGGGGACAAATCTGCAAGTCTTAGTGAGGCTATTATAGATGGTGCCCGATCTGCTGCTACACAGTTCTCAAAGCAGCAGCCAGGAAAGAACCGTGCAAAATGGGATGCCAATCTACTCAGGGATAGGGACAGACAAGATACTGCAGAAACAAGCCAATCGAAGGACAATGGAGCCTTAGAAGAGTATGAAGGGCAATCCGGCCAAGTGAGTGACAGATTACAGAGGGGAGACCAGGTCCGTTGGTATGTGGAACAAAATGGTGCTTTCGATCTAGAGCAGAATAGGGGTAGACACCATGGAAGGTTTGGTAGAAATACTAGTCAGCACCCTGGGGCTTCTTCAAAGGTTAGTGATGTCCCTCGATTTTCTTTTTCCCTTGTTCCTGTTTTTTTTTTTCAAATATATATATATACACATACATCGCAACTTTGCATTATAAGGAGACAACGTTCCCACCAGACTTTGGAATTCGGATCTCACACTAATGCACCCAATCTGATACTACTGGGCTGAGCCTTGGTTCACTTTTTTTTTTTTTTTTTTTTGGGGTTCCTGCTTTGATTCAATGATGAAAGTGCATACCAACCATCTTATCTCACAGACCCCCGCATGGAGTCAGTCAACGGTCAATGGAGCCACAGAAGAGTATGAGGGACAATCTCGTCATATGGATGACAGATTACAGCGGGGAGATGGAGTCCATCAGTATGTGGAACAAAATGGTGAAGTCGATATAGAGCGGAGTGGCAGGCACAGTGGAAGGGTTCGTAGAAATATTAGTCAGCAGCCTGGGCCTTCTTCTAAGGTCGGTAATGATCCCTGATTTTCACTGATTTCACATTATGATTGTTCTAAAAAAAAATTTTGTTCTCTTTTTGTTATCGCCTTAATTCAACAGTGAAAATTCATTCAACCATCATCTTACAAATTTTCCACATGGGCATAGATATGTGTGGTGATTGATTGCCTGGTGTCTGCCATCCTGTTGTTGTGACTGCCTTCAATATTTCTGAAAGAAAACAACAACATCATCTGCTGTTCAGAAATACTTGCATTCTGATGAGCGTGATGCTTGTGAATAATGGTCATAGCCCTGCAGGTGATTGGGTCTTCATAGGTAGTTGTAACGCTTGATTAAAAAAAAACAAAATAAATAAATAAATAAAAATTGATGTTATTCCAATGAAAGAGTGCTCGCTTATTCCAATTTTATATGCTTCATGGCATTCATGGTGAATACGAACACTTCCTGGTCACATTTACAACCTTCCATCCATCATATACTAGCCAAATCATTTGTTGGTGTTTAGTGATCCCAATCTAGAAATTGATTGGTATTTAGCCCATAAATATATCATGTCAGTGATATGCTACTGTGCTGGCATGGGGACCTTTAGAGTAATGTGACCATTCTGTTCAGTTAACCCTTGGAGTGAGACTGAGTACTCTGATTGAAATAGAAAACAAACCAATAAAGTATGTGCTGTATAATTTTGTAAAACAACATTTCTTGCATTAAAGAAAATGCTTTTTCTCCCTTCTGATTTTAAGATATTCATGGGATGTTTATAATCTCTCTGTGAACCTTCAGATTTTTGCTGCAGCGATGAAAGGACTGAAGCCATCGTGAGCTGGTTAGTGCTCTTTGGCAGGTTTGGAAGGAATACCCTTGTCCCAAACATATAGTTGCAATAGAACAAATTTGGGTTTTAGAATGGAGGAAATTAAAAGTTGTAATGTAGATTGTCACGTGCAACTTTGAGGCTGGATCACGGAGGATGCAGAAATTATCCTTTGGTTTCATTGCCATCAGTTGAGATGGTTTGTATTAGAGGTCCATACGTGTATATTGCATACTAGATTTTCTATCCTTTCTTATTCTTTCTCCTATCCTGTTGTATTATTTTGCATTCACCAAAATTTGAACTGCTACCACATCAGTGTAACTAAATGTAATTTGTTTTGATCAGTTGGTAAATTATTTAGCAGAAAGAATGGGTTGGTTACAGGCTTCCAGCAGTCTTTGTTGGTTCCTAATTTTATGAATCAATCTGTGTAGTGCAGTGCGCTGCAATAAAACGTACATTCTGCTAGTATTACCTTGCGAAAATTTAAAATAATGGAAATACTAATAGCAAGCTCATCATATTATCGAGTAAAATGAAATGTACGATTTATCTAAAGCAACAGATTGGTAAAATCTATCATGAGATAGGAGCTATTTTATTATATTCTTTTTTACTATGTTTATTTATTCATAATTACTCTCTTTTTTTTACAATATTAACTATTTTTTAAATTTTCTTTTGAAAAAAAAAAAATCTATCTTTTTTCTTGTCTATGTTGTTTACTTCACTTATGAATAATATTACTCCATGTATAGATGTACTATTAATATAATTTATTGTAGCACTTTTCTAAAATATATTCACTACGTTTGATTTTAATTTTAAATATACATAGTATGTTTTAGAAATCTTGTATATATATACTAAGTTTGCATGTAATTTCTAAAATGCCTATTCCGTTGAAGAATGTTAAATTAATGGTGAACTATTTAAATACTAGTTATATTTTCATAAAGAACCAAAATATTTTTAATGTAAAATAACAAAAGATAATATGAAATGAAGTGAAATACAGCTATCCAAATTTAAAACTTGTGCAATTAGAATAGTAGAGAGTTATGATATTCAAATTTTCAAATTTAATCCTAAATTTGATAGGTATATTGGTAATTTCATTGATGGATTAATGATATTTATTAATATTCATAACAGAGTGGGCATTTTTAGAATTAGATACAAACACGGTAAGTAAATTTGGGATTTCTGAAACTTAACGAGTATGTTTGGGATTAGGATTAGGGTTAAATGTAATCCGTATACTGAGAAAAAAGCCTTTTATTTTACGAAATGTTTCTCGATTTTACCTCAAACAAAACAAACTCCCTGATTGGAGTCCGGTGGTATTGACATGTCATATAGATTTTAAGATAAATGGTTAATGTGGACGGTCTACAAACCCCGGCAACCGAATAATTTCGCTTGTCGGTGGCTCGGTGCCACATCATTGACGTCGTTTCTATGGCTTTTTCCATGATATAAATTGGAGTAGGCATCAAATCACTGTGAGAAGACATCGACGGTATATCGTAATTCTTTTTTTGATTCCAATGGAAGTAATAATCATGTATGTTACTATATTTTTTATTTTTTTCCATTAACAATTCCCGCATATCCCTATAATATAAAGTTTTTTATTCAAAATATAAAGTTTATAATAGAAAGGTGGGCGCTAAATTTCTCTCAGGTTTTCTGTGGATATCAACCCTTGGAAATACTAATTTTCATTCTTCTATACGTATATTTCTGCTTGAAGTGATTTAAAGCATTTTTCATTCAGCGAATAATGACGATTACACTATACAAAGGGTGTGTTTGGTTAAACACAAAACATGTCAATGAAAACTTTTCAATCAAAAACTTTTCACTATTCATAACTACCTTATTTTTTAATTATTTTTTCACATTTTCCTATATAAACAACCCTATTTTTCAATCATTTTTACACAAATACCCATATAACAACCCTATCTATTTTAACTTTATTCTCTTTACGCCTCATTATTATTCCTATTATATCACATCATTTTCTATCAACTTGACAACTTCTACTCTGAAAAGTTTTCATCAAAAATTTTTACCTCCAACCACACGAACCCAAAGTAATGACATAAATTTCATCAGAGGAACTCATTGCTGCCGTGCGTGCGGTCAACTTCACAGCCTCATTTGTATTTTTTTTTATTTAAAATTACTCATTTATGGACCTCAAAAAATTTCCAAAATTTTTTTTGCTTTATCTATTGGGCATTTGTATTTTTTAAAATGAAGAAAAATGAATTTCTCACATAGATAATCCTAAATATTTTAAAAAATTATATGACCTAGGTGGGGCCACAAACGAGTAAAAAATGAAAAAATACATATGGCACCCCCTATCAGAGTATCAGTCCCCTTCAGCATATATGAAGGCCCAGGCAAATATGCAAGAAAATAGGAAACAATTCTGTGCTCCTCACAGGCATACGTAACAACCAAAAAAGCAAAAAAACGACGATAAAAAGTTTTCAAAAAGAAATATAATATATCCCATGTTTATAGTCAAAATATATACTTTTACTTTACTCAGAGATAGATTTACACGACAGAATTCATTTATCATTTTTGATATTACTCACGCAGTTAAGATTCAATGTTTATATTATTCAAATAATTAAGGGTGTTTTTGGATGCAATAAAAATACACTATGTTTTAAACCCTTTTTAAACTGACATGAAATTTAATTAACCCTACTAATCTCACATCTTCTTCAATTATCTAGGCTTTTAATATATATTTTTTAAAACTTTCATAAAAAGAATTATTCTTTTTTGATAAAAACACATTTGTGGATTGACTAAATAAAGGAGTTATTCTATTAGCCACAGCTAAGTAAATGTCTCACTTAGCCCGCCTTAAAAAACTTATTTGCAACAATTTTTTTTTTTAGTTTTTTCTTTGTGCACTTCTTTACCTAAGTATATTTAACATATAGATTAAGTTTTACCATTTTTGAATATGTTTATCTATTTTTTGATATTTTTAAACATCTATGTGTATATATGTATTTAAAATATCTTTATTTTTAAAAATCTAAAAAAATATATACATATATTCAAAAATGGTAAAACTTGATTTATATATTAAATACACTATACACTTAGATAAACAAGTGTACGAAGAAAAAATAAAAAAAAAATATTTTAAATAAGATTTTTAAGATGAACTGAGTGTACATTTATTTAGCCTGAGATAAATGATCATTCCGCGATTAAATATTAGTGTCCTTGACTACTAGTCAACCTTTCCGTCCCACATAAAAAAAAACTTACTAGTCAATCTAGTTTTTTCTTAGAGATGCAAGTGTCTCCCCAGCAGCACCAAAGGTCCAAAGCTGTAGTCTTTTTTTAGAGATGCCAATTGTCTCCCCAGCAGCAGCAAAATAGCTGCTAGTCTTTTTTCAAAGATGCCAAATGTCTGCCCAGCTGCTGCTGCTGCTGGGACCACATTTACAAATCACGGGAAAGTAGAAAGAATGGCATGGGAATTTTAGGGACGTAACCGGGTGCATTAAACCCATTTAAACTTATTTTTTTATTTTTTTTATAAAAGTGTTAATCTAAGTGTATTTAATATATATATCAATTTTTACCATTTTTGGAGCATTTTAAATATTTATTTTTATTTTAAAATTATCTAAAATGCCAATAATTTTGAAAAATAAAAAATAAATATTTAAAATATTACAAAAAATGATAAAAATTGATACACATGTTAAATAAACTTAGATTAACACTTTTATTAAAAAACACTTGTTTAAAAAAATGGGTTAATGTACCCGAGTGCACTGAAGCTTAATGCACCCGGGTGTAGGAAATCCCAACCCAAATTTTAGCTCCTGAAAAGTGTCAAATGAAAATGTGTGGTTACTAATTAAAATAAGAGCGAGAGATATATTGCGATGTTTTTTTTTATGTGGGCTCTAATCGATGAATCTATAGTGATTGTAGTATTGTACACAAGATTAGGATGCTTTGCATTTCTTCATATTCAAGGCTAATATCCTTTTAAGTATTGTAGCTCTTTGATACTTCCCTGCATTATTTGGGGTTCTCCGTACTCAAACATTTATGGTTTTTTATTAGATACACCTGGGTACACTTCAACTAAGTGCACCTGGGTACGCTTAATCCATTTTTATTTTTAAAATTTGTTCATAAAACTGTTAATAATTTAAGTATGTTTAAGATATAAGACAAGTTTTACCATTTTGAGGATTTGTGGATAATTTTTAAATAGGGGCATTTTAGTCAATGTTTTTTAAAATCTAATTTTTTTTTATAAATTTCTAAAAATGATGAAAATTGATACAAATGATGGGTACATCTGGATTGATAGTTATGTAAGAAATTAAAAAAATAAAAAATTAATTTTTGCACCCAGGCATATTGAACCTAAGTGCATCTGAGTGTATAGAGTATCGACGTGTAATATTTTATACTTCTAAGTTTTGCAAAAAATTTGAAGTACATGGTCAGCCGTCAGAGCCTTCCCTCATGCAGATATAGCTTATGCAAAGAGGTTGGAATGAAAAGAGTAAATTAGATATTGGAATATATGAAATTATACATGGAATTAAAAATAAATATTGAAAATTAAAAAAGTAAGGTCACTACGCATTTAAAATGAAAATTTCTTAATGAGAAGTCTCATCTCAATTCTTTTAATGCATCAAGCTGCCCCATTCTAGAGTTTTTCAAAACTTACACTTCCATTAATGACTGATCAGATTTGACTTCAATTGTTACCTTTGTTGTAATTCTTGCGCCATTTCAGAAAAGAAATGGTAGAGGGTTTCCGATTAGGGTTTTTAGCAACATGATTGGTACGGAATTCAAATTTTCAGTATTTATTTTCATGAATTGATAAAATAGAGCCTTAGTAGCACGAGGTTGTTGAGGGTGTAAGAGCAGCGACACGAGTTGGAGAGTTGGACGTCTGTTGCGGGTTTGTGTTTTTCCTATTGGTTCATCAAATGCTTGCTTTTGCTCCCATATTCCTTCATCTTCAAGTAATTGCCTTGGTGGCCAAGCAGCTTCGTTGTACCCGTACCCAATACCCATGCAAGCCATGGTTGTAGGATTCCGATTGCATGCGACTGTGTATAAATTTTTATTATTTTTAGAGTATTTTAGATATTTATTTTTGATTTAAAATTACTTAAAATGCCACTGATTTTTAAAAATAAAAAATAAATATCTAAAATACTCTAAAAATAGTAAAAATTTATACACATGTTAAATATACTTAAAGTAATAGTTTTATAAAAAAATTTGAAAAAAAATTAAAAAAATGGTGTATGCGCCCGGGAGCATGCAGCGCGTGAAAGTCAATTTTATTTGTGGGTTCTTAGTTATGGTAGTCTACCGCTGCAGTAGGTTGCATATACTTGTGCCTCTTGTCTGAACAATCTTAGCCGTCGAATTTCAGGTGATGAAGGCTCATTGAATCCAATATGTAGATGGAGTCAAATAACATACATTTGCTGACAAACTTATCTATTGTATGTATTGAACCCAAACTTAATTAATCTGAGCTAAAAGATGGCTCGAAGTGGGGTGTCAACAGAGGTGTTTTTGCAATTTTCCAAAAAAAAAAAAACCATGATTATTTGCCTAATGATGAAGATACAATTTCAATATTGCTCATCAAACTATGAAGGATTTGCGACTAAAATTTTCCCTATTCAATTGTCTTAGCACAAATACAATAAAGCGAGCATTTGCAACCAAAATTTCTCTAGAAAATCTTCAGCAATGCATACTGAGGAATATTAATATAAAAATTCAATCGAAAAACACGCTGTGGGATCGTGGGAATCATATATGTTTGAAATGGACAGAATTAAGCCATGAGAAGTGCAATTGAGCTAGAACATGAAAATGAATCACCCTGTGACAAATGAAACCCAGGCAACGGCCCCCAAAATGCTGACCAGCTCTGCAAAGATGGACAAAAGGACGGGGGCCAGATTGCATGCGCCCGGGCGCATATACTTATTTTTTAAAGTTTTTTTAATTTTTTTATAATATTATTAATCTATATTTATTTAATATGTGTATAAATTTTTACTATTTTTGAAATATTTTAGATATTTATTTTTTATTTTTGAAAATCATTGACATTTTAGGTAATTTTACTGGTTTTAAAAAGTAAAAAATAAAAATCTAAAATACTTTAAAAATGGTAAAAATTTATAAACATATTAAATAAATATAGATTAATAATATTGTAAAAAAAATTGAAAAAATTTTAAAAAAATAAGTATACGCACCAGCGCCGGGCGGGATCCAAAAAATGGGGCTGTTCATCCACAGTACAGTAGTACACAGTCCACATCCGACGGACGGCCTGATCGTGGCCAAATTTTCAAAATCGGCCAGTTCTGTTTTTTTTTTTTTTTTTATGGGACGGCCAACTCTTGGAATGGCTGGGAAAACAATGAGCCACGTCCCAGCCTTTTCAACCTCATCCCAACATGGTGGTTCCGTGGAGCATCAATCTGCAGTATCCGCATCAGGAGTTGTCGACGATCACGGGTGGAATTTCGATTGGTTGGACTCCTCTATAAAAGGCAGTCCTTCCTTCCACCATTTGCATGAGAGGAAGAAGAATGAAGACGATTGTGTTGTCAGTCCTACCACTGTCTCTGGCCTTGCTGCTTGGGCTGGTGGCTCTCGCCACTCCATCTGCTGAGGCTGCCCGTTTTATTCCCCCACTTGAGAAGAAACCCCCCATTGCTTTGCAACCAGTCCCAACAGGGCCACCTGGCGGACCTGCCAATGGTGGTCTCGTCGCTGGTGGAATTCCCATTGCTTCGCAACCAGTCAATGGTGGTCTCGTCACTCGTGGGACTCCCTGGAAGTCCCAGGGGCTCAATCCACCCACTGCTCAGAAACTAAAGCCTCCAGTCAAGCCACCGATAGTGCCACCTAGCGGACCTGCCAATGGTGGTCTCGTCGCTGGT
Organism: Annona cherimola; assembly: GCA_030490835.1. Classification (NCBI taxonomy): domain Eukaryota; kingdom Viridiplantae; phylum Streptophyta; class Magnoliopsida; order Magnoliales; family Annonaceae; genus Annona; species Annona cherimola. The sequence continues at coordinate 120,295,458 of CM059972.1, read as the reverse complement.
GGGATTCCCATTGCTTCGCAACCAGTCAATGGTGGTCTCGTCGCTCGTGGGACTCCCTGGAAGTCCCAGGGACTCAATCCACCCACTGCTCAGAAACTAAAGCCTCCAGTCAAGCCACCGATAGTGCCACCTAGCGGACCTGCCAATGGTGGTCTCGTCGCTGGTGGGATTCTCATTGCTTCGCAACCAGTCAATGGTGGTCTCGTCGCTCGTGGGACTCCCTGGAAGTCCCAGGGACTCAATCCACCCACTGCTCAGAAACTAAAGCCTCCAGTCAAGCCACCGATAGTGCCACCTAGCGGACCTGCCAATGGTGGTCTCGTCGCTGGTGGGATTCCCATTGCTTCGCAACCAGTCAATGGTGGTCTCGTCGCTCGTGGGACTCCCTGGAAGTCCCAGGGACTCAATCCACCCACTGCTCAGAAACTAAAGCCTCCAGTCAAGCCACCGATAGTGCCACCTAGCGGACCTGCCAATGGTGGTCTCGTCGCTGGTGGGATTCCCATTGCTTCGCAACCAGTCAATGATGGTCTCGTCGCTCGTGGGACTCCCTGGAAGTCCCAGGAGCTCAATCCACCCACTGCTCAGAAACTAAAGCCTCCAGTCAAGCCACCGATAGTGCCACCTAGCGGACCTGCCAATGGTGGTCTCGTCGCTGGTGGGATTCCCATTGCTTCGCAACCAGTCAATGGTGGTCTCGTCGCTCGTGGGACTCCCTGGAAGTCCCAGGGGCTCAATCCACCCACTGCTCAGAAACTAAAGCCTCCAGTCAAGCCACCGATAGTGCCACCTAGCGGACCTGCCAATGGTGGTCTCGTCGCTGGTGGGATTCCCATTGCTTCGCAACCAGTCAATGGTGGTCTCGTCGCTCGTGGGACTCCCTGGAAGTCCCAGGGACTCAATCCACCCACTGCTCAGAAACTAAAGCCTCCAGTCAAGCCACCGATAGTGCCACCTAGCGGACCTGCCAATGGTGGTCTCGTCGCTGGTGGGATTCCTATCGCTTCGCAACCAGTCAATGGTGGTCTCGTCGCTCATGGGACTCCCTGGAAGTCTCAGGGGCTCAATCCACCCACTGCTCAGAAACTAAAGCCTCCAGTCAAGCCACCGATAGTGCCACCTAGCGGACCTGCCAATGGTGGTCTCGTCGCTGGTGGGATTCCCATTGCTTCGCAACCAGTCAATGGTGGTCTCGTCGCTCGTGGGACTCCCTGGAAGTCCCGGGGACTCAATCCACCCACTGCTCAGAAACTAAAGCCTCCAGTCAAGCCACCGATAGTGCCACCTAGCGGACCTGCCAATGGTGGTCTCGTCGCTGGTCGGATTCCCATCGCTTCGCAACCAGTCAATGGTGGTCTCGTCGCTCGTGGGACTCCCTGGAAGTCCCAGGGGCTCAATCCACCCACCGCTCAGAAACTAAAGCCTCCAGTCAAGCCACCGATAGTGCCACTTAGCGGACCTGCCAATGGTGGTCTCGTCGCTGGTGGGATTCCCATTGCTTCGCAACCAGTCAATGGTGGTCTCGTCGCTCGTGGGACTCCCTGGAAGTCCCACGAGCTCAAGCCACCCACTGCTCAGAACCAAGAGCCTCTACCCGAGAAGAAGCCACCCACTGCTGGGTAAGATGCACGACCAGTCAAGCCACCGAAAAGGCCACCTCACGGACCTCCCAATTCCAACCATGCTTAGCTATAAACTACGTGAAGCCTTCTACGTATGTGTGTGTAACTAGAAATACGATATGAAGTGCTACAGCTGCCAGTACGGTACGAAGGTAGCTAGACCCTGTTATATAAAATATCGTAATCATGTTGTTGGAATTAGCGTGTACTTCTACTTATTATCATAAAGCACACGAGGGCACCTGGAATTCCAAAGAGATGAGCCTGATATAGTGAGACGTGGATGTAGCAGAAATATGGACACAAACATACAAATATTCAACGAAGCGTGGCGTGCTACCAACGTCCGCATCCTCCATTGTCCACTGCATGCAGTGCCGCCAATGAGAAATGGGAAATTTGGAAGTTATTAGGAAATGGGAAGTGAGATTGGATAGGGAATGAGAAAAGGCAATCACCTCGTCGGCCTGAGGATCGTAAGAACTAGCAATATTTAAATTTGTTTATTTGCATTTTTAACTCCGAGGTTTGCATATTTGCCTTTTAAACTTCACGAGTTTGGATGTGCTGCAAGCCTGCAATTTAGACCCTACCGTTATTATAAACGGAAAAACAAATGAAATCAGCTTACAGTATTTCAACCAAATTTTAAAATGACAAAAATACTCTCAATTTCAAGCTTACAGACCATGCAACGGCATTTCCTCATGTGCAAAACTGCAAATGCGAATCTTCCAACACGTCCTCTAAAGCTTAAAATAGCAATAATGCCCACTCAGCTAAAAATATTAGTTGATAAAAAAACGTTTGTAATATAATTCATAAACCATAAGACTTTATATATTTTTTAATCAAACGAGTTTGAATCATCTAATCATTTTTAAAAAATTATTATTTTATGGAAGTCATTAAAAATTATTATTTTATAAAAGTCCTTGATAATTCACATATTCAAGCATTATTATTATATTTTTAATAAATAAAAGTTTGAATGATAATTTTTATAGAAATATATTTCCACCAACTTCTATATTTTTACGACTAGTAGTAACATGCATTATTTTGAGTTAAAAATGATTTCGTTAATTTTAAAATAAAATATAATTATATAGAACGAAATCTAGCAGGCCTGAAAATAAATTAAAAATATTTATTGGTGGATCAAAATAACTAGATGAAAAATTATACGCTGCATCAAATGGATTGGATTATCACATTAAAGTGTTGCATGCGTACAGTTCCGGAGTTCGGTCAGAGCACCATTTTTCGTACTCCATCTCCCCCAATTGGAAGATGACTATGGCTGCCAACTAAGCAACCAAATCGCGCCATTTCCCCTTCAAACTCGAGCTGTTGCCGAAAATGGGCTTCTCCAACTTCGTCATTGATCCAATCTTTGGCTCGTGATCTCCGACTGCATCATCCAGTCAAGAAAAAAAAAAAAAAATTCAGAATCTCCCAATTTCTGAAATTGACGAGCAGCAACTTCCTAATCAAGCTCCATCTCTTCCAGCCATGGAAATTCAGGCAAGAAAGTTCCAAACCTTTCCAGCACCACTTGCTTCCCCAATTGATGACCAAGAAACCAAATAGAATCTCCACTCAAATTTTTGCACTTGCAATCCAATCTTCACCAAGCACGCTCTAGCCACCACAAACACGCAAATTCCAACCCATCTGCTTCGTCACCACCTCTCCACTCTAATCAGCCATTAATCTGCAGCAACCACCATGAATTCGAGCAGCGCCGATCTACAAATATCCGTTACATCAATAGCAGATTCGGCTAGCCTTTTATGGCAAGATCACCCAACCACCTCTGCTCGAGGCCGCTCGCAGAAATCATGGCAGCAGAGCAGCTGCGGCTCCGAAACAGAATGAATCTGCCAGAAATTCAGCCTCGATGTCCAGCAAATATTGCCGGAAACAAGCAAGGTAGAAATCGGTTCCTTCCATCTCGCCAAGGCAGATACCACTCATTCCACCGAAGCTTCCATCTTCGCCGACTAGCCTCGTACTAGACGGACATAACCCAATGTCACCCGTCGTCTTAGGAGTTAGGAGGAGCGTTGTTTTTCATAGGGCATTTTTGTCATTTGATCTGAAGAAAACCGCCGTTTCATGGGTTTTTTACTGTGTAAAACAGCGGGGTTTAAAATGCAGCACACCCATACTTACGGAGTCCTGATCTTTTGAAGCCGGATGCACGGTGCATCCGGCCCAAAAACTTATTTTTTTGAATTTTTTTGCATGGGTAAGTAAATTTAGGTGTATTAAATCTATAAACCAAGTTTTACCATTTTTTGATGTTTTTAAGTATTTTTTTGGACTTTTAAAACATAGTGGCATTTTCGTAATTTTTGGATCTTAGAAAATTACGAAAATACGACCGTGTTTAAAAATCCAAACAAAGCTTAAAGGGTATGTTTGGCAATAGCTAAAAAATGTCAATTTAAAACTTTTCAATCTAAAACTTTTCACTTTCCACAACTATCATATTTTTAAATTATTTTTTCACATTTTCCTATACAACTACCCTACTTTTCAATGATTTCTACACAATTACCCACGCAACTAACCTATCTATTTTAACTTTATCATCTTTACTACTCATCATTACTCCTATCATATCACATAATTTGACAACTTTTACTCTTCAAAACTTTTCATAAAATTTTTTATCTATTCCCAAACACACCCAAAAAATCCAAAAATGGTAAAACTTTATTTATACGTTTAATACACCTATATTTACTTACCTATAAAAAAATTAAAAAAATTTAGTTTTTAGGCCGTATGCACTGATGAGGTTGGGCATCTGGCTTCAAAAGATTAGGACGAAGCATGCTGATCTTTTGAAGCCGGATGCATGACTTCCTCCGTGCATCGAGCTCAAAAACTTAGTTTTTAAAATTTTTTGTGGGTAAGTAAATTTAGGTGTATTAAATCTATAAACCAAGTTTTATCATGTTTTGATATTTTTAACTATTTTTTTGGATTTTTAAATATAGTGGCATTTTGGTAATTTTTGGATATCAGAAAATTATGAAAATACCACTGTGTTTAAAAATAAAAATACTTAAAAACATCAAAAAATGGTAAAACTTTGTTTATAGATTTAATACACATTTTTATGAATTTAATACATATAGATTTATTTATCCATAAAAAAAAATTAAAAAAATAAGTTTTTGGGCCGGATACGCTGAGGAGGCCGTGCATCCGGCTTCAAAAGATCAGCAGCCTTATTTGAAATGTTGTTTCAACTACCTCAAGCACAAAAAATGTTAAGTATTCATTAGTGGCATATACTTTCCTCGGTATTTATGTGAGAGCATCCACGCGTTGATATATTAAGAAAATATTGCACGAAAAGATTAGAACATTGATATGACATTTATAGAATAATATTTGACAATTGTAAAAATATTTCAGGAACTTATTGTAACAGCAGTTGAGATGATATAATATATGCATACTCATAAAAAAATTTACCCAATCCAATTGGATTACCCGAGCTAGTCAATGAAGGATGGGGTCCAATTTGAAAGATAAGGTGATGAGTATTATTGATGAGCTAGGGTGAATACGACGTAGACCTAAAACATTGTTGGCGGTATGAAATGATAGATAGAAATATTAATTTTGGAGGTGGCCTTGGTGTCCGGGACAGTAAGATTTGAAATTGGAGTGACCCCAAAATGACAGAAATGAAACGACATGGAGTTGATATGTGTGGTGGTGGCACATACGCGTGCAGTAAGCCAGCGAGCTTCCAAAAGATTTTTAGGTTTTGTTAAGCGTCCATATCTCCTTGTCCGTTTAGCCCACTTCCATTCCACGCATTACAAAAATTGGAAAAAAATATTCTAAATTTAAAGTCTCGTTCCATTCCGTCCAATAGTTGTGGATCCTTATCAACATGCCTCCTCTAACTGATGCTATGGATGCGGTCTGATCTTTGCATATGGGGACCCGCGAGAGCACGAAACCATTTGTGGTAACACAGGTTGCCGAGTGCTGTTGGCGTAGTGTTCCATGTGCAATACGAGGGTGTGTTTGTGAAATAATAAAACATTTAGGGTGCGTTTGGTTGGAGGTAAAACTTTTTGATGAAAACTTTTTAGAGTAAAAGTTGTCAAGTTGATAGAAAATGATGTAATATGATAGGGGTAATGATGAGGTGTAAAGAGAATAAAGTTAAAATAGATAGGGTAGTTGTATGAGTATTTGTGTGGAAATGATTGAAAAGTAGGGTTGTTTATATAGAAAAATGTGAAAAAATAATTAAAAAATAAGGTAGTTATGGGGAGTGAAAAGTTTTTGATTGAAAAGTTTTCATTGACATGTTTTGTGTGTAACCAAACACACCCTTAATGAAAAGTTTTTAAAATGCAGTATAATAAGAATAATATAAGGATTAAATATAATAAAATTAAAATAGATGTGTTAAATATATGAATAGTTATGTAGAAATGATTGAAAAGTAAGGTAGATATACGTAAATAATCAAAGAAAGAAATAAAAAATAGAATAACGATAAAGATTGAAAAAATTTAAATTAAAAACTTTTAAATTGAGAATTTTTATATATTAACAAATTTATGAAAATACTTTAATCCCCCGTGCAAGAGCTGAAAATGCCTCCTCACGTTCTCAAAACTAGCCTGGCTGAAAACAGATTACAACCAAGCCTACCGATCATTCGCACGGCCCGAAAACGCAGCCACCGCATCCGGCCGGACGGTATACTTTTTTTATGATATATATGCTGATATTTTTTCCCCCAAATTTAATTTATTTGGTAGTTTCATCACTTCATGCCTATTTTGTTAATTTTTTTAAAATTAAAATCAAATGTTAAATAAATTTTAAAAATTGTGAAATTTTCTAGAAAAAATATAAATGAAATCTGCATATATTAAAAAATTTCAAAAAATATAAAATTATGTTCTAGCCTTCTAGGCCGGATGCAGTTGCTGCGTTTTCGGTCCGAACACACAGGATCACGGCCCTTTAACCAAGTGATAAATCTTCGCTTCGTTTCTCTCTTCTACCTTGGGTTATCCACGGGCGAAGGCTTGGCGATGTGATTCGAAGTCAAATGGGCCATGAAAATCCAATTAACTGTCTTTCATAAAAATGATCAAGCCCACATCATGAGCCCAGCCCACCCATTATTGTGGAAGCAAGCAAAAAGTAAGCGGGAATCCAGAAATCGAAAAGCGGTAAAAATATTAAATTCTTCCCGCCACGCACCTGTCACTTTACACTTGCTCCTCTGTCCTCGGCCTTTCCCATGCCCTCATTTCATTGTCTTCCACCCGTTTGACATAAAGCCCGCTTATCTTGAAGAGCCACACGCACCCCAAGCCTTCCTCCCCTTAGCTTCCCACGTCTACACCATTAAAAAATCTCCATCTTTTTGCTCCCAAGAAGTTTTCTCCAGACCGCCAAAACCTTCAGGCAGAGATCTTCAAAAACCAATCACCCAGAAGGATGCTGATTGCTGATTCCCATCACCGTTCTCGAAACTGGCAAAGGCCCTCTTTACAAATCCGTCTCCTCTTCTTCCTGCTACGACGTCAAATTTCATTAGGAATCAGCGATCATGAGGTAACCCATTACTCTGTTATGCCACAGTATTGCTTGCTGCAGATGACTAACATTGGGCCCTGAAGGCAAAATCATGTTTTGAGAGTCGATTACCAGGATAAGATTGGGAAAGGCTAGTATAATTCGTGTGGGATTGAACCCAAAGTACTTGTAAAAGTTTGAGCACAAAGGGTCTTAGTGCTAGTAGAAGATCACAAGTGAATTCGATTGTTGGAATCCCAGTATCCATTGAAATTGATGGATACGGATATGGAATTGTTACTGGAGCTTCTTAAGCGTTTGTAACTAGATTATAGAGGACGCAACCCTCTTCGAACAATTATTCAAGGTTGTGATTGCTAGTTGTAATAGCAACAAGTTGTTGTCATGAGAATGGTTACAAAAGAAGAGTGTCTTTTGTAATCAATGGGAACTTCGGAAAGAGTTGAAAAATATTATTTATGAGTTTTATCTTCTGATCTTGACCAACAATATTGTAGGTTTGGTTACATGCAGAGTTCTGGTTGTGTTAGGAATGCGCCATTTAGATTATGAATGGTTACAAAAGACACTCGTCTTTTGTAATCAATGGGAACTTCGGAAAGAGTTGAAAAATATTATTTATGATTTTTATCTTCAGATCTTGACCAACAATATTGTAGGTTTGGTTACATGCAGAGTTCTGGTTGTGTTAGGAATGCACCTTTTAAATAATCTAAATGGTTTAGATGTATCACGGCATTCCTAGAATTATGCACATTTATAGAGTAATTATCCTTGTTAGTTATGAGTAATTTAAGTTTTGTTAATGTCATTTCAATTTTGTCAAAATCCGTAATCGAACCTATCGAATCATGACCATCAACCATTGAACCTGTTAATCTTTTATCCATCAACTATTAAACTAGTTAAAATTTTCATCTATAACCATCAAAGCCAAAAAACCTCTGGCTTGTTAACGTCAAACCCGTCAAACTTGTCAGGTAAAGTTGTCAAGCAAACCATTTTAGTATTATAAATGAACATTTTGGGAGAGTTGAAAGCATTATTTATATACTCATCTAGTTCAAGATCTGGTTTCTGTATATTGTGGATCCATTTGTGTATAGTATTCTATATAAATTTTATAAATTTTTTGAAATCGAATGCTTTAAAAATTTTTTAGAATTAACTTGGAATAAATTGCCATGTATAGCAACGCATGCTCTCTAGTCTCAACTAATTAGAAACTATAGATGTGGCAATGTGGGTCAAGAAAATCTAAACAACAATTGTGAGAGGGCGAAGTAAAAATTGGGCAAATGACTTTCGGCAGTAACTAAAGAAATGGTGAGAAGAAGTCTTAGCTATGATGAAAGACTTGGGAAGTTGGAATTTGAGCCGCGAAAAGCCTGAACAGAACATCAAATGCATTATTAAACCAATAATGGCAAGCTGGATGCTTTGGAAAAAAAGTTTAATGTATTAAATCATGTCATTCTCAAGCTTCAGATCATAGTAGAAGACTTGATTCCTGCTAGTTATACTATAGAAGAGGCTAAAATGGTTGTGGTTGTTGTCATACTAAACTTAGGGTGTATTTGGCTACAATGGAAACTTTTCAACTAAAACTTTTTAAGATATGTTTGGAAATTGAAATTTTTTTGGTGAAAACTGTTTGGTGTAAAAGTTTTTAAAATGAAAGAAAATAATGTAATATAATAAGAGCAATGTTAAAGAGTAAAAATAATAAAGTTAAAATAGATAGGTTATATCATAGATAATTGTATAAAAATAATTAAAAAGTAGTATGGTTGTATTAAAAGAAGTGACAAAATAATTAATAAATAGGATAGAATTCTTTGGATAAACAAATACTTTCTTAATTTAAACTTTTTATTCTCTATAACTATTTTATTTTTTAAATTATTACACTCTTAAAAAAATAATGGAGGCTTTGTATTGAAGCCTTCTTGAATTGCAAAGATGATATTGGTGGTACAAATCAATCAATTTTGGGAGCATTTGGGAATTGACAATTGGTGGGAATAGAATGGAGTGTTTTTTTTAGAAGTAAGAGAGTAATATAATATGATAGAAGTAAAAAGAAATAAGTTAAGAATAGATACAGTAGTTGTATAGAAAGATATGGGAAAATAATTCAAATATAAAGATAAAAAATGGAAAAAGTAGGGTAATTGGGTAGTTAATGCGGTTGACTTCACTCAATCTATTTTGTTCTCATGGTTTGCAAAATGCTAAATGCTCACACAATAAGGCTGAGAGAGGAGGTTAGAATCAAAAGTTGCTTAATTTTAGCTTTAAACAATTTTTTAATCATTGCGTTTTGGAATAATCAATCAGAAGTAAAACATGCAACACCCAACAATTGAACTTGTAGGATAATAAAAAGGACAAAGATGACTCATTATTGATGAAACACTGTACCTAACCAAGGTACCTTTGGGTGATTTTTTTTTTTTTTTTTGGGGGTACATGAAGGTGTCTAGTATAAGAAGTAACACTTGTTAAATCCCAATCTAGTGCTCACATGAGCATTGGACTTCAATGCTCATGTTTACGTGAATAAATTTTTTTAAAATATTAAATTTCATCTTTTATTGTTTGGCATTCATAATTTCATATGTGTGTCTAAGCATAAATTTTTATTCATGCAATTTTATATTTTTGAATTTAGAGAATGAAAAAAAGGCATTGTCACTTTTTGATGTCTGGATGCATAAAATTAGTGTCTTTATTCATTTTCTAAATTCAAAAGAGTAATACAATAAAAAAATATTGTACATATAAAAAGTTTATGCTTAAGCTTACATAAAAGTCAAAAATAAAAAAAGAGCTTACATGAGAGCTAGAGCTCAATGCTCACGCGAGCAAAGCTCAATGCTTATGTGTGCATTGGGTCGGGACTTGAACTTATTTATAAAAGGTGAATTGTGCAAGATTATGAGTCTAGTTGAATGATTGAGAATCCTGTACTTAGGAATCAGATGAGTGGCTTGTGCGTTGAACAACAGGTAGTTAGAAGAAACGACATGGTTGTAGCTTGTTAGGTCTTGGTACTTCTTATTGGCCTCATAAGTTTCTTTTTTGTTGTCTATTCTTCATTTTTTTCCTCCCTGTTGTAGATCAACACGAAGTGACCTTCTGTCGGCAAGAATAGCTTAGATGTGGATGCAAACAAAGCATTATTTAGGAGGGATGTAGTAGCGAAGTTCAAGTTTTGCTTCTTTACTTAGGAAGATAATTTGAGCTTATAAATTTTGTTTTAGCTTTGATTTGGTGTAAGAGAATTCCATTTCAAATAGAGGTGTTTTAAAGAAGATAAACAAGAAAGTTATTGTATTTGATATTTTGCAAACTGGAAGAATGGAATAAAATGTAAACATCAAAAGCATTAAATGGACTACCTAACTATCATATTTATACTTCGGTTATTTTTTTAATCTTTCTATACAATTATTCAATCTGTTCCTACCGAACTTATATTATGAGTATGTTTGAGAAGTAATAGAATTTTTAGACGAAAAGTTTTTGTTATAAAAGTTTTTGAATTAGGAAAAATGATATAATATGATGAGATAATAATGATGGATAAAGAAATAAAGTTAAAATAAATAGATTAGTTGTATGAGTAGTAATGTAAAAATGATCGAAGAGTAGAGTAATTGTATAGGAAGATGTGAAAAAATAATTAAAAATAAATTAGCCATATACGATTAAAATATTTTGATTTAAAAAGTTTTTGTGTTAGACAAACATGCCCTGTATTAGATTATTATGTCACTTTTTAAAATTCATTCTAGATCATTCTCGCACTTTTTAAATGCTATTTCATTCCATTCTAATCAATTACTAATCTTCAAACTCTCATTAGCTTTAAATTTATGCAAGGTCTAGATGACAACATTTTAGAGTGAAGATGTAGCTATTCAAGTTCATGCTGTATCGAAACTGCCAAAGGACAGGCCTCACAGCATCCATTGTATAAGATTAGACGTCTCTGGCTCTATATAGGGTGTAGGAACTATGACAATTGAATGCCTTGGAAATAGTTAATTCTGAGATTCAAGTAGAAATGGTGGCCTAAGTTGAATCATTGATTAGCTCAGGCTTATTTGACTATTGCAACAGTTTCAAGGATAAATAATTTCAGGTAGCTTCTTCGAATGACACTTTTAAAATACATTTTTTCCATGAATTTTATGCACGGTGCTTATTTATTCAAACAATAATTTAAAAAGTAATTTTAAATATTATATTCAAGCCTCCAAATACTAGGATGACTTAAAAACGTTATTTTAGGTTCTTTCCAAATCTTGTTTGGCTAGATAAGCACAATCTGCAAAATCCTAAATGAAAAACGAGCTTGATTGTGTACGATGTGTCATTTTTGGATATTTTTATATTGTCTCATTTCCAATGCCTGTTGATGCGAGTTTGACCTTGACTACATATCTTGCAATAATTTACTCTCAAGCATCAGTTCTAACTCGTTGATGTGGTGAGGCAAAATTAAATGCAATATGGAGGAGTGACATTTCTCGTTTAATGCAAGAGCTAGCCTTTGTGCATGAAATGAGCTGAAGTAGAGCTGCACATGCAAGAGAGGAGAGAAATCTCTTTTCTGTTCGAAAATTCATCTACAACTGTCATTTTTTTTATCTATTCACAACGTAAATATATTAATTATTATTTATTCAATCAGATAGAAGTTACATGGAGCCCATTGAATAGCCTACTTCCTTTGAACATAGCATAAACTTAAAAATAAGAAAGAAGAAAATTAAAACGAAAAACAAATTTAAAAACAAAAAAACCATCCGGGCAAACAAGAAATTAAAAATAAAAAAGAAAATAGAAAATGGAAAAAGTAATGAAGCAAACAAAATTTTTTTTAAAAAAAAGACAAACAAAGAACACGTAAAAACAACAGATGTGGAAAAATCATACAAAAATCCATTGAAAATTTCACCAAATTTTACCTAAAAAATCATGTTGCTATAATTTTTTTTTTTCTGGGTCTTGCTTATTTTCCTTCCTAACAAAAGTATGAGGTTCTTATCCCACATGTTTTGGGTATTATGGGGTGGAGATAACATTTGTGGAGGTGGTGATTAAAAAGAGAGATGCATCCATTTTCTGGGTCAATTTTGGTGTGAATTTTTTGCATATATGATTGTTTTTCATTTTTTTTTACTTTTTGATTGCCCGGTTAGTTCATTTTTTGAATTTTTTTGTTTGTATTTTATTTCTGTTTTATTTTTAATTTCTTGTTTGCCAGGTTTTGTTTCTTTTGTTTTTCTGTTTTTTTTTTTAAATTTTAATTCAGTTGGCTTGTTCATCTTTTTTTTTCCTATTTGTTTTTCTTTTTTCTTTTTAATTTTTATGTGACGTTGAAAGTGAGGCTATTGAATGAGTTCTATAAGCTTCTATTTCATTGAGTAAATAATAAATCATATTTTCATGCCTAGTTGAATAATATTCTAGGCTCCATGGAGTTTCCATTTCATTGAATTGTTGAGGGCAGTTTTTTTTTTTTTTTTTTTTTTTTTTTTTTTTTTTTTTTCGTTTTTTGGAGAAAGAAAGAGAGGTATAGGTAGTACCCCACTCACCAGCTTGTCAATGAGAGACAAAACAGATGGAGAGGGCTGCCCCCAACCATTCAATCATACAGAGAGTTATCAAAATACAGTTGATTTACAATGCATTATGGAGGAGTTTCCATCCACAGAAAAGCCCCCTCAATCTCTGACAAAAATTTTAGCTAATGGTGGGCTGCCAAATTCCCATTTCTAAGAACATGTTGAAACACTAACATATCAAAATGAGAATGAAGAGAGTATTTTATCTACCAGGTTTTTCAAATTTGACATCAAATTTGACATAGTGCAGCCAATGCGATTTAGCCATCTAATTAGTATTAAAGAATTTGATTCCACTTCCACCATTTTTAGACCCATCTCTGCAGCCCAAGAAAGACCCAAGAGAAGAGCCCTAGATTCCATCCAAGAGTGGGGATGGAATACTTGTTTCTGTCTAGCATTTTGCTGCAATGAAGTTGCTATTTGCATCCCGAATAACAACAATAAAATCCATAATATGATCTTCAATTTTGCATCCTACATCAACATTTATCTTTACTCTTCCTTGATTTGGGCTTTTCCATTTGCAAGGGCTGATTGGGAGGTGAGAATCGTAGTGTAACAGTAGAGAAGCTGATTTGTATTGGTGAATGTAGTTGATGCTCCATCTGCAAATATTGTCCAGCATCGGTACAGTATTATCCATAACGAGGCCATTTCTGTAATACCACAATCTCCAACAGCAGGTGATAAACAATGATAAGATGTAAGTTGTCTCTTGATGACATAGAAGGAGAGGAGTTTCCTTAATTGACCTATTAACACACTGAGACAGAATTTGTGAGAGAGGTCCATGAAAATCCACATAAGTAGGTTTACATTGTAAGAAAAGATGAGTTTCAGATTCCTCATGGAGATTACGGAACGGGCAAGCGGCTGCAATTTGGATGCCCCTTAGATTTAAATTCAATTTTGTAGGCAGGGTTAATGTATGCAGTCACCAGCTAAATAGCAGCATCTTCTTTGGCAGCTTCAGTTTCCATATTTGCTTCAAAACACTATCCTGTTGAGCTTCTTCCTCCCCAGTGTTGTTTAGATGGGCTAAACGGTATGTAGTTTTGACGCTAAACTCACCATTGGCCTCTAAAGCTCAGAACAAATGGTCATCTTCCATCACCCTTGGCAAAGGAACCATTCTGACTATGTCCCAACCCACCTGTCCAACTGCCTCGATAACATTTGCCTATTTCCAATCATTTGTAGATTCGTCAATGAAGTGCTTCACTGGAGTATCTTCATGCACACCCAATGGTAATGATCCAGGTGAGAGAAGGCATCAATCCACTCAGTTATCTTTGAAGAATCATATTCTTTCTCCATTTCCTACCCTCCATCTACATCCCCTCCTTAGAAGAGATTTAGTTTTTGCAATATATTGTCAAGTATGAGAGCTTCTTGCTTTGATATTGCACTCCCAAAAATTTCTAGTATGGAAGTATTTGGCTATCAATATTGGAGAACAAAGCGAGTTTGGTTCAGTGAGCAATCTCCAAGCTTGTTTAGCTACCAGAGTTAGGTTGAAAGCCCTTAGTTCTCTAAAGCCCAAGCCACCGCCAGGCATTGCCATGCACGTTTTTTTGCTAAGATACCCAACTTATTTGCCTTTTCCCATTTCTCTTGTCCCATGAGAATTTACTTACTAAAGAGTTGATCTCTTCACACAAGCGACATTGTAATAGAAATAAGCTCATGACATAATTGGGAATCACTTATGCAACAACCTTAGGGTGTGTTTGGGAAGTTAAAAAATATTTCGATGAAAAATTCTTGTTGTAAAAGTTGTTAAATTAGTAGAAAATTATATGATATGATAGGGGTAATGATTAGTAGTAAAGAAAATAAATTTAAAATAAATAGGTTAATTGTGTAGAAATGATTAAAAAGTAGAATTGTTATATAGAAAATAAGGTTGTAAGAACCGGATCGGACCGGCTAGAAACTGGTCATGTGTTCAGTTCAATTGTAACAGGTCCGGTGGGAAAAGCCCATAACCGTGAGAACCGCCTGAATTGCGGTTGGGCCAACGAAATTGGATATGAGCGGTTTTGACCGGTTCACCCAAAAAAAATGGAAACGCCAAAAACCCAAAAGCGAAATCGACCCATTTCATTTCCCCCGCACTAGTGCCTTGAGCAGCTGCAACAACCCTTGCCCTCATTAGTTGTTGGCTCCTCGCCTTAGCCT
Organism: Annona cherimola; assembly: GCA_030490835.1. NCBI lineage: Eukaryota > Viridiplantae > Streptophyta > Magnoliopsida > Magnoliales > Annonaceae > Annona > Annona cherimola. Next base: position 120,280,415 of record CM059972.1, on the reverse strand, counting down.
CCGATTTCTTCTCTCTCGTTGCGGGTCATCCTCAACTCGTTACCACTGCTACAATGCCGCCTTACCTTCTCCTCTTCCAGCTCATTCTCTTCTTGTCTCCCTAGTTCGGCGTTCCTCCTCCCTTCGCCCAACGACGATAGCCATTATTATTGCGTTCGTCGGCCAACGATGAGGACAGTAGCTCCATTTCTCCTCCCTACCTTCAACGAAATCTCCTTCCCGATTTCTTTGCTCTTCGTCTCCTATTTGGTGCTTCTCTCTGTCTCCAACAGTCTAATTGCTCTGCTCTTCTCAGCATCTAATGAAAACCCAATCCAAGAAAATTCAATTTTCTTTTGCTATCGGTTCCGGTAATCGCCAGCTACAATTTTTCCCTTAGATTTAGACAACCGCAAATACAATTTTTCCCTTAGATTTAGACAACCGCAAAAAAATGTTGCCGCTTAATACCATTATCCATCGTCAGATTTCATTATCGACATTAGCGGCACTTATTTCTTCCCCATGTGCGGCCGACCACCTCCAACCCAATGGCCAACTCACTTGTTGCCGTTGATTTTTGTAGGAGTTTTGTGTATTTCAAAATAGTCAGCATGGTTTATTTTTGTATTGCGCATGTCCACAATGCTAGTTCTCCATGTTGGTTGGATGTTTCAAAGGAAAATTAATGATTCTTTTAGGAGTTTTACATTTTAATAAATATAGGAATAGACGAGGACTTTTATGGTTTTAAGATCTAAATCTGAAACTTCAATTATCTAACAATATTTACCATTACAGTAGTTTTTTATATTTCAAAATTTTCAATTTGATTTGCTTAACATTGGTTCCTCCCACTTTTGATTGATTAATTGTGTTGTTTATTAGTTATTATTGATTGAATTATGCACTACATTATTGTTGTCGAATGCTTGTTTTAATTATTCTAAAATATAAATTTGATGACTCAAGACCAATAGAGTATTACATCTTAAAGCAAGGCGGTTAATGATATTGATATTTTTATTTAATATATTATATATGCTTGTTAATATTTTTCAAAAAGTTTCTATTAATTTTCCGTGTATATTTTGGTAATTGGAATTATATTTTCTTAGTTAGTATTGTTGTAAAAATTATGAATATAAATTTTTATAAATATGCACATAATTAAAATAACTATATATTTATGTTTATGACATCATAAATATATAACACATACATCATCGATTCAACCGGTTCACTAATTCGGTTAAATCGGTTCGAATCAGACGAGTCCCTTCATTTATTCGATCACTTGTTCGGTTTTGACAACATTGATAGAGTGAAAATTGGTTTACATAAGACCAGTCCTTTCACCGGTTTGCCACTCTCTTGTCAAGTCTAGCTTCCACCTTATCTCTCCCCATCCTTCTATTGCTCCATGTGGTTTGTGGCCCAACATAACCCAAGTCCTGGAGATCACAAAAATCCAATGTACCTGAACTGCTCCATTTGGTGGTCTGGTCTAATTCTGTAACTTGTGTGTTCAGAAGAACCCAAGACCTCATTAAAATCGCATAAAACCAGCCATGGGCACCCAAATTGCAATTTCAATTGTTTAAGAAGAGCCCAAGAAGTCGATCTATCTTTCAGCATTGGACGCCCATAAAAATTAGAAAATTTCCATCCCCTTCCTGAATTTTCATCCACCACAGCATCAATATGGTTTAAAGAAAAAGATTGGATACTCACGTCTGTTTCCTCGTGCCACATCATAGCCAAACCTCCTCTTCTAGCAGTACAATCCACACTAAAGCAAAAATCAAAACACATTCTCCTTCTAATGCAATCCATTTCTGTGGATCTTCTGTCTCACATAGGAAAACCAAAATGGGCTTCTCTTTCCTTATAAAGTCTAAAAGATTTTAAATTGCTTGTGGGTTTCCAAGCCCATGGCAATTCCATGCCACAATTGCCATTTATTCCTGGTGGAGCTGAGGGGCCTCCTCAGCTTCCACCATCATTGAGTTATTGAGCTGCATCCCCTTCTTAGTTTTTGCTCTTTTGTAGCCTGCCCCACCCTTGACTGTTACCTCTTTAAAAGCCAGCTATTGCATTCTCTTCTTTGAGCCATTCTTGGTGATTTCCTCCATATAATCAGTCTCCCTAATATGGTTGCCCAGACGAGCACTTCTCTTCCACTTCCTGCATTTTCTACTTATTTTGTCACCTTGTGTGTTCCCCAAGCTGTTGTCCCCTTTTGCCACCTCAATAATTTCATTCTCTGATACGTGAAGTTCCTTTTTTCCACATCGACTGGATTAGAGGTTAAACTGCCCCCATATGTGGAGAGCCCCCTTGTTGGCAGAAAACTCACCTGTCCCTTGTAAGCGAAAGTAGTTTTTGATACGTCAAATTTGTAACTTTTAATTCTCCCATTTGGCGTCCCTTGTACCGCCCCCCTCTTCTGCATTTTGCCTTCACTCCCTTGGTTATGCTCTATAGGACCCTTCGCTCCATATATCTCTGTTTCCATAAAAGCATTTGCAGTGAAAACTTTTGCCTCCTCTGTGCTACCCCTATCTGCTCCCTCCCCCAATTTTCCTAATCCCTTTATGTGCCCACTAGTCTCTGAACTCTTCGCCTATGCTCTAACCTCTTCATTTCCCATAGAATGGTTTGATGTACTGCCCTTCACCAAAAATCTCCCCCTGTTGCCCCTCTTACCTCCCCTCCCTGTAAATCCCTTTTTGATCTCCCCCTTGTTGCCCCTCCTACCTCCCCTCCTTGTAAATCCCCGTTTGACCCAGCAACATATTTGATAGGTTCTACCCTATTTCCCCTACCAAACTCCCCTTTCAGTTGCATGGTTTGGGATCCCACTCTCAATTGACTGCCAAAACGGATATCTGGTTCAGTGATTTGGTCACCTTTGTTTATAAGGTCTTCACATTCCTTGAAAGCACGACCCATTTTTTCAAAAAAATAGCAATACAAAGGGAGTTTCTCGTATTGGAAAGTGATCCGTACCTTCTTCTGTGAGCCACATTAGATAAAGATACCCCTTCGTAGAGGTAACCTCACATCAATTTCTACACTGATTTTCAGGTTTTTTTTTTTTTTTTCCATTATAACCATGCTAGAGCATCTCCAAAGGATTGTCCAACCAGATTCCCCAACTCCACCAAGAACGGAACGTTTCCCAATATGTACCCAAATAGGGTGGTGCGTGGAGACGCTGCTGATGGCTGAATCGAGTCATTAAGTGCTGCAAGGACCACTAGACTTCTCTCAAATAGCCATGGCTTGCCCTCCAAGATTAGTGACTTGTCCTCTTCAACATCGAAGGAGATACGATAAAGGTTTTCTTGTACATCATCAAAATTGAACCTGCCTTCGTTTTCTCAACACGTCTCAAGGTGGCTTTGAAAATCTCTTTATTATACCCTTTTGAAGTCCAGGCAGTGCAGAGAACTGTTGGCTTTCCTTCTGGGCCAATTACCTTGCTCTTTGTTTCCGCAATGGCAAGGGTCTGCATCTCTTCGAGCACGAGTTCCCCTTAATTTAGTGCCATTTGATTTTGAAGCCCCTAGATAAAAGAAAAACAAGAAATCCTTTCCAGAAAAGACGGACCAGAGAAAAAACCAAAATCTGCCGGCAAGATACCTTAAGAAAAAACAGCTTAGCAGCATCTTGGCAATGGAAAAAAAAAGCCCTTTCCCTACAACCCCAATTTTTCGTGCGAAAGCCAACGACCAGAAATTTCTGCACCGAATTCCTGCACACGATAATCGCCTCTCCAGAGCTTTCACGGGGCGATAGAAAATGACAGTTATAGGTGGGCTTTTAGGAAATGAGATTTTCTCCTTGGATGCGTAGCTCTATATCAGCCCATCTAATGCACAAACTAGATGTCTCTCTCTCTCTCCTTCATCTCGTATTTAATTCATCTGTCTATGTTAGCGCATTGCGGTCGATGCGTGAGAGCGCATTTATTGTTAAATGAACAGTCGTTATTAAACCCACATTAATGAACAGGGGAGATCAGTTCACATTTCCACGAGTCGAATGACTGTCAACAAGTTCACATTTCTGCATGCGGCTAGGAAGTCAAATACACAGCCATCTAAAAAGCTATCTTGATACCATAAAAGAAAAAGCTATCTTGATTTGACTGTCGATCTTTTTATGATTCATAAATTGTTACCCTGATTTTACAAGGGCATCCTTATGAATTTCGTTTGTAAAAATGTATCAGTTGATGTTGTGGTGGGCCGGACATGATTAGGTCCATGTGCCTTCTTCCTTAGATCATTCTTTCACTTTGCCATTTGATTTTAACGGTCCTTGTGTCAGCCGGTGTTGATTATTTTTTTTTGATTTTGTATTGTACATTGACATCGGATATTACACATTAAGCCCATTTATAATCTTTAGAGAACTAACTTCGTCAATTTTTATCCTAAAGACAAGCTCTAGCAATGTATTAAAGGAGACCATATTACCTTGGTGTTGATTATTTATTTTTTTAATTTTTGATTGGTAGAGATATTACATATATCTTAACATATATTACATTGAATTTTTAATATTTTTTTACAAATCTGGAGACACTCAGCTCTCCCAAAAAAATTCAAAAATATAATTCTACCAAAGAATAAGAAAGATACAACTTCCAACAATCGAACAGAATACTACTATTCTTACTAAAATTTTTTCTCTTCTAGCCGAAATCTCGAATGCGTGACTTGAACCCCACATCCCAGCGCCTGCGACCCTCCACCAGATTATTTTGATACTGAAGGATTTTCTAGAAAAACAGAAGACGGACAAACCTTTCTCACTGCCACATATTAGTATTTCGAAAAAAAATATTCGAATATCTAGAATCTTTAGACTTTATGACTGTCAACATGTTGACAAATCTGCATGCGGCTAGAAAGTCAAATACATAGCCATCTAAAGAGCTATATTGATACCATCCAGGAAAAAAAAAAAGGTTATCTTGATTTGACTCTCGATCTTTTTTATGATTCATAAATTGTTACCCTGGTTTTACAAGATTATCCTTATAAATTTTGTTTGTAAAAATGTATTAGATGACGTTGTGGTGGGCCGGACATGATTAGGTCCCTGTGCCTTTATCCTCAGATCTTTCTTTCACTTTGCCATTTGATTTTAACGGTCCTGGTGTCAGAGTTTCACCCATGAAACATTCCAACGAATATCGATGATAGGGATGCTTTCATTTGTTCGGGGTTGTTTTTTGCAAAATCAATAAGTAAGATAGCGGTACTTTATATTTGTTAGGGTTGTTCGTGCAAAATCATTAGTTAGATTTAGAAGTAGCAGATCCATGTATGGTAACAAATATTAAGGATTCATCCTTTACGGAACTTCATTCATTTTTCTTGCATTGTTGATTGATGGAAAAGTCACTTTCTCAATTATATTTAACATTATTTATGTTGTTATGTAAATTTTAGCATGATTTTAGTATTATTATGTTTAGCTTCATCTAAAACCGTTTACAATCAATAGAATAAATTTATTTGATGTTAACTATCATTTTTAAAGTCTGTATTTTTAATATCTAAATTGTGTAGAATATTATTACTATGTTAATAAACAATTTATAAAGTATTGTTATTTATAATACATATGCAAATGCATTTATTTATTTTTGTAATTTATATGCGAAAATGTATATTTAAAAAAATGTGTTCTATGGTCATTTTTTATTTTCATATCATTTTTATATTTGTAAATGATTTTTTAAAGCATTATTACATTCTAATGCATATATCAATGAATCTATATTTTTTTTTTATAATTTACACAAGTATATTTTTAAATAAATATAGCCTATGTACATTTTTGATTTAGATGAAAATTTTGTATTCTAGTTAAATAAATGATACTAAATAAATTATGGAGTGAAAGGACTAATCAAAGATTATGATAATGATAGATTGATTAGTGTCATGTGGCTAGGGTTTGACTTAGGTTGAATAGTTTCAGTTTGTGGTCAATTTTATTCTTATCATATTTTCAAAAACTTTTATTTTATTGTTAGATAAGAGGTCTGTTTTGGCATTCACGATGACTTTTAGATGTGTTTTTGGGTTGAAAAAAGGTCAACCAGAAGTATCGGTGGCTTTAGTGAGGTTTGCTGCATTAATGCAGCTTTGCGTTTATTAAGGTTAATTATGGTCAATGAAATGCCGATCAACATAAGCATAGAAAATGACGTGTAATGGAAAAATTCAAGAGACGACTTCCGATGCTTGATTACATTCAAATGGAACAAGAGGTCCCTACGATGGCTCGTGCGGATGTCATTAGTAGTCTTCTTAAAAGACGGCTTAGCAGAGATGACTTGACATGTTTTTGCTCGGACGCCCCCGGCTTGAAAAGTTTTACCTACTTGTGCGAGTTTTCGTGAATGACAAACAGAACCAAGTTCTATTCAAAGCCTGCTTGAATTTTAAGGTTGGGTCGGTTTTAAATTGGTTCTTTAGAATAAATTTATATTATATTTAAAAATTATAAATTTTAGTTGAATAAATTTTAAAGTATATTTATTGAATTTACTAAAAAATAAATAAATTGAATAAGTTTGTATATATGTTTAGAGAATGTAGTTATATGTTTCGGTATAAAAAATGTTTTATAAGATATGTATTAAATATATGTTAGTAATTTGGGTTGGTCCACTGTATTGTCGCATTAGAATCTACTTAATCTTGATTGAATCTTATATTTTTTTTATTTGGAACTTACGAACGCTTTACCTAAATCGCACCCCTACATTTGTCACGTCAGGAGGAACCAATTTGGACGTGAACGCGGTGAAGATTGGATGAAGTGATTTCTTTGTCACGTTACAAGTTGGGTTGGCGTCCTTCAGAGCGGCTGAATGCGTGGCCTGTCACTTAACTCTCAGATCGGAGGTGGCCCCAGGGTAAACTACCCTTGTGTCTCTGTAACTCTTTAAGAGTGAGATGTTTCTCGTTGTACTTCGTTGCATAAAATTAAAACGCGATCTTATTCAGCTTATCCAACCTACTGGTTATGCTAATAAATTATATATAAAAATATTATTTACGTTTTTAATATTATAATTATTTGAAACAATATGTGAAATGAAAGTTGAAAAAATCAGTTCTTAAATTTATGGTGCGTTTGGAAAACTTTGAAAAAAAAATTTCTTCAAAATTTTTCTATATATTTTTTCTCACTATCATACCTTTCAATCATTTCAATATATATTTTTCTATACAATTATTTTATTTTAAAATTATTTTTATAATTTTTTCTTTACAATTATTCTCTATTTCTAATTATTATCCTCATCTTTTAAAATTTTTCTACAACTTTTGAAATTTTTTTTCGGCTTACCGTCCTTAATTTGATCTAAATTAAGATGCAATTGAAAAGTGATAATTTTTTGAAGAAATGTTGCTTAAAAGTTTTCTAAAATAGAAGAAAATAATATGTTATTATAGAGGTAATGATAAAGATAAAAAGATTAAAATTAAAATAAGTAAATTAGTTCCATTGATAGTTATATGTAAATAATTAAAAAATTAGATTATTATACAAAAATATAATGAAATAATTAAAAATAAAATAGTTGTAAAAAGTAGGGGTGCAACTCGGGTTGGTTCAGTACAGGTAGTAGTCTACCTTACCCATACCCTATTTGTAAAAAGCCTACCCTACCCTACCCATTTGTCGGTTCGGTTCCTAGTATACCCTACCCTACCCATTACCCATAGGGTCGGTTCCGGTTTCGGTTCCAAATCGGTTCCTTTAATACTCAAATAAAATATTTTTTAAAAAATTTCTATGTTATTATAAATAATGTAAAATAATACTCATTTACGTTTTAAAATCATAAGTACATATATTATTGTTTATATTATTATATAAAAATATGAAGTATAGACCATCATGACCCAATCATTAAAACTAATAATATATTATAATCATAAGTCACAAGCGTATTTATAAGAGTCTTTCGGAAGTCAATGTTATATATATAAATTCATTTAAATTTATACTTCACAAGGTACAAAATTCATTTAAATTTGAATTTTGTTAAAATATGTGTGCACATAAGATGTCAAAGACAAAGCATAATACATAGTATATAATATATATGAGACATGATCATTTCAGGCCGGCCGCACGGCACTGCTCCGTGCGTCCGGCCTGAAAACCTATTTTTTTTATTTTTTTTTGATTTTTTTTCATGGGTAAGTAAATCTAGGTGTATTAAATCTATAAAACAAGTTTTACCAATTTTGGATGTTTTTAAGTATTTTTTTTGGATTTTTAAACACGGTGGCAGTTTCGTAATTTTCTGAATTACCCATGAAAAAAAATAAAAAAAAAATAAAAAAAAATAGGTTTTCAGGCCGGACGCACGGAGCAGTGCCGTGCGGCCGGCCTGAAATGATCACCCCTCAATATATATTATACATATATAATTATGCACCTAATTAATTACCTATATGAGTACTTATGCGGGTCGGTTTTGGGTACCCAACGTATCTACCCTACGCGTACCCTATTTGAGGAGGCGGATAATAATTTGTACCCTACCTATAGCTATGGTTAATATTTTCTATCCTACCCTACCCAAATTAGGGTCGGGTCAGTGGGTACCCATGGGTACCCTACCCAAGTTGCACCCCTAGTAAAAAGAAAAAATTTAAAATTGAAAAATTTAAAATTTTAAGTGTAGCTTATTACATCCTAAGAGTATGTTTGACTATTTTTAAAACTTTTCAAATTAGAAATTTCAATCTATTTTTATTCTTTACCACTATTTTATTTTTAATTATTTCTTTTTATATTTATGTATGATAATTTTGCCTTTCAATCATTTTTAAATAATTTGTTCACATAGCTTATTTCTCTATTTTAAAATCTTTCTTTTTTACTTATTATTATTCATATCAAATCACATAGTTTTTTAGTAATTCAAAATTTTTATGCAAAATTTTTAATTTTCTAAGTACATCCTTAGTAAATGATTATTCAAAAGATAAATGGTTAAGTAAAAGTATTATTAAAAGGTCAAAAGTATATATAATTTACTATGGGCATGTTTGTTTATAATTAAAATTTTTAAAACAAAATTTTGCAATTCAGTTTATGTGCCTATCTTATTTTTTAAATATTTTTATATTTTTTCTTACGACTATTCTATTTTTAATTATTTTTAGATAATTATTAATATAATTAATCTATTTATTTTTAGCTTTACTTTTTTAATTTCTTAGCTTTGCTTTTATCGAATTATATTAATTTCTCTCATTTATACCAAAACCTTTGTTCAAAAGTTTATCACTTTGAAAACACTATGTAAATAAATATTTACATTTTCACATAAAAAGTGAATAAGATTGTAATCTTTCCTTATTTAGGTATTTGCATGATTGATCCTACAACTTTGATATTGTATCTTCGCACTTTAGATTTTGATAATTTTAGAATAGATTTTATGGTTTACACGTTTTACAAATTAAATTCAACTTTTAGTGTATCATGAAAGTTTTTACAATATAAGAATCAATTTATAAAAATTTCACTATGTTGAAATTTTTTTACAAAAGTTTGATTTAAATTTCATATTAGATTTTTATATTTTCTAACTAAATATGATATATTGCAAATGTTCAAAATTTTAAAATTTATCGAATAATCTTAGATGGTGTCCGTAGCACCTTCTATTTGGATTTGATGAAATTTAATTTTCCGGTCAAATACTTAACCCCTTGATATTTTTTAGAGCATCTAAGTTGATTCTATAAAATTAATTTTTTTTTTATCATGTTTAATTCATCATATCTAGTTATAAAAAATTGAATTTTTATTACAAAATTTAAATTATTGTGATTGAATTAATTTTGTGAATAATCATGAAGTTTTGTAAAATGGATTTTGTTATTATGAAAAAATCCACGATACGTTCACAACAACATTTAATTTGTGAAAGGTTCAAAATTGTAAGATTTATTTGGGAATTATTTAAACTTATTGTTGAAAACGCAAATATCAAAATTGTTGGGCCGATCATGAAAAATCAAAATAATAATAAAAATATAATTTCAATTTCTCTTGTAAGTACTTATATAATAGAATATACACATTTGATATTTTAATAATACATTTACCTGATGTAATTATTTATAGTTGATGTTCTAAATAAATTTCATTGATTAACACCTTTCAAATTTTGTTTCGCGTAAAATATTTAAATGATTTTAATGTTAAAAATATCAATAATATTTTAACTGTAACGTATTAGAGGGTAGGTTGGTTGAATTGAGGAGAATCGCGTTTTATTTTTACTGGGGAGAGTTTGATGAAAGACCGTTTGATTCTTCGGCAGGTTCTGCAACACACGGCTCATGTGCACTGGTCAGAGTCAGCGAAGCGATTTATAGGTGTTGGCCTGTTGTGGGGTGACTGAAATGTGGCCACGATCTTTCACGAGACGGTCTGAGGAGTGCTGGAGTGGATCGTGCGACCCGTGATGTCACGTTGCACGTGGCGAGAATTCATTTGGTTCATGGGGATCGTGGTCGCTCGTATCAAGAGCGAGGGTGAGGGCATTCGGCACGTGAGAACACGAGATGGGGTCGTCTGGCACGCGACGGCATACGGAAGGGGGAACAGTGGATTATGGATTCGGTGACTTGGCACGTGGGGAGGCACATGTAACGCACTTCCAACGCGCATTTGCAATGGACAAACGACACTCGTGGCTCGTGCTACAGCCGAAGGGTAGGGACATGCAAGCGCGGGAGTCGCTAGCTGGAAGGCCTTTGTGCGCACGTGTGACATGAGTAGATGTCCCGCGTGCCGACAAAGTTCAAAGTCGGAATCCCGCCAGAAATCCAACAGAGTGCAACAGTGTTGCATTGCAACAGTTCCTGGTTTAAAATTGATCACGTCATCACAACAAGCAGGATATTGCCAACACACCATGTGTCTGTGTGTAGAAGAAGACGTGGCCCAATAACGTCAAGGACTGTCGGCTTAGTACAGCGTTCACCCTTTTCTAATTCATATACGGTAGAAACGCCTTTTCGCGGTCCGCATCATGCAAGAAAATCTCTCTCTAGAGAGAGAGAGAGGAAAATCCCATGGAAATGGAATTGAAGATAGAGATTCGAAAAAAATTTCCCCCCGTGGCAACCGGTCTAACGCTGTTGAGGCTGCGGAATTGGCCTGGCCGCTTTCGACATGGCTCTCTCTTTTTTTTATTCGATCTTTCCAAGTCAGTGTTGGCAGCTGAGGCAGAGTGACCGAGGAGGGAGGTGAGGCTGGGTTGTTGTTCATCAGACCTGGTCACCAGGTCAGTCTACTCTTTTTGCTGGTTGCCCTTATCGTTCCATCTCATTTCATCTTATCTCATTTCCAGTTTCTTACAGGACGCCCCACTTTTTTTTTTTTTTTTTTTTGCCCCCAAAAAACATTGTTTCGTACTACACGAAACCCCGGTTTAATGGGTTTGTTTAGGAAGAAAATTAGTCACTTCACATCAAATAGTTGGTCGGCCGCCCTATTAAAATCATTTAAAATTTGTTATCCCCTCTTTACAAAATGTTTACTTTAATAAAAAATATTAATGACGACAATTTTAATTTTTTTACCTATATTAGCATCTGATTTAGATGAATGAGGATCATCTAAGGTGATCTGTTCTATTAGATTAATTTGTGGATGGAGTTAGCTCATCTTAAGGATAGTCAAACTCACTCGTACAAAGGTTGGGCACAAATTTTTTTAACCATCCATTGAAAGAAAATGCGATTATTTTATTGCGTTGTAGATATGATTTGGGTCATTAATATATTCACCTTTTATCAAATTTTACTATGATATCCAAGTAACCATTTTAATTTATTTAGCGGGGACAATTTTGATGATTTTTGATATATCAATGAACAAATGCATTCTAGAATTCCCAGACCGCCCCGTTCCTCTTGGCCTAGTTTTCCTTCCTTCCCTTGCCCGCAGGATTGCCGCTGCTCCTTGCAGATCTCTTCCTTTCTCTTTCATTCCCACAAATGAAGACTCCGGCCTCCACTCCAATTTCCCCGGTCCTGCTCCTGTCCTTTCTGGCGGCGGCTCTTGCCAGTTCACCTGTGGCGACAGATGCTCATTCCTCCTACTCTTTTCAGGGACCGGCTCTGCTTCTGCCTCAGTTTTATGGGACTTTCTTTAGTCCGTCACTCGTGAAAAGCCAAGCTCAGAGGAATCCCTTCCCTCTGCATTCGAGAGATCGCCTCCATGCCTTGACCAGATTCCATAGACGGGGCAGTTTCATGTCTCCGTTGGAGAGAAGCTTGATTGCTCGTTTTGGGACCGAATTCAGATTCAATCACCTTCCTGCACTTGAAACCAAGCCCCCTCATGTTGAAAAACCAGATCCGACACTTCGTTTGATACGCCAGAAGTGGAATCTTTCAAATCGCCATCTTCCTGCTTGGTACGCGCTTCCTCCAGAGTGCCTAAATGTTCTCCCTTTGAAAGCCTACCCTCAGAGGAAGCAGAAGGTTTATCCTTATCCCCTTTCTCGAAGGCTATTCAAGGCCCCCAATTCGAATAGAGCTCCTCCACCCCCTGCTGCTCGTACTGCTCCTGTGATTTGTGACATGGCTCTGATTGGAAAGGGATGGAGTGATATGGAATTAAAATGATGTTAGCTTATGTTACAAGGTGAATGATATAGGTAACGGCAATTTTTTATTTTTAAAAAAACTTGTTATGAGAAGTGCGGGCCTAAAATAAGCCCTGAAAAAGGGCCGCTTGGTGTCGTTTGCTATTGGGTTATTGTTTGCTGGATTTGGATGCGTTTCGATTTTTGAAAGCCCTGGATTTATTTTAATGTGATGCATGACATATCGCATATTTGCTGTTGTTATCCGATGGGTGCATTATTCCTCTGCCATTGGCATTGATGATGTTCTATTCCGTATCTAATCATGTGTTTACTTGTGTCTTGACAGGTGAACGTGATAATCTTGAAAATAAGATAAAAATGGAAAAATATGGCCAAGTTTGGAAAAACATGAAAACTTATGCAATATAACAATTAAACTTATGCAATATAACAATTAACTAATGAAAGTCAAGTAACAAATGGTGGAAATAAGCCTAGTTGTGAAAAAGTCGCATGTTATGGCAGTTGTATGGTCTAAGTTACTGTCCATTTTTTCCAGATTGAAATGAAAGGTCAAACGATCTCTAAAATTTATGGAACTAGATATGAGCATAACCTAATATGTGTTTTAAGATGGAATTAATGTTTTAAAGGAAATTTGGAAAATCATTAAGAACAGCCATGAAACAGGGCTGCCAGGTGAGAATCCGGCAGAACATTTCATATCTGCCCCTAGATTCAGTTATGCTTTTGGTCTATAAAATGAAATTCAAAATCGATGAAACTCTGCAGATTTCTTCATCTATGTATCAGCTAAGAATGCCTAAAATTTCAGGGCAGTCCAAGTTAGTGTAGTGTCCAAAACAGCAAGATGAACTTGAGGCAGAAACTTGCCTAAAGCATGTAATTTTCTGAATTTTGAGGGGAGGGCCATTTCAGCAAATGTATGATTAGAACATGAGTAATTCGATATAGTTAGATGTTTGGGAAAGATTTTGGGAGAGTTTACTTAATAATTTGCAGAATGGGTATCAAACTCGAAACTTGTAAACATTGGAACTAAGAGCCTATGAGCATTTGTACTGTTGAATTTGAAAATTTTACTAATGTAATGATATTGAAATCATGTTTTGTGGATGAGGATAGAAAGGTTGTGAGAAATTAATAAAGCTTTTGAATCACCCAAAAACGCATTAAATACGTTAAATTATGCTTCTTTGGAAATAGTGAAGAACTAAGTAATTTGATTGAGTTTGTAGGTGAAAATCCACAAATTGAAGAATTACGAGGCTCTGAGCCCTCTTGCATGTATTATATGATTTTAGATATGTTGCATGTCAGAAGTTAATGAAATTAGGTCAAATGTAAAAGTCTAAGCATGTGTGTATAAAAGATACATACATTTAGGTATGAAAAGCACTTCAATGCTACAAATATGCTTAGATATGACTTTTTACATTAATAAGGAAGGACAAGGTCAAAGTTGAAGAGGAACCTTAAGAGATAGGGTAAATTTAAGTGAGTCGTTTTTTTCCCCTGATGTTTTCCTTTCAAATTTTTACTTGTCATGTTCTGAGAATGACCATTCTCTAAATGCTTTAAATTCTTTCACAATTCATGATTTACTTCATTAATGTATATGTGTGCCTTACAAGTTGCAATGTTATATATACATTGTTATTTTACCAAGTCATTTGGCGTTTCAATATGAAATGCGCAAGATTGTGTCTCATTCATGAAAATCATTGTAGCATTTGTATGATTCATTTTGCATGAGGGTTAAGAGGTCTATTTAGAAATGTGAGTGGACTGGAATCCCCTTCTAATATGACCAAATCGTGAGATCCGTATGGCCTGCGGTACCCTCCAAATCATGATTCGGATAGGTTGTACTTGGCCCATATCATGCCTAAGCAGAGGTATGTTATGTATATATGGAATACATTGGCATGGGCATCTGCGTGTGCATGTGCATAATTAACATGTTGAAAATGAATTGCATGAACTAAAATGCTTACTTATTTGAGTTTCCATACTCAACGGTCTTAAATATTTAGCTACATAGCTCAACATGGAGAATGACATCTTAGGACCTAATGCTTGAGGAATATGTTGATATGTACGATGAACTGTGTTTACATAGAGTTATGATTTTATTATCCTGGGCTAAAAACCTCATTTCTTGGACAGTCTTCGTATTGATTTCTCCTCTGTCCTGGGCCTGTAATCTAGAATGAGTGAACTCAATGTACAAAATTTGAATGGCTGCTTCCTCACTTGTTTTTTACAGGTTTAAATTTGTGGGATACTTTGCGCAAAAATAGAACTTGTAAGCGTACTCAGAAAAAACATGAAAACCTCCTATCTTGGATACATGCATCCGTCGTTGACAAGGATTGCGCCTGTTGAATGCTTGAAGTCTTTGATTTTCTTGTTCTTAAAATGTAGTTCTGCATCCCTGTATGAAGGACAGACCCAGAATTCAGATGGTGTTCAATTGTGTGTGCTCTGTTGTCATGTTAATCTCTGTTTATGTACTGGACGCGTCTTGCATTCCTGTTCCGTGCATGTCTTTTCATGTTGTGAATTCAGTAGTAACTTTATAATATCGATATTGCTTTCATTTGTTGACATGAAGTATTTCTTACCTCATCCACAACTGAAAAAAAATGGTCCAATAGATGAAAAAAATTTCACTACCTTAATGGGCTCTGTTACATGATTTACAAGACTTGTGCTTTGTTTTGAATGATTCCAGTTAGTTAGAGGATAGCTTCCTTGTCTTTGATTTTCACAAGCTGTCAAGTGACAACTAGTGCTGAGTGTAGCTCAGTTATGTGCCTGTGGTATGATCCTCACTTCCATTTCCATTTTGTGTTTACTCAAAGTATATTATCATATTGTCCATAAAAAAAATTAGATTAGTTGTTTATAGTATTAAGAGTATTAAGAGAACATCGAATCCATCTATTGTGTATTAAAATGCACACATTGGGTGGCTCTTATTGTGGTATTTCAGTACCGTGGTAAACCTGCCTTGTTATGGAAGATTTCTATATGAGAAGGTTGGATGTTGTTGATAAACATTTGGAATGAAGCATCAATGGGTTGTAAATGCTGAACAGCATGTTTATCCAAATATTACTTGAGAATTTTTCACACATTTTCCCTACCTGATTTGTGTTATTGGGGCATGGGATGGTTGTACTTTGTAAGCTCCAGCTCACGTCGGGTTTATAATTCTTTCAGGTGCCGCTGTGGTTCCAAGTCTCAGAGCTGTGGATTAGCTCTTATATTTCACTTTAGCAGCAGCTTGTAAATAAAGTATTGGACCTTGTTTATAGTCTTGTTCTCGTACGTGGTATGGATTGAAAGAGTGGATGATTAACATTTGTATTGCAGCTTGATATTAGTTTGTTTTCGTTGTGACTTTTATTAGATTGGTATGGTTTGGATGCGTTTGAATGGAGTGTGCATCCACTATGCTCAAGGCACAGTAAATTACCAGGCCCACGACTTGTTTCTCCAATGCTTCTGCACCTCTTGATTTGAAATCTTTGTTCACTACTTCACAGCTTTATTTGTTTCAACTAGCAATGTGATGAGATGTGATGAGATGAGATTTCTATTCTCGAACAAATTTTTTCGTTTCTTATTGTTATGTTTTTTTAAAAAAAGAAAATTTTCAAACGATTTCTTATTTATCAATACATAACAAGTCACTTTTATTTATAATTTTATTTTTTTCATTTGTCCTGGTTTTTCATTTTCTAATACACTAATTTGAATCCGGTTCTAGTAGATGATTCCGAATTATCAACTGCCCATGAAGTCCTGAACATCCCATTATTTTTCTTAAAACGTCCATTTTCTACAACTGATAGAGATGCATGATGCATCACCGTTGCCAAAAGAAATGGCACTGCATCTGACATTACCTAATATATATAAGTATATAACCAATTTGAGCCTGGGTTGCCCTTAATTTAAATAACTGGATGATCCGATTCTGATTTCCTCAAATGTGGGGTTTTTGTCGTTTGTTGATTAATGTGATCCTGATTTACTCAAATTTGGGGCTTTGGTCGCTTACATGCAAATAGCCACCAAGCAGTTGTCTTGGTGGTAACTTAAGGGGACTGGTAACCAGCCCATCTAGGTTTAAATCTCCTTTCCTTCATGAGAGATTTTACATGTGTCTTTCTTGGCAAATGGGGGGTTTTTACAATTTTTCCACTAGGGTGGGAGATTTTACAGGTTTGCCCTTGGTCCAGGAGTGTGTAGAGAAATTCTCTTTCAAGTGCGAGGGATGGGAATGCGGTAGATTGTAACGTGAAGGTTGTCACATTTTATAAATACCAATTAAAAAAATTTCATGAATTCAACATTAATGAACAAGCCAGAAGAGGAATTTTAAGATACGAAATTATTTTTATGGTGGTAGATGATTTATGTGACAAAATTAATGTATTAAATTTGATAAATAGTCTCAGATTAAAAAAAAAAAGATAAATAGTAAGGATTTAAGAATAATATTTAAAATTAAAAAATTATGGGTAAGTACTGAATCATTATTAATTATCAAAGTCGAGGTCGATCTCAGACACTTCCACCTATTCTTTTGTGTGAATCTCGATCCTTGGAAGTGCAATACATATGCAATTGACCTCACCCCAAAATCTTTGTTGTTCTCAAGATATGGAATGTGTATATCCTAACTTCAATTTCGGCCAAGCCCTCATTCTGTTTTCTGCCCAACGTTTCATTGTATCATACGTCATCCAACAAGCCTTTCGTAATTTCATTGTGTAGGTGCTAACATTTTTTAGCAACCATTTTTGTTGCTGCGGGTACTCTTCAGTGTGTACGAGCATGTGCATATGCATTAGCCTCCATCTAGACCATTATTAGAGACCGCCGGTATGGAACCTCCTCCCTGCTGCATTGGAAAGAAAGAAACTTGCGTGCGAGGGAAATTAAGTACTGATTTGATGCATTGCCGGGACTATAATGTACTAAATTTCCAGGGAAGCAACACAATGCTATGAGAACTCCAAACTTCCGCATGGAATGCTGTGAGAGCTCAAGATTACATACTTGAATACACCAATATTCCAAGTCGTCTTCTTTTGAGACTTCTTTAAAACTTATCCTTCTTTCTGTTGTTCTGAATCTGCCACCATTTCCTCTAAGCCACGTCCATGTGTTTGAGGTTATCAGATGGAGTCGTTTTAATGAGCCGATGGGCCTTAGACCAGGTAAACGAAGAGTTAAGCATATTATTTAATTTTCCTACTCATCGAATATAAACTAAGAATGAAAGAGTGGTAGTGATGATGATGTAAATTACATATAGGAAAATTCTTGTTATATTCATGATATTTGCCTCCTAATTTCTAATATAGCAGTTTATAGATTCCTTGTATATTCATGATATTTCACAGTAAGTTCTTATTATACTTACCATCAATGCAATAATTATAGAACTGCTTGAAAAGACTATTTTACCTATCCAAATTTCCCTAATTAAAATGATTCAACCTTACATAGACCCACTTGAATTATTTGATGCAAGAAATCAACAATTTAAAATCATCACCAAGTGTACATTAGAGCTAAATCATTTCAATAGGAAAATTTTAGAGGGAGTGAGCATAATAAAAATTTAGGATGAGATGAAATGTTATAGACGCGTATGAGAAGAATTTGTAATATATTGTGGAGATATTAAGAATTAAGGGTAAACAAAATGGATATGTAAGAAATTTTCCCATAAACAATGTTGCAGTGGTATTCTTAATTAATCAGTACTTACTCGTAGTAATGTTTCTCCGTAGCTAGGTTGCTTCATCCCATACCTCGACTGATCATATATCCATGGTAATAAATCTTCCAATCGTTGTTTCCGCGGAGATGGAAGCGTCCCTTGCGGGCAAGGTTTTACTACTAGCACCCTCCCAAAAGGACCATGATCCCAAGACTCCACGCAGTCAAAGATACGCCCACTCTCGTCCTGAGACAAAATTCAAGTATTTCACACATAATAATGCATAACTAAATTAAATTAGACAATATTACCTAATTGCATACATGGTGATTTTTTATTATTTTTTTTAAAATGCAGCTGTCTAGATACACATTCATGATGCAGGAGTTTCATTGATTGAGGTATTGATAAGCGAAGCACAAGTTATCCAAAACCAGTCAAAAATGCAAGATGGGCCTTGAAAGTAATTAAGAATAAACAATATCCAAGTATCTTATTTGTTATTAACATATATAATATGATGAATAATTATATATAACTGCAAATCAACCTTGAAGCTTGCCACTGCAATCCGATTGTTGAGAGACTCCAGTTGTTTCTTCAGTTCCAAATATTTTTCAAAGGAGAAACCTCTCACAACAGCGGGGAGAGACTCCAGTTTTTTCTTCATTACCAAATATTCTACATACTCGGGGATGCTTCCCCGCATAAATGGCCTGGCATCCAAGGAGGATGGAAGAAAATTCAAATACATGATGAGGATGAAGAGAATATAAATACGAGTTGTCATGACCTCTATATATGCATATGAATGTGGAATTTTATCAATTAGAGACAAAACAAATCAAAGAGAAAACTTGAGAAATATATATATATATATATATGGGAGCTATTCCGGTGCAGCGTCACTGCACCGGAACAGCCGTGCAGTGGCCTCAAAATGGGGTCCACATGATCATGAAATCATGATCTACTCCACCCATTGTATTTAGAATAATGTATTCTATAACCATACCAATTTTCATCCCAATCAGATACTTTAAAGTTGTTATTTACATTAAACTATTTTATTACGTTAGATTTGTACCATTTTTAGATGGGCCCATATACATATCTGATTGGGATGAAAATTGGTATGGTAATAGAATACATTATTCTAAATACAATTGGTGGAGTAGATCATGATTTTATGATCATGTGGGCCCCATTTTGGGGCCACTGCACGGTTGTTCCGGTGCAGTGACGCTGCACCGGAACAGCTCCCTATATATATATATAGGGAAATGATCCAGTGCATGCGACTGCACCGTGCAGTCCATGCACTGTGGGCCCCACCTGACCATAAATAGAAAATCCACCCTACCCATTGTATTTAAAATTATTCACTTTATTACCATATCAATTTTTATCCAAATCCAACATGTGTATAGTCTCAATCTTAAAATGATGTAAAATCAACGTAATAAAATAGTTTAATGTAAATATCAAGTTTAAAGTGGTTTTTTCAACATCTAAATCGTCTAAAGTATGATTTATATATGGATAAATGAGTGTATAAAGTTTCATTACAATCTAATATGTGTGGGGTACATTTTACAGCGGACTGCATCGTAATTACGGTGCAGTCCGACTGCACAGGATCGGATCTCATATATATATATATATGTGTGTATGTGCATGGGTCTACGGATGCAGTAGCGAATGCGTCTGCAGGTAATCAAACTATATATAACGGTTCCATATAAAACGCAGGTTTATATGGTTGTGGGAAGAAATGGTAAAAGCCATGGGCAATTGCCACAGAGGGGACTTTGACGACTTGTTCAGCCTATAGTTATGCGATATACAATCTTAGACAGTTATAATGAAGATATGTCTATGTTCAAGACTAATTATAATATATATATTTTTTTAGCAGAATTGAGTTGTCTGACTGCACCTACCCAATAAATGTGTGAGCATGAGGTTGTATTTGGAATTAAGCTAAGAGGTTGGAGCATGTTTGGATAACTAAACAGTTTCCACCTTTTTGGGTTAAATCATTGTCAAATATTTAAAGCCATGTAGATCTGTAGAAATTATTCTTCTACACAGTTTCCAAAGCCATATATAATCAAAACACAAAAAGGTGGGATTCGGTAGTTGTATGCGAGCCACAAAGTGCTGAAATTAATCGTAGCAAGAAGCCTGGCATGCATGCTGATTAATTACCTTTTCCATGTCCACACATGGCTGGACCGATTTCAGACAATTAAAGGCCAGCCCCAAAAATCACATGCAGGTTGCTATCGGCTGATAACTTGATTGTCATTTGTAGTCCCCCATCACCGATCAAGTGCTGTTCAGATTTCGCTGTCTCTAGCTAGCTCTGTGTGGGGGTACTCATGGGTTTGGCATTTTGTGGATTGAGGTGAAAAAAAAAAAAAGGGAAAGAAAAGAAATATAAGTTATAAATAAATAACATAAGCGTCGGTTTTGCATCTGCCTTCTCTGTTTTATTTTTCTATCAAATTTGCTTTTTCTTAAAACACCGGATATATTCCTTCAAATTGATGGCAAATTTTTTTCTGATGGTGTTCCAACCTTACTCAGCACCCCTGCATTTGTGTATTTAAAATCGAAATAAAATCAACAATTTTAACTTAATTTCCTAGAGAAATTCGGAATCGTCTGATTTTTGTGCCTTATTATGATGAGAGTTAATTGGAAAGAGTATCGCAATTAATTAGCTCCGCAGCATTGCAGCATGGGAGGAGGTTAACTAGCATTTCGCATTATACCCAGAGCTTGCATGGATGGTAGGAAGTGTGCCCCTTTGAGAGATCCATCAACCACATTGAATTAGGATGATCTTTTATTCCTTGGCTTGGGCCTAAAGAGCCGTGGAGAGGTGGACAACCTAATTATCACCATAGTTACCCTAGCTCTGTTATCTCATGTAATTCCCATCGTGATTTGGTTTATGATTTTTTGCGTAATGGGTGTTACTTAAATGGTCCACCTTGTGGTCCAAACTGATGTGGACTGTTCATCCACATTACTGTAAAAAAATAAAAGAATGCAGGATTGTAGGTGTGGTTCATGAATTTTTGCGTAATCGGTGTGATTTAAATGGTCCATCTTGTGGTCCAAATTGATGTGGACCGTTCATCCACGTAACAGTAGAAAAGCAGGGAGCCAGAACTACGACATAAAAAAGGTCAAACAAAAAAAACACAGAGAGGCGAACCTGCCCATAGGGCGGTTGGTTTCGCACGGGAGATTCGTGCCCACCCACCCGGCTTCCCGTGTCCTGCAGTTGCCATTGAGCTATTGCTGCTCTGGCAAAGTAAAAAACGAAAAAATAAAAGAAAAAAAAAAAGAAACAGAGAGGCAGGATTCAATCTACTTGTGCTATTTAAAATCATTTATTTTTATGAAAAATCATTTTGAATAAAGTTTTGTGATGGTCATTCCTTCTTAAAAATATTTACATTTATGGATGCATAAAGAATATTTTATAAGGTAATTTGCACACATACCCATATAGTTTGACGCTAATTGCAGATATACCTACGTAGTTTCACGAATTGCATATTGCCCCAACGTGGTTTCACCAAAATTGTGCATTACTCTCACGCCATTAATTGCCATTAATATCTGACGTTATATTTTAAAAATAACGAAAATGTCATCATTCATAAGTTCACGAATTGCATATTACCACCACATAGTTTCATCAAAATTGCATATTACTCCCACAAAACTATGTATACTAATGAGGGCATTTTCGTAATTTTTAAAAATATAACGTCAGATATTAATGACAGGTAACGACATAAGGGTAATACTCAATTTTGATAAAACTATATGGGGTAATATGCAATTTGTGAAACTACATAAGTATATCTGCAATTAGCATCAAACTAGGTGGTTATATATGCAAATTATTATTTTAAATGATATAGACATCGAATTAAAACCTTTAAAATAGACACATGAATCAAATAATTTGAACAAGCTAATTTTACAATTTCATTATTTTATTGATAGAGCCCACATAAATATTTTAGTAAAACAAATAATCTTAAATACAGAAAGAATTTTGATTCAAATCATGGGGATAATTTCCGTACGCGGGGTATTTCCTTTCCATCAAGACGAAGATGGATTACGATAGTTCACGAATTATCACTGTATGATAATTCTTAGTGTAAAGTAATATGCAACCTTGATTAGCACGTTAATTTGATAGCATACTACTTACGGTCGTGAAGTGTGCATGAACTGTCACATGAGGACACTTCATGAATGTTCCTCTACCGCGTCCCGTCCTATCAAGACCGACAATGCAAACGACAGAAAACAGAGAAGCAAAAACAGCATTTCACTCTTCTTGCAATGCAGGGCTATAAGTATATATAAATGATAATTCCACATGTCAGCATTCCCAACAGGCGTGCAGCGCATGTGGACCCTACACTTGTTGGAATCCCGTCGGTCGGATCTGTCTATAAAAGGGCAGCTTGTCTCCGTGTCTTTTCATGGTGGGAATGGAGAAGATGTCAGTGCTACTCCCACTCCTCTTTGCCCTGCTGATTGGAGTGGTGGATCTCACTAATCAATCTGAGACTGGCCATGGCTTCTCTGCCCATCCACTGGCATTTGAAAAACGCTCTCTGCTATCTGAAAATCCTGCCACTGCTTCTGAAAGACAAAATCAGTCTTCCCAAGGTCATGTCCTTCCAAAAATCAAGAAGCCACCCCCACCTTGCAAACCTCCATTGAAAAAGCCACCTCCTCCATGCGGGAAGAAGCCGCCGCCTCCTCCATGCGGGAAGAAGCCACCGCCACCTCCTCCATGTGGGAAGAAGCCGCCGCCACCTCCTCCATGCGGGAAGAAGCCGCCGCCACCTCCTCCATGCGGGAAGAAGCCGCCGCCACCTCCTCCATGCGGGAAGAAGCCGCCGCCACCACACAAACCTCCATGTGGGAAGAAGCCGCCGCCACACAAACCGCCATGTGGGAAGCCACCACCCCCACCCTGCAAACCTCCACTTAAGAAGCCACCGGGGCCGCCGCCTGTGAAGCCTCCCCCAGTGCTGCACAAACCTCCTCCATGTAAGAAGCCGCCGCCACCGCCTCCATGCAAGAAGCCGCCGCCGCCGCCTCCGTGTAAGAAGCCACCATGTAAGCCTCCATTTAAGAAGCCACCCCCAATGCACGAACCTCCATCACAGAAAAAGCCTCCCCAAGGACACGAACCTCCGCCTGAGAAACCAGCAACCCCACAGCATCAACCTTCATTTGAGAAGCCAAAATCGTCCACACCACAATCACCTCCCAACAAGTAAACACCCCTTAGAGAGAGAGAAAAAAAGTCACTCGTCATGTTGTTGCTCCTATGTATCTTGGATTCAGAATATGCATGCCAGCTAGATTACATGTATGGATACTTTCGACTATTGAAATAATCTCATCGTATCGATCATTTGTCATAAAGGATCTATATATCCTGCTTCCTGGGTTTATATAATAGTCAGTTCCGATTGATTTGCAGTCTGCGTTGATGCAGTTCCACTAGTAATGTTTTGTTTGCAGTTTACGACATTTGCTCTTCTTATAAATTATGATATGGTTATACTTCCAAAAAAATAATAATAATAACTTTAAAAAAGAATTATGATATGGTTGTGCATATGCTTGCCATGCATGCACGGTTTTCTTTCTCGAATGACCCATCTTCGTACAGCGCGCTAGTATAAATAGTATTGGGGGATGATTGCACCTAGATTTGATTAGGTTGTTAAACGAAAGTTTATATAGAATCATAAAGCATCGTATTTAATTATCAAGTGCGCGCATTTTGATTAACTATTTAATCGGAGCAGTTAACAAACTGCTCTGCCATGGGAGTTCTAACATGCGGTAATGACATCAGATTTTTTTTTTTGTATTTTAAATTCTTCAACTTTTAACTGTTTGTATTTTAAATCTCGAAGTTTGGTGGTTTTAATTTTAAACTATGAAAACTTTGGTTCATTTGCTTTTCAAACCCTGTCCTATAACTACGTTAAAAACTACCGTTAATTCATGCAACTGACGTAAATACCTTCCAATATATATTTTTAAAAAATCTGAATTTATATTAAAGATGAAGATGTTATTAAAGTTTCTAAGGAAAAAATAGAGTACACTTAATACTTAAGTTTAAAAAGAAATTTTTTTTTAAAATATTGGAGGGTATTTAGGTTATTTTACATGGAATAAACTTAGTTTTTAATACTGCCATGAGTCAAAATTTAAAATGTAAAAAAATTAAAATTTTCAGAATTTAAAACAATATTGTCAGAACCGAACCGGTGATTGAACCGGTAAAGGAACTGGTCTGGTTTGAACCAGTTTGAACCGATGATGTCAACATGACATGTTTATGATGTCATAAATATTAAATTATTTTTAAATTTTAAATAAATATATTAATAAGTTAATCTTAATTTAACACCTGTAATATGATTTTGAGCCCTTTATAAGGCCATTTATACCTTAATTACAGAATTTGAAACTCAGATAATAGAATTTAATGAAATTTGCTTTATCTAACAGCGTCTAACAGCATCTAACAGCATCTAATCGGATCTAACAACATCTATTAGCATTTACCTTTTGATATTAATAAGTTAATCATAATTTAACATCTGTAACATGATCCTCAGCTCCTTATAAGGACATTTATAGCTTAATTATAAAACTTAAAACCCAGATAATAAGATTTAATGAAATTCATCTTAATCTAACAGCATCTAACGACATCTACTAGCATCTAACAATATTTAAGGAGAACTCAAATTTTATGAAATAAATAAAATATTAAAAATAAATTTTCAGATTACACATAAAAATAATTACCACAGCAAGGATGGGGGCAGGAACGGGGGACGGCTAGGGTAGGGACGGGGGCAAGCGAGAAGCTCCACAAAGCTATTGATGAGAAGGATTAAAGGTATAGATCTCGACCTCCAGATCTCGTGCATGCAGCCCTTCCTCGAATCCCATCAGAACTTCTTCTCCTAGATTGCCGGTTTCTTCATCATGGAGGATCATGTGATGCGGACCGCCAGCGGGCTACTGGCTTCGGAACAGGTGGAGACGATCTAGGACACCGCCCTGGCGAAGATGACGTCGGTGTTGGAGGAGAACTTTGCTACCATGGACGCCGCCAGCCACCTCTGCTGTGCTCCACCCTCCACCACTACAGCTACACCGTCACACCGCTCACCGACATCCTCGACCGCGGCGTGCGTCAGGCACGACACGCGTTATGAGATGGCTGGCGAGGAGGGCTATGCGAGTGTTGCTGGCGAAGCAGGTAGCGTGCGCGTCATGGATGAAGGGGTGCTAGAGAGGCAGGCTAGGCGAGCCGCGCTCTGCGGGCTGCTGGCGGGGGTGCGGGTCGCGAAGGAAGTCCGGCAGGCGGGCGCTACGACAACTGCTAGGGTTTTTCGTGAAGGGGACGAGATAGGAACTCTGAGAGAGGGCAAACTGGCGACTGGGCGAGCGGGTTCATCACGAGAAGATCCCTACCGGCGTCACGCTGCTGCTTGACACGGCCTCGCGGGACGACCGGATGAGCTGTTGGCTTGTTGCAGACGACGACCAGACGAGAAGAGGCGAGCTGCTGCTGCGACTGTGAGAAGCCGAGAAGAGAAAGATTAGGGATCTGAGGCCCGATCATGGAATTTGGGAGGAGCTTCTGAGTTCTGCCGTGCGCTGCGCCCGTGCTGTTTTCTTTTCTTTTTTCTTTTTTTTTGAACGAACCGGTCTCGGACCGTATATTGCGGTCCAACCGCTGGTTCGACGGTTTTTACGGTTTATATGTATTGAACCGAACCGTATGCTATCGAACCGGATTGGGGACCGGTTCCCGGTCGAACCGGCCGGTCCAGTCCGATTTTAATAACACTGGTTTAAAATACAAATAAGCAAAAATTAGAATATCTAAAATGCAAAAAACCTACATCTGGCCTTGAATCCCATTAAAATAGTCTCTTGGAATAGGAAGCAAAGAAATTTTTTATAAAAAAAAAAGGAAGTAAAGAAATTTGTTAAGAATATATGTAAGTATGAGAAAGAAATAGAACCATTAGGATTATTAATAATAATTAACTGCCCCATGAGAATTATAAAAGATGGGTAAAACATTTGTCATAAAATTAATAATGAGATTATAAATAATTTCTTCTCGAGAATGTATAAATATAAGGAAGAAAAGAAAAAGCACCCCCAAAAGGATGAAAACAATTACCACTCATTTTAAGAATTTTCATTTTCACCTTTTTCAATATTAAAAACCCCTTTTTATTGAATGTCTTTAATGGTGTTATACACATATATGCAAAACCCAACTAGGTTGAGATATAACTAAGGCTCATGGAGCATGAGGTTTACATCAATTCTAACTTTAATTTATTTATAAAATATAAATATTAATTTTAATCTTAATCTTATTTGTAAAATCTAAACTAGCTTTAGTTGTGAAAATTGAGTGGGATTAAATTCCTAATTAGAATTTAGGTTGACAAAATTTTATTTATTAAGTGATAAATTCAAAATTTTATACGAAATATACAATAATAAAAAATTACGTCAGAAAAAATAATAATACATAACCTTAATATATTTTTAAAAAATTTGGAAGAAAAATTAACCTGTTAAAATAAGATAAAGGAATAGAATTAATAAATTAAAAGTAAATAATATAAATTTAAGGTTAAATGTAAATGAAAATAATATAATTTTAACATGAAAAACATGTATCCAAACGTGACTATAAATAATGTAAAAGATATAAATGTGAAGAAATATTATTTAGTTATTATATTATAATATGTTTATCGGGCTTAGATTAATTTGAACCCTAAGCGTAATCTATTTACAAACGGATTGTCATGTCGAACTTGGGCCTTCTTGGCTCCAAAAAAAAAAAAAAAATGCTAACCTTGCACTTTTAAGGTTATGTTTGTACCTGCAATTAGGCAAGCCTATTTTTGACTGTCGAGCTTAACACACAAAATACACATAGCAAGAAAAATAACCGCTGGGCCTGTGAGCTACGGGGTGCAGAGATCAAGAAAAGTGACTATTAAGCCTAACGAACACGTATAAAACATACAAATCCATAAAACAATTATTAAATTTGTGTCTTATGGGTTTCATAGTGTGATATGAGTTTTACAGTGTGATATTATCTACTCTGACCTGACAATTTAGCCATACGACTTTAAAATTTATGGCACCATGTTCAACTTAATATCAACTTATAAACCACCAGTAACCTCTCACATTTTCAAACTTGAAATTCAGCTTTGGGCTGTTACGGTTGCGGGCCTGGTTTGATGGATTAATTGCCGTAGGTCAGGGCCGCCGTAGGCTCGACCCAGTTGATGCATGTGCAATATCCCAAGCAACGACACGCACAAGGCATAAAAACCAACTGCTATCGTTGACCATGATGATCAAAATTGGAACAGTTCATTATTTTTTGCTGCTATCGTTAAAACTGGATGAAGGAAATTACAAGTATTTATCAAAAACCAGATCAAATTACTATACATTGATATTTTGATTATGAATTCCTATGAAAAATGATCATTTTAGATCAGTATGAATCTGTCCGAAAACATATTTTATTGTTTTCTTACATTTTTTTTATAAAAGTATTAATCAAGTCATATTTAATCTATAAATCAGCATTTAACAATTTTAAAAATGTATATATATTTATTTTAAATTTTTAAACATGGGCATTTTAGCCATGTTTCGATAATTTAAAATGACTAAAATAACTCCTGTATTTAAAATTTTAACATAAATATATACAAATCTTCAAAATTAGTAAAACTTAGTTTATAAACTAAACATAACTAGAATAACAGTTTTGTGAAAATTTTCGAACAAAAATGTGTTTCGGACAGATTTGAAATGACCTTATGATCGGGCCTCAATTATAGTATTGATCTTTAAATAAAATGTTGTAATAATATTTTTACTACAATCCTTTTAGAGACTAGATTTCTTATACCGGTGATTTATCTTTTTAAATTTTTCTTAAGATAGATATTGGACTAATCGGACGCCCAATTGGTCACGATCAGCACCTCATCCCGCAAAGGTCGTGTGTTCAACTTCTTGTAGGTGCAAAAATTATTACTGGAGCTTGGTCTTTATTGTTTACTTTGTAATGAATTTGATTGTAATATCATAGATGAAGTTGTACAAATTAGATATGGATATAGCAATTAGAAGGATATAGATATTGCATATTAGTTAATTAATAAGGGATTGGATTTGATTCTCTGCAAGTCGATGGGTGGTCTTTTAGAGTATTATATGAATATTTTGGTTTTTTATTGGTATATTTACATCATATTTCAATTATGATATTACTATCAAGCTTAAAATTTTTTAAGAAAAATGCTATAAGCTTTCAAATATCTAATGGGAGAAAAAATGCAACAACAGTGTCACAGAAGTTTGGACCATTCAAAAGTCAAGACAATAAAATCTCCATCTCCACCTCATCACATACATGTAAATGTGATGTGCAATTCATTCCAGCCGCTACTTCTGTTCCCGATATATAAATTTTGTAATTCATGCCACCCACCGGATATGGCCCGATATATAAATGAAAAATGAATATTTATAATTAAATGACAAGCAATGATTAAATTAAAATATACAATACAACGATTAAAAAATTATTGCTGTTTGGATAATCATTTCTAATTCAAAATTTCGTTAATTTTTTATACTTTTTTCATGTTTGTTTTTAAGGTGAAAGAAGTACAAAGGATTTATTTCATTTTAAGATGTGTTTTAGAAGTGATAAAACTTTTAGATGAAAAACTTTTGCTGTAAAAATTTTTTAAATGAGAGAAAATAATATGATATAATAGGATAATAATGAAGAATAAAGAAATAAAGTTAAAATAAATAGAATAGTTGTATTGATAGTTTTGCAGAAATGATGAAAAAATAGTATAGTTGCACTGGAATATATAAAGAAATAGTTTTAAAATAGAATAGTTGTGTAGAGTACGAAATTTTAGATCAAAAAGTTTTTTAATATTAAACAAACACGCTCTTAAAATAAAAATATTTTGAAGTCTAGCGAGAATATAGAATTTAAAAATTTCAATAAAGAATGAAATGGAAAAAGAAATACATTGTAAAAATATATTTACTTAAATTAAATTTAAATTTTAAAATTTTAAAATTTTTCTTAATATTATAGAATAATTGTAATTTAGTTATTAGATAGTTATATATAACTATTTGAACTGATTTAGAATAATGAGCTTTTTCCAAATATACTCATTACGTTTGACTATAATCTTGAATATACCCACTACGGTTCAAAAATCCTAAATATACCCATAATGTTTGCACATAATCCTAAATACGCCCACTCTGTCACAAACATGAGAAAATGACATTAAAAATCAAGTAAAATTACTAAATTGCCCATGAGAATAGGGCTACGTATACTTATAGAATATTTTCACATTTTAATAATAAATGTGTCATTTAAATAAAGATTTTATGTTAAAATTATTGGAAAATTATATCTTCATAAAATCCTTATTTATTAAATTTAAAACTCAATGCATATCATTAATTGTTTACTCAAGTATATAAAATAATTCTCATAAAAAATATACAAAATAACTAATTTTTTTATCCAACTTGAAAGTAAATAAATAATTTTACAAACTAAAATAAATAAATAAATTAAAAATATTTTGTGGCCTGTTTAATTTATATGGGTAAAATTACATATCACTTTTGGTATTTCCAATCATTTACAAATTACACATAGCTGCATGTGCATGGTTGCAACATAAGCAGGAGGAGCACCAAAAGATGGTGCTCCATCATCTTCAACAAAGCAGCTATGGTCGTCATCAATACCCATTCTAGGTCCGATCCCTTGCAGCCATAAATCACAATATCAGGGCCGACTAATCGATTGTTTGTAAAAAACCATCAGGGCCGCAGGTCTCTATTTCTCCTCTGGCAACATCGTTCTTCTTCAAGACCGGTGAAAGCAAACTGCCATGTCTGTTGGCTGTTCTCTCAGATCTGACGCCAGAAGCCATTAATCGAGAAATCCAAGCTAGACAATCAATCCGCAAATTGGAAACCGCTCTAGGTCAGCATCCACATTTCCCATCCTCGTCATCTCCAACCACGATCGCCACCCTTATTTAGTCATCTCAACCATCTCCTTTAAAGTCGACGGGCTTCGACGATGCCACCAACTTCTTCAACCAAAATCTATAGCTATTGACCAACGAAACGAAACGATCAACAATACTCCTCAATCGGACGTAAGCATCTATGGAAATCAAATCCAACAGATCAGCATCCACAGACTTCGATCTTCATAATCTTCGACCACAATCGGTGATCCTATTAAGTCATCTCATCCATCTCCATTAAAGTCGGTTGGCTTTGCCTCGTTTGGTCGACGGGCGCGGAACGAATTCGTTCCGCGCGTCGCGTGTTCGAATCCCGCCTGGGGCATACGTGGTCTCTTATTCGGTTGGTTGCTGGTGGTCTTCCCATTTCATATTTGGGAGCTGATAGTTTTTTTTTGGAAATATTGTTAAAATTGTCTTAAAATTTTAAATGTAATATGTTGTAAATATACTCCAACTAAAAAAAAAACAATTTGGTGCTCCTCCTGCTTATGTTGCAACCATGCACATGCAGCTATGTGTAATTTGTAAATGATTGGAAATACCAAAAGTGATATGTAATTTTACCCATATAAATTAAACAGGCCACAAAATATTTTTAATTTATTTATTTTTTTTAGTTTGTAAAATTATTTATTTACTTTCAAGTTGGATAAAAAAATTAGTTATTTTGTATATTTTTTATGAGAATTATTTTATATACTTGAGTAAACAATTAATGATATGCATTGAGTTTTAAATTTAATAAATAAGGATTTTATGAAGATATACTTTTTCGACCGAAATGCACGGGCAACAACCGGCTTGTCTGACGCTATCACATCGCTTATGTTGCTGATGAATTTAGTGGGGGTATTCCGGGCAGTTTGAAAAAGTGGACCAATATTTCACAATGCCTCTATTAATCAACCCAACGGCCTGCGATGGATCAGGCATAATTGAGATTACGCGCAAACCTGGTGGGTATATTTAGAACTTTCACATGCAGTTGTAGTTGATATATTTTGTAATTATAATCGATATATTTAAAAAAACATTAAAAAAATTCCTCGAAAATGGATATTTATTTTTCAACACGATTGAATGAGTGAAACCACAATATAATATTATTGTTGTTTGTACCACGTAGCAAAATGTGTTGGACATGCGCAGGTGATAATTAAAACACATAGGCATTCTTAGTTCCCTATATGGTAGGCTGGCATGTAGTGCCCCAATGTCAAAGTATGGTGAGTGGCAACTGGCAAACGAGTACCAAACCTCGCGAGGCAAATACATAGGCCTCGCTTTTCTTATGGACTAAGGAAACGATGTATTTGACAGAAGCTACGTGTATGGATCTTCCCAGTTTCGCAGCCATATACACCCATCCCGTCCGTTAGGCTAAATGTTTGCAGAATTTAAGGTGTTCACTGTTAAGGATAAACATACATTTTCTAAATTAATATATCCTATCACATCAAAAAAAAAAAAGTCCTACGGTAAATAATTTTTTATTGTCTAAATTTGACTGCTTCAACATATATAAAGTGGCTTTATTAAAGGTTGATTCTTTAATTAATCAACATAACTTTGTGCTGCAATCTGGCAGTCTGAAATTTAATAAGGCTATTTGCAATAGTACTTTTTCTGTTTTTCGTGGTTCTCCAATTTCTATCCCACAGTATTGTTTTTTTTTCAAAAACATGCTCATTAATTTATGATCTCATTAGTTACAAAAATTTCCTAATGTACCGTTGGCCTTCCTAACTTTTTTTTATTAGTATATTTTACATACATCTCAATACATATTAGATTAAAATTTTGATACATTCTTACAAATCTGGAGATAATTAGTTTTCTCTAAAGAAATCCGGAAACACAATTCTGCCAAAGAATAAGGTAGATACAACTTACAACAACCGGATAGGAGACTACTGCTCTCGCTAACAATTTTTTCCTTGGGGCCAAAATCTCAAATGCGAGATTCGAACCCCACACCCCCGTGCCCGTAACGCTCCACCAAACGGCTCGGTTGGTGTCGGCCTTCCTATCTTAAGATCAGGACAATGTTTGAACACTTTAAGTTCTTCGTTCAGGGCCAAAGGTTGGCGGCGTACGCTGGCCATGGCCCAGGCAACGCGAGTTCAAGTTCCCTTTGGGAAGTCCTGGTTATAGTGGGAGCTTGTTGTTTCTTGGTAAGATGAGATAAGAGTTGGCTATCGCACGTGTGAACAAGGTTGATTGTAATATCCGATGATGTAATATTGTATAAAAACCAATATAAAAGATTTTAGTTCAGCGCATGCGTGCACTTTCTAATCATCAATTAATATATCCTAAAATAAATAAATAAATTATTACTATATACAATCGACTACTTAACGTATATAAAGTGACTTTATCGAAGGTTGGTTTTTTTAATTAATCAACAAAACTTTGTGCCGGAATTTGGCGGTCTGGAACGTAGTAATGCTATTGGCATGTGTAACTTTCTGCTTATTGTGATTACTCAATTTCTATCCATGTTATTATTGTTTTGTAAAAACAACCTCATTTATGAACTTGGTTGAAAAACATTCTAATGTATCAATGATGGCCTTTCTAACTTGAGCAGTGATCCTCTTAGGCTAGCCGCAGCTGGGCTTGCGTCCAGCCACTTAACATATTTTTTATATTTTTAAATATATTTTCACCCTGTGAAAATAATCACAATACTCATTTATTTAAAAATAAAAATATAAACATATAAAAATTGAGAAAACTTGAATTATATATTAATATACCTAAATAAATATGTTTATAAAAAATTAAATAACAAAAATAGGTTAAGTGGCCAAACCTAGCTGCGGTCAGTCTAAGAAGATCAAGCCTCTTTCGAGTCAAGGTGGAATTTAAATTAAGACCAAGCCTGAAATAATCTAAGGACATATATGCATGGCTATGGTCTTGTATAGATGGGACAGAATCACTTTTCTAGTGGAATCAGTACATATCACTATTAACTAGGGGTAGGATTAATTATATGCTGGCAAAGTGCACGTGAAGAAATGCCACCACGTAAAAGTCACAAATTAAGCAGCCATAATTAAGCTGCATACACACATTTTCAACAACATGAATGTATATGTAGTAAATTTATATGATTTGGCCAATATTTGTGCTACATTTAAGAAAATGTCTTGTAGTCATAAGAAATTCTGTTGCACAATGACTTAAAAATATAGTAATAGGAGAAAGTAAAACATTTCTCCGTAAGTCCGAAGAAAGCACTCCGTGCATTTGCCCCACGCACAGTCGCACCCATTTCCATGGTCGTGTGTTCCGTGACCTTGGCCATAATCGCGGTGAATTATCTATTTATTTATTCAAAAGCATTCCCTTGAAAAATGTAAGTTACAAACGCATGCATGCACGTCCCTTTTTTCAATTTTAAAGATTAAAAATAAAAAATTAGTAACTTTCGCAAGATGTTGTAAATTTAGGTAAGGCCAACACTTTCTGTAAAAAAAAAAATAATAATAAATAAATAAATTAATTAATTAATTAAAAAGTGGGTTTTTTGACTGCCCATTAATCACGTGATATATACAGGTGGCTGTATACAACTATTGCACTCTCAGTAGAAAATAATTAATATTTGTTGACATAATTTTAACCACGTTTAACTTTTTTATTATAAAAAACTCTATTTAGCAACGTAAATAATTGTTGTTGCTAAAAAATAGCTGACAAATTCAAAAAAAAAAAAAGTTACAAAAAGCCTTTTATGATAGTTGTTTTTTTTGAAGGGATTTTACGATAGACTTATAACGACGTGGTTATAATAACATTATAATATAAATTAGTGCAAAATTTTATGCCATGCAACATGAGTATCCAAACTGTGAAAACATCACAATAAATTTTGTTTTATGCACTTAGTCTTTATACACACATATATATTTGGGTATGTTAGATATATTTTGACTTCGATTAAATAATTGGTCCAAATAATTGATTTTTTTAGTAGTGGTATTTGGTTAAATAAAGTTACTTTTTACAAAAAATGCAATCAAAAGTGATATTTAGGGTGTGTTTAGAAATGAGAAAATATCAAGCTAAATTTTTTCACTTTTCATAATTATTTTGTTTTAAAATTATTTTTTCACATCTTTCTGTACAAATATTTTTTAAAATTTTTTTATACAACTACATATACAATCAACTTATTCATGTTAACTTTATTATCTTTATACTTTAACATCACTACTCCTATTATATTACATCATTTTCTATCAATTTAACGACTTTTACGTTAAAAACTTTTCAACCAAAAATTTTATAACTTCTCAAAAACACCTTTAATATAGCTATTAATCGCCATAAGTGATATTTAATTATCATATTAAAATTTGAAAAAATAATAAAACTTTGTTGTCGCATACCTACTGTTAGTTATTTATTTGTGATGATAATATATGGTTGCCCATAAATTTAAGTGGTTTGCAAGTGACGATAATTTTTTTTTTTATTAATTTGTTGGTCTTATTTGGATTTTGCCCTCTCCAAACTTTTGACAATTTTTTCAACTGGAAGACAGACCGACACGAAGAAAGACAAAAAAAAAAAAAAAAAAAAAGGACTGCGCCAACAATTTCCCTTCCCTTTTTCACACACGTAAAGGGACAAATCCGCGTCTGATTGAAGGATTTTCAAACGTTGGGTCCCAACTCGTTGAAACCACTGACTCCGCATGCAACCTTCCCCACAAGCGTGTGGGCTATACGGACTTTACAGGTGGAAAAATCCGGTTGGTTGGATCCATCTATAAAGGGGCCGTTCCTCTTCAAGTGTTTTCCATGGTCAAGAAACATGGAGAAGACGTCAGTCCTATTAGCTGCCTTGCTAGCGTTGCTGCTCGGAGCGGTGGATCTCACCACTCCATCTGAAGCTGGCTTTCTCCCGCCTCCTAAAAAGCCCCCACCATTCCACAAACCACCCCAAGAACACAAGCCAGGCCATCCGCCAGTCAAACGCTCTCTGCTCTCTGAAAATCCATCTTCTCTTGACCAACACCACCCTCCCAGATTCCCTCCCCCAGTCCACGGACCACCTCATGGGAAGCCTTCCCCAGACCAGCAGCACAAGCCTCCATTTGAGAAAACACCCTCAGAGCACAAGCCTCCATTTAAGAAGCCACCCCCAGAGCACAAGCCAGGTCATCCGCCAGTCAAACGCTCTCTGCTCTCTGAAAATCCATCTTCTCTTGACCAACACCACCCACCCACGTTCCCTCCCCCAGTCCACGGACCCCCTCATGGGAAGCCTCCCTCAGACCAGCAGCACAAGCCTCCATTTGAGAAGCCACCCCCAGAGCACAAACCTCCATTTGAGAAGCCTCCCCCCGAACACAAACCTCCATTTGAGAAGCCACCCCCCGAGCACAAACCGCCATTTGAGAAGACTCCACCAGAGCACAGACCTCCAATCAAGAAGCCACCATCAGCACCGGCAAGGCGATCGCTCCTCTCGGAGAAGCCGCCGGCTCTGGAACATGAGCCTAAGCCGTTCCATAAGCCGCCGCCAGAGCACAAGCCACCTTTCAAGAAGGAGCCACCCCCACTAAACAAGCCACCGGTGCATGCCGAGGGCGAGCCTCTGGGATCCCACAAGCTGCCGCCCAAGAAGCCACCCACTCCCAAACCAAAGCCGCCTCCGAAGAAGAAGCCGCCCGTGCCCGGCCTTCCTTGATGAGATAGATATGCAGCCTAGATATGTATGTATGAGATGGAAATAAAGGAGCTAGTGCCACTGTTATATGGCATTTGTAGAAATCTGGTTTTGTATGGGATGTTTCTCTCTCTCTCTATAGTAGACTTTGCTTCTGTTATGTTAAATCAAGGTGTGGTTGCAGATCATGGTTTTAAGACTGATTCATTCCCGTACAAAAATCTGCTAATTAGAAATATCCAAATTATTTCCCATAATGAAATAGAGCCCTGAGCTACTCCATGCGCTTAGATTTGGACTACAGAAGAATTTTGGAAGCACGGTGGCAAGGCTAATTTCTTAGAAGTAAATGAAATTTCTTAATGAAATAGAGCCCTGAGCTATTCCATGCGCTTAGATTTGGACTACCGAAGTAATTTGGAAGCATGGTAGCAAGGCTAATTTCTAAGAAGTAAATGAAATTTCCTAAGTTTAGTTTCTCAACATATTTCAGGTGGAATATTTTGGAAGTCGTGGAAAATAAAGACTTGCACGCACTGTTTTCCTTTAGTAGAAGTGGAGTCTTGGGATTTTCCTTACGTGGGGCGATGGGATTAATCCGAATGCGGAGTTTTGAAAACTATGCTTACGTGCGCGTTTCCACGGGATTTCAAGGTCGTTTACGTAATTAGCAAAGATATAGACACGAGTCAGGATTTTTTTTATTGGTAGTTATCATAATGAGGTGCAGTGTCTTCATATGGAGAAAATTCTCTCTAAACATCCCCCTTGGGGGACATTTCTAAAAACTCTCACTTTTAGACAGGAAATTATATAACCCTCGTTTCAAGGACTCTATTCTGCCAAACGAGCGCTCGTTTGGTCGACGGACGAGGAACGAAAATTTCATTCTCACCCGTCGCGTGTTAGAATTCCGTGTGGGATTTCGAACCAAAAATTCACGTGGAGGTATGTGTAGGTCTTCCTTATTCGGTTGGGAGCTTGTAGTTTCCCCATTTGATATTTGAGAGCTTGTTATTTTTCTTTGAAAATATTATTAGAATTGTCTCATAATTTTGAATGTGATATAAGTTGAGATATACTCCAATAAAAAAAAAGGACTGTATTTTAACAACTCCTCCTGCGGAGATTTGAAACCCGGTGCCCAGAATGCCAGCCGTCCGGATTGTGACAGGAGTCAGGATTTTGAAAGGATTGTTTTTATTATTATGGGTATGTTTGTTTGGGGTCAAAACTTGTCAATTAAAACTTTTCAACCCAAAACTTTTCACTTTTCATAACTACTCTATTTTTTAATTATTTTTTCACATTTTTCTATACAAACTATCCTACTTTTCAATCATTTCTACACAACTACCCATACAACTAACTTATCTATTTTAACTTTATTCTCTTTACTCCTCATCATTACCTCTATTATATCACATCATTTTCTATCAATTTGACAACTTCTACCTCTAAAATTTTTCATTAAAAGTTTTACCTCCAACCAAACACACCCTATAGCCGGTGACCAGGCTCATCTTTTCACACTGCTTATCAGATTGGACCAATATATCTGGAAGAACAAGTAATAATTCCTGAAAAATTATACGCATTCCAAGTTATTTAACAGCTTGATCTCCTTTATCTCTGTGGTCCATTCAATCGGAACGATTTTTTTTCTTTTACAGCTTTTCAGTATGATATAATACTTAATTAATTATATATACTTTGGCTGAAAGTCCTTTTTTATTTGTAAAAAGAAAATGATTTAATCTTACATGTTTACATTATTAATTAGAACTATTAAATCATTATTCTAAAAAAATATTTATATTATTTCTATTTCTTTTAAATTGAAACCATTTGGTATTTTATTTTTTTGTTTTCATCCAGTTAATCGGGCTCAAGAAGAGCGCAACCAAGCCGTACCAGGATTAGAATTTAGAACAAAGGGGTTTCACGGGAACAGTCACCAGTTAATCTCCTAAAACGCGGTGTTTGGGCTAAACTGGGATTTGTTGGGCTTCTCAGGGTCCTTTTGTAGCCGGCAGGATTCTCATCCTACAATCAGATTAATTTCAAAATTTTTTTTTTGGATATTTTTGCAATTTTTACTCTGATTATATTTTTGGGAGAAGCAATTATTCGCTTTGTTTGCAAAAGTATTCATGTTAGAACAGTTAGGATTTCCAACGGCAGTGAAACTTTGACCTTATATGTATAATCTACTGGTGATTACGTGAAGGTCCCAAAATCTAGCCAAATATAATTATTGGAGTGATTTATCGAACAAAATACCTAAATAGGGGCAGTTTCGCAATATGAATACTTATGGACAAAGTTTCAAAATCTGAACATACAAAGGCCCTTGTGGAACTATCTAGGGTCTAGTTGGAAATATACGAGAAAAAAATTGTAACGCATCTTAATTATCTAATTATCTTACCTTTTTTATTATTATATCTACATTTTAATTATTTCTTTATATTTTTTCATTAGTCTATATTAAAAAAATATTATTTTAAATACTATTTATTGAATTTATTATATTATATTATTTTCCCACTTTTAAATTTTTTTCTTATTCTTATTTTCCTACTCTTATTTTTACATCCTTACAAGTTGGCCACGTAATTCCATATTTTTATATTTTTAGATATTTCTATATTGCTATTATTGTTCTTTTGTTGTATTTAGTCGGTAGAGTATGTAATTTCCTACCTAATTGATTACCCGAAAAGAAAGATATGGACAACATGGAAACGGCAAGTGGCAAAGTTAAAAAAGTTAAAAATTAAAATGGATTTAAATATTTATTGAAAATATAAATATAATCCTATAATAATAAAAATAAATTATTATTATTATTATACCTTTACAAAAAGCAAAATTTATTTTTTTAGATTTTTTCTTTTTTATAGGATTTTGCATGTGATATTTAAGATTAGTAGAAAGTTATTCTAGTCATTTCCATGTTATAAGTTAGATTTCATCTAATTGGAAGTACCATGCTATGAATTTATGAAATTAAAAATTATCCAACATAGATATGAAACTTAATGTTCTAAGTTTTGCAAACTTTAGAAATCCATTTGCAAAATCTCCATTCATAAATCATCCAAAAATTGTATAGCTTACGGATATCTAAATTTGTACTAATATTATGCTTAATAAACATTTCAGAGTGGATAATTAGAAGATTAAAACGTGTTGTACTTTAAGACGTCAACCCTGTCGTGACATGTGGGGTGCATAAGTTTGATCTCGCTTGGAGGTGCCAATAATTAAAAAATAGAAATTAAAGAAAAATAATTGAAAATTCTTTTTTACCTATATTTTAAAAATTCTTCTCATGTTTCTGACATTTACAAAAAATTCCTCGGGCATCCGTACCGTCAGTGCCTTGCCGTTGATGTTAGAAAATGCCCAAAATGCCATTGTTGGTCATACACCATAGGAGTACCAAATTAGGTACTCCATCTTCCCCAGCTGGTTGAATCTACACGCTACTGACAACGTATCTGTGTTCCAATAACATGATCTAGCAGCTCTAATGGAGTGGCTTTTTTTTTTTTTTTTTTTTTTTGCCTTTTTACTCTGCGAAACTCAAGCTTGCAAAGGCGAAGATGATTTTTGGCATTATGTTTGCAATTTCATTGGCTACTGACGAAGGAAGTGGAGCATGGCAGATTTTTTGATGGATCGCATTTTTGGAGATAGATGAAGACCAAGTAGAGCTGTGCGTTGGTCGTCTGCATCACTGGTAACAACGATCTGGGCATGTTGATGGAGGGTTCGGTTTTGATGCGGGTGAAAAGGTGGAGAGCGAGCTGTTATCTTTTGCCTTCCTAAATAGTCTCTCTCCCTTGGTTGCTCACTGCTTCCATGGACAGTTGGACACCAATTTCAAATCTATTCCAATCACAGGTATTTGCATCTTTTCCTTATTTCCTTTGGAAATTTGAAATGAAAATCTGTTACAATCCAAGCCATGCAACTCCCCTACCAAAAAAGACAACACTCAAATCCTGAAATCTAAAATTTCCACAAAATCAGACTTTTGGATAGCTATTTTTTTTACGGACTTTTAGACAGCTAATTAATTCTCCTGGCGCAACTAAAAAAGAAAATCCATGCTCAAAAGAATCCGGTATTTGATGGCTACTCAAATTCTCCTCATATTCTCGCTGCTGTTGATAGTTCTAAATCATCAAGTTAGTGCCCAATTTATAATGCCATCATAACTACTACCATTTCTTTTGTTTAATTGAGACTATCAACTTTCTAAGCATGATGTTGATGTGATTCCTGTTGCTATTTCACGTGCCTTTTTATTATTCAAATTCACTCTAGAAGCCTGCGTCTTTCAAAATAGGAAATTTTTAAAAGCAAAATTATCTTTTCAGGTCTTAGCTAATGGGTTTTTTGTATTTTAAATTCTTTAATATGTGTATTTGCTTTTTAAATCTTGGAGTTTGGTAATTTACATTTCAAATTTGAGAAACTTTAGTTTATTTGCATTTTAAATTATAACTTATAACTTTG
This sequence comes from Annona cherimola, assembly GCA_030490835.1. Lineage (NCBI taxonomy): Eukaryota > Viridiplantae > Streptophyta > Magnoliopsida > Magnoliales > Annonaceae > Annona > Annona cherimola. Next base: position 120,239,539 of record CM059972.1, on the reverse strand, counting down.
TTGAAAATTAATGTTAGCTCATGCAAATAACATAAATAATATCTAATATTTTTAAAAAAATTTCTTTTTATGTTTTAAACTTGACTAAAGCTTTTTCTATTTTGTCAACAACATTTTTACCATTAATACAGAAGTGAATTTTTTTTAAAAATAGTGAAAGGTATTTATGTCATTTTGCATAAATTAATAATAATTTTTAATGCCGTTATATATCAGGATTTAAATTGCAAAGAAATTAAAATTTTTATATCTTAAAATATAACCGGCCAAACTTCAGAATTTAAAATGCAAATACGTAAAGTTAAAAATTCGTAAAATTAGAGAGTTTAAAATGCAAAAAATCCTAATATAATATATGACGTGAATATATTAGAAATTTATGGTCAAATGTTACAGTTACAGTAAGAATTTTTGAAGTGTGTATAACAGGAATTAAAGTAAAAATGGGGTACACTGAATTTTTGCGTGAAATTCCAATATATCTCTTCGCACGTGTCATATTTTCACGTGTAACTACGCCCCGTTTTGGATAAGCTCCAGTTTTTTTGGCCCCCCCCCCCCCCCCACCCCCACACCGCGCCATTTCTTCCCCTCGTCTAACCCCCCCATCCACTCCACTTCAGCTTCAATGGCGACGGCAGCAGCAGCGGCTGCTTCGGCAGCTGCGATCTCCTCCGTCTCTATGAGTCGCCGCCACCACTTCTTCCCAGCTCAGCCGTCCATTTTCTCCTTCTCTTTCACTCTCAGCCCCCCAAAATCTCTCACCCTTCTCCGACCTAGACCCGCCTCCTCAACCCTCCCTTTCCCCTTCAGAATCAGAGCCTCTGACGACGATGAAGACGACTTTGATACTTCCTTCTCGAACGAGCTCGACCCAGATTCCGAAATCCCTCCCGACGTAGACGAAGACGAAGACGAAGACGAAGACGATGATACCGCCCTCTACTCCGACGATGATTCCAACCTCTACTCCGACGATCTCCCTCCCGAGTCCGAGGAAGATATCGCCGCCGACTACGAAGAGCTCTACGGCCCTGCCTTTAGCGGCATTAGCGTCCTCGGCAATGACGTGTTCGTCGAGGACGCCCGACGGAGTAAGGAGACTGAGCTTGGGCTGGTGATGACGCAGGGGAAGAAGGCTGATATGTTTGAGGAGCGTTTGGTGCAGGTGCGACGGGTGACGAAGGTGGTGAAGGGAGGGAAGCAGCTACAGTTCAGGGCCATCGTGATCATTGGGGACAAGCAGGGGCAAGTTGGAGTAGGCGTCGGGAAGGGGAAGGAGGTGACTATCGCCGTCGAGAAGTCCTCCAGGGATGCGCGGCGGAACATAATCACCGTGCCGATGACCAAGTACCTGACGTTCCCCCACAGGTTAGAATTCACCTCCCAAAACATGATTTTGCTTTCTGCATCCTGCATTAAAACCTGCTTTTCTAGAGTCCCATCTTCTTTGTCTATACCCATATTCTGCTGTAAATGTTGCATTGCATTGGAAGGATGATTTTGATTACAACTACGTGCAGATTGGTTGGTGTTTTGAGAGTGACCCTTGAAGTCACTAGTAAAAAATTCAGTGAAGAAGGAAGATAATGAATAGGGGTTTTCCATGTAATTTGTCTCAGACACTAGCAGTTCTAAGTAAATGAGTCTGAAATGTGGGACTGTTGCTGCAGCGGCAATCTGAGCTTGCATTGATGCACAGTTGAAGGAAGACTAGAGATGAACTTAGGGAAGTCCTGGCGAGAAATTTGTATCTTTATTGTTCATGAATATCTGCCCAAATTTATATTGGGTGGTTGGTGGTGTTTACAATTTTATTTCTCACGAAATCCAATTTTCAGTAGAAATATGGCTGAACAAATCGGAACTTTAAGCTGGTGCCATTGTGCTTTGGGTTCTATCCATGTTGCAGGGAGTTAAAAAATAAACTTGTTTATGGAATGGTCTTAGAATTCATTTGTTGGAACAACTGACAAAAAAATGTTAGGTACTGTTTTCAACTGTATGGGGAACGTTTAAAAGCCTTGCACATTGGGTCATTTCTGTGGCACTATGAACTTCCTAGGGCAGATGCGGTTGAGGTTGGCTTTCAATTTCAATTTCAATTTCATGCATGTAAAGGGAAGTGCGAAGACTTGGTGTGCGCTCCGGATGCGCTTATTGCCAAAATGTTTTTCCCCAGTGGCCCTTTAATATTAGGATCATGTGGCCAACCTGAGGTTTGCTTGTTTGTGTAGCAGACATCCTTTCAGGTCTAAGCAAAGCTCGGAACTTGGTATCCTAGTTCCAACCAACTTCTGGTACATGATAGCTGGCTTCTAACTTAATGAGGATGAAATGAATGTCCTGTGAATCTGTCTCTGACACGGGTTGTTGTCTTCTTTCTTTTGGAAATTGGGTGAACGTGATTAGCCGAGACTGTGAACTTGTTCGGATTGAAATAAAAGTTGAATAAACTTGAAAGCTGAAAGAATTGGGGTAGTCAGGTCTTAAACTGAAGTGTCCAGCTTGGGGGGATCATACAATCGGTCCATGCTGTTCAGCTTCTGATCATCACCTCTGGTTGAAGATTTTACCTAATAAACAATGAGAGAAGTTGGAGAATTTACTGAAGGATCTTTGAGACATTACCATATGAAGATGTGAAATGGGAAAGATCTAGGAAGATTGAAACTAGTGACTCATCTGCTAAAGCCCCTTCTTCCTTTGATGCTGCAAGCATCCAGCTGTTTGAAAATCCTATTAAACGAACAACATCAGCTATTAGGTTTTTCTTCTAATGGTTGTCTCTAAATCAACTATTTTTTACTGGCTATTAGAACATCTCTGCTCCATAAGTTGGCCTCATGAAGGACATCTAACGGACAGGAGCATGAATAGAGATGTTGTGGTTCTAGTAGAGGTATCTGGGGAGAAACTCCATTGTTGACTTCAGATACAATGGCTAGATCCATCCATTTCTCCTTAGTTGTGCAATAAGAACATCTCTATGTGGAGAACTTCCTCAGTCTGTGGTTTGCCAATATTTGGACGTCTTTTGGTTGACAAATGTTACCTGAAATACTTTAATTGTCTTTCTTTCATGGTTGGCCATCTTTTTATTTATTGATTCTGTTGCATTGAATGACAGATCAGAGGGTCGTGCTGGGGCTGCAAAGGTGATGCTTAGACCTGCTTCGCCTGGTACTGGTGTCATTGCAGGCGGTTCTGTGAGGGTAGTGCTAGAAATGGCAGGAGTGGAGAATGCTTTAGGGAAACAACTTGGAAGTAACAACGCTCTTAATAATGCAAGAGCAACTGTTGATGCAATATTGAAAATGAGGCAGTTCAGTGAGGTCTCCCTTGAACGCGGGATCCCAATGGAAGAGCTGTGGAAATAGCGTAGATGATGTGTCCATTGCTAATGGTGAGGATGTTGTAATTTTTTCTCTTTCTCATTTCTCAGTCCAGGAAGTCTTCTGATGTCTTGTCTGTAGACTTTCCTTTTCAACAATGCATCACAGGAAATCAGTTGCTTCAGTGCAGGCTACATTGTGTTTTGAGATTTCTTATTAATTTCATACTTGGTGTGCAGCCGAATTAGAGTTCTAATTTTATTTCAATAATTTATTCACATTATAGAATTGGTTCAAGTACATATTGGCCCCAGGTTTAAGAGATCAAACTTGGCATCTTTTAGGGCAGTTAAGGCAAGTAGTAAGTCATTTCACCATGTTATGGGAGCAATGATTATTTGAAATTGGCATGGCAATTTGTAGAGAAGGTTGTATCAGCTATTCATTACAAAAAGGAATTTTTGCATTTGTATCTACGAGGTCTGGTGGAAATTGTAGGCGTGTTATAACATTTGTAAAATTTGCATCTGTACTTACTAGGTTATCTGAAATTGTAGGCATATCGCATGGGGGTTTGAAATAATGAAAATACCTTTGTGAACAAACAAATTCTAGAAGTGCAAGAAAACATCTTTGCAATATAGAAAAATTTACGTTTAAAAATTTATTCACGGTAAATATGTTATTTTTTGTCATTTTAGATCCTAAGTCATATGTTTGCAATTTCAGGCAAACTTTGTAGGCGTAGATGCAAACGTCGCAAAAGTTGTGACACGTTTGTAATGCCAACTAAAATTTGTAGGTATGGATGCAAAAACTCCATAAAAGATGATTCCAAAAGTTTTGTGGCCTACCGTGGTTATTACATATTTGCACAAATGGGTATGCATGTTGCTCTATCCTGACAGAGAGTCGTGGAGAAGATGTTGCTATTGTTGGTTTAAGAGATTTTTTAAAAGAGTTAAAAGGCTACTAGACAACAGACAGCTACACGTTCCCTGTTTCCACTTGCAAAGTGTCGAAGTTTTTGATGTTGAAAGCCTACTAGCTTTTACTCACACTTGCAGGTAGCTTAACCAAATGAATGTATAGGACAATCTATTTGCAAGAGCTTGCCTCTGTAGGATAGCCTTGAGTAGGATTTTATTCACTTTTATGAATGGCTCTTTTGTTGCTTGAAGCCTCTTAACTGCTGATTCCTTATCCTTTATTTCCCACCATTATAGCCCGCTTTTAGTTGATAAAATTTTTGTTCTTGAAATAATTTCAGAGAATAGTTCAAGTACAAGGCGAGCTTGATCAATTTTCATATGACAGGCATTGTTGATCTGGACTTTGAGATGGACGACTCTTGTTTATTCCCACAGCTGAAGCATGCCTGATTGGGAGCTTCAGTTATACTAGTCAAGTTAAAGCTCTCAAGCTATTAGGCTGCCTAGCTAATTGCTGAGTGGCCATCTGCTACTGGCTACCTGACTTGCCTTGAACACTTTTCGTTTTGGTCTCTAGGATATTTTAAAACTCATCTCAGTTTCCATTTCACTCTCTTTGGGTCCGGGGCTAGTGAAACGTTAGTGCTTCACTGGTTGTGTTTGTAGTTTGTACACGGCATTTGCTTCTATATGGAAAGAAAGAGTGATATGACTAAATCAATGGGGATTCTTGATTGGATCAGGAAACCCATTTGGTATTAAAATTGAAATTTTTTATGTTACTGATCTTAACATCATTGATCAGATTCCCATAAAAAACATCATGGTGAGGATAATCCATGATAGTTGAAAATTGTTACTGAGAAATATTAGCAAATCAAATTGAGGAAGATTCCAACTGAAGTAGTTCTGTATAAGCTTGACAGGATTTCTTCGAACATGCATCCTTTCTGTTGCATATGCTGCACCACAGAAAAGCATGTTAAAAAATCAGGGATTCCTCAACAATTCATCCTTCTTAAAAGACTAGATATCGCGATTCTTGTCTTAAAGTCATGTATATTAGAAGAGTGGGCATAATTTTGGATTCATGATGTATCTCCTCCTGTTTCTCAGACTCTAGTGAGCCAATCTAGGTCATGGATAATTGTGTTAACGTATTTTAGATCTTGTCTGTTGGATACGAAACCATTTTTAGTCCATTGTTAGTATTATCGATTTTGTGGAGCTTTCCAACCTTTTTCTTTATAACCCGCGAAACATGCTTTGGGGCTACGAGCTACTAAGCCCCATAACTCAGGCCTTGAAACTGAGTTAATGTCTTTTACTTTCTTGTGGTTTTATCATCTAACAATTACATTGATAATATGGTTATAAGTTTTAAGGTGAGAGCAGTTGAAATATGCATTCAAGGAAAGGATATCGTAATTCGGTTGAGAGCTTTACTGCTAATTAATCATTTTCAATGAATTTTTTGTGATAATACATTTTCAATGAGGTTCAAATAGCGAGGTGCTCGGGTGTTTTTCCAGGGGAAGAAGTAGACTTGCATTCATTTCAATGTGTGAAAGGCTTTCTTCCCGGCATTTTTTTAAAAATAAAATCCATAGTAACTTTTAAATTTGGTGTACGCATGACAATTTTTTTTCATGCGCAATTTAAAATTGAAACCCAAAGTACCATATGAAACGAATAGTTAACAGATAAGATATTGGAGGAAAATAAATGAAAGTTAAAATCACGACATTATAGGTTTCCAATTTCAAATTTTATTTGTTGTAAAATCATATTTCCTTAGGACCTTACACAAATATTGATATCAAACCACCTGGTTAATGCAAGTGTTGACAACAAAGTTATATTTTACCTTTTATCTTTTGCTACCAATTCCAATTTGCAGGTTAAGAATTCTTAAGAAGGGTGCGATCCCATACAGGACGCCCATAATTTATGGGCAGCCAAAATTACGTGCACCGAAAAATATATGTATATTTACTAAAATTAAGACTCTCAATGCACGTGAGTTTTCAACTAAGAGAATCTTAATCTTATTAAATATACATGTATACGACTGAATTTTTTTTTTTTACTTTATCAATAATTAGAGAATTTCTTTTATCCCACCAATTGAAATTGTATTTTAGACTTTTGCATACTTTCGTATACTTTTGTATATCTATACATAACATATTCTTTATTTTTAATAGGAGTGTAGGCCCCACGTAGATCTCATCCTATATGAAAATTAGGAAATTTTTTATTTTCAAAAATAAAATACCAAAAATTTAAAATTTTTGTCAAAATTTACATTGGTGTAATTTTAAGTATTCATTAAAAAAAAAGGTATAGTACACATTTCAAAGATATATATATAGATTATATTCCTGTGCAGCATGCTGCACCGGAATTTCGGGTGCAGCATTGCTGTAATGAGCCCCACATGATCATGAAATCATGATCTACTCCACCCATTGTATTTAGAATAATGTATTCTATTATCATACCAATTTTCATCACAATCAGATATGTATATGGGCCCCATCTAAAAATGGTACAAATCCAACGTAATAAAATAGTTTGATGAAAATAACAACTTTAAAGTAACTGATTGGGATGAAAATTGGTATGATAATAGAATACATTATTCTAAATACAATGGGTGGAGTAGATCATGATTTCATGATCATGTGGGGCCCATTTTTGGGCCACTGTACCGCTGTTCCGGTGCAGTGACGCTGCACCGGAACAGCTCTCTCTCTCTATATATATATACACATATTTGGCTGAGCATTAGAAATTATGTAAACGGCTCCAAATGAATGATAGTGTATTTTGTGCAACGAATAGGTCACCGTTGTGCGTTTGAACTGAGACTATTATCAGCCAGCCTTGCGGAGTCCAATTCAGGAGACAGTGGGCCACATAATCGCGAATTAGTTGGAGTCCGTTAGAAAACGTGAGCTCTAAAGCAGGGAATGGAACGGTACTTTGTCTGCGGACCGGCACCATTATTTTCGAAGTTCAATGCAAGGTGTGGAATCTTCCATGCATTCATTCCAGAATCCACAGTATTTCTCGAAGCTTCCAGTCTTGATCGGGTGGGCCGCCTAATTATCCATCATATAAGCTTTGAATGAAAGGTAGAAGCTAGACTCACAGGAGTGATTTGAGGTATTTGGTCAGTCGCAAGTACAACCACCTCCTATTACAAGTTATTAGATACAACGGACTTAGCGGCCAGCTAGATTCATTGCATGGTTTCTAAATTCATTAGAATGATAGTTGCCTGCAATTACTAGACTTAAGCTGCTTAAACCACTCGTACTCAACATTTAATTAATTACTTTACCTCTTGGTCTAATAATTGGGAGGTCCAGGTTTCTTGAGATTCACAATTTCCGACCAATTCGTTTAGTTCCGCAAAGCCACTATTAATTAGTTAAACCAAAACTAATTGCGCATTGCAATACAACTCCTTATTATTATTTTTGTTTATTATCGCTATTATGTTTTAATCATGTCGATCATTTTATCCTCCTTGATTATAATGGATACTTGGCACATTTTTTCTATTGCTAAAGATTATTTTAATCACGACCCCCATTGAAAGCAGCGTTGCCTGCCATACTGTAGGTGTGGGATCCAATCCACATGGGGCTCCATTTATTTGGTAGGAGTTTGTTTTCACTAGTTTATACCTGGAGCTTATAGTTTTCCTGTCTAAATTGTAAGAATGTCTAAAAATTTTACTGTAATAGAAATTAAGATAAATGTAAATATACACTAATAAAAAAAATTATATAATAGCAAAAGAAAACTTCAAAAAAACTAGTCGATTATTGAATGAAATCAGTGTATCTGTAAATTTAGTATGATTCTTGAATATCTAGTTGAGTAGACGAGAAACGACCACAATACACTTGTGTTGAAAATTCAAAAAATATATATACAAAATTTTTAAAATGGTAAATCTTATTTTATGGATAAAATACTAAATTTACAGTTTCAAAAAATAAAAAAACTAAGAAAGGCAATCAAATTTGTTCTACGATAGGTCGAAACAGCGTAGATAATCAACGACTTTCAAGATTTAGATGGGTTGTTATTACATATTTCTATTTTATGCCCTGATATTAGCGTATTTACTTTTTACACTCGGTAATTTTTGTTTTCTTACACTTTAAACCTTATTGATAACCATCTATTAACGACACTAGTTAGCACTAAGGTCTATTTTGTAAAATATCCAAATTTATAAGATTTAGAGTGTGTTTAGTATTTAATAAAACTTCTGAAACAAAAATTTTTGGTGAAAAATGTTTAAAAGAGAGAAAGCAATATGATATGACAGGGGTGATGATGAGAAATAAGGAGAGTATGTCCAGTATTTGATAAAAATTTTGAAAGAAATTTTTTTAGTGAAAATTTGTTTAAAAGGAACAAATTAATAATGAAAATTAAAGAGAATAAAGTTAAAACAAATATATAATTATATGAAAAGTTACGAAAAATGATTGAAAAAGAGAATAGTTGTATAGAAGGAAGAAAAAATAATTAAAAATAAGATAGTTGTATGGGAAAAAAATTTTAAATATGCAAATCAGAAAATTTCGGGTGCCAATTTACAATGAGGAAAATTATAAGGTCCAAAATTAAAACTCTAATTTAATAAAAATATAAAATACCTTAAATAAAAACATTTAAAAATATTCCTACATGAAATAAATAAATTTGAAAGACTTCTAAATTTCATAAATTCTTAGCATAAATCGCGTTAGAATTCATATATTATAAAATAAAAATATAAGATTATATCTTTATTTTTTATTTTTTAGATTGGTAAGAATATGTCTTTGTTAAGTATGAGTTTTAATGATATTGATTTTTTTAATAATGTATCATAATAAATAATGTTAAAAATTATTTTCCTATGTTATAAAGTCAAAGAAAATATATTTAAAAGATAATAGTTCTTTTTTATTAATATTATCACATAAAAATGTTAATTTGGTGTCTTCTAGATAGTAAGGTTTTCAAAATTCTCATTATTTTTTGTATCGTAAAAAGAAATATAGAAATAAACTTTCGATTTTACATTCTAAAGACATTATTCTTAAGAATAATTTTTTGATAAAATCTTAAAAGTAAATTTTAGTATTACTTAATGTGAGAAGTTGCAAAATTTTAGTATTACATTTTAGAAAAGCATTTTTTTTGATGTTTAAGAGAATTTCTTATATTCTTATTTATTGTGATGATTTGCAAAATTTGAAAGATGCCAAATTTATTTATTTAATATGAGAGGTATTTTAAAAATATTTATTTTTTGATATCTTAAGGCTTTTCATATTTTTACGATTTTAGACCCTTTAAGTTCACTAATTCAAAATAGGCCCAAAGCATTGCAATTACGTATAAAATCCTTTAAATTTGCATTTCTATTTTGTGATTAATAACCATTTACGAGAGGTTAATGGGAAGGTTTAAAATATAATAAACTAAAATCTATAGGGTTTAAGATGCAAAAATGTACACTTTGAGATCGAAAATACAAATATGCATATACTCAGAGGGTCCAAATGCAAAAAATATGACTTTATAACCTTTTTAAAAGTACAGCTTACATAAGATTACGAATGCGTGGAATCTTTTTTCATAACATGATCATGCAAAATTACGTCAAATGAAATCTAAAGATTAGAGTTATTTTTATTTAATGATCGTGATTTAGTCAGTTCCCCGTAGCCCGAATTTTCGGCTCATAATAAAAAAGAAAAAAAAAAAAAATGCAAGACAGGAACTTGTTACTCTCCCAACTGTTTTTGGAACTTTGAATACAACGACTGACTCGTTTGATATAAAATAATATCCAGACAACTATTGCTTGTGTTGTCGAGATGTGTTGCAGATATGCTGTCCTCATCATATTAATACATTTTGTCCGACCATTTGCGTAATCGCATCTAAAAGTGGTCTAAATTCATATTAAAATCTAGTAATCTCTGATCCATGACTTTACAATAACCAGTTAAAATAATCGAATAAAAAAGAGACTTTTGTTGTTTAATTTGAGAATGACAGATGAGATGAACCCGATCCTGATCTGGTACCTAATCCAGTACTTCCATTAAAAAAACTATTCAAATCCAAAGATTAAGACCTGGAAATATATATATGCAATTCAAGGTTTAGTATTTGAGGTAACAGAAGAAAGTCAATTTCCAAGGTTCAACTATATATGGTCTATGTTCAAAAGTCAAGGGAAGATAAAGATATTGGGTGTGTTGGGTATCGCTTCCCACGCGATTCTTTTTCAAACATGATCACATGTTTTGTCACATTAGAGAACATATATATACAAATGTTTGAATGAAATGGTGTATACAAATGATTGTTTTGTCAATTTTTTGCTACATCTAAACCATGCAAACTAATTTTTTTTTTTAAAAACCATGTAAACTATAAATTAACACTGTACATATTTAAATATATAAAAAAACAGCGTACATATTTTTTGGATAAAAAAAACTTGTACATATTTATGTTATCCAAAATGACTTTGACTGGAAACTTATGTGTAAATATTTATCATTATTTTGCGGTAAATGTGAAATTATTAAAATTTTTACAATACGTATATATTATTTGAAAGTTTTCAAAATAGTTAAATTCTGACTTCAGAACTAAATTAATTAGATGAATGTTATGAATTGTGATTTGAATATAAAAAATCATATGAAAAGTGAAAAAAGCAACCATTTATACAAACTAATCAAATGTATATGTTTATAGGAAATCACTCCCCATCTAAGAAAGGTTTCAATGGGAATGATTTTGAAATTTTGGTATATCCGATCAATTTGTGTTCATGATACATTTTTATTAAATCAAAACTAAATATATTATTTATTTTTATATGTTTAATTATGTACTTCAAAACCATCTTGATAGATTGAATATTCAATAAAGCAAAAGCAATCACACCATTTTAGATTCTTGTCAAATTGAAGTGCAATGATTTAATATAGTAGGCTGGATGCAAATGTCCATTGAGCCTCTTATTTTTATTTTTAAAAATATTTTTTGGGTAATTAACAAATGGGAATGCTTTTATGAAATTCCTCTTCTATGTAACACATTCCATTTTTAATATCTAGATAGTTGATAAAAAAATCTATTTCATCCATTGTATTTAACATCATTTATATTATTATCAAAACCGTTTTATTTGTATAATATCACTGTATATGGACCTCATTTACAAAATGTAAAATCAACATAATAAAATAATTTAATATTAAATATCAATTTTAAGTAATATTTTCATTACCTAAACCACCTAAAATATCATAAATATGTTGTATACATAATTCTATAAAGTATTGCTATATTCTAATACATATTTGAATAAATCTAAGTATTTTTCTTGATTTACACACATATATTTATTTTTGAGCAAATATAACCTCTGTACATATTGGATTTGGATGAAACTTGATTTCCTAGTTAAGTAAATGATATTAAATGCAATAAATAAATAATTTTTTTTTTTGCTGATATTCATCTTTAGTGCATCCAATATATGGACCAATTTAGAGACGTGAATCTGCTGGAAAACATTGGATTTATGGATGTATAGAGTCAAGCACGATGATACAAACCCAGAGAAGGACGAGTCAAGCAGAATATGGGTGCAAGAAGGAAAATGAATAGCAGCATAAAAGGTTTTGCGGCAATACTCCAGGATTCAAGAGGTGCTTTCATGGCTGCGAGGGGCTAAGTGAGATGTGGATCTTCGAACCATTGAAAATGGAGGCAATGGCCTTGTTGCTGGGCCTGAGCTAGATGATAAAATTAAATGAAGATGGAAATGGTTGGTTTCAATCAATATCTTGAAATGTGAGGGGATTATTCTCTCTCCGGTTGAAGATATTGTGAAGGATGTTAGGACAAAGTCTTTGCAAATCCCGGATGTATTTTTCGGTTATGTACTCAGAACTCCTTAGCGGCAACCAGATGGCTTACATATTAGCGGATTTTTATAACAAATGGAACCATCTGATATGGGTTTCGTCGGGGGATCCTCCCGATTGTATTATGAGCCAACTTAGTAAAGACATTACTAATCAAAAAGAAAAAAAATTTTTTTTAGTAAAGACATTGATAGTTTTAACGAAGGGGGCTAATCCTCTAATTAGGCCGGCCTAAGTGACTGGCTACTTCAGCCGGCCATAAAATCTTTTTTTGTTTGTTTGTTTTTTTTTATAAATATGTTATGTTAGATGTATTTGATTTATAGATTAAATTTTACCATTTTAAATACAAAGACATTGTCTTTGTAAAAAAAAAAAAACAAAGACATTGTAGTAATTTTTAATTAGACATTGTGGTAATTTTCAATCACGATGCCCTTATGTTTAAAAACTAAAAATATATAAATATATTAAAAATGGTAAAAATTAGTTTATAAATTAAATAAACATACTTAACATGTTTATAAAAAAATAAAAAATAAAATTAGGACTCAATTACGGCCAGCCATCTCCCTTCTATAATTAAATGGAATAGGCGTACTCTCTTTTCATTTTGATGTCACTATTGATGTCAAAATGGTTTATTATTATTATTATATATTTACATATATCTCAATTTATATTACAATCCTTCTAAGATATTCTTGCAAATTCTCAAGAAGAAGATAAAATACTTCTATCTACTAACTCAGGAGACATAAGCTTCACCTCACAAATTGTGAGACATAGCTCCCATTTTAGGGTTGCAGTTGTATGGCCTCGATGCACTCGGGTACCTACAACCATTTTTTTTTATTTTTTTCGAATTTTTTTTTACAAAACGGTTAATATAAGTGTATTTAACATATATATAAATTTTTACCAATTTTGGATATTTTTAGTTTTTTTTTAAAATTTTTAAAAATCGGTGGCATTTTAGTAATTTTAAATTACTAAAAATGCCACTGATTGTTAAAAATCTAAAAGTCTCCAAAATTGGTAAAAATTGATGCATATGTTAAATACACTTAGATTAACAACTTCACGAAATTTTTTTCAAATAAATTAAAAAAAATAGGTGTAGTACACCCGGGTGCATATGATGACAATCCCCCATTTTAATACACAAGGAGACAAATGCTCATGCCATTATTCAAATGCAGACCGGCTCCTTGGCAGCCTCTTGCACTTAGCAACCGAGCACTGCCTGGTTGGCGTGAAAATGATTTTTTCACATGTTACTAATCTCAATATAAAAATAAATAAAAATGAATAATATTATTGGTTTTTCTTTAATAAAAGCATCAAAATGTAGTCAAACTGATTGGTTACAAAAACAAATTTGCATAATATCAGTTTAATTCAGATATTTCCTATAATAAATAGGCGACGTATTAGTGAAAAAATATGACAATAAATGTGTCATCATACGTTATTATTATTGAAAGCATGTACATGATAATATGACCCATTAGAAAGAAATTATAAAAAAGATTTGTGATCATATTTGAAAACGGCCCACTTAATTAGATGCATGCATATATTCGATCATGAGCTCATGACGTATAAAATGGGAACAATTCCCTTGATTGGTTATTGCAAGTCGTTTCAGTTGGCATGATTTCTGGAAGAATTTTAAACCAGAGTAATGTTGAACTAATTAAGAGGCATGGCTACCTCCATCTAAACTTGACGCGAGTGAGGTGGTCATCTCACATTGCTCAGGGATAGCTGCAACTCATTTTAATTATTACTTATGGGGCATGCCCTCTGTAAGTTTCTATTGATTGTTATTTTAGTATAACATTTGAGCATTTGGTTCTCAGTTAACCGACATGTGTAACTTGCTTAATTAAGAAATGTAGACCACAGGATCCAATTCAATTAATATGGCTGTCTGTTTCTGTGAGGTTGTCTTGTACTTCTTATCAACTGTCATGACCCATGGAGATGCTTTTGCAAAATGGCACATGTAAGGTTTTAATATTTGCAAAATAGATTTTACAATTAGTTCACCATAACAAATTTCATTTTATCAGCTGGTTTTTTGTTGTATATAACACATTATTTGGTTGCATTCATATATTTTGATTATAATTGGTTATTTAACTACAAATGTTTGGTTGCTTTCAAATGGTGATATTTTTTTTTAACATCAAATGCAGTCAAAAGTAATGTTTAATAGAACTATTAAAATTTAGTTGCAAATAATAACAAACTGTAATTTTAATCAATACATCTAGGACTTAGTTAATTTGGTAATAAATGTCAATTCGACTGTAAAAGGGTGGTCACATATAATATATTTTGTTATATATAGTGGTTTTAGATTAATGTTGTAAAATATTAAACCCTAATGTTTGTGTGCATTAGGTCATTTTAAATACGAAATGGGTCGAACGTAGTTTCAAATTTACTCCAAATCGTTAGCTGGTATTGCATATTCAAAATAATTTACAAACATGAACCTCATGATGCTTTTAAAGTTTTTTTTTTTTTTTTAACTTGGAGGTTATTGTGCATATACCAAATATATCACCGGGCCTAATTAATTTGCAAGCGAGTAAAATAATTACTGGGTTTATATTGCAAAAACCCCTGTATGAGATGGGACCTAATTAGGCTTTAGGAACCCTAAATTTCACTGTTAATTACTAGTTAAATTAATATGGTACATAATACCTGATTACGTGATTCCAAATTCGCTGAGATCCTATTGATCTTAGCTGCATATCGGTGTCTACCAAGGAAACGTCTTAATTATCTAAGCTTTAGTTCTTTTATGAATATCGTTGCCATCATTTCAAACGAACAACTTGCAATTGATTAGCCAATAATCGTGTTAGAAGCAATTAATACACGTGAAGATTTGTCCAACTGAAGAGACTAATTAATAAAAATTAAAGTCAATACTGCCAATGCTCCAAACTAATTCGCAGCATCGGTCAGCTTCGCTGACGATTACTTGCATTTAGTACTGCTCTTCTTCGTCAAGTAACATGTATCACATATGCATAGAAAATGATTAGATATATTCACATATATATTAGAATATAAAAATAATTTGTAGAATCATTTATCCATATAATAGTGATATTTTATATAGTTTAGATATTGAAAATACTATTTTAAATTGATATTTAATATTAAAATATTTTATTACATGGATTTTATATATTTATAAATAGAATTAATATACAATGATACTACATGAATGACCAATTGGGTGTCATCCTAGTTGGCCCTAGGCCCCGGCAGATGTCCAGCTTGCCTGTGTTCGATTCTTCTTATGGTGAGAGTAATATTTGTGGTGAAGCGTTGTCTCCGGGTTAAATGGGAGCGTGTTGTCTCTCTTATATAAATAGGCTAGAGCTTGTTATCTCCAATATAATTTCTAGAGCTTCATTTTATTATTAGATGAGATTTAATATTGTACACCAAGAAAAAAAATTAATACTACATGGATGAAAGTATTTTCATGATAATATAAGTGATGCTAAATAAAATAGATTGAGTATATTTTTTTAAATCTTTGTGAATAAATTAAGTATGACTTTGTGAAAAAATGCTATCTAACAATTACAATATTGCTGTCGCAAAAAGCTAACTGATGCTGCTAATTGGTGTCTTCTATCAAAACCATTAATTATGACTAAATTTGTTTCTGCAAAATTATGACGAAAAATTATGTTGCTAAAATATTAACTCTTTTCGGCTTCCTTTGCCTCTTGATGTGCAGTGCTTTCGTTTTGGAAGATGACTACAGGGCTTTTGCTTTGGGGACACTACTGCCCAATTAAATATATTTTATTTTGTCATGACTTTTTAGGGGCCACACTAAGACTTATACGGTGATCTGCGTATAAAAATAAAAAAAATAAGACAATAATCCAAAAGGAGTGACGTTCTTTAAGATCTATATGATTATACTTCGAATCCCTGTGGGAGCCAATCATAATTCACTAAGATTACATTCATCCTACACCATTAAAATAAAATAATCTGAAATATCTCATACAGAGAGAGAGAGAGAGTGAGGGGGTGGGGGAGAGGGAGGGAGGGAGGGAGGAGGGCCCGATAACTTCAATCTCTAATATGTGAAATGAGTAATGAAAATGTCACCGTCATTGGGTGAAAGAGGGAGAGAGCTACCAAGAACTAGCTACTTCATGAGATGAACTAATTAGAAGTTCTTCTAGATAATCTACTCCTAGTACCTCCAACTCCAACACATTCTCCATCCTCACATCCCTCACTCTCTTCGTTCTTCTACTCTTGGACTTCCTCCACATGGAGTGCCTCTTCTTGAGGGCAATCACGGGTGACACGTGATCGTCAAGGTGGGACACCCCACGAAGCGATTCCCGGACAAGCTCCACTGGAAAATTCAGCACGGCCAAAGGCCCCCGCAGTGAAAATGCAGCCTGATCATAGGCTAGCGCAGCTGCCTCTGCACTATCAAATGTCCCAAGCCACACCCTATGCCCTTTCCTAGTTGAATCCCTTATCTCTGCAGCGAATTTCCCCCATGGCCGCCGTCGAACACCTCGGTAGCATGTCTCCTTCCCCTTCTCCTTGTGCTCACCCCTTGAATTGACCTCTTGGTCCTTGATTTGTGAAGAAAAAGAGGATGTGTTCGAGGTAGATGCTTCTCTGGGGCCCTTTGCAAGCATCCCATAGAGGAACATCTCCCCAGAGTCATTCTCATCGAATGGAAGTGGTTCTTGCTTGAAGGTGGTCCCACCATCACAAGAATTATTCTCATCGAATGGAAGTGGTTCTCGCTTGAAGATGATCCCACCATCGCAAGAATCATTCTCATCGAATGGAGGTGGTTCTTGCTTGAAGTTGATCCCACCACCACAAGAAAAAGACTCAAAAGAAAATGAAGTAGGTGGGTATGATTCAAAGTGATGGAATTGCAAGAAATTGCTATCCATTTTGATTGAGGTAGAGAGAAGTTTTCTTTCACTCTTTGCCTTCGCTATCTGGCTAGCTAACAGCTTGTGTGTTCTTTGGAAACATCTGGATGCCACCTCTTAAATACAAGTAGGGAATGAACAGTCGGGGGAAGTGTAAAATGTAGGAAAAGACTCCAACCTGAGAAAGGCAGATGTTTACGAGATGAAGGTTGCTGCATGTGGGCCAGCAAATCATAAATAGACCGTCAATGATGCACGGCGGCTGTGCAACTTGGCTTGCATCAGCAATCATCTGCCTTGGTGCAGAGAGAGAGAGAGAGAGAGAGAGAGAGAATAGTTAAAGTCAACTGACTTTGGCCATGCGGGAGTTTGGAGGAAGGATGACTGGAAATTGAAATAGTCTTATCTCGGTTGTGTTGGTCCAACAATGTTTTTTTAAAAACAAACGTGGGTCTAGCTCCCTATCTAGCTCCGAATCGCCATGAATTCAAAGTCTGGTTGCGTTGTTGTCTTTGTTGGACCAAGGCTCAATTTGTTTGGGAGATCCTCACAAGAACCTTCGAATTTTCATGTTTGCAGTTGTTTTATATTCGAATTATAAAAAAATTGTCTTCTTACTGCTTAAATGAACATTAATCATAAATGGAAATAAAATTAACTTCGAGTAATCGTTTTAAGGTATATATTGTCCTCTCAAGATCTTTTAGATAACTTTTGTTTTGGCAAATTGGGCATTGGGTGAGAGGAAGGCTTACCAAAGAGCTTGTGTTTTTATAGTGCAGCCAAGAAGCTTTAAGATTGCCTAATTTAGAAGGATAAAAGACCATTAGCATAATGTAAAAAAAAAAAGTCATTCTTATGTAGTGATAAGCATGTATTGGCTTAGTTGAAGTGCCTGGTTTTCTAAGCCAAATTTGTATTGTCATGTGAAAATAATATGGCCCATGATGGTTCAAACTTCAAACACAACAAAGAAACATGAATTATAAAGAGGCACGTGTGGATTAATTATATCCAGCAATTATCCATACTTTGAGTTATTTTTATGAAAATCTAAAAATATTTGGGTGCTTCTTTTGCTCGACCAATTGGACCATCGCCTACTGGGAATGAACCATTTAGCTATCTAACTGGGCTTCAAACCCTAATGAATCCCATCCAGTGGGAATCATGTCAGACGAAGTCAGACAACCATCAAATCCACACCGTTGATTCATGGGCTGTTTGAAGATTCAAAGAAATAAAAAAAAAGGTGTTCCAAACCATTTAAGATCTTTTAATAGAACATGTATCTACATTTTCAAGATATTCTTTTAAATTATTAAGATAGATTTTTCAATTTTAAATATAATTTTTTTACATTTTCAATACAGTTTCTCTCAATTCCCATGCAAAAATTTACAATTTCATCTCATTTCTCCGTCACATTGAAATTTCCGAAATCTTTTTGAAAAGACTCTTAAAAAAATACTGATAATATAATCCAAACCTACAGTAATCTTACCTGAACCAATATTGTGTTGATGCCATGCCACAAATGGCTAAGATGACGTACGTATATATGCACACATGCACGGAATAGTGCCTGCCACCTAGCTATTCATGTGTCGATATGTTTTATGTATTTTTTAAAACACAAAAGAACGCAAGGAAAATTGGAAAGGGCAAGAGGAAAATAGGAAATTTAAAATGGGAGCCTCTATATATAGTCCATTTATTTTTTTTCTGATCGTAGAGTCCATATATCTTTAAGTACTCATTATCTTAATTTTTATTTTATTTTCCTTACATTTTGAATTTGATGAAATATTTATTTCATTCTAACACTGGAATTAATTCCATAAACATCAGCAATAACAATATTAGCGTCCATCAATAACATTATGCACCATATTGGTTGCGAGAATCAGTGCCAAAAAAAATCTATATTGAAATGCTCCCTAGCTGAACAAAACATAACGTTGTTGGCAGCTCATTCTTGCTTAAGAAAAAAGATAAATACCCAGAAAATGACAGTAATTAAGGAAAATAACAGCAATATTAAAATATATATGCCTCTAGCTACATTGGTCCAGGATAATGACAATACGTACTCACAAGTAGCCTTCAGTTCATCGCAGCTGGTCCTGATAAGGGTTTTCAACAATAATGGGTAATTATTCAGTACATACATATGTACGAGTCACAACAAATGCATGTTTTGAGGTTTTTTTTTTTTTTTTTTTCATTTTTATGCAGGTAATGTATTTAGTTCGTATATCAAAATTTTGTAGATTTTTTAATATATTTTCTATAATTCTGAAAATAAATAGTTTTCCACCCCAATTTAGAGTTAAATAGGAATGACAATGATTGATTTTAAAATTATAAAAATTATATACAAGAATTGAAAAATGATAGATTTTTACATATGAACTAAAACACGTGGACTTATATAAAATGAAATTTTTTTTGAAAATCTGTTGTACGGGGGTTCAAAGATTGCAGGCCGCCGGGTCCCCTCCCTTGCCCTAAAAACCATTGGCAACCAATTTTCCCGTGATTTGCAAATAAATTTATTTAGTTTAATTATAATTATAAATATACTTATATAATTTTAAAAATTTCAAATAACTTACATAGTTTGATTATAATCGTAAATATATCCACACCGCTATGATATCATTATTACGTCATTATAACGTGTTATACTTGTAAAGATATGCAAACTATTTGAGTATATTTGTAATTATAAAAATTAAGTAACTATGTTTATTTTTTTTCAAATATATTCATGTATTTTATATATATGTGCAAATATGCCCACACTGTAACAGTGCAGTAACGATGTTATAACAACATGAGTATATTTGTAATTATAATTAAACTATATTAAGGTTACTTGTGATTTCTAAAACTAAATAGATATATTTACAATTATGGTCAAACTAAGTTGACATATTTACAAATCACCCGAATTTTTCTAACAAGGTACGATATGTGCTGTTTATAACAAATTTTTGTTAAAAAATTTTCAAAAATAAAATTTAGACTTCACAATAATATTTGTGGCTTGAAAAAGTTAAATTTCTAGCACCATCTTTCGTGTGGTTATTTTTAATTAATTAATTAAAGCCGTTAATGTGGCATAAAACTTGATATTTCAATGATAAAGTAGAGAACTTTGTGCTACCGAAAGAACATTATCAATAAAAAAATTAAATTTATTATAAATGTGTGTCATGGCTCTCAGATCAGAAAATTGATCACGTGGAGAAGGGAGGTTCCAAGCGGTTTCCAAATCCCCAGGGGACGAATATTCAGGAATTATCAACCATGGATTTAGTTTATTGATTGTTATTTGATGAAATTTTTAAATGAAAAATTTTCAGTATAAAAAATTTCTAAAATAGAAGAAGCAATGTGATAGCAATGTGACAGGAGTAACAGCTAGAAAAAAAATAAATTAAAATAGATAAAATAATTTTATGAATGATTATGAAGAAATGATTAAAAAGTAATTGCGGAGGAAGATACGAAGAAATGATAAGAAAATAGAATAATTATGTAGAATAAAAAATTGTACCATCTCTTTGGAAAGTTAAGTAAGAAATGAAATTTTTTTTAAAAATTGTGGTATGATAGGAGTAAAGTAAAAATTAACTTTTAAGAATAGTGGTATGATAGGGGTAAGATGAAAATAAATATGGAAGTTATATGAAAAATAATTGAAATATAGAAATAAAAATAAAAAATATATAAATTTTTTAAGTTATAAAAATAGGATAGCTGCAATAGTTAAAAATGATTGGAATTTATGGGAAAAACAAGTTTCTCATTTTTACTTCCGAACGTACTCTAGATTGAGGAATTTTAGATGGCTAAATTAAATAGAATGCCAACACTTAGGTGCTCTGCATGCCAAGATGTCTCAGTTCACGCACTATTTTGACTATGATGTCTCAGTTCGCGCACTATTTTGACTTTTGATGCAAGGGCCCTGCGTGCTTGCAGCAACCGACAGGTCATGTCCATCACCGGTGGAAGTTTAGAAGGGATCCTTATCGCATGCTGTTCCCAGACGTATACACCTATTTTTTATTTTTTAAATTTTTTTTTTACAATATTGTTAATCTATATGTATTTAATATGTATATAAATTTTTACCATTTTTGGAGTATTTTATATATTTATTTTTTATTTTTAAAAATAAGTGGCATTTTAAGTAATTTAAAAAATTACCTAAAATGCCACTGATTTTCAAAAATAAAAAATAAATATCTAAAATACTCCAAAAATGGTAAAAATTTATAAAGATATTAAATACACTTATATTAATAATTTTATAAAAAAAAATCTGAAAAAAAATAAAAAAAAATGGGTGTATGCGCCCGAGAGCATGCAACGCTGTATGCTCCTGGGCGCATGAGATAAGGATCCGTTTAGAAGGGTTCTTTTTATACGGAGCAGGTTTCCTTTGAAATTTCAAACTAATGTTTTTAGGAGTTTCGGCTATGTTCTAAATTATATAAGACTTTTGAATTAAATTTGTATTATTATTTTTATAAAAAATTTTAATTCCCAAAATAGATTTTTTAATTTTCAATATAATTTTACCAATTTTTCATACAATTTTACTTATTCCCGATACATATCATCATATTCTTATTCGAAAATCCAAATATAAATTCAATCTAAGAATTTTGTATGGTCTGAAATAGGATTATTATCAATCGTAGAATCTTAATTATATTCAAAAATATATTGGAACGCATGGGCTTAGAAAAGTGACCATGAGCTTATGGGTAATTTGCAATTCTCAAATTCAATCATACAATATGAAATAATTAATTATTTTTTGGGATTGGGATATTACATATATGCGTAGATATGATTGTGATTAATCTTGATGAGTGGAAACTGAAAACTGATCACTTAGGATATATATAAAGTAATGGGGGAAATTACAAGATTTTTTTTTAAAGTAAAAAAGTGATGTTATGAGATAAGGATGATTATTATGAATTAAAGAATAAGTATAAAATATACAGGATAATTGTATAAAAATATAAATTATTAATTAAAAATATGGATAATAATTGAAAAGTAGAATCTGTTGGTAGTTAATACCAAATTAATAAAAAATGAAGAAAGTGGTGAAAAATCTTTTTTCCCTTGTCCTTACTAAAGCCTTAAATGCACACATTTTAACCCTTTTAAAAACAAAATTTTTATCAATTTAAGGGATAATTTGAATATACTTACAACATTTTCTCTTAATTATAAATATATCTATTAAGTCTAAAATCTTCCACATATACTCGCTAAGTATACCATTAATTTCAAATATAACCAAAATAAGAGAATTTGTTTTACAACTATTAATTTTGATTTGAAATGATGAAGATAACCTTGTGAAAATTAAATTTATGAGGAAAATCTCTTCATAAATCCACAAGCAAATTCTCTTATTAAGATTTCTCTAATGCCCCTATTTGCATAAGAAGGCACCCAAAGCTACAAAAGAAAATGAATGAAATACATAATGAATCTCACATCGAAAAAGGGAGAAATTCTTTAAAATTTATAAATGAGTTTTAAGTTAAATATAGTGTAACGCATTTTAAGATACTGCAGCTAAGCTATCAATAGTAGTTGTACTAGAGACTGCACTCAAAAAACAAAAAGTAGACCCATAAAAAATGATACCATTAAATGGATTACCATCCTATTTTTGATTCAATGGTCCCACTCATATTTCACGTTACATTCACAGTGGGGATTCTATGCTTATTCTCTTGTTATATGGGTAAATAAATACGGCTACCATTTTGATTTTACCTTTGGAGTATTGAGGAAGAGTCGAATTCTA
Source organism: Annona cherimola (assembly GCA_030490835.1). NCBI lineage: Eukaryota > Viridiplantae > Streptophyta > Magnoliopsida > Magnoliales > Annonaceae > Annona > Annona cherimola. Next base: position 120,216,487 of record CM059972.1, on the reverse strand, counting down.
TGCTTATTCTGGTGATACTAATAGACAAAAATGGTTACTATTTTGATTTAATCTGTAAGATAGAAAGTATGAATAATGAAAAAGTACTACAATTTTATTAAAATTTGAAGTAATAGTAGAGAAATACAACAAGTTCATTTTATTAAATTAAGTAGAAGTGATTGAAGACACTGACATTTAGGATTACTGAAGTTGTAAAAAATAGTTAAAATATTACATCATTCACAAATATACTTAGAAAGGTAGCTATACATTAGAAGAGGTCGCAATATATTACATGTAAAACAAACTCTCAGGTCTCGATGCACTGGTTCTTGTAATTTAAAAACACATTAATTTTTGTGTGTTTATATATTTTGCAATTTTTCTCTTAGTGTGCTAGTTTACACCTATATATGTGAGGATGGTAAATATGTTTTATTGTAATATCACTTGTCACAATATATAAATATCAATAAAGAAAACACATTGAAAAAATACATTCATAGACAAAAAACGTGATCGATTTATGGGCTTTTTATACATACCTTTTGGTAATTTTTTGGGTAATTTATACACAAGAATCTTCATTGTGCAAATAACCTTTCATTTGAATATTTACTTTTTTACGAGGCTTTCGAATGATCGAAATTGCAGGCACGTTAAGACTTTTAAGATCAAAATCGCAGGCGTGTCATGATTTTTCCAAAAATCTGTACACGCACCTTGAGAAGGTATTCTCTTGTATTATTAAATTTATTTTTGATTGATATATTTGTTATCCTATATTTTTTTATTAGAAACAGTGTATCAACAATTTCAGACAAATCTTGTAAATATGAATGCAAATTCTGCACAAGTTGTAACGCACCTACATTTCCGGCCAAACCTTATGAGGAAGGATGCAAAAGACCTTACTTTTTTATATTCTCAGCTCCAACAGACCACGACAATTTCCGATGCACGAGGAAAGGTGTACAGAGTATAGCGTACAGTGTTTTAATTTCTATTAAACAATCGCCGTGATTATAAGATAATTTAAAGGCCAGTTTGGATTGTCGAACGCAAGAAATCTTCGATGACGACTTAAGAGCATGGTTCTTAATTCAAAATAATTCATGGATGAATAAGCTGCTGATCACTATCGGTAAAACGATCTTCACCATATTATCCGAGCAATAAAAAGCTAGATTGCCCGCCGGCGCCGCCATACGTGGAACTCTTGCATCAATGCCTCAACGAACTCATTCAGTACAAAAGACTATCAGATGGAATTCGGTCAAGCCAATTCTTAATAATTGATTTCTATACATTGAAATCATAAAAACCAAAAAAAAAAAAAAAGAACAACAAAATTACTTCGGCTAAAAACAGAATTTATCTTGAAATGAATTACCCAAAATTCAACCTATTTAATTACCTAATTATCTTAATTGTTCATTTTTAATCATATATTCTAATATTTTCTTATATTTTAAGTATAATTACTTTATTTGTTTTAACTTTGTTCTCACTTTACCAACTTTGTTTTAACTTTGTTCTTAGCAAAAGGAAGCTAAAAAATCATAATTTTGGCGATCTTATAAACTTTCATTTGTTTGGGCTTGGTCACACAAATTTTCAATAATTAAATACTTTTCCTCAGAATTATCAGAATGGTACACCAATATAATTAACCATGAAGGTTTATTTAGTTCTGATTAAAATAAACATTTACCCCTCAACATATTTAAAGGGCGTGATCACATACACCCCAAACAAAATAACCCGTTGATGAACTGACGAACCTGGACCGTCCAAAACTAACAAAAGAAGAATTGCCCGTCGGCGCCGCCATGATTGGAGCAACCTCATTAAATATACTCAACATCTTCATTAATTCAAGTATTAAATAGATGAAGACTAACTGTACTGTCTAATACCTAATCCAAAACTAATATGGTAAAAAAATCCAATACCTCTTAACTGGTGATGTATTTTTGGTTTTTTCTGGCTACAGTGACCAACAGGGGTGTCACTTTCCCTAGGCTGGTTTGCGTTCAAACCCATAGCAATCTATACATATATTACGAGGAGTAATCCTGTTAGTTTGGACTAACCAAATATTTTGTTTAGCTCATTGAAAAAACCTATTCATAATAAATTTTTCTGCTTTTTCTTTATATAATTCTTTATTTATCTATATCTAACCTATAAACTAAGTTTTACCGTTTTTTATATGTATACATATTTTTTTAGATAAAGGTATTTTAAAGATAGAGATATTTTAAACACATATATGTACATAGATATTTAAATTTTTTTTTAAAAAATGTACAAATATCCAAAAACAGTAAAAGTTGGTTTATATGTTAGATACACTTAGATAAATAAGTGTACGAAGAAAAAATGAAAAAAGTTATTAGAAATGAATTTTTTAAGGCAGGTTAACAGGATCATTCTTCTATATTATATTATATATATAAATGATCTCGGTAGTCCAAACTATGCAAATGGCTTGCTTAGCCCACTTAAAAATATCCATTTAAAACAACTTTTTAAACTTTTTTCCTCCAAACATTTGTTCATCTAAGTGTATTTAACATATAGATCAAGTTTTACCATTTTTGGATATATGTATATATATTGTAAAATTTTTAAACATCTATGTGCATACATATGTATAAAATACCCCTATATTTAAAATTTTCAAAAAAATATACATATATTTAAAAATGATAAAACTTGATTTATATTTAAAAAATTAGATAAACAAGTGTATTAAAAAAATAAAAAATATTTTAAATAAGTTTTTTAAGGTGGGCTAAGCTAGTCATTTATTTAGTCATAACTAATAAGATCACTTCTTATATACATACATATATGTGAGAAATATTACGTGCAGTACTTATGTTGCAAGTATCTCAAAATAGGCATCATATGATTATAAAATTATAATTTACTCAATCTATTGTATTTAGCATTATGTATTCTATTACCATATCAATTTTCATCCAAATGGGATGTGTGTATGGACTCCATTGAAAAATAGTACAAATTCAACGAAAGAAAATAGTTTGACGTAAATAACAATTTGAAAGTTGTTTTTTAACGTGTAAATTATTTCATATATAATTTATATACGAGTGATTCTGTTAACCTGGGTTAAGCAAATACTCTGCTTAGCCCATCTTAAAAAATTCATTTATAATAATTTTTTAACTTTTTTCTTCGTACACTTATTTATCTAAGTGTATTTAACATATAAATTAAGTTTTACTATTTTTAATATGTGTATATTTTTTTTAGATTTTTAAAGAAAGGGTTTTTAAATACATATATGCACATAGATGTTTAAAAATCTTAAAAAAATATATACGTATATTCAAAAATGGTAAAACTTGGTTTCTATATTAAATACATTTAGATAAACAAGTGCATGCAAAAATAAAAAATGTTATAAATAGATTTTTTTAAGGTAAGCTAAGCGAAACATTTACTTAGTCTATCCTCATAAGATTATTTCTATAATTTATATATGAATAAATATAAAGTATCGATATATTTTAAGTATATATGTGGTGTATTTTTGAGGTAGTAGCACCCTAACTTTAGATGCATGTACCTACACTGGAATGGGTCTCTCTCTGGACAAGAGACATGATCCCATGAGGCTATGTAAAAGCAATTGCTCTGTATCTGGCGGCCAATGTCGGACATCGACAATTGGTCTAGAGGCAGATCATTGTTTTTTCTTTTTTTTCTTTTTTTGTTTGACGATTTAGACAGATCGTTTTTAGAAATTGGTCAAATGATTGTACAGATTTCCATAAAAACATATTAAAAAAAAATTGTACCTTCGTGGAATGGCATGCTTGTGGCATACAGCCGGTGTACCCGGGGCTGTGTCCAAAGTTGCCTGTTATATGGCCACCTAGAGACGGCCAAAATTTTCAAGACTAGCTCTTTTTTTTTTAAAAAAAAAAAAGGGAAAAAAATTAGATGAAAATTAGATGAAATTTAAAAAATGATAGTCGCTTTTCAAGTCGTGTATGTGTGATGTGTTTGATTTGCAGTAACAGAAATATGAAAGCAGAAGAAAAGAAAAAGCCTAATTTCGGCCAGCCGTAAAATATTTTTTATTATTTTATAAAATTATTAATCTAGATATATTTTAATTTGTAAAAAAATTATTATTTTGAAAATATACATACATTTTTTCTAATTTTTATGAAGACATTTTTTTCTAAATTTTTAAACACGTGGATATTTTAATTATTTGTAACCTTTAAAAATAAATAAAATATGCAAGTGTTTAGAAATTCCAAAAATATGTACACACATATAAAAATAGTAAAACTTGTTTTAATGATTAATAGTTTTACAAAAAATAAAGAAATATATAATTTATAGCCGACCAAGGTTGGCAGTGAATTTGGGCCGGCCACATAAGATCATAACTAAAAAAGTATCTGGCGAATTATTTTTATGAAAAAACTCCATATGCATGTGAAAGATATGCAAATTTCATTTTTTTTATCATTACTTTATTTCGTATATATAAGAAGAGAAAATTATCCTTTTTAGGTTCGCTTCTATGCTTTTCTTGCTTTGTTACTTTAAAAAGAATGCGTCTGATTAATTTGAGCAGATTTTGAAAAGGATTATTCTTTACCGTTTATTTTCTTCGAAATGTCCGTTTACTTCTTTGAATTTATCCCAGCTGCTGATAATGACGTTCCACCGCCTGTTGACTCCACTTTAATTTAGGAAACTGATGTGGGTGCATTTAGGCTAGGTGGACCCGAGTACGAATATTTATTTTTTTTATTTATTTGAAATTTTTTACATAACTATTAATCTAAATATATTTAACGTGTGTATTAGTTTTATTATTTTTGGAGATTTTTAGTTTTTTTAAAATCAGTGGCACTTTCGTAATTTCAAATTACTAAAAATGCCACTGATTTTAAAAAATCCAAAAAAATCTAAAAATGTTAAAAAAGAGAAAAATTGATACACATGTTAAATAAAACTTAAATTAATAATTGCGTAAAAAATTTAAAAAAAAAAGGTTAAACGCACTTGAATGCACTGAGCTTAAGTACAATCGGTTGCATAGGGTGAGATTCCATTAATTTATAGCTACTAACGAGTTCATCTTTGTCTGGTAGGTCAGCTGCCTATTTACTTGGATCTCAACCGTTGGTTTCACCTGGATTGGTGGGACATCCGCAATATATTATCTATGCCACAAAACAGACACACACCCCCACCCACCCACAGGAACTGCAGGGATTTTGTGACTAGAAAGTAAAAGAATATTTTTTTATTGCTTGTCCCTCGTAAGGATGATCCATGAATATTCCAATGTTTCTATGTTTAGGTGATTATATAACACCACGTCTCTTTCCTTCTTTTTTTTTTAAAAGAAAATTTGTTTAAATTTTTTTTTAAAAAATAGCTTTTACTTGCAGGAGGTGGCATCTGACCAGCATGTCTGTACTAAAATTGTTTGACGGTCCATCTTCTTTGAATATTTGGTAGGTTCCAAATTTATAGATTCTGTGACCGTCACTCCAACTTGAGATAATTAAAATAATGATGGATTACTTCATATATATAATAATGAAACAACAAAAAAGAAAAGAAAAGGACGCATTCACTGGGCAATAGATAGGGAAGCCACATGCATGTACATGATATGAACTGAGATATAGAGATAAGATACATATAAAAAGTACTTCAGTTCTCCTAGCTATCTGGACTATATTCGCTTACGTATGGACCACATTCAACGAATCACATTAATAATTACCTAGAAAATTTTCACGCGTTCCCTAAGTTTTCATCAAATTGCATTATAAAAAATTTCACTTATTATATGGTTGCATTAGATATATTTTGGTTAGAATTAATTATTTGGCTACAATAATTAGCTGCTTTGGAGTGGTGATATTTGCTTAAATGTAGTCATTTTTACATTAAAGCAACCAAAGTATATTTAAAGCAGCGATTGAAATTTTGGTTATAAATAGCGATAAATTTTTTTACGGACAATTAACATAGAGTTGATCTTTACCTGCAAATGATCTAATGTACGCAAAACTCAAATTTAGCTGTAAAAAGTTAGTCACGAACATATTCTAAAGTTGCATATCAGCCACACCTTGTATGTATTTAATTTAATGTACACAAGATTAAAATTTAGCTGCAAAAAGTTGGTCACAAACATTCTATAAAGTTGCATATCAGCCATACCTTGTATGTAATTAATTTTACTTTTTCAATCATATATTTCTTTTCCGTTTCCCACAAATACTTTTAATGATATAATAAAACTTTTCTCATATCCACAGTCTTGATGAAAGATAGAACTTATGAAATAATCAAGTTTAAATCAGGAGTTTAAACAACGCAAAAATTTAAATTTATTATGACAGCATAATAAACATCTTTATGCTTTCATAGTAATAAATTGTTTAACTTTAGGATTATAAATTTTCAATAATATTTTGCAAATTTACTCATATTTCCTTGTCATTTTTACTCGCTTAAACGTCACTTTGTCATAGATTGCAATGTGGACGGTGTTTTTGATAGACAAAATAGACACTGAGAATATAAAAGAATAAAATCATATCGACTCCAATGGGCTGAAACTTCATTTTTCCCAGACCCAATGGATCGGCGGTCAACTAGTGTATGGACTCTCTGTCCACTGGGCTCATAGTCCAAGCCACAAAATACGTGGGCCGCATTTTGATTTTGCCTCTTTTAAGTGAGGGCTGTGTGGGGTGATGTGTTTAATACAACTATTGATTTGGCTGCACATAATATTTATTTAGCTACATTCATTAATTTAGCTGTAATTACTCAGCTCCTTTAGATTAGTGCCATTTAGTCAAATGCATCCATTTTTGGCTTCGTATACAACCAAACAGCGTTCGGGGCTAAATGCACCGGGTGCATTTAACCCATTTTCTTTTGTTTAAAATTTTTTTTTTTTTATAAAACTGTTAATTTAAGTATATTTAATATATGTATCAATTTTCACCATTTTTGGAGTATTTTATATTTTTATTTTTTATTTTTGAAAATCAGTGACATTTTAGGTAATTTAAAATTACTAAAATGCCATTAATTCTTAAAAATAAAAAATAAATATCTAAAACACTCTAAAAATAGTAAAAATTGATACACATTTTAAATACACTTAGATTAACAGTTCTATAAAAAATTTAAAAAAATTTAAGTGCATCCGAGTACACTATATTAGAGTTCGCCAAACAGAACATTGAATGCGTTTGGCTGCAAATAACAACACATTTTTGGCTATAAGTTTTTTTTTTTTTTGCTGCATTTGATACTCTACATGTAAGCAGACCTTATTAAATTAGTTAAAAAGTGTGACCATGCATAACAACTTTAGTTATAATGGCACTGGAGAACGAAGCGGAAAACTCAACCATTGGTGACTATTTCTTCCTCAGACATTTTAATTTTTTGGAAAAATTCATCCTATAACCACAATATTTATCCTTAATTTTTATACTCATGTTGTTTTACAACCGTTAACTATGTTATTAAAAAGATAATTTTGCTTTTTCAAATTAAAACAATTTGATTTTAATATGATATTTGAATCACTTGATATCACAAATTAAAAGTTTACCAACATTAATCGACTCATACTTGATATCAGAAATTAATGACTTAGACCATTAATTAAGTCATATTAGTCTAAATCATTTTAAATAAGAAAATACAAAGAGGCGAAATCTTTTTTTCAATGAGATAGTTAATGGTTATTTTGACCGCATTGTATAATATGCATTTAGGATGAAATATTATATGTATAAAAAAGAATTTTTAAAATATTATGAGCATATTTCTAAAAAAAATACTATAGGTATAATAGAAATTATAAGCAAATGTTGTGGAATAAGAGAAATTTTCGCTTTTTATTTCTTTTAAATTGAAATCAGCTGTCATGTTTGGGATGCATTAGGGGCATTATGTAATACCATAGTACGATGATTCAATGAGGCCCACCTTCATGATAAAACCTTATTTTTTCAGCTAGTCTATACTGCATATTAGAGAACATATTTGGAATATCTTCACATGCTAATGAAACCTTGGATCCGAACTTAACCTAAATGTTGAATGCGGGTCAAATTTGTAATTTCAACTAGATCAGTTCCAGATTAGTTCGTTTCATTGTTCTGCTTTCGTCACTCAACGTTTCGAAAGTCAATACTCTTTAAAACAAAGAACATATACTTCAAAAAATATATTTTTTTGTTTTTTTTTTTGAAAAATAATTTTATAAACATGTTAATCTAGTTATATTTAATCTATAAACCAAGTTTTATCATTTTTAGATATGTATATATATTTATTTTGGATTTTTAAATACAGGGGTATTTAAGTCATTTTAAATATTCTTAAAATGACTTAAATACCCCTGTATTTAAAAATCCAAAATGAATATATATACATATCCAAAAATGGTAAAAATTGATTTATAGATTAAATATAACTAGATTAACATGTTTATAAAATTATTTTTTAAAAAAAATTAAAAAATATATTTTTTTTGACCGGTCGAAAATCACGGTCGTAAAAGATCATTCGGCAAGAACATATGGTTCAAAGTTTCTTAAAAAAACTACGCTCGAAGAATTTACAAAATATTCAACCAAATCAACCATACAATATACAACATATTGTTATTTTGATAGCAGCAGCAGTTTATATGTAGAACAGTAATTGAAGTATCGATTGTACATGGATGAGAAATAAACAAACGGCCTTCTTTTAGTTATCTTGCTTTGATTTTTATATTTGTTTTCTCCATTCGCAATATCATTCATGGATAAAGAGGCATGGCAATCTATTCTTTCCTTCAACTTCGGTTGCATAAAGATTCTCAAAATTTCCAATATCTTCGTTGGTTGGCTGAGTTGATTAAAGAAAGAAAATAAATTAAATTATGGATTTTTTTGCAAATTTGTCTACAGAGTTTAATTAATATTGCAATTTTATCCCTAAATTTACCAAAATTGCAAATGTACTGATAAGGTTTGGATGAAATTGCAAGCGTGTCTTTTCTATTAGGTCACCATTAGACTTTTTTTATAAAATGATAATAATGTCTTTTAACTCAGTGATAAATTGCAATTTTTTCAAATATTGTAGACATATTTGTTATTTCATTATTTTTATACATTTATGTATATTATTATTTTAGATTTTTCAAAAATACGCTTACATCAATTTTTAAAAATTGCAAGTTTATCGCTTGGATCAAAGGACATTATTGTCATTTTATAAAAAGTTTAATAGTGTTTCAATGAAAAGGTCATGCTTGCAATTTCATTAAGACCTTATGGGCATATTTGCGATTTTAGTAAACTTAAGGACATTGATGCAATATTGGTCAAACTTTATAAACACATTTGCAAAAATCTCTCGAATCATTTAGCAGCAACTTGCAACTAAAAGAGAGTAGGGGTGAAAGGAAGGCAAGCACAGCTAAATATCGAGGAGACAAGTCCCTCCAGCGTAGCTCGATAGGCGAGGAAGTCGCGCTCGGGTGTGGGTGAGGGTGGGGGTGAAAGGAGCACCGGCGTTGAACCAGAAGGTCTTCAGCGGGGGATTTCAAAGGGAATCTATCCAGGAAAATGAACCCAAGCATTGGGGAACTGTTGGGGGCTGAACTGCAAACGATGGCAATTTCAGGGGATGCTGTCAAGAAGATTAAACCAAGTAACGAAGCAACAATTCTCTGTTCTGTGTGGACATCCAAGTCCTACAATAAGGATCTCTTTAAGACTATCATGAAAAGACTGTGGAGAACGAAGAGTTCGAGCTTCTTCACCGAGCTGGGGGAGAACCTGTATCAAATGTCATTTTCAGAGAAAGAAGACAAGGAACGCATTTTGAAAGGGTGCCCCTGGACATTCGAACGGAGTCTGGTGCTGGTGAAGGATCTAAAGGAGGAGATGGACATTGCCCACATTGTGCTTGTCAAAACGCCAATGTGGATCCATATGTCAGGAGCGCCTTTCATAGTTGATAAAGAATGTCTGGGACGTAGCATTGGAAGGTCATTCGAAGAAATGACAGGCATGGTGATATCAGAAACTGAACTCAAGTTAAGAGTGGTACTCGATTGCAGGGAACCTCTTAGAAGAGGGATGTTTATCCAAATAGGGGACCAACACCGAAAATGGCTTTCTTTCCAATATGAAAAATTGCCAATCTTTTGCTACCTATGTGGTATAATGGGACATGCTTATCGTGAGTGCTCAAAGTCCAGTATGCATCCTAAACAGCTATCTGAAGCGAAAATGCCATACGGGAGTTGGATGAGAATTGGGGTTAGGCCTATGCAGCTTCGTAATGAGGTATACAATGGCAATAGGGCAACACCTATGAAATATTTGGGGGTGAACAACGAATTCCAAAGGGAGCAAATGGAAGAGAACACTAAGCATTTGGGAGCAAAGGCTGGGAGAGGATATGATGACAGTGCTAACAATGGCGGGCACGGGGATATAGCGGCTTTACAGGATCGAATCCAAGCATCCTTACTGAACGCAGAGGGAGGGGAGCTGGGCACCACATACCTGAACTATCTCAGTTCCAAGGCAGGTCAGCCATATGGAGGAACTTCTTCATCCCAGCTGGCTGCCCAGAACTCTCAATCTCAGCAAGCTAATACAGAGGAACCTCATTGTCGTTTGGACAGAACGAGGAGATGCCCAGTGGCGCAAGGAGACAAGCAGCTCGAAGCTACACAGGAACTGATTGTTAATGGCTGTTGTTGAGAGATGGACGAGGCACATTCTGAAGCGGAGGAAAGGGTATTGGATACTGACAACTTACCTTCTTCCAAACTTAGTTACAGCAATCCACGTGTAGATCTATCTAATGCTAATCGGGAACTTCAATGTTGGCATAGTAAACATCTTGATACAGATAAACAAAAGGGGATATTCAGCAGGGTGGGTGAGCAACCAGAGGGGCAGGGAGGCTATCTGAAGGTGGTGGGACAAGACAGGAATGTGATAGGGCAATGTAGTGAGGCAGTTGACAGTGTGCGGGGTGATAATCAGGTGAAGGAAAAGGGGTGGACGGTAACTAGGAGACAGAAATGGAAAACTCTCGGCGATGATACTATGAAGGCAGTGGGGGCAGAATCTAATATGCTAGTTGATATTCAGGTCATTCAAAGAGACTGGGTGGCAAGCGAAGACTGTACTTTTACTCACTTTAAGGAGGATGGGACTACCAACAACGAGAGGATTGGTATGCAATGTAGTGAAGGGGTGGGAAGGTGGAAGAGGAGAGCCAGATTGGTGACTGACAAGAATAAAGCTGCGAAGGTTAAAAGCAACGTGGGGGGGGATAAAAAGAGATTTTCAACCGAGCAACCATATGAATATAAGGAGATGCACAAAAGAAGGAAGGGAGTTGGGATGACTGATATGGAGGAGGTGGAGGCTGTGGGAAGCCCACAGCCCCACCTCATCTAACATGGCTCTAGTAGCATGGAATTGCTGTGGGCTTGGGAACCCGCGAGCAATCCGTAGCCTTCTTGACTTAGTCAAGAAACAAGGTCCCTGTTTGGTCTTTCTTAGCGAAACTAAGCGCAACTCCAAAGAAATGGAAGGCATACGGAGACGACTTAAGTTTGATTGCTGTTTTGTGGTGGATCCGGAAAGTAGGAGGGGGGGCTTGGCGTTACTATGGAAGGAAGATCAACCAGTATGAATCAAAAGTTACTCCTCACATCACATCGAGGCCGAACTTAGCGGATGGCGCTTCACTGGTTTTTACGGCCACCCCGAAACTCATAAGCGACACCTTAGCTGGCATATCCTTCAGCAGCTGAGTGCCGGGAATAATGCCCCTTGGCTTGTTATGGGTGACTTCAATGAAGTCATGGGTGCTTGTGAGTACAGTAGTAAGAGGATGCGATCCCAAAACCAAATGGATCGGTTCTGCGAATCGGTGGACAGATGCAACCTTGTGGACCTTGGTTTCTTGGGCCCGCCAATGACATGGTCTAATTACAGAAGGGGCAGACAAAGGGTGGAAGCTAGATTAGATAGGGGGCTTGCCACTCGGGGTTGGCTGGACTTGTTCCCACACGCAAAGCTCATCCACTTAACGGCTCCCACTTCGGATCATTGCCCCATTTTGCTGACTCTTGATGCCAATGTTGGAAGGGGTAAACCGCCTCGGGAGTTCAGATATGAACTATTTTGGGCTCGTGATAAGGAGACCACCAGAATTGTAAACCAAGCTTGGAATGCCACCCCCCGAGTGCCTGTGTCTGCAGCTGAATTGCTATCATGGAAGTTAAAGAGATGCGGAACTGATCTTTCGAATTGGAACAAAAGGAAAAGAGGCAACCTCAGGAGAGCGATTGAGCATAAACAAAGGGATCTTCAAGCTGTTATGGGTATGAATGCAAGCGATGAGAGGGACAATGCAGCTCAAAAACTAAAATACCAACATAATCTCTTACTGGAAGATGAAGAGCAGTTATGGAGGATTCGGGCTAAAGCGCATTGGCTTCGAGAGGGAGACAAGAACATTGGTTTCTTTCACCTTAAGGTGACCAACAGACGACGAAACAATTTCATCGAGTCACAGAAGGATTGTAATGGTGTATGGGTGAGGGACCAGGATCAAATGATGGAAATGGCGGTAAGGCACTTTACTATGGTCTTCTCAACGTCTAACCCTCGGGAGGCGTTGTGGGTGGACAATGTCATCTCAAGAAGAATTTCTGAGGAAAACAGGCAATCCCTAACCAAACCTTTGCAAAGTGAGGAAGTTGTCAAGGCAATTAAAGGGATGAGCACTACAAAAGCCCCGGGGCTAGACGGGATGTCGGCGGGTTTCTTCCAAAAGCATTGGAACACGGTTGGGAGAGATATCATTAACTAGTTTAAATTGTTCATGGATGAGAGTAATCCTGCTAGGCTGAATGCTCTGATAACGGAATCCAACTTAACCACAATAATCCCTATTCCTAAGAAGGCTGGGGCTGAAATATTATCTCATTTTAGACCTATAAGTCTCTGCAATGTGGTCTACAAGATCTTGGCGAAGGTGCTGGCAAATAGACTTAAGGTGATTCTCCAGGATGTCATTGGGGAAGAACAGAGTGCTTTTGTGCCAGGGCGGCTTATCACGGACAACATGCTCATAGCTTATGAAGCGATCCACACTCTCAGAAGGCGAAAGAATGGATGCAAGCGAGAGATGGCTATAAAGTTGGATATGTCTAAGGCCTACGACCGGGTTGAATGAGACTTTCTCAAACAGATGATGGAGGCTATGAATTTCGGTCAAAAGTGGACCAATTGGATCATGAGCTGCCTATCCACGGTCAGGTACCGTATAAATGTCAAGGGTTTCAAATCTTCATACTTCCATCCAAAGAGGGGCCTTCGACAGGGTGACCCACTCTCCCCATATCTGTTCCTGTTATGTGCCGAGGGTCTCTCTGCTATGATCCGTCATGCGGCCAGTTGTGGAGCAATCCATGGTATCAGACTAAACCCACAAGGCCCAGCTATCACTCACCTACTGTTTGCAGACGATGCTATCATCTTCATCAGGGCGGAAAGGGAAGACATAAAGAGCTTAATGGATATCTTAGCCAAATGCTAAATGTGGACAAAACTGCCATTTTTTGCAGCAAAAACATGGACTACTCTATGAGGAGTGAAATAATCAATCTCCTTGGCTCGGCTAGAAGCGAGTTCCACCAATATTTGGGTCTCCCAGCCTGGCTTGGAAGATCCAAAGCCGAAATGCTTAACGGACTTAAGGACCGCATAAGGAATCGAATTCAAGGGTGGAAAGTAAAGTTGCTTTCATGGGGCGGAAAAGAGGTTCTAATTAAGGCGGTGGCGCAAGCTATTCCACTCTACACGATGAGTGTCTTCTTACTACCAAAATCTATATGCAATGAGATTAATAGCTTGATTAGTAGATTCTGGTGGGGAGAAAGGGATGGCAAAAGGAAAATGAGTTGGGTGGCATGGAAGGATATATGCAAACCAAAGCGATCGGGCGGATTAGGCTTCAGGGACTTCCGCAATTTCAACTATGCTCTCCTAGCAAAGCAGGTGTGGAGGTTAGTATCTTGTAAAACATCTTTGTGCTACAGAGTCCTAAAAGCCAGGTACTTCCCAAATTCGGATCTATGGTCCTGCAAGGCAAAACAATCCGATTCATTCACGTGGAAAAGTATATTACAAGCGCGAAATGTGATGCAAGGGGGCTTCAAATGGAGAATTGGTAATGGGCAATGGGTGAGGTTTTTCGAAGATAACTGGCTAGAGTCCAGGGTGTGTAAGGCGGGACCGCTTCCGCTATCTATTCCTGAAAATGTGACGGTTAGCTATTTCATTGATAGCGAATCAAATTCTTGGTGCAAGGATCGTGTTTTGGCAGCGGTGGGGGATGCCAGATGGCAGGAAATCAATACGATACCTCTCACCAATGGGAGAGAGGAGGACTGCATGTTCTGGAAGCATGAACCAAATGGACATTACACTGTGAAGTCGGCCTATAGAATGTTATGTTCAAGTGACGACCACCCAGAGCTCGCTGGATGCTATAAGGCAATATGACGTACAAATCTCCCAAGTAAAATTGTTATTTTTGGATGGAGATTGCTTCAAAATGCCCTCCCAACCTCACAAAATCTGCTTCATAGAGGTGTCGAGGTGGATCCAAGGTGTGTGCTTTGCAGAGGCGGGACTGAGGATGCGAATCATCTATTCTTAAGGTGCGAAGCGACGGGGGGGGGGGGGTTAGCTGGAAAGCAGTAAGGCTGACATACAACGAGGCATCTATCCAGGAGATTCTGAAGATGTTATCGAGGATGAACAGATCCGAGGATATCTCTTTTTTCATCGTGTGCTGCTGGAGGATATGGCATATGCGAAACATATTCAAGGAAGAAGGAATGCAACCAAACTTTTTGGATACCTTGGAATGGTGCGCAGATTTCCTTAATCAGTACCGAAATGCCTCATCCTTGGTTCGGTCGGGAGTACTGAATAGATCCATTGTGCCTAGGTGGTGCAAACCACCACCGGGGTTTGTAAAGATTAATGTCGATGCCCGTTGTCAAGGGAACATGGAAGCTTTTGCGTGTGTAGCCATTATCAGAGATTCTCGGGGCGCATTTTTTGCAGCTAGGGGGTGGAGAAAGGGCAGAGTGGTGGTGCCGATTCTTATGGAAGCTACTGTCTTCCTGTTGGGACTTAAATGAGCGATCCAGCTTAAAATTTGCATAGTCCAATTGGAAACTGATTTCCTTATTCTGTGCAACTTTTTGTTCAATTCCGAACCCATTTCCTCTCCGGTGGGTTTGATTATTTATGAGATTAGGTCCTTACTTGGGGAAAATATGTCTTTCTCAGTTCATCATATTTTAAGGCAAGGAAATGAGGTAGCTCATTCCTTAGCTGAGTTAGTGCTGTGTTCTCATGAGGCTTACCAGATGTGGTGGGGTAATCCCCCTCAGGCTATTTTTGAAAAAATCTGTAGAGACAATTTTTTGGCAATGAATTGCTTGGACCACCCTATCTCTAACCCTTTTTATATTGAAAGGGGGTAGGGATAAGTTTTTCCTTTCATAAAAAAAAGAGAGTAGGGGTGGTCAGTTTTGACAATTGAGGAAGAAGATGACGGACAAAAGTAAATGTGGGTTTCTCTGCCTTCACCCGATGAATTTGGCTGGGGACTCAATATGATTTGGAGCTAGCATTAGTCATTTGAAACTCAGCGGAGAAGAAGGAAAACTGGGGTGGGTAGGTCAGCTGAGGTTTTTGAATATGCCCCAGTCATCCGAGGGTCAAGATTCAGAAACGATGTTGGTCGGTTTGAGCCTGTTGATTGATTGATGGTCATCGGTGGTGGGTGGTGAATCTTATGTAGTAGAAAAAGTTGGAAATGGGTTCCAAGCTTTTATTTTTTCCGATTTTCATAAACACATGTTTTCATGGTACTTGTTGTCATAAGTTTCAAAAATAAAAGAAGACATAATTGCCACTGAGGTCTTGCCTCAGTGGTGCAGGACATAACCTCACAAGTGGGTGGTCCTAGGTTCGAATCTCTCCAGCAGCATTTCTGAAGTGGTGGCGTTGCAAGTCTCCTCAAGTTTGCTGGAGCCGTCCACCGGTGGAAAAGTTTAGAAATAGTAGATAATTGTTAGCAAATTGTAAGAATGTCTCAAAATTTAATTGTAATACCAGTTGAAATTGTAATGTATGAATACTCATAAAAAAAAGAAGACATAATTATAGAAATTTTATTTATTTATTTTAGTGGATTGGCATCCAATTGGATTAATGTCAGAATAAGTTTACTTCCAATAAGATTAATGAAACAATGTGGATATATTACTAAAATGCTAAAAGAACATTTGTAAAGGATTTTCTGCAAAGTAGACATTGTAACTTTGCCTAATTACAATATCAACCAAATTTCGGAATACTGCATTACAAACCCTGCCATTGAGGTATGTAGCACACGATTAAAAATAAAACGAGTTGAATATAATTTCAATTGCATTTCAAACCATTAAACAGAACTCTCTTAGTTAGATACGTTAAGATTTATTACGAAATAGTTTTAAATTTAAAGAGTTCATTTTCCAAATACCCAAACCACAAGGTTCTAGTTGTATTTAACGGAAGTTGAAGAGTGTTTTTTGTATTTACCTCCCCTTAACCTTTTGATTTTGCGTGCCTAAATTCTTAATTTTAAAAAATATTATCAATCAATATTTTGAATTATTAAATAGAAATATTGTTATGTGGGTGCTAGTCATTACGAATGATTAAGAGCTGACACAAGGGTGCACTTGAGAGCATTCATGAGTTCTTTTTTTGTTGCAAGATTTTCTTTGAGAAAACTTGTAAAAGTGAAATGTTCTGAAGGGAACAAATGAGAATTCCCTAAATACAATATTTCAGAACCTTTCTTTCTTTTTTCCTTTTTGATTGAGCTGGGTTTTTTGCATTTTGGACCTTTTAATTTGCATGTTTGTGTTTTAAACATGGAAGTTTGCATATTAGCTTTTTAAATTTTGTAACTTTGAGTTTATTGCTTTTTAGATTCTACTGTTTTACATCGTTAAAAAACCCAAGTATCGTCCGTTTATGTGAAGTGAAAATATACTAAAATGCCCTTAAGCTAATGTCTTGCTTAACCTGCATAAAAAAATTATTTAAAATATATTTTTATTTTTTCTTCTTACACTTAATTATTTAAGTGTATTTAATATATAAACTAAATTTTACCGTTTTTGGATATGTGTATATATTTTTTAATGATTTTTAAATATCTATGTGGGCTAACCGAGACATTAGCTTAAGAGCATTTTAGTATTTTCACCTCATATAAATGGGCGGTACTTGGGTTTTTTAAGGGCGTGAAACAGTATGATCCAAAAAAACAATAGATTCAAAGTTACAGAGTTTAAAACGCAAATACGCAAACTTATAGGGTCTAAAATGCAAAAACCCCGATTGAGATGGTTAACCATGTCCTGTGAGAAGATACACTATGTATCATGAAAGCAAAGTGGTCAAATCCGATAAGCCATCCTCCTTATTCCCATGGGCCACAACTACATTCACCACTCAAATGATTAACAGGCCATATTCATTGCACATAGCGACCTAGTGCACACAAGCGGCTGCGGAAAAACCAAATTAAAATAATCAATTCACAAGCCGTCAAAAGGTCGATCTGGGGATTCGCGAATGGATTAATTAACGGGTTGATTTTGTTTTAATTGCTGGAGAGAGGGAAGACTTTTGGATGGTGAGAAGGGGGGGCTGTGGGCATGGCCTGGCCTGGCCTTGTATTGTTCGGTTGCCAACCTCGGACTAATGAATAGAGACACAGGAGCAACCAAGCAGCTGTTGTGGTCCTGAAAACGGCAGACAGGGACAGGATTGGCAATTAACAGATATTTTCAATTTCATTGATCTTATGTCCATTCATTTCTCTGTCCAAATGAAGTATGCAGCAGCAGCAGCAGCAGAGCATGCATGCACGCATGGTGGAGGGAGAAAAGAAGAGGAGGAAAAAATCTTGAATTTGGCCTCGTGGCCGCCATGGATAGGTCCCAGCTGTGACGGTCAATTCAAGAAGCTGGTGGTGGAGATACTGAGAAGCCGTCACGGGATATTGGTGGATGCCTCCTCCTGGCTCAGATTGCTTTATAGGCCCGATGGCTGACAGCTTCGATGGAGACACATCCTTCTCTTTCCTGTTTCTTGTGCCTCTGCGAGTACCGAACAACGGCAGCCGCTACCGACAAATTTAAAATAGTCGTGTCAATGCACCCAATCCAAAAACCGATTGGGGGGCTTTGCCTTATACTTCCCTAAAAATCTTGATTTTACAAATGACTCCAGTTCATGGCACTTTCTTAAATAAAATTTCTGCGGCTAATGAAGTCTGTTTAGTCATGGACATGAATAACCCGTTAAGATGAATAGGCTGGTTATGGACTCAGATGGTTCAACTAGACAATCAACCCATACAATCCATCAACTCATAAAACAGTTTCTCTACTTCGGTTTTTGCCGATCATGGAATCATGGTTTTTTTTTTTTTTTTTTTGATGATTATGGAATCATGGTTTTAAAATTCAGTAATTAATTCATTAGCATTACAAGTTATTTTTCTGTTTGTTTATTTGTGATTATAATCTGAACACTTTTTTTTTTTTTTTTTTTTTTTTTTGTGCTTCTATAACTCAAAATATTAGCAATCTGCTCTACCAACCAGTCGTCAACCCAGTGGTCAGCCCAATTCGTTTATGCATTGCTAAGCTGAAAGATATGGTTAAAATGCCTGTGAGTAAATAAAAACGGAAAATCTTGGCAAAATTGAGTTCTCATGTAGAATGTAGTTTGGGTTATCTTGGATCGAAGATTTGATCCACTTGGCCCAATGAGGCTCCATTTTAGTTTGGCACTCAAAGTCCCGCCTCCATCCCTTCGGTCGCATCCAATTCTACTTAATTTACCCATCCATCCTCATAGTTTGACCAATATTTTATTTATATGGGCCCCTTTTTACATAACTTCTTTCATTTTTAATTTTTCATGGTTGATGAAAAATTCACTATATTTGTTGTATTTAGTATCATTATTTTTATTATGACAATCATTTTATTTATTTAGCATCACTGTATACGGGCTTTATCTATAAATGTGCAAAATTAATGTAATGAAATAATTTAATACTAAATATCAAATTTTAAGTAGTATTTTTATCATCTAACCATCTAAAATATTATCATTAATTGAATAAATAATCCTATAAATATTATTATATTCTAATATATATAGGAATGAATCTAAATACCTTAATTTATACATGAGTATAATTATTTTTGAGCAAATGCGGCTTGTACACATATTAGATTTAGATAAAACTTGATTTTTAGCTAAATAAACGATGTTAAATACGATGAATATGTTGAATTTTGAATCTATCATTAACATTTAAAAAATACAGAGGGTTATATGAAACTACTTTTATATAATGTAACCCAATTACAAAGAAGCGTAAACCTTATTTATATTCACAGAATATGCTGGCCTATAATAAAAAAAATATTATATGCAGCCAATAAAAACTGATGGGGTGTACTAAAAGACACAATAGAAAATTTTACTTTTTCAAGCTAATTTTTTGGCTTCATATAATATAAATTTATTTACATTAAATATATTTTAGTTATAATTAAATATTTAGCTATAAATAATTAGTTTCTTTTGACTTTCGAGCGGTAGCTATTTTTAATATTGAAAGCAACCACAAATAAATTTAAAGTAGCAATCAAAATTTGGTTGTAAGTAATAGTAAAATTTTTGGAAGCAATTAACATAGGATTTGTTTAGCTACATTTGGTCAAATGTAGTCAAATTGAAATGCACTAAATGCAACAAATAAAATTTATGGGTGCACTAACAAAATGTGTATGCAGCAAATAAAAATTGATTCTAATATAATATTATGAGTAACAAATATTTGTTACATCTAGTTTTTGTAAGTAACAAGCTCTACTGGTGAAGATGCAACAATGTCAGGGTAAATTCCTTATAAACCAACGAATTTTATCCCTAATTCCACTTATACCTTGAATTTTCAAAAATTCATCTCATACGTACAAATTTTCATCCTAATTTTACTTAGACTCATGCTATCAGGGATTCATCAAAGAAGCCATTAATCTTTAGGAAAATGACGAATATGATATCCCTAATCATGATTTTATAAATAAAAATTCATATTATAATGAATTTTTAGTATTTCTATAACTATAAATTATATATTATTTGAATATGAATTTTCAACTTTAAGCAAAATAATTTTAAATTATAGTAGAGCTTGGGAATATTCGTCCTTTTGTTGGGGGCTAAGGGCCCATTTAACGGATTTCTAATAACATGAGTATAAGTGGAATTATGATATAAATTCGTAGGTAGGAGAGGTTTTCTTGAAAGTTCATGTATATAAGTGGAATTAAAAGTAAAATTCGTAGGTATATATGGAATTTGTCCATGTAAAATAAATTATATTGTAAATACTTTTTAAAACATTAAGAATTTTTTTTTAATTTTCAAAAATACAGGGATGCAATTGCCACTCCTAGCTCAATGTGGCTCTAGCACTGATTTGTTGAATATAATATTATATATTCTATTACCACCATGATAGCCACATGATAGCAAAATATTATAATCTAACTAATAAAATTTTATTATATGCAACAAATTTATTATTATGTATATACTGACTCTTCTAGTGGGGCACATGATTGAGTAAATAGGGCATATATTGATATATGGTGAAATTAAAATTCAACTAGTTATATGCTTTTTTAATCATGTTACCAAAAATAAGGTCAACGGAAATCTTGGGTGGACATTTATTAAAAATCATATAATCATATGTAAACTATAGAAAATACTCAAATTTATTTACATATGAATCAAAATTAGGAGTGTAACTTGATTTCATGCAAATCTAAGTGTAACAAAAGATTTATAAGTTATATAGCTTTTTTAGCTTTTTTTAAATTTTAATTTTTTTTTTAATTTGGATCCCGAACAAGCCAAAGTTATATTTATAGTATTTTGTAGAATTATTTATTCACATAAGAATTATATTTTAGACAACTTACATGTTTTATTAACAACTTTAAAATTAACATACAAATATTTCTCAAAAAATAAATTTACAAATCAAATCATTGCACTATGTCGATTTTGCATCTTCTTAGATTGGAGCCATCCTTATACTGATTTTTGACGGAACTTATACCTTAGTTAAATAAATGATACTATTGCAATGGGTGAAGTGAAATTTGATTTTATTATCAAAATGGCCCGATTTAATTATGGTGTACTTTTTAACTAGGGTGCATATCATATTCAGAAGGTTGAAAATTTGCAAACATTCGTGTATAGTTCATTCGTAAGTTTGCCGAACGAGATAGATGAGTTCCTTGTGCTAGAGTAAAACATGCGGATTTATACTATTCATGAACTGGATGAGCAACAGTCATCTTACAAAAATAGCATACTCATCAATATTTTGAACTGTTGTAATCTGCATCCCAGAATAAAATGAGGCAATCACCACAATGGTGATAAATTTAAAGCCATGCTGGGCGTCCCACATACCCTAAAAAATAATTGCATCCATAAAACTATTTAATACACAATAATAAATTAAATCGAGATGCGGATTTCCTTTTTATTTTTAAGGAAAAGGTTTCGAGACGTTTTTTATACTGTTTTTCAATGATTTATCAATTAAAAATAAATGTATATCTCTGCAAGGAAGTTACATGGGCGATAGGCTCTGCTGGTCGGGCGGTCGTGGGCTTGTAGTGCGAGATCCGAAATTTTTTTTTTCTTTTTCTGAACTTCGAATACTAAAATATATCGCGCTATTTATACAACTTCAAGTAGTTTTTTTGAAAAAGGTTTACGCTGTTAAGAAACTGTTTTAGAAGTTATATAGCATGATATTAGGATGCTTTTGGGAAATGATAAAACTTTTGAATTAAAGGTTTTAAGTATAAAAAATTGTTAAAAGAAAAGAAAAAAATGTGATATATAGAGACAACGATGATGAATAAAGAGAATAAAATTAAGAATATGTTTGGTAATAAGAAAAAAATATCAAGTTAAAACTTTTTAATCTAGAAGTTTTCAATAACTATAAATATTAAAAGTAACTATTCACTAAATATGCACCCAAACTACTGTAATTCACTAATTCTTACTTGACCTTTTAGATGGAAAATTTTTAAGATGTGTTTGGTAAATTGAAATTTTTTTTGAAAAGTTGTTGCAAAAAAATTTAATATGATAGGGGTATTAATTAGAAGTAAAAGATACTTGTATAAAAAGATATGTAGAAATAATTAAAAAGTAAGGTAGTTATATAAAAATATATGTTGAAATGATTGGAAAATATGGTAGTTGCGAGAAAAAATTTTGGAGAATTTTTTTTTTCAAAGTTTCCAAACGCACCTTTAGTGTAAAAAATTTTAAAATGTAAGAAAATGATATAATATGATATAATATGTTAATAATAAAAAGTAAAAAAAAATAAAGTTAAAATAAATAAATTAGTTGTATGTAACAGGGTAGTTGTATAGAAAGATGTGAAGAAATAATTACAAAATAAGATAGTTATGAAGATTGAAAAAATTTTAATTAAAAAATTTTAACATGAAAAGTTTACGCAAACGTGTCCCGGGAGAAAACCATGTGTACGTAATTAATAATAGCTCAACTAAGGGTCTCATAGATAGATGTCGAGAATATCGCACACGGGACGAAGTTGGTTGCAATGTAGGGGTACTGCACTATCGTTTAATGGAATTAATTTCTTCGAAAATCATCAACGTGTGAATGCAAATTAAAAGAAAAACGTGTGAACAT
Source organism: Annona cherimola (assembly GCA_030490835.1). Classification (NCBI taxonomy): domain Eukaryota; kingdom Viridiplantae; phylum Streptophyta; class Magnoliopsida; order Magnoliales; family Annonaceae; genus Annona; species Annona cherimola. The sequence continues at coordinate 120,193,499 of CM059972.1, read as the reverse complement.
ATACAAAGGGGTAACAAATTAATGCACGCCCCAAGTGCAATTTTAATGGGTGACCCGAAATTTATTTTTGCCAAATTGCACCTAAGTGTACATAACTTTTTTATAGCAGTAACTTTGTTAATTATATGTAAATACGTACACTTGAAGATTTATTTTGTGCTTAACAAATGCCTAATGTTATAACCCTTAAAATGACTGCTGAAACAGGAAAAAAAAATTAAACTTGGTGTACGCCAATGAAAATATTCCGATTACCAAAAATGAAAATATCCCAAATAAAAAGCTCACAATCCCTAAATTCTAATATTTATCTCATTTTTGCACAAAAGATATTTTTATTAATACTTCAAAATTATTATTTAATATATTTTTAGAAGGCTAAGACTTATAGTAAATTTACAACGATTGTAAGTGTTTAATTACTGATTAAAGTAATTATTCACTAAATATGCACCCAAACTTGTGCAATTCACGAATTCTTAATGAAAAGACCCAAACTTTACCATCTGTTTAGTTAATTAATATATTTCTTTGTAAAAGCTGATGATGTTTAAGTGACGTGGGTTCATGCTCCCTGTAGAAGCAGCTTCTATTGAATGGCTGCTTCCAGGCAGCTTCTCCGTCAGAATCTAACCATTTTCAACCGCCTTACCTGACCGATATCTTCTCAACACAGCCACAGCTTTTTGTGCGTCGCCAATGACGCAACCTTCCACACCCGCCATTTTAAATCCCCAAATAGACGTTGCCCATGTTTCATTAATCCGCTCATTTCAAATCAGAATTCGAGAACCAAACAGACCCAAATTGAAGAGAAAGATGGAAGCTGACAAAGGCAGCCCCGGGTCCAGCGAAGTCCGCTACCGCGGCGTCCGCAAGCGGCCGTGGGGGAAGTTCGCGGCGGAGATACGCGACTCGACGAGGCAGAGCGGCCGCGTGTGGCTGGGAACTTTCAACACGCCAGAGGAGGCGGCGCGGGCATACGACCGGGCGGCATTTGCTTTGAGGGGCCACTCAGCTCAGCTCAATTTCCCCGACGAGTGTACGAGCCTCTCTTCGTCTTCATCGCTGTTGTTGTCTTCGTCGTCGTCTTCTTCCACGCCGCCTTGTTCATCGATGCCGCCATCGTCGTTTTCGATACCTGCCGAAGCCGCTTTTGCTCCAGCCATGCGAGAAGGGTCCAGCTCAATGCAAGGAAAGCAGGTGTTTGAAATTGAGTACTTGGATGATAAGCTGTTGGAAGAGCTGCTTCAGCGAGACGAGGGAAGGAAATGAACAGGACCCAGATGGCACACGTGTGTGCGTCAGACACATGCGGGAAGAAGCAATGTGTATGGCCTGGTCCAATAGTTAGGTGGTCTGGTCATACGCGAAGAAAAGTTGAATGGAATCCTTTGGTAAGCAGCATTGAGAATTTTTTGGGTGCCGTTAATGATTCTGAATTTTATTAAAAAAATAATGAGCAAGGTTACAAGAAATAAAATAATGAACATCATGACATGCTAGCTAGCTTTCTTTATTATTTATATTTTTTTAAAAATCCCCTGGGAGGAAATACAAATTCCTCCCGTGTGAGGTTGCAGTATTGAATTAAGCTTATTATTTGTGGAACCATTCTTCATGATTCATAATTTTACCTTACTTTCCAACTATTTTATATTAATTTGCAAATCTTACCTCATGGTTTAACTTGTCACCGCTTTTGAAAATATTATGGCAAAAATTAAGCCAGTCCAACAGGCAACCTTTTACTGTTTATAATTAAAGGAAGTCCAACTTGATGATTAAATTTTTGATTAGTTAACTTTAACTTTCATTGCAGAAATAAACAATGCATGATTAGAGCTGATCAATAGTTTCTCTATTAGTTAGATGAAACCTTTGCGTCATTTCTTCAAAGGTCGGTCGGACATGCATCCAAATTGCAAAATCAAACAGTAGGACTCAAAATTTAAAAAAGTGAAAATTTTTACGAGGCAAATGCAAATTACCCTATTTGTTTATTTTTTGGTAGAGTTTAATTATTATTGTTTGCAGGAGTAAATTCTTGATGCTGCACATCGGAGAATTTCGATTCACTAAGTATTCCGCTTTCTTAATGATCTGTACCAATTAGTTAATGGGTGCAACTGACTTTCGTTCCCTGTAGCCCAGTGAATTATCAAATCTTCAGAAGTGTGCCATGTCTACATTATATGTCTGCCCCTAAAAGAATATAAAAAGTGCAGCCACCTTCTCCACATTTTTTTAAACTTTTCGATTTACACATTCAAATCCCAAATTCCCAATTACACAAAATTGAGAAGTTCTGGTAAGCTAAATGCAAAAAAAAAAATCCTTCTGGACATCAAAAAAAAGAAAAGAAAAATCCTTCAAAGTTCCATTTATCTTTTCCACAATAAAAAGATATAGGGAAAATTTGTTTCAGAATTCACAGACACATGTTATCATGCAATTTGACGGGGATTCTTGGCAAATAAATAGAAGTTGAATGGACAACATGTTTGGATTCCAATGTCTATATTAAAAAAAGAAAAAGAAAAATTGTCAGCTTACGTGCACTGCTGTACATATCATGAAACGGAGACTGGTTGATGAATGGTCAAGAAGTGATAAAAATTTTCATAAAATAATGACCTTTTTCCCGGTATATCAATTACTTTTTACCTTAATATCAAGGATATCCATTACGTTTAAAAAAAAATCTAAAGTACACTCATTATATTCACAGTTAATCCCAAAAACGCCTATTCCATATCCCTTAGATAAGCACTGTTGTTAGAACCGGTCCGACCGGGAACCGGTATCGTTTTCGGTTTGACATGGTGCGGTTCGGTTCATTTGAGGAAAACCGCTCAAACCGGCGAACTGGCGGTCGAACCGGAAAAGACGGTCCAACCGGGTTCGACCGGTTTGCAGACGAATCTCGACGAAGGAAAAATTGAAAAAAACGAAATCGAAATCGATATCGACTTCGACCGTTCAGCGCTCGGCCCTCCACATTTTCTACCCTGCAGACGAATCTCGAAAGCCTACCCGCCGCTGCCTCGCCCGCCATGCCTGCCGCACCCGTACTGCAGCCCGCCAGGCACGACCCTCTTCCTCAACGCCGGCAAGAGCTGCCACCCCGCGTCCGTCGACACGCTTTGCCTACCTCGCAGGCCTCGTCCTCAGCGGCCAGCGCCGCCTAGACCACGCTCCCTCCAACGCTCACCCGCATGCGTCGCCTCCAGCCTTCCTCTCTCTCAGCGGCCAGTGAACGCACGCACGCACTCGTCGCCAGCGTCGCCTCGACTGCGCACCCTCCAGCACGGCAGCGCCTCGTCCGCAAAGCCGCATGCTCGCTTTCTCGAGTGCCTGCCCTCCCGCACTCATCGTGCCGTTTGCCGCACCGTCCGCCACACCGAGCTCGCTGCGCCAGCTGCCGGTCACCATCCAGGCCGGTCGCTGCTCGCCATCTTGCCGTAATCTCGGTGGGAGCTGCTTAGATTCACGCTGGTAGCTGCATTCACGCCTCGCTGCTCACCGTCTTGCTGGTAGCATCCTCCAACATCAGCGGCCCCTCTAATCATTGTCCGGAACGGTAATACATCCTCAATTCCTCATCCATAAGCAATTTTTAATTTCTGGCTGCTTGAATTGTCGATAGCAGTTTTGTTTTTAATCATTTCTACGCCTTTAATTTGTTCTTATCAGTGCCTGCCCCCGTCCCTGTTACAAGTTCAATGTAGTTAATTTTTCTAAAATTCATGATTAAAGATTTTTAAAAACTTTTTTCCTACATGTTTTGTACTTCTATTGTGGTCCTTAAAATCTAACATATATATTTAGGATTTAGGAAAATATAATTTTATCAATTTATTTATTTAAAATTAAAAAAATTATATTTATGACATCATAAATATGTCATGCTGACGTCACCGGTTCGAACCGGTTTAATTAGCCGGTCGAACCGGTTCGAACCAGACCAGTTCCTTTACCGGTTCAATCACCGGTTCGGTTCTGACAACATTGTAGATAAGTTCATGAATATCTATTTAAATACTAATTATATTTTCATAAATACCAAAATAATCTTAATACCTATAAAGGACTTTTCTCAAATTTACCTACTATGTTTAACCATAATATCAAATATACCTGCAACATTTTCAAAATATCAAATATACTCATAGGTTTGCGTTTAATCAAAAAAATACTCAATTTGTGAGTTAGTGCCATTAGTTAATATGTCAAGTTACTGATACGTCCATCAAATTTTGGACATGATTGAATAATCGAATGTCATAATTCACTATTGCCCTAATTGCACATGAGCTTTAAATTTGGAGAACAATAATTTCATCTTTTATTAACAAGGATATTTTCGGCATTTATAAAAATTTAACTAATAATTTTTAATAGAATGAGTATTTTTAAGATTAACTGCAAGTGTAGTGGATATATTTTGGATTAAGGTTAAACATATTAGGTATATTTAAAAAACCTATAAAATAATAAAAGATGAAATGAAATGGAAGGGGAATGAAATTAAGGTTCAATAGATTTAAGGCTTTTGAGCAATTAAGGTAGTGGTAAATTATGACATTCAAATCTTTTAATCCAATCCTAAATTTGATGGGTATGTTAATAATTTCACATGTAGGCTAATGTCATTTATTAATGTTTGTAACAGAATTAACATTTTTAGGTTTAGATGTAAATGTTGTATGTATATTTGAAAATTTTGAAATGTAGTAAATGTTTTTGTAGATTTGGAAAAAATCTAAAACTAATTCATAAGTTCCCAACAAAAGTAAAGATCATGCCTTCCCAGCACTACAAGAAATTTGATTTCTGGTTTTTTTTTTTTTTTAAAAAAAAAAACTCTTTTTCAGCAACAAATTTGTATATGCAAGAAAAAAAATTCTCCGGCTTATAATGACAATTTTATAATTAAGAAAAATTTCTTTACTCAATTGTGATGATACTCTCCTAGGAAAGAAAAGTTCTTTATAATTAAAATAAATCTGATTTCCTAAGTATAAAAATATGAACTATTGACAATTAAAATTCTTTTTAATAGTTGTTATATATTCAGCAAACTGAATTTTAACTTTTTCAAAAATATTTAGTTGCTGGAAACTAAAATTTTGTTGTAAGGCCGGCTTTGATAGTTAGGAAGGGTTTCAATATTGTGGCATCCCACATATCTCCGTCAACTTTCACCAAATTGCAATTATAATTTCTTGTCATAACTAATTAATTTAAGATTGAAAAACCATTTTCGATATATTGAGAATATTTTTTTTGGGGTGGGGGGAGAATTGAAAGGCTGAGTAGTGGACCTTTTGACGGTGGAATCAATACCATTTCCCAGCAAGAATGTCTCAGTTTTCCGCATTCGAAGGAATGATACATTGAGTCATTTCGTCAATAATTGTCTCAAAATTTCACATAATTCGACTAAGAAATCAAGAAAAGGAATATAACTCTACCACACCTATACTGGGTTAAGCTCATATAAAATGCTTGGTTTAAGCCTTACAAAAATATATGTCATTATAAAGTCTGTATAAGTATGTTTTTGGCAACATCAATAAATACGCATGGATATATAACATGAATGATAAACGATTTTAATTTTTTTTTTTAGAAAAAAACAAAGGAGTAAGCATGAAGTCTTACCGTCACCACTAAATCAGTACCCTGTTAAATATATATTATCCCACTGGCCACGGTATCCATAGAATTCATCTCTCCCTAAATCGATTCCAAGAAAGTTGCTACGATGGTTTTCTGAGGAAAAGATTGTGGCCTCTAATGAATATTCCATCATCCACGACAGATTAATTAATTAATTAGCGTTTGATTTGAGGCTTTTTGTCTCACCAGCTCTGAGCTCCATGTGAATTTTGTTGTAATCTTGATTGCCCAGCAAATTTATACTTGCAGAAAAAGTGATTAAAAAAAAAAATAGAGCAATTGTCTTGAATTAAAAGAGCAGAAAACCGATGTGTCGCATCTGCATGCTTTCTTTGACAATATTCGTCACCAGTGCTGTGACTCTGCTGTAGCCTGTATCTAGACAGATGGCCTCCTTAATGAGTTGTCAAAAGTAGAAAATTGTTCCACGGATAACGTTGCAGCGCAAAAGTTTAAATTCCTCTACACCTCATGAATCTATTTTCACGTATTTTTTTTTTTTAAAAAAATTATACTCTTCTCAGTCCTCTCTAGATAAACTTAAGTGAATTTTTTTAAAAAAATTGTGTTCGTGTAAAGTAGGCTTTTTTATTTTGAAAAATCATAAAACCTAATTTACAAATATCTAAAATTTTTAATAAAAATCCCCCATAAAAAAAATTTCAAAAAATTAATATGAGCTGCCTTTCTTTTAGGTGACAGGTGCTCGAAATTTAGTCTCCCCATATTTGGTAGGAGTTTGTTGAGAGTACATGCTTTGCCTACCTAATGAGTTGATGAGAGCGTATGGTCTCTCTCAATAGGTAGAAGCATATTACCAACCATTAACAATCGAAAATTTTCTTAATAGTTGTTATATAAAATATGTAACCAGATATTAATAAATAAATTTTTCTTTAGCAATCAAATTCTAATATTTTATAATAAAATTTTGGTTGCCAAAGATTAAAATTTTGTAGTGGTGTTGAATGAGAAAAATTGAGAGAATGTTTTTTAGAGGATTCCATGGGCTTGAATAAGATGCATATAAGATGAAATTTCTTATTCCAGATGTAGCTTTCAATCTTATATACAACTTTTTACATTTCAAATATGATCTTTTCATTTTTAATACACATCTTTGCGTTTTTATCACGTCTTCTTCCCATTCAAGCACCTTGTATTCTTTTAAATGGGCCCATAAAAGTTCTTATTTTATATATAAAATAATAGTTCCATAAAGTCTTAATTAAAAAAGTCTTGACGGCTAATAATCAATTTATTTATTTCTCCTTTTCTGCTTTAGAAAGGAATTTAAAAAAATTAACAGAAATATCTTTTCGGCTAGGTTTATTTCCTCTTTTCTGCTTTAGAGAGGAATTTTAAAAAATTAATTGAAATATCTTTCCGGCTAGGTTAAAAAAAGGAAATGGTTATGGACTTAGTATGTAGATCTAGCTACTTAGGTAACATAACATCTTAATTATATAAACTTTGTAATTAATATATTCAATGACCTAATTTGCTTATATACCATATCTTATATAAGTACTTATGGGTTTGATTAGGTGGATAGTTAAAGCTGAGTGTAGGAACTTTGTGCATCTCTAAAAGTATGTTTCCTGACCTGGTAACTCAGTCGCATAGTTTTAAGACGTATCACATCATATTTAGTTTGAGATACACTTATAAATCCCTTAGGAACTCTTTCCCTTTTATGATATGGGATTCAATCCTGAAAATTACAAGCTCATTAGCTTTCACTTACTTCGTCCTCGAATCATAACTCAACTATGGACCTCTACTCACTTAACGCAACTCCAAACTGCTATCTACTCATCCCAATTATGTGGTCTGCCCACATGCACTGGAAAGGTTTGCTGTAGTATTATTTGTAACGCACAGATTTTTTCAATACAGAATTCAATTTTAGACAATTACAATCTGCATGCATCACGACAACTCATTTCAACTAGAAAGAGAAAAAGTGTTTCCTCCCTTCTTACAAATCAGAGTTGTCTGTGTTAAAACAGGATTTGTCGAATGTTAATGACTTTTGCTAGAGTGATTAATTTTTCCACATGATCTTTTTAAATTTTTTTACAGGGCATCTGGATGGTAAAATAATAATCAAATATAAAGTATAAAACTAGAAATTAGCTTTTTATAAAGAAGTATATCAATTTCGGTCGTTCAAATATTACACGCACACACAGATATATATATTTGATATTTCCATTTTGATGTTGTGATCTGAATATTGGTTTGAAAGTCCAATGGGATCCCGAACTGAGTAGCACCAGCCGTGCGGTTGACACTTTGAGGATAACAGGTTTGATCAAAATAATAGGCAGATCACACCTTATACGAAATTTACCCTCGTACCTATAGGGATAGCCAGAAATTGAAGGTACCTGACTTAGAGCTTCAAAATGACAAAAATACCCTTATAACAAATAAAATTATAAAATACAAGAAAATAACTTTAAAAAGATGTATTTCTTAAGAATATTCCTCACATTCGGTAGTTCTATTTAATATGAATATTTTCTAAAAAAATTATTTTTATATTTTAAGGTTTTTTGTATTTTGTAATTTTTTTTATATTTTATAATTTTATTTATTTACTAGAGCAATTTTCATATTATTAAACAGGAATTAATACATCTACAATTTAAGTTAAAATACCTTGGAGGTATAGACGTAAATAGGGGTGCCAATTTAGTAAGGTAATCGTGGCGTCGAATTGTTGAGTACCTTAAAATGGGTAGGAAGATATTCTTATTTTTCTAACCATAGGGTATAATAGGTTCCAAATAAAAAATACCCGACTAAATTGAAGTATGGTAGGTTACAAAGTCCGAGTATTTAAAACCAACCCAAAGTTAATAATATATATTAAATATTTCTTTATACGATATATTATATATTTAAAGATACAAATTATATCTTTTATAAATATAAAAACTTATTTAATTTATTTATCATTTAAACATTTAATCAATATATTTTAAAATGATATTATCACCATCTTGATTACATGTATTAAGCAAGATTTATAGTAGAATTATAATGTTCGGACGTATAAAAGACCATTATAAAGAACTAATTTGGAATGAAATCAAAACGACATAACTTAAAAAAAAAAAAAAAAAAAAAAAGTGAGACGGAACTAACCTAACTAAAAATAGAGTAATATAAGAATCTTTGAAAGTATGTTAAGGGTAAGATATATCTTAAAGCAGACGTCTCCGACCTAGATTGTAACCTCAAATGCAAAGTTTTTATTTTTATAAAGAAATTCGAAGATCATAACCGCACCTAGCTTCTCCCAACAGAGGCGTCACGAAAGAAGCTGGCGAACAGGAGGCGCAGGCCCTTGTGCTAGGCTGCTAGCTGGTTGATTTTTCCCGCGCTCCGGCGGTGCATGTTAGTAGTTGTGTATGCATGCTTGTCCGTGTAGTTTCTCTGGCCCCGGGTAAAAATTTTCCAGCCCGTCAGAATTCAAATCTGACCGCCCTCCCTCCCCCACATAAACGCATTAACCTTCCCAAATTCCTACCTACGCCGCCTCTTCACCGACATCCACATGGGTATAAAAGCCCAAAGAGACGTTATAAACATTTCACCCAATTCAAATTGAAAATACAATGCAAGGAGGAGGAGGAGAAGACCCCGAGAGGAAGCTGGAACCATCTGAGCAAGGTGGCGCCGCCGCAGAAGAAGTCCACTACCGCGGCGTCCGCAAGCGTCCCTGGGGCAAGTTCGCGGCGGAGATACGAGACTCCACGAGGCAGCATGGCCGGGCATGGCTCGGAACATTCAACACTCCAGAGGAGGCAGCACGAGCTTATGATCGAGCCGCATTTGCAATGAGGGGCCAGTATGCTATTCTCAACTTCCCCAAAGAATACCCTGCCCCTTCATCTTCATTGCTGCCGTCGTCTAGTGCAACGACGCCTTTGTCATCGGCGTCGTCCTTGTCGTCTTCGTCGGCGGCTGGGTCGCCATCCTCCCCAACTTCTTCTGCTACATATGTGCATGGGGACGTCAGTGGTAGCTCAAGTGCTATGCAGGGAAGTTCATATTCTTCTGCTAGTTACACTCCATCGTCTGTGCAGCGGGGCGAGGCGGAGAAAGGAAGTTCCAGTGGCACGCAGCAGGGCCAGCAGGTCTTTGAAATTGAGTGTTTGGACGACAAGCTATTGGAAGAGCTTCTCGAGGAAGCGGAGGAAAGAAAATAAGAAAGCCCAAACGGCACGTCAATTAGGTGGTGTCTGCCCAGAAATTTAACTAGGCGGTTCAATTTTTCAAGATTAAAATCATCAAAAAAATTTTACGATTAACTTGGAGGGATTATTAATAAGCATTCACCTCAATAGTAGTATTACCAAACAGAATAATCACTGAATGAAAATGAACTGTTAGCAAAGGTGAAGTTTATCATTATATGTGTATCAATTTACAATGTCACGCCACTGTAGCTGAGTTTGATCCTCACCGGCTGCATTATTTGTGGTGGTATGACTAAAAAATTGGCGGCATTAGTCTCCTCAGGTGTGTGAAAGTGTCCATCGCTTAGATAAATTTAAAAATATTGTTAACTGTGTATTTGTATATTGTAAAAGTTTATTAAAATGTCTGAGAGCTTATCTGAAAAATATTTGTTGAGATGATTGTAAAATAGCTATGAAAAAGCTTAAAGAGTCACGCTATTGTAGCTAAGTTGTCATAAGTCTCTTATTTACGGAGGTTCTTAGCCATAATCTTTTGAATTCAAAGTACAACTTTTAACTTCATAAAAAAAAAGTATAACTTTTAACGACAAATCTTGTCTCCAAAAGATTATATTTTGCAGCACTTTTCTTAAAGCAAATCTCATATATATCATCGAGTTTTGTCCCTAATTCCAAATATATTCAGAAATTTTTAATATTATACTTACACAATTTGCCCAAAATCCTATTTATACCCATATTATTAAGAAGGGCCATTATCTTGTGTGCGAAATGATGAAATTTCCCATGTCATAATTCTTACCTTAATTTACAATTCACACCCTAAATTTAATTTCTGTCCTAATTTATATTTGAATAAAGATTAGAAATATAAATTAAGGCTCAAATGGAATTATGTCATGAATTGCAAATTACTATAAGATTTAGAGCATGGGAATTTTGTCATTCGATATAATAGATAACATCCTCAAAGATGTAGGTGTAAATAAAATTTTAGACAAAATATGTAGGCTTGAAAATAATTGCTAAGAGTTTGTGGATATATGGTACTTGAAACTAACTAAGCGACGATTTATATTGCGAACTAGTGTTTTTTGCAACAAGAAGTGCAACATGCTGTTAAAAATATGTAGCAAAATATTGACTTCCTTGTGGTGAATATAGGCTTTTGATTCTTTCTCATCCCCAAGATTTTTCGACCTTCCTTGCATAATTCACACGCGTGCCATGCCTGCGATAAAAACCCAAAACATTTTAAAAATTACATGCAGGAAAAAAAAAAATAGTGAAGCCGTCTTCATATACGGTAGGTGTTACTATTAATTCATTCTAAATTGATTTTGAGGTTCATGCATATGTTACATTATATTTCATTCTATTAGATTCATTTGGACTATATGTCCACACTATGTGCTGATTCCCCAACTTGTTTCGGAAAGTGACGAATACGAGGTTTTTCAAATGTTGGATGGTTATGTTGGAATTATCAAATAAGATGATATGACTGCATAGTCAACATGCATGCACTAAAGTGACGCGTCAATTAGGGCCCCCCTAAATTTAATTAAGAGCATGATAATTGATAGATAGTCTGCATTTTTTTTTTTTTTGATAACTAGATGGTCTGCATTTTTAAAGAAATAAGCTTTTTTTTTCATTAAAACGACAAGTTTCATTTTTAAGAGTTTATTTTTGTGCAACGTTTGTCATGGTATTGTCACTAAAAGCTAATTTAGTGTCAATAATTACTTATGTCATTAAATAGTGTCTTTTTCCATAAAAAATGCTAAGCTTCACTAAAAGTAAGTTATAAAATAATGATTTTCTTATAGCATATGGGTGGAGTAGATTTCGCATCAGCATCAAGATAGGCTATTTTTTATTGTTATTTTTTTGACTCATCCTAAAATATATTTTTTCGAGATAGGCTATTGGCATATTTGTGTGAACCACTTTGCTCAAAGAAGAAAACTAATTTAGATGCTTAGATACCATTGCACAGAAAGCTTTCATATATTTGAAACTTGAACCCTAATGCATGCACTCAAAACTAGGTGAGTCATGTAACTTCATGCCCAAAGGAAAGATCTGCCTATTCTAATCGCAAAGTTATCAAGAAACTTATAGTGGTTAAAACATCGGGTTTGTTTGATATGAGTTTAAATATTTTCACCTCTTCCAACAAATCTTTTAATATAATTTAAGATTTTAATTGTCTAATTACGTTACAGTTATTATTATTATTTATACATTTCCATCATTTTTCTCATTTTTTGTAATATTATTTTATTTATTTTATCTTTATTCTCTTTACCTTTAATCATTATCCCTATCGCATAACATAAGTTTCTCACTTTTAAAGTTTTATTTCAATTTTTATTAATTACAAAGGGAAGAAAAATTTTAAAAAGTGAAAAAGTAATGCAATAAGGTAGGGTAATGATTAAGAATAAAGAAATAAAAATAAAATAAATAGATTAGTTGTATAAAAAGATATAAAAAATTGTAATGTAGAAGTATAAATCTATAATAGAAAAATTGGTTAGTTGGCTAATGAAAATATTAAATTATATCAAAAGATGTGCAAGAATGAGTAACAACTTTTTTTATAACTTAGCAAATGGACCTTAAAGATTACTTTCAAGAACAAACTCAAAGAATCAATGCTAAATTCTTTTGCACCTAGCTTGCAGTGACAAGACTATATTAACATCATAGGTTAAACTGATACATATCTATATATAGTGACAAATTTTAGTGTTGCATTTAGAATTATTTATTTACCAGAAAATCAAATTTTATCCAAATTGAAGATTTGCACGACTCCCATTTGACAAATATATAAAATCACCATACTAAATTGATTAGTTTATATATTAGTCAGAGAGATGTCTATTTAACATTCAAAATATATAAAACATTCTTCCCTTATGGACGAATGATCTTATAAATAATTATAATATTTTAATTTATCTATAAGTAGATCTAAGTGTTTTCATAATTTACACTGTATATATTTTAATTAGGTATGGTCATATGATGCTTAGATTGGAATTATTTTTGATATTATGATTTTAAAAATGTGAGAATTTGAAGGGTTGAATTTTGATTTCATCCGACCCCATTTAAGAGGTCCCTGTGAAAATTAATCTCATGAACAAAGCCAACTTAGGCGATTTAATAACTGTTTAGAGTTTGAATGAGGTAAGGATGAGATAAGAATTTATAATGAAAATGTATTGGAAATAAAAAAAAGTTGCACGAGAAGTGAAACAAGTAATATGTTATTCTCAAAAATAAAAAGTGTTTTTAGAAAATAAAAAATTCCATTATAAGACCATCTCATTCTATTATGATAGGCTTGGTTTGGATCCTCAACTTCCGTTAATAATTCCGAAAGGTTTCTATTGATTGGATACTCATCTGATCCATGTCCTAATAATATTGTTTGCCACCGCCAATTGTACTGGTTAACACAATAATGATTTATATTTAAATTGACACTATGTTTCTATTGTTTTAGATTATTGTGTAAACTTATTGTTGGAGCTTCTATTCTGGGTCTTGATAATTGGTTTGTAGATTAAGATGTTTCTTAGTTAATGAAAAAGGTTAAACTAAGCCTATGCCAAAGAAATAATCTGAAATCCATCGAGGAATTGAAGTGATGAATAAAATAACAATTAAGAGATACATTGAAATGGCTGTAATAGGAGTGTTACCTCGGTTGGTTAACCCTCAAGCAGACGAACTCATCCAAAAATTAGATTGGTTGGGGTTGGGTCTGGTAAAATTAGATCCATCCCAACCTGATTGTAGTCTTCAGGTTGAGGAGACAAGGAGTCGCACAAGCTAACCTAATCCAGTTTAACTTCAAGGTTTGGTGGTTGGTAATATGCTTTTAAAGCATATTATCAACTGCTGAAATCCAAACAGTAGGATAAATTAAGCAGATGTTGTACCGTTCGAAGAGCCATATTTTCGCTATTTGATGGAATCCATTCTATACATTGTAGTTAAATTGTTCTATTAAATTAAAGATATATAATTTTAAAATAAATATAAGTGGGAAATGAAATAAATATAGTTTTGGACTGAATGTAAACCCATTAAAATCCTTACCTTATGTGTGATTAATACAAATTTCTAGTTAGAGTGATTTTAAATGATATTATCAAATAAATAATAACAAAAAATGATATAATAAATATCATATAATGGCGAAAACTTCAACCGGTTCAGTCTTAGCGTTATGACGAGAGCATAGTGCGCTATGATATTGCATTTTCAGTCTTAAAGTTCTGACTAGGTCCAACCTTCTAGATTAAGTTGAATGCCATACATGCATGCGTGCACTCTACGCGGGGCACTTTGCATTTTTCATTGCAACTTATCTCTTGTAAAATAATATTTTTTTTGTAGAAGGGATTTGATGTTACCGGTGAAATGATTCTACACTGTTAACCGTATCGGGGAAGTTGCGCGGTCAGCTATTCTTACCGTCGGTTCCAGCATGATAGAGTGGGAGCATTAAGTACATTTGGTAACGCGTAAAATTGTGGGAATGTAAAAAATGGTGGGAAATGAAAAAAAAAATATTTTGAGTAATGTGTGATTGATAAGAAACGATAGAGGTATAGTTGGAATAAATATGTTTATTATATGTAGTTGGTAAGAAAAATAATTTGAATGTAAGGATAAAAGTAAGAAAAATAGTGAGCTTGATAGAGCAATAATTGACCTTGGGAAACCAAATCTCATAGTTTCCCGCACTTGTACGTTAACAAACGTGCCCTTAGATTGTCGAGGAGGGAGGCCAGAGGTAAATATCCCCGCCATTCTGGATATTTTTGGTAAAAAAAAAAAGAAAAATTACAGAGTCCACCCCCAACGGCCCAACCCGCCCCCAAGTTGCAATTTCGCTCGAGTTAGGGATGCTCAATTGTCGCTGTCTTCCTCAAGTGACGATTTTTCCATCCCTCTTCCCTTTCCCCCTATTTCCTACTCTTCCTCCTCCTCCCACTCTTCCCCCGCACCCATCCCGATTTCCTCCTCAACTGCAAGTAGAACAATCTTATGGCGTCAAATAGAAACTTCCTTGAAATGATAATTTGCTGGCTTGTCCAAGAAATGCAGTCTCCTACTCAAGAAGGCAACACATTCCAGAGTACTTGGATGATTGCAAATCTGAAGCCTCTATCATCAAGAACTCTGACGGTTTAGCCCTGTCGAGTGATTCCGCAAGATGAAAATAATAGAATCTGTTTTGTTAAAAAGATAGAGGAGGAGAGATTGATGTAGAGCCTGGAGACGGGAGGCTACAGCACACAATAATGGCCGTCGTTCTTCTCCGGCTCCAAATGGCGAAGCCGCCAGTAGTCAATGCGGGAGATCGAAGTCGAAGAGAGAGGGGGGGCTAGAGCATCAGGTGTTTTCCGTCTTCATGGGGATAGATCTTCGACCGTTCTTCTCCAACTACGAAGTCGGAGAGAGGGATGCATCAGCGTAACGGGATGGGTCTCGAGGGCAAACGATTTTTTGGGGTTTTTAGAAAAATGTTTTTCCCCTTCAACCCATTCAAGCTAGAACTTTTGCACATCCATCCTTCAACATTAGGAGTGTTAACGGATCAGGTTGAACGGGTTGAAGCCTAATCCTAATCCTAACCCATTTAATATATCTCAACCCTAATCCGTTTATTAACCCATTTAAAAAACTTCAACCCTCACCCATTTACAACTCATTTAATAAACGGGTTAACGAGTTGTTAACGGGTTATGTTTGTTACTAATTTTAATGCTAAAAACCTTCAATAAAGTTTGTAAAATTAAATAAATTAAATAACTCGAAGTTAACATACCTAATCTTCCGAGTCTTCATGTGTGCAGCACAATAGATCTGAAGGTCGTAGCTTGCCGACGTCTGCCGAGTCTTTGTGCGTGCGGCGGCAGATCGAAGGTCGCAGCGGGTGCCGACTGCCGACGTCTGCCGAGTGCCAAATACGACGTCCGTTCCTTTGCAGTTTGCAGGCAAGCACTTCGATGACTAAACGAACCGGAGAGGTACACAATGGCGAGAGGAGGAGGCGAGCTAGCCTTTCTAGTGACGAGTAAGAGAAGAGAGGAGAGAGGAGAGAAAGGGCGATGAAGAGAGCCAACGTAGTCCACAAATCGATGACAAGCAAGGAGCGAGAACCGGAGCGAGCACGAGAGAAAAGGGAGAAAAGGAGTGGGGCGAGGGAGATACTCTATGCCCTTGAAGAATGCTTTGGTTGATGTAACTGCAACATTAAATGCGATTCACTTATTTATATGTGGCTTTGTTGACAGCGCGGTGCAGCACAGTTGTCATGGGTCGTTGAGCGGGGGAGTCAAAAGCAATTAGTGCTTTTGTAGAAGGAGTCACAGCTCTGAAATATGGTTGTGCGTGCGGTGGCAAATCCAAGGGAACTTCATATTTCAGTCTCTGCTGCGACTGTAGAATTAACATCATGCACAGGCGCTAGGCGGGACAGAATGCTGAGAGCAGGAAGCCGGGAACCAAGTAAATTTATATATATAATTATATATAATATACTATAAATGAGTTATACGGATTGGACAGGTTATATAAACGGGTTGGATGAGTTGACGAGTTGTAAAGTCTCAACCCTAATTCGTTTATTTAATTAAATGGTTAAACGGGTTAGCAGATCATAACCCATTTATTCAAAAATCTCAACCCAAACCCATTTATTAACGGGTTGGACGAGCAGATTGACGGGTTGACCATGACTATTAACACCCCTATTCAGCACCGATGACCAGTAATCAATCGCCCAATTCATTGGTATGGAGCGACAGCCACACGACTTCATCTATACCGTATAGAATCGTTTCCTAACATATAATTATTAAAAATATAACACATAAAACTTTATAAAACATAATAAATGATTTAGATTTTAAAATTAAAAGATCAAAGGTAAACATGAGTCCACACTCACGGTAGTTACTGAATAGTCATTACTCCCAACGAGCTAGCTTATTAAGCAGGGGTTCCATGTCCAACCTGGCTAGCTACTAATAAAATTACAGAGGAACCTCCGTGTTTACTCAAGTGAGCGCATTTTTGAATCATTGCCCAAATGATAAAATAAAATCTTTGCCTACACATGCAAAACCAAGTGCATAAGTAAGTGCATTTTTATTAAAATTTATACATCATGACAACTGGTAGTACAATAAAGCACATTTACAACTCTCACACCACTAAAAGAATTTTCTATAAATACACTTACACAAGGAGGAATCTGTAAATACCTCCGCATTGGAAAATTTTAAATTTTACCCATACAGCCAGTAGGACTCGAACACTCATGGGTGGAATAAAATCCACCAACGTTACCCTCAAAGTAAGAGCATTTTTGGATTTCACAGTTCCATTTATCGATACAACATTAATTAAAGTACCTCTGTAGAATCTCTCTATTTGAGTTTAATTCAGTTAATAAATAAAATAAAATAGAATCTCATTATGTAAATATTTGATTTTGGCATTTTTTTGAATTTTTAGCTAAAAATCTAATGATAAATGAATGAATCCACTACTTTTATATAATCTTTCATTCAAATGGGCGTAAATTGGAAAGTTTAAAAATTTTCGTCGGTTCAAATTTGCTACAAGAAAATTTTGCATTGGTAAAGAAATTAGCAATAAAACCAACTTTGCTGCTAATAACTTACATTTTTTCCGACCAAAATTAACCTTCATTTTTATAAACAGAGGTTTCTCGAATTTTCTCAATTCTCGTTGTTAAAGAATTCATGATTAACGACGAATTATGTTTTTCAATGCTAAAACTATGTAACAGCGGACTTTTAGCAAAAAACGCGACAACAAAATTATATCGTTGTTAAGATTATATAGCAATAAAATTTTTATCCCTAGCAATGATTAGATTTTGTTGCTGAAGTTATAGAAGCTAATTCCTTTATTAATTATGTGTAATGATTCCATTTTGGCTTCATAAATTTATTAGTTAATGGGAACTTATTACATGCACCCAGGTGCATTTAGCTTTAGTATATCCAAGTGTATTTCATTTATTTTTAGTTTTTTAAAATTTTTTACGCGCCTATTAATCTAAGTGTATTTAATATGTTTATCAATTTTTACTATTTTTGGATATCTTTAAATTTTTTAAGACTTTTTAAAATCGATAACATTTTAGTGATTTAAAATTACTAAAATACTGCTGATTTTAAAAATTTTAAAAATCTCCAAAAATGGTAAATTTTGATACACATTTTAAATATACTTAGATTAACATTCGTGTAAAAAAAATTTCAAAAAATAAAAAATAGATATTTGCACTCAAATGCACTGAAGCTAAGTATACTCGAGTGCATGAAATCAACTCCCTTAGTCAATTAGTTGTTTTCTAAATCATTACTTCCTTCTCACTAAAAAATTAGGATAAATTAATTCCATATGTACTATAAATTTTATTCTTAGTTTCATTTATATCCATGTATTTTTTAAATTTCAAATAGACGTATATATATTGCCTAAATTTTCATTTATATATAGATAATTAAAGATCTATTAAATGGGCTGTTAATACTTAGTAGGATGAATATGTCGAAGTCATAATTATAATCATATAGTTAAAAATTCATATTTTAACGAAATTTAAGTACTTTTGTAACTATAAAATTATATATTATTAAAATGTGAATTATTAGCTTTTAGCAAATCAATCATAAGTTACATTAGAGCTTAAGCATATTTATCATATTTTTATATGGAGCTAACGACTTATTTAATAGATTTTTAATATACATAAGTATATTTATAATTATTAAAAGTTTGTGGATATATGTAGAATTAGAAATAAAATTTATGAGTATACATGAAATTTATCTAAAAATTTATATCATTATTTTTTTGCCTGAAAATTTGGCGGTCTGACTGTAAGTTCAACCCACGCAGTTGCAATTCATATATGCATGCAGCCAACTATTGAGGATGTTGGTAGTTTGGACTTTGGAATAGAATAAAAAAGCTTAGCTGAGGGAAGCCGTGACTGAGAAGTGAGATTTTTTTTTTTTTTTGAATGGTGAGAAGTGAGAGTTGAATAGAAGGATTATCACGTCCACGTTTCTTAATTAGAAGTTTCTAGATGGAATTAGGTTGTGTGCCCAAACGTCTGCGCGCGCAGGAATTGCTAAACATTGCCAGCTAGGTTTGAACTGTGGTCAAACATTCGCAAGCAGTAAAAGCCAATCATGAACGGATGCGTCACATCATGCGCATTATACGGCAGAATGATCGTCTCAGTTGTGGCTGATCCGCTCAGCACACCTCACAAACTTTATTTAAAATATTTTTTAAATTTTTTTCTTCGTCCACTTATTTATCTAAGTATATTTAATATATAAATCAAATTTTATCATTTTTGAATATATATATATATATATTTTAGATTTTTAAAAATAAGAATATTTTAAATACATATATACAAATAGATGTTTAAAAAATCTTAAAAAATAAATAAATATATTTAAAAATAGTAAAATTTGGTCTATATGTTAAATATACTTAGATAAACAAGTACACGAAGAAACAAATATTATTATAAATAAATTTTTTAATATATTAGCGGGGGCTAACATCGTCACTCTTCCGTATATTTGCTTATATAACTAAAAGCTGCCCCCGCCGCCACCTCATCTTGACTTCCACCACATCATAAGTACGCGGATGCCGGTGTAAGTATTGAGTAGTAAGTCTGCTGGATTTGTACCCGTTGGAAACGAATCTTACTATTATCCAATTATATTAAAACCAGACCGAACCAGCCGATTGAACCGGTCCGGCACCGGTTACATGACCGGTTTACTTTTACCGGTTCGGTCCAATTCCATAAAACCGCATTCCAAGCAATTCGTTATTTTTGGATGCACTTTACATGGGAGAAACGCAAAGCCTATAGTTTTGGCTTCTGGGTGAAGAATTTAATAATGACGTTAATGGGAAATGTGAAAAAAAAACTATAGGGGAAAAATATATTTCACATACAGGATATATAATTTCGGTATTAAATGTGATTAAAAGAAGTTAACGGATAATATATTTTTAATTTTTATTTATCATTTTTATTTTATATATTATCATAAAATTGATTTTGATGATAAATTTATATTTTTAGTTGCATATTGCATTTAATTTATTTTTTAAAATTTTATAATCGTAATTATTTTTATTTTATATTTACTTTTCATGGACTTTAAATTGCATCATTAAGTATGTCATACAACTTTTAAATTCTTAGATGTCAAAAAAAACTTTTAAATTTTTATTTTTTAATACTTGTATTTAATTAAAAACTTTCATAGATTTATAATAATATAATTATATACTACTTACGTTGAACCAAACCAGCTCTATTAACGGTTTGATTGACGGTTCGGTTTGACAACAATGCTATTATCTATTCAGAATTTTAATGTCGGGATGCGCTGCATGGGAGAGTAAAGTTCTTTGGGCGCTTGTCTCTCCATTTACATAACTCGAAGTTTTATAAATATACTTTGACTAATATTACTTTTGTATTTCTAAATTTACTAAAATTGTAAATACGCCGATAAAATTTGCATAAATTTATAAGTGTGTCCATTCCATTATAAAGTTGTTAGATTTTCTGTAAAATAATGAAAAATGTCCTTTAAGTCAAGTATTACACTTATAATTTCTTGCAAATATTGTGGACATATTCGCTATTTCGTTATTATATAGATTTTATCTATATTTTTATTTTAGATTATTTTACAAAAATGGTTACAATATTTGCAAAAGTTGTAAGTGTAATACTTGATTTGAAGGTTATTATCATCATTTGATAAAAAAATTTTAATGAAATTACAATGGAAGGGACGCACTTACAAATTTATGCAAATTTTGTTGGCATATTTATAATTTCAGCAAACTTAGAGACGCAGATGTAATATTGGTCAAACTTTATAGATATATTTGCAAAAATATCTACAAATTCAAAATTAAGACCTTACTTAAAGTGAACCAAGCTCCTTACTGCCAAACCAACGAGAGTTAATAAACTACTTATAAAACTTTAATCCTAAACCTAGTTAATTATTTACCATAAATAGCTTGAGTTGAGATTGGTAATGAGTTGAATAATAAAAAATAATAAATTAACTATGTAAAATAGAATCCTAAATAGTCAACAAAAGATTCTAATGCTAATTATTTATTTGAATTTAAAATATTAATATTTATATCTATTCTTTATTGAAATGTTAATTTTATATCAATAATGATGTGTAGCTTATGGAATAAGTATTAAGGAGATATTATTTTTCTTGATGGGTATTATAATAGGCTCCTATCTATACACAAGAGATGAATCTTCCATTTAAAGACATGCGAGACTAAGCTCCCAAACAGCAAGAACTCCATACTGTGCGAAGATTCGAATGCCAAACTTCATCTATGGAGATCATGAGCGTTGTTAATTAGGTTTCTCTCTAGTGGGCGAAAATATTACTTTTTAAGAGGATGTTTGGGAATATGAAAGTGGTGGGAAATGTGGTATTTAGTGGGAATAGAAAATAAAATATTTTAAAATTTGTGTGATTGATATGAAATAATAGGGGTAAAGTTGGAATAAATAGATTTATTGGAAGGTAGTTGATAGGGAAAATGATTAGAATATGGGGGTAAAAGTGAAAAAATATAATAATTAGTTGTGAAATGATGGATCTTGAAATCCGTGCCACCACATTTTCCCTCCCCCGTTTCCCACGGCCAATTCCCAAACGTCCCCTTATTTTATGAGCTATAAGTTATATAGAATGACATGTGAAATTGGTTGAATTATATATCAGGTCGGACAATCTTAACTTATGACAAAACATTTATTCAAATGTCTCATCCAGGTTATATATAAATTAATTGGGGTGCTAATATAGTACACCTGGATATACTTAGCGTCGGTGCATTCAAATGCTTTAGCCCATTTTTTATTTTTAAAATTTTTTTATATACCTATTAATCTAATTGTATTTAAAATGTGTATCAGGTTTTACCATTTTTGGATATTCTTAGATTTTTATTTTTGAAAATTAGTGGTATTTTAGTAATTTTTAAATTACTAAAAATGTCAATTATTTTCAAAAATAAAAAAATATTTTAAAAATCTCCAAAATGGTAAAATTTAATATAGCTGTTAAATACACTTAAATTAACAATTGTATAAAAAAATTTTAAAAAATTTAAAAAAGAGTTAAATGCACCTGGGTGCACTAAGGCTAAGTGCAACTAGTGCATTTAGCCTCTTTCCAACTAATTAATGATTGAAAATTCCAACCCTCATCAGTTGGGTAGAGGATGGAGGCTAATCCAATTATATCCTTGTATACTTTATGTATACGAGTAATATTCAGGTGCACTGGCATCAAAATAGGCCTCATATAATTATAAAATTATAATCCACTCCACTCATTGTATTTAGAATAATGTATTCTATTACCATACCAATTTTCATCTCAATCGGATATGTGTATGGACTCCATCTGAAAATAATATAAATTCAATGTAATAAAATAGTTCGATGTAAATAACAACTTTAAAGTAGTTTTTTCAATATGTAAACCATTTGCTATAAATTTATATTTAGATAAATGATTGTTTAAAGTTTCATTGCATTCTAATATGTGTGGAGCTTATTTTTGGGCAAATGTATCACTGTTCTGGTGCTAGTGGCATTGTACCCGAACAGCTCTCTCTCTATATATATATGCCATCACCTCAACTTTTTGAGCAACTCAATCGGATTGGGTTTGATTAAAAAATGAAACATGCTCCTATATATTAATCCACTTCTTTATACCCCTATAACTTGGGTTAATTAGACTACAAATCAACTACTTTTTGTTAAAAATTTTAATTATTACTATAAATATCATTGTTCTACAAATAATATGTAGCATATGCTCAATTGCAAAGAAATTATTTACTTAATTGTAAATGCTTTGTATTTTATACATTATAGCAACAAAACATTCACCTATAAATTAATAATTGTTTGATGCAAGTAATAAAGTTTGTTGCAAATAATTGGTCATTAAAATTGAACTTTTTTGTAATATTAATTAATTACTTTGATTGTCCATATTAGTTTTAAGTCAATGAGATTCCTTTTCCTAAGTTAGATTGGGTGAGAAAAATTGTCTAAAATTAATTAGATTTTTCGGCAAAGTCTATGTTAATTACAAAGTCTTATATGTTTCTAATATATTGAAAATGATAGAAAGAATTGGTCCTAATTAATTCACCTTATGTTGTTTAAAATAGATGACGACTTCAAAAT
This sequence comes from Annona cherimola, assembly GCA_030490835.1. Classification (NCBI taxonomy): domain Eukaryota; kingdom Viridiplantae; phylum Streptophyta; class Magnoliopsida; order Magnoliales; family Annonaceae; genus Annona; species Annona cherimola. Next base: position 120,170,225 of record CM059972.1, on the reverse strand, counting down.
CTAACCTCATCTCATTTCCTTCTTTCAAAAGCTAGAGAGGCTCTCGTTCTCCAGCTATGTATATATTTGGATGATCAATATAGATATATGTACTAATTAATAACCATATACAGAGGAAAATTACCAAGTATAGTCCATGCACCGTGGGGCCCACCTGATCACGAATAAAAAGTCTACTTTGCCTATTATATTTAGAATTATTCACTTTATTAGCATATTAATTTTCATCCAAATCCAATGTTTGTATGTGCCTCATCTTAGAATAGTACAAAATCAACTTAATAAAATAGTTTAATGTAAGCGTCCAGTTTAAAGTGATATTTTCAACATCGAAACCGTCTAAAGTATAATTTTTAGATAGATAAATGATTGTATAAAATATTATTATATTTTTAATATGTACAGGGCCCATTTTGCAGTGGACTTCATCGTAATTGTGGTGCAGCCCATCTTTACATGATAGATTCTCATATATATATATATAGGGATATGTTCTGGTGCAGCGAAGCTAATATATATATATGTATGTGTGTATCAAATCTCTATTTCATTAGCATATTGTTATACTTAAGTGACGTAGAAGCTACATAAGTGAAATTATGTAAGTACGCGAGATGTCGGAATCAATTTTCTACTTAAAAATTTAACTGGAATTTTACCCGAAATACTATAACAACTTTCATTTTTGGAAACTGAATTTCATATACGTATATGACGCAGTATTGACAAAGGGGAAAAGAATATTGCTGCAATCTTGTCGCCAAGAAAAATAAACTTTCATTGAAATTAGAAGTTTTAGATTGGTTGGTTGATCGCAACCCAACAAATTGATAACCATACTTTTGGTATGATGATACAATTATAGGCGAATTATATTAAATGAAACCTGTTCCACCTCAGCTATATTGCATGAACTGTGCAGAAAGTGGATGTACACATACACAGACTGATTAGAATAAGTACCTTTGAATCTGGATATATGTAGCTGTTTACATTAATTCGAAAAAAGAACTAAATATCTGTTAGACCAAATATTTGTAGCACACAACCGAATTTTACAAAGTCAGCATTAATACATCCTCTTACATAACATCTGCATGGATAGAATCAAAGTTGCAGCGCAAAAAAAAAAAAAAGACAATTATCAGATGTTTTGTTCAACATCGACAGCTCACCAAAAAGTTAAAGAGTTATATTTTAATTCACCCGATTGCATTAAAATTTTAGTGTAAATAAGTGCAAAATTTTTTGTACGAATTTTTTATAAAATTATTAATGTAGATGTATTTAATTTATAAATCAAGTTTTACTATTTTTGAACATATATTTTTAATTTTTAAAAATAGGGTACAATATTTACACATGTTTTGACTTTTAAAGGACTAAAATACCCGTATATGTATAAATTAAATATATTTATATATATCTCTAAAAATGATAAAATTTAATATATAAATTAAATACACCTAGATTAACAATCTTATAAAAGAATTTTTTTAAAAAAATTGTTTTGCACCTAGTCACACTAAAATTTCAATGCCACCATGAACATTGAATCGGGACTTAAAAAGTAAAGTATAAAAAAGTGAAAAAAGCAAATAATAGTTATTCTTTGGAGATTGATCAGCTGTTGATGACCATCCACCACATCCTGGACATTATTTGATATTACAGCTTAAATGACGATAACTAAATGGGCCCCAAATCATTTTTATTTGCTTTGTTTTGTACTGAAGCGGTGGTCAAAATCTTGAAAGCCACATGGTAGACTTGCTTTTTTCTCAGTCTAATTATCACTTTATTAATACTTTATATATGATAGGTAATAGGCAAATGAGCTGTATCAGGCCTGTACCAAGTAGCTATTCATGGAAATAGATCTTAATTGGTATTAATTTATAAGCTTTCTTTTGGCCGTATTTTGAATGAAATGTTCATGCAAAGTGATATTTTTCTAAGGGTGCAACGGGGGTACTTCTAGAAAACCAATCCTAATTATAACTTGATGGGGTAAAATAAACAACATAATAAGATAGAGAAAAATACTTATTATCTCATATAGGACACCTGTGTATGCATCCACGGTTAGCATTTAACAATTTTAAATAGTTAAATTATTGCTTTATAGTTTAGATTCTTTTGTAACTGTTATTTTTAGTTATTTTGTAGTAGAATTTGTCTGTTTGATTACATGGG